>CM060691.1:9935000-11397500 GCA_030686995.1 Artemisia argyi | reverse complement strand
GTTCCAAAAATATAAATATCCGAACCGAATTTTAAAATAATTAAAATTGTTAGGTTATCCTAGTGCCGGAGTCAATGTAGTGCCAAAATAATGATCTCAAAAATAAATCATCACGAATGAACCAAACCAAACCATAAATAAATAATCGAATCCCATAAATAATGTACGATTAAAATCACATTCCAACGTTCATAAAATATCTCGTCACGATAAACTATTCAAATATTCCAAAATTATAATTTTTAAGGTAATGCGGGTTTTCAAAACGGCTCCCTAATTTGCCAGTTGTCACACTAATCTTAGCTAGTACCAATCTACCACAATCCTAACTTATCACACAATCAACACGATCGTCACACAATCTACACGATCAACGCGATCCTCACACAATCTACACGATCCTCACACAATCTACACGATCCTCACAAGATCCACATAATCCTCACAATCTACTCTTGATCCACTTGATCAATACTATATCACTCAACACTCAAGAGATCCCCAAGATCTCAACAAGATCACAATGATCAACACAATTACTAAGAAACACTAATACACTTGATGTATATCAAGATACAATCAAGTAGACAACTTGTAATGCAAGGGCACTACTCTATGACACCAACACCTTGTATCTTCTTAATACTTTGTGTTCCTCTCTTGACTAGTAGAGGTATGTAGATGATTCTCTGTTGGATGAAAGAAGCACTCTTTAAACAAAATAAAACTAACTAATGATCTAACAAGTGTAGAGTGAAAAAGAGGATGTAAACCAGAAAGTTATGTTTGAAAGAGGATGTAAACTGAAGGGTTCAAATGTCATATCATATCAAAGGTTCATATCATATGGTTCTTATCAAAGGTTCATAGCAAAGGATCAAAGCAAAGGTTCATAAGTTCATAGCAAAGGTTTAAACAAAGCATAAGGCATATGTCATATAAGAAAGCCATATCATAAAGAAGCACTCTTTAAACAAAAGAAAACTAACTAATGATCTAACAAGTGTAGAGTGAAAAAGAGGATGTAAACCAGAAAGTTATGTGTGAAAAAGGATGGCCAAAATCTGATAAATGAAGTGGTATTTATAGAAATTGGAAATCTGACCGTTTTAAAGGGACAACTCCACTAATTGTCACACGGTACCACTAAATTTAGTGGTACCGTGCCAGACAAACACGCTCCAGATTTTGTTTTTAGTGGTGAAATTTTATTTGGGGGAGTTTGGAGCTGGTTTGGGTAAAATATAGCTGTTAGGGAATTTTGAAATGAATTTCCCAAATAAAACATTTCTTAATATTTCAAAAATAATTTGTAAAATGTATTTTTGAAAAGAAAGTTTTGTCAAGCTAAAAATGTGAAGTTCAAAACACAAATTCACTTCTTTGATCATTTTTCAAGTTATAAATTTGTTTGTTCATACCTAGAGTGATTATCGTAGAAATCGGATATATCGACTAAAAACTTGTTTACGTTAATTTTGACGTAAGATGTTTTCACATTTTGTTACCATCAAAACATATAGTGTAAGAGAGCGTTTGTTTAAGCTTAATAGTGGGATGATTTTATGTGTTTTCGGCTTGTATTTCAAAACGTTTTTTTTTTTTTTTTTTTTTTTTTTTTTTTTTTTTTTTTAAGCTTATTTACAAACATATAAACTTATCTAGGCTCATAAGTTTAAAAACAAGGGAACAAATAAGACGAAAACTCATTACCGAAAAGCAATAGCGGAGCCAGAAATTTATGGTCGAGATGGTAAACTTTGACAATTTTAAGAAATTACACTACAAATCGCTTTGTTAGAAGGGTAAATTACCAAAAATAACTAGATATTTTAAAAAATTTACACTACAATTATTTTCGTTAGGGGCCACGTGCCCACACTGTCCCCTTCTGTCTCCGCCTCCGCCTAAAAGATATAACTAGTTTGCCTTAAAAAAAGAAGTTTAACGCGTATTGCATGCTGTTTTCTTAAAAGAAATAGTATTTCATAATGAATGAGAAAAAAGTAGTATTATGATTAATTTGTGGAGCATGAATAAGGTGACATCATATTGTAAGGTGTGATGGAGTAGTTTTTAATAATGTAACCAAGCAAAAAAGCAGTCGATGAGTTTGCCAATTGTCATTCCTTTTTGAGAATAACATTCACCAGCTTCATACCTTAACAACTAACAACTGTTTTTCGCTGTTTTTAGGTAGACTTACTTTTTTATAATTATGGGTTCATGCTTTATGTCAAAACTTACAAGTAAATCTAACCCATTAAAATGATGAAAGAGTGGTTACAAGTCATGAAAAATGATTGCCTTAAAAATTGGTTGTGTTTGTGTCCCTAAACTAATTTATGTTTTTACTGGTATTGTTGTTAGTTAAAGTAGAAAGTAAAAAGAGTGTACTGAAAGTCAATTTTATCATGCTCTTTAGGTATATAATAGGATTAGTGGTTGCGACTCACAACTTGTTGCGAAGACAAGTTTTGTATAGGTTACGAAAATGAATATGACAAATAAGGGTACTATATTGTACATTTGTATGTAATTAACTTAAAAAAGAATAACTTAAAGAAAATGGATAACATCGGTCGGTGATTTCGGCGCCAAACCCTATGGTGCGAAGAGAGATGTCGGGCTCAACTTATTTGTTCGCGTTATAAGATGGCGCGTGACAATAAAACCACCTACACTGGGTGCTCTTATAGCGTCTCATGGAGGTTTATAAGATACTACCTCCGTCCCAAAATAAGTGTCAGGTTTGACTTTTTGAAGTCTTTTTGTTCAACTTTAACCGTAAATACTTTTATTTTGTTCAACTAAGCGAATGTAAAATATTTAATAAATAAACAAACTTTTTAACGAACGGTTAATGAAATGTTCGCTGATCGTTTAATTTGTTTACAACCAAATCCATGCCCATGAGGCACGAACCTCCATTGTTTGATCAAGTTTACAAAAGTTTATAGAAATGTGAACTATAACATATTAAGCTATTATATCATGTTAAATAAGTTTGAGAATATTGTGAACTTGATAAAGTTATAATAGTATAGTAGAAGAAAGTTTAAGATAGTAGCTGTTTATGAAAATATGAACTTTTATTGCTATGGATAAGTTGGAAATACTTTTGGTATAACGGTACTGAATGATTAAATGCTTTCCAATAATTTATTACTCCCTCCGTCCTAAAATTATAGTCCCCTTTTGACATTTTTGGTCTTTATTTTCTAACTTTGACCTTAAATATTTTTGTTTATATTACATAATACTTGATACAAAATATATGAATGGATTGAGTTTTAAATGTATTTTTCATTGGTATAATTTTTATCAACTATTGTATAACACAAACAAAAATATTTAAAGTCAAAGTTGAGAAAGAAATACCGAAAAAATCAAAAGGGGACTATAATTTTGGGACGGAGGAAGTATTTGATTTTTTTTAACAATAAACTAATCTTACGGTTTAGTTATTTGAAAAGTTCAAAATAAATTTTACACATATTTGATTGTGAACTGGTGAAGGCCCAAAGAGAGTAGTTCATATGGGCTATCTTTTAACACCTGCAATCTAAAATACAAATGGACCGATGTTTAGTAGAAAAACATTTGTGTGAAGTGTGAAACTCTAAATAGTGTCTATCGAGATTCGAGTCTAGAGGTGCACATTTTGGTAGTGCTGTAAACGAACTGGCCGAACACGAACGGAGCCCTGTTCATGCTTGTTAATTTAATTTTAACCGGACAAATAAATGGACACGGACACTTAAACGGACGAATTTTCTTATTCATGTTCGTTTATTAAGAAAATGAATTGTTCATGTTCGTTCATTAAGACACTAAACGAACGCTAAACGAACATAAACGATCAAACATAAATGAAAATAGACAAACAAACATAAACTTTATTGAATTCTTCACAATTGTTTTATAAGTGTTGCTTTGTTTAAACAAACCAATTTTTAAAATTATAAAATTAAAAGATATGATATATGAACGTAAATAGATAAATAAACATAAACGAACTTTAACAAAGGCCTAATCGGACGTTCATGAACATAAATGAACGAACGAGACTTTTGTTCATGTTTATTCATTTAACCAAACGAACGTAAAATATTGTTCATGTTCGTTCATTTAATAAACTAACGAAGATAAACGAACTTGTTACCAAACGGTTCATGAAATGTTCACTGAACGTTCAGTTTGTTTACAGCCCTACATTTTGGGGTTTTTTTTTTTTTTTTTTTAACCGAACCGGATTAAAAACCGGTTCCGGTTTTAGTCAGATAGATAAAAATCGGTTTTGCGTAAAACCGGTCCGGTTTGAAACCGGTTTTGAGAAAGAAAATGTTCGGTTTAAACCAAGAACCGGTTCTCAAACCGGTTGACAACAAACAATGCAAACTGGTTTCTAAACTAGGTTCGGTTAAAGAAACCGCTCTTTGGTTTTTTTCCTGATCGGATTGGTTTTTGGGTTTTTTTTTTTTTCATCTCTAATCGAGTATATAGATTACAAATCAAAAGTGACGAATTGATAATGTGTTGTCAAAGATAGCCGAGTTAATTTAACTCCTGAATTATAAGATTTTGACAAATGCAAATATGAATGATTATAAACTACTAGTACTTACCTCATTCGTTAAACGGGGGAGGTTATACATTCAGATTGAGATCCTTTGATGTTAAAATGAACATGATAGACCATGTTGTTTATTATGGGAGAGTAAACAAACAAGTGATGTTAAAAAAACTTAAAAACTACGCGAGTCCTTGAGTTTTACCAAGAACTTAAACCCCATTTCAAAGATTTTGCTTTTAATTGGTCAACATAGCCTAACATGTTCTACCAAACATGTTTTTTTAGTCAATAATCCACATGATGTTTATAAATACATTGATTATTAACAACCATCTATTGATCATTTGTCAACTACCAAAAACATGTCAAAATGCTAACAATGAAATTAAACAAAAAGCTGTTAGAATTTATCAACTCATGACGAATCAATCGCCGCCTTTCTAAATCGACAGTCAGATCGTGTGGTAGGAGACGGCTATAATGGAGTATTGTGGTTACGGTGGCTGTCGGATGAATCGCCATTGCCTTGGCTTGCATTGCCAATGATCTGAACAAAAATGGTCTTGGACACTGCATGCATTCATTTAAACCAAAGTTAAACATCAAGTTATATAAGTGGTAACATAACATTTGTGTCTCACTAACTAAAAAAAAGTTCATAGGTTCTAGTGAACATGCATGGTAACAACTAAGTATAATCACCATTAAATATTTTTTTTAAAAAAAATAGAAAACCAAGTTAAGGGTCAAAAGTGTGTCTAAGTGATCGCCCAATAAGTTGTAGGTTCAAGTCTTATTACAATTGCGCTTACGGTTAAAAGAAGACAAAATTTATGTACAAAAAATATAACACAAGAAGAAGGACTGACTCAAGATTTTCAAGAGGATGTTGCACAATTGCTATTTGGGTTACCTAATGTTACACCATAGAAAACGATAGTAGCAAAAAAAATTATTGGAAGTTGCCCATAACAAAATCGACAGTTTTTAAACTTTTTTACACTTCGTGACCTAGAATCGGGTATAGCCCATGACACACCTAGTACCGATATAGGTTCATCCCTGCACAAGAAGCTAGCTAGTAGATGAAGGCAGACTTACCATGGCGATATGAATAGGTACAATATTGTTTTCAGTGGTGTTGATGGAAATGAAGGAAATAAGAAGTGTTGTGGTTATAAATATAAATAATGATTGTAAAGATGGAGAATCCCAAGAGAGAAAATGAATACTTACAAACAAAAACATTGGGCGTTAAGTTTCTGTTTGTCTACCTTCTTTGGAGTTAACGAACTACCTACAAATTTATTGTTAAACTAGCTAAGTGCTAAACCCCTCATTTTTGACAAATGAGGGTTTAAATGTGTATTTGCATGTTGAAAATTGTGATTATGATATAAATGTTTCTCTATAGTGTTTCTTTAACAATATCTCGTAATTGAAAAGAGGTTGCAGCGCAGCTTGTTGCTCGTTTATATAACATCTTATTGTAGTTGATATTTACCATTTGAATTATTTGATATTTAGTGTTTGGTTTTTTCTATTAAAAAATAAAAAAAATCTAAAGGTTTACGTGTAAAACGACATCCAGATAATTACATTATTAGAATCAATTACGTATCTATTACTAGCAACAAAATTGAACCCACAACCTTTTAGTTGAATAAGACTATAAATTGATTATCTACAACTAGAAAGACGATAATAGGACAATGAGATTTACAGCACAATGTCAAACATCCTCACTTTTACTATAAAGCTCGATATCTAGTTGAGTGTCTGAGTTTAAATTCTAAATGTAACAACACGATTATGAATAGTAATATTTATGTAAAATTTGTGCCCTTTGACAAAAAGTAAAAATGTCAATTTTGCTATCTTAATGGGTAAAATAAATCATCATCTAAAACAAGGTAGTATACTTGATTTTTTAAGGCAGAATTGCATATATATCTTTCCCAAAGTGAATAATTGCATATATATCCTTTGTATTTGATGCACATAATACAATGGTTTTTATGAATGCTTTGGATATATATGCAATTATGCATTTTCGAAATGATATATATGCAAAAAGCCTATTTTTTTAATTATGTTTTCTGATCTTTTGGCCGACTAATTTATCAGGTTTGAACTCATCGCTATACAAACTCAAACCAGTTAAAGTCTTTAGGAAGTTGGTATGACCATTTCAAGATTATTTGCATATAGCAAAAGTTAAACCTATGACCTTACACATTTCAAAGAGAACTGCCTGTTGTTTATTTTTCTTGTTGAAGACAAGTTTTTGGACTATCCTTGTGCTTTTAGTCTTGTGCTTGAGGTTGTTGAATAAGAAATTAGCCATGTTGATGGTTTTACGTAGCGTGTAAATCTTGTGGGCTAATTAAACTTTTGGCTACCAAAGCTATTAATTTAACGTAAATATTTTCGTAGAAAAAGTATTCCCGGGTAAATGATATATTCATAATCAAATACGATAACAATTATTTTTACCGTAACTATTTTAGACAATTAGACGTTAGTTTTTTTTTGGTAAAATGGATCTTTAACTCAAAGGAATTAGTTTTAATTGCGCCTATAAAAGCAAATAAAAATACCAATAATAATAATGATAATCTAGGTTATTATAGTTACAGTAATGATAATTAGGTATCATTAACTTATCTAACCATGTGTGAGAATATTCTTTAACTAAATTGTTGTAGGTTCAAGTCTTGTTTAAAACTATGTTTGGTGCAGAGCTTTTTGAATCTTTTTGGGGCGATTAGCGGTGAGCAATAAGCTTTTTGAATTTTAGTGTTCGTTTAGCAAAAGAGTGGTGAGCTTTGCTATTTTTTAGAATAGCTCATTTTTTCAATGCTTTTTTAAGAAGTTGTGAGCGGTAAGCAGACTGCTCACTTTTACCGCTCACAGCTACTTTTGCCAAACATAGCCTAAGACATTGTAAGATTGATTTATTGTATAAATATTTGTGAGATAATTAGTTAACTTAAAAAATAAATAAATAAATAAAAATACAAAAAAAAAAATCGAAGTGGAAAACAATATTTGCTACAGTACTAGAAAGAAAATCAAACATGAAAGTATGAAACTGTAAAGTTTTTAGCCATGTAAATTTACTCCTTGGGCTGCTTGGACGGGTTGGGCTCAAAGTCTCAAACAAAGATCAAAGAGAATACGGCCCGTCTTTATTATAAAATGAGCCCATTCTTATTAGAAAAATGAAATAACTAGCTTATAAAGTTATAAATATACCTCAACTGATTTAAACGATTTAAACTTGTGTGTACTTGTTAGGCTTTTCTTTTATATTTTGTGCTTTAAAAAGAAAGATAATCATGGTCTTTTTTCAATTATTTGTCATAGTAATTTGCGATATGAATTTTAATGTAACAATGGCAAAGTTTTCGAGCATTTTAGGTTGCAACTGCAAGAACGTTTACACGTGAAGATGTTGTGTTTCTAACATTTTAGGGTTAAATTGTAACAAGATTCAGACATGTAATAGTTGATTATCCCTTTTCCAGTATTTTTTGTTCCAATTCCGGCATTGTATAAAAAATGAGATTGAGATAGAATGGCACATGTTGAAGTTTTTGGAAAGTTATAAACAGTTTTACTAATTATGTGTGAGTTTGCGTTTGTAAGGTTTGTGTGTGATTTTTATTTATTTTTTATTTTTTATTTTTTATTATTATTATTTTTTTTATTTTTTTTGAGGTATAGTTTTTGTTGTGACTGGGATCGTCTTACTACGAACTTGGGTCATGTATTTGGTTTACGAGCTTCAGATCGTCATTACTACTAGTCTCATGATGAAATGAGGTTTAGAATGAGGCATGAAATAAATTCAAAATCATGAACCTTTTCAAGACAAGCAAATGTGGCTAGCTAAATGTCTTATTACATTTATAAAGCTTTTTAAATTTTTAGCATTGTGGATATTTTAATTGATGCGATTTTCAAATTGATGAAGAGTCATGATAAATATTTGGTACCACCGGTTATGGACGCAAACATTTTTCATAGGATACACATTTTCAAAAAAGAATATTTTAAAGATTCATTGGTCTGTGTTATTTAAGTGAAGGGCATGAACTAATTTTGAAGTAGGGTGTTCATCAATTTTGAAACACTTTAGTGGTTGAAAATAATTTTTTTAAACCACACATGTTTTTCAGAAGGCATGTACATATCTTCTGACTCATGTGTATCACAGGGACGCATTTACGTAATTGAAAAGTTAAACTTAGGAGTTATTTTTTTAAACATGTGTAGCAAGAACTAATTGAATTAAAAATTCCTTTATTTATTTATGCCAAAAAATATTTTGACTACTAGGGAATGAGATGAACGTGAATTCCACGTGAGATCCATCAGAAATTTAGCAGCCAATTGATTGAACTGCTTTTTTCTACCTTCGTCATCGGTCCCATCATAGTCTTTCTTACGTTGTCATTTTCATTTTGTATTCTAATCATACATCCAATTTTCCATTATGTTAAATCAAAGCACCTTTTTTTACTTTAGGTTTCACATTTAATTACAGTATTACTTCATTGGTTAGTGAATAATTTTAGTGGAAAGAATAAGCTAAAGTACGCTTTTTAATCAAACTTTTATAGACCGTTTGGTTCACAGAATTTTTTTAAAAAGAATTGTAATGTGTCAAAAGAATTGTAATTTAATTTATAAAGATGTTCATCATAATATAATATGATCTCAACTTTATTTAAGTACATGTTGGCTAGGAAGAAAAAAATGTTGGATATTTTAGTATATTTGAATTAACTTGTTTGACCAATTAGCATTCAGCAGCAATGATTAGTAATTTGTTGCTTACAGATTTTACTTGAAATAGCCTTTGAGCTTAAACATTCATACCTGAAATTGTTAGTCTAAAACCAAAAGAACAAAGTACAAAGTACTTGTCTTGAATTAGAATTATGCATAGGACTAATTGTATGAATAACTTTAAATTGGTAATAGTAGTTTTAGATGACAAAGTTAGATGCATTAACAAAATCTATATACAAGAACACATTATTTTGAAAAAATTTAAAGATTAAGCATTCCAATACTTGCTACCAAGTACTGAAATCTTCCAACATCAAAAGCTTTTGTAAAAAGATCTGCAAAGTTTTGTTCTGAAGCAATTTTCATTACTTGAATTAATCTCTTTTCATTGCAATCTCTAATAAAATGATGTCTTATTTCAATGTGTTTTGTTTTAGAATGTTGCACTGGATTTTTAATAATGCAAATTGTACTACTATTATCAATATGAATAATGGTATGTAAGAAATTGTACCCATAGTCAAGAAGTTGGTTTTGAAGCCATAGGACTTGACCACAACAATTTGCAGCAGCTACATATTCAGCTTCAGTTGTTGAAGTAGCCACTATTGTCTGCTTCTTACACTGCCATGAGATAAGTCTACACCCAAGGAATTGACATCCTTCAGTTGTTGACTTTCTGTCCAAGCTAGCACCAGCATAATCACTATCTGAGTATGTTACCAAGTCAAAAGATGACTCCTTAGAATACCATAGACCTAACCTAGGTTGACCCTTGAGATATCTAAAAATTCTCATGACTGTTGTTAAATGAGAAACCTTAGGAGTTACTTGATATCTTGCACAAGCACAAACAGAGAACATGATATCAGGTCTTGATGATGTGAGATATATCAAAGAACCTATCATAGATCTGTATGTGTGTACATCCACATTAATTCCTTCTACATCTTTAAGAAGTAGCTTCTCAGGGTCCATTGGTGTGCTTGCTATTTTGGAATCAGCAAATTGAAACTTTCTAAGAATCTCTGCAACATATTTGTCTTGACTAATAAAGATTCCTTCTCTTGATTGTTTAACCTGCAGACCCAAAAAGAATGTAAGTTCCCCCATGGAACTCATCTGAAACTTATTGTGCATAAGCTTTTCAAATTCCAAACACATCTCCTTCCTTGTAGATCCAAAGATGATATCATCCACATATACTTGAACTAGCAAAAGATCCTTCTTATGCTTCTTGGTGAAAAGTGTCTGATCTATCTTGCCTCTTTGAAATCCATTTGAAATTAAGTAGGAAGCTAGTGTTTCATACCAAGCTCTTGGTGCCTGATGTAGGCCATATAGAGCTTTAACAACCTTGTACACTTTGTCTGGATGGTCAGGATCAATAAAACCAGGAGGTTGTGAGACATACACCTCCTCTTCAATAGTACCATATAAGAAAGCACTCTTGACATCCATTTGATAAACTGTGAATCCCATAAATGAAGCATAAGCCAAAAAGAGTCTAATGGCTTCAATCCTTGCTACTGGAGCAAAAACTTCTTCATAGTCTATCCCTTCTTCTTGTGTGTACCCTTGAGCTACTAATCTAGCTTTATTTCTTATCACTATGCCCCTTTCATCCCTTTTATTCCTAAAAACCCATCTAGTGCCAATTACCCTTACACCACTTGGTAAATCAATTAGCACCCATACCTTTTGAATCTTAAACTGAAGAAGCTCCTTTTGCATAGCCTCCAACCAGCTTGAATTCTCTAGGGCTTTATGAATATTCTTTGGTTTATCTTGTGAGAGAAAACATACAAATAAGCAAGAGTTTGAAAACGCATGCTGTTTTGAAGCATAAAGGGCATCAAGAAGCCCCTGTTGATCTGAAGACATCAATTGTTGTCTTGTCTTTACTCCTGATTGTACATCTCCAATTACATTTTCCAGGGAGTGGACTTTGTGAATCCTTGAGTGTGGAGTAGAAAGAACTTGATAATCAGGTGGAAGGTTGTTGAAATCCACCTCATTTTCTGAGAGATTTGCTTGTGTTTCTTCTGATGGTCCATCAGCAGAAACATTTTGCTCATCAGCGGGAACGATTTGCTTATCAGTAGAAATAGCAGTGTTGCTTCTGACTTGAAACTCTTGTTTCTCAGTTCTATCTTCTTTGCATTCATCTTCAACATCTTCTTTAGATTTACCAAAAGAAGATTCACCATTTATTAAAGTTGAATCCACACTTGAATTTGTCCATATTGGCATCATCACATAATCTTGATTTGTCTCCTTCTCTAATCCTTCTTCATTTGTTGCATCATCAGTTTGTGAACCTGAAAATTCATTAGTTTCTGCAACAAAAGGCACATAATTCATTGATTTGGATAGAGATTCAAGATCAAATAGCCATTTGGGACCTTGACCTTCTATATTGGTTTTATTTTCTAAAAACTTCACATGTAGATTTTCTTCTACTCTTCTAGTTCTTGTGTTGTATACTCTAAATGCTTTGCTATTGATAGAATATCCAACTAAGAATCCTTCATCTGCTTTAGCATCAAACTTTCCAAGATGGTCTAAGGTATTTAGAATTGTCACATAACATCCAAAAGGTCTAAGAAATCCTATTTCAGGAGTTCTACCTCTAAAAAGTTCATATGATGTCTTATTGTGAGGTTTTACAACTAAAACTCTATTTTGAACATAGCAAGCAGTGTTGACTGCTTCTGCCCAAAAAGTTATAGGCAACTTAGAGTTAGCTAACATAGTTCTAGCAGCTTCTAATAGTTTTCTATTTTTCCTTTCAGCAACTCATTATGTTGTGGAGTTCTTGCAACACTAAATTCTCTTTTAATACCTTTTTCTTTGCAGAAATCATTCATAACTCTATTTTTAAATTTTGTCTCATTATCACATCTAATGACTTTTACTCTTTTGCTTACTAGGTTTTCTATCTCTGTAATGAAGGTCTTAAGGATGCTAGAAGTCTCATCCTTAGTACCTAAAAAGAATACCCATATAAATCTACTAAAGGCATCAGTAATAACTAGACAATATCTCTTATGCAACAAACTTCTAACATTTGTAGGACCAAATAAGTCCATATGCAGCATAAACAATGATTGATTGATAGAGTTAAAAAATTTGGGCTTACAAGTGGCTTTATGTTGTTTGCCTTTAAGACAAGCAATGCATGCTTGATCATTTTCAAATCATTTTTTAGGTAAACCTCTTACCAAACCATTTTTGACAATCTTATTTATGGTTTTGAAATTAATATGACCAAGCCTTCTATGCCATTTCATAGATTCATCCAATGTGGCCTTGGCAATAAGACAAGTAAGAGAATCTTTTGGAACAATCTTCTTTATATCAACACTGTACATGTTGCATTTTCTTGGAATTCTAAGAAGTGCTTGACTTTCATTAGGCATCTTAAAATCTGAAGAAAATACAAGACATTCAGTGTCAGTAAAGAGAACTTTGTTCTTTTTGTCACACATTTGTGAGACACTAAAAAGATTATACTTAAGCTCTTGCACATAGTACACATCTTCAAAATCTAATTTACCGGTTTTAATAGTACCTTTACCAGTAATTCTTCCTCCAATTCCTCATCCAAAGGTAACATAGCCTCCATCTACTGATTGAAAATCTGAGAGATAAGACTTGTTGCCTGTAATGTGCCTTGAACATCCACTATATGAGAATCCTTGATCTTCATCATCTGCTGATGAATGTCCCTGCACATAAATAAAGGAATTAGTTTTGTTTTGGGATCCAAATCATTTCTGACTTGGATCCGCCTCTTGCATCAATGAAATGTAATCTTTTGAGAATAGTTGATGCAACATTGGATTTAAGAATCCAACATGCTGAGGCCTTAACAGCATTTGCCCTGTTTTCCTTAGCAGTGATATGAACTGATTGGCTATCAGCAGAAACTGATGGCTTTGCAGTTGTATCCTTTGGTTTTTAAACTTGTTTTTGGACTACTGCCTTTGTTAGAATGGGCCTTTTAACAGTATTTGATGCATATTTGAAACTTGTTTTAGCACTTTTAACTGTTGTTTTTTGGTAAATAGTTGGATATGGTCTATTAGTATAATCCATTTTCCTATCAGCAGGAACTGAAACTATTTTGGGTTTTGTTCTAGTAAAGTTAGAGTGACTTTTAGGTGTTTGCCTTTTTAGATTCACCCTATTGTTTGTATACCCAGATACCCAGTGATTACAGAAAGCTGAAAGATGGTCAAAACTACCACATGTGTAACAAGCTTTGTTATTAAAGACAAAGTCATCTCTTTGTTGGAGAGACTTGAGACTATACCAATTCCTTTGGTTGCCTCTGGCTTGTTTATGGTTCTATATTGTTCACAATATATTACTGGTTGCCTAACATGTTTAACATTGTTTTTAGGCTTATTAGTATTATTTTTGACTATCTTAGAAACACTTGTTCTAGCTTTCTTAACCACTTCAGGTTTAGACATAACCTGTTTAACCTTTTTATCATCAGATGTTAAGTCATCAATGATTGGACCATTTGACTTTCTACATGAACACACCTTGTCCTTAGGAAGTGAAGTGTTACTCAAACTTTCACTCTCTTTCAAAGGTTTATTAACAACTACATTAGTTTTTGGTTAAACACCATATTTTAATTTAGGTAGTTGAAATTCAGGTAAGCCTGTATGTTCTAGGTCAATTCCTGGGGGAGCAGGAATACCTCTATATGGTGGAGGAACAGATTTGTATCCAACACCAGACTTAGCTTTATTAATTACTTGACATTCAATTAAGTTGGTCACACCCTTAGATGCATAATCTAGTGTTTCTACACTCATTTGAATGTTTTCTTTTGCCTTACTAAGCCTATCTACTTCAGCTTTCAAGTTACTAATGTCAACATTTTTAAACATTATTTCTCTTTCAAGAAGAATTTTGACATCAGTAAAGGTAGATTCATTTCTTTGAAAATGTATGACTTGTTCCTCTAGAATAGCTAAACCTCTTTTATGATTAGTTAAGTTATTAGCTGTATTGATTAGCTCTGTCCTTTGATTCTCATAACGTTTTGTTAAGATTTCTAAACTTTTAAGAGCAGAACAATTATTTGAACAAACTTTATCAATTTGTACCTCTGTAGAGAAAGCCATAAGAGCTGTCTGAGGAGAAGCTTCTTCTTCATCACCTGTAAAGCTCCAATCAAATCCTAATCCATCAATGGCTACCATAGCCTTTGGATTGGATGATTCCCCTGTTTTGGACTTGCTTCCAAAACCTCTATTCTTGCTATCTTGCAGCCTTGGCCTTCTACATTCTCTTGAGAAGTGCCCCAACATATGACAGTTATAGCATTCTATCTTTGACTTGTCAAAATCAGCAGTATCATTGCTGCTGATGGTGAGTTTCTTCCCCGTCCTCTGATAGAATTTCTTAGCCTTCATGCTAAGAAGAGAAATTTGCCATTTTAGGTCCATTTCTTCTAAATCATCATCATTGATTTCAGAGATTCATACAGTATCCGGTTGTTCGTTTATTCTATTTATCCCCTACAAAAAATAATCAATTTTGTCAAATTCCATCAAATTTGTAAGTTCTGGCTTTCTAAGCAAACTTATTGAAAATGTTTACAAATTCTTGGATATTCATAGTTTTAATAGAGTAAACTTTTTAAAAGTCAATATTATTTATGAAAAATAATTAAAAAAAAAAGTTAAAGGATAATGAGAGGATCACTTGATTTGATCACACACTATAAGGTGTTGGACCTTTGTAATGTGTATATGTGATACTTTGAGTGAATATGATTAAGTATACGGAATCTACTTAACCACACTTAGAATGTTTATTGGAAATGGAACCGTGATGCTTGAGTTTATTTAACAAAGAACAATGAAAGTATTTCATCAAACGATTCAATATTATTCAAAATAATACGAGTGATCTTCACTATCACTAGGGTTACAAAGACCTTGAATCTTGTATTTTGTTCTATGTCTATCTCTATGTATATCTCTGTAATATCTACTTAAGACATACTACCTCCGTCCCAATTTATTTGTCCAGTTTTGACTTTTTGAGTCTTTCTTTGTCAACTTTGACCGCAAATATTCTTATTTGTATTATATAATACTTGATAAAAATTATACAAATTAAAAATACACTTAAAAATCAATCTATTCATATATTTTGCATCAAATATTAAATTACACAAACATACATATTTAAGGTCAAAGTTGAGAAAAAAAAACTTTGAAAATCAAAAGGGGACAAATAAATTGGGACGGAGGGAGTATCTAAGATCTTCATTTTATAGTCCAAGGAAAAGATCTTTTACAATCTACATAACTTATCTAATCACTAGCTTATGACTTATCTTCATATTGGCTAGTTGAAGACTTATCTTGTCAGTCATTAAGATACAACATGTATCTAGGAATACAACTCACTTGGAGTGTTCAATTTGATGACTACAACAAAGATATTTTCTTGTACACGTATCAGTAGAATAAGTCGTACTTATCTACACAGCAGCTGTATGAGTCATAGCATCAGCAGAAACATTCTTCAGCAGAAACACTCTTGTGTTTATCAACAGGAATGTACTTTGAGCTTTATCAGTAGGAACATACTTGATGTATTTCCTTGAGCATTTATGCTGATTTTTCTGATTATTTAATTCCCAACAGACAATATAAATTAGATTATTACTCCTTAAGTCCTAAAATTATTGTCTCTTATTGACTTTTTTAGTCTTTCTTCTTCAACTTTGACCTTGAATAATTTTGTTTATGTTATATAATACTTGATGCAAAATATATGAATGGATTGGGTTTTAAATGTATTTTCATCAAGTATTATATAACACAAACAAAAATATTTAAAGTCAAAGTTGAAGAACAAAGAAAAAGTTAATAGGGGACAATAATTTTGAGACGGAGGTAGTAATATATCATATTGCCTCCAATGCCGTAGCTGAGATTTCGGAGGTCATGTGCAAAAATTTATGCAACTGAATATGACGGTAAAATGTATCTCATATAAACTATTTGTGAAAAAAAAAAAAAAAAAAAAAAAAAAAAAAAAAAAAAAAAAACCTTAGTGTTTTAACAATATAACATCAATTTTTACCAATATACAAAACATAAAATCATATATCGTTCACCCATTTTTTTTGTCAAAAGTAAATTTTGACTCCCCAATATACTTGGAGGTTTCACTGATTGCACCCTCTCATATACGGCTCTACTGCCCTCATTCCCAATAGATTACTGATTGCACATGCATACTAATAAGGGTGCGTTTGGTATGGCCCTATGGGAATGAGGCTATGGATTTTATTCCGATTTAAGGTGTTTGTTTAGTGGGTTCGAGAATAAAATAGGTATATCATAGTCATAGATACATTACTCACTAATTTAGTGTCTATGAAATTCATTCCGTGAGTCATTATTTTTTCCACTACAAAATTCAAATATCTATACATTTTTTTGTATTATATTTTGTCATACAAAAATAAACAATCGTAATGATACACTTTTTTTATATCAATTTTCATTTTACCTTATATCAAATCCATGAGAGTTCATATTGATCCAAACAAAACTTTAAAGTTATGGATAACTTTTATTAATTAAATTATAGGTTGTTGGAGTAAATATAAAATCTTGATATCTAGTCATTACTCATTACCTTTTTTTGAACATAGTCATTACTCATTACTCATCACTACCACCTTTACTTCAAACACCATTAGTCCATTATCTTCATTCTCCAAGCAAAATCAAATATTTAAAGGAAAAAGATTAAAACGTTTTTAATGCTCATACGTTACCAAAAATAAATAAATTGATTAGACCAAAAAGATACAATTTTTTCCTAGCAAATATAACAAAAAGCTCGTGACTCAAAGTTGATGGTCCACATGATAACACCCAACTTCGTCATCTTCTTCTATTTTAGTCCTTTTTTCTTTTTTTTAATGTTTACAATCAAACAAATTTGCTCCACCACTTTTTTCCTAAGTTTCTCAACTTTTTGTGCAACTTAAAAGAGTGAAATATATAAGCAACATATGACATGCTTCCAATATAATTTTAGTTACTTATATCACATGAACTCTTTAAATATAAGTGTTCCGTATATATTACTCTCTCCGTTCCAAATTTATTGTCCACATTTTCTATTCGAAGTTGACCCAAACTAATTGTTCATTTCTAAAAATAGATAAAAAATCTAAACCGAATTTACCATATTAGCCTCACTTGAGTTTATAAACACAAAGTTTAAAGAAGTTATAAATTAATTACGGGTAAATCTATCGTTATGCAAAAAGTAAGAAAAAGAAAATTGTAATTATGATGAGTTTGTCGGTGGACAATAATTTCGGAATGGAAGATGATATGTACACCACTAAAAATGGTGCACACCACTAAATTACACTGATGATGCACACAATATAACATCCAAATGCATAATTAGTGGTGTGCACACCATTTTTAGTGGTGTACATATCACCTCCCTTTCGGAATTAGAGTGAGTAAGAGGCGGAGACAAGTGGGGGACAGCGCGAGCAACTGCCCCTAGCGAAATTTTTTTAATGTGAACTTGTTTAAAATATCTAACTATTTTTGTAATTTACCCGTTCAAATTACAAACCCAAAAATTTAATGTGAACTTATTTAAAATAAATATCTAACTATTTTTGTAATTTACCCTTTATAATAATGTAGTTTGTAATTTTTATTTTTTTATTTTTTTCCCATTCCCTTAGGTTTCTGGCTCATGCCCCTGCATATATACTCTCTTTATCATAACTTTGTTCCTAAAACACACCAAAAGTTTTTTCTGTTTTCTGATATGGGCATGTCTTAGATATATAAAAAAGTGTCTTATAAGTGTTGAGTTTGTGGCATATATGCATCTAAAAGGATATTCTATAAAAAGGTGGATCTTGCATGCTGCCCAAAAAGTTTCTTGATTTGATTCTTTATATTCTTGATTCTTTAAGGTTGTTTTGTTAGTTATATAAAAACTTAAGCCAAAAAAATGGATTTTTGGCCTGAGTTTCTTGCAAGCAGTTGGGGTAAGGAGTTTGTGGCAGGAGGGTTTGGTGGAAGTGCTGGAATTATTGCTGGATATCCACTTGATAGTATTAGAGTTAGGCAGCAAAGTAGTCAGACTGGTTCTGCTTTTAGTATTCTTAAGAATGTTGTGGCTAAGGAAGGACCTCTTGCTCTTTATAGAGGCATGGCTGCTCCTCTTGCTTCTGTTACTTTTCAGGTTATCTTTCTTACTTTCGCGCCTTATGATGATGGACATTTCATGGTTTTAGGGTCTTATTTGGTGTTTGTTGTTAGTATGTGTATAGAGTTTGTTTGTTTAGATGTTGTTATGGATGTGGCTAAAGGGTGTTTGGGCGTACGTTTTGGGAGCGTTTAAATGATTAGATAGTGTTTGGGCGTAGTGTTGCTATTTGAATGTGTGGCGAATTTGGATTATTCAAGAATGTATTTTTTTTCTGTTGTTTGTTGATTAGTTTTGTTGCCACTAGTATCAAACTGATTATATCATCCTGGCCTCCTGGGCCTACGTAAACGCTAGATACTAGAGGTGGAATTATTGAAATAAACTGGTGGAAGTCAACCGCAGTTTATTTTTAATGCATAGAATCTCCTGAACTCTATTAGAGTATTGACGTATGATACTTAGTATTTTGTAGATTATAATCAAACAACGCTTCATTTATGAAATGAAATTAGAATGGACAAAAAGTGTTGGCGGGTCAACTAGATCCGACCCGTTCTGACAAGTGCCAAAATGATTTGTTTCAACCCTAACCCATTTTAACCTGCACACGACCATCCACCTTGCAACCTTCACTAAAAACTGATCATTGCAGCTAAAGCTGCAAAGTTCAGCAGCTTGAATAGGTATTTACAATCATGATATGATAAGCAGACTAATAGATTACTATTTTTTATTGCAGAATGCCATGGTTTTTCAAATCTATGCTATCTTGTCACGAGCATTTGACTCATCTGTTTGCACCAACGAACCTCCATCTCACAAAGGTGTTGCTTTAGGAGGTGTAGGAGCCGGGGCTATACAAAGCCTAATGCTCTCCCCTATTGAACTAATCAAGATACGACTACAACTACAAACCCAATCCGATATTCAAAGTCAACACACACAAAAGGGCCCCTTAAGCGTTGCTAAAAACATACTAAAAACAGAAGGTTATCGCGGACTTTACAGAGGATTAACAATCACTGCTCTAAGAGACGCGCCTGCACATGGTTTCTATTTCTGGACATATGAATTCATGAGAGAAAAACTTCATCCGGGGTGTAGGAGAAGTGGTCAAGAAAGCTTTGACACAATGTTGATTGCTGGTGGTCTTGCTGGTGTTGCTAGTTGGATGTGCTGCTATCCGTTAGACGTTGTTAAAACTAGACTTCAGGCACAGACGCCTACAACATTAAAGTATAATGGTATTGTGGATTGCCTTCGTAAGAGTGTCACAAACGATGGATATGGTGTGCTGTTCCGTGGATTAGGGACTGCGGTTTCTAGAGCCTTTGTTGTTAATGGAGCTATCTTCACAGCCTATGAAACAGCATTGCGAGTGTTTTTCAACAACAATGGAAACCATGAAACTCTTTAAACAGATAGTGCTACATAAAACAAAGTTCAAAAATTCAAATTGTTTTGTGTCAATTGATAGTTAGTCTTGTAAAGAATTCAAGAATCTCTGCATCAATTAGCATTGAAATCAGATTATACACAAAAACTCAGCACTTCTGTGTACTTTTCATGTTGTATTTGGTTTGAGGAGGCGATTACTTTTTAATTTTTTATTGTGTATGCATGCTAGCAAAACCAGCCCATACAAATAGCAGACTTATAAACTTTGCAGGTCTGTTTATCTACTGATACCAACAAGTTCCATACACAATTCTCATTTTATGTAAAATGATAGTTACATAATCTATAAATACACTCCATATTCCTGTAAAAAAGTAATCAAGAGAACATAAACAAATACACTCAAATACACACTTTGAAGCACTCAACTTTCAGATTCTGGTACAAATGGTGATCAAACAGCAGAGCAAAGGGTCATCTAGATTTTCAAAGGGGCTAATCTCCTCATCGAACTGCTGAGACTATTAGTTCTTGTCGGTGGGTGTGGACGATTAAATTCAGAGTACATATCTGTGAAAAATTTATCAACAAGATCTTGATAAATCGGACTGGTAAGTAGAGAATAGTAATGAAGAACCTCTTCTACATCCAACACATGCTCCTCGTCCTTCATATCCATCATCTCCAATTCTTTCATTTTTAGCTCCAAAACATTCTGGGTCCCACCGTTAACATAGTTTGAGCACCCGGCATCTTTCTCTTCTGCAAGGCTTTTGTTGTTCAAAACCCTTTGTTCTGAGTTGATCATGCTTCTATTCGACTCAATGTCTTGTTCCGAAATCTTGATATTCTGGTTAATGTTATTGCCATCAGAATCCAATTGCTCACAGAACTGTTTGTAGAAATTGTCTAGCTGCTGCATCTTTGGGTTGTTGATACTGGCCGAAAAGAAGCTTGAAGAAGGGGCTCGTTTTAGTTTTCTATACCCTCCAAAGATGAAGGACTTGAAATTGCGGAGGGTTTTATTATAAAATTTTTTGGTTTTGAGTATGGTTTTTCTGAGCAACATTTGTGCCTCTGGTGTTGGTATCTACTGAAGGACTTGTTTACAGCTCAAGGAACACACAGTGACTACGTGTGTGTTAGAGATGGAGGGTTATAGAGGGAGGGAGATATAGAAAAAGATGTAGGAAATGAAATAAAAGCAGACAACCCGCGCTGTAAGTTACGGTTGCTGGTCTAAGAATGAGTCTTCATTTGATATTGGCGTGTCAAACAAATTGCTTTATGAATTCAGAACCTAATAAGATCCTTTTATAATGTAGATCAAAAAGAATATTTAAAAAAACTAAATCGTACCATGATAAGATTGATGCTAAAGATCCTTAAACATTGATTTTCAAAATGCAGCCGGCTTAAAATTTCAAACTAAAAACTGGAATCTTTAATTTACACAGCAGAATTTTCTTTTCTTTTTGTTTGTACACTAATAAAAAGTTGTGTATGTGTGTGTTGTGATATTTTAAGGACATAAAATGGAATATATTTTTTATTTTTGTAAAGCAAAAGGGATGTGTAATGATAATGGACACTTGAATAGTTGACCATATGTTGTCAAAAGTTCATTGCCACTGATTAAGGGGCAAAGGTAAAGGGTGTTGGGTAGGTGAAAGCTCAAATTTGAACTAATATCTCGCAAAAAATCTGATATAATTTTATCTGACCTTTTGGCCTATAAAACACATGGTAAAGGGTTGTTAGTTTATTGCTTATTTGATGTTTTTACTGATATATGGCATGTTGCTGTAATACCAGACTTGATCTTGATATACATTAGAAAGGTACTTTTGACTAATGGTATTTATGAGCTTAGCTGTATGGACCCTAAACAATTCCAAAAAAAAAGTGGTACCATGGTGTTGGTGGAAAGAAGGATAAATGACCAAAATGCATTGAAAGCAAGGCATATGGCATTATAGGGATTTGATGTCAAGACTGTCATGTCATTTTCCACTGAGTCATTTGAGTCTCGAATATGCAAACCATCCTTGATCAAAGTAAACAGACTTTAAAACGACCGAAAATTACATATGTCACAGGAATTGATATTCAGCCAATGTAAGAATCACACGTGTCATATTTTGGTCGATAATTGAGTGTAACATTAATTTACCCCAACTAGGAGGAAGAGTACAAAATTTATATAAACTTTAAGGGTCTAGATGTCGACCGGCTAAACGTACTTACTTTTGTGAAATTTGAAGAACTGATGAAGTAATCTGTGGACTTCTCCGTAATTACTGGTCTTTGAAACGAGGCGATCTTTAATCCAACTTGGAAGCTTGTTGGTTGGGTGAGAAAAGTTCTTCTTTAAGGAATCTGTTGTGTAGCGCGTGTCCACCAATAAGATTGCTGCATAATCGTTAATGTGCCTAATTGCTCTACCTGATAAACAAGAAGTCCACAAAAAATCACACGTTATCAGTTAGAAAAGAAAAATGTTTAGAGAAACTGATAATAAAAAACAATTATTATACAAATTTAAATTTGCTCCACGAAATAAACTAGCAGTTACCGATTGACTGATTTACAGCCTTCATGCAAAGATTTTCATAGTACTCCCTTCCTCTATTCTTGCAGCTTCTCAAAATGTCAAATCCCGCTTGAGCATCTCCATTAAAACATGAGCCGTTAGTGTTTTTTGGCACGTCTCCTAGACCATCAATGTGTTTGACCCGTTCCATCAACTCTATGTCAGATGGACTTGGATATGGTAATCCAACCATTACTATGCATCGTCCCATCCCATCACTGAAATTGATACCTTCTGATATCTTTCCTCCAACTACAGCAAAAAGCACAGCACCTGTATGAGCTCCTGATACATTTTTTGCAGTAGAAGATGCATCAATCGATTCCTTGTATTCTTTCAAAACAACTTCTATTTCAGTGCTTTTCCTTGGTTCTCTGAATACACGTTTCTTCTTCATTATTCTACCAAGAACGCCTGAAGCTTTCCACGCAGTGTAGACACATTCTTCATAATCGAATGAAGAAAAGAACACGACGATACCTTGTGGAACTACTGTGACAAGATTGCAAAGTAGAGCCCCTAGCTCCCCAACCTATCATTTTAATAATCCAACAAGCATTATTGGTGCTGCAGAACAGATGGCAACATTGACGCCTTGACGGGTCATAACAGATTCGGGTTATAACTGGTCTTTTTTAGTACGGGTCAGGTTTACCCAGAACCCTTTTTGGCGATTTCTACGAATAAAAACAAAACTATGACAAAAAATATGAAAATGTTTGCATAAAAGCAGTTCAAAAGGTTATTTATGCATTACATATAAACTTCGGACAAATTTCAACCCGTCAACCCATTTGACCCATTCCTTTTTTAACTAACTTATTTTTTTCGTTTGAGCCATTTGTTCCTTTTCATTTATAAGTAAATTGGTCTTTCCAACTCTATTGACTACTGTAGACACATATAAAACGTTAACGATAAATTGTGAAAGTGAGCTGATATTTACTTACCATGGCCGAGGTACTTCTAGAGCTATAACTAAAATCCAAGGACTGACCCGAAGGTCCATGCGAAACAGAAATAGGTAAAATATTATCTGATGAGATTATATGACCACATGAGAAGAACTGCAACTGATCTGGCAGTAACCATGGAAAGAGTCGTGCCCGTGTTTCTTCAATAGGTTGGAGAGTTCCTCCAGCCAATACAACAGCATGAGCTTCACTAACGATCTATCAAAAGTTCACAGACGTAAGAACCTTATCATGCTAAAACGTTACAATACAATTCTGAAGTATATAGCAAACCTCATGAAAGATTTTCTCCCCGGTAAGCATAACGTATTTTATGTATCCTCCATGTTGTCCAGAGTCTGTTGATTTTTTCCTCGAGAGTATTATCCGCCCATCACTATCACCATTTGTAAGTGAAAGTAACATTCTAGCTAATGCACGAAAACTTGATAATATACTTGTAGTATTATTTTGTAAACTTAATAATTTATCTCCATACCCACTGACCTGAGCGACAAGAATGAGAGAACATGAACAACTTCGCAAAGAAAGATACATAATCACAAAAAGCAACAAAGATACTCACCTTGTGAATCATATTGCTATCTTTAATATATTGTAACAATTTCACTAAGTTTATGTTGTCAATGTCAAGAGAAAACACGAATTCATTGATGCGCAAAGAACAATTGGGTCCACTTCTAGTTGCATTAAGTTCTTCATTGAC
The DNA here is from genome assembly GCA_030686995.1 of Artemisia argyi. NCBI lineage: Eukaryota > Viridiplantae > Streptophyta > Magnoliopsida > Asterales > Asteraceae > Artemisia > Artemisia argyi. The sequence continues at coordinate 11,373,210 of CM060691.1, read as the reverse complement.
AGAAGAATCAGCCAAAGTAGCATTATCCTTATTGCATAAAGATTGTATAAAAGCTCGGGTGAGAATCATCAATGTTTGAATGTGTCTTCGATTTCCTGGTCCTAAGAGGTTGCGAAATCGTTGAAAGTAACCCTCTAAACTTGAATTAACAAGTTCCAACTGCAAAGATTTGGAACACCAGGTTATAGGCACACAAAAGACCGGGTTCCATAAATTTTACATATCCACGATAACCTAGCTGCTAAGAGCTACATATTTTACCTGTGACAACGTAATTTTTGAGTCATACATACTGATGAGAGAGTCAGCAAGATTATGAGCCTCGTCTATAATAACAACACTATTCTTTAAGCTTAAACCGAGTGATTCACGTGATGATTTAGAAAGAAGAGATTGATAAGGAAGAACTACAAGATCTGCTGCAGGGACCATGCTTCTGGAACCATAGTACGGACAGGTTCCTAAATTGCTCCCAAGGCGAACAAGATCTTCAATATCTAAGGGTCCTTGGTCAGTCATCTCATTCTTGAACTGTTTCTGTAGCTTTTGTTTGCTAAGCATTGGGCATCCACCTGACGCCTTTGTCTTGCGTACTCTTCCACCGGCATCTGAATTCTGCATATTAGAATTAGAAACGTGCATCATGAAACATCTTTGCTATTGTGATATAAGAAAAACAATTAAATTATACCTTCATTTTAGAAACTTGGTTTTTCTTATTCTTTTGAAGATCCAAACATCGCTCGTTGATGAGAGTGGAATTCCCAAGCTTCGTTACCTCTGCAAAATTACATCCCATATAGATTAATCATGTATTCATTTCAAAACGACCAAAAAATAAAATTTACCTTCGTTTATGCACAAGTTCTTCCTCGAGCCCAAAGATGCAACCTTTATCTCATCAGCAAAAATAGTTTTCTTCAACTCTTTTACAAACTGCGAGAGCTGTGAATGAGTCCTGCTACAAAAATATATCTTGAAATCCGCCTCTTCCTCTTCATCACTGAATTCATCGCCTTCCTCTTCACCTTCACTCGATGACGATCCACCACAAACCCCACCGCCCTTTCTCTTTGATCGTCCGCTCTTTTCATCCTCACTTTCGTATTCGTCTACCAAGAACTCCTTATCATCTAACTTCTCCCCATCACTTTTCACAGTCACGTTACTTTGCTCGTCACCATATACATTGTAATCATCTCCAATCTCTCTAAAATGATTAAACAAATCTTTAAAACTCTCCTCGATTCCAGTCTTATCGCGTTTCTTACTTCTAAAACCGTTCCGTTTCTTTACCTTCTTCTTAGGACTTTCCACCTCTTTGTTCCCTAACACACTCTTTAACCAATCAGGCTCGTCATCTGATCCAACATGATCACCACTTGTTCCAACCTGATTTGTATCAGCCGTACCATCATTAGTCTTCCGTTGCTTTCGATCAACTAGCCATTGCAGAGCACTACAGATTATACTTAAGGTTTTTCCTGTCCCTGTAACCAATAATATGTTTTCAATTATCAGCAACATTTTTCACTACACGCGCACCATAAGCTATAACTTGTTTTAAAATATCAACAGCATTATAATATTTTCCCTGTAAATTGTAACACATAGTAAGCACTCACTCACGTATAATTCGACACAAACATGGTAAGCAATAATAGCATGTTTTCATATATCACTAACATGACTTTTATCCTATAATTCAGTCACGCATAGTAATCATTAAGAGATATTATGTTTTCAAATATCAGTAACATTTTTTGCCAATAATCCAACACACGCAAAATAAGCATTAGAGGGTGTTTGGAATTGCTTATTTAAACAGTTTGAAGTATTGAGATCATCTAAACTGCTATTGCTTATCTAATTACGGGTCAAAATAATAACTTTTAGATAAGCATGTCTCAACCTCTCAACCTGCACCAAAGGGGCTTGTGACCCAATGGTACCCCTTGTTGTGTGAGAAGCTCCCCAACCAAATGGTTGTGGGTTCAAGTCATGCTTAGGACATGTGAGATAGTTTGTGCTTGTATATTGTGAGATAGTTAGTTGCCGTTCTTTAAAAAAAAAAAAAAAAAAAAAAAAAAAAAAAAAAAAAAAAAAAAAAAAAAGCATGTCTCAACCTGCTATTACTCATTCTAGATGGTTTGGATTGTAACTCTTTAAAACAATAATAATAAATGTTATTTTTTTGGTCTTTTAGGGGGGGGGGGGGGGGGGGGTTTGTTTCGGCTTATATAGCTGGCTTATGGCTTATTTCCGTTATTTGGTTTTGGGCTTATGTTTCATAAGATCACTTTTTGTGGCTTATTTTGCAACTTTTTGGCTTATATAAGCTTAATATGACAGCCAAAAAGTTTCAAAATAAGCCACAAAAAATGATCTTTAAGAAACATAAGCCCAAAACCAAATAAGCCAAACACCCCCTAATTTTTACAAAATAAGCAAATCCAAACAGTTTGTCCTTAAGTATTTATTCATTTATTTATAAGCTGCAGAAGCACAAAAAACCCACAGTAATAATACGCAATAATATGACTTTTAACAAAGTGCTTAAATACCGGTGGGGCTTTCGAGCATAGCGATACCGCCTTTATCGAGTGAATCGTAAAGAGCATTCATGAAATCAATCTGTATGGAGTAGGGTTTCAACGGAAAACCCCCAAATTTCTCTTCTTCCCCCATTTTCCACCTTCTTTCTTTCTTTGTTTTCCCGCCTAATTTGTTGTTACTTTTATATGCCAGTTCTGGGCTTAATACGATCTATATAAACTTGGGCCTCTCAATACACAAAACTAACTTAACTTAATTGCTAATTTAATCGGACGTGATTTGCACACTTTTTTAAATGAGTATGCAAATCATCTCAATAATTTAATTTAACTGTCAACACAATCTAATTTGGAGTGTGTAAATTAATATGAGGTTATAATTGTCAACACACTCTAATTTAGAGTGTGTCAATCAATTAAATGAGTATGCAAATCATCTAATTGGATAGTTGTGGTAAACACGATTACCCGCGTATAGCAAGACGGTGTAACACAACGTTAATTTGCGTTTTTGATTTCTTTTATGTATATATGAATATAAGTAACTGAACCGAATAATGTTAGTGGTTTAAATTATAATTAAGTACTAGTTATAATACCCGCGCACGCGCGGGTTTTTTTTAAAATTTGTTTGAAATAATTATTTAAAAATTTTAATCCTATTATTAATTGCATTTTATCTATATTTTTTGTATTTATCTTCTACTTGTGTTGTGGGATAAATATAAAATAAATATTTTTTTTATAAATATCTTATCTATATTTTTTGTATTTATCTTATACTTGTGTTATGGATAAATATAAAATATTACCTAATAAGAAAATAATCTTTTTTTTAATAAAATTATTACTAAATCAGGTATGAATTGATTTTTTTGAAATGCCAAATTTCCAATAGGGGTTTTATTTTATTATATAAAAGATATAAAAAGTTAATTGATGCATTGCCTTTTATAAGTAAAGGCATTTTAGTCTAACATTATTACTCATTTTTTAAGTTTTTAAATTTTAAGAAAATGTGTTTTCTTTTTATATGTATTATAGACTAGAAAAATACACACGCATAACAATGATGTATAACGGCAAATAATTATATGTGTAAACTTGTGGTTCTTGTGTCACCTTTGATGCTACAATTAAGGGTTCAATTGTAGTCATTGCGAGAAAAAAAAAAATCAATGAGTTAGAAACGAAAAATAGTAAAAGTTTTAAAATTAAAAAATATTTAAACTATTAATTTAATTGTGGATGTTGCCTTTCATCCCTGCTCGATGGGTGGGTCTTGCAGTCAAGCTCCCTTATGTCTTTGCACTCGAGGGCCAGTAGGTGTTATAGCAAAAAAATGTTGTCATATTATTTTTTCCGTTATAACTCAAAACCTATAACTTAACCCAAAACACTCTCTTTTATCACTCAGGTTGTAAAAACACATCCGAGCCTCACAGTTTTTTCTTTTGTTCCCCGTTCCATACTTCCATATGAAAATAAATTCTGTTATTGGCTAGTGTACGACGCCATAGGACAATAACGAACCATATTGTTTACCATACCGAGTGGGTCTTATCATTTTTAATCAAAGTTATATTAACATGCCATGTGCTCTTAACATTTTTCATCAAGGTTATATTAACTTGTACTTCTTCCGTCTCAAAATTATTGTCAGCAGACAAAGTTTACGTAGTTTAATAAAAGTGAAGTCCACTCAAATAGAATATTCTCTCACTAAATTATCGAGTTTTCAAATATGGAGTAGAATTTTCAATAGTAGGATGGAAAGGCTTGTGTGAGTTTGGGTTTACAGTAGCCCTCTAAATATAGAAAGCCCAATATCTAAACCCAATAAATATATTGATAGAGAAACAAAACCCTAATAATAATATTAGCACATAGCCGCCAGCTTCCTCCTCTTACTCTGCACCTGCGCTAGCTAACAATGGTATCATCTTGTTCTTCTCTCTTTATTTTTCAATTTTACATATATACACATCTTATATAATAAAAAACTGATTTAGTAATATTTTTTATATAAAAAAATGAAATGAAAAAAACAGGGGAAAGGAACAGGGAGTTTTGGAAAGAGGAGGAACAAAACACACACACTGTGTGTGAGATGTGGAAGGAGATCCTTCCATTTGCAAAAAAGCAGATGCTCTGCTTGTGCTTACCCTGCTGCTCGTGTCAGGAAATGTATGTTTATTCACTTGTCTTATTTCAATTGTTTAAATTTATTAGATTAGCAAATGTTTTGAAACCGGGTTTTGTTATTGACCCGTTTGAACCGCCGGGTCGACCCGGTTTTCTTCCCAAAAGTAGTGCCAGTTTTACTCCATTGTTTAACTTAGGGGGTGTTTGTTTTGGCTTATATAGCTGGCTTGTGGCTTATTTGGTTTTTTGGCTTATGTTTCATAAGCGTACTTTTTGTGGCTTATTTTGGATAGTTTTCGGCTTTTATAAGCTTATTATGACATAATAAGCTTACGTAAGGCGAAAGTTTTAAACTAAGCCATAAAAAGTAAGCTTACAAAACATAAGCCTGAAACTAAATAAGCCATAAGCCAGCTATATAAGCCGAAACAAACACCCCCTTATATGCATGATTTCTTTCAATGTTAGAGATGTGACTTGGTTACTTGGCATATTATTGGTTCATGTATATTTATATTGTGGGTTGTTAACTGTTTTTATCATTACCGTTATATCCATGGTTTCCGGGTCATGCAAAACCGGTGTTTCAATCAAGTTCTCAAACAAACAAAAAACCGGTTACTTTCGGACCGACCACGGGTTTAGTTCCCGGTTAATGATCCGTTTGTTTGTTTATAGCCCTATCAGTGAGTGTTTATTTAGTTGTGCGTATTATGTTTAGTTGAGTTATGAAATACAGTAGTATACTAGTATGGTGTTGCTGAATTTTTATTAGGGAATGTGAGTCAACACTCAACACACTTGTTTGTGTTTGTTTTTCTAGTGATTATTATTATGTGTTAGTTGTAGTTGATTTATGAAGTAATTTGCTGTTGTTGAATACAGACAACTGGAGTGAGAAGGCTATTCGTCGCAAGACAACTGGAACTGGACGTATGAGGTACATGCGTAATGTGCCTCGCAGGTTCAAGAGTGGTTTTAGAGAAGGTGATTTTCATTGCTTTTATTTGTATAATGGTCTTCAATTTTGTTTATTGCAAGTTAAGTTTATGAATATGGTGATTTTATTTGTTTAGGCACTCACGCTGCTCCAAGGAAGATCGCTGCAGCGTCTGCTTAAGTTCTGTGAGTTTTGGTTTGAAGCGGTATTTTGGTAGTTTTGAAACATAGTTCTACTGGCAATTTAGTGATTGAAGTTTTGAACTTTTATTGTCGATCAAGTTTGTTTAGAAATTTGCTGTTTATTTTGGATTAAATGATGTACACACTTGGTCGGTTTTGGAATCAAGTAGATTATCTTTGTGTTCTGTTTATTTATTTGTATCTCTCATCCTATATAATCTGGTCAAATATGGGGCTTATGGATGTTGCAACTTGCGACATGTATAATCATGTGACAATGTATATGATTGAACAAGATTGTTTCTGTTCAATATCATATGTTCTCATTTTCTGCATTGCCCTTGTATGTTGCAAAGCTTGTGATAGAATGGGTCACAGTTCTTCCATGGTTGAATGTGTTAGCAAATAGAGAAAGTCGTGAACTAGTGATTCAAGTAACAAAGCTTTTTATTAACGGGATCAATCTAATCGATTCAGTTATGGTTATTGTTTTATGGAAGGCCCTTGTCTTTTTATCTTCCTGCAAAAGTTTTATCTCATGAAAGAGGGACACAAGCCCTTATAGTAAACAATCCTTTGCATTCACAACAAATAACAAGGGCCTTCCAACAATCGTAGTAAAGGTATGCTTCAACTTGGATTATGATTCTGCTAATGCGATTTCAGTGAGGGGTCGTTGCACCTGGGTTTTTTATTCTAACTTTGTTGTTTGTAGTACATAATTATGGTATGATCAGTTTGTTAACCTTTCGAGACTGTTTGATAAATCAATAGATGTAATGGCAAACAATACATGTTTCCAAAACAAATAGAGACCTGTTGTGAAATTAGAGCACTCAAACTTTGTCTGAAAAAATGATGACCATATTCAGGTAAGTAGATACAATACAGTTTATCATGATTGGTGTGGATGACTGTGCTTTCACTCTAAATCTGGGCGATATACTTAGATTTGGCTCTTTTGCTCTGTTTGTTTTTTGGTGTGTTGTGTATGATTCTAGCTTCTTACTAGCTTTTTTATCATACTAGAAGACTTGATGCAGTTATGGTTAGGGATGAGCAAAAGAACCAAAGAACCAGAACCGGACCGAGAACCAGACCGGAACCATGAAGAACCGAACCGGAACCAGAACCAATGGTTCCAGTTCCAGTTCTTGATTTTGAGATTTTTTGGTTCTTGGGTCGGGTCGGATCGGTTCCACCGGTTCTTGGTTCCGGAACCAAAGATCCAATAATTATAAAAATATGTAATTTTTTTTTACTTCTTATCAAAATATTAATCAAATCCTACGTATCATAAAAAAAAAAAATAATAATAATAATTAAAAAAAAAAAAAAAAAAAAAAAAAAAAAAAAAAAAAACTGCTAGCCATCAAGCCAAATACTTTAAACCCTAATCTTTAATTCACTGAAACATCCACAAATCAATAATTAATTTAAACCTAATAATATTCCAAGATCATTCATCATTATCTAAATAATGCAAGTAAGTTTATATTTTATTTTTATTCGCATTCGATTAGCTTTTACATGTTCATCATGCTATAATTTGCTGGTACTTTTATTAATACATAATTTATTATATATCATCATCACGTAGCCACATGATCATGACGTAGCACTTATAGTTTTATTAATACTTTACCTAACAGATATGAACAAAGTTTTAAGTTATTTTGTTTTGTTTTCCGGATTATTATGCATTATTGTTTTGTTAAAATATGAACAAGTGAAAGTAACTATAGAATGATTGACTATTCGAGTTTATGGTTTAGTTGTTAATTGTTATTTTCTTAAATGTAAATGGTTGCAAGTTATTAAAAAGTTTATTTTTTTGTGTTTTTTATTAGCTCTATAGAAAAGCGGTTCCTATACGGGTAGATCCAAAAGAACTGGAACCGGAACCGGAACGAGAACCGGAACCAAAAACTATATTCGGTTCGGTTCTCGGTTCCCACTTTTCAGAAAAAACGGTTCTCGTTCCAGAACCATGCTCATCCCTAGTTATGGTATTGATCACTTTGACCATCAAATAGCATGATAGAAAAAAATTCGGTTGTTCAAACAAGTATCTGTTAACTATCTCCTAGTGAATTACTCCCAAATCAAAACTATGATACACAACCAATATGCTTTTGAGATTGTCAGAACCTTCAAAACTGGCGGGTTTTTTTTTTTTTTTTTTTTTTTTTTTTTTTTTTTTTTTTTATTATTATTATTTATTATTATTATTATTATTAACTTTTTATTTTTTTTCTTGCATAAAATGCAATTCAAAAAAGAAAAATTGTAATCGACTCTTGACATCAAAAACATTTGAGTGTTTGTGGTTTCTTTAACCGATATATCAGCATCGTCTATTTTGAATCTACTTCTAACTCAAAGAATATGCCTGGATAATACATGTCCAGTTTTAAACACCCAGTTGAAATGATAACATTAACTAAAAATATATTTTAAAATGCTAATTATTTTAGTAAGTAGATATATCAACAGCCCACATCCACATGTATCAGCTAAAGAGGCTTATGACCAAAAAAATAAAATAAAAAATAAAAGAATCACCAAGTAAAAAACAGACCCTCCAACTTTAAAGTTCAACATTAACTGAAAAAGGTCATTTGTTCAAAAAATAAGTAACCGAAAAAGGATAAGCAAAAACTTGTCTAAAATATGTATTCCATTCCATCATATCTGTAATCTGTAACAAACTTTCTAAACCTTCCCCCAAACGTCCCAACTGAAACATATTTACAGTTGAATCCACTGTAAACCCTAATTACCTTCCAATCATCTGTCCTTATCAAACGAAAAAATTTCTTTCTTTAGTCTAAAATGGGCGGAGCGGCGCCCTGAGAACCAACCATATATCCAGAGAAACGGGAAACACTCGGTGAAAAAGATCACTCTGAGTTGAATCAAAATTTAAACGATGAAAATAAGAAAGGGGATATGATGCTACTGTTCAAGAACCCCAAACTTCTGTTTCTCATCTTGCAATTGTTGGAAGACGGAATCCATTTCTGGTAATGCTGACATTAGCAGCAGCTCAATAAGATCAAAAGCTAACTGCTTTAGGCAAACGGAAGACTGGCAAAATAAGAAAAGAAATTATCAGATTGTTAAGTTAGCAACATCAGCTACTAAATGTAGCTGAGACATAATTGCAGTTTTTTTTTTTTTTTTTTTTTTTTTTTTTTTAAAGCAATTCATAATTGCAATAATACGAAAATAGAAATGGTTTGGTTGCTTTTAAATTAATAATAATAATAAAACTACATAAAATTGGCCGCTACGGGTTAAAAAATGTGAAACTTGTAATACGGATTAAAAAATGTGAAACTTGTAATATACTTTTTAGAAATGGCTGCAAGCACTTATTTTTAACTTGTATAGATAAATAAAGTGTTAAACATCCTTGCAAAAAGACTATATAATTACAGCAATAATCTGAAGTCTGAACTTTATTTATGCATTCAAATAGATTTCGAATGAGTTTCGACCTGTTTGACCCGTTTCCTATTTGGTAAGATCTTTTGGATTAACCCATATGACTAAATAAAAAGAATAACCAAAATGACCCATTTGTATGTAAAATGGGTCCGAATTGATTGAAGATGTTAACAAATGTAATGTTTGATGATATTAATCAAACGTATATTCATGTCAAGATGCAATTCATAATGATACATTTAAGAAGTAATGTCCAGTTCAAAGAGATGAAGCTCACCTGAATAAAGTAATAGACATCTTGGACACACTGCTCATACTCCTTTCGACCAAAAATACTTACAACAGCTGCTGGTGCTTTATCTACACAGTAACAAAGTTCCACGTACGTGCTCAAGATTATGCATACAATATATAGAACAAAGCTATAATGATGGATATGGTGGCGGTGGGATGAGGACACGAGGTGTATACTAAGTCAAATATTGATAACATCTTTTCCTGTATAAAATGATTTATAATTTGAGTGACTCTCCACCCGCTTGACTCATTTGATCCATTTGAACTGTTCTTTTTAAGCTAGAATTTTTTTATAAATATTTCTACCCCATTTGAGTTTTGACTTATTAGAGATCAATAAAACCCATTCATAAGTAAATGCGTTGAAATGGCTAAGCTAATGAAACCCCAAGTCACGAGATAAGTAATTACCAATCATTAGTTCATAAACTAGTTTAGAACGTCTTCGTGCTTCCCGTTCTTGGAGCTCTTCTGGTGACGATGTTTCCTCATCACTTGGTGGATGTCCTCCTGGTGATGGAGGCTGTTGGCCATTAGGGGAAACCTGTGGGACCCTTGGAGTGGGTGTTGGCCGTTGCCGCTTTGGGTGCTTTGTTATGAATATCCCATCCGGCCAAAGTATCTAAGCAGAACACATGGAATAATTCAGAAGCAAACAAACAGTGAGAAAATGTACTATCAAGAATCATAGATTTCTACACTCGGTTGTACTAGAAAGAAAAAAAGAAGAAATACTAGTTAATTCACTAAACATTATCCTGTTTGGGTTCTCTCCAATGATTACCGATTTTCAAAAGGTAGATTTCTCCAATGACTTTCAATTCAACCCTATATTAATAAACATATTAAACATACTAGACCATATCTTAATCCCTAATTCGATCATAGAAATACCATTGCTTCCAATCTTACTAAGGGGCTGTTTCTTTTTTCCTGTTAGTGAAAAGAATGTGAGATCCACCTATTTAATATTATTACTTTTTTTATTTGGGCCCACAAATTCCACTAAATTCTCTATATGCATAGAGTGTGAAAATCAAGCTCCTCCCCACTAAGAGGCATTAACAAAACTGAGACCCACTGAACTCTTAGCTAAAGAAAAAAAGAAACACCCCCTAACTAACCTATAGAACAGAAAAGTTCAAAGGCATCTGATCATTTGATTTACAAAAAATCCACAGCAGGCATGCTTACACATCTCTCACCAATTAAAGTTATAAGCTTGTCAACTTCTCTAACAATGTGTTTACTGTTTTTTAATTTTCGGGTCAAAACAACAAACTTTTAATGTAGGTTGAAACAGATTGGGTTGGGTTTGACACGTAACACTTTTTGTTCCTTTCATAGATCACTTATTTGATATACAAAAACTAGATAATCACACATTAATAATATATTTTTCTGAAGTCCAATTCAAAGTTCATGATGGATAACCTGCTCAAGCCTCTTGATTCCTGACGCAACAATAGATCCCCTACGTAAAAGTTGGATTTTAGCAATAAGCCAATCATCAAATGCATCCGACATACCAAGCTGTAGAACCTGTTTGGCCACCCAGAAGACTTTTCTCCTGGTAACACACAATAAATGGGATTTTACAAAGAAGAAAGAATAGATAAATTTGTGGGAAATGGATCCATCTTTTATAGCCCAATGATCCACATGTTAAAATACCTGATCCAGCCACCATCTTGAAGCTGGAAAACAACATCAACAAGATCGAACATTGGAATACTCAAATTTGGTGGAACCCACTGCAGCAAAAGAAACAATATAAGAAACTTTATTCTGCATGGACATAACACAAACCATATGCGGAGAAACGAACAAGGTATAACACTATAGGTGGATTAATGAGCGGGTTTGGTAACAGTCAAATGGGGTTAAGGTCGAAATGAGTATATTCCTTAGTACAGGTCGGGTTGGGTTGGAATGAAACACTTCTTAGTCCAGTTACTTTTTAAGTTTAAGTTAATGCTGTATTTATTATAATTAAAAGTGATTGAAAACCATATAACTATTACAATGATAATCCAATTTATTCAGGTCGTTTGATTTTTAGATGGGTTTGGAATGGGAACAAACATGGAGAAGAGAAAATACCTCACTAGGGATTGAATCACCATCTCCTGCAAGCATCCCAGATTGTTTACTTAAAGTATTGTCATCCAATCCTTTTACAGACTGCCCTGACTTTATAGTTGAAGATATATTACTTGGAACAACAATTTCAGGGTCACTATCAGAATCCTCAGATCGTTTCACAGGCTTTCCAAGAGAAAAAGCTACATTCTTCTTAGATGTTTTTGACCCATCAGTCAAAGAACTATTTTTGACTTCGGATGAAGAATTTTTTATCACACCGTCTGAAAGTTCTCTCCTAGAACTTAAGGGATCCCCAGAAAAACCAACACCAGTAGTACCTACTTCTGCACTCCTTTCACGAACATTTGCAGCAGAATTAACTAAACATACAAAACATATAAAAATGGTCAATGCAAGGAAACAGCACTGGTAGATAACTTAGATATAAAAGAACATGGAAATGGAGTTCACCTGAGAGGGTCTCAATGATGGATATAGAATTTGAGAAACTATATGTCTGCAGCCGGAAATAATATACCAGTAAGAAATAGTCTTTAAAAGAAAATAAAGCAGCAATTAAGCCACAAATCAAACCTGAGAATCAACACTAAGAAAATCCCAAACTTCAATACACCCCGATATAGTTGGAAACTGCATAAGCCTCTGCGACATAGCAAAAAAATGTAGCAAGAAAAATTAAATTATGCACCAAATAAGTTAAACTAAAATGTAACAGTATCAGGTTCAGTAAAATAGACCACCGAAACTAGAAATGTTTCTTGGTCACTTAAGAAAGACATATACATTGTTTTTGGATTAAGGAATAAGTTGAAAGTCATATACAGATACAACAATTTTGTCTCGACTCATTAATTTATTTAAGATGCTCTCTGTTACAGTAAATCAGATGTAAGGTTCATAAATATAGAATACGGCCAAAATTATTATAAACATGTGTATTAAACTAAATTTGATTCAAGTCTAAAAACCAAATATCTACAAAACCCCGAATATGCCATTTCACAAGAGTCTTCAGTCAAAATAATAACACCCATCACACAAGTGAAGAAATAAAGAGTTAAGATACTGAGTGATATTAAGTTATTTTCAAGTGACATGAATGTTATGGTTAAAATGATGTATCATCCTTATAGCAAATGTGTCACCTTTAAATATATATCAAGAAGTTTACAACGTTCTTGAATGACGTCCACATCAAGTCCTGTTGACAGAAAATGCTTTGGTGGGAGATGAAGATTATACTCTGGATATTCCTTAAGACGCCTGTGTAATTCTTCAAAATGTCGAAACCTGTACATATATAGCTTACAATTCAGCTAAAGAAATTACTGTTACAGATTTATCAGAACATTAACATAAGTAGTTAAACATAGTCTAAAGTCAAGAAAGCAAACAAACAATCACAAAGAGATCAAAAGCTAACTGTTCAGCACCTTCTTTTGATAGACCAGCTAACATTGTTCACATCTGTAACAGAAATGGGATAAACAGCAAATGTCTTCGAGCCACTTTTCACAATATTAGCCCCCAGCACCTGCAATAGCAAATAACCTTTATCTGTCACATCCTCTACATGTGCTAAGAAACAATACAAACTCAAAACCAAATGTTAGTCATTTACCTCACATCTTAGTCTAAAAAAAGAATCATCCAGTGATGAACCTTTTTGGACATTATTGGTAGATATGACGGGAAAAAAAGACGACATACTTGTCCCACTATTTGTTCTTCCTAATGACTCTCCACCCTCAGAGTCGCCACTTGAGTCACCCGATTTCGAATGTCCTTTTGAAGAACCCAAAACATCCAACCCATCTTCTAATAAGAAACTCTTTCTTTCAATCTCGAGCCAAACATCCTTCTGACTGCTTACTCTTGACCTTTTTCTCCCTGCGGAATAATCTTTTCCTGTTTTTCTCATTTTCTGACCTTCGTAACTTTCAAGCGGATGGTGAATGTAAGTAACTGAATTCTTCCTGTTATTTTTACCATCCCATACCTTGGTTCCTGGAGAATTTATACCCGTGATGTCACTGTTTTCCTCATCTTCGCTAGAATAAACAATATTGTTTCTATATTCTTCCTCATCGTCATCTTCGTCTTCATCTTCATCTTCCTCATAGGAAGTGCCCAAAGGTAGCCGTGGACCTTTGGTGGGGCCATATGCATCTTTATGTGAAGCTAATGGTTTAGAGTGGTTGACAGGATTTGATGACCTGGCTAAAGAATTTTTGACTGGTTCAGTAAAATGTTTCACATTTTCTTTTGTTTTGTAGTCTTTACCTTTAGCCCACATATTGTCGAAATGTTCAGGAGCCAATGCCTCGGTTTTTCTACGGGAAATATTGTCTAGCTTGTCACCCCATTCACCACCCGAAAGTTGTTTTCGGGTATCAATCAAAAGTAACGGGTCTTTTGAATGAAGAGCGGTGGTGACATTGTTTAAGACAGAATCGGAATTATCTTTCTTTAACTGTGTGAGCTCAACACCTTTGACAGAAGGATCTATTAACATAGATGGTTGATTAGACAATTTTGGTGATCCGTTTGACTTTGGCTGCGAGTTCATTTGTTCATTGGTAATTATTTTATTGTTCTTGCTTGCTGAAATGACAACGTTCTCAATCCTCTCATTAATGAACCTAAAGCCAATCAAGGGAGAAATTTAAGAACATGATATGATTAATTAGAGGTGTCAGAATGAACGGGTCAAAACAGGTAATTTTTGGATGGATCGAATGGTTTGGGCTTTGTCCAATGCTTATAAAAGTTACTCTGTATTAACTAATTCGTAAGTCAAATATGATACTCAGTATAACATTGTATTATCCAATAATGATCCATCTTTGTAAGAAAGTGATTTAGGAGGTTTTATATTTTTAAAAATACATTTTAAAAGACTGTGGACCTGTTTGACCCATTTGACCAGTGTCCTCTTAAAACATAACCAAAATAGATCAATCTCATCAATGCATCATTTAATGGTCGAAACTGCAACCTCTAAGACTGGCCAAACAAAAAGAGATTAAATCTAATGGATTTATAACCTTGGGTTGGCTAAATTTACAACAGGTCGAATTACTGCACAAGCAAGCATTTCCCTGACTATGTAACGAAATAACGAGCACTGCAGATCCTCAGGCCTGAATGTTAAAGAGATGAAACCATCCATAAGATGTTGTAGAACCTACGATAAATAAAAGAACATATATATCATAACTACAAACTGACTAAAATAATTTACATCAACACAGACAATACACCATATGAAAATGTACAAAAAAATAAAGTGATTAAAACCTTGTGCTCCGCTCCAGGAGAAAATAAAGCAGGGTGCAATTTATTTTCAGCATAAAGCACAGCTTTGAGTTCTACATCTCGCTGTGCAATTGTCATAGATTGCTGCTTCGTAATCTTCATCTGACATGCACGAAAGAGTTCCAAATGTGTGCAAAAAAGTTTGATAATGTCCCTACAATATTTCAAAACAAACAAATTATAAGTAACGACAGTTCAGATACAATCCTTTCACTAATTAACAAGTGAAATTTGTGGAGCATTTCAACCTTGTCAGAAGGTCAATAAGATTGATATTTCTCATACGGCTAGAGAACTCCCCGAGGACACCATTTATAATAAGCACCAGCTCGTCTGGAGCTTGTTTGTCAGGGGTAACTCGGGAATACCAGAGATCAGTGACCCACTCCGAAACTATATGCCTAGTAAATTGGTCTATTGCATCCTCAACAACAGGTGAGTTGACTTTTCTTCTCCAATCAGACTTCCCTGAGAGAGGTTTAGGCGCCATAGCCGGTTTCTTTTGAGAAGAAAGATTGGTTGAGGATGGGTTACTGTTATATACTGCAGCTTTTCTCCGCATCTCGTAATCCAAAGCAAAATAACGAAGACCGACAATTAAGAAGAGCGCAGCTGGCAAGTTTATTAAGACTGAAGCGCTTGTCACTGAAAAATAGTATAATATCAATAATTGAGATCACGTCACAATTCAGAAAGATAAATAAACAAAAAAATCTAAAATGGATTGGGGGAATTGATATTTTTTAAGTTACTATACCAGGAATTAAGTAGTATTTTACTTATTTTTTTACTTTCTAAAATGAATTGCCTACTCTAATTAAGTCTGACGATGTAAATGGGAATTTTACAATATTTCTAAAACTATAATTGGAAATATTAGCAATAGAAGTTGAGTTGTAGACTGATAGTCGCAAAGATTGATCGACGTAGCGTAAGAAATAGGACTCTGTGAACGCATAAGCTCCTTTGAGATCTTACTCCCATGTGAGAGCATAAGAACTAAGGAGAGCCTGTGTAATGAGTTTGCAGAGGCAGTCAAAGCCCAGCCTCACAGAGACGTCGAAGCCTAGCTACCCTCCGTGCTGGGACTAAAGCTATAATTATGGACTTCGCCCTTATGGAGTTTTTTAGGCCCATGGATACCTTGGGAAGTAAGCTAGATTTAAGTTTGCCACACCGATAAACACCCCCTCATTGTAATTTAAACTTGGTCTCTCTTGTGTGTTGTGTACCTCAATAATCTCTAGTGTGACCTGTGGAAGTAACACGATAACCCAATCGTGTGAACCACGTTACATTGTAGTTGTTCTATTCCATTTGCTATGTTTGTTCTTTGTTTGTTTGGTAATCAGAGATTCAGAGTGTTTTACCCAACATAAATTAATCTGGGTGGAGGTATGTTCTGCGGGTTGACTTGTTTTGACAAAGACTTGTATCCTAAATGTAGTTGTTTCGGCTATATATCCCTAATTCTTAACGGCAGGTTTACTTACAAGAATATGTCCATAGATGACTAACAAGTAATAGCTTCTATAGTATATGCTTATAGGAAAAAACGAAGTCTGGAAGAGCTCTTATAAAGGACATAGTGTCATCTCAATTTAAACTTGATACCCTAAGCTTAACTAAATCAAATACCATGTAAGGAATGCTAAGCAATCGTACTTCAGTTGTGTAAATAACTAAATATTAATCTAGATTTAGTACCAAAGCCATGATAATACATTGATACTGTTAATTTGCCTTCCACAAATAAAGGCCCGTGATACCTAAAGAACGAAATCATTCCTATCAAGCTCTTTACCTATAATTTTAGGAAGCCACGATAACAAAACATTTTGACACACACTAATTTGGTAAAGCATGACTAATATACTTTGGGTAACAAATCCCGCAAGTGCCTATATGTTAGTGTGTTTGCACTATCAATATAACTTCGAGATGACATATTGTAATTCCATAACTAGATTTTTTTATAAACTCTAATATAATTACAATATAATTAATGTCAACGTCATTTGCATTCGTTTGCGTTTAGAGAAAGAAAGAGAACTAAAATCTTAAATACAACATACGTGCAAAACAACAAGAACACGTTTTTCATCTCAAACTATTTGGCGCGCCAAAAAGATTTTTAAACAATTAAGTAAATACAAATTAACAGCTCAGTAATTGCCTAACTAGTTTAAATCATCAATAGAAACTAAAAAGCTATAATACTTCAACCTCATTAACTTTGCTTATGGGATATCATAGAAGACAAAACTAGAAAAATGGAAGCAACTTGCACATAGTATCGAAACCATTATGCTGTGGTATGTGGTTGTTATGCCAGAAAGTGAACTCAAACAATCAAGTGATCAACACGCATGCAAATATAGTAGGTAGACCAAACCTTGGTGCTAAAACTTGCCATTCTAGAAAAAGCTTGTGTTCCTATATTCCCTTTTACACAAGCATTATATAACACCTCTAGAATCATCATAATTAGCGGATTCGATTAGTAAATGTCAAAAGGTGCTCAAAATTTGTGTCCAAAATTATACATAACCTGCGAGTCTAACTAAGTACCATATATAGGCGTATAGCTACTTGTTACCTTATTCTTCTCCAAAAATCATACATAACGAAGGTCAATCTCAAGGTTGCAATTGGCTTTGTGCGTCCTAATTCTTATTTACTTGTAGTTTATTACCTATAGAATCGCAAAATGATGTGGGCAATTATCTATCAATACTTGCTATAAATCTAGAACGATCGTTCACAATATGGTAGCTCTAACTAGGATTCTAGGAGACGTTTCCACATATTCCGCCCCATGCAAAATGCCGATCTTCTAATCAAGTCCATACAATCATAAAATACAAAATCCGTCCGTACTTTTGCACACATGTAGTTGTGCAACAAGTATACCAGAATGAATCCAATAACCTAACTACCTTGTCATAAATCATACAATACAAAAGTCGTCCTCACTTACATATAAACCATTATAAGATTAACCACCACAATATTTTTTACTCTTGCGCACATGTCGTTCTGCAACAAGTAGACCGGAATAATCATATAACCTAACTACCTCGTTATAAACATACAATACAAAAGCCGTCCGTACTTAACACATATAAACCACTATAAGATTAACCACCGCAATCTGTTTTTTACTCTTATACCCACGTCGTTCTGCAACACGTATACCAGAATAATCAAATAACCTAACAACATTCCAACAATTTCAACCTACGAATCTCCTAATTCTCTCAAAAGTAACCAAAAAAGCTCTTAAATACACCAATCTCAACAATAACTAATTATTACTATTCATATAAAGTAAAACTAAAACCACGCCAATTACTTACTACAATCTACTTAACAAAACGCAAACAACCGCATTCAAAACATGTAAAAATAACTAGTAATAAACAGAATTATGATCAAAATTATATAATCAAAAAAAAAAAACTTACAACTCATCAAATAGGACAATCCAACACCGCACACAGCCAATAAAACAAGCCGTTTTTTGGACTCGTCGATAAGGTCCCGAACCGTAACCGATTGCCTAACGCTGCTCATTTTCAACAATCCGGTGAATCAATTCAGTCTGATCCTAATTTCAACATTTAACACAAAACTAAGTTATGCAATTTTGAATGAGTAATTTAATTAGATGTGATTTGAATGATTGTTGATTGGATTGTTAACAGTTTGAGAAGTTAGGGTTTTGTTAAACAAGTTACTGTATTAAAAATTGAAAGTGTTGTTTTTATATTTTGGTTTTTTTGGAGTGTGCCGTTATTTTTACTTTTTTATTGTTCAAGCATGTCTGGATGCTTGGTTGTTTGGTGTTAGGTGTTTATTTTATCGTTAATTAAAAATATTCTCGAGTATCATTTAAACATAAAAACTTACTAGTTATAATACCCGCACGCACCGTTAATTAAAAATATTCTCGAGTATCATTTAAACATAAAAACTTACTAGTTATAATACCCGCGTGCGTGCGGGTTTTTTAAAAATTTTTTGAATCATATATTTTTATTTATTAAAAATAAATAATTTAATATTTGTTTTGTTTGATTTATGATTTTTAATTATAGTTTTTTATTATTAAAGATAATTATTTAAAAATATTAATCCTATTATTAATTGCATCTTATCTATATTTTTTGTATTTATCTTCTACTTGTGTTATGGATAAATATAAAATGTTACCTAATAAGAAAATAATATTTTTTTTAAATGAAATGGAAAAGTCCCCACTTAAGGTTTTGTTTTATTATATAAATAAAAGATTTTAACAAAAAATAAAAAGTGAAACAAAAAAGATTTTGTTATCTATTCTCGGCTATCATTTAAAAAGAAAAAGTTATCTATAATTAAAATAAAATAAAATAAAAAAACGTTTTATTATCCTCAGGAGTAAAATAAAAGGAGTGTAAGATAAAAATGCGGTTGATTTTAAAGTAAAATATTTCCTTTTAAAATTTTGTTAAAAATGTTTATTTCTTATTTATTTACTTTTCTAATCTTAAGAGCTAAGAGTGTCATGACAAGCTTCACCTCCTCATTTGAGGCCCACGGGTGCTACATCACCTAGGGGTGTTCATCGGTTCGGTTATCGGTTAATCGGTTTATTCGGTTCGGGTTGTTCGGTTAAAAAAAAATTTTGAGTCATAACCGAAAACCGAACCGAACCGAAAATATCTATAACCGAACCGAACCGAGAACCAAACCGAAGTTCGGTTCGGTTATGGGTCAAAACCGAAAACCGAACTTTTTATTTAAATTACACTATTTATATTTTTTTTTGAATTTAATTATATATATTTTTGGGAAAAAAAATATTTCAAAGCATAAAAAAATGTTTTTTTATATTAGTATAAAATTTTAATGGATATTTTTTATATTTAAAATAATATAAATATATAAAAAATATATACATTTATATAAATTCGGTTTTCGGTTCAGATAGCTAAACCCATATCCAAACCGAAAACTGAATTTTTAATTCGGTTCGGTTCGGTTTTAACAAGTTCGGTTCGGTTATATGTTCGGTTCGGTTTTATTTCGGTTCGGTTTATTCGGTTAATTAACCGAACCGTGAACACCCCTAACATCACCCCAACATTTCTTCATAACTAACTTTCTCCTCACTCACAACTAACCTCAACTTACTCATTTGGGGCTCACCACTTACACCTTTATTTTTTTATCACTCACAAAAGAAAAAAAGAAGAAAGAAAAAGTACACATTGTCAGAACCTTATCATCGTCATGCAGATGAGCAAGTATCATGTGAAGAGGCATGAAGAGGTTGGCATGGTGTGGTGATGAGCTACAACGAGGGTGAAGTGTTTTCCACGCAGGACGACGAGGGAGGGCAACGAGCCCACACCTTCCACTCTAAATACCGTGAATGAAAAGTAAGTGTGTAGAGGGGTGACCACTTGTGATCTTGATGCCACAAAACAGACTCCCCATGGTTATTACCATTACTATAGACTAGCACGGTACCTGCGTAATGCGGCGACGGATACTCTTTGACTAAATTTTGTGGGAAGCAAATGTATTTCATTATATGTTTTTTGTAACAATATATTTTGAGCCAATGACCTCATTATATTGTGAGAACCCTGCTGCAGACCTGCAGTTTCAATTAGGATTATTCTATAATTAGCAAGTTTAAGTCTGAATTTTTAAGCCTTGCTAATTATAGAATAGTCCCAAAATGAATTATAATGTAATATAGATATAGATAGTCTTATATTAATTTCTGTCAAATTACTATTCATTTCAAGTTTTCATTTAAGCTTGTACCTGTATTTATTTTTGTCCAAATGTCCATTTTATGTAAATTACAATTTTGTTATAATTCAGATTAAGGGTGAGCATGGTCCAAAAACCGGACCGGACCGGCCAAGACCGGACCGGACCGAAGACCGAGAACCGGTAAAACCATAGACCGAGACCGGACCGAATGTGGTCGGTCCGGTCTCGGTCCGGTCCGGTCTTCGGTCGGTCCGGTCCAATTAGGCATATTTTGGCACGTTTTTTCGGTTTTTTGGTCGGTCCGGACCGGACCGAGGACCGAAATAGCCAAAAAGCCTAGACCGAGGACCGGACCGAATGTGGTCGGTCCGGTCCAGTCGGTTTTGTCGGTCAGTCCGGTCCATCCGGTCCGTTTGCTCACCCTTAATTCAGATTTAAGACTGTCATGATGCACTGAACAAATAAAAACTTAATGTGATCAAAATAAACATTTTACGATAATTAAAAAACTATATAAATGGTTGGTGTTAGGTTCCAATGTTTTATGAAAATTTATTATTGACAAAGACATTTGTGCCCAACTTTTATGAAAGAAACTTGTAATAATAGATCGAGACTATATATTGACTTACATCAAGATTTTTTTTTTTTAGCAAGACTTACATCAAGATTGCCAAATAAAATTAACTCTTAAATAGAATGAACGTTAGTGAAGAAGCCTTGCTTGTAGGCGAAATTACTTTAATAATAATGAAATATATAAAAGACTTAGGGGTGTTTGATTTCGACTTAATTGACTTTATATGAAAAAATTGAATTAATTAAGTCATATGAAAACTATTTGTTTGTGACTTAATAGAGAAAGATGACTGAAAATATTAAATAGCACATATTGCATAACATTGACGGTTTCAATAAGTTGTGTTGGTTATATTAGTATTTTTGAGAGTTCGTTACTTAACATTAGAAATTTCTGAAAGTTCGTTACCTATCTGTGTAATTAACCCTTAGTTTTTCTAAGAGTTTATTATTATTATTATTATTATTATTATTATTATTATTATTATTATTATTATTATTATAAAGTTGAGTTTTTCTAATGTGATAACTTTTAATTCTTCTTATGTTTGGCCACTTCATCTTTTAGTTTTAGACTCCAAATATTTTGATTTATTTAACAAGGTATGAAGTAAGGGTGACAGCTTTAAAAAAAAACAATTAAAAGATGACAGTGTGTATTTTTGAATTTTTGATTTAACAAACTTAATAAATTTTTCTAGAAAAGGTTGAAAGATCTCGTAATAGTCGGTTTCATCAAAGCACATTTTTTGTGAATTCTAGTAGGTAATGTTGGATTAAATATACTCGTAAAAAAAATAAATAAAAATAAAAAAAAAAAGTGCAATATTGAAAAACTCTAAACAAGCATTATTGTGTTTCTTTGTAAGGGGGTATAACATGTCCCTTGAAGCAATAGACATGATATCAACACATGTATTAAGCAACATTATTAAGTTAGTCAATTGGATACATAAATCATTTAAACTTTATATAAAAACTAAAATGAACTTTGTAATTCATATTTTAAACTTTGTGTAATTCAGCTAATACATATATATATATATGTAAGACAACTTTGTACATCATGTATTTGGGCATGTAAAACTTGAACAAGATTTTTCATTAGTTACAGGAATTGAACTCACCATCGTCACGCAGACTCTAAGTTTATACTTTTACGGTTTTACCTTCTCTAGCACATGGTCAAAAATGACATCAAATAACCAACAAACACAAAAATGATCACTATTAACATAAGTATTTTTTGTCATTTTAGAGTGATTGATGATTTATTCCATCAAACAAATTGTTTTTTTGTGACTAACTTATGGTTTTGTCTTCAAAAATAAATTGAAGAATAGTACAATTTAATAATTTATCATTATTTCATATGACCATGCTCCAATTGGCGCCCACACCATCAATTCCTTTTAGTCAAAAAAATAAAATAAATAAATAAATAAAAAATAATAATAAATATTATTAAAACAACAATGAAAATTGAAAAGTACTTGCCTTCATGTAGGATTATAAATGTTTTCATACTTGCCCATGCCTATAGTTTTCATACTTGAACAAATCTTAAAATGATAAAAGGTACTTGCCTTCATGTAGGATTATAAATGTGAATTTCCTACTTATGATTACCCTACATCGACCATTGTACGGAGTATCCGTGGCTGGTATCCTTTTATAGAAAGTTTAACATGTTTTAATTATACGGGGAGGGCGAGCCTTTGACTCATATGTATGCGCCTAACAGAGGTATTCTCATGACCGTTTCTCTGGCCACCCACAAAATATGTACATAGTGAGGTTTGGATAAGATGAATCTTGCGAAGTTTCCTGATAACTTGTGTTTATGCATTATAGGTCTACTCTGAAACAGTAACATTTCATATAAGTTGCTAGTAGTAATTTTGCAGAAAGTTGGCAAAATTCACCCCCACCCCCCCACTATTATTTCCAGCGAAAACATACGTCACAGCCTCTCCCACCTAAACTCTTTGACGTTGGCTCTAGTCATGAATAAAAATCCTAAAGATACAAGATAGGTATGCATTTGAAAAAATAACTCAAAATTAAAACGGAACAAAGAGCTTGACATCTGTAAAACTCATCGGTGTCTATAACTGCAATACACAAGGACATTGTCTTAATCGTATAATTTGTAAATGTATTGTTAATTACACATTTACACTACGTTTCCACATTGGAAAACAAGTGCTCAATAGAAGACTATTAAATCTTGAGAAAAAGACAGGCAAACACAGACATAGAGATCACCCATCATTAAACATTTAAACCTTTCATGTTCATACTCAAAACCGATTTATAGTTAGTTATACATGTATGAGAGAGGGTCAATTGTTGATAACCGTGGTATTCACCCTCCCTGGTTACAGGATTTCAGGAAATTACCTTTTTTAACCCTTGACCAGTCTATAATCTCATCCTAATAATTCTACAGCTCTTCTTTTGCAACATGCTGCTCATCGTGTGCCTGTTCTTTTAAATGTTTGTTAATCAGTTTAGCCAAATCCTTGGAGCTCGACTTTGTAGGCAGTGTAATCTGCACAAAATAGACCACAAAGTTAGCCTTAAAGACAAGCTAGACGAGCAGACCAGAAATAATGTCATGAAGCAAACGACTCACTGGATTTGACTTGTTGCTTATTGGGTAGAACAACAGTGTCGGATAGTCGTCCACCTGCAGGATAGTAACACATCAGAACATGTTAGGTGCCTTTTTGCAGAGTATATCTCTTTTGTTTCTAGAAATCTTCGAGAAGTTTACGACTCATTTACTTATAAATAGGAACGGGTCAAAAGTCGCCAAAGTGTATTATTAGTGATTAAAACCTCCTAAATTATTTTCATTTCAAAATATTAGATAATAATTAAAACTAAAAATATTAGAGATGTTTTTTGGGCACTGACCTCCAATTTTGGGTGCTCGTTTACAGAAGCGTCGATCCTTGCAAATACCAAATCTTCCAACCCCTTGAAGTGTTTTGCCAACTTTTCAACTTGTTTGGTTGTGGTTTCACAGTTCAAACACCATGGTGTGTATATCTTGAATATGATCAATACCGAAACAAATCAATTCCAGATCCTTTTGATGGTAGAATGAAGTAAAGTATAGCAGAAATTGAACTTTTAACAAACCTCTAGAAGGATGTTCTTGGAGCTGCTTAGAACCAATTCGTCAAATGTTTTTCCAACAACGGTTAAAATGTCTGCGTCTTTCTGCGATTTCACAATCAAGATTGATGACTATTAGTGTTACGAGAAAGAAAATTACAATCGAAATACCAAGCTCCAAGTAACATACTATAAGTGTACAACCTTGGTCAATTTAGGTTATATTTTCTTGCAAACAAGACAGATAGGTCTAAATGAGACGGGTCAGTCTAAAATTAGCAGATAGCATACTCAAATGTTCACAAACTCCTAAATTACTTGGTGCAAAGAATTTATTAATTTTCTGATAATAGTTTAAGGGATCATATGTAATATTTTATTTTATTTGAGAACTACAAAAAAATGTAGACGGGTCTTGACCCATTACACGACCCACCCTAAATTTACTAACCACTCATTTCAGAACTAAAATAACAAGATACAACAATCTTACATTATCTGGTATTGCTTGGGACTTGTAGAACAAAGGCAAATTGCCCTTTAGAAGGCCTGAACCAAACTCCTGTAGGAAGTAATTCAAAATTAGATAGTCAGATTCATATTCATAGAAGTAACATTAGAAAAAGTGACTGAATTAGTACCTCTATTCTTGCTGGTGTTGGATCCGACTCCAACAAATACTTCGCACCAGTTTTGTAATCAAAAGCAGTTACCTATCAAACATAAACTTCATCGGTGAATCTTTGAACTAAGTTGAATAAGAAAGATATTTCACTGGTGAGGTGGCAACTGCGACACAATGACTTATAAATGGGTCAATCCGGGTTTTTTGTGTCAATCGCAAAAATAGTGTAAAAGGAAATGGGGTCGAAAAATTTAGCATAAAACCTCCTAAACGATTCCAATTATTTTTTTATTAATGAAATAAAAATAATTTCGGTAATCATATTTGGCATCCTAATTACTAATACAACTCAAAATTTTGGACAAAGGATGTCGGGGTCCAACCTAACCCATTTTGACCCGTACCAAGACTACCCATTTTGACCAACCCAACCGTCCCACCCACTTTGCCATCTAAAGTTTTTGAGATGATAGACGATACTTACAAGTGTCTCTTCTGAATCTTCAAGCCCAAATAAAGTAAGGAAAGGCTTTGCAAGATTGTCGTCTTTGATGTCTACAAATACAAACATTATCTGCATCCAAAAAATGTAATTAAGATATGTGATGATAATATAAGGTTTAAGATTACTCTAGCTTAATATGTTTAAGTTGTCAACCTTTGATTTAAACTTCCTGGCAGCATCTTGAAACGGCTCTAGTAATTTCTTGAAATTATCAGCTTCTGCAAAGACATAAACCTGCAACACCCACATACAAACAAGTTTGATTTAACACTGAATAATTTCAAAGAAACGGGATTATGGGGGTGTTTGGATGTGCATCTTGAAACTGATTAACAGGTTATTGCTACTTCTAGTTACAGTGATCAATATCACATTGTAAGATGCACATCCAAATACCCCATACATTATTTTAAGATGTAAAAACGTCAAAAGAACATGAAACGAATTTAATCAAATATAACTTAAAATTAGATGGAAACCTGAGGTTTTTCGCAAGCGTAAACTTTAACAGAATTCACTTCAGTTAGAAAAGTGACCAATGGAAACTTGTTATCGCTCAAAAATTGCAGAATCCTGTCTTTTTCAAAAGCATCTTCTGCAAAAGGCAAAGTGGGTAACATTATTCACAAATTTTGTTATTTCGTAATATCGTTCTTGTAAGAATAATTAAGACAATACGTTTTTCTGAAAGAAAAAAATTAAAGATTGACAAAATAGTTTTAGTGGGTCAACCAAACCTGACCCGTTTAAAGAGTACAAAATTTGACAGGTTTCAGTCGAACCCATTATTACATGTTATCCAGCAGACCAGCATATTGCCAGTTTGCCACAGCTATAATTCACATATCTCGTATAAATAGAATTTACTCCACTAAATTGACAACTTACCATATGATGTATATCTCTCTGGCTCACTTTTAACTATACCAAGAAATGGTTTGCTAGACTTAACATCTGGAAATAGCATATTGGCAATTTCGGGGTTGCATGTCTCAACAAACTGAATCTCATTGTCGGTAGTTGCTGCCTTCACAAATTCTTCATAATCAGGTCCCTAGCCAATTTTCGACATTTAGGAGCACTTAAAGGTTAAACATGAGGATTAGTTTGGTGTACCAATGTACTGCAAATAGACTCTCCTCTGAGTTATTAAGGAACTAGAAACATGCACTGATGCACATACCTCAAATTTATCAAATAAACCAACTGCAAACATGGAATGTTTCTGAAGGAAATTGTTAGCTTCATCGACAGAATTGATTCTAACAATAGGTGTACCTGTCTTCTTCCTCACCCATATCACTATTTCTTCCCTGATTCACAAGAAACCCCCAATAATTAACAAACATTTTACACACAAAAGACTCTCTTGGATGTCTGTCAGTGTCACATTGGATATCACTGATAAGAGGGGGGGGGGGGGGGGGGGGGGGGGGGGGGTGCGTTCTGAAAATGGTTATTGCAACTTCTAGAATCATATAACTGTTAACTAAAGCTATGGATAGCCGGATAGGTAGGTAATTATGATTTGGAACAAAAATTAGTTCTTTTACGCCACTTATCCCCTAGGTCAGTATCTATCGACTGTATCTTAGAAATGTAAAAATGTGATTGCTCTTACATTATTCACCGTGTGTCTGGCATTGAGCTTTGAAAGTGATCATGTGATATAGAATAATCAGGATAATCAATTCTAACATTACGGGCTACATGAGATAGTGTTTGGATGTCCGCATGTTACTAAAAGCTGTTATTGTCAATGTCAACTATCAGTTACTTGAGTGTTAGGCAAATTAAGTTTCGTGCAGCTACTCCTAAAGGGGGTGTTTGGGATTGCTTATCACATGTACTTATGTCTCCTCGGATAATCAGATATGTAGTTTAGATTAAGCAACTCCCTACCCGATTATTCAAACTGCTTATTTCACCCTCAAATAATTCGATAAGCACTATTTATAAAACAAACCTAAACATCCGTATAAATGTTTATCAGTATTAAAACACAAAAAAACAGATAATCGATTTTAATACTAAGAAAAACAATACTAAACAACTACTCATTCGACCCCTAAGTTCCACATATCGTAATCAGTTTCACTATATCCAAACACTATAAACTACTTATATCCTACTTATAAGTCCACTATGCCAATGTACTTCACATAACATCATAACACGAAATATGTAAAAAAAACATAATCGAGTACGAAATCTTACGCCGAAAATCCACCAGTATAAGCCTGAGAACTCCCATTAACAAACAAAAGCAAAGTAGGATACCCTTTAATCCCAAGCCCAGCCGCTGCTTTCGGATACCTTTCAGCATCAACTTTACTCATAACCACCCCACTCTTCAACTCCCTCAATTCACTAGCAGCCTCAGCAAACCTAGGCATAAGATCAGCACTTCTAACATCCCAAGGAGCATAACCCAACACCAAAACAAACTCATTCCCACTAACAACACCATTAGTATTATCATTATTAAGCTCAAGAACAATCCTTTGTGCTTTGGTCAACACTTCTGCTTCAGAAGATGGCTTATTTGATGCATCTTCTTCATTGTCTAATGCTATAAGGTCGTCTACATCATCTATGTCATCAAGATTGTTGCTTTTTGCTACATTGGGGAGTAAAATGAGTGAAAGTGTGAGAATTAGTGTGAAGTAGATGAAACTGGAAGAGGGTTTTGTGGAAAACATGATTTTGGAAGTGGGTTTAAAAGGGTTTGGGATGAAATGAAGTGATGAGGGAGATCTGGGTTGATCAAGATTCAAGATTTTTATAAAAGAATTGAGATTTATAAGTGTGAAAGTGAAAATATTAAAATGGAGAAAAGAGAAGTGGAGCTTTTGTGTTCCCGTGCGACGTGCAGTGAGTAACGGGATTCAGGTTTTGATTTTTGACTTCTTTTTCTTTTTTTTGTGTTTTCTGGAAGAAAAAAAATAAATAAAAAATGCATGTGGTTTATGAGTTGACTTTTCTTTAACAAAATAGTTAAAAATATCATATATGTTTATAACATTGTTAGGGTCTTTTTGGTTTGTAAACGGGTTTAAGATTAGGATTTGGATTTGAATTTGCGAGGAACAAAAATTAGAAAAGAGAAAGTATATTTTAGTTGATATAATAATTAAATTTGATTTAAATATAGTATTTTAATTAAAAAAAAGTGTTGTAAAAGAGGTAAAATGGGTCTCACGTGTTTTGTATAAAACCCACCATATTAGGGTGGAATGAAAAAACAGTAGGCCTCACAAGTTTGAAATTATTATTTTGTCAACCAAACATCATTTATCATCTCACATACTCAAATCCAAATCCCATACCCCAAACCAAACGGGCCCTTAGACTAGTGACCATGGCAACGATAACTTCACACTATTTCACTTTACACATCGTCACCATTTTACTTTTCCTCCTCCTCCTCCTCCTCCTCCTCCTCCTCTCTCTCTCTCTCTCTCTCTCTCTCTCTCTCACTCACTTTACATATCAGCATCATTCTTAGACTAGTGGTCATGGTCACCTTACCCTCACATTTCATTAAAAATATTCACTTTATACAAATATACATTACTAAATACCTCACACACGCTCACAAACAAAATAAAATAACAATAAAAGAGATAAAGGACCCACTTCACTTCAAACATAAACTTGGTGACCTGCTCACCGCATATTTTCTTAATATGCATGAATGAAGAGCTGGACATGGTTACCATAAAATGACTTGAGGACTTATGGTGACTAGTAACGCCCATGCCAGACAGCCTTAGATGCATAAATTGTTTGTATTCTCAAGATAATCACTCACTTTGAGATTTTAATCAAGGTTTTCAAGATCGGGATCCTACCCAGGATCGTTTTCATCTTTGCAAAATCGTGATCGTAAGATTGGATCGGGATCGTAAGATCCTACTCTAATGTTATTTCTTAATAGTTTTTGTAATATTATACAAATCTACAACTTATTATACATTACAAATACAAAATATTATGAATGTTTCATAGAAATATTGTCCTAAATTATGATTATGGAATGTTTAAAAAAATTAACATGTTGTTTTTTGAATTCTACAAAAAAACAACCTATAAATTTATAGTTTTTTAGTTTGTAATCCGAGAAAAGTAAGATCGTATGGTCAAGATCGGGATCCTATAAGATCTTAAGCTTACAAAGATCCTATATAGGATCCGGATCATTTTTGCTTTGCAGTATCGTAAAATCGTAAGATCCTAAGATCAGGATCGCGATCCTGACAACTATGATTTTAACTACTCGTAACTAATTAAATGTATTATATTTATATCATGTTTTTAATTTTTAATATAGCTTTTACATTGTCTTAAGAAAAAATTAAACTGCAAAGTAAAAGAAGGAAAACAAAAGTAAAAGACAAACATTGTATTGTCAAGAAAAATTTAGAACTAAAGGTAAAGGAAGAAAAAAAAAAGTAAATAAGAAGGGTAAATGAAATAAAGTGGAAAGAAATTATGTGTTCTTGAGTGTAAAAAGAAAAAAGAAAGCGAAAGTGTGTTGTCATTTTTTCTTATTGTTGATTTTATAGAATTACTATAATACCTTTGAAAACAAATAAGGAACCAAATTGAAATCAATTGTACTTTTGTCATTTACTTAGGGAGTGTTTGGTTTGAGGGTTTTAAACCTATGGAATGACAATGATAGGGTTTCATATAGGGGTGTCAATTTTTTATTCGACACGAAACCCGACCTGAAACCGACACGAAAACTAACAGATTCAGGTTGAGCTAAATAGATTACGGGTCAGGTTTGGGTCGAACTATCTAACCCGTTTATTAAACAGGTCATGTTCAGGTTGGGAATAAAATAAACGGGTCGACCTACCAACCCGTTTAAGATTTTTTTTTTTTCTTAAATTAAAAATTATTTATATTTAATTATAGGTTAAATGGGTCAACCCAAAACCCGTTTAACATATTCAACCTGTGTAACCTATTTAACCCGTCAACCCAAGTATATATACGGGTTAAATGGGTCAGGTTCGGGTTACGTGTAAACAGGTTAGGGTTGACGTAGTTGACCCGATGATTTAAATAGGTCGGGTTTGGGTTTTCTGACCTGCCAACTTGACAACCCGAACCCGACCCGAATTGCCACCCCTAGTTTCATAGGCATAGAATGAAAGAAGGAAGGAGAGGTTCCTTTTGCTAGTTATTCTCGTGTTAACCAGTGTTTTAAAACCCGGGTTGACCAAGCCGGTTGAACCGTGAACCGGTCACTGGAAGCCGATTTTGAGCCAAAAACCCGGTTGAACCTCCGGTTAAACCGTGACCCGGTGACTCGATCGGGTCAATTAAAAACCTGGTTTTTAAAATATTGATTTTAACCATACATTTTCTAAAGTATCTTTTGTCCTTTTTCGTTGATACCCATTCCATAATTTTCCGTTCAAACAACAACAATCGGAATGACACATATAGTCATATACATTGTCATTCTATCTCATACAGAAACCTATTACCATTGTGATTCATGCCAACAAACCAAATAGCACCTTAGTGGGTGTACTTGTTTACTCGTCTTTCATTCCAAATGTGGGATGAAAGTATTCACAACAAAAACCCCAAAACTTTCATTCGCTTTACCTTCTACTTTCCTTACTTTCATCTTTAAAAAAAAATGACAATTTTTTAGTTCCTCTCATTTTACTATTTTTTCTTCTCAAACGCAAACTTGAGAACACAGTTTTATTTTAAACTAAGGTTCAAAACTTTAGGGTATCAAATTGAGTCAAGTTGTGACTTGATCATAAAGCTTGAAACTTGACTTGTGTTTTTGATCTAGTAATATTTATTTCAAGTTCGAGCTTAAGTCAAATACCGGTATCTAGGGCTGAGCATTATAGATCGCAGACTAGACCGAACCGAGAAACCGGCACGAACTAGACCGACCGGAATGGACCGAATGTATTTTGGTCCGGTCCTCGGTCCACCCTTTTAACCATTTTCGGTCATCGGTCATCGGTCCAGTCCGATTTGGTCTTACACACAATGACACAACCGAAAAACCGGACCGGACCGACTTGGACATGGACCGAACATTTCGTTCCCGTCCTCGGTCCAATGTTTTGGGCCAAAACGGTTTTCGGTCCGGTCCAATTTTGGTCGATCAGGTCCGGTTTTCGGACCATGCTCAGCTTTACCGGTATCGATGAAGTATCTCTTTAAATATGGATATATAAAACAATAAAATGACAAGAACAAAACTAGAAAAGAATGCTGACTGACAAGAACACAACTCAGAACTAAGTGGATTTTGAATACTTTGAGGCAATTTCATATTTCTAGAATAAAAATATCAAAATTTTATATTTTTTAAGCATATGTTAAAACTATTATCCCTTATACTTTTGAGATCAAATAGCTAGAGATGAGACTTGACTTGATTATTCAGAATTTCAGATATGTAGCTATAACCGACATCTTGAATGCTTAAAAGTTGGATAGGAAGCTTTCATCAAAAAAAAAAAAAAAAAAAAAAAAAAGTTGGATAGGAAGCGAAATTGTCTTTTTCTTTTAAGAAACATAAATAAATTTAAATGCAACTACTCAACTGTCTTTGTGTTTAACTTCACATGTAAATGAAATTTACTATTTTCACTATTGTTCATCTAACAAATTCATGCTAAGTTGGTATTTCTTTAATTTCCAATTAAATCAATATGTTTGGTTTAATAAATTGTTTGATTATTCTACAACTATAATAGTGACATCATGATTTCATGAGTTTATATCTCAAACTTTTTCACAAGCCAAATTCAATTCACTAGTTCATTGAGCATTTTAATTCACTACATGTCTATAGCTTTGCTAAAATCTAATAACATCACAGTGAGCCCTACTATAAAAGTAGTACACATTGCCATCCCCATTATTTCCCATGAAGCAATGTTGTCTTGGCACAACAACAATAACAATACCCATTCCTGACGAAATGCGGTATGCAAGAGGTAGAATGATTATAAGATATCTAGTTCAAGATGATAGATTCACTCATAGGACATTTATGATTTTATTACCACACCAACCAACATTTACATGCTTTTTTCAACATACTAAAAATGGCAAGTCTTGACTTTAAGAGTACAAAACACATGATTTTCAAGGAAAAAAAGAACACATATTTGATCAAAACTTTCATCATTTTTACAACCAACTCTTCCAAAGGATCATTCATTTGTAGATGCAAGCACTCTTTCTGAATCTGATTGGTTTGATTGTATTTGATGTCAATGTTATATTGCAAGAAATTTGCCTCCGATGCTTCGTGGTCACCAATTTACCAACGACTTCCCCTTTTGATTTGATCATTAACTCTAACCGCAATGGAATTTCAAACACGCCAGTATTAGATACCACAAGAGTCGAACCTGCACCATACAAGGGTACTTTTGTTGCTTCCAAGCTCACGATGGCAGTCCTTCGGCTCTTTCTTTGTTGATAATACTTCTTCAACTGAGATCACGATAACCAAATAAATGGATGCACTAATTTTGACACAACTATTTTTAGTAATACGATTTAAAAAGTTTGTTTTTGATGCCTACCACCTCCCAAATCAGTTTTATGGCACTTTTTAAATAATATCGTAGTAACAAAATGTTTTTAGATCAACGCAACAAAGCCAACCCGTCACCCAACCCACCCATTTGCCACATTTACGAATTAGAACCAGTAACATGCACTTCAAATGTATTGTGATATAAAAAAGGTGAATCTTGGTCCTAACCTGGCCCGTCGCAATCACAATCTCCGAATAGATTAGGTTCACCGGGGTGGAGCTAACATGGATCCCAAAGAACGTACCCGGATTATGAACACCAATCCTCAAGGAACCATTGATTGTCAGCATCTTTGTTATGACCCCAGATGAGTCTGAACCCTCCCCAATGTAGAGGCTATTCAAAACCAAACTCTGCATTTATCAAAGTATAAGAACTTGATTATTCGTTACATTTTGAAAGTGATTATTCATTAAACGTGCTTATATTGTCTAAAGCTGTAAGTATTTACATTTTTTAAGTCATTTATCTCTCACACGATTGCCCTGAGACAGGACTTGAACTCACAAACAATTGGTTGGAGAGTATATCACGGGTATCGCAATCTAGTATATACAAGCCATTTTGTAATTAAGTATTGACATGTAAAATGTACACTAATTATTTTCATGTAATTAGAATAAGTTAATTTGTTGCAGCTACTCCCAAACTAATCATTTAGCTCCTAAATAATCTGACATTCATTACCAATGATTATCTTTAGATCAATAATCACTTGCAATCAGTAGTACCATATCCCTTAAAAGTTTAAGCATTTTAACACCATAATTTTCACAAAAAAGTAAATCATGAGCAAATTTATATGCTTTATAAGTACAATCAAAATCATATTAAAGTGAATATAACTAACCTTCATAGTGATTTCAGCTTTATAAGGTCTAGCAGCACCCCATATAATCAAACACAAAATAGTAAACAAGACAATAAAACTCAAAAGAGCCATCAAAGCTTGTAATCTTCTTGTAACCCTTTTTTCATCCTCATACTCCTCATACTTTCCTTCTTCCACTATCACATTACACTCTGGCCACCCTTTATCATTCCTTTTCCTATGAACTTTTCGCCCCGAATGCGACCTAAAAATCCCCGAAAATCGACTAGAAGATGAGTTTCTTGAGTGCCTACCAACTGAAGGATGTGAAGGTGACTCCATTGGACTCCTGAAATTTGGTGTAGCTTGTATTGATGATGATTTATCACCATCTTGTGAGTCTCTTGATGGACTTTGCACATAGTAAACTGGTCTTTTTGGTGACCTTGATGGTGATGATGGTGCTAAACTAGTGATATCAGACTCTGACTTTGTATGCAACATATTATTTTCTAAGATAAGGTATAATAAGCTTTACTTTATGAAATTATGCAGAGGATATGGGAATTAAAAATCTTGAAAAACCCACAAATTATATAAACTTAAAACTATATATATATACTCAAATAAATAATGGCCAAATAGCCATATATTATCAAGAAAATGTTTTTCTACAAATTATAAGCTTTACTTGATGAAACTTAATGAAATTTTGCACGGTATATGGGATTTGAAAATCTTGAAAAACCCATGAATTATATGAAGAATAAACAAATAAACTATGAGTAAAGATTATGAGAGCAAGAGTGGTGAGTGTGTGTGTGTTTATCTTAATTTTTTTTGTAGTGGTGAGTGGAAGTTGTACGTCTACTTGTATTTGCAATATGCATGAGTAGGACCAAAGAGTGAGCTGTGAGCAGTGGTTTAAAGGAGCCATCACCAAACAAATAATTACCGAACCTAACTCCTAAGCTAGTTCCATGCCTCGAAAGATTTTTGCCTCCAAAGAACAATCAAACACTGTCGGTTGCTTAACCATAATGTTGATATTTTTGGACTTATTCTATTTTCTAAACCATCACTAAACTTTAATGAATAAAATAAAACACTTTTGGTGGTGTCACTTTCGTTTTTGAGTTACCATGATTCTTAAACTTTTAACCGATTAATTTACAATGTTATAAATGATAAAGAACTTCTCCTTCGAAAAGATCTCACTTCATTATAAAACAAGAAGTAGAAGATTGGGTATAGGACCCAACTAAAGTCTATATTATACTATTAATATATTCTCTAAACTAACCTTAGTTTTAAAGACATACTGATAATTTATTAGTAGCGGGTAGATGGTGCTTTGGTGGTTGTTGGGAATTTTGATAGCAAATATGTACAATTATTTAATAGAGTATAGAAGGTTCAAGCAAAATGACTTTTTTTATTTAATCATTTCGTCCCTTTACTTGTTTGGGTATAGCAACCTTGCAAGAAAATGTCATGTTGGTATATACGAATGAACGCGATTTGCATACTCTAAAGATTGATTGACACACTCAAATTTTAGATATATTAACATTTATATCCTTACAGTGTAAAATGAGTAAAAATAATATGATGATATATATGTCAAAACATTTAAAATTTGAGTGTGCTAATCAATCTTGAGAGTATGCAAATCATCTCCCATATATGAAGGGAAGTGTGTTTGCACATTTCAAAATTTGATTTACACACACTTCAATCATTGCAGTAAACAGTTGTACATATATTACAAGATGTTTACTGTACTTATATATTAGAGTGTGACAATCAAATTATAAAATGTGCAAATCATCTCTTTATATGAAACCATATAGGACTTTATGAACACATGAATAAATGTTTGCGACTATCCAATTACGACTCGTTTGATATAGATAGATTAACAATCATTCGTCAATAAAGAAAAAGTAAACTTGCAAGTTTTAGAAAAACAATTTTAAAATATGACTTTTTACTATTTTTAGAAACACACTATATTTCTATAAAAAAAAATATAAAAGAATAAAATAAAAAATAAAATAAAAAGCTTGCAATTTTTCCGCAAACGGTTGCTCCAATAATAGAGGATTACTTTTTGATCAAAGATATGACAACTATCTATGCTGCTTCAACTGAGGGTATGTTTGGCGAAATGGGCTGGAGTTGGGCTGGGGATAGAGCTGGGGCTAGGGCTATATTATAAGTCGAAATTAAATTTTGTATTTTTATAAACTTGTTTGGCAAATGGGCTGAGGCTGGGGCTTATTATTGTAAAATTACAAAAAATGACATAATTAAATGAGTTTTTGTATATATTAGATATTTTTGTGGGTAAATAAGTAATTTATTCTTCAAAAGCCCCGGGCTTAAGTTTTTAGCCTCTTTTATGGGGCTAAAATTTTTAGGCGGCTTATTTTATAAGCCCTTCCATAAGCCCCATGACAAACGAGACTTATTTAATTAGCCGGCTTATTTTAAAAGCCCAAGCCCCATAAGCCCCATAAAAGCCCCTCTCCAAACATAGCCTAGTATGATACTCTAAAGTTGTTTTCAAAATGATAGGTTATATTGACCAAACAAATGCAAGTTAAATTGATAAATATTTTTTTATTAATCAAAATTAAGGGCTGATTTATTTTTTCACTACTCACAGCACATAGAACATGATTTATCATATTGAAACCAAATTTGAGAAGATCTTTTTCCAGTAAAAAAATGAGTGATGATTTGCACACTCAAAAAATTTATTTGCACATTCTAATTAATTATGTCTTGACAATTGTACCCTTACAAGGATGACAATGAGTAAAAGTAATGTAAGGGTATAAATGTTAAAACATCGTAAATTGAAGTGTGCAAATAAATTTATAAAGTGAGCAAATCATCACTCTAAGAAAATAGACACGATGAATTAATTTAGATTTTAGAGTATAAGTTAGAATAAAGTAAAAAGAAAAATTAAGATAAGAAGAGTGAGAAGAAATTACAATCACACATTTCAAATGTATTTATAAAAATAGATATATTTTGTTTTTTTTAAATTCTTTTTCTTATTTAAAATTTGTTGCTAGAAATCATTCTTATTTTAGTTTTTATTCTCACCGGATCTCTTCCCTAATAACTTTACAAGTTTGCGTATAACTGCTTTTAACTTTGCAAACTTTTAAGTTTTTTTAAAAGAGTAAATTACTTAAATGAACGTTTTATTCAACTACTTTACACATATAAATATCGCACATAAAATTATCCAAAATGGACATTTCATATATTATCCGTTAGATGTATTATTAAATTAGTTTCTAACCGTTAGATCTAGTAAAAGAATACTAGGCGAGGTGCAAGCGAGACATATGTGATTCATAAAGATAAGAGGGTTTAGGCGAGCTGTAGGTGAATTGTAGGCGAGGTGAGGGTTTAGGCGAGGTGTACGCGAGTTGAATTGAATTGTGTTATAGAGGCGAGGAACTAGGCGAGGTACCTACGCGAGGTGAATTGAATTGTGTTACCAGAAGTGGCCCTAGGCGAGGTGATAAGCAAGGACCTAGGCGAGGTTGTGTTACCGCGAGGACCTAGGCGAGGTTTTGTTAGGCGAGGTTGTGTTATCAGAGGCGAGGAGCTAGGCGATTTCAGAGTCAAACTCCTACACATGACTTACAGGCGTAATCTTGATCTCACAGGCGAGGGTCTAGGCGAAACAAGCTAAACCCTAGGTGTAACAATTCGCAATTTCAGGTTAATTACTATTCCCGGAAAATTTCACTATTCACTTTTACTATTCATTTTCCCCGAAATTTTCCCGAAACTTGATTTTTGTTTCTTGGCCTCGAGTGATAAATCATTTCCATGACAAATTAAAAGTTTGACATTCATAAGCTCATTTTCGTGAAAGTTAATAAGGAATTACACGTTTTAGGGTAAAACGTCATTCAAAAATTCTACGCACAACGAAACTGGACCGCGTTAAGTGACCCCGCATCAGAAAAATATTTGACACACTCATGATTTATTTGAGAATTAATCATGACTGTGAAAAACATGACCAAAATAAGCCTCGGCCGTGAAAAACTGGAATTTTCAGTTTTTAAGCGTTTTTACTCAGCCGTAACCTTAGCCTATACCTGCACCGCATTTCTAAGACGATTTAAGTTTTCAACTTATTAGAAAAAGTCAACATATTTTTCCCTCCCCCTTTGACCAAAAATCATTCCTTGATTTTATAAGTCATTCCTTGATTTTTAGGCTTACGGTTTGATGTCTAAAAGACATTTAATACCAACCGACACTAGACTGAGCCCAGTCTAGATATTATAAGTTATATTAAATCATTTATATCCTATTAGAAAATTAACATTTTACTTTTCTCAATTTTACGCAATATTCGTACGTTTTACGTATTACGCGTTTTAGACCCGTGTTTCCAGTTTTAGCAGGGTTTTACCACCCCAATGGAACCTACCACTCATTTTATATTTTATTATGGAGTATTTTGACAAGTTTAATCATTCTTCCAAGTTTCGTATTTTTACGATACCCGGTTTTACGTTTTGTGACTTAACAACTTACGGTTAGCATTTTACGGAGTCGAAACTAGCTCCATAAGCTTGGATAATATCATCAAAAGTCCACACTTGCTCCCCAAGCTTGGCAAACCGCCTCTAGGGGGGGGGGGGATTCACACTTGTGGCATGATCTCATGCTAGGAGGCCTTGGATGAGAACATGTGTTCACCTTGGTCTCCAAGGTGTTGACAAGTCAAGTTTCTAACCTCCTCCAAGGCATATAAATAGCCTCATCCCCTCCTTTTGTACGCCAACATCACACACACACAACATCTCATCCTTAGCTCATTTACTCCAAGTTTCATCCAAGGATCAAGTGCTACAACAACATAGAAACATTAGTTTGGTTTTGATTCATCAAACTACTTCCAAACCCTAGAAACTTTGGTGATTTCTCTTGAGTTTGAATCCACTCAAGTCACCTCAACTTTCATCATCTCTCTTTCAAGAATACAAGTGTAGAAAGATTGCTTGAAGTGAAGTAGGTTGAAGCTTAAGTCAATCAAAGTCCTTTTCCTTACATGCTACTTACCTTTCTTTGTAGAAAGCCAAAGTTGTAAGCCAACTCTAATACACTTCCTTGCTTAAATATCATTATCATGTTATTTACATATCATTCATGCTATATTTTGTCTTGTGATCATGTCCATGATGTATAAAAATGGGTAAAACAAGTTATTACAAATGATTGTTAACTTATATTATTTAAACAAGTAAATTAGTGACTTTTATGGAGAACCACGACCAAAATAGTACAACTATGATATTGGACACTTACTTACTGTTATAAAGGACTTCAAAAGGAAAACATAGCAATTTGAACCACTTAAAACGAGTACACGAGTCAAAAGTTATGGTCATAAGAAGTTAGCGAAACCAAAACGCCGAAACTGCCAATACCCTACTGTTTGCATTCTGCCATTTTGAAAGTCACTCTTCTGGTCCGATTCATCAAAAAGTTAAAACACGAAAGTTGTCCGGAACGACGTTTTCGTTCAGGGGCAAAGAATCTCGAGCCCTGAAAACGCTTTCCGAGTGATAATTTCTTCAAATTCTTAACAGCCCATTTTTAGACCAAAGTCATTATATATAGGTTATGGTTTATAAAGACCAAAGAGGTCTTATGACCTAGAATCAAGACCACAACCATGGCTAGAGCCAAGGTTGAGTCTTAAGACCATGGAACAATGGCCAAAGGTCATGGCAAGGCCATGACGAAATGACCATGTAAGCTTACTTAGGCGTAAACATGAAACCAAAGTATTGGCGATAACTTGAACAAACAATTTGGATCTACTTCATCTAAAAGAACCATGAGATATTACAAGTAATTGTCATTCAAGACTTAAGAAACTTATCCTAATAACAATCTTCATGTGAAAATAAACTTTCCTAAGTTTATTCAAGTACTTGGACATGTAACTTTTCGGATCAAAACTTATATACATATATATTTTATCAACTACTACAATAGTAGGGAGCCTCATGTGAGGAGTTCATTATGTAAGCCGTCGAGATGAGTTGTGGATTTACGAATTAAAGTGTCCTGGCTCCTCGAACGTTTACTACATGACTTCTGAATTATGTCGGCCCGAACGGTAGTAAACGATATATAAACTATACATGTTTCATGAATCATTTCTTTTCAAAGACTTACACTATACATTGTACCACATCATGGACTAAGTGCAAGACATATATTGGCATGTTTATGTTTCCTTAGACATTATTCCAAACCTAAGTTGCAACAATTATTCTAGGTTGCTTGTAGAAGTTCTTACGGCATATCCATCATTCTCATTATACATCATCCAACTCAAGGTGAGTTCATAGCCCCACTTTCCATTACTTAATTGTTTTACAAACCCTTGGGGGGAATACATGCTATTTTAACCGAACACAATGCTTTCAAATTGTATGCTTGCCTGATTGTTTTATTATCACTAAGTACCAGCCTTGCTAAACCGAGATCCCTTATTATGAACCATTTAATCACTAGCAATAGTGAGCACAGATATTGTGAATAGGCCTATTGGGATTGACGAATCCCATTTGTATTGACTAAATTCATACAAATGCATTAATATTTGAGACATGGGTATGACAGCAAAGTACCTACCGGGATAAATCTGCCGATCGATATTGGTACACGTTAACGTTTTGGTGTCATAAGCTTAGTAATGATAATAACTGTTTTGTTTTCCAACCATTGGTGTGAGCCTATAACTCACACTACCAACATATTGTGTTCAAACATTAAACAAACTCTATGAATATCATTCAACCTTTGTGTTGACCTTTTAAGCATGTATTTCAGGTTCATGATGATCAAGGATGGCACGGAAGGGCACGGATGTTCAAGAGGGCTATAAAT
Source organism: Artemisia argyi (assembly GCA_030686995.1). Lineage (NCBI taxonomy): Eukaryota > Viridiplantae > Streptophyta > Magnoliopsida > Asterales > Asteraceae > Artemisia > Artemisia argyi. Next base: position 11,332,241 of record CM060691.1, on the reverse strand, counting down.
TTTATTATCATTCAAAAACTCATTTAATGTAAATTGTAAACATGGAACCATCTGGGACCTCATTTTTGTAATCTCTGATATTTATACAATTTGAATGATAAATCTTTTAAAACGACTCAATTGGAGTTCGTTTTCTATTATTGTGACTATTGTGCCGTCGAGTAACACCCAGTTTGAATTCCGTTGCATCCATGAATTGGGGGTGTTACACTAGGCGTAATGTTAATCTCATAGGCGGAGGTCTAAGCGAGGTTGTATTACATGCATTCCTATTCTAGGCGTAATGTTGATCTCACAGGCGAGGGTCTAGGCGAAACAAGCTAAACCCTAGGCAAGGTTATCAGGCGAGGGTCTAGGTAGAAGAAAGAGTTATTGACTTTTGGTTTTGAATGTGAATTGAATGTGAGTCAAGAGTCAATTGTGTAATGATTTGGCTAGGTCGAGGTAAAAGAAAGAGTTATTGACTTTTGGTTTTGGTAAAGATTTGGCTAGGTGAATTCAATTTGTAGGTATAAGTAATGGTAAAGATTTGACTATACAATTCTATTTTTCACAGTATAAGTAATGGGTATACGAGGTTTTGTGTTATAGTTTTTATTACTGTACTTAAAAATATTCACTAAATATACATTTTACTTGGGCGATGTATTGAATTCGGGCGATATATTAGAGCGAATGAAAAGTGAAAAAATTGATGGTGACATATATTGGTCAATTTGGTAAAGTACGTAAAAAATGTTCATTCTCGTAAAAACACTTCTTATAAAGTTCATTTTTTTATTTTATTTTATTTATTTATTTATTTTCAGGCTATGCTGATTCTTCCATAGAGAATAATTTATGTTTGGTTCAAATGACACGTGATGATACATTCACATATCCTGATGCTTATAGCAATGTACGATCCTCTTTTGTCAATTTGTTCCCTGCAAAATTTCTTTGTATTTATTATTGAATATGTGTCCATAAAATTATTCGGTGTCTTTGTCTCCTGATTGATTAGCCATATCAAGACAAAAGCAATGTCATAATTTACATGTAATTTAAGGATTGTCGAAACAAAAATGCCAGCTAGTTGAGTAGCATTTTGTTGTTTAAAGATTGGTTAATAAACATGTTGAATTAAAAGTATTTTCTATAGGAGAGAATCCAATAAAATTAGTATGTTATAAAAAGTGAGATCTTAGAGCATCTTTGGATGTATGGTTAAAAATAAGTTGAAAAACAAAGTAACTTGATGTTCGTTAATTAAAATCAAATTTAAATAAGATAGTTTTAAAGTTTAATTAATTTAATCGTTAAGAAAAGTTTGTTTTGAGTCCATACATTTTAACTAGTGCCCTCAAAGCACTTGTTTGTCCGACCCTTATGAGAAATATGAGTTGAAAACGAGTTGGTTAAGAAACTTAAAGATGCACTCTATCAAATACTTTGAAGTTATTTGGTGCGACTAATTACTGATTCAATAATGAGCTATTGCATCGGAGATAATGATGTAGTAACGGTTAGGGTGTCATTGGTTCGGTTATCAGATGTTCGGTTCTGTTTATTCGGTTAAATTATTTTTTAAGTGAAATGAAAACTAAACTGAACCCAATTTAAATTGTATTAAAACAAAATGAAAACAGAATTTGAATTCGGTTTGGTTTGGGTTGACCCGAATAACCCAAATTACATAATATATATATATTTTTTTATTTAATTATACCGATTTTTAGCATAAAAAAAAGGTTCAAGCTTTAAAAATGTAGGTTTTAATGATTTTTCTAAAATAAATGTATAAAAAATATATATATTTATGTGAATTCAATTTTCAGTTCGGTTTGATTTTCAATTTTCTAAACAATATCCAAGCAGTAAATTATTCTATTTCAGTTCGAATTTAGTAAACAAATTTGATTCGATTCGATTTTGATTTTCGGTTCTTTGAATGTTACCCGAGTTGTAAAAACTATCTAAAAATGTAGTGAGGCCCAAATGTCAACTAATCCAAAATGGATCGCGAGGACCTTAAATGCTACTACTACTGTAGTCCATATGGGCCTATCCCATGTATCTTAGATGAATTTAGCCCAAACTTCATAAATTTAGAAAACATTTTTTGGGTACAATTTACTAATTTAGACCAACTTGGTTTGTAAACTTTTGTTTCCCGATGATACAAAACAAGGACGGCTGCGAGCTGCCGCGTTACGGTGGGGCAGTGATCTTGTAGCAAACATACGCGTTTGGCTGCTTCATACATGAAGCGTTTGGTTTATCAAAAATTGTAGTCAAAAGTGACATAAAACCTTGTATATTACATACTGATAGCACACTTAACATGAAATGGCCGAACCAAAAACTCATACAATAATTTCACTCATCTTTAAGAGCAAAACATCTACAATAATTTCACTCATCTTTAGATGCTACGGTTTTTGTCATATATCCCGCTGGACCTGGGCCACACTGGGCTAATTGTTGGGCTCTCGGTTTGTGACGTCAAGTTGACGCAACCAATAAGGGCAACGAATAAGAAGGCACAAAATTGACGCTTTATTATATATATAGTACGTAGTAATTAGATTAAAAAAACCCTTGTTCATGTTGTTTAAAATTATAGTTTTCCATGACTTAGATTATACTCTAAAGTTTTTATACGACAAATAAGAAAACCTAGTTTATGTTTGCAGTTATTCTCGTTGCATATCGTTAAGATAATTTCGTTTCATTTATGTTATCGTATGAGAAAACCTTAACGTGACACGTAGACCTTATATTGTTGCCACATGTCACTAGAAAGAACATAATTCAATAAACAAATTATATTTCCCTTGTATTAAAATCCTGTAATGTTTTTTTATTATTGTATGACTAAACCATATTGTTTTACATGATACTTGAGAATTATTCCAGCACTTCTTTCCTATAAAAAAGATTATTCAACACCAAAGTAAAATCATAAATAATTACTACTAGTAACATTTTATCATATGTAATCAAGGAAAGATAACAATCTAAATATAGAATGATTCATACGTATTTTTAGACATGCATGCAATGTTTCTAAATTGTCTAAAAAAAGGACAGCTAAAAATAACGTCAGCATTTTTAACATTTGGATCAAAGTTAAGGGCAAATGTTGGATGACTATGAAATTATTATTACTAGTCATTTCAATTCTTATCTACCTCTCATCTACATCTATATATCCATTTTCCCATTTTGTTTTTACATGATCATATTTATAAGGGTTCTTTTTAATTTGCGGTTAAATAACTAAAAAAGAGTTATAAAAAAAGATGTTGGAAGGCAAAGCAATAGTGGTAGACACAGATATGCCAATGAAGATGCAGATTCAAGCTATGGCTTATGCTTCTCAAGCTTTAGATCTTTTTGATGTTCTTGATTGCAAATCCATTGCTGGCCATATTAAAAAGGTACAATTTTTAACCACAAGATTTCATCTTTTATTGTCTATCTATGTAAATCTTGAAGAGTGATTAAGTTTTTTTTTTTAATGGGCTTGAGTAATTTTAGGGAGTGTTTAAGTGGTGTTTGAGATTGTTTAATAAAACTGTTATGTGCTTATTTTGTATGAATAAGTAAGTAACTTGACATTTCAAAAGCCAATTAATTCACTTATAAGTTACAAACAAGATAAGTAGTTTGAATAAGCATTTCTAAACATCTACAAATTAAAACTGCTTATCTAATGTATCAAAATGAAATAAGCATATACAAGCAATATATTCCAAGCATTATCTAATGAAATGGAAATGAATGAATGGTGACAGGAATTTGACAAGAACTATGGGAATGGATGGCAATGTGTGGTGGGATCAAATTTCGGATGTTTCTTCACACACACCAAAGGAACTTTTATCCACTTCACTTTGGAGACACTCAATTTCCTTATCTTCAGGGGAGCTTCTTCATCATCCTAACCATCTTCAATATCTCATAGTTTATTAAAATTAAAGCCCAATAAAAGTTGGTTAAAGTTATGTCCATATCTTATCTTTTCAAGATTATCTGATAGCTAATGTTAGGGATATGAAGATATTTAGTACAGTAGTAGTTTGGCTTATTGTGATTTTTTTTATTTTTATTTTTTATTTTATTTTATTTTATTTTTTCTTTCTTTTATTGGTTTTTCTAATGCAGTTTGTTAGTACTAGTTGAAGCATACTGCTTTTCGGGCTTCGGCCCTTCTCTTGTTCCAAAAAAAAAAAAAAAAAAAAAACAAGAAAAAAAAAAAAGTATACTGCTTTCTGCCTTATCTTTATACTCTGATAAGAAGAGGCCACTTAATTATTATATTTAACTTATTAGATTCATGAATATACTGCTTATTAAGGTTACTATAATAAAAAGGCAAAAACACATGTTACATGTGTCACTGTTTCAATGTGATTTGAGTTAAAAATGTGCAGTATGATACTAAGAGATCTAATCTTTAAGCAAATTACCTTAACAAGCATGACTCTTCAAATCACAGGCGTTAACAATGGTTGATTAGAGAAGTGAGCCACAAGATTTACAACAACAAGATCAGCCATAGGCATAGCCTTGCGAGTTTCCCTAGTACATGTGGCGATAAAACTACATTGTCAGTCTACCTTCAACAAGAGCTGACACGAGCTCTGGTTCGTCTACATGAGCCCCTCGTCCAATGTTAATTAGAAATCCTTTTGGACCCTAAGCATCAATGACTTTGAGATTAATTATATGATAAGTTGCTTTAGTCAAGTCACAATTAGTAGCCAATTCAAAGACATTTGGATAATACTTATAACATGAATTCGGTTTCTGTGATCTCGAGTAGTAACCAATTGTACAATCAAATGCCTCGAGTCTTTTTGCAATGACCGAGCCAATTCTTCCCAACCCTGTGATCCCCACCGACTTGCCACTAACCTGCAAGTTAAAACTATATGTATTCTTTTATTTTACAATTTTGCACACTCTCAGCTAAACTAGACATATCCGTATTCCGTCATTACTGGTCCTCCCCCAGTCCTGGGTTAACGGTTTACAAAACATGACTAGCCACTCAGCTACATGAATACCCCATTCATGCGTCTAATAAGGAGTTTGTGTTTATTCACTTATCAACTAAAAGCTTCTAGATATATAAGCCCCTTTATTCACGACAAGGCCTCATCGACATCTCACACTCCAATCTATCCGATTGTGTCCTTTTAAACCTCTCAGTTTGCCTAGCAGCCTGCTTTATTGCCTCTTCAGATTCTGTCTTCAAAATCACATCCTCATTTTCGTCAAATTTACCTCAACAACTGTTTGCTTCTTCTCAGGCAAATTGTCCACATGCGCGGGTACAACTTCTGAAACAATTTCATATTTTTTGCAATTGTCTTCAAAATTAACCTTGTGGAACAACATAATCGATCTGTTGCATGACCAGAGAAAACGTAACAAAGTACAAGAGTAAAATTTCCTAGTAGAAAAAGAACGTATGTGTTGGTTTAATGTATAACATGAACACGCGTGTATATATCCACTAACAACCTTAAAAGTTATAACCATTGGGAACATAAGTTGTAGACCAAGAGATAAGCGCAACAAGGATCAAAAACTCCATAAGCCTAAACACTTTGTTAAGGCGTTTGTATCTAGCAAGTGCATTTGCTTTTTCGACTTGGGTAAACCTATAACCCATAGTTTCTTAACTTCCAAAAACTATATTTGAATTATGCCAAAACCGTTTAGAAAAGAAGAAAAAAAAAAGAAAAGAAAGACAGGCAGAAAGACGTTTCCAGTTTGGGAATTAGGGTTTTATTATTATAAATATTAATGGTCATCAATAAAGATTAGGGAAAATATTAGGTACAATTTTTTTTAGCTAATTTGCTATAATTTTATGTTATAAATGTGGGTCTTTTGTTCTTTTTGTGGTCCTTGATTTTTTTGTTGATCTTTGATTCATTGCTTAGGTATTTTTTGTGAAGAATTATAGTCAATTAGCTACAAAAATTGTAGCCAAAATATCCCCTAAAGATTAACTTACAAGTTTTCAATGTAAACATACGGTCTTACGTGATATCATAGAGTTATCGGTCCTCTAAACCTAATTAAAATCCGATCACGCTTCCCTCCTTCAATACAATTCCATCTTCATAACAGAACACGTATGCATCCATAAAAGCCACACCCTCTTTAATTATATTCGGCACCCCCATTGGCAGATCACATAGCATTCGCAAATAAGAAAAGAGGACAGCCGCCATTGAAGACTACTAATTACATTTATTATTTTTGTTTCCTCGACGAACGTGCATATAAGAAAAGGATTTAATTCCTTTGGTGTAATTAGTACATTTGGTGTAATTAGTACGTAACATGCACATCATATTAAATATGATGTCTAGTAACGCGATGCTACAAACACATTTGTTTTATGGGATTTAGTCACATTTTTTTTTTTTTTTTTTTTTTTTTTTTTTTTTTTGTGAAAATTGACTTTCATTGGGAAAATCCAAGTCCAATTTGAAACCCGATGGGGGGAAAACCTTCAACTTAAGCCGCCCGAAGGCACGACACTTAAATTGAAGTAAACCCTGCCTTCTCCAGATTCGAACCCTTGTGGGTTGAAACCTTCATTGAAGGACTTTGAAATCGTACCGACAGGGCAGTGGTCCACAAGGGAGGACTTCCCGGTTTGGTCACCCAAACCGGTACTACTCTCCACTAGGCACGCTTAACTGAATAAGACATGCCCAATGGACCACAAGCCCATTGGTTTATTGAATATGTGTCCATAAAATTATTCGGTGTACTTTTTTGGGTTTAGAGTTAGGGAAAAATTTGGGGAAGAAAAGGTAGTGATGAAGTTATTATAATAGTGTATTTAGTGGTAATCCTACACGTCAACGTTTTTGGTAAAAAAAAATAATAATAATTCAAGTTACCCGGTAAAACAAGTTTTATGGGGTAGATTGGTACAAAAGTTGAAAGTTTGTTACATTAAGTGGGACAAAAAAAAGTACGCGTACTAGATTGGAACATTCGGAAAAGTATGTTGCTATTGTACGGCCAAATCCCTTGTTTTATTGTTATTTAATTGTTTGTTTTTGTTGTGTCGAATCTATAGTTCTTATTCCCGAGACGATTTTTATTGGTATCGAATTTATGGTTCTTATTCCTGAAACGGCGTTTGTTGTCGAATCTAGGGTTCTTATTCCCGAGACGACTATTTGGGATACTTTGGTTTAACCTTCGGATACTCAGGTTATCTATAAATAAAAAAAATTTGAATAGAGGATACTTTTGGTTATCCTGTTTTATTTTGGTTTACTGTTTTATTTTGCTTTTAGTTTCCTATTTCGCAATTTCGCCGCTCGAACTGCGGGAAGTATTAGTGGATAATTAGGCCCAAACCCGATTTGTCGGTTTTGAAAATTAGTGTTTTACAATTATAAATAATGCTAATCAATAAAGATTATGGTTTTCGGTCTTACATTTTTAAGGTGCATAGAATCTTTCAAATAATCACTTCCTAATAGCCATAATATATTTTTTTTTGTCTTTTTTCTTCTTTAGAATAAAATATCTCTATCTTTGTTTTTAGTTTTATGATTTTGTTATATATTGTTGTGTTTGAATTCATTGTCATGGATTCTATATTATGGAATCTTTTGCAAAATTAAAAAAATAGTATGTTACTTAAATTCAAGACTTGTTTAATGGGTAAGTTGAGTGGTAAATCTAGAAATAAAAAAGTTGTATAATCCTTAAAGATGTGACGTGCTATAAAAACGATGCAACATGATATAAGAGAGGTTATTATAAGGGAAAGATATGCAGTTATGCACACATATATAAAAGTACTACTGTGTTTCGACCTTTTTCTATATGATTGATTCAGGGGTGAGGTTAAAGATGACAGGAAGAGGAAGGCCAGTATTTTGATTGGATTTAATGAGGTTCAACCGTGTAGCCAGTTTGCCTGGGATATTTGGACACTGGACATAGCATCCGTACGCTTATTTTGTCCCCATGTGTTAATTGAAATTTGTCCCAATGTGTTTAATGAAATGCTTCAATAAACAAACACTTCCAATAAGTCCAATTTGCATCTATAGATCTAAATCCCAACATCGGGGTGCCAGTAATGATTTTACGTCTCACCAATGCCTAACCACCCATCAATAATATCCCGCCACTTCATTACGACTGTGTTTGACACAAAGCTTTTTGAAGCTTTTTTGGGCAATGAGCGGTGAACAATGAGCTTTTTCATTTTTAGTGTTCGTTTGACATGAGAGCTGTGAGCTTTGCTATTTTTTAGAAAAACTTATTTTCCCAATGTTTTTTTATGAAGCTGTGAGCTTTTTTGGGTACTGCTCACAGCTCACTGCTACTGCTCACAGCTACTTTTGCCAAACATGTACATCTCTCATGTCCACCATACTTTTTTTAGTGGCAACAATGATTCCATGTCTCATCTAATTTTATATTTTATTTTTTATATTCAAAATTATATTAAACGGCTATATTTTGCTTGGCCTTTCCCATGATTCAACGGCATACATTGCCGAGCTCCTTCATGCCGAAGCGGCATGGGGCATGCCGAAGCCATGTCGAGCCCCACTGCCACCCCCTAAGTATATATTATGTTTTGATTAAAAGATAAAGATTAAAGAAAAAGGACGAGAACGATACAAGTATGAAGTACAAAGTTAATCAAGACGTATTAGCACGTTGGAAAAGATGTAAAGACACAAGTTACGAAGATGTTGATGGAAGGCAAGATGAAACACTGCTGATCACAAGCACAAGAATAAAGAACAAAGATTTGAGACACGAGAGACGTCAAGCCAAAGATTTAAAGACGTCAAATAACCTATAATGACCAACCCTTAAGGGGAGATTGTTGGGATTACATTATTATTGTAAAGTGCCGGTCATTAACATAGTAGTGAGCCCATAGGCGGAACCATGGACATTAGGGCAACTCCCCATCTTATGTAAACAACTATAAATACCTCTCTCATTGATGAGAAGGGCTTTGGTTCTATTTACAACTCATTTTCCCTTATTATTACACATAGTTCCTTCTATTCTCTCTCTCTCTCTCTCTCTCTCTCTCTCTCACTTTCTCTCACTAAAACTATACATGTATATGACTAATATGGTCACCTAACACAATTTCTTCACAACTTCATAGTTCACCAGAACAAAGCAACCCATACCAGTTTTTAACAAACCCAAAATAAAACCAGTTAAAACCAACAAAAAATAACAACTAAAACAGGTAAAAAGAAAGGGAAAAAACACACCTTAGATGTGCTGAAGATAATTGCTGTAGGTGGAGAAGATGGCGGTTGTTGGTGGAGACGACGACGATGGCGAGAGATGGCCGGTGGGACCGAGAAGGGGTGAAGGTTTTGAAGATGTGAAAGGGTTGAAGGGTTTTGAATGTATGAAGGGGTGAATAGGGTTAAGAGGTGGTCTGATTTGCTCATTAAGTTTTTTTTTAGTCAGACAACATACATTTTACTGTGTCTGAATGTAAATTAAAGGACAAATAAGCTTTGGGTCTAACTGCCTCTTACTAGTGAGAGGTCAGAGCTTGGTTATATATTAAAAAAAAAAAAAAAAAAAAAAAAAAAAAAAAAAAAAAAAAACACAAACCCTTAATGATGATGTATTTCGTCACTATTGGTTGTTAAGGTTCCGTTAGTTCTCTGTTAGGTTCCTCAAAAAAAATGACGTTGTTATTTTGTCACTAGTCTCATCAAATAGTGACGACTTAGCCACTTTAGTGACGGAATAGGTTGTTACATACCCTTAAGTGACGACTTTAGCTTGTCATTAATTTAGTATCAAATTTAAGACAAAAACACACCGTTGGTCTCTAAACTTGTCCAAAAACATCGCCATGCCCCCTAAGTTTGCAAAAACGTCTCCGTGTGTCCCTCCTCAAGTTTTTTGAGGCCTATTGCGTCCCTTGACCTGTTTTCCGTTAGTCAACGCCTCTTATATTCCTCCATGTGTCTTGAACATGAGGGCAAAATGGTCATTTCATCATTTTGGTTAATTATGTTGGTGGTACAACCTTAGGGACGAACGGTGTATTTAATCAAAAAGTTATACCATCACTACCACCGCCCTCCCTTTATCTATTTGTCCTGCTTCTCTCTCTAAAATTAACACCACCATTCTCAAATCTCATTCACCCAAAAACATAAACTCAATCAAACAACAATCCCATAATTATCTAACTTTATAATTATTCTTGAATCAGCAATAATAAATGTAGTTCACAAATAAAATATGTGAATATTCAAAAGAAAAAGTTACATAATAAACTTGGTTAATGTTGTTGCAAATTCATGATTCAGATACATGATGTTTTTTTTTTTTTTTTTTTTTTGAACATCAAGATTTTATTAAACTAGCAAGATGCTAGAAAGAAATTAAGATACATGATGGTTTAGAAATGTTACTGACAACAATAAATAAAGTTCTTTATATCTAGTTTGTTATGAAGATAATGCACCAAAAGTTATCATCATCGAGCATGTGGACACAAACAATGTCGAGAGGCCCATTATTAGTCTTGATGGTAATGTACAGCTAGCCATTACATGGAACAAACATTCATAAAATCATTCTTCCTAGGCATAGATCGGTTGGATTTGAACCTCGGGACGCAGATACAAGATAATTGGACTCTCCGGTGAACGAAAGATTTACAATCTCCTGTATAACATTAGAACACAAAATTGAGCAAATTTGAAAGACTGATTAATAAAAAGCTGATAAAATAAAGAGTGTTGCAATTAAAACACAAACTATAAGCTAAATCTAAATCTTGGCTATCAGAAATGTCACTGACTTCCTTAGGTGTCTGTTGAAGGTAAAGTTGACTTTGGAAGCAATTCAGAACTTCAAAAGAAGAATCATCCTGAGAGCTAACAACAGAAAGTGACTGATCAACATATTCTTCTTCATCTTGCTCAGATACCGACAATGCCATGAGATCATTTGGCATATTTTCCTCATCGTCCAACTCCATGCTCTCTAAATTATCATGTGAAACTTCACTAACGCCAAATATTTCCCCTTCATTTGTAACTGATTCTGAACCCGTGTTATTCACTTCATCATTGACATGTACGAATCCATCTTTAGAAGCAACAAACATTGATGAGCCATTAAAATCTAACGGGTCGACAGCCACATCAATGCTCTCACTACAATCAAAATACCCCTCGTCAAGAGCTTCAACTTTAACTTTAGCAACTACAAGATCGCTGACACCTGTACTACTTTTAGAAGTAGGTATCTTCCTGGACGGTGAGATCAATACAATCTTCCTCTTCCTTTGGGGTTAGAGGAACAGGTTCTGAAGCCTTCCGTTTCTTACTTTTACACTTTTTCATTAGTTGCGACAATGTCAGTTCCTCTACATTGTTTTCATTTGAAGAACAATCCGCTTCATCCTTCTCATCAACATAACCACTTCTTTCTATAGGTCGTCTCTCTATGAAGACTAAAGGCGTGCATTCGGCATATATGGATTGCAATATATCATCTAGCTTCTTGAACTTGGACCTGGTGTTCCCTGTGAATCGGTGTTGTGAACTTTTTTCACATCGCCACCATTTTTTATGCTCCATATAAAATGAGAATTACCGCAACCAGGTAGCTTCATTATTTAGCAAGCAGCTCTAAATACTCTTTCCAGGTATCACTTAATTATTATGTACAAATAAACACACAAAAAGGGTTAGACAATACATCCATAAATGAATAAGCATATAAAACAGCTAAAAATAAGAACCAATGCTACTTAACTATAACTATCTGATAATTTGAAATTCAAGTCACAAACTTGTCTCTACTACAAAAATAACGTAAACGAGTGATAGCAGCCAAGCTTAACTCTAGATGTTTAAAAATACAAGACTTGTGTCATAAGTAGTAGAAAACAAACTAAAATAGTTGGTTCTGATCGAATCCCCTTGTGAAAGAGCATTGTGCAAAGCATTTCTATAGCATGCAAGACGCCAAACACAATTCAGCTTAATGATTGAAAACCTAAAGTCAAGACTTCAATCGATTCAAACCACAACATACGCAAGACAAAAAAATACAATCAAGTCCTCGCAAGTCAAGTATAAGACTCTAAGCTACAAAGCTCAAAACCAAACAATTATACACATTTTATTCAAAAATAAAAAGAAAGTTAGAAACTGATCGGTAGAAAAAATAACATCAACTACATCGCATATTCCAATCATTAAACCCAATAAGCAAAACAAAATGGGACTTTTAAGATATATATAAAAAAAAAACAAATAAGCTTAAACAAACACCCCCAAATGCAATAACACAAAACAACAACATCAATTTCAATCACACAGCAAATTCAAATGGCTTAAAGGTATAACAAATATAAAAAAACTAATTTTTTAAATTTCAATCGGGAGCTAATTGAAGACATGTAAAGCCAATCTAAACCTCGTTCCAATCAAACAACATAAATATCACACAACAGATATATGAATTACATAACAAATCAAAAATAGAATTTTGTCAAAATGATGCAAATTATTTTTACCTGATTTGAGATGGGGATTTCAGATGTTTGTTTATTTGTTGGATTAGAGATTTGGGGGAGATTAAAAAAGATAAGTGATTGAGTGAGAGATGTAATAATAACAATGGGGGTAATAACAAGTAGGATGAAAAGCAATTGCAGAAACACCAGCATCACTATAGAAAATCGTAAGATTATATGAATTACATTTGCTTTGTAACAACGAACATCCATTCCAGTCAATAATCAATACTATTAACTAAATTCAATATAATAATAAAAAATTATACCTATGGTGGATATGTTTAGTAGGTACTCGATGTTGTCTACCATGTTGATTCGAGGTAGTCGGTGTCGCTGGAGGATGAAGGTGGTGGGGTTAACGGTGATTGTGGTGATAGGCTTATGATTTGAGAGATATCATAGTAAGAGGATGGATGAACTGAAGAAAAGGTATGGGATAACTTTATATATGGGCAAAATAGTCATTTAACAGGAATAACAGGATTTGATGAGATATAACGGGGCGTTGACTAACGGAAAACGGGTCAAGGGATGCAATCGTCCTCAAAAAACTTGAGGAGGGACGCACGGAGACATTTTTGCAAACTTAGGGGGCATGGCGATGTTTTTGGACAAGTTTAGGTACCAACGGTATTTTTTTGTCCAAATTTAATTACGTCAGTTATTAACTTATTGACGGAGATATAGTGACGACCTTGATTTTCGTGACAAAACCGGTTTAGTGACGAATTTTACATTGTTTGTGGCGATTTTCCTGTCGTCACTAAAGTCCTATTTTCTTGATTGACATTATGAAAATTACTTATTTATTTATTTATTTTATAAAAAGGCAACAATTGTTAAGGAACCAAACCAAAAACAAGATATAAAATGAATACCAACCCACCTTCTAACTAAAAAGGATGAGTTCGAAACGAGAGAACAAGAAACTAAACGTTCAACAATCGAATTCAACACACTAAACAAAACTAATAATGTATGCAGCTATCTAAAGGACAAGTGTTAGAATTGACGATTTGAATGCAGAGAGAAAATAAGTGGAAAAAATATACTCCATCCTTGTCTACTGTTTATTTTTGAAGTCTTTAATTTTTAACTTTGACTTTAACACTCTGTTCCCGAGTTCTTATTTGGAGAGAAGAGAAGAGAAGTAGAGAGGAAACCGAAAAAAAATCATGTTCCCGAGTTTTTTTTGAAGAGAAAAGAAGAGAAGAGGAGAGAAAATTATGCCAAAACTTCTCTCCTAATCTTCTTCCCAAATTGGGATGATTTGGAGAGAATGAGGTTTTAAAGCCATTTTTCTTACATGCTCTTTTCTCTCCAACCAGGGAACACAAAATTAGAAATCATTTTTTTCGCCTCTCCTCTTCTTTTCTCTCTTGTTTCCTCTCTTCATTTCTCTTCTTTCCGATTTATACTCAGGAACAGAGCGTAAATATTTTTATTTTTGTTATATAATGTTTGATGAAAATTATATCAATGAAAATATATTTAAAATCAACCCATTCATATATTTTGCACCAAGTATTATTATATAACACAAATAAAAATATTTTTAAGGCCAAAATGAAAAATAAAACATAATAGACAAAAGTTATGAGACAGAAATAATATATAATATTGCTGTATGTAATAAAACTATTAAAAAAGTATTATAAGAATCTTTAGCAATACTAGATGAATAAACCAAAAGAGACAAAATACATGTGGTCCAACTAACTCGCTAGGCCTACAAAATTACTACCGTCACTGACATAAATGGAAGGAAAACAAAAGACAAAAAATCTCTACGCCGTACTCGGTGACACGAGACACCCATTAACACCATATAAAAGAATTTTAAATCCCTTAATGCAATCCCATTCAATTAATTATTAACCTAACATTTTCTTTTTTAGGTTAACGGGATACCATATATGCCAACTTTTTTCATTGAAGTATATACTATACCAATATGATTGGCACACTATACCAATAGTTAATTGAATGCGATTGCATTATGGGATTTAAAAGTCTTTTTTTCCTTAAAGCATTACTTATGTTGTCGACTACACTTATTGATTACCAACTCCTTTTTTGTTTTTACTTATTTGATTAACTTCAATATTCTGGTCCTAATTTTCATAACTTAAAAAATGTTCCGTACCAAAGAAAAAGTTTCCACAAAAACAACTTCGGCAACACAAATCACTCAAGTATGAAGTATCGCATTGATGTATCTCTATTAAACTATTATCTCTGATGTAAAATGATATATACATACAAACATTTACAACGTAAATAGAGAGACCCCTAAATACTTTCCTCAGGTAAATAGAAAAAGAAAAAACGAAGAATTTGCATTGACCCGTAATCCAAATATGAGCAATTGTATTACAGATAAATTGAGAAGCATTAGAAAATAAGCCACGAGTCCACGGTCATAGACAATCATATTTACTAAACGAAATCAACATCATATGATGGCCAAAAAACTACCATCCAAAATTGATCGAATGGAAGTGTCAATATTAAGATTTAAGACTAAGATTGGGTAGAAGGTATAAAAATGGTACCAAAACACAAGATCTAATCACCCAACCAACCACCCCACGATGATTACTTTTATTATAACAATAAACACAGATGACAAGTCCTCAAACGAGTTCTTCCCTTACAATACAAAGAAAAGAATGATAGTCCCTCTAATAGGTGCTATCTACAAGTACTCACTCACTAAACCAAACCCAGAACCTATACAATGATTCTAAACCAGAAACTATGATTAAGATCAAGCAGATCTTGATAAAACCAATACAAAACTTATCAAACACTAAACCCAGATGAAGAATAACCCAGAGAGAATTGTATGTGAAATCGTATGAGAGAATTGATCAACTTGAAACCCTAGCTGCTCCCTTAAGCTTATATAGCCACAAGTTACACAATGCACCCTGCACAATATAAACTTAACAAAACAGAACTAAAGTTATAGTTAAACAAAACCAGTTATAAAAATGTTACCATAAGAACCTTTAAGTTTCATAAGTTTGCAATAAGGGATATATATTTCAACACCCCCTCAAACTGATGAAGCAAAAAGATTCACCATACCAAGATTCTTAACCATAACACCATGTTGAGCTGAACCAAGTGCTTTTGTAAGCACTTCAGCAGTCTTCTCTTTAGAACCAATATGCACAGTTCTAATTAAACCTGAAGCAACCTTTTCTCTTACCAAATACACATCAATATCAAAATGCTTGGTCTTTTCATGCATAACAGGATTAGCTGCAATTTGTATTGCAGACTTATTATCACAATACAAATCAACAGGTAATAACATATCATGCACACCCAAGTCATTTAAGATTTTAAGCACCCACATAACTTCACAAACAACAGAAGCCATTGATCTATATTCAGCTTCAGCTGAAGATCTAGACAATGTGTTCTGTTTCTTACTTTTCCAAGAAACAAGATTATCATTCACAAATACACATTAACCTGAAACAGACCTTCTAGTCACAGGACATTTAGCCCAATCAGAGTCAGAATATGCCTTGACTTTAAAACCAGAATTATTCTTACTAAAACCAATACCACTTCCAGGTGCTAATTTCAAGTACCTAAGTACTCTCAAACCAATATTAAAATGAGACTGTAAGGGAGAATGCATATGTTGACTTAAGCAATGAACTGCATAAGCAATATCAGGCCTAGTTAAAGTTGAATAAATCAACTTCCCTACCAGCTTTTGATAGTTAGTAATATTCCTTAAAAACATATCATTATCAGACTCTTTATGAGCCAACACAACATTCTCAGGCAAGGGGAGTCATAACAGGTCTACATGCAAGTAACCCATACTCATGCAACAACTCAAGACAATACTTTCTTTGATTTAAACACAGCCCAGATTTGGTTTTTAAAACTTCAATTTCAAGAAAGTACTTCAATTCTCCCAAATCTTTAATCTTAAACTTGTTCTTTTAAAAAAACTTTAAATTTTTCAATTTCAGTAACGCTATTTCTTGTAATAACCAGATCATCAACATATACAAGCAGATACAAAACTGTATCTCCTTGTTTTCTTATAAACAAAGAATGATCATTTTTGGATTGTTCAAACTTGGCCTCAGACAAAGCTTCAGACAGCTTTTGATTCCACTGTCTAGGAGCTTGTTTCAAACCATATAAAGACTTTTTTAATCTCAAAACCCTGTTATTACCCTCTTTAAGATACCCTGGTGGAGGTAACATATAAATTTCTTCATTTAAATCTCCATACAGAAAGGCATTATTAATGTCCATTTGAAAATTTTTTCAATCTTTTTGAACTGCAAGACTTAACAAACACCTCACAGTTCCCATTTTAACAACATGACTAAAAGTTTCTTCATAGTAAACACCTTCTTTCTGGCTATACCCTTTAGCAACCAATCTGCTTTTAAATCTTTCAATTTCTCCATTAGATTTATATTTAATTCTAAAAACCCACTTACAACCAATAGGAATTCTATCAAAAGGAAGTTCTACCTCTTCCCAAGTATCATTCTCATGTAAAGCACATATTTTATCATTCATAGAATTAATCCAATCAATACTCCTAGAAGCCTCTTCATAAGAAGTAGGTTCAGAAGTCTTATTCAGATTAGAAACAAAAAGCACAATTTTTAACAGTTAAAACAACATGCTTAGCATATCTGTGCAATCCATATTTAACCTTACCATTTAAGACATACTCATTCAACTTTAAAGGCAACCTAGACACTCTTTTAGGCCTACTTTGGTTACTTTCCTCAGGTAAACTTTGAAAAACAGGTTGAAAAATAGGTTGAAAAACAGGAACCTCTTGTTGAGGAGCAACATTTCCCTCAGATAGATCTATTTGATCGTATATGGAAGTTGCAGTATGTTGTTCATCATTTCTAGGGTAACCAACAACTGGTTCAGCTAAAATTGGTAGTATCTGTTCACTATGCTGATCCAAGTTATGATCACCAACTGGTTGATGCATACTACCATCTCTACCTACATTAGATGACTTATCATTGAATTGGGACTTATTATTTTGATCATTATCATCATTGGGAGTGAGAGTTTTGGCTCTATTTTTAGACTCTGAGTCAACAAAATCAAAAAAATTTAAATTTGAAACCTCATTAGTTGACTCTATAATTTGTTTTTGACTCATTTTAAAAGGAAAAACAGTTTCATAATACTTAACATCTCTAGAATATAAAACATACCTATTTTTAAGACTCAAAAGTTTATAAGCTTTTTTACCACTAGCATAACCAATTAAAACACATTTTTCAGAAAACTTATCAGACCCATTTAAGATGACAGCAAAACATAAACAACCAAAACTCCTTAAGTGTGACAGATTAGGTTCCCTACCATACATAAGAGAAAAAGGAGATTTTCCATTCAAAACAGAGGAAGGCAACCTGTTAATCAAATAGCAAGCAGATAACACACAATCAGACCAAAACACAAGAGGAATCCCCCCTGAAACATAAGACTTCTGGCAACATTAGAAAGATGTCTATGTTTCCTTTCAGCAATACCATTTTGTTGAGGTGTATATGCACAATAGTTTCAATAGTTTGATGAACTATTCCAATAGTTTCAAGAAACTCATTCATTTTATTATTCAAAAATTCTGTTCCATTACCAGATCTTATCACTTTAACTTTTTTATCAAACTGAGTTAAAACAAGATTGTAAAAGTTAACAAACATTCCAGCAACTTCATCTTTACCCTTGAGCATATACACCCATACAAACCTACTATAGTCATCAACAATAGACAAAAAATAACTAAAACCCTCCCTGCTAGTAACTTTATATGGTTCCCAAACATCAAGATGTATTAATTGACCAAAAATAGTGGATTTATTTTCACTTAAAGGAAAAGAGTCTCTGCTTTGCTTTGCCTTATGGAAAACCTCACAAGGACCTTGATGATCAAGATTAGTTAAATTTAAAGAACTTTTTAACAATTTCAAAACTTGACTAGCAGGGTTTCCTAGTCTATTATGCCAGACCTCTTTAGACACATGACAAAAAAGAAACTCACTATTATTCATAACAGCAGAACTAGCAGAATCCTTATCAAACAAGTATTGACCACCAAACTCACTACCAGTCCCCAGAACTTTCTGCTTTTTCAAATCCTGAATGTAACATTTAGTTTCATCAAAACTAACACATAGTTTACTATCCTTAATCATTTTACGCACAGACAATAAACTGACAGTGTACTGAGGAATAACCAAAACATCAAACAAAACCACATTATTATTCAATCTCAAATTACCAACATGTGTAATTTTGGCTAAAGTACCATTAGGATAACCAACAGTGAGTTTTAAATCAAAAGATCTAATCACCCAACCAACCACCCCACGGTGATTACTTTTATTATAACAATAAACACAGATGACAAGTCCTCAAACAAGTTCTTGCCTTACAATACAAAGAAAAGAAAGATAGTCCCTCTAATAGGTGCTATCTACAAGTACTCACTCACTAAACCATACCCAGAACCTATACAATGATTCTAAACCAGAAACTATGATCAAGATCAAGCAGATCTTGATAAAACCAATACAAAACTTATCAAACACTAAACCCAGATGAAGAATAACCCAGAGAGAAATGTATGTGAAATCGTATGAGAGAATGGATCAACTTGAAACCCTAGCTGCTCCCTTAAGCTTATATAGCCACAAGTTACACAATGCACCCTGCACAATATAAACTTAACAAAACAGAACTAAAGTTATAGTTAAACAAAACCAATTATAAAAATGTTACCATAAGAACCTTTAAGTTTCATAAGTTTGCAATAAGGGATATATATTTCAACAGAAGGGAAACATGTCAAAAACACATACCGAATATGTCTGAGAGAAGCTGAAACCGAAACTATAAATAACGTGTAAAAACACGACTCCGTGGTACATGCATCCGACACCGGCAATATCCATTTACATATTAAACACGTTAATTTATATGTCAAAAGAAAACCGAAAAACTCGATCTGATTCATTCATTCGTTCATCTTTTATGTCTTCTTCCGTGATTCATTTCATGTCAACATTAATTAGTTATAAAAAGCATGCTTTACAAAGGGGACGTAGTTTCCCATGAACCAAAAGTTTCCTAGTAACCAGCTGCATCGGCCCAGTAACCTTCATTACGGTCATAATTTTGTACTCTCTCGATGGCTTCAATAGTTCACTAAATTTGGTGTAATAAATTGCAAACCCTTCTGTCATCCTTTTGATTATGTAAATATTTACAATAATGCATTTCAAATTATTATATAAAAAGTAACAAAATGTCTATTACTAATTATTTGCCAATGAAACTCTCTTAAAACTAAGTTTAACATTAAGGCCAACGATACATAATCAACTATTTGGTGACAGGAGAGAACTAGCTTTTGCTCTATATTTGAAGAAGCTAATTCGTTTCTACTTCAAAAAAAAAAAAAAAAAAAAAAAAAAAAACTTATTAGGAAAAAAATGATTTTTCCAAAAAAAAGAAAAAAAAAATTATTAGGTACACACAAATCTACCAAATAAAGAACATCAAATAGAAGTATATAAATTATTAAAATCACGTAGATAGAAAAGAAACTTTTAGAAAGCCATATGGAAAGGATTAGAAAGAAATAAATAGTTGCTTATGCAAAAATGGCATTTCAAATTGTCGTGATCTTTTGTTAAAAAAAAATGGTCATGGACTTGAAATTTAGATGATAATGTGTGTACCTTAAAACTTTTGAAAGCTCCAAAAGTAGTGTAATAAATCAACCTAAATCAAAGAAGATGTTCTATGAAAAATATTCAATAATTTTAGGATCAGTAATTGAAAATACTAGTTCTGTAACAAACTAACCTAACGCAAATAGTTTTGTGGAAAATGTTTTAGAAAAACATTATTTGACGTTTTTAGGTTGACTTTTTTAAGAAAATAGTAATTAGAAAGTTGGCTAAAAGTGTTCCTTTACTTTTTTAGAAGCAAAACAAGGTACAAAAGAAGACACCCCACTTCCTTAAATAAATTAATTAATTAAAGAAATAGGAAAAAAAAAAAAAAAAAAAAAAAAAAAAAAAAAAAAAAAAACCCTAAATCCTACTTTACTTTGAAAACTAAAGAATTAAATATAGTCACACGAATGTATTAAAATGCCTACCAAACAATTAAATATAGTCACACAACAAAACGAATGTATTAAAATGGGGATATGTTATACGAGGCGAGTTATTTTAGAGATTAAGTTTTTGTTGCATGCTCAGAGATAAATTTCTTTCATCTATTTAGTTTGATTTAGAGGAATGGTGGGGATTAACTTAAGATTTAATATTACAATATAAGACCATGCTTTTTTCTTGTCGTTCTGTCTTTTTTATTTATTCATTTATTTTTATTTTTTTTTTTATTTTTATTTTTTTGTCTTTGTCTTTTTTTTTAATTAGCGTTTTTCTCTTAATTTTTATTTTTTATTTTTGACAATATTTCACCGTTCGTCCCTAAATTATACCATTTTCGCGCGTTTCGTCCCTAAATTATTTTTTATCGTTTTCGTCCCTGAACTATGCAAATGACGGCTTGGTTCGTCCCTGGGAGCGTGTTTTGGCAGACGGACGTTATGTCCGACCGTTATCTGATGTGGTAAGGCTGAGTTTTTTCGTCTTTTCACCTATTTCATATTCTTACCTATAGTCCCTAATCCCGTTTGTATATTGTAGCAAACTCTTCGCATGTTTCGTCCCTAACAAAATGATGCGTGTTGAGTAAAAATCCGACCGTTGGCCAGAACTGAGCTATGTAAATACCCGACCATTGTGCATATCATAAGTATGTAAAACACACATCTTTCCAAAAGAAAAACAAAAAGCAACGATGGTGGTCTGCACATGTGGTAAACCCGCTGTTGTCAAGACTTCTTGGACAAACAGGAATCCAGGTCGCTGTTTCTTTGGCTGTCCAACAATTGTAAGTTTGGTCATTGTGTTGTTTATTTAAAAAAAATGTGTTGCTTATTTACACACTGTGTTGCTTCAGGGCTCAAACTGTCCTTTTCTGGGATGGTTGGATCCTCCGATGTGCCCAAGGTCAGTAGACATTATCCCTGGTTTGTTGAGGAGGATTAATGCTCTACGAGATGTTGTTGAAGAGCTTGAAGAACAACGGTCCAAGTACAAGAAGTATATCATCATCAGTTGGGTTTTGTTTGGATTGTTTGTTTATTTTACTACTTGACATGTCTTAACCAATACACCATCAAGTCTCTTTGTGTAGTAATTGTTAGTTTGTGATGGTGGAGAGGTGAATGGTTTTAGTATTTTTGAGTAGATGATGGTAGTTGGGTGGTGAAGCAGTCGTTTGTAATGGTTGTCAATGGTCAATGAAATTTCTTGTTTGAATAATGGCTAAATCGTAATGGTTTGTGATCAAGTGAATGTGCCTTATTATTTTGAAGTATGTTGTTTGGTTGTTCAAGTACATAATATGATTGACTTGGGGAAGTTAACAAACCATAACAACAAGTCTGAGAGGGCCAAGAACCAGATGTTGCAGTCGCGAAGAAGAGGACGTTCAAGAAGTTCAGTTTTCGTGAAGTTGATCTCGATGCTTTGCTTGAGTTTTCTATCTCATACAAGCCAGTTAAGCACGGTAGACCCGGTATTGTAGGTACCCACTCTTCAAGGTTTATCCCATTGAAGTGAGGATGCTACTTGGATGGTTTTGGCTGGTTTAAGTATGTTTTGAAAGACTATTAATTTTGTTCTCTGGTATTGGAGCTACCCACTCTTCAAGGTTTATCCCATTGAAGTGAGGATGCTACTTGTTTCAAAGGATTATGCTTTTAAAGGATTATGCTATTTGTTTTAAAGATTTACCCCTTGTATTTTGTCATTTCAGAAGGTTAAGATGCTACTTGTTTTTAAAGGATTATGTTTTTTTTTTCAAAAAATCAAAAAATAAAATAAAAAAACAACCCATAAGGCTGTAGTTTGACTTAGGGAAGTCAACAAACCATAAGGCTGTAGTTTGACTTAATAAAGTCAAAGTTTGCACTAACAGTATTAAATTTTTACTACTGTTAGATATAAGAAACTTAATAGTGGTGAGCCAATAAAGCCGTGTGAAGACCACCCAACACAACCCATTAAATACAATTCATAGGTACATTCCGAAACAAAATGAAAATATAAATGTGTTCATATTTCAAACAAATAACGGGGAACCGAAGAGTCCAAAAAAAGCCTGTAAAATTTAATACAGACTCTTCGTTTTCCCCATTATGTGTCTATATATTGGTTACTGTCACATTATGCAGCATACCAATCTACTACTATCAAACATCAAACAATTTAAAGTGTAAGTAAAATGTCAGGAACCAAGAGAGCCAGAGATGTTGTTGCAACCGACAACACAGAAGAAGAAAACAAGGAAGTGATGAAACGACTAAGGGAAGTTCCAAAAGAGGCAGAGGTACCATTGTTGGAAAAAGGCTCGAAGGATAAGGATAAGAAGGATGTAGATGAAGAAAAGGAGAAGGCTGCTCCAAGCGCTGCTGAAGTTGAAAGACGCATGCTTGCTGCAAAAAAGAGGTCCGAGGAGCATTGGAAGGAGATCAATGTTGTTAGGATATTAGAAGAAAAGGATAAAAAGAAAAAAAAATATGTTGAATGTAATGAAGAAGAAGAAGAAAAATGTTTAGAAACATTCTCGTATGATGAACTGTATAAGACATATGAGTCCGATTAATTTAATCGTGTAATGGAAAAAATTTGTTTAATAATAATTTTATTGTTGATTTTGTGAGTTATCTTTTTTTCAATTGCATGTTTATTTATTCATTTTTTTTGCAAATAAAGTTTATGGTTAATTTCATGATGTACGTGTGACTTTCAATTTATGCACCCATATGACCTTCAGTTTATGCTTATTTTTCATGTGTATATCTAATAGTGGTATTATTCCCATTGTTGACCAAAAAAATATGTTGACTTTAATAGTCAAATTCGGTTATTATTCCAAACACGACTCTATACTGCATATGCAATTGGTAAAATATAAATTGTAATAAGGTAATCTTACCCATGTTGATTTTTCAAAGTAAACAAACAAGTTTACCAGTGAATATTTAATAATGGTTCACTTAGTTGACTTTATTAAGTCAAATTAGAGCCTTATGGTTTATTGACTTCCTTAAGTCAAACTACAGCCTTATGGTTTGTTTTTGTTTTAAAGCACAATCCTTTAAAACAAGTTGTGTGTTAAGTTTCTGATATGACAAAATAGTACCAGTGAACCAAATTAATAGTCTTTCATGACAAACATACTTAAACCACACAAAACCATCAAAATTTTTAACACATTTATATTTCCATTTCGTTTGGGAATGTACCTATGAATTGTACTTAATGGTTTGGGTTGGGTGGACTTCACACGTTTGGAAGGCTCAACAGTACTAAGTTCCTTATATCTAAAAGTAGTAAAACGTTAATACTGGTAGTACAAAATTTCTTCTAACAGTACTAATTAGTTAGTACTGGTAGTGTTGTTATCTTATCAGCAATACAAGGTTAGTCTATCATTCAACAGGTCAATTACAAACATCAAATAAACTAGTACAAAATGGTAACAACATGTTTATTTAGGTTACAACGAGTTTATTCAATCATACTACCTCCTAAATCAACTAATACATTTTCCTTTTACCCTTCCCTTTTGAAAAAGCTTTGGCAATTTGTGGAGAAAATGGTTTGATACCATTGTTTTCACAGAACTGAGCATTGGGAAGGCCTAGCACCTTTTTCCTTTCATCAAAAAGCTCTTTCTCAGTCTTTTTAGGAGTTTTAAACTTCCTAGCATCATTCTTTTTAGTCACTGAACCTTAATAACCCTTTGGAAAATAGCCATCCCAGTTGTTGGTGGAACTTGAGTCATTCCAGTTGTTGATGGAGCTTGAGTCAGTCCGTTTTCATACATATTCGTCCTATTTCTTACGTTTTCGTCCGTTTTCATACGTTTTTGACTGTTTTCTTACGTTTTCATACGTTTATGTCCGTTCTCGCCCGTTTTCATACGTTTTCGTCTGTTCTCTTACGTTTTCATCCGCTTTCATACGTATTCGTCTGTTTTCTTACATTTTGCCCGTTTTTATATATTTTCATCCGTTTTCATACGTTTTTGTCTGTTTTCTTGCGTTTTTGCCCGTTTAATACGTTTTTGTCTGTTTTTATACGTATTCGCCCATTTCATACGTTTTTGTATGTTTTCTCGGCCGTTTTTTTTTATACCTTTTCATCGGTTTTCTTCCGTTTTTATACGTTTTCATACATTTTCTTACGTTTTCGTCCGTTTTCATACATTTTCATATGTTCTCATCCGTTTTCATACGTTTTTGTCCGTTTTTATACATTTTGTCCGATTTCAAACGTTTTCGTCCGTTTTTCTACATATTCGTCAGTTTTCTTACGTTTTCGTCCATTTTCTTACCTTTTCGTCCGTTTTTAAATGCTTTTGGCCATTTTCATACGTTTTTTAATATTACACGTGATATTCTAAATATTAAAAGTGATATTCTGAATATCGCATGTGATATTCTAAACATCAACATGAAAATCACAAGTGATATTCAGAAAATCACAAGTGATATTCAGAAATATCACAAGTGATTTTCAACAAATGTTTTGTAACATTAAAATCACAAGCTATATTCTGAGTATCACAAGTGATATTCTGAATATCATAAGTGATATTCTGAATATCACAAGTGATATTCAGAAAATCACAAGTGATATTCAGAATATCAAAAGTGATTTCAAGTTTTTTTTCACTTTCTTATGTTTTTGTCTGTATTCATATGTTTCATCCATTTTTGTTCGTTTTCATGCGTTTCTGAATATCATAATTGATATTCTTAATATCACAAGTGATAAGAATATCACTTGTGATATTAAGAATATCAATTGTGATATTTAGAAACGTATGAAAACAGACGAAAATGTAAGAAAACGAATGAATACGTATGAAAGCGTAAAAAAACGATGAAAAGTGGATGAAAATGAAAGAAAACAGACGAAAACGGATGAAAACGGACAAAAACGTATGAAAACGGACGAAAACGTCTAAAAATGGACAAAAATGTATAAAACGTACGAAAATGTATGAAAACAGACGAAAACGGACAAAAACGTCTGAAAACGGACAAAAGCATATAAAAATGGACGAAAATATATGAAAACGGATGAAAGCGTATAAAAATGGATGAAAACATCTGAAAACAAATGAAAACGTCTAAAAATGAACGAAAACTTAAAAAATGGACGAAAACGGAAAAAAAAAACGTCTGAAAACGGGCAAAAACTTATATAAACGTATGAAAACGGACAAAAGCGATTGAAAACGTATGAAAACGGACGAAAACGTATGAAAATCTAAGAAATTGAAAAAAAACTTAAATTAAAATAGAAAAACGTGAATTAAAAAAAATACACGTGAATTTAAAAAAAAAACGTGATTTTTTTTTTAAAAAAGAAAAAAAATGAATTAAAAAAATGTTTATTAAAAAGAAGCATGAAAAAAACGTGAATGGAAAGAAGGGACAAAGAAAAAAGAAAAAAAAAAAGAAGAAAAAAAGAGAAAAGCGTGAATAGAAGAAAAAAAGGCCACGTGAATTGGAAAATTAAAGACAAAAAAGGAAAAAGGTAAAAAAGAAGTGAATAAAAAAAGAGAAAAAAAAACATGGTCTTATGTTTGATATAAAATATTAGATTAATCCTCACTATTAGATAAAATTAGATGAATGGTGAGGATTTATCCCTTAGTATGCAACAAAAACTTAGTCCCTAAATGAACTTTTCTCATGTTATACATATTCCTACTTGTCATACTTGTTTACAATATAACACAGTTTTTTATTAGGTTTTTATTGTACTTTTTGCGAGTTTAATACTTTTAACTTGTTAAACTTTGTCATTATGCTTTTTTCATTTCACAGTTTTATAATATAAACAAAATTATAAAAATAAAAAATAAAAAAAATTATAAAATAAGATGGGGTACAAATGGTTTTTTTTGGGACCATTGATCCGTTTACAATTCCGAACACAGGTATGAGTAAACGAATATGTAAACAGATGAGAAAACTAGAACATAGAAGAAGACACAAGCAAATTAAAGATGGAGATAATAAATTTTGGGGAATGATTAGCTTTGATATTTTCTCTCAAAGAATACAAATTCACTTGACTCTTTTTCTTTGTTACAGTAACTTTGTTTCTTATGAGGCTGCTTCTATTCTCTTCGCCTATCCCTATTTATAATACAATAAGAATAAAGATAAGGAAGGCTAGGATACGTGATTATTCATGCATGCATTCCACATGTAATCATAACTTATCACATATTTGACCTTTTTATAACTTAACACATATTTAACTTTGTTGGGAATTCTGCTAAATAGAGAATTCTGCTGAAGTTACTGCTGAAGAGATGGTTCCTGCTGAAGCAGTATATCTGCTGAAGACTAGTTTCAGCATAGTTTGTTTCTACGGATATAGATATTCCGTGTATTTTGTTATTTAGTTAGGATATGCATGAGTTTTATTAGGAAGTTATAATGCATATCTTTTGAAGTTTATAGAAGATACGTTTCTTGTGAAATGGTTTAGGGTTCCTTGTCTATAAAAGAAACACACGATTATGTATGAGGGACACGTTTTAGAAAAACAATTTTCAGTATTATTAAAAGATCCATAGAGGATCAAGTATTCTTAGTAATCATTGTTCATACTTGTGTTTATTTTCTGCTTCAGAATACAAGTTATAGAGATTTTCTTTTAGTGTGTTTTTGATTACATAAACATAACTAACGATCCACGAGTGCTCAAAGATCTATCAAGGTCTAAGGTTCAACAAGTGCTATCAGATCCTCGGGAAAGTCTCTGTGATACTAAGAACATCTTTCTTACACCCTTACAACCAAATACCATCAAAATAACAAATGGCTGGATCAGATGATGAATCAGAGGTTACTCAGAACCAAAACACCACATCCTTCCAACAACTAACTCTCATAAACAGTAATGCCAAATTACCATACCTTAAGAATGCAGAGGAGTATGAATTGTAGTCTATGAAAATGCAAAATTGGATCACCAATATTGACTGGAATCTTTGGGAAGTTGTCCGTAAGGGTAACAGTCTGAAGAAACACGTCAAAGATGCTGATGGAGTTGTTACCATTCTTGGTCCCAAAACTGCTGAAGAGATAATGGCTGTTCAGAGAGAGAATAAAGTCAGAACTATTCTTCTTCAGGCTATACCAGATGACCACATGGGTGACTTTCACTTCATGGAAGATGCTAAGGACATATGGATGGCAATAAAGGCTAGGTTTTGTGGGAATGAGGAGTCTAGAAGGATGAAGAAGTCCATGCTGAAACAGCAGTTTCAAGAATTCCCAATATCTAAGGAAGAAGGCATCCACAAGGGATATGACGGGTTCCATAGGATTCTGAGCCAATTTAATCAGCTGAAGGCTAGACCAGACAATGAAGATTGCAATGCTAAGTTTCTAAGATCTCTGCTACCATCTTGGCTACAAGTAAGCATTGCACTAAAGACTAAAGGTGGATTGGATATGCTCTCTTTTGATGACCTCTATAACAGACTTAAATCTCTTGAGCCTGATGTTAGAAGTCCCATTCGTACATCCACTCACTCAGCATTTGTTAGCACCTCATCAAATCAGGTGCCTCATACCTCAAGCCCATACTCATCAGGATCATCTTCTCTCATCACCACAAAATCAAATCCTCAACCTAAATCCAGTAATCTAATGGAAGATGTACTTCACTCTTTTGTTGTTGAGTATGAACATCAGCAGCAACTGGCCTATGAGGATTTTGAACAGATATATCCACTGGATATGGAAGAGATGAACTTGAAGTGGCAGTTGGCAATGATTTCATTGAACATCAAGAGGTTTGAGAATAAGTCTGGGAGAAAGTTTGGCTTCAAGGGAAGAGATCCTGCTAGATTTGACAGAAGGAAGGTCAAGTGCTATACTTGTGGTCAGGTAGGTCACTTCTCAAGAGAATGCAAGGATGGGAAGGCTGGTGATGAGGTTAGATATACTACCTATCAGCAAAGTCAGAAGGAAGCTGGAACCTCTAAAGCTGGAACTTCCAAAGCTTTGGTCACTGTGGATGAACATATCAACTGGACGGTTCATGAGCCTGCTGATGATGAAGCTTCTGGTTCTGAGCAGGTTTCTGTGCTGGCAAGCTGCACTACAGAGGATCAGCATGATCAAGTTGCCATGATGGGCATGTCTCTGGTACATAACTATGTTTTTGGTTGTAGTGAAAGATATAAAGAACTTAAGGAAGCTTATGATGAATTGAAACCTAAATATAATGAATGCTATGTAGAAGTTGAGGCTTATAAACAGGCTTTAAAAAATTTAGAAAGACAAAAAATATGGTTTCAAAAGAATCAGCTTGCTTATGATGAAAAGATAAGGGTGTTAGAAAGTAAATTAGAATGTACTCAGATAGATTTAAGGCGTACTGAGAAAGAAAAGGCTGATGTAGTTTCAGAAAGCCTAGTACTGAAAGAGAAACTAGATGAGGAAGTAGCTAGACATAAATCATGGTTAATATCAGGTGACAATTAAGCTAGCTTAATCTATGGTAGTCATGCTGTTAACTCTGGAATAGGTTTAGGTTTTAAGAAGTATGTTGGTTTAGAAGCTAGGAATGACCTAGGTAAATCAACACCAGCAGGATTAGCTAATTATGTAAAAGAAGGTAACTTACATGCTGTAGCTGGACCTATTAGAGGAGAACACATGCCCACTGACCTTTCCATATCTGTTGACTTTGATGGATCACACCATCTTTATGGCAAAAAGTCAAGTGATTTGTTTGACCCTGATTCTAAATCTACTGACTTTGTCTCTTGTTCTGACAGTGACAAGTCCTCTGACCAAGGGTCTACTAATATACTATTTTTGATTCAAGTGAAAAGTCAGACCTTCCTAAGACCTCACCCAAGACTCCCTACAAGCCTGTTAGAGTTACTGCTGATTCCAAGACAGTTTCCTCTGAAGACTTGTTATTTAATTCTTTGCAAGACAATGTTTTTAATTCTGTCAAAAACAATTCTATTAATGTTTATGGTTTGAATGCTTTTTCATGTCATGGAACATCTTTCACTTTGAATAAATTTTCTAAAAAGAAGAAATGCTTTGTGTGTAGAAGTAAATTTCATTTGATTAAGGATTGTAATTTTCATGAGCAAAGAATGGGTGTATGTGCTAGTTAAAGGAAACCTAGACCAATGTGGAAAAATGTTAATGATATACCATCTTTTGTTCCACAAGCAACTCATAAAACCAGCAAACACAATTCTGCTGATAAACCTTCTCCTTGGAGAAGATCTGTTGCTAGACCATATGTGAGACCAACTAGTTCTTATTTTCATAATGGTTATTGGCCTAGATATTTTGACTCAATGTATGTTGGTGGAGGATATTGGGATACTGCTATGAAGCCCTCAGCAGGTTGTTCTTGGACTAAAAAGGGACCTAATTTTCAATACAGGCCCAAGAACAATGGTGGATCTTATGCATCTACATGGCCTAACTCTTATGATCCACAAGGCTGGCTCAAGTCAGCAATGACTTGAGTCTCCAATGTGTACTAAACTTTTGTATAAATTTTGTTGTTGTTGCAGGATCATCCCCTGAAAAGTAAAGAATTAGGAATTGTAGATAGTGGTTGTTCCAGGAGCATGTCAGGAAACAAGGATAAGATGCATGATTTTGTACCTATAGAAGGAGGAGGCAATGTGGCTTTTGGTGGAGGAGATGGTAGAATCACTGGGAAAGGCACAATCAGAACACCTCTGTTGGATTTTGAGAATGTATACTATGTCAAGGAACTGCAACATTTCAACTTGTTCTCAGTATCACAAATTTGTGACACCAAGAATAAAGTCTTCTTCTCTGAGGATGAATGTCTTGTGCTCTCTAAAGACTTCAAACTTCCAGAAGATACAATCATTCTGCTGATGAGCATGAAGATGAGTCACACTATGCAGAGGATCTTGCTAGACTCAAGAAGCAAGAACATGCAGCCACTCAAGAAACTGAGAGACTTGGTGAGAAGATTGCAAGAGATACTGAGGCTTTACTCAGACAATCAACACAAGCAGTCAGTGGAAACCAGGTTTCTGCTGACAGTTCTACTGAAGGTTCTCCTGTTTCTTCTGACATGACCAAATCTGCTGATAGTCCTGCTGCACAATCTCCAATCTCTACAAGTGTGTCCACATACTTTGGAAAAGCATATACAAGATTTCCAAGTCCTTCTGATCTTGGTAATCACCAACCCAAAGTTGGAATCTTCACCTCCTCTTCCTATGACAGTGAGTTTGGACCCACAGTGAACAATCTTGATACCACCATTGATGTCAACCCCAGTGCAATAAAAAGGATCAATATTGCTCATCCTCTATCAAAGATTATTGGAGATCCTCAAGCACTTGTTAGAACTAGAAGTACTGTGAAAAACACTAAGTATGGTGAAGTTGCTTTCATGTCCTATGTCTCCAATCAACAAAGGGACAATCATACAGACTTTAAGCATTGTTTGTTTGCTTGCTTCCTTTCTCAAATGGAGCCAACCAGTGTTCCTCAAGCACTTGCTGATTCAAGTTGGCTTGAAGCAATGCAAGAAGAGATGCTATAATTTAAGAATCAGCAAGTTTGGATACTGGTACCTCTCCCTGATGGAAAATTTGCAATTGGGACAAAATGGATTTTGAAGAACAAAAGAGATGCAAGGGGTATTGTGGTGAAAAACATAGCAAGATTAGTGGCTCAGGGGTTCAGGCAAGAGGAAGGCATAGACTATGATGAAGTCTTTGCACCAGTGGCTAGAGTTGAGGCAATTAGAATCTTCTTGGCCTATGCATCTTATATGGGTTTCATGGTGTATCAAATGGATGTAAAAGGTGCTTTTCTGTATGGTGAGATTGAAGAGGAGGTTTATGTAACTCAACCCAAAGGTTTTGAAGACCCAGATCATCCCAATCATGTTTACAAGGTGGTAAAAGCGCTCTATGGACTACATCAGGCACCAAGAGCTTGGTATGCTAGGCTTTCTGCATTTCTACTGAAGCATGGTTACAGAAGAGGTGCCATCGACAAGACACTCTTTCTTAAGAAAGATTCCAGAGATATCATCCTTGTGCAAGTATATGTGGATGACATCATATTTGTTTTCACTAAAGAAGCATGGTGCAGGGAGTTTGAGGAATTAATGAAGGGAGAGTTTCAGATGAGTGCCATGGGGGAACTTACTTTCTTTTTGGGTTTACAAGTTCAGCAGAAAACTGATGGTACATGTTGAAGAAGTTTGATATGGAAAATGTCAGAACCGCCACTACACCATATGAAGCTCCAAAACCAAAGAATAATCTTGAACCAAGACTGTTGCAATAGGAATCTGGTCATTGATGAGGCGAAAAATGAACCACTTTTAGGGGGTCATTTAAGCCCGGAATTGAATTTATTTGATCAAATATTGCCCTAAATCGTTCCTTTTGTGATTTTAGGTAATTTGGGAGTGAAATCTGGAAAAGGAAACAATTCAGACGTTTTTGGAGCATAAAAGTGAAGAAAATGCCAAAGACTTAATGTTCCAAGCTGGGAACAGTGTGTGACGGCGTCAAGAGTACTTTCCTGACGGCGTCAAGAGTAAAGATCATGACGACCCA
This sequence comes from Artemisia argyi, assembly GCA_030686995.1. Classification (NCBI taxonomy): domain Eukaryota; kingdom Viridiplantae; phylum Streptophyta; class Magnoliopsida; order Asterales; family Asteraceae; genus Artemisia; species Artemisia argyi. The sequence continues at coordinate 11,299,861 of CM060691.1, read as the reverse complement.
ATACAGAAATGAAGGCGTCACAAAGTAGAGCGTCAAGAGTTAAATACGTGACGGCCTGGAAAAATGGAATACATGACGGCGTCAGATGTAGATCAAGGCAGTCTGAGAATTCTTTTGGCGGCGAGATGACGGCATCACAAGGTTGTTCTTGACGCCGTCAGCCTCTATTATCTATATATACTTTTCTAATTTTCATTCATTAAGAGGAAGAAGTTTGGAGAAACCCTAAGGCCGAACCATATACGTATTTTACAGCTTTTTCAAGGGTTTTCAGCCCTTGAATGCTTACATGTGCAATTGAGATAAGTATTCTTTTAATTCAATCAATATGTCTATGTGTTGGTTGTCTATATCTTGTGCTTGTCTTGATTCCACCATGCTAGGCTAGATTTATCTTGTGTTTGCTTAGATCTAATGAAACCTAGATGTTGATTATGTGTTGATTACTTGTTTATGGTTGTATTGGATGAATGATTTCAATGTTAGGCTTAAGAAAACTGGCAGATCTCCAAATGGTAACATGCTTGAACGTCTTAGGAAACATGAACCGATGTGTACTAGGTTTTATTGGTTGTATTTAATGCATGAGTAAATTCTAATGATCCCATGTTAGGAGCTTCTTAGCCGGCTCGACATAGGAGTGAAGTAGGCACTCATAGGATTGGGGAGTTAAGTACGCCACCCCATGAATGGTATTAAGGAATACAATCCGTCATCCACGCAACTATAACAAGTAATTAACGTGTAAAAGATATCTAGGGAGTAGTGAAATCTAAGTAAACACATTTCTCCACTTATTGCTCACAACCTTAGTTTAATTTAGTTTTATTTTCATTTTTAGTATTTTATTTTGATTGCATCTTTAGTATTGGGTTAGTTGACTAGCAACTAACTCCACCCATATCCTTCAAACCCGAGATTTTTACTTGCTTTCTTAAAAATATAAAAATACAAAAAGAATCATCCCTCATTTCTAGAACTAGTATTTAGGTTTTCTAATCCTAGCGACACTATTCCTAGCTAAACGATCAATCCCCCGGTACTTGTCACTATACTATACTACAACGATCATGTACACTACCTGGTGGGGGTTGTAAGCTTCTCGAGATCCCTCAAGAGGTAAAGCCTGGTGTAATCCCTACGCATCAAGTTTTTGGCGCCGCAGCCCGGGGAATAGTTATTGTCTAGCTTAGAATCTCATTTTATTAGGTCTACTTGCTAGATTCCTTTCTAGTAAGATTTTATTTTTATTTTTAGGTTTTCTTTAGTCTATCTTATTTCTTTGTGTGTTTGTTCGTAACTCTTCACCACCCGACATCATGGACGATGGGAACATCTTTGAACCTGTCATCCCACCACAACAAAACCCACCACTAGAACCTCTTAGGCCTCGAACCTTAGGAGAGTATTCCCGACCTAGCCACCAAGGCTATCGAAACACCATTGAACTCACCGGAGCCAATGTGACCCCCTTGCGATCCGACACCATCCGGTTGGTGCAAAGCGGATGTGCATTCCATGGACTTCGTTCCGAAGATCCAAATCAACATCTTAAGGACTTCCTTAAAATCGTAGATTCCATAGACCTAGATGTTGCAACTAGAAAGACAACCCGATTACGCCTATTCCAATTCTCTCTACGGGATCAAGCTAGTCAATGGCTTGAGCGTTTACCCGCGGGATCCATCACCACATGGGATGATCTCACCACTCGTTTCCTTGCTCAATTTTTCCCACCGGGGAGAACTACTAAGCTTAGAAATGACATCTTGATATTCCAACAATGTCAAAATGAATCTCTTTATGAAGCATGGACTTGTTTCAAGGACTTACTCCAAAAAGTCCCTCATCATGGCATAGATCTTTGGCTCCAAGTCCAAATCTTTTATGACCATATCGACCTGTCCACGAGGCGAGCCATTGACCAATCGGCCGGTGGTAAGCTACGTGATCTAAGTGCAGAACAATCATGGGAACTCATAGAAGATCTTGCTCTCTATGACAACGAAAGTTGGAATGATCCCCGTGATTTGAACAAAATGGTCAAGGCAATATCTTTTCCTTCGAATAACTCTAGCACTCCCGACCATAGGATCATGGAACTTGAAGGTCGAGTCAAGTCTCTCATGAAATCTTACAAAGCTCAAAAGCCTTCAAGCCAAGTAAGCAGAATTGCTTCTACATGTAAATTGTGTAATGGCCCTCACGAGACTCATAACTGCATGGAGCTTCCAAAACATGCTTATAACGAATTCACATCGTCACACGTGGGTCGAGGCCCTCAAACTTCTGACGAGGCCTATGAGGCATGGAAGGATAAAACCTAATTTTAGAGGGTACCAAACGCGGAGCGTATCCTTCAATGACTCCTCACCACTCACTTGGTCCGAGCATTATCCATCACAAAGCATTCCTAGGCAAAGCTATGAAGATGCTTTGTGAAAATTCATTCTATCTCTAGAATTACAGCTCTCTAAGCTCGAGGCTAAATTTAGACAACAACAGGCCGATATGAATAACAAGATTTGTAATCTGTTAACTGCTATCAAAGAGCACGCTGTTAATAAACCTATTCACATTGATGAGGTCAAATCTGTTACCATCATGAGTCCGCCAACCTCCCATGTGAAAATAAAAAGCCCTAGTAAGCTATTCAAACATCTATCACCAAAAGAAAAAGAAACTGTCAACCCCCTAAGACCAATCCATTTCGTAAATACCATCACCACGATATCTGCTTCTACACCTAACCTGAACCAACAACAAACTAAAAAAATTGGTCATACAGCTAAAGATGAGACCTCAAGGGTGGACCACGATTTGGCCAGAAGCCCTACCAACTCATCCGAGCAGTGCGCCGCGCAAGAATCTAGCAAATCGGATGAAGGAAAAGAGAGATCGGAAGAGCATACGAGAAATCCAGCCATTTTGGGTAAATCTATTTTAGAGGAGCCCGAGAGAAAAATGGAGGATGTTACCAGTGGGAGTAGCGATAAGACTAATGAAAGCAGCCCTAAAGTTTTTAAGATCTCCTGCACCATTAAGGAAAAGCTCTTAACCGATAGTCACATAGATCCTAGCTTTCCAGACAACATAATACCCTTTTCCCTATACCACGAAGCCTTCGTAGAACGCATTGTGTGCAAGAGAGTCAATAATGCAAGGGTAATAAAAAATGTATCAATTATAATTGGAGAGCTTGTTTACAATATTGACCTCACCGTGGTCGATGACGTGGACCCTCTCACCAATCAAACATTAACCAACCTTGTTCTTGGGAAACCATTTATCAATGAATCGGGAGTAATCCTTGATGAGAATGATGGAAGTGCGTTGTTCACCAATGGTATTAAGAAGGTAATTTTTCGTAGGGGTAATGAGGAGGTATACGAGTATCGTCCTTCCCTTTAGGGGAATGTATATGGATTAAGGGATGAAGAATCGGGGAAGATAAGGAGGCGTGATCCGAATAATCTCAAAATTCCCTGCATGATCGGTCATAAGTACTTCGATAACGTCTACATTAACATATTCATGCCTAAGAATTTTATGTCCCTATTCCATTATAACAATATCTGCAGATGGGGAATGATTTACAAGGGAGAGAAAGTGGTTGGTAAAGATCATGAAATCCAGGTGTTCGTAGGAAATATGGCATTCACTATGGAATTCACGATTGTGGACAACATCGAAGACTATGTCGACCCTAGGTTATCACAAGTCATTTTTGGAGCACCCTTTTGTGAAATCACTAATGTGATAGTTGATGACCGGAACGGAATCATGACCTTCGCTGATGGAATTAGGAGGGTTTCGTACCAAACACCGTACAAGAGAAAAGACCTTAAGGAAATCGATTGTGACGGGCTTGATAGGCTAAGTTCCCAACTTATTTTGTGTGATGATGATGTGCGGAGAGGATGTAAGGACACTTCTGATTTATGATGTGGGTTCTTTAAAGATGTTAGTAAATTTGGTTCTAAGTATCGAGAAGATATCTTCGAGTTCGAAGACCCGAAGTACTTACATTTTGAAAGCGATACTAGTTTAGAAGACGACCTAGAAGATGAAACCAACGATGAGGTCACGTAGTAACCCATGACCTTGAGTCTAGCTACAAGACTCGTAAATAAAGAAAAGCGCTTCTTGGGAGGCAACCCATGTTTTGTGTGTTTTTATTTGTTTGTTTGTTATTTGCTTCCGTATGCATGCTTTATTTTTATTGTTGGTAGATCATGTTTCTAAACTAAAAAGTGTAAATACTTTACTTTCTGTTTAGCCTAGTCTTAACTCCACCTAAAAGTATTTTTGCGAAAGATAAGTGTAAGGGGAAACCCCAAATATGTTTTTAAGAAACAAACCGATCATGATTCTCCACAATATTAAGTGAACATGTATATTCGTATTTGTTAGAGTCAAATGCTTGTATTGAGTCATAATGAAGTTTTGCAGGATTTTCCAGGAAGTAGGACCAAGTTTTTCCAGAAATTTTCTGGAAACTTAACACAAGAATTTCTGCAGGTCACTTCTGACGGCGTTATGAGCTTGCTCTTGACGGCGTCACGTGTAAAAATCTGGAAATTTTACCAGTTTTGTTTTTCTAACGGAGTTTTAAAGTTTTTGCTGAATTATTAAGTTTTATAATCTCCAAGAAATCTGCAAACTTCATTCCACAAGCATTATATCTTACTTTGTTTTCTAGGATTTAGTAACTTATGTAGATTGCCACCTAATTATCCATACCGAGCGAATCAGGGGAGTATTTGATTTTATTCGTTTTACTTATTTCACTTTTACATTCTTTACTTGAACATTAGGGACAATGTTCATCCTAAGTGTAAGGGGAGGGTAAAATGATGATACCTTACAAATACACTTTTGCTTGAGTTTGTTTGTTTGATAGTAGATGTGTAATAAAACTATGAGAAATACTTGTTAGTGCAATTTTAGCGCTAAATTTAAATTTTTTTACAACATTTAGGAGTGAAACTTTAGCCTTAGCAAGCGTCTCATGGATAGGAGATTGTATGACTAGCACATAACCGTACTTTTAGGAAAATTTTCCACCCAAATATGTGAGGTTCCCCTTTAGATTTGATAGGAAAAGCATTTACTATTAGTGCTTATGAGTGTACCGGTAGCATTTAGATTCTAGAACTTGCGTTAGTGATGCATCCAGAGACCGCTAGTGAGACTACATTCGTGTAGTAGGATTTACTACATGATAAGAAGCATTAGGATCACCCTTGTGTTAAACCCGTATCATGATTACTTGACCATTTAAGTCATATTACTTGGCTAGTTAAGTCAACTAATTTTTCCCACACCCTTAGCGTTGTACTCATTTTTAGTACACGAAACCCCTAGTACACCCCTCCGAGCCTATCTTTTCGTTTCTAACTTTAAGCATTTTACTTAAAGGAAGAAATTGTTATACCCCACTTAAATGTACACCCAAATCGCCTTAGCCTTCCGTGTATGCGCTCATTTTTAGTGCATTATTGTTATTTGTTAAACCCTAAGTTAACTATCTAATTATTACATGGTTGCTAAGTCGAGTCATATCCTTGTACATATTGTTTTGGGACGATTGGGACTCATGGGTTAAATACTTATTTTATGGAGTAATGGGGAAGAACATCATATTATTACCCCCATATGTACGTTAATCTTAAAAGTACTCCAAGTGTTTTGATTTTCTTAATTCGAGTCATTAGATTAGTTTATTGTAAAGTATGTAAAAAGTCAAGTGTAAGGGGAATTTACATTCCCTATGATGTATTATTTTGGATGGTAGGGTAAGACTGTATGCCAAAAAAAAAAAAAAAAAAAAAAAAAAAAAATCGAAAAAATCAAGAAAAAAATAGAAAAAGAAAAGAGAAAAAAACATACGGACTACCATCCCTTTTCATTCTATGTTCATTTTATGTTTTTGTTCTTTTTCATTTATTAGCTTAAGTCGAGTCTAGTCTTGGCTTAGCAACGCCATATTATACATGTAATTAACCAAGATTGTTAACTCGCCACCAGTAAAGATTGCCTATATCCAACAAAACCGTGTATTCCATATCCCCGCACCTAACATTACAACCCTTTGAAAGACCTCTTTGATAGTTTATCCTAGGTGCTTACGCCATGCGGTGGAGGTTTGATCCTTTCCCAAGCCTATGATAATCTATTTTGCTATGACAGGTAGTGAGAGATATCTTTCGTTTCCATATTGTAATTTATACTTTATTACACCCGAGAGGTGTGAGTATCTAAACACTATTTGTAAGGTGCTAGTATATGACCTCCGTGCTTGTCTTTGGTCTTTAGTGGAACAATTATTTGTTGTAATTACTTTTATATTAGTGTTAAATGACCCCTAACTTGTATTTTGATTAGAATAAAAGCGCATTTGCTTGAGGACAAGCAAATCTCAAGTGTAAGGGTATATGATGAGGCGAAAAATGAACCACTTTTAGGGGGTCATTTAAGCCCGGAATTGAATTTATTTGATCAAATATTGCCCTAAATCGTTCCTTTTGTGATTTTAGGTACTTTGGGAGTGAAATCTGGAAAAGGAAGCAATTCGGACGTTTTTGGAGCATAAAAGTGAAGAAAACGCCAAAGACTTAATGTTCCAAGCTGGGAACAGTGTGTGACGGCGTCAAGAGTACTTTCCGGACAGCGTCAAGAGTAAAGATCATGACGACCCAGTACAGAAATGAAGGCGTCACAAATTAGAGCGTCAAGAGTTAAATACGTGACGGCCTGGGAAAATGGAATACATGACGGCGTCAGATGTAGATCAAGGCAGTCCGAGAATTCTTTTGGCGGCGAGATGACGGCATCACAAGGTTGTTCTTGACACCGTCAGCCTCTATTATCTATATATAGTTTTCTAATTTTCATTCATTAAGAGGAAGAAGTTTGGAGAAACCCTAAGGCCGAACCATATACGTATTTTACAGCTTTTTCAAGGGTTTTCAGCCCTTGAATGCTTACATGTGCAATTGAGATAAGTATTCTTTTAATTCAATCAATATGTCTATGTGTTGGTTGTCTATATCTTGTGCTTGTCTTGATTCCACCATGCTAGGCTAGATTTATCTTGTGTTTGCTTAGATCTAATGAAACCTAGATGTTGATTATGTGTTGCTTACTTGTTTATGGTTGTATTGGATGAAGGATTTCAATGTTAGGCTTAAGAAAACTGGCAGATCTCCAAATGGTAACATGCTTGAACGTCTTAGGAAACATGAACTGATGTGTACTAGGTTTTATTGGTTGTATTTAATGCATGAGTAAATTCTAATGATCCCATGTTAGGAGCTTCTTAGCCGGCTCGACATAGGAGTGAAGTAGGCACTCATAGGATTGGGGAGTTAAGTACGCCACCCCATGAATGGTATTAAGGAATACAATCCGTCATCCACGCAACTATAACAAGTAATTAACGTGTAAAAGATATCTAGGGAGTAGTGAAATCTAAGTAAACACATTTCTCCACTTATTGCTCACAACCTTAGTTTAATTTAGTTTTATTTTCATTTTTAGTATTTTATTTTGATTGCATCTTTAGTATTGGGTTAGTTGACTAGCAACTAATTCCGCCCATATCCTTCAAACCCGAGATTTTTACTTGCTTTCTTAAAAATATAAAAATACAAAAAGAATCATCCCTCATTTCTAGAACTAGTATTTAGGTTTTCTAATCCTAGCGACATTATTCCTAGCTGAACGATCAATCCCCCGGTACTTGTCACTATACTATACTACAACGATCAGGTACACTGCCTGGTGGGGGTTGTAATCTTCTCGAGATCCCTCGAGAGGTAAAGCCTGGTGCAATCCCTACGCATCAGTCATGTAAGCTTAGAGCTTGTTTCTGCTGAAGAGTAGTATATGCTAAGACTCTGTGTTTCTACTGAAGTCAAATTAAAGAGTTGACAATTGAGAAAAGTTGTTCATTCATACAAGAAACAATTTACAGCTTACAATCAACTTCAAAATGAAATACAAGACCATTCCTATACTATGTCTACCAAACTTATTCTAGCTCCTATCATCTATTACAAAAGGCTGGTGGATATGCATGACCAGTACGATGAAGAAGCTGAAGGTGAAAATGGAAAGAAGGGAATGATGATGATGACGACGAAGATGCTCAAGAACCTAGTTTTATATCTTTGGTCCCTGGAAACATCACATCACCTTCTACTCCACCTTCCTTTTTCCCTTACCCAACACCTCTGCATCCTTGCCTTTTCCCTTGTGTCCATGGTATGAAGCACCAGATCCTGGAGCAGGAAGACCCAACACCACATCCCGTGATGTTGGAAGAGATGGATTAGTCTTCCTTGGCCTTGGTTGGGATCTCTCTGTGTAGAAGAAGGGATGAATGATGGATCTTCATCTTCATCCTCTGAAGATTCTTCATCAGAGGTAAACACAAAAGGAGAGACATACTGTCTCTCAGCAGGAATGGGGGCATGGCTTGGTTCACCTCTCTCCAAAGCATTCCACCTTCTCTCTAGTTCTCTCTCAGCGTCTGAATCATCCAAATCTGAAGGAAGGTTGGCAGGATCCTCTGATGGTGAGGGACTTGGAGGGTTCACATCAGGATTCTTCTTTGGATGAGCACCGGGTGGAAAGTAATCGCTCCATCCATCACTTGATGATGATGAGGATGAGGTGGAGGAGGTTAAATCTATTATTTCTGGTTTGGAAGACATGATTTTGGTGGATAATTGGGATTAATTGAGAAATTAGGGTTTTGATGAGAATTGGGGGTAATTGATATCCGTAATGTGTGATTTGGGGATTATTTTATAGGTGAAGTCAAGGCTTAATGGTAATTAATTCGAGTTGGGTGGCACAGTAAAACTCAAGATATTTACTGAAGATATTTTAACTTTTGAGTTGTTTCTGCTGATTGACTTTTTATCTGCAGATTGACCACCATTTCTGCTGAAGTGTTAATTTTGAAATTGGATGAAGCCGCTTTACACGTCAGATATGGTCAACGATTTGTTCTGATATTTTTGACCATGATTGGGTAACTTCCTTTTATAACCTACTTCGCATATCTTCGCCCAAAACTAACTTATTCCCTCATCAATCGATTTAAACCCATCATCCATTTGCATAATTCATAACCGTTTCTCACAAATCCTTCAAATGGCAACACTTCAATCCAAGAAAGATCATAACAAGGTTGCTTTTCTGTGTAAGACAAAAGATCAAGAACTGTATGATTCTATGGTGGAGTTTCTACAGTGTTCCAAGATTCATTATGCTTTAACACATTCTTCAAATGTGATATATGAATCGATGGTGAAGCAATTTTGGGCATCTGCTAGAAAAAGGTCTGACACAGAGATTATAGCTACTATTGATGGAACTGAGTATGTGGTGAGTGAATCATTGATAAGGACAAAGCTTCGTTTGGATGATGAGAATGGTGTTTTTCACTCCAACACTGAAGTGATACTTGCTGGGTTGAGGGAAGCCGGTTACCAGAGCACTGACACAACTAAGTGGCTTAAGAATCAGTTTTGTCCCAAGTGGAGGTTTCTGGTGCACACATTGCTCCAATGTATCAGCAACAAGTCTGATGGGGGATCAATTTTCTACCCAATTGGGTTGTGGTATTGTCTGTCTTTCAAAGGGTTTAACTTATAATTTTTCTAAGTTTATTTTTGAAAATATGCTAGAAAATATTTAGAAGAAAAAGCATAAGTTTTTAATGTACCCTAGGTTTCTTCAGATAATTTTAGACATACCCACACAATACAGAGTTCATATCCCTATAAAAGGTCTTAGTTCTAAATTATTTGCTTCTATGAAAACAAATTATGATGGGGCACATTATCCTCTGTTAGCTGCTATGTTGCCAATTGGTAATGATGATGCAGGTGAGAGTGATGCTACTGGTGATATACCCTCTCAAAATGCTGCTGATGATGGTAATCCATCATCTTCTGGTGTTGCTGCTGATGATGGTAATCCATCAGTGGTAAATGATGGAGAGCCATCTACAACTGTTGAAGCGTTACATGTTTCTACTGACCTGCTGATGCGTGGGAATCGCAACAGGCTTTACCTCTCGAGGGATCTCGAGAAGCTTACAACCCCCACCAGGCAGTGTACCTGATCGTTGTAGTATAGTATAGTGACAAGTACCGGGGGATTGATCGTTCAGCTTAGGAATAGTATCGCTAGGATTAGAAAGCCTAAATACTAGTTCTAAAGGTGAAGGATGATTATTTTTATGTTTTTATATTTTTTGGAAAGCAAATTAAAATCTCGGGTTTGAAAGATTTGGGCGGAATTAGTTGCTATTCAACTAACCCAATACTAAGATGCAATCAAAATAAAATACTAGAAATGAAAATAAACTAATTTATACTAAGGTTGTGAGCAGTAATTGGAGAAAATGTGTTTACTTAGATTTCACTACTCCCTAGATATTTTTACACGTTAATTACTTGTTATAATTGCATGGATGACGGATCGTATTCCTTAATACCATTCATGGGGTGGCACACATAACTCCCCAATTCTATGAGCTCTTATCTCCTCCTACACCATGCCCAGCACAACTATAGGGATTGTAAACAGTGGCTCATGCATTAAATACAACCAATAAAGACCTAGTGCGCGTTGGTTCATGTTTCTTAAGACGTTCAAGCATGTTACCAATTGGAGATCTGCCAGTTTTCTTAAGCCTAACATATAAATCATTCATCCAAGACAAGAATAAACAAGTAATCAACACATAATCAATATCTAGGTTTCATTAGATCTAAGCAAACACAAGATAGATCTAGCCTAGCATGATGGAATTAAGACAAGAACAAGATATAGACAACCAACACATAGACATATTGATTGAATCAGAAGAACATTTATCTTGATTAATCATGCAAGGTATCAAGGGGTTGGAACCCTTGAAAAACCTGTAAAGTTACACCAAAATCGTACTTAGGGTTTCTCCCAAAACTTCTCTCCCTAAATGTGAAAAACTAGAAAACTATATATAGGAAAAGGGGTCTGACGGCGTCAAGACCAATTAGGTGACGCCGTCACCTCGCCGCCAAAACAATCCTCGGACTGCCTAGATCTACATTTGACGCCGTCAAGAACAATTCATTTCCAGGCCGTCATGACTTTTACTCTTGACGCCCTACCTTCATGACGCCGTCAAAACTCTTCTGGATCGTCATGGAATTTACTCTTGACGCCGTCAGAGAACTACTCTTGACGCCGTCATGCACTGTTCCCAGCATGGAAAATTAAGACTTTGACGTTTTCTTCACTTTTATGCTCAAAAAACGTCCGAATTGCTTCCTTTTCCAGATTTCACTCCCAAAGTACCTAAAATCACAAAAGGAACGATTTAGGGCAATATTTGATCAAATAAATTCGGATTCGGGCTTAAATGACCGCCTAAAAACGGATCATTTTTCGCCTCATCATATACCCTTACACTTGAGATTTGCTTGTCCTCAAGCAAATGCGCTTTTATTCTACTCAAAATATAAGTTAGGGGTCATTTAACACTAATATAAAAGTAATTACAACAAATAATCGTTCCACTAAAGACCAATAGACAAGCACGGAGGTCATACACTAGCACCTCACAAATAGTGTTTAGATACTCACATCTCTCGGGTGTAATAAAGTGTAAATTACAATATGGAAACGGGAGATATCTCTGACTAGCTGTCATAGCAAAATAGATTACCATAGGCTTGGGAAAGGATCAAACCTCCACCACATGGCGTAAGCGCCTAGGATAAACTATCAATGAGGTCTTTTAAAGGGTTGTAACGTTAGGTGTAGGGATATGAAATACACGGTTTTGTTGGATAAAGGAAGTTTTACTGGTGGCGAGTTAACAATCTTGGTTAATTACATATACAATGTGGCGTTGCTAAGCGAAGACTAGACTCGACTTAAGCTAATAAATGAAAAATAACAAAAACATAAAATAAACATAGAATGAAACGGGATGGTAGTCCGTATGTTTTTTTTCTCTTTTTTTCTTTTTCTTGATTTTTTCGATTTTTTTTTTTTTTTTTTTTTTTTTTTTTTTTTTTTTGCATACACTCTTACCCTACCATCCAAAATAATAAATCATAGGGGTTGAACATTCCCCTTACACTTGAATCTTTACATACTTTACATTAAACTAATCTAATGACTCGAATTAAGAAAATCAAAACACTTGGAGCACTTTTAAGATTAACGTACATATGGGGGTAATAATATGATGTTCTTCCCCATTACTCCATAAATAAGTACTTTACCCATGAGTCCCAATCGTCCCAAAACAATATGTACAAGGATATGACTCGACTTAGCAACCATGTAATCAATTAGATATTTAACTTAGGGTTTAACAAATAACAATAATGCACTAAAAATGAGCGCATACACGGAAGGCTAAGGCGATTTGGTTGTACATTTAAGTGGGGTGTAACAAATTCTTCCTTTAAGTAAAATGCTTAAACTTAGAAACGAAAAGATAGGCTCGGAGGGGTGTACTAGGGATTTCGTGTACTAAAAATGAGTACATGTGTGGGAAAAATTTGTTGACTTAACTAGCCAAGTAATATGACTTAAATGGTCAAGTAATTATGATACGGGTTTAACACAAGGGTAATCCTAATGCCTCTTATCATGTAGTAAATCCTACCACACGAATGTAGTCTCACTAGCGGTCTCGGGATGCATCACTAACGCAAGTTCTAGAATCTAAGTGCTACCGGTACACTCATAAGCACTAATAGTAAATGCTTTTCCTATCAAATCTAAAGGCGAACCTCACATATTTTGGTGGAAAATTTTTCTGAATATACGGTTATGTGCTAGTCATACAATCTCCTATCCATGAGACGCTTGCTATCGCTAAAGTTTCACTCCTAAATGTTGTAAAAAATTTTAAATTTGGCGCTAAAATTGCACTAACAAGTATTTCTCATAGTTTTATTACACATCTACCATTAAACAAAACAAACTCAAGCGAAAGTGCATATGTAAGGTATCATCTTTTTACCCTCCCCTTACACTTAAGATGAACATTGTCCCCAATGTTCAAGTAAAGAATGTAAAAGTGAAAAAGTAAAGAGAATGAAATCAAATACTCCCCTGATTCGCTCGGTATGGATAATAGGATGGCCAGGTTAAATCTTCTTCCAAGAAAATGAACAATCAAAGCTTCCCTTCCAGAATATAAATCATCTTCTTGTCATACATAACCTGTAAAACCTGACAAAATAGACAAGACAACCTCGCGTAAAATCGGCGGCATCCTATATAAGTTACTAAATCCTAGAAAACAAGATAAGATATAATGCTTGTGGAATGAAGTTTGCAGATCTCCTGGAGATTATAAAACTTAATAATTCACAAAAACCATAAGACTCCGTTAGAAAAACAAAACCGGTAAAATTTCTAGATTTTTACTCCTGACGCCGTCAAGAGTAAACCCCTGACGCCGTCAGAATTGACCTGCAGAAATTCTTATGTTAAGTTTCCGGAAAATTTCTGGAAAAACTTGGTCCTACTTCCTGGAAAATCCTGCAAAACTTCATTATGACTCAATACAAGCATTTGACTCTAACAAATACGAATATACATGTTCATTTAATATTGTGGAGAATCATGATCGGTTTGTTTCTTAAAAACATATTTGGGGTTTCCCCTTACACTTATCTTTTGCAAAAATACCTTTAAGTGGAGTTAAGACTAGGCCAAAACAACAAAGTAAAGTATTTCCACTATTTAATTGAGAAACATGATCCACCAACAATAAAAATAAAGCATGCATACGGAAGCAAATAACAATCAAACAAATAAACAAACAAACAAATAAATAAATAAAGCTTGGGTTGCCTCCCAATAAGCGCTTGTTTTTGTTCGAGTCACGAGCCTGACTCTACCCTTATTTAATGGAAATAGGGAAGGTTTTCCCTACACTTTGAATTAAGTGCGGGTGGAAGTAGCGATACACACCCTTAGTGTGGAAATATGCCACGTGAGGTAAGAGTGGTGGATGAATTATATACTCAAAGGAGTGCGCTCCTATCATCATAACCTTAACAAGTTCAATCGGATTAATGGGTGGATTAAGATTTTCTCCTAGAAAGGGATCATTTTCAATCAACTTCAAGAGATTACTAGTTGGGGATCCATCTTGACCTAATAAACCCGGTTTAAACCCGTAATGTTTCTTATGATCAGTCATGAATGGGTGATGTAAGCATGTAAGGTCATTTTCCACTCCTATATTGGCTTCCTCTCTACAAGGCTTAGAGTCCACTACCTTTATCCTAAGACTACCCGGACTACATGGGTTGATGGGTGGGTCGGCTCCTCTTTTGTCTCCTAGATGTATATCTAAGGATGGAAAGTTGTGTGAAGATTGAGGTTCCGGTTCATCAACATTAGGAATTTCCCTAGAACTAGGAGTAAGGTTATCACTACAAGTATTCAAACCTATATCCTCTAGTGGTGCTTGGTCCAAGGGTTCTACCTCAATTAGGGTTCCTATAGTCTCATCTACTTCTTCCGGGTAAGTCACGGGCGGTGTATATTCCTCAAGTGATGGTGGGAGTTATGGGGTACTTTGTAGGTTTATGTTATTTACCTCATCCTTCCTTTTCTCAACATCACCTATATGCTCATCACGTGTTTTAGTAGAATCTAACCTAAACATGTTGCTAAGTATCTCAAATCCTTCTCTAGCCATTTCAAGTTCTAAGTCTGATTCATAAGAACCTTCCTCAATAACTTGATTACAATGTTCAATTTGCCTAAAGGATTCATCTTTTTGCTCAATATGATCATGTTCGGCTAAATCCTCCTTAATTGTTTCCTCAAGTTGTGATGCATACAAACCCATCAATTCATTGAACTCATGGTTCACGGTTAGGAGGCTTTCCTCAAAATTTTTCCAAAGGGTCTCACTAAAAGGAATTGATCCTAACAATGATTGTTTAATATAGGCCACACATGCGCATAACTCATCAAACCTATGAATCTTTACACTCATCTCTTCTTGTATATATCTAAGATCACTTAAAAATTCATTGGAACAACAGGAAGCAAATCTATCAGAGTAGACTAATTGTTCCTCTATTGTTAATGATCTACATGGAATCTCATCCGCCATGAAGACAAATGAAAATGGTTTTACAAACAAAGGGCACAAAGAAAAAGATAGACTAAAGGAATCCTAAAAATAAAAATAAAATCTTACTAGAAAGGAATCAAGCAAGTAGACCTAATAAAAAGAAATTCTAACCTAGACAATAACTATTCCCCGGGCTGCGGCGCCAAAAACTTGATGCGTGGGAATCGCAACAGGCTTTACCTCTCGAGGGATCTCGAGAAGCTTACAACCCCCACCAGGCAGTGTACCTGATCGTTGTAGTATAGTATAGTGACAAGTACCGGGGGATTGATCGTTCAGCTTAGGAATAGTGTCGCTAGGATTAGAAAGCCTAAATACTAGTTCTAAAGGTGAAGGATGATTATTTTTATGTTTTTATATTTTTTGGAAAGCAAATTAAAATCTCGGGTTTGAAAAATTTGGGCGGAATTAGTTACTATTCAACTAACCCAATACTAAGATGCAATCAAAATAAAATACTAGAAATGAAAATAAACTAATTTATACTAAGGTTGTGAGCAGTAATTGGAGAAAATGTGTTTACTTAGATTTTACTACTCCCTAGATATTTTTACACGTTAATTACTTATTATAATTGCATGGATGACGGATCGTATTCCTTAATACCATTCATGGGGTGGCACACATAACTCCCCAATTCTATGAGCTCTTATCTCCTCCTACACCATGCCCAGCACAACTATAGGGATTGTAAACAGTGGCTCATGCATTAAATACAACCAATAAAGACCTAGTGCGCGTTGGTTCATGTTTCTTAAGACGTTCAAGCATGTTACCAATTGGAGATCTTCCAGTTTTCTTAAGCCTAACATATAAATCATTCATCCAAGACAAGAATAAACAAGTAATCAACACATAATCAATATCTAGGTTTCATTAGATCTAAGCAAACACAAGATAGATCTAGCCTAGCATGATGGAATTAAGACAAGAACAAGATATAGACAACCAACACATAGACATATTGATTGAATCAGAAGAACACTTATCTTGATTAATCATACAAGGTATCAAGGGGTTGGAACCCTTGAAAAACCTGTAAAGTTACACCAAAATCGTACTTAGGGTTTCTCCCAAAACTTCTCTCCCTAAATGTGAAAAACTAGAAAATTATATATAGGAAAAGGGGTCTGACGGCGTCAAGACCAATTAGGTGACGCCGTCACCTCGCCGCCAAAACAATCCTCGGACTGCCTAGATCTACATTTGACGCCGTCAAGAACAATTCATTTCCAGGCCGTCATGACTTTTACTCTTGACGCCCTACCTTCATGACGCCGTCAAAACTCTTCTGGATCGTCATGGAATTTTACTCTTGACGCCGTCAGGGAACTACTCTTGACGCCGTCATGCACTGTTCCCAGCATGGAAAATTAAGACTTTGGCGTTTTCTTCACTTTTATGCTCCAAAAACGTCCGAATTGCTTCCTTTTCTAGATTTCACTCCCAAAGTACCTAAAATCACAAAAGGAACGATTTAGGGCAATATTTGATCAAATAAATTCAGATTCGGGCTTAAATGACCCCCTAAAAACGGATCATTTTTTGCCTCATCACCTGCCTCCACCTTTCCCTTTACCTCTGTCACCTAGTCCTTATCCATCACCTTCTCAGGTTGATCTTGATGAGCTTGTTCCTGAGGTTGAAGAGACAATTCAGTCTCTTGGTACTCAAGTACCTACACCTCTTGAACCTGAGATTACTAGACTACCCACACCTAGTCCTGTAAGAGAGCCATATGCTGAAGGCTCTCCCAATGTTGTACATATGTTTGTTTCTCCTGATAGGTTCAATAAAGCTCCCATGACCACTGAGCAATCTGTTGGTGGAGCTGAGGACCCTGTTACTCTCACCTCTGTATATGATTTGCTTTGCAGGTATGTTAAAAAGACTGATGATCCTCAAAAGGAGCTTGCAGATACCAAATCTTCTCTTGGTGGTGAGATTGAGTTGTTGAAAAAGAGGGTTCAGGAGTTAGAAACTCAACTTAGTCAGCAAAAGAAATGAAAGGTTGTGATTGATGCTGATGAAGTACATGAAGATAGGAACTTGGATTCACTTGAGATCTTGGCTGAAGTTGCTCAACAGACTCATGCTTCTTCTCCCAAAGTTATTGAATCTTCAAAACAAAAGAAGCCCATTCAGTTCAGCAGAAGAAGGGGAAGACAGTATTTGGCAAAGAAGTCTGCTGAATCTTCTAAGGTTGCTGAATCTTCTAAGGTGTCCAATGCTGATGAGATTCCAATGAAAGATGCTGGTGATACTCTTCAGGATAATGAACCAATAACTGATGTTGCTGCTGAGAAGGCTACTGATGGGGTTCACGCATCAGTAAATTCATTCTTTGTGGCTGGTAAAGAGTATATGAATTCACCTAGCATTGATCCATTTGTTCCTGAACAAGTTTCTCATGAAGACACAACTGCAACTCTCCATACTATAGGATCTGCTGATACTCTAATTGATTTAGATGTTCAAGATATTTCTGCTGATCCTCTGGAAGAGTTGGTCATTCCTCATGATGATTCTGCTGACATTACTAGAGTGTGTGATGATGATCTTATCTCAGAAGAAGAAAGACTTGAGCAAGAAAAACTTTTGAAAGAATGGGAAGATCATAAGAAAAGTACAGAATTGGCAAAGGAATAACAAGCTAAATATGACTCAGAGTTCCAATCTGCTACAAACAAGTATATTTCCACTCTGCCTATAGAAAGACAAAGAGAACTGGATGCTGCAATTCCAAATTTTGATGAAGCAGATTGGATGCATATTGGGAGACAAGTGATTTCTACTCCTGGTTTTGCTAGAGATATTCTTGGAAATGAAGTCAGTGAAGATGAGTTGGTTCTTGGAATAGTTGAGATTATGAAACAGAGAAAGAAAGCTGCAGATGAGAGAATTGCCAAAGCAAAGAGGGATAAACCAATGACTCAAGCACAACAAAGGGCTTTTATGAGAAATTTTGTGGAAAATCAAAGCAGTGCACTATGTAATAATGCTTGGACTAGGAAACAAGTTTGGTCTCCCTCAGATGAACAATTGGTTTTTCAGTATAATAGAATCAAGACCAGATTAGAAAAGGATGGAATGAGTACTCCTAAGCTTGTTCCTACTTTACTTACTACTGATGAAGAACCACAGTCTAAGAGATTAAAGATGAATGAAGCTGTTTCTGCTGATGTGCCTGCTACATCTGTATCACATTCTGCTGATGCTGTTCCTACTCTGGATATGGGTGTTCCTGTTGTTGCTCATGTACCTTTACCTAGTGTATATACTTCTGCTGATACAACAACTGCTGTTGCTCCATCTGTCATTGACAAAGGCAAAGCAAAAGTTGTAGTAGAAGATCTTCCTTCTAAAAAGAGAACAAGAAGACAAATGGAGGAGGAGAGATTGGGTGAAGAGGCTGCAAAAAGATTGCATGATGATCAAAAAGCTGAAATGGCAAGATTTCATGACATCAAAGTGAGAGAAGTAGAGCTTGCAACTGCTAGGGCTAAACAGATTAGGATAGAGATGGATGCACAAGCTGAATCTGTTGCACTTGATCAAGCTTATGCTGAGGATTCTACTGATGTTCCATTAGATCTTCCATCAGTGGAAACACATGCTGCAGAAGATGTATCTGCTAAGGATGTATCTACTGAAGAACCTTCTTCTCCACATGCTGCTATATATATTCCTGGTAGAAGAGCCAAAAGAATGGCTAGAATGAAGGTCTCACACCCTCCTCAAGTGCATAGGGTAGTAGATGTAAATGCTGTTGATTCTTCTTTTATCAAAGAAGGATCTCCTGATGATTGGCCAGAGGGTTTTAGGGATGTTTTGGTTTGATGAGAGATGTCTAGTAATGGACACATCAACACTATTTATAGGCTTGATAAAACATCTTTGTCATTCACATTTCTACAAGACATTTTGCATCTTGTGGATCATCAGGACTTAGTCACTCTCTATGAGTTGGTTTCTAAGTATTATGCAGTTCATACTCCTGAAGGTGTAGGATTATTTTTACTGGGGGATCTTCAAGTGCTCATGGATTCTACTTCACCAACTGGTTCTGGTTATGGAGTATGGAAGAACAATCAGAGGTGGAAAGTACAAAGTTGGAAATTTTATCCTCTTCCTTGTGTTCATGTATTGGAGACTACATCTGGAATAAGGGTAATAATGTTCATTGAGAAGAATTATCCTCTGTCTATGCTTCTCATGGAGAAAATGCTTCAACATAAGTTGGAGATTCCTCCTGATCCAGTTGGGAATGCTAGATTGTTTGCTGAATCTTTGGTTTATTTGTTCAAAGTCAGGATCAGGGTGGCCAAAGCTACTTGATGGTATTTTGTTGTATATTTGTTTATTTTCATTATTTTATTTAAAAAAAACTAACAGATTTGTATAGTATTGTGTATGTTGTATGCAGGTTTTGGTGTTGCTTATTTCCACACCTTATCTGGTTATCAACTTACCTGATGTTGAATATTCCATCAAAAAGTTGGCTAGTCCAAAGGGTACAGCTTTGGTAAAGACAAGTCAAATCTGTTGATAGCTGTAATAGTTTGCTAAAAACTATTGGGTACTCAACTCACCCATGCTTAACAACTGAGAGTTGGATGGTTGTCAATTGACCATGAATTTTTCCTTATGGATTCCCAATAATTGGCTAGCCCACAAGTGTATGGCTTGTGGTAAAGGCAGTTGAAAACCATATTTGTTATTCAATTTACCAAGGTGTTTTACTCATCAAAATAATTGACTAGTCCTGAGCAAACGGCTACAGGTAAAGACATCTCAAATCCGTTTATAGCTAATGATTTGCTAAAAATCATATAGTCATCAGTGTACCATAGTTTTCGAACTTAAACATTTAGCTACTCCAGTAGTGATGGCTATTGGTAAAGAGACATCAAATCCATTATTTTCAGTGATTCACCTCTCACAGGAGTTAACACACCTGGATGTGATGAGAATAGTATGAAACTAATATGTTTTGATGTACAATTGGTCATTTGTTGCTGCAAAGAATGGAGTTTTCAAGTTTTTGCTGATCATAGAGATCCTGCTGATGAAGTTTCTTTGCTGATGATGTTCGAATTCAATCCTCTTGGTTTGTAACTTTAAAGATCTATTAAGAATCTTGAACTTAACCATGTCAAATTCAAAATTAGGGGAGGATTGTTGGGAATTCTGCTAAATAGAGAATTCTGCTGAAGTTACTGCTGATGGTTCCTGCTGAACAGATGGTTCTTGCTGAAGCAGTATATCTGCTGAAGACTAGTTTCAGCATAGTTTGTTTCTACGGATATAGATATTCCGTGTATTTTGTTATTTAGTTAGGATATGCATGAGTTTTATTAGGAAGTGATAATGCATATCTTTTGATTTTTATAGAAGATACGTTTCTTGTGAAACGGTTTAGGGTTCCTTGTCTATAAAAGGAACACACGATTATGTATGAGGGACACGTTTTAGAAAACAATTTTCAGTATTATTAAAAGATCCATAGAGGATCAAGTATTCTTAGTAATCATTGTTCATACTTGTGTTTATTTTCTGCTTCAGAATACAAGTTATAGAGATTTTCTTTTAGTGTGTTTGCGATTACATAAACATAACTAACAATCCACAAGTGCTCAAAGATCTATCAAGGTCTAAGGTTCAACAAACTTTTCTTTTATTCGCTTTATTTAGTTATCCGAGATCGTACCGGATCATGCTTCCCCTCGTCACAGAGAGGATCAACTCTAGTTGGTCCTAGAACTCGAGGTACGGCTGGCAATTCGCTTCACCAACTTCCTTTGAGAACCATTTTTCTTTGCTAAGCAGTTGCCTTTTTCCTTCAATGCTATATTCTCATGCGCATTACTAAGTTGTTAACAGATGGCGACAACTCTCCTGATTTCTCATCAGAAACCGATGGCTCAAAGAACTTTAACTTATCAACATTAACAACCACATGGTTCTCCGTATATGTTGATAGTTTTTGTTGACACTCGTAATCACCGATTTTATTACGGTAACTTTGTTTCTTATGAGGCTACTTCTATTCTCTTCGCCTATCCCTATTTATAATACAATAAGAATAAAGATAAGGAAGGCTAGGCTACGTGATTATTCATGCATGCATTCCGAATGTAATCATAACTTATCACATATTTGACCTTTTTTATAAATTACTACCTCCGTCCCATATTAAATGTCTATTTTGATTTTTCAAAGTCTATTTTTTTTAGCAACTTTGACTTTAAATATTTTCGTCTGTGTTATATAATACTTAATGCAAAATATATGAATGAATTGGGTTTTGAATGTATTTTAGTTGATATAATTTTCATCAAGTATTATATAGTACAAACAAAACTATTTGAGGTATAAGTTGAAGAAAAGAGACTCCAAAAGTCAAAAGTAGACATTTAATATGGGACGGAGGGAGTATCACATATTTAACTTTTCTTTTATTCGCTCTCTTTAGTTATCTGAGATCATCCCCGATCATGCCTCCCCTCGTCACAAAGAGGATCAACTCCCGTTGGTCCTAGAACTCGAGGCACGACCGGCAATTCGCTTCACCAACTTCCTTTGAGAACCATTTTTCTTTGCTAGGCAGTTGCCTTTTTCCTTCAATGCTATATTCTCATGCGCATTTAGTAACTTGTTAACAGATGGCGACGACTCTCCTGATTTCTTATCGGAAACCGATGGCTTAAAGAACTTTAACTTATCAACATTAACGACCACATGGTTCTCCGCATATTTTGATAGTTTTTGTTGACACTCGTAATCACCGATTTTATTACGGGTTTGCTAAGGCTCATAACTGATGAGTTTATTTTTCTTCCCATTGCATTTCACCCGTTCCTTTCCAAGATGTACCCAAGCAAGATCGTTTTCTTCGAACTTTCCTTCAACTAGGCGACGATCATGCCGTTTTGTTCTGTCATTTTCAAAAATCGAGTTTTGATACATACCAATGCTAGGCAGAGTTGAATCTGCTATTAGTTGAATGTCATGTCCAATACCTCGATTTGATGACTCACCACATACATCTTCAGCTAGTGTAGGGTTGATATTTAATGCAGATATATTATTTGAGCTTTCCATGGGGCGTACAAGTGTGAGAAGAATAACTTGAGATGCATTCACCATTCGAAGTGCTTGGAAAACCATTAAAAAGTCAACATTCCTTGTTTCATTGCTTCCATTAACAAGCTAGTTACGGCGTAACAAGTAATAGGGTTACGCCGTAACTGTGAACTCAGAATGGATGGTGATAACATCAAATAAGTCCATGATTTAAGTGTTAATTTCCCCCTTAAATACTAATCTTTTGTATTCATATGTTAGGATATATACTCTTATTTGTTTATATTCTGTTTTCAGGGCAAAGATGAGTAAAGGAACGAAGAAACGCGGAAATGGAAGGACTAAAGACAAAATATTTGAAGTATGCAGATTCTGCACCAACTACGGCGTAGAGGTTTCATCTACCTACGCCGTAGCAAGAACTAATGAAGACTACGGTGTAGCTCATCCCTGACCACGGCGTAGTGATCTATTAAAGGTCTCTACGAAGTAGCTACTCTCCACCTACGACGTAGACCCCAAAAAGAGGCAGTACGGAAGTCAAGTAGCCAAAGAAGAAGTTACGGCGTAGTTCCCCATATAACAACACCGTAGATGCATCTAAAGAAGAAACAACGCCCGTAGCACTTGATCAAGCTACGGCGTAGTTGATATTTACAAAGGCTACGGCATAGCCACTCATTCAGCTACACCGTAGCAAAGTCAGGCTTATAAATACAAACCCTAATTTCGAGTTTATTCATTCACTTTTCACCACACAGAAGTTTGGAGAAACTCAGGGAGCAGGAGGAACGAAGTTCAATCCACATACAAGACAATTCCAAGGGAGAATTCACACACAATTCATAAGTTTATTCATTCCTTTGTCTTGTATTCGATTCATGTTTACTTTTGTAATAATACATTCTTGTTTTACTGCAACTATGAATATGAGTGGCTAAACACCTTTTGTTGCTAGCCTTGTTATGAAATTGTTATTGTTATGATTTAGTTTTCTATGCATATATTGTCGTATTGTTTGTATAATTTCATGGCGAGTCTTAGGACACTCTAGTTTTAGTAGTGTTGAGCATTGGTAGTTCCTTGGAGGCTTGGTGAATTAACCCTAGGACCCAAGCCGATGGGGATGTGACTTGGTGATAGAAATATCACCATACATGTTCGAATTAACCATAGGACCACCTATCAATGCGATACGCTTAAAGAAACTAGAGGGGGTGTAAGGTCTAACCATGCCGCATCCCGCTAGACTTGTCCATGTTAGTAGAGGTACTTAATGACTCTTGCATCTTCGTAGGTTCACGCCACCCGATGAACTCTCGTCTTTACAATTGGCGGGAATTGGACAAGGTGTAAGATAGATTTAGGTGATTTAACCCTCTGATCCTAAATGCATATAACCCCCAAACGAAATGATAGGATGCACTTATAGAAAACTAATCATGATAATAAAAAGAGTATTAATTAGGTTAGCACTACTTCTCCTTATTGATTCTCTTCCATTTATTTACTTGTTTTGTTATTTACTTTTATTAGTTAATTAATCTCTACAATCATAAACCCCCTTTTAAATGTGACAGTAGACTTAGATAGACTCCGCACTCATAGCTCTTGGGACGACCTCGGCTTTACCAACTAGCTATACCTCATATGACCGGGTAGACTGCCCGATAGTGCATTAGGTAGACCTTAGGTAAACAAGCAACTTATAAATATTAAAACCTGGTCGGTAAAACCTGCATCAAGTTTTTGGCGCTGCTGCCGGGGAGCTATTAGGATTTTATTTAAGTTTACAATTTTTAATTTTTATTTTATTTTATTTTTAGTTTCTCACGATCAGTTTTAAGTTTTAGGTACCATGGCAGAAGTTGACATTGACAACCTCACACTTGAGGAGTATTTGGCTCTAACACGAGAAGAGCAAGGGCCTGGTTTGGTTAGGCCTGCTATTGGGAATGACGTGCAGTTTGAAATCAAGAATCAATTCATAAGGGAACTGTGAAAGGATCCATTTTCGGGAAGCAAGACCGAAGATGCTCACGAGTACATTGACAATGTTCTTTACATTGTTAGTTTGTTTGACATTCCGGGAGTATCTCATGATGCGATAATGCTCAAAGTATTCTCCATGACATTAACCGGAGGAGCCAAGAGATGGATCAATAGGTTACCAGCAGGTACTGTTAACACCTGGACTCTCTTGAAGAAGCATTTCATCCAGAGATATTTCCCTCCTTCTAGGACGGCAAAGCAGCTTGAAGATATTCACAACTTCAAGCAAGATGGAGATGAAACCTTGTACCAAGCTTGGGATAGGTTAATGATCTTTTGTACAAGTGCCCTACTCATGATCTCAACAAGTAGCAAGTGGTGAATATTTTCTAAAAAGGGATCAATATCTCCACTCGCCAAATGTTAGATTCTCAGGGACCAATCCCTGGAATGACCCCTGCTCAAGCCTTAAAGGCTATTGAAGACATTGCAGACCACTCTCAAAAGTGGCACGAAGGTGGAAATAGTAGGAGCATTGCTGGAAATTCTGATAGAATAACTCTCATCACCAACAAACTCGAAAGCTTGGGGCGTGACATGAAAAAGCTCAAGGAGAATGTTCATGCTATTCAAGTTGGATGCGAGATTTGTGGAGGACCGCATTTGGTCGGTAAAACCTGCATCAGATGGAGTCTTCCTGGACTGAATTATGGCGTAGCCAGTATTCTGAGCTATGCCATAACCATTGCACAGAATGTTGGGATTAAGATGACCTTAGCTACGGCGTAACCATTGATCCATTTACGCGGTAACCTTCTTCTCAGCCGTTGACTTGACTTCCTTGATGAATAATTGAGAGGGGAGTATCTTTCTTTTCTTTCTATTCCATTTTTCATTTCTATTTTTCTTTATCATTTATACAAAAGGGACTTTGTACAACTTAAGTGGGGGGGGGGGGGGGGGTAGGAAATAAAAATGAGTCAAAATTCCAAAATTCTATACTTAGCTTACTTGCCCTTACTTTTCTAGTTGATTTTTGAAAAATTGTACCATTTTGAAAATTATTGACATGTTTTTCTTAAACCTAACTAGCATTAACCTTGGCCGAGCACACATTAACCCTTTAATTCTATGGTGAGATTTAGCCTTTCCATTTCCTATTATTTACAACAAATTCCACCCAAAATTGAGTGTGCCAGTAGTATCATAAACTTTAGAACTTGGCCTTTACATCATTGTGAAACCTTAGACGAGTAGTGTATTGAGTTTACTCAGTCCACTTGGAAAAGTTAGTTCATGAATGCAATATTTTAGGATTATCACCAAAATAGCCCTTATGTGTATATTTGTGTCTGTTTATCGATTAGTCACCTCGACTTTTCGGCCTCCATGTTAAAAACCCTTTTGTTGCACTCATCTTTAGTGCAAGATACCCCTAGAATACACCCTTTTAAGCCTTTCCTTTCGTTTCTTAACCTACTACATATTTGGTTTCGTTACACCTATTCGCCTTAGCCTACCGTGTAATCCTAGCTTGATATTGGGAAGTCACCATTTGTCTAAAGTTCAAAGCAAGATTGAGAGATTCGAGAGATACACACTTATTGATGACATACAACGTTGAAGACCCCCAAATGGGGGGAAGATAAATTAAAAAAAAGAAAAAAGGATTTAGTTAGTTGAATATCCTTAAACAAGAAATATTCCTTGAAGAAGTTGGAAACAAATCTACGCCAACTAAATTTTAAGGAAGTATGAACATCACAACAACTTATTAATGGTGCGCTTTTTTATTCGATTATAATGTTCTGGACTGACGAAAGCTGGTGATGAATTGGTTAAAAGCTAAGATTATTTGTTTTGTTGATTTTTTTTCACCATTTCCAAATCCCATGACTAATTCTACCCTGTAGTCATGAATCTTTCTTAGGTTATTGTCTAGCAGTCATTGATGTCTTGCCCAACATTCTGGTCATGTATCGATGGTCTTTGTCGCCTTCGCCATAGTATGTTAGTAACGACGATTCACAATAAACCATTACAGAATGAACAACCCATTATTGCCTTCTAGGATTTTCTTGACCTTAGCTCTAGGTGGAGTTTTGAGTGATTGGCAAGCTTATGACATAATACGTACTATGACTATGCAGTTGAATGATGATGAGGCGAAAAATGATCCATTTTTAGGGGGTCATTTAAGCCCGAATCCGACTTTATTTGATCAAATATTGCCCTAAATCGTTCCTTTTGTGATTTTAGGTACTTGGAGAGTGAATTCTGGAAAAGAAGCCATTTTGGACGTTTTTGGAGCATAAAAGTGAAGAAAACGGCAAAGTCTCAATTTTCCATGCTGGAACAGTACATGAAGGCGTCAAGAGTAAACTCATGACGGCGTCAAACCCCAAGAATTAAAATCCGTAGCTCATGACGGCGTCACGCAGGTCGTCAGAAGTAGATCAAGGCCGTCCAAGGAAGTATTTGGCGGCGAGATGACGGCGTCACACCTTTGTTCTTGACGCCGTCACCCCGATTTTCCTATATATAGTTTTCTAGTTTTTCACATTAAAAGGAGAAGTTTTGGAGAAACCCTAAAGACGATTTTGGTGCAACTTTTACAGGTTTTTCAAGGGTTCCAAACCCTTGATACCTTGCATTGTAATTGAGATAAGTGTTCTTCTAATTCAATCAATATGTCTATGTGTTGGTTGTCTATATCTTGTTCTTGTCTCAATTCCATTATGCTAGGCTAGATCTCCTTTGTGTTTGCTTAGATCTAATGAAACCTAGATATTGATTATTTGTTGATTACTTGTTTATTCTTGTCTTGGATGAATGATTTTATATGTTAGGCTTAAGAAAACTGGTAGATCTCCAAATGGTAACATGCTTGAACGTCTTAAAAAACATGAACCGAGGCGTACTAGGTCTTTATTGGTTGTATTTAATGCATGAGCCACTGTTTCCAATCCCTATAGTTATGCTGGGCATGGTGTAGGAGGAGATAAGAGCTCATAGAATTAGGGAGTTATGTATGCCACCCCATGAATGGTATTAAGGAATACAATCCGTCATCCATGCAATTATAACAAGTAATTAACGTGTAAAAGATATCTAGGGAGTAGTGAAATCTAAGTAAACACATTTTCTCCAATTACTGCTCTCAACTTTAGTATAAATTAGTTTATTTACATTTTTATTATTTTATTTTGATTGCATCTTAGTTTTGGGTTAGTTGAATAGCAACTAATTCCGCCCACTCTTCCAAAAACCGATATTTTAATTGCTTTCTAAAAAATATAAAAATGCAAAAATAATCATCCCTCACCTTTAGAACTAGTAATTTAGGCTTTCTAATCCTAGCGACAGTATTCCTAAGCTGAACGATCCATCCCCCGGTACTTGTCACTATACTATACTACAACGATCAGGTACACTGCCTGGTGGGGGTTGTAAGCTTCTCGAGATCCCTCGAGAGGTAAAGCCTGTTGCGATTCCCACGCATCAAGTTTTTGGCGCCGCTGCCGGGGAATAGTTATTGTCTAGGTTAGAATTTCTTTTTATTAGGTCTACTTGCTAGATTCCCTTCTAGTAAGATTTTATTTTTATTTTTAGGTCTTCTTTAGTCTATCTTATTTCTTTGTGTTTTTGTTCGTAACTCTTTACCATCTGACATCATGGAACGTGGTAACATCTTTGAACCCATCATCCCACCACAACAAAACCCACCATTAGAACCCCTTAGGCCCCGAACCTTAGGAGAGTATTCCCGACCCAGCCACCAAGGCTACCGAAACACCATTGAGCTCACCGGAGCCAATGTGACCCCCTTGCGATCCGACACCATCCGGTTGGTGCAAAGTGGATGTGCATTCCATGGACTTCGTTCCGAAGATCCAAACCAACATCTTAAGGACTTTCTCAAAATCGTAGATTCCATAGACCTAGGTGTTGAAACTAGAGAGACTACCCGTTTACGCCTATTCCAATTCTCTCTACGGGATCAAGCTAGTCAATGGCTTGAGCGTTTACCCGCGGGATCCATCACCACATGGGATGATCTCACCACTCGTTTCCTTGCTCAATTTTTCCCACCAGGGAGAACTACTAAGCTTAGGAATGACATCTTGATGTTCCAACAACGTCAAAATGAATCCTTTTATGAAGCATGGATTCGATATAAAGACCTACTCCGAAAAGTCCCTCATCATGGCATCGAACCATGGCTCCAGATCCAAATCTTTTACGATAAGGTTGACTATCAAACAAGGAAAGCCATTGATTACGCAGCCAAGGGTAGGCTAGATAGACTTAGCGTTGACGAGTGCTGGAAAGTTCTTGAGGAGTTGGCACAATACGAAGAGGAAGGATGGGAGGACCCGATGTTCCCAAGCAAGGTAAAACTTGACTACGCATGTGCCACCCAAGAAGAGTTGTTAGGAAGCATCGAGAAGCAGGTAAAAGAATTGATGAATATTGAGAAACTTGCTGCTGAACCCGTGTGGAATCATAATCCACGTAGGAATACGGTTATCAACCAAAATGTTCCTGAACGCTCACGACAAGAAGAATTCGAAGGGATAATGGTAACCTTCATGGATAATCAGGAAAAACAAATCCATCACCTAGAGGCACGCATGGAAAGCACTCATAAAGCTTTTATGAATTTCGCAGACCAATTCATATCAAGGGTCAAAGAAAAGATCAAAGAAAATTCCATACCTAAAAAAATTGAAAAAGTCTTCGAGGTGTCAACCCCTTTGGTGTTTGACCAAGAGGATAGCGGGAAATTTTCCTCAAATGCTTTACCATTAACTACCCCCCGTTCTCATGAACACCCTCATGCAGAGAAAAGTTCGCAAATCCATAACATTTTCGTTGGATGTTTGCGAACTACATTCCCGATCTCATCCAAAAAACGTTCTTTTGGTTTTAAACCCGGTGTAAAGAGGTCGCACCTAAAAAACACCACTGATTTGAAACCCCCTATGGAACAACATCTTTCTTCTCACACCAATGACCCGTGCATAGGGATCAACTTAGCCAAAACGTCACCCGACCCCTTCTACAACCTTACCTCTTTCCGTGACAGTAATGAGACGTTCGACCCTGGTGGACCTCGTTAACGGAATAGCTACTCATAGGTTTTACTAATGTTTAGTTATTCATGCAAAGAGCAGGGACTAAACATGAAACTACTCCAAACCTCACCTTACACGGGCATCTGACGGCGTCAGATTTAACTCTTGACGCCGTCAGCTCGATGGATCAGCAATATTACCCCAAAACCAATCACTTTCAACCCATACCCCACAAATCTCACCCAAAGTGCTGCTGCTACTCCGATTCTCCAACCTCCAATTCGACGTCTTCCGCATCCAATCTTCACTTGGTAAGTGATTCTTCTTCATTTTTTTCGATCAACTGTCCCTAGGACCCATCAATTTGAAAAACCCCTTTCGCCCGAAACCCTACTCTTGACCCAATATTAGCAAATCGTAATGCCATCCAATTGGTGATTTGTAATCATGGGGTTACCATTTGATGATGTTGTCTCACTCAAATCATGCATTAATTTAGAAAAAACCCATCATGCCTCGGATTCTTTGACCCTCCACCCCTGTTTCCTGATTAAAGGAGCGTTTGGGTAATGGGTTAAGAGTTTGAAAATTGATTTTTTCCCTCGCATTTGCATGAGTCGGATTTTTGCTGATTCTGACAGCGTCAGGACCAATCCTGACGGCGTCAGATGTATCTGACAGCAGAAATCGATAAAAATTCTTCTGCTAACTATTTTCGTTCGCTCTAACTCTCTCCAGGAAAATGAGTAAGCGATCAAGACAACACAGAGGTAGCTCATCCAGGTCCCAACAAGTTAATTACGGGGAATTGGTCCACAGTTGGGGTCTATTTGACAATGATGCTGCCACCACAAAGTATTTGGAGCTTGCTAATCACCACATTGACGCTGGTTCTGTTATTGATTGGGAACTTCTTAGATCCCAAGGTCTAGAGGCTGAATTTCTGAGAAGGATCAACACTGATGGGTTTGCTGGTCCTCAATGGGAGAGGATGTTTAGAATGAGGGAGGTTGTTTATAGTGAGTTGGTAAGGGAATTCTTTGCAACTTTCCGCTTTGATCAGGCTGAGGCTAGGACAGATATGGGGGGCACCACTGTGTATTTTAGGCTAGGGGGAGAGTTGCGGTCATGTTCAGTGGCTGAGTTTGGTTGGAGGCTTGGGTTATATACTAGTGAGGAGGTTGATGGGACTTTTCTGCAGAGGTTGTTACATGGAGAGACTCAGAGGAGTGAGATGAGGTGTGTCACTTTTTGGCCGACCATAGGGGATGGGGTTTACACCTCGACTACTGGGGCTGCGTCGATCAGGGACCCCATTGTTAGGTTGGCTCACAGGTGAATCACATACAGCCTGTCTGCACGTCATGGCACTACCCACCGTGTCACTACCTCTGATCTGTTCTACCTGTATACTATCTTTTCAGAGGATGTTTACTGCAACATCCCATTTTGGGTGGCCAGTTATTTGAGGACCAGTGTCGGTGATAGGGATATAGATAGGGTGTATGGAGGGATGTTTGTGACCCGGTTGGCTCGCTCCTATGGTCTTCTTACTCCTGCAATTATGGGGTATGTGAGCGACTGCGGGGGCTGTAGGGTGGTGAGGGCTAAATCCCTCAGGCAGATGAACATCCTGATGCAGATGGTGGATGGGTCCTACACCTGGTACGTGGCAGCAGGGCCTGCTGGTGAGGATGATAATGAGGAGGGGACTGCTGACTACTACCAGCACATGAGCCGAGGAGATTAGCAGGCGCATCAGGGGGCTTGGATGGGTCAGGTGGATGCTTGGAGAACCACCACTGACCAGAGATTTGACTGGATATATGAGCACACAGTCCGCCAGATGCAGCATCTTTCGACCCGTGATCACATCGAGCCCCATCTGCAGATTGACCCATTCCCTGGGCGCGAGCAGGACTATCCTCCCTATGGGTATACTGGGCACCTCCCACCTGGCTATGATTACCGCTTTGGTCCTCCCCCTCAGTGATTCATTTTGATATCTGTGGTTCTTGAACAATTTATTCTCGATTGTATGATTTGAAACATTTGGTCTTGTAATAGTTTAGGATTCAGCCTCTGTTGGCTTTGGACACTTTTTATTTTTATTTTTTTTTTCTTTTAACAAATATTATGCATGTTCGGCTTTTAATTTTATTGTTGGTTAATCTTTGCAACCCATGTTTCGTGGGATTTTAATTGTTTGTTTGTTATTTGCTTCCGTATGCATGTTTTATTTTTATTATTGGTTGATCATGTTTCTCAATTAAAATGTGGAAATACTATACTTTGTTGTTTAGCCTAGTCTTAACTCCACCTAGAAGTATTTTTGCAAAAGATAAGTGTAAGGGGAAACCCCAAATATGTTTTTAAGAAACAAACCGATCATAATTCTCCACAATATTAAATGAGCATGTATATTCGTATTTGTTAGAGTCAAATGCTTGTATTGAGTCATAATGAAGTTTTGCAGGATTTTCCAGGAAGTAGAACCAAGTTTTTCCAGAAATTTTCCGGAAACTTAACATAAGAATTTCTGCAGGTCCATTCTGACGGCGTCAAAGGATTACTCTTGACGGCGTCAGGAGTTAAAAATCTGGAAATTTTACCAGTTTTGTTTTTCTAACGGAGTCTTATGGTTTCTGTGAATTATTAAGTTTTATAATCTCCAGGAGATCTGCAAACTTCATTCCACAAGCATTATATCTTATCTTATTTTCTAGGATTTAGAAACTTATATAAGATGCCGCCGATATTACGCGAGGTTGTCTTGTCTATTTTTGTCAGGTTTTACAGGTTATTTATGACAAGAAAATGATTTATATTCTGGAAGGGAAGCTTTGATTGTTCATTTTCTTGGAGGAAGATTTAACCTGGCCAACCTATAATCCATACCGAGCGAATCAGGGGAGTATTTGATTTCATTCTTTTTACTTATTTCACTTTTACATTCTTTACTTGAACATTGGGGACAATGTTCATCTTAAGTGTAAGGGGAGGGTAAAAAGATGATACCTTACATATGCACTTTCGCTTGAGTTTGTCTTGTTTGATAGTAGATGTGTAATAAAACTATGAGAAATACTTGTTAGTGCAATTTTAGCGCCAAATTTAAAAATTTTTGCAACATTTAGGAGTGAAACTTTAGCCATAGCAAGCGTCTCATGGATAGGAGATTGTATGACTAGCACATAACCGTATATTCAGAAAAATTTTCCACCCAAATATGTGAGGTTCGCCTTTAGATTTGATAGGAAAAGCATTCATTATTAGTGCTTATGAGTGTACCGGTAGCATTTAGATTCTAGAACTTGCGTTAGTGATGCATCCCGAGACCGCTAGTGAGACTACATTCGTGTGGTAGGATTTACTACATGATAAGAGGCATTAGGATCACCCTTGTGTTAAACCCGTATCATAATTACTTGACCATTTAAGTCATATTACTTGACTAGTTAAGTCAACTAATTTTTCCCACACCCTTAGCGTTGTACTCATTTTTAGTACACGAAACCCCTAGTACACCCCTCCGAGCCTATCTTTTCGTTTCTAACTTTAAGCATTTTACTTAAAGGAAGAATTTGTTACACCACACCTAAATGTACACCCAAATCGCCTTAGCCTTCCGTGTATGCGCTCATTTTTAGTGCATTATTGTTATTTGTTAAACCCTAAGTTAACTTTCTAATTGATTACATGGTTGCTAAGTCGAGTCATATCCTTGTACATATTGTTTTGGGACGATTGGGACTCATGGGTAAGTACTTATTTTATGGAGTAATGGGGAAGAACATCATTTATTACCCCCATATGTACGTTAATCTTAAAAGTGCTCCAAGTGCTTTGATTTTCTTAATTCGAGTCATTAGTTTAGTTTAATGTAAAGTATGTAAAGATTCAAGTGTAAGGGGAACTCTCATTCCCTATGATGTATTATTTTGGATGGTAGGGTAAGAGTGTATGCAAAAAAAAAAAAAAAAAAAAAAAAAAAAATAGAAAAAATCAAGAAAAAGAAAAAAAAAATAGAAAAAAAAAAGAAAAGAGAAAAAACATACGGACTACCATCCCGTTTTTATTCTATGTTTATTTTATGTTTTTGTTATTTTTCATTTATTAGCTTAAGTCGAGTCTAGTCTTGGCTTAGCAACGCCATTTTGTACATGTAATTAACCAAGATTGTTAACTCGCCACCAGTAAAACTCCCTTTATCCAACAAAACCGTGTAATTCATATCCCTATACCTAACGTTACAACCCTTTAAAAGACCTCTTTGATAGTTTATCCTAGGTGCTTACGCCATGTGGTGGAGGTTTGATCCTTTCCCAAGCCTATGGTAATCTATTTTGCTATGACAGGTAGTGAGAGATATCTTCCATTTCCATAATGTTATATTACTTTATTACACCCGAGAGATGTGAGTATCTAAACACTATTTGTGAGGTGCTAGTGTATGACCTCCGTGCTTGTCTATTGGTCTTTAGTGGAACGATTATTTGTTTTAATTACTTTTATATTAGTGTTAAATGACCCCTAACTTGTATTTTGAGTAGAATAAAAGCGCATTTGCTTGAGGACAAGCAAATCTCAAGTGTAAGGGTATATGATGAGGCGAAAAATGATCCGTTTTTAGGGGGTCATTTAAGCCCGAATCCGACTTTATTTGATCAAATATTGCCCTAAATCGGTCCTTTTGTGATATTAGGTACTTGGAGAGTGAATTCTGGAAAAGAAGCCATTTTGGACGTTTTTGGAGCATAAAAGTGAAGAAAACGGCAAAGTCTCAACTTTCCATGCTGGAACAGTACATGAAGGCGTCAAGAGTAAACTCATGACGGCGTCAAACCCCAAGAATTAAAATCCGTAGCTCATGACGGCGTCACGCAGGCCGTCAGAAGTAGATCAAGGCCGTCCGAGGAAGTATTTGGCGGCGAGATGACGGCGTCACACCTTTGTTCTTGACGCCGTCACCCCGATTTTCCTATATATAGTTTTCTAGTTTTTCACATTAAAAGGAGAAGTTTTGGAGAAACCCTAAAGACGATTTTGGTGCAACTTTTACAGGTTTTTCAAGGGTTCCAAACCCTTGATACCTTGCATTGTAATTGAGATAAGTGTTCTTCTAATTCAATCAATATGTCTATGTGTTGGTTGTCTATATCTTGTTCTTGTCTCAATTCCATTATGCTAGGCTAGATCTCCTTTGTGTTTGCTTAGATCTAATGAAACCTATACATTGATTATGTGTTGATTACTTGTTTATTCTTGTCTTGGATGAATGATTTTATATGTTAGGCTTAAGAAAACTGGCAGATCTCCAAATGGTAACATGCTTGAACATCTTAAGAAACATGAACCGAGGCGTACTAGGTCTTTATTGGTTGTATTTAATGCATGAGCCACTGTTTACAATCCCTATAGTTATGCTGGGCATGGTGTAGGAGGAGATAAGAGCTCATAGAATTGGGGAGTTATGTATGCCACCCCATGAATGGTATTAAGGAATACAATCCGTCATCCATGCAATTATAACAAGTAATTAACATGTAAAAGATATCTAGGGAGTAGTGAAATCTAAGTAAACACATTTTCTCCAATTACTGCTCTCAACTTTAGTATAAATTAGTTTATTTACATTTTTATTATTTTATTTTGATTGCATCTTAGTTTTGGGTTAGTTGAATAGCAACTAATTCCGCCCACTCTTCCAAAAACCGATATTTTATTTGCTTTCTAAAAAATATAAAAATGCAAAAATAATCATCCCTCACCTTTAGAACTAGTAATTTAGGCTTTCTAATCCTAGCGACACTATTCCTAAGCTGAACGATCAATCCCCCGGTACTTGTCACTATACTATACTACAACGATCAGGTACACTGCCTGGTGGGGGTTGTAAGCTTCTCAAGATCCCTCGAGAGGTAAAGCCTGTTGCGATTCCCACGCATCAAATGATCACCTCGAAATTGAACACTTTGTATAGGATTGAGTGAAAGAGTGTTTTGTTCCCCATTTCGTGAGGTTTTCGGCTTTGATTAATCTAGCACAGGAAACTTTTATTTTCCCTTTGTATTCGGGGAATATCTTTTTAACTTTTATTCTGATGAAATCAACTTGCGGGCAAGTAGAGTTTAAGTGAGGGGATATTTGATAATGTCAAATAATCTGATTTCATAAGTGTCAATTTCCCCTTTATATTGGCTAATTATGCCTAAAAACATTAGTAGTAGTGCCTTATTTCTTCATACTTTGTTTCAGGACTATTAATCGAGTATGGAGAGACATTGGATGAATCTGAACTCTATTCCAATTTAACAATGATATTTTCCTACATTATGAAGATTAAGGCATAACTAGTAATAGTGTTACGCTGTAACTAAAGACTTTGAAATATTCCTACATAATGAAGACTATGCCGTAACTAGACACTTGGTTACGACGTAATAAAGACACAGAACTGATCATTGTTAATTATGTTGACTACAGCGTAGCTATGCCATGGATTATGGCATAAACTCAACCCTAGAAGACTACGGCGTAGTTTTACACCTTGATTACGGCGTAGCTGATGCCGCCAAAGACTACGGTGTACCCTCCCAGTTAGTTACGCCGTAACTAACGCGTAGTGATAAGATGATACGAACACTTGATAAGGTTACGCTGTAGCCGTGTCCTGCCGAAAAATAAATGACAAATTTTGTTCTACAAATCATCTCTCCTTTCCGAAACCTGATCTAGGGTTTGGGGAGAGCAACCACAGAAGAAGAAGCTAGTCTTAGGAGTTTGAAGACAGAAGTTCTCGCCTACTGCAAACCTTGTATTCGAGTTTGGATTCTCTTAGATTTTTCTGGTAATCATTTGATGAATTCATTTTATTAAATCAAGTTCAGATAAGTTATTTGTTCTCTTTTATTTCTTTGTATAGATATCTTCTTTGTCATTTTATATACACTAGTTTTGGTAGTATTATAAGCTTGTTAGTATCTAGTGAACCAGGGAAATTGACCATAGGAACCTGGCAAACTAGATTGCGAAGAAAGGAAGGAACTGGCCATAGTACGAGCAATCTTCATGTAGGAATTGACCGTAGGATCACCTAGCAAGTGGAGGTACTTAAGAAGTTAGAGAGATCTAAGATCCGAGAGGCCGGATCTTTAACGAATGTGATCTATTAGGTTTGGCACTTAATGACTCAACAGAGTATCCCATCTCCGCTTACTACAGAGGGTAGTACCTTTGGTTCCGGATACGATATTAGGGAAGATAGACTAAGATGACTTTACCCTATGAATCTTAGTGATTTTTATGCCACTATATATAGTTTAATAAACCTAAATGAATGCTTGATAAATCTGGTTAAGACTTTATCTTCTCATTTTCTATTTCTATAAACTGAGTTTGTGATATTAGAATTTAATAATTATAAACCGATTATCTTTTATCAACATATTATCTTTTATCGACTTTTTATTATATTAAATACTTTGATTCCTTTCACAACAGCTCTTAGGGACGACACTCGGATTTACCTAGACTTTATTACATCTGATCGGGTTCTCTGCCCGTTAGTATGTGTTAATCCTTCTATGTCTTAGCTTATAAATTTAAAGCAGGATGAAAATACGCATCAGGAAGGTATAGGGCAACCGCTCCATGATACTATCAAAGGGACAACGGAAATCCGTCATATCAAGAAAGGAGGCATACTTTGGATGACACCTTGAAGCAAATTATGGCTGATGTTGCTAAAAGACATGAAGAAAATGGTGCTATGATCAAAGAAATCCGATCTTCAACAGATGCTTCTATTAGAAATCAAGGAGCTTCGATCAATGCATTGGAACAACAAATCGGTCAGATAAGCAAGGTACTTCAAGAGAGGGGATCTAAAAGTCTACTAAGCGCAACTGAAAGAAATCCAAGGGATTATGTAGAGGCAATCACCACTACTAAAGAAGTCTTGCCTAATGTGCCTTTTCCTGGAACACTACTGGATGCTGCTGGTGCTGAGAAGCCCAAATTTTTCTTTAACTCTTCAATCAACTTAAGAAAATTTCTCAAAGAGAAGTCAAGGATTGAAGATGAGATAAAGGCTACAATGAAAGAAGAGTGCTCTGCAACCGATCACAAAGCCTTGCCTCACAAAGAGAAAGACCTAGGGAATTTTACCTTGCCTTGTAATATTAATGATATGTCTTTCAGTAATGCCTTATCTGACTTAGGAACTAGTGTTAGTGTGATGCCCTTTAAGACATTCACTACCTTAGGCTTAGGAAAATTAGCTCCCACTAAGCTACTTATTGTATTGGCAGATAAAACTGTAAAACAACCTTAGGGTATAACTGAAAATGTGCTTGTCAGGATTGAGCAGTTCGTCTTCCCTGTAGACTTTGTTATACTTGATATGCCTGATAACATCAAGATTCCCTTGATCCTTGGACGACCTTTCTTGTCTACCGCTCATGCTAAGATAGATGTTTTTAAAAGAAAATTCTCATTTATAGCATGTGATGACAAACTAGTCTATAAGTGTGATAATCCTGTTAAGAGCATCATTAGAAGTGTTTATGTGCTAGAATTAAGAGAACACATGGACCTTGACCTAGAAGCTAGGCTAATGGGTGAAACATTAGTCAAAAATAGATAATTTAACCCCTTTAATGGAGATTACATTGAGTTAAATGACCTAAATACACCATTAGAGCTCAATGATTGATTTACGGAAAGTCCTGAACCTACGATTGATGAAGAAGAGATTGTAGATATCCCTAGAATTAATGTTATTTGTGGAAAACTAAAAGGGGAGGTTGAATAATTTTACGTCCGTTTAAAATTTATAAAAACAAGTTTGTTTTAAAAACTTCGATTCTAGTTTATGTGATCTCAATACTTGCACTATATGAACAATTATATAGTAATTAACTAACTAAGCTAATATTGTATAAGTAAATAAGTAAGTAATGAAATGAGTTGGAAAGATCAAACCACAACACAAGGATTTATAGTGGTTCGGCTACAAGGTCACCTTCCTTGTTCCTACTCCACTCCCCGAGTCACCTACTCGAGAGTTTTCTTCACTATGTCAACAAACTCTCTTATGGCGGAGAAAACCTTACACACCAATGTACACACCACAACTTCATTACAACTTAATCACAACTTCTACACAACTTCTTCACACCTATCTTCTTCACACCTATCTTCTTCACAGCAATCTTCTTCACACCAATCTACTTCACACCTATCTTCTTCACAACTACACTACTTTACTACTAAACAACTTCTTCTCCCTACACAACTTCTATTTCTTATAAACTACTTATTACAAGCACAACACAACTTCACAAATAATATACACAATATACATAACTACTCTTCAACACTTCTTGAACTTAGTTGTAGAAGGAGTATTCTTC
The DNA here is from genome assembly GCA_030686995.1 of Artemisia argyi. Lineage (NCBI taxonomy): Eukaryota > Viridiplantae > Streptophyta > Magnoliopsida > Asterales > Asteraceae > Artemisia > Artemisia argyi. The sequence continues at coordinate 11,261,102 of CM060691.1, read as the reverse complement.
TTTTGCACTTTGGATGAGGATGGATGAGAAGGGATTGAATCACTTGAAACAAGGATTAGTATTCTAATGATCAAAGGGTTTTGGAAGATGTTTAGAGAGCTTTAGATCTAAAATTTTTGTGCAAAAGGTGGGGAAAATTTTCAGATTTAAGGTGGTATTTATAGGAGAAAAATTCTGACAAATTCTGACACAGGAGCCTGGCCGGTCCCCTTAATTCATGGCCGGTCCCCTTAATTTTAAGGGGACCGCCCAGCTATAACGGCCAGAAAGCTTGTCATTTAGTGGGGAAAGTTTATTTGGTAAAAAACTAACTGATTTTGGTTAAAAATTTGAATTTATATATTTAGTATGATTAAAACATTTTTCTTAATTACCAAAATTATTTTTCAAAAATATATAATATGTTTATATAATTAAATAAACTTTGTATTAATTAATTAAATACCCCTTTGATCATGAGATGTATTAAGCACTTGTTTATGCATACTTTAAGTGATTAAGTTGGATATAAGGATATAAACTAGCTTAATACTTGTTTACGTAGTAATCTTACGTTTGATGATTTTACATTTTGTGATCGTCAAAACATAGAGATATCAAGAAATATAAATAACGTTTTTATGCATTATTTATGTCAACTATCTCCCCCTTTTTGATGATTACAAAATTTAAACTCATTAAGCGAAAATTAGTATATATACAAGTATTATTGTGAGTTTATATTAATTCTCCCCCTTTTTGTTAGCATCAAAAAGGTTATCCCAATTTTATTGGAGCTCCCCCTTGATGTATACTCCCCCTCGTTTTGAGGCCATAAAGGAATCGAGATATGGGATTCTTGCAAAAAAATATTTAGTGGACAAGCAATATATATATATATATATATATATATATATATATATATATATATATATATATATATATATATATATATATATATATATATATATATATATATATATATATATATATAGAGCTTGCTAAAAATAGTAGTAACTCACTTGCTAAAAATTAAAATACATCAACTTGAACCGGTTTCGGAACGTACCTCACTTGATGTCTTTGCCATGAGACACTTTTTTTCCATTGTTGTTTCTTTCTCATCTTAATCGCTATCACTCCAAGCTCCTCCTACAAATGCTCTTTGATTTTGATCTCTTGTCGTCATTGGACATTTTCCAATGACGTGATTCGGATCACCACACTTGAAACACTTTCTCTCATTCTTGCTATACTAGTCATCATTATTATTTTGAGGTGCTCTTCTTTCATCATGTGGATGTCTAACGAATCTTCCTCGCCTTTTGAAGAATTTCTTGAAATCTTTTACGGCCATTGCATAATCTTCGTCATCACTTTCGGAAGATGAGCTATCTTCGTTGATGGATTCCTTTCTAGCTTTCAAGGCGATTGACTTGCTTTGCTCTAGTTTTCCTTTGACAATTTCGGAGTCCTTCTTTATAATTGCTTCGTAGACTTTCAAATTTCCAATTAATTCATCAAGTTGCAATGTTGACAAATTCTTTGATTCTTCAATAGCCGTCACTTTAGCTCGCCATTTTGGGTGAAGAGCCCTAAGAAACTTTCTAACAAAATTCTTACTAGAATAATTATAATCAAGTGCTTTTAGACTTGTGATGATAGTGTTAAATCTAGCGAAAGCATTATCAATTGATTCATCTTCCGGAATCGTGAATTGCTCATATTGTTGAACAAGTAGATCTATTTTATTATCTTTGACTTGATTATTACCTTGGTGAGTTATTAATAAAGAGTTTCAAATTTCTTTTGCGGTTTCACACATAAAGATCCTTTCGTACTCTTTAGGTTATAGCGCATTATAAATAACCATTTTTGCTTCATAATTTTTAGCAAGTTTTCTTTTTAAATCATCATTTTGTTTTTCAAAAGGTACGATTTCATCTTTCTTTGTTTCGGGGTTATTTTGAATAGGTAAAAAAATCACCATTAGTAATAACATGCCAAAGATCTAGAACTTTTGATTTCACATAAGTTTCGAATCGATTTTTCCAATATAAAAATCCATCACTTTCAAATAGTGGTGGTCTTTGCATATATTGCCCTTCTAAATATTTTTCAGATTCCATAGATCGTTACAAGTTTTAAAATACAATATATTTTAAAGATCTTGCAAGACGTGGCTCTTGATACCAATTGTGGAAAACTAGAAGGGGGGGAGGGTTGAATAGTTTTACGTCCGTTTTAAGTTTATAAAAACAAGTTTGTTTTAAAAACTCCGATTCTAGTTTATGTGATCTCAATACTTGTACTATATGAACAATTATATAGTAACTAACTAACTAAGCTAATATTATATAAGTAAATAAGTAAGTAATGAAAAGAGTTGGAAAGATCAAACCACCACATAATGATTTATAGTGGTTCGGCTACAAGGTCACCTTCCTTGTCCCTACTCCACTCCCCGAGTCACCTACTCAAGAGTTTTCTTCACTATGTCAACAAACTCCCTTATGGCGGAGAAAACCTTACACACCAATGTACACACCACAACTTCGTCACAACTTAATCACAACTTCTACACAACTTCTTCACACCTATCTTCTTCACACCAATCTACTTCACACCTATCTTCTTCACAACTTCACAACTAAACAACTTCTTCTCCCTACACAACTTCTATTTCTTCTAAACTACTTATTACAAGCACAACACAACTTCACAAATAATATACACAATACGCACAACTACTCTTCAACACTTCTTGAACTTAGTTGTAGAAGGAGTATTTTTCTTTTGCACTTTGGATGAGGATGGATGTGAAGGGATTGAATCACTTGAAACAAGGATTAGTATTCTAATGATCAAAGGGTTTTGGAAGATGTTTAGAGAGCTTTAGATCTGAAATTTTTGTGCAAAAGGTGGGGAAAAATTCCAGATTTAAGGTGGTATTTATAGGAGAAAAATTCTGACAAATTCTGACACAGGAGCCTGGCCGGTCCCCTTAATTTTAAGAGGACCGCCCCTTATAATTAAGGGGGCCGCCCAGCTGTAACGGCCAGAAAGCTTGTCATTTAGTGGGGAAAGTTTATTTGGTGAAAAACTAACTGATTTTGGTTAAAAATTTGAATTCATATATTTAGTATGATTAAAACATTTTTCTTAATTACCAAACTTGTTTTTCAAAAATATATAATATGTTTATATAATTAAATAAACTTTGTATTAATTAATTAAATACCCCTTTGATCATGAGATGTATTAAGCACTTGTTTATCCATACCTTAAGTGATTAAGTTGGATATAATGATATAAACTAGCTTAATACTTGTTTATGTAGTAATCATACGTTTGATAATTTTACATTTTGTGATCGTCAAAACATAGAGATATCTGTAACACCCCCAAAATTTGATACAGCGGAAGACTCAACAAGTTTTCAGGGTGCTACGGGGATTAGTATCCAACACAAGATAATATAGAACGAGATAAAGTAAACAAAATAAAAACACAACCAAGACGGGGTTTTAACGTTTACATTTATCCCAACATCATTCAGAGTCAGGCCCAAAATAACATAACTGTAGATCCAAAATTAATTATCAGAGTTTAGAAAAATAGATCCATAAACCATGAGCCTTGGCCGAGCCTTCCATTCCAAGCAACCATATCACCACTTAATTACCTGAGAAAACGTGCTAAAAGTCAGCTTTCGCTGGCGAGATCATAGGTTTACATTCATCTAACAATATAGTGGACATATATGCAAAACGCTTGCTAGCTAGACTAAGGATTCGCTAAAAGCCTGCGGATACCCTCCGCTCCAACCTAACACACGGATACCCTCCGTTCTAACATAGATATTCGGGTAACCCCCGCAATACCAATAAATACTCGGATAACCTCCGAAGTATTAATAACCTATAGGTGCATGCTATAGTATCTAAATAAGCCAACCTTGAATAGTACACACAACATATATGTGACTAAAGCTGACAATCCACCAATAACCAAATAAGCCAACCTTGAATAGTACACACAACATATGTGACTAAAGCTGACAATACATCCTAGTCCATACGCATAGCAAGTTTTAGAAAGAATATAGAAGCGATAATAGTCCACATAAAATAATTTGCATGTTTCTCACCCCAAGTATTGAAAACATAGTTCAAGAAAAAGTGAGGCTATGACTCACCTCAGGTCCAGAAAATAGCAAGAAGAAGTCGGTAGAAATAAGATGTATAGTAACTCACGAAACAGCAACTACGGACTCGGCACGACCTAACAATATTAACTCGTTCGGAAATCATTTCCTCAAATTCAAAATATTCCTAAACCCGGACGAGAATCCGTTTTATTTCCGAAAATCCATTTCGTATTAGTTTGGTGTTTTTACGTTTGGTATCCGTACGGGTGGCGGGTCGACTCAAAACAAACCAAAAGGTCACACAAAGAATGATAAAATAAACTATGGATCTAATATTAGCCCAATATATCATTTAAATAAATCGCCGAAGTTTATCGAATCCGTCGATTTGATAATCCTCATATTTATTTACGTAACATACCGTTCCAAGATTACACCCAATCCTAAAGCACATAGCACATAAATACTATATGATATATATCGTAGTTTAATAAATTCCTCGTATATATCGTCAAATTGGCCAGATTTCCCGATATATACACTCGCAATTTATTACACTTTACATATACCACAACCTATGGGCGTCGTGGGATACGATGCCCATTAATATACTCATTTCGTATAACCAAATAACCCGGTTCAACCCTACGGTTAAGTGGTTATTTAGTTATAGAAAACGTTTATATTAATCGTCATATATCCGTGACAACACGAAAGTCACAAATAAAACTTACCTGGACTCGAGTGACAACGACTCCGCATAACTCGATAAGTCCATTTAATATATATAAAATAACATTTTGATTTAATATTTGGTAATTGTCGAGAGGTCCTCGTTTATAACAATTTCTTTATAATAATACGTTCAATAATATTACGCCACTTTCGTAGCCTAATATATCTAATTGTATTATTTATAATATGACTCGTGATTATTATTATTATTAATATACGCGCTTATATAATTATATATCCGTTATTCACGTCTATATATTCATATAAACGTTTATATTATCAATAATTATTATTACGAGTTTTATTATTTACGTTTTTATTTGTAAATAGTTATCGAGTCATACGAAATGGTCACATGTCCGAGTCATGACCCTCGGCTCATTGTCCAAGTCCAAAGTAATATAAAAGTCATAACAATCAATACATCTCCGTCCAATCAATCCCAATCCACGTGCTACAACAATAGGGTCCGACTACGGCACCCGACTAACCTATCTCCGTCAATCTAAGTGACCGTCTCACAATCGGTCCCCAAAACCACTTTATCGTCAACACAACTTCAAATAATGCCACGAGTCCACAATACTCGTCAACCGCTTCAAAAATCAATTAGCCACAATAATAATAATAGTTAACAATATGTAATAACCATGGAAATGAGTTTAGCCGAAATATATATATCTCGACATCACCAACGGTTCTAAAAAATAACCGCATGCGGGTCAAAAATCAAGTCAACTCAAGTCAAAACTTCACCACAACTCGTGTGGGTCCCACCCGAGACCTTTATGGTCTCGGCTAGCTCTTGAGAGCTCGAACCAAAAACCAACCGACCCAAATGGGTCGTCGGCCTCAAACCCAAATCGAACAACAAGAACAACAATCAAGAATCCAAATAATGAATCAACCTCTATGACCAAATGAGGTCAAACCACAAGAAAATCGGGTCAAAGGTCGACTATAACTCGGAATCACCACAAAGTCGAGGGTGAGACCCTCGGCTACGGTTCGACCACGCCAAGAAACACGACCCAAACATCAATACCCGGATACCAAACCAAGATTTAACCAAGTTTCAATAAAACCCATTAATATTTCATCATTTTCTTTTCAAATCCGACCCAAAACAATAATAATTTCGTGGGTTTGGCACGTTTTTCAACAAACCCGATGCACCCCGTGCATACTTACCCGTGGATCTACAAAACTCGACCAAGAAGAGTGATGGTGATGAGGTGTACGACGTCGGTGAGGCACGAACGAGGTGAAAATGGTTGTTTTGGGCGCGTGAATCGCAAGATAATAACAAGGGAGGTGTGGGGGATGTTTTGGAAGTGGTGGTGTGTGGTGGTGCGCGGCGGTGGTGGCCAGAGGTGGGTGACCGGCGGCTAGGAGAGGAGAGGGAGGTGAGATGAAGTGATGAAGATGAAAATGTGTTATTAGTTTTAGGGTTAGGGTTTAAATATAGATATTTTACACTTTAGGTCCCTCAACTAAGTTTCCTTATATTTTGCACACAAAACCTTTTTATCACCAACTTTAATTTATAAAAACGCCCCCTTACGTAAGTAAAACTTACTAAGAAAATATTAAACGTCCCCTAAACTCGTTATATCACCATTTGTCGGGCTAAATATATTATTCCACCGAAACTCATAATAAATACGTTACTAAAAGTCCAACGTATTAAAACTCATAAGTTTTTAAACTTTTAAGTTTCCTAGTGCCGGAGTCAACGTAGTACCAAGTGAGAATTTAAGAATACATCACCGAGCATAATATCAAGAATGAATTATGAAAATAATTCACGAATTCCATAACATCATTAATTATAAATATCCATAAAATAGGTCGTACAAGTTCGTTGTGAAATAAAATTTCTAAATAAAAATTATAAACGAACTTTAACGTAATGCGGGTTTTTAAAATAGCTCCCTAAATTGCCGGTTGTCACAATATCGAGAAATATAAATAACGTTTTTATGCCTTATTTATGTCAACATTATTAATACTAGAAACTATGACGAATTTGAGGGATATCCTAGCTTTTGTGATTACGGCAGAAGAATCCATGTTCATTGTCCTTAAAACTTGCAATTTCCTTGCATGATAGGTTACAAACATGTAGATGCCAACTTCTTCCATATTTTACCAATTAATGTTATGTCAAAAGATTTTTACAATTCTATTATGAGAGAAAAAGTTGAGTATAGGGGAAGGACGTGGTTAGAACTTTTATGAGAGTACCTGTTTTTGTTGTAAATTTTGCTATTGTTACAGATTTCACTATAGTGGAAGAAATGGATGCATATCGTGATAACGAAATGGGTGACGTGATCGTTGGAAAACCATTTTGTAAGGAAGTTGATATTATTGCAAAAAGATTTGATGGAATGCTCACCTTTCAATATGGGAACGACAAGATCACTTATGTTACGCCTCGTGCTCACCCAAGCTTCAAACATCTCGCTACAAAGGTAAGCTGTCGGTTTTCACCATTTCTCTTTGTAGATGAAGAAGACTTACAGGAAGGGATCGAGTATCCATACCAAAAGATGAAGGGATTCTACAAAGGAGTGCTGAAATTGGGACATGAACATATCCATGACGAGATTGTTAGTCAATGGCTCACCCGTGGATACGTGGGCGTTAATGATACAAAATAGGAGTTGATGATGAGTCTAACTTGAAGACTCTGGAATAAAGAAAAATGCTCACAGGGAGACAACCCGGATTTATCTTTTACTGTTTTTGTTATCGAGTCTGTCAGACCTGCACTTGATGTGGCGCATCTCCTTCCATGGCATGGATCGAGTATATATATATATATATATATATATATATATATATATATATATATATATATATATATATATATATATATATATATATATATATATATTATTTTTCTGTATTTTACTTTTCTGCACTTTAAACTTTCTGCCAGTTTCTTTAATGCGGCGTATCCCTGGTTAAGGATACGTCGTATCCAATTTTTCTAACTCGTATTTGTTCCAGGCTCGATACGGCGCATCCATTTCCATGGATGCGGCGTATCGACTGACCTGATGTAATTTCTAGACTTTAATTTTTAATTTTTAGGTTTATTTTTTGCTAACTACTAATGAAAATTGCGCTAGTTTTGATTTTCTTAACACAGGTGTTTACCAGGAATGGTGGTACATACATTCTGTATTTTCTGTGGAGACATCATTCATGGAGGCTTGAACGCCTTTCACTCTCAGAAAATAAAAAGTTGCTCACAAACGCATAATGGAGTATCATACCGAGCAAATCTCAGGTGAGTTTTCCGTTCTAATTCTTTATATTTCCTGTTTTAAATTTCAAATTCAAACAACGAGGACGTTGTTTATCTTAACTGAGGGGATGTAGAATTAGAACGTTACTTGTCCTTATTTTTCAAAAATATCCGTTAATCTGTGCTTAATATGCTAAATTTAAAATTTTTCTAGCATGTTTTTTGTTAAATCTTAATTGCATTACCACACACATAACTACTATTTTATAAAATTTGTGAGAATTGAGTGTATCCATTTCCCAATATTTACCCCAAATTCCACAAAATATATGAGTGTGCCGGTGACTTGTAAACTTTAGAACTTGGATTGTAAACTACTCGAGACCACAATAATGAGTATTATTGATATAATTGGAGTGACTTGTCTAACTTGGTAAATTAGTTTCACAAATGTTTAAAAAAAAAATTATTTTGTTATACCTTAAACCGTAGCTTACCCTATAGATTTAAGTTCGTGGTTAGTTGTTTTTGGCAAAAGTGTATTTCCCTGCGTTTCTTGTGTTCGTGTGCTTATTACATTATCTTTGGTTAGGTCAGAAAATTGCACAATTCAATGGAGTGAAAGTAGATATTGTATATCTTTTATTTTTGTGTGTTTGCTACTCTTACTATTACCTTTATGTCTGAAGCTATGAAAAAGAAAGGAAAAAATTATCCAGAATTATCGTGAAAGTGATGTGGTGAAACTTTACACCATTAAGAAAGAGGAAGTTGGAAGTTTGAAATACCAACAATGTAAAATTATGTACTAGTAGAGATATCGCTACTGCTGTTGTATTATATTTATTGATTGAATGGGAGTTGGCCGTTATGGGAACGCCAACTAAGGTTTATTCTTTGATCAAGATGTTATTGAGTCTGATTCATGTCTACCTAAAGCGTGAGTTAGTCAATGATCTGTGTCCTATTCATGGGATGGTTGGGAAAGCGATTAACCATACTAGGACTTAATCTTTTTGTTTTCTTTCAATGTTTTTTGATTCTAAACCAATTTTTGTTTCCCTATTGTATCCATGCCCATTACCAAGTTATTTTATTCGTTGTTAGCTTTCGAGCATCCAAGTATGATAATGGCCTAGTGAGAACGTCAAATGTATGAATAAGGTAGTGACCATCCGAGTTTAAAACTAATCAAATAATGCGCCAGCAATCTGGTGTGTGACTTGGTGACCATCCGTTATGAAAATAATGCGCTAGCGACCAAAGAAACACATTAGTGACCATCCGTTGTTTGAGGAATCGAGGACTCGCGCCAGTGAACTACTAAGTTTGTGCAAGAGATATTTAAACAAAGCTAGGTATCACCCAAAAACCTTTTCATGACCGATTTACGGCTTTAGACTTGTTACTCCTTGGCTTTAGTGGTGGAGATGTGTATCCTTGCCAAGCTTATGATTGAATATTCATCACGACCGAGCAATTAAGCGAATTAGATTAGTTGTGAGATTGAGAGATTTTATTTTATTTCTATTTCGTTAAGTGTTTGGTTGTGCAATTATGATGAAAACGAATTAGTGCTTAATTATAAAAATAAATCCTTTTTAGGATACATTTTCATCAGTTTGAATCTAGAGTTTACTTGAGGACAAGTAAAGTTCAAGTGAGGGGATATTTGATGATGTCAAATAAGTATATATTATTGTCATCATTTGTCCTAAATATTTGGCTTGTTTTATAATATTATGTATGAGAATTGATACTCAATCGTTTACTTTTGTAATTCTCAGTTATAAACAAGCAATTGGCGAAAGTTAGCTATTTTGGACGTAAAACAGAGCAAAATGGATCAAGTTAGAAAAGTCTACTGAACTGAAGGAAGATACGCCGTATCATTCTAGATAGATACGCCTTACGACCATCCTTAGACGAATTTGAAGACCATTGCCTGACCGCATGTATTTATCCCATACGTCGCATATGAAATCTTGGTCAACAAAGAAGATATGACTTATCTACTCCAGATACGCCGTATTACTATCCTGACATATGGCGCATCAATCTCAAGACTTCACCAAAGATCATCCAAGATACTAGAGGACATGCACCGCATAGAGATTCAAGTTACGCCACATCTGAAGACGGTGTATGAATATTCCAGAATATAATAATCTTGGACCTCACGCGAAGTTATCTAGATACGCCGCATCAACTTAGTTGATGCGCTGCATCGTACCCTCAGACAGAAACTATAAATACCCCATTCAATAGCCAAATTTCGTGTGTAATCAAACCCTAAGGGGGTGTTTGGTACGAATGAATCATAAATAATGGAATTGTAGCAAAGAATGGAATTGTATAGAAAGAGAATGGATCTAAAAAATGTAACTCAATTCCACTGTTTGGTGCTTAAAAAGAATCGAATGAAGAAACGTGTTACTTTTGTGATTCTATAGTTTGGTATGATCACGGAATGGACTTGTAGCAGGTTCTAAGAATAATCAACGATTTGATTTTCAAAGTCATGAAACCACAATGTTTTCAAAACTATTTCCTAAGGCTACAATTCTATACAGTGGCAACTATATTTTAGTAAACTTAAGCCACAATAAAATGTTGAAGTTAAGCAGCAAAAACACAGAAGCAAACATGAACCAAAGTGACATAAAACCAAATTCGGACAATAAATATTAAAACACTAGGACAACTGCAAGTAGACACCGCAGACAACATCAAATTAACACTTGAACAATACCAACTTACCCGCTGAATTTGCAGCTGATGCCATGTAAAAAATATCAGCAAAGCGACACCCGATAAACAACAAATGACACTCGAAACATTAGCAACCTGACACATCAACAACACAACAGCATTTGAAACTCGAAAAAGTAACAAATCAACACCCGAACAACATCCAATGATGCTCGAAACAATAGTGAATTAACACCCGAACAACATCAAACGACGACGTGCAACAATAATAATGTTATTGCCTAAATAAACATCAGTTAGCTAATTCCTTGTGGACTAGCCGGAGAAGACAGAGAGAGCAATTTGATCAGCGATTGTTGCTTTTGTTTCAATCTAATGATTTATGGCGGGATTGTGTTATGTGGTGGTTTCAATGTTGTTCCAAGCAATTGACCCCTATGTTCAAATCACATAATCAACAGTTCCGATTATGAATATTAGCCGGAGAAGAAAGAGACAAGACTTTCTAATCGTCAGAGAGAAAATGCTCTAGGGTTCACTCATGTACTTCACAATTAACACAACATGTGCCACACACATGCTTTTTAGTTTTTAACCTCCTGTTTTTCTAATGGCCTTCTGATTCTCACATGGAATTGCACCATAAATGCCTAACATTTTAAACAACCATTCTCTCTTTTCTTCACTTATTTTAAAGAATCAATATGGTGGAATGAGAATGATATTTTTATTCCCCAATTCCATTCTTGGTACAAACAAACAAAGGAAAACACCTCAATTCCCTTTCTTCTTTTTCCATTTCATCATACCAAACATCCCCTAAGGAGAATAATACAGATGAATAGGTAACACAAGACACCACCTAAACGAAGATTTTAGAGCAGTGAGAAGGTCCTGCTAGTGTTTTAACTCATTAAGTAGTTTTATTTTATTATAATAGTACGCTTTAATCCATCAGGATTGCTGGGCTTATTTACGCCATAGGACTCCCCTTTATATTGCTTTCCCATCGATTATAAGTTTATTTGATGTTTATTTTGTTTTTTTTATTTGTGCTTTGATAACCTTTGTGTCTAGATGTGGAATGCTTGGGCTGCCATACCCCTCCCATGATTATTTACTAGCATTATAAGCCCTTAAAAATGTTAAATAATATAGACATAAGTAACCATTAAGAGTTTACTCGCATACAATTTAGATATCAACGAGAGAGAATAGATTTTAGTGCTCATCATATAAAACTAGCAATAAAACAAGTGACAAGCTACTTAATCATTCGCCAGGCCTCTTATCTGTATATGTTATCTATCTGTGTACGTGTTCGCCATTCGTGTATTCGACTCATTAGTTTTAGTTAATGTTTTAATCAACTCAAATCGTGCCAGTCTCTCAGGCTGAAAACCCCTTTGCGTTTTGTTAGGTTTTAGAACTAACTTAGGAATTAAAATACTGATAGACATTCTAGGTGTTAACGTTCCACTCTTAGTGATCGACACTCTACTAACCGTTTAGCTACATTGATCGGGTACACTGCTCGTTAGTGTGTGTTATAGGTTAAATTGGCTAAATATGAATTTAAAACTTGATAAGAATAATCTATACCTACAACGATAAACATACGCATCAGTTGTACAAAGAAAGTTGAAGACTCAAGATCGGCTTAGACAATGGGATGTTAGTCCTACGACTAAATTAAACTTGTTAGTTGCCCATTGTGTGAATTGGTCCCCGACTCACAGAGTCATTTATTTGATTGTACGTTTTCATCACAGGTTTGGTTGAATGTAAAGGCAAAGGCAGATTTACAAAATATGTTGGCTTCGTTAGACCAAGTTGTTGATTGGCTGATCTTGCTTGCAAAGAAGAAATCTGCACAAGGTGTGATTGCTAAACTAATTTTCATGGCTTGTACATTTTTTATTTGGGACGAGTGGAATGGAAGATTATTTAAGCAAAGGAAAAGAACTCACTAGCAAGTAACCGAAGTGACTTTATCTACTATTCATCTCAAACTCTTAATGTTTCATTTCAAGAAAACTAAATGTGTCGAGAGAGTCCTAGATGTTTGGAAGTTGCCCCTATCGTTGGTAAAGAGTATAGAAACATAGCTGTTATTTTTCCTCATCGAATAGATTTGTAGCCTGTTTATTGTTGTATTTCTTATTTCGGCTAGGTTTTAGAGGTATGTTTGAGATTGGCATGTCAATCTCGTTTTAGTATAGTTGGAAGCACAAGTGGTGCGTGTGTCTGTACAAGTCAATATGATGCTTTGCCATTTTGCCTAAACACTTATTTTTTATTAGTATACTTTACTAGGGTAAAAACCCTTTACTCAAAAAAAAAAAAAAAAAAAAGAAAAAAAAAAGAAAAAAAGAAATTTGTAGCACATTTTTCGTTACATTTTTTTTTTTTGGTAAAATAAGAAAAAGTCTATGTATATACTTAATTTAAAAAAAAGAAAAAAAGAAACATGATTATAAAAATAATTAACGTAAACACATAACTACAGAACAAAAGCATAAATAAAAACAAAAGTATAAGACATTCATAGGTAATAAGATACTCACTCCGCCTCTTAGCGAGTAAGCCCAAATAGATCTTACCGTCTCTTATTGAAAATGGAAAAACAAACACCCTAACCTCTTACTGAGTCAGAAATAAAAGGCAATAAGAGATAATTTAAAAAAAAAACAAACACCCCATCAAAAACTCGTCAAGAGTGACATGTATAAATATTTCACCATCAAAAGTAATTTTATTTTGAATATTTCAAATCGTTTTCACCTCCTAAAGAAGATTATATAAAGAAGTAGTTGTTTGGCAACTTCTTTCATATCACCTCCAAAAAAGTGATCTATCTTTTATTATTTTTAAACAAAGACACACCCACAAGCCATTTTGTGAAAATGGGAAGAGCACCTTGTTGTGAAAAGGAAGGTCTAAAAAGAGGGAAGTGGACTTCTGAAGAAGATGAAACATTGATCAAATACATTGAAGCCAATGGTGAAGGCTCTTGGAGGTCTTTACCTAAGAATGCAGGTATTCACAAAGCAGACAGTATTCATGCTAGCTATATACTTGATCATATATATGTTTGGAAAAAGATAATTAACAAAATATGCACTTTCAGAAATAATTAATATAATACTTATTTATTTTCTTGTTCTTTATAAAATACTATAAGAACTCATGAAAGCTTGTTCTGTACCAGCAATCGTCCTCTACATCCTCATATCGTTTATACTCGTCATTCCCGACTCTTTCATTAGAGACAATGATGATGTACGAGATAATTCTTAGTTCTCACGTTGTCACTTCTATGAATATTATATCTTCTTTTGATGATTTCGATGTCAACATAATCCTGGTATATATATCGCCTAGCTAAACGAATACGGTAGAGAAACAACTAGCTGACTTCTATCCTTACAACCAATACAATCAATTAAACCTAATACAAGGCATCCTTATTTTTCAACGTAACCACTCCTTTTGTAACTTCTCGCTCACTACCATCACAATCCAAGGAATCCCAAACTCTTTTGCATGGTCGAATTGAAGTGATTGCTCAGCCTTTTGTTGAGCAAAAACTCTGCTTTCAGTTTTGCATATACTCGCAAGTTTAGCTTCTACAGATAAGTCATCACCCAATATGCTGACTAACACTTGTGTCTCATTGGCTCGAATAAGCTATCAGAACATTATAAAAATTTTGGTTGTTATGTTCATTACTAATGACATAATCGAAAAAGAGACACAAAAAAATATGATGCGTTGGTTTTTTACCTGTTTATCATGTTTTTGGTTCAAATCCAACCTGAGAACATATACATATTACATTTGAAGAGAGGACTAGACAAATGCGAAAAAGCATACAATCATAAAAATAACAGACCTGTGTAGCCCCCTTGATAACAGCTTCGAATATCACACCGGTATAATACTTAAGTCCATGTCGGAATTATATACGTACATCATAAGCTACATCATAAGCGTCACCGATGACCGAGTCGGAAATGACACATACATAGGAGATGATGACATCTAAATGAAGACGATGACGATGGCTGAAATATTTATTTGTTATTGTTTTCTTTTTTGGATTAAAAAAAGTTAGATATCAAATTAATTATCATGGAGACGATTGTTGGTTTGCTGCGAATACTCATATTTTACATGAGTGTCATTTTATGGTTTTGTAAAAGGAAATATAAAAACAAAAAGAAAAAGAAAAATAAACCAGTTAAATACAGTACTAATTTAAATACTTTTAAAAGTACATATTTTATTAAATACTTTTTAGAAACACTAGAGTCTCTTAAAAAACTCAAGGTCATCCTTTTCCTCCACCAAAATTGTCAATATCTACTTTGTTTCATGAACATAAAATGTTCTAAATGAGAAGAGAAAATAAACAATCTATATTTTTATAATGGACAAAAAAGGTCATGTAAAATATATCAAATATTCGAGTTTTTACCAACTAATTGTTTAAAAAAAATATATTTCCAATTCTATAGTGTCTACTGGTTATAATACCAGCACACACACGAGTTTTAAAAAAAATAAAATTAAATGATATATTTTTATTTATTAAAAAACAAATAATTTAACATTTGTTTCGTTTGATTTATAATTTTTAATTATAGTTCTTTGTTATTAAAAACAATCATTTAAAAAGTTTAATCATATTGTTAATTGCATTTTATCTATATTTTTTGTATTTATCTTGTACTTGTGTAATATATCGACAAAGCGAATTTATAAATTTATAAATTAAAATATTACTTAATAAGGAAACATTTTTTTATCCGAAATACGAAAGTTCCCACTAGGGTTTTGTTTTATTATATAAAAAGGTAAAAATAATGGCAATTCTATTGGATTTCTTTATATTGTTCTTTTTAAACATTTCAATTTAAGCTCTTTTTTTTCCAGTCTTCCTTGTTACATTCTTTGTGACTAAATAATAAGACTAGTCATTAACGGACATATACATCCACTCCGTTTGAACTTGACACATTATCATTATCCGCATGTTTACCTTTTACGTAGTCACAGATGCATTCTTCGAAAATGAAACGTGACACCATTCAACAGTCAACCTTAAACATATCAATCCCCTCAATATAAAAATTAGGGGTACTTGAAAATCGTGGATATATGATCTCTACACATTTGGTGAATCTCATCTTGAGCTTCAATTTCATTTCATAAAGCTTCACAAGTATCAATAAATCAAATGTTCATTCTAACACAAAATTAATCAATCATAGTACTGAGAATTAATTACTACAACTTGCATCATATCATGAAGTTCTAGAATATACAATATGTGGCCACGACTCCACGAGTTTCATGACTTATGTAAAAAAAAATAATAAAAAAAATAAAAATAAATAAAAATAAAAAAGATTTCATTGATTTTAACTAAAACCCAACCACAATTTAATCAAAGACATTATGAAGAGCATACCAATATATATAATATGATTTTTAATAGAGTTTTTCGAGGAGCAAACACAAACACTAATGCATATATACTTATTTTTTCTATTTACCATTTATGCTCTTCATATTTTGTTTTATTAAAAGATTAAAAAATATATATTGTTAAAACTGGTAAGAGATACCATCTAGTGGTTAATATTTTTAAATACGCCATAGAATGGTAAATAAGTTTTCTAATAACGATTGGTTGGTAAGTCATATGAAACATTGAAAAGTGTCAAATGAAAGAACCCTAACGTATCTGAAAGTGAAGACATATCTTTTACTAAATCCATATTCTTTTATGAATCTTGCACAGTTGCACTAGCACTTAAAATTAAGAAGCCATGGTTGCTGAATCATAAAAATTCCGAAGTGTTTTACGGTAATTTAGCTAAAAGTCTTAATACTGGGGTATATAAGTGAACCAACTTATATACCAACTATATGGGCTATATGGAATCATCGAAACAAGACTGTCTTTAACCTCAAACGACCTCAAAAGGAGCTACTTTTTAATGATGTAAAACAATTGTCATACAATTGGATTTCTAGTAGGAGTAAAAATATCACGTCTAGTTGGATAGAATGGTTTAGTAATCCTTCTAACATCCTATCCTCAGCCTTGTAATTTCTTTTTCTAGCTTCTTGCTAGTTAATATAATTGCCGTTCAAAAAAAAAACTTATATACCAACTGTTTTACTGTTCATTACTCGAAAATCGTGTAGGACTTTTAAGGTGCGGAAAGAGTTGCAGACTACGATGGGTTAACTACCTAAGAGGAGGCTTGAAGAGAGGGAATATCACTACAGAAGAAGAAGAAATCATCGTCAAGTTACAGGCATCCATAGGAAACAGGTTTCCTCACCACTTATTCCTTACATAAGAATAATTCTAACTTTAATTATTAGGTTTCTTACATAAATTTCTATATTTTCTAGTCTAAATTATATATAAACATTAATATACTATAACTAGTACAAAAACAGTTTTTTAAAACCGTTAAAAACTTAAAATAGATTATTGCGTATTGGACCGTATTATAATAGAGCGTTTCAAAAAATATGGTGTTTTTTATAACGGTTTTGTACCGCTATAAAAAATACATGTATAGAATTAAAATAGGGGTGGTCTTTTACTATGGTTTTTCACAATAAGTATCTTGACATCATTTCACCACAGTTAGATCTATATAGAAAGATGAAAAGAAAGATGGTGTTAGTGAAACTAGTTTTTTTATTTATTTATTCATTTATTTATTTTTTCTCCTCCAAGAGTAAAAACTACATCTTAAAGATCTTCAAGAAAGTCACCTGCAACTCACCAATAATACCATCCAAAAAAATAAAAGGAAAAATAATAACATATTATGTATATGAGTGTAAACTAATGAAGCAAATCAAATTAAACATTTAAGAGTCAAACAAATTAGTGAGCGTAAAAACTAATACGATGTTGATATAACCGTTGATGATAATATGATTGATGGATGGTTAAACTTTCGATTCGACTTTAATTTAAGGATGCTGGTGATGAAGGTTTGTGATGAAAATATGAAAGTAAGAAAGACGAGAGAGTATATTTCATATTTGGGTTTTGTTGTTTGACATACAAGTGAAAGTTAAAAGAGTCAAAGACGATATCTTGAAAAGAATTATTTTGATGGAAAAATCCCGCCTAAAAGAATTGAAATTGTTGAAAACCTCACTTTTATAAAGCGGTTGTAAAATAACCGTGATATATAATCTTCAATAGTGTGATTTTCTAAGGAAATATTCTATAAAATACTTTTTATAAAACGATTTATTATATAACCGTTTCAAGTAATACTTTTTTAGTTTAGAACTGTTTTGAATTGAGCGCTGTAAAATATTATTTGTGTACTAGTGTAATTAAATGAGTCAATTGTTGTGAAACTAATAAGAAGAGAATAATGAAGAAGAATAGTAAACAGTGAAACATAATGAAGAAGAATAGTAAACAGTGAAACATAAAAGAATTGTATTATTTATCTCACAATAGAGGCATGTATATATAGTTATAAAATGGGTTATTTCACATGATACAATTCTCTAATTAAGATAATTACTAATAATAATAGATGTGGACATCCATTTCATCTTTATCCATAACACTTCCCTTTGGATGTCCATTTGAAGAGTATGCTTTGTTAAAACCTTACTAGATAAAACCCAGTGGGACAAAAATCTATTGAAGGAAGTAGAGTACATAACTCATTTATACGCTCAGGGATGTTGCCTCATTAAAAACCTTGACGTATGGTGCGAGATATTGCAACCTCACAAGGAGTTTTACTTCTTGATGGATCTCAAGAAGTTTTACAATCCTTCAGGCAGTGTACCTGACCGTTGTAGTATAGTATAGGTAAATCCGGGGGATTGATCTTTCTCTAGGGGAATAGTGTCACTAGGTTGAAGTGTATGTCAATTAAGCCTAAAGGTAAAGGATGATTCTTTTTATATTTTTATATTTTTATGGAAGCAAGTTAAAGATCTCGGTTTTGGAGGTAAGGGTGGAATTACTTGTTAAGCAACTAACTAAAAAACTACTTTTATAAAACAAAAATTAAAATAACACGAAAAGTAAATTTGGTGAACTTCTTATGATGAAAAAAGTGTGTTTAATTAGATTTCACTACTCCTTAATTATCTTTTATTGAATTGTCAAGTCGTTTGTTTTAGTCGAAGCGTTGTATTCCTTAATACCAGTCATGGGAGTGTGCAACATTCCCCAACTCTATGAATATCAGTTTCTTCTACAACCTTAAGTTAATTAAGCTATCATAGGATCATAAACATAAACTCATGCAGTAAATACAATGAGAAAAACCATAGTGAACCTACAATTATGTTTTCTAAGCCGTCAAGCTAGTTACATAAAAAATTAGCCAGTTTTCTTAGCCTAACGTGAAGCAATCAACTATACAATAGACAACGCATCAATAACTAATAACTAGGTTTCATTATATCTAAACAAACACAAAGAATTTAATGTAGCATGTTAAAGAGAAGAGAAGATAAACATGTAATCAAACAACACAAATACATATTGAATAATTAAGGGAATACTTAACTTCAATGAAACATGGATGAAAAGAGGCTGTAAAAGCCTTATAAGAACTGAAAAATTCGTCTACGGTTTTGTCTCCAAAAGTGTCACCCCCTAATGAATAAAAATCGAAAACTATATATATGTTTACAAAGCTGATAGCGTCAGGTTATAGGTCGTGACGTCGTCAGACCGACGTGTTTAGGGTTTCGTCTTGTGTAAGTAGTTGCTCTAACACTGTTACTCTTTAGATACTGACGTCGTCAGCTTATGGCTGACGCCGTCCTTCTTTAACCTTTTTGAGCTGTCTCTAACAAACTTAAAACGTGACTCCCTTCATAGCTAAATGTTTCGGTACATCAAATTATCCAGATTTTCATCATTATAGTGTTTTTTACTTATTAGACGAGTATCCGTGCATAGCAACGAGATTTTATAGCAGCAGATAGTTGTTGAGATAAAAAAAAAGTTTATAGGTAATAAACGAAAAATAATAAAAGTTTGAGGATTTGATGATTAAACATAATGCTTTGAAACCCGGTTTGACTCATAAATCAATTTTCAAACTTTAGCTCAGTTCTTTCGTGTTTGTAACTCATCTCAAAGACTATAATATTTTCAATTTTACAAATGGAACACATTCAAATTTTAAATGAAAAAAAGTGCACAAATAGATGTTCCCTAAATTAGTTTCAAAGTCAATTAATACTTTCTAAATACCATAAGTTTTCAAGTGCGTTCATTTTTCATGTTTGCCAAATTAAGTTTTACAAAATAGTCTAGTACATTGTTTGGCAGTACACTGTCTAGAATCGTTCATTTATTTAAGAAGGAAAATGGTAAATGGACCTAAAAGCGGACCTACCGCATAAATGGCTTGTATAGTTGTGCAACTGTACAAGTCATTTATGCGGTAGGTCCGCTTTTAGGTCCATATATCAAAGCTCATTTAAGAAATCAAAAGGATTTGCATAAAGTTTTAGTTGCAATAAAATCCGACTAGCTATATATTTATAATCAACAATTTGTGGAATTATTTTGCGCTCAGATAGTAACATGTTAAGATGATAACGATCACATTTTTTTTCTTCTTAGTTTGCTTGATCAATAATATATATCTACACCTTCATCAAGATTCTCATAGTATGATAGCTTTTATTTTAAAATTGATTCGGACTGTAAAACGAGTTGTTACCAAATCAGCAGCATGAGATGCAAATTATATAAGCACTGTCAAGAATATATAAGATGGCAAATAATCATCAAGCTTCTCGCATTAACCTTAATAACCCAAATCAAAATCCAAGTTTACAACAATAAATATTGATGTCTTAGTCTCTTATAAGTTAAACCGGGGTAAACAGAGAAAACATATTTGGAATAGCAACAAAACGGATGGTTTCTATTAACAGTTTATGTGTTGAAACAGTTTATATGTTAAGGGTAAAACATAAGACAGTTCACAGTTGTGTGGGTTTATTCTAGGTCAAGATCTTTAGTGATTAATAGGTTAACTGATAATACCACTTTCATGAATATGTCATATTTTAATCTCATGGAAGCAAAAATAAAAATAAATATCTTCACATGCTATAAATCGCAATCGACATGAGCATATTACCATATAGTATATAATAGGAACATGTAACTTTAACTCAACGATTAAATAAATTAGGAAGAAAGTTGGGTTCGAGATTTTACCTTTTGAACCATAGAATTTGAAAATCACCTTTAGAATGTGTTGAAAATGTGATGTTAAACTAATATGAAGAGAATAATAAAGAACAAAAACAAATAGTAAAACATAAAAGAATTGTATTATTCATTTACAAAAGATACAATTTCTCTAATTAAAATAACTACTAATAATAATAGATATGGACATTCCTTTCATATTTATCCATAACTTCAATGACATTTTTAGTTTATTAAAAGAAATTACTTATCAAAACGTTTAGTTAATACTCCGTAATTATAATCTTTATGTCCCACATTGTCAATTAAAGTTAAGTACCTCTAAACGATGTTGGTGTACTAAACGATATTGGCGTAGTCTCCAAAATCACGATTTAAGTAGCTACAGGACATAAGATGTGCATGTAATTCAAGGACAACCAGTGCCAAACTTAACTGCACCTTTGAGAAATCAAGCAAATCATTTATATGGTGTAGCAAAAATGTCTGTCAATGCCCAAGTTTTTTTTTTTCAGTTTTCAAAACTACCCAAGCATCTCAAGTATATTTCTATGTGACATTCTCGAATGAAACGTGTAACAATTTTGTTGGACGAAGAAAAAAAAAACAAAAACAAACAAACAATGTCGTGTAGATATATTCAAGACATACACGACATAAAGCTAAAAAAAAAAAACCCCTAGGCCAATCTCGTGTATTTATATACTAGACATACACGATTGTACACATATTACTTTCCTTGAACCTTCACTCTTGCTATGCCCATACTTCCTCAACTACTTCCATAAGCGAACTGTTAAAATTTCAACGAGTGGCGTGTTGCATGCATATGTAGTAATTAAATTTATTTGTTAATGAAAGGTATAACTGGTGTAGGTATGCATTATTTGTCATCATGTTATGTACACCGATTGGATATATAATCCAGTAATGCCTGACATCTATGTGTACGTCTTGCTAGAGTTATTTCTATAAAACAAATGGATCAATTAATTGAAACATGTATAGTACCAAATGAATCAGTTGAAGTATGGTTGAAACTTTTATGACCTTGCGTCGTATAAATATAATTTGATAGTTGCAGATAATGGCCTAGCTACTATACAGCTATACAAACTACCGATATATTTGAGAAAATAAAGTAAATTAATTGAGGAAAATTAAACTTGCGTATCAGAACATTGAAATACCATATCTCATTTTTCGTTGCAAGCTAATATTAATGCCATTAGATCTATCAAGGACTAAATCCAAACGGAAGGATTTCAAGGTAAATATATATATAATCCCGTCATAAATTGTAGTCGATGTCTTTTTTACTAGTCCTCTATCAATCGCTCAAAGAGAAGAAACTCGTCACATTTCTTCCATGAAACTATGTGACTTACCTTCATTTGGTGAGTTCTTGTACACACACTACATTCATCTACGTTAGTGCATATTGCACGATATAAGAGTATAGTCAAGGTTATCATATTGATCTCTTGCTCAAGTTCTGTAGTAACATGACACTGAAGTTTTGATAGTTCATCCAAGTAAGTCATTCGCAAATAACATGCATTTTGCATGGATCATGTGCATAACTTTATAGATATCAAAATAAATATGTCTTCAATAAATCCCTAATATATCCTTTAATTTTACTACATAGAGGATATAAAATAAAATAAAAGTCGTCCTCTGGTAACTATTGTATTCATATGCTAATGTACATTCATGCTAAAAACAGAATCTACGAAGTAATAAGCTAGACAGCACAATGTACTTTCTAGTATATAAATACAACATTACGCGTATGTCTAGTATGTAAATACACGAGATTGGCATAGTTTTTTTTTTTTTTTTTTTTTTTTTGAAAGGCAACATTATATTAGAACAAAAAAACAAATAAATAAAACAAGGCATCCCATCTCAATTAACAAGGTAATTAAAAGAGAATGAGACCAAAAAAACGAAAAAACAAAGCACATAATAAACATACATACCACATTGTTTGTTTTTTTAGCTTTATGTCGCGTATGTCTTGAATATATCTACTCGACATTGTTTGTTTGGTTTTTTTTTCTTCGTCCAACAAAATTGTTACACGTTTCATTCGAGAATGTCGCGTAGAAATATACTTGAGATGCTTGCTGGGTAGTTTTGAAAACTGAAAAAAAACTTGGGCATTAACCGACACAAGCAGGGGCTCTGCAGTAATTTTCGCTACGGTGTATCATAGTCTGTTGCTATACCTTAGAACAGAGACTCGTAGTGTACGATATATGCCGTACAAAAAGGTCGACTACTAAATATGGGCCAACGACTAAATCTACATACATTATTTCGAGTATTTGAATCCACAATATAGTATTATGATACACCATTCTACTCATTGTCAAAAATAACTGCACCTTTGCAAAATCAAGCAGCTGACTTATAAATTTCATAAATCACATGTGATTAGTGAGACAAATCACATGTTATTTTCGGGACGTACCTGAAAAAAATATCAAAAAAAAATTATTGATAGTATATCAAAGTGTCCGTCTATAGAAAGATAATTTAATTTTTGTTGCAATAGTATGATTCATTTTACGTAATGATTAGCGGTTTGCGATATATTAATTTTTTTAAAAAATGGTAAAAGTTTATATTTATTTTTGTTTTGATACTATTATTGTCTCATCGGATCTTTAGAAAATATTAGATATATATTGAACTTTTCTTATAGAGATATATGTAAAAACTCCACATGAACTGTCTTCTAAATCGTGTTATGTTCTCTTTTTATCTTTATTTTTTATAGCAGTACCCGTTTAGTAATTAATCTTATGAACTTATTTTATCTTACTTTCATACATTTAGGAACTTATTTTTTTTTTAAAAAGCGGATACTGTGTTTACGATTAGCAGCTACGTATTTATTCTTTCAATCCACACTGTATTTGATTCCTTTACTTTTTGAAGGTTAAAAAAAAAAAAAAAAAAAAAAAAAAAAAAAAAAAAAGAGAGGTTTTTTGAACACCTTACACCTAAGTTAGTTTTGTGATTTGAATAACACTTCATTGCGACTGTTAACATGAACTCTGAAAATAACTACATACTTTCTATGATAGATGGTCCATGATTGCAAGCCAGTTACCTGGGCGAACAGACAATGAGATAAAGAACTATTGGAACAAGAATAGGGTGGTTGCGAAAATCAAGTCACCGCGACCATCTACTCGCAATGATTCAACCCAAAATAGGCTAAATACAGAGAGAACAGATGATCAAAGTATTGTCAGCAATGAAATTTGTCTTAATAATAACGACACAACTGAAGATCATGTTGGTGGCATTAACTTGATTCTTGAAGATATAGAAAATCAGGAACTGGGACCAAATGAAATAGGGTACCAAGGTGATGAATTAATGGATATCGATGCGTTTTTTGAAAGTTGTTCTATGGATTCAAATGGATCATTGAGCCTTCACGACCAGCAACAAATAGAAATGTTTTTTGCAGATTTGAGTGCTCAATTTGATAGAAGGAACGACAAAGAAATTTGTCTAAATAATAACGACAGAGCTGAAGATCATGTTGGTGGCGTTAACTTGATTCTTGAAAATATAGAAAATCAGGAACCGGGACCAAATGAAATAGGGTACCAAGGTGATGAGTTAATGGATATCGGTGCGTTCTTTGAAAGTGGGTCTATGGACTCAAATGGATTATTTAGCCTTCACGACCGGCAACAAATAGAAAATATTTTTGCAGATTTGAGTCTTGAACTTGAAAGAAAGAACAACAAAGAAATTTGTCTGGATAATAATGACACAGCTGAAGATGATGTTGGTGGCATTAACTTGATTTTTGAAAATATAGAAAATCAGGAACTGGGACGAAATGAAATAGGGTACCAAAGTGATGAATTAATGGATATCGGTGCGTTCTTTGAAAGTGGGTCCATGGACTCAAATGGATTATTTAGCCTTCACGACCAGCAACAAATAGAAAATATTTTTGCAGATTTGAGTCTTGAACTTGAAAGAAAGAACAATAAAGAAATTTGTCTGGATAATAATGACACAGCTGAAGATGATGTTGGTGGCATTAACTTGATTTTTGAAAATATAGAAAATCAAGAACTGGAACGAAATGAAATAGGGTACCAAGGTGATGAATTAATGGATATCGATGCGTTTTTTGAAAGTTGGTCTATGGATTCAAATGGATTATTGATCCTTCACGACCAGCAACAAATAGAAAAGAGTTTTGATTTGAGTGCTGAATGTGAAAGAAAGAACGACAAAGAGATTGGATTTGATGTTGATATAATGCTTTGGCAGTGGGAAGATGATAATCTTGAGCTACATCGCTACTAGGGATTGATATCATAATTGGTTATTTATGTATGATATTCTATCCCTACAAATATACTATGTAGCAGATTTAAGGCCCGTCCCATGGGCGGGCAAGCTGCGTTTTATTACATAATGTTACTCATTGTATGTTGACCCGTGAGGTAATAATTTCATGTTTAGTATTGATGTTGATTCCACGTGGACATGATTTCTTGTTGACTCGTGAGGACATGATTTCATGCTCATTGTCGATGTTGTCCTGTGAGGTCATGATTTCATGTTGACCCGTGACGTTATGATTTCATGTTCAGTATTCTTGTTTATTTGTTAGGTCATGATTTCATGATCAATTTCCATGTTGACCCGTAGGGTCATGATTTCATATTCAGTATTCATGTCGACCCGTGAGGTCCTAATTTCAAGTTCAGTATTCATGTTGACCCGTAAGGTCATGATTTCATGTTCATTATTCATGATGACCCGTGAGGTCATGATTTCATGTTCACTATTAATGTTGACTCGTGAGGTCATGATTTGATGTTCAGGATCCGGTTTGACCCGAGAGATCATAATTTATATTCAGTATTCATGTTGAGCCCGTGAGGTCCTATTTTCATGTTTAGTATTCATGTTGACCCGTGAGGGTATGATTTCATGTTCAGTATTCATGCTAACCCTTGAGATCATGATTTCATGGTCATTATTCATGTTGGCCTGTGAGGTCATCATTTCAGTTAACCCATGAGGTCATGATTTCGTATTCAGTATTCATGTTGCCTCGTTAGGTCATGATTTCATGTTCACTATTCATGTTGGCCCGTGAGGTCATGATTTCAAGTTCAGTATTCATGTTGACCCGTGAGGTCATGACTTCATCTTAAGTATTCATGTTCTTCAATATTAGAACTCAAAACCCTAATTGGAACTAAACCTTTGCTCTAATACCATGTTAATGGTAATGAACTGATGTATTGAATATGATTGATACACTATTAGAGAATTATAGAGATATTTATAATGTACTATGGCTTAGATAGTAAGCTAGGTTAACCTAATGGGCTCGGCCCGACCCTAATACATATTTTAACATTAAGGTTTGTATCACAGAATTGTTGTCAACAATAAACACATTATCAGAGGAAGAATAAGCAGAGTATAATACCACAGAAACAATAACAGAACAAAGAGAATCTTCCAAGAGTCGATCAAAATCATTTCGAAGGTTTTTTTGTTTTTATGTTTTGTGTTTGAAATTGAATTTTTGTTGGGATCGCTCCTAACACGTGAATGGAATGACATTGACGGGATTACATTAGTTATCTTGTTAGGTAGAAACACATGGACTAGAAGCGTCATTATTATAGAGTGGTGTGTTTGTTAGCCTATATATGTACCCCTCCATACTTCCATGGAGGGGTGAGACTTTGTTTTGTATTTCACACTTTCATTATCATTAATAAAACACATACTTTTCCCTTTACTCTTTACTCTCTCTCTCTCACTAACCATGGATTTCATATTCTTCCATCAAACCCGACCTCCTCCTGAATCACATAATCAATCAATAACACGATCCTACAAGTGGTATCAAGAGCAAGGTTTCATTATTGGTTGATTTGTGATTTTCATCTTGTCCAAATCTTGTCCAAAACATCACATTTTTAAGCAGTTTTACAAATTTGTTCACTTTTAACATATTTTCTGCTTATTGCTGTGTGTGACAGATTTTTATTGTATCTAAATGGTCAAACTTGTCTCGTTTTTCATTTTCACAGGTTTACATATGTCTTTGTTTCCATTTGGTCCAAATAACTGTTTTGTATGTAAACTGATTTACGTGATAGATTTGTACCATCCGTGAAACATTTTGTTGTCAAAATGAAGGAAAATACATGGTCGGAAACTAGTCGGTAAATGTTCAGAATCTGGTCGAAAAAGTCGCCGGAACTAATGGTCAAATGGTCAAAACCCTTATTTTACGCATAAGCTTCGACTGTGAATTTTTTCTGGCTTGGATAAGTTAGAAGGAAACCCCTAACGCGCAAAACCCTATGTTTACGCATAACTCTTCAGATTTTTTACGCATTACTTGGAAAGTAATGCGTAAGGATTTTTTAAGCTTAAGAACCTTTTTTACGCGTAAGCATCGTTTACGCAAAAAATGGTTTACGCATAAGATGGTTTACGTAAAACCTTTACGCATAAGTTTCTGCGTAAGTGGACCATATGACAGATGATAAGATGAAGAAAAGACCAAGACACAGTTGACCTCCGATCTGTATTATCTTCATCAGTCAAACAAGATCAACAAACAAAAATAAAGAATGGGGATGAAGTAAGCTTGACCATAACCACAATCATTGCCAAAACTTATCCAATACTAACAAATACATCAAACCTCTATCTATCCTAATCCCACTGTCATAACCAACCAATCACAGAAACGGTTCATTCTTTCCAATCATTTAAAAGATTGTATTTTGTCTGAACCAACATCATCATAGATCTCTTTAGAGTTCACGCCTCGAACATAAATGTAATAAATAAAAGATCTCAGTCTTATCTCTTTTTGGTACTATAATTTCGTCCTAAGACAAAAAACCAATGAGATAATCATCATAGATCAATTTTGGAAGACAAAGCTTAATTCAACTAATATCCGAAAGTAAAAGAAAGATTAATAACAATTATATTATAATCTGGCTTTGTTTCGTTAAATCAAAACACAAACATGAGACAAACGAAATCAATACCTACCTTAGGCCTGTCAATGGATCTTGAAGCCTCTCAATTTGTTTCGAACTTGGGTAGTTAGTGACGAGGCGAAAAATGAACCACTTTTAGGGGGTCATTTAAGCCCAGAATTGAATTTATTTGATCAAATATTGCCCTAAATCGTTTCTTTTGTGATTTTAGGTACTTTGGGAGTGAAATCTGGAAAAGGAAGCAATTCGGACGTTTTTGGAGCATAAAAGTGAAGAAAATGCCAAAGACTTAATTTTCCATGCTGAGAACAGTACCTGACGGCGTCAAGAGGAAAACCATGACGGCGTCAAGAGAAAAAGTGGTGACGACCCAGTGCAAACCTGACGGCGTCACAACAAGGGCGTCAAGAGTTAATTTTGTGACGGCCTGCATAAGGTGTATACATGACGGCGTCAGACCCAGATCTAGGCAGTCCGAGGAACTATTTGGTGGCGAGATGACGGCGTCAGACATTTGTTCTTGACGTCGTCACCTTCTAAACTCTATATATAGTTTTCTATTTTTCATTCATTAGAGAGGAACTTGTGTGGAGAAACCCTAGGGCCGAACTTCGTAAACCCTAGCTCGTATTTTGCAGTATTTTCAAGGGTTTTCACCCCTTGAATCCTTTCATGTGCTATTAAGATAAGTCTTCTCTTTAATTCAATCAATATGTCTATATGTTGGTTGTCTATATCTTGTGCTTGTCTTGATTTCAACATGCTAGGCTAGATCTATCTTGTGTTTGCTTGGATCTAATGAAACCTAGATGTTAATTATGTGTTGATTACTTGTTTATGGTTGTATTGGATGAATGATTTCAATGTTAGGCTTAAGAAAACTGGCAGATCTCCATTGTGTAACATGCTTGAACGTCTTAGGAAATATGAACCGATGTGTACTAGGTTTTATTGGTTGTATTTAATGCATGAGTAAATTCTAATGATCCCATGTTAAGAGGTTCTTAGCCAGCTCGACATAGGAGTGAATTAGGCACTCATAGGATTGGGGAAGTAAGTACGCCACCCCATGAATGGTATTAAGGAATACAATCCGTCATCCACGCAACTATAACAAGTAATTAACATGAAAGGATATCTAGGGAGTAGTGAAATCTAAGTAAAGACATTTCTCCCACAGATTGCTCACAACTTTAGTTTATTTTTATTTCTAGTATTTTATTTTGATTGCATCTTTAGTATTGGGTTAGTTGACTAGCAACTAATTCCGCCCAAATCCTTCAAACCCGAGATTTTAATTTGCTTTCTAAAAAATATAAAAATACAAAAACAATCATCCCTCATCTCTAGACCTAGTCTTTAGGTTTTCTAATCCTAGCGACACTATTCCTAGCTGAACAATCAATCCCCCGGTACTTGTCATTATACTATACTACATCGATCAGGTACACTGCCTGGTGGGGGTTGTAAACTTCTCAAGATCCCTTGAGAGGTAAAGCCTGGTGCAATCCCTACGCATCAAGTTTTTGGCGCCGCTGCCGGGGAATAGTTATTGTCTAGGTTAAAATCTCTTTTTATTAGGTCTACTTGCTAGATTCCTTTCTAGTAAGATTTTATTTTTATTTTTTAGGTTCTCTTTAGTCTATCTTAATTCTTCGTATTTTGTTTGTAACTCTCTACCATCCGCCATTATGGCAACCGACGAATTCTCTAACCTTAGGATCACTAGGAGTCGTAGTTCCGCTAGAAACCTTGTCTTGCCTTATGCAGAACCCGATAGAGAAATGCGTAGGTTAAGACGATCTCACTCAACTCCTGAACCATCTAGCGTTGCCATCGATTTTGATGCACCCCTTTCTGAAGAAAATTCAGAAAATCACCTTACAACCCCTAGCTCCCAACTCAACAACGAGATGAGTACTCCCGCAACTCCCACTCCTAAGCGCCTTAAGGACTACTCCTCCCCAAACCCTCGTGGCTTCTCAAATGCCATTGTCTACCCAAACGAACACACCAATGAGGTCTTGCATGCGACCGATGTTTGGCTTGTCCAAAGTGTGTGCAAGTTTTGTGGATTAGATGATGATGACCCAATTCAACACGTTAAGGACTTCTTGAAAATAGTAGACACCCTCCATACGGATGGGGCTACTAGAGACACGTCCCGATTACGATTCTTCCCTTTCACCCTCTATGAAAAAGCCCAAGAGTGGTATGATAAACTCCCTTCTGAATCTATTTTCACATGGGAACAACTCATATCCAAGTTCTATGAAAAGTTCTTTCCACCGGGAAAGACTTCAGCGTTTAGAGATAGGATCCTCCACTTCCGAAAAGGGAAGGACAAACCCTTCCATAAATCGTGGATTAGATTCAAGGATTTAATAAGACAAGTTCCCCATCATGGCATCGAACTTTGGCTTTTGGTCCAAATCTTCTGCGACAATGTCTCCTCAAATGATCGGAACGGAATCAACAATTCTAGAAAAGGGAGATTAGCCAACCTTAGCGCCGAAGAAGGATGGGATAGGATTGAAGAATATGCTCAAGACCAGGATGACACTTGGGATGAACCTGAGTCGACTGTCAGCATGTCTGAAATCACTTCAACATCTTCAGATCGATTAAGAAAAATAAACAAAAGAATGGAATACCTAGCTGTGTCGCAGCTACCTAAACAACTTTCAAATCTTTACTTGATCTGCGACTACTGTGGGGGCCCGCATGAGGTAGAGGAATGCGGAGGAGAAACCACGACTGAACATGCATGTTTGTCAGGAGGTGACATCTATGCTGATCCCTCCCTTTTGCCTTTTTACCAAAATGATGATTACACCCTTTGGGGAAATCTGGTAAAAAGAAAAGAGGGAGAGGAAGGTCCTGAATTCGAAATCAGGAGAACTTTTGAAGATGACCTTGGTCACTTCACTCGAGAAAAAGGCTTACAATTAAAAGGTCTTAATGAACTTGTTGATGAACAGCAGAATGACATTGGAGAATGGTTCAACAAGCTTAACTCCAACCTCGATAACCTTGAAATGCCGTCAGTAAGCTAAAAAGATCCCATGCTTGCGATAACCATTCGAGCTGGAACAACAACCAAGGACCCCCCTTACCCGAGCTCGCCCCCCATCACTCCCGATCCAAACAAGCCTCGCGAAGAGGAGGATGATGTGGGCAGCGAGGTTCCCAACCAACCTCCCTTGGCGACCCCTTCCCCATCAACCCCACCTAACCAACCTGTAAGAATCCCATTCCCATCCCGATTAAAAAACCAGAAAACTGAGAATGATAATAAAAGATTCATGTCATATCTAAAAGACTCAGTTGTCACCATACCCTTCCTTGATGCTTGTTATCACATGCCGAAGTATAACGCATACTTTAAAAAATTACTCTCTAACCGGAAGAGACACGAGGGTCTTGTGACCCTGGGGGAAGAATGTTCGGTGGTGACCCATCGAGGGCTACCAAAAAAGGTAGACGATCCAGGCAGCTTCACCTTGCCTTGCTCCATAAGGTCTCTATCAATAAAGAATGCTCTTGCCGATTTGGGGGCGAGTATCAACCTCATGCATCACTCCATGTTCCTTAAACTAGGATACTCTGGATTAAAGCCTACCCGTATGAACATCCAACTAGCCGATAGGTCAGTCAAATACCCCGTAGGGATATGCGAGAATGTGCTAGTCAAAGTTGGGAAATTCAAATTCCCGGTCGACTTCGTAATCTTAGAGATGGAGGAGGATGACTTGGTACCCATCATCTTAGGGAGACCATTTCTTGCGACAGCTCGTGCAGTCATTGATGTTTATGACGGTAAGCTAACCTTACGAGTGGGAACCGATAGCACAACCTTCGACATTAAGGACACTATGGATCTCTTTCTCGAAGCAGCCAACCGGCTCTATTTCATTGGAGAGGTCGATGAACTCACAGATGTCATCGATAGTTGTGTTGATGAACAAATCGAGGAAGGCTGGTTACGGGATGAGAGTTTTCTACCTTTGTTAGAGGTGGAAAAGATGGAGGATGTTGGTGCAGTCTCCTTCTACCCTAGACAAGAGGCCACGGAGCATCTCGAGCTCCGAAAGCCCGAAAACAAGCTTAAGCCTTCTATTATTGAACCTCCTGAGCTAGATCTTAAGGAACTTCCTAACCATTTAGAGTATGCCTTCCTTCAGGGAGAGAACCAACTGCCGGTAATCATAAACTCTTCCCTCGAACATGAACAAAAAGGTAAACTCTTAGAGGTCCTAAAGAAATATAAGGGAGTGCTTGCATGGAGTGTAGCCGACATTAAGGGGATTGATTCAACTTTTTGCACCCATAAGATTCTCATGGAAGAAGATTATAAACCTACCGTGTAACCCTAGAGGCGGGTGAACCCCAACATTAAGGAAGTAGTAAAGAAAGAAGTCATCAAACTTCTGGATGTAGGATTGATCTTCCCAATCTCGGACAGCCCATGGGTTAGTCCTGTACAGGTTGTACCTAAGAAGGGTGGAATGACTGTAGTTAAGAATGACAAGGGTGAGATGGTACCCCAAAGAACAGTTACTGGATGGCGGGTATGCATCGATTATAGTAAGCTCAATGATGCCACGAGGAAAAATCACTTTCCCTTACCATTCATTGACCAAATGTTAGAGAGATTGTCTGGGCACGAATACTATTGTTTCTTGGATGGATTCTCAGGGTATTTTCAAATTCCCATAGCACCTGAGGACCAAGAAAAGACCACGTTTACTTGCCCTTATGGAATGTTCACCTACAAATGAATGCCTTTTGGGCTATGTAATGCCCCCGCCACTTTTCAACGATGCATGACCGCAATCTTTCACGAACTTATGAAAGACAGCATGGAAGTTTTCATGGATGACTTTTCGGTCTTTGGGAACTCCTTCGACCACTGTCTTGCTAACCTGGAAAAAATGCTTAAACGCTGTGAGGAAAACAACTTGGTGTTAAACTGGAAAAAGTGTTATTTCATGGTGAAAGAAGGAATTGTATTAGGGCATAAGATCTCAGGGAATGGGATAGAGGTGGACCAAGCTAAAGTTGAAGCTATATCTAAGTTACCATATCCCACGACTGTTAAAGCAATACGCAGCTTCTTGGGGCACGCCGGGTTTTATCGGAGATTCATCAAAGACTTCTCCAAGATAGTTCGGCCAATGACTCAATTGCTAATGAAGGATGCTCCTTTCGATTTCTCCCAAGAATGCAAGGATGCATTCGATCTCTTAAAAAAGGAGCTCACACAAGCTCCAATCATGATTACACCCAACTGGGAGTTACCGTTTGAAATCATGTGTGACGCTAGCGATTTCGCTGTCGGGGCTGTATTGGGCCAATGGCGTGACAAGCTATTCCAACCTATTTACTACGCTAGCAAAACCATGAATCCCGCTCAAGAGAATTACTCTACCACCGAAAAGGAATTGTTAGCCGTAGTGTTCGCATTCGACAAATTCCGGCAATATCTTGTCCTTTCAAAGACAGTCGTTTTCACTGATCACCCGGCTCTCCGATATCTTTTTGCTAAGCAGGATGCTAAGCCACAACTAATTCGATGGATCTTGTTGTTACAAGAATTTGATGTTGAGATTCGTGATAAGAGAGGGGCAGAAAATCTGGCCGCAGATCATTTATCTCGCCTTGAAAATCCCTTGGATGAGCATGACAGAAGTGAGATTCGGGATTCATTTCCTGACGAACAACTCATGTCAATAACTGATTCGGAGCCTTGGTATGCTGATTTTGCCAACTATCTCGCAAGCAGACTCGTTCCAGAACACCTGACTAGGTATGAAAGGAAAAGGTTCTTTTCTCAGTTAAAATACTACTTTTGGGATGAACCATTTTTATTCCGAAGGTGTCCTGACCAAATAATAAGACGTTGTGTTTCGGAGACTGAGGCAGTAAAGATTATGAGAGAATGTCACTCTGGTCCCTCTGGAGGGCATCATGGGATAAGCACCACCGCCCGAAAGATTTTCGACACGGGATTCTATTGGCCCACAATTTTCCGTGATGTCAAAGAAATGGTACAGGCATGCGATGCATGTCAACGGGCCGGGAACATATCGCATAGGGATGAGGCACCTCAGAATTTTATACAAGTATGTGAGGTCTTCGATGTCTGGGGAATTGATTTCATGGGACCCTTTCCATCTTTAGGAGGGAACGAATACATTTTAGTTGCCATCGATTATGTTTCAAAATGGGTAGAGGCACAAGCCCTTAGGACCAACGATGCCAGGGTGGTTATTCATTTCCTGAAAAAGCTTTTCGCTAGATTCGGGATTCCTAAAGCTCTAATCAGTGATCTGGGAACCTACTTTTGCAATGCGCAAATGGAAAAGGTCATAAGGAGGTATGGGGTGTCCCATCGATTTTCCACCGCCTATCATCCCCAAACCAATGGCCAGGTAGAAAACACAAACAGGGCTATTAAAAGAATACTAGAAAAAATGGTTAGTCAGAATAGAAAAGACTGGTCATTTAAACTCGACGAGGCCTTATGGGCATTCCGAACCGCCTACAAGAGACCTATTGGAACGACCCTGTTTCGCATGGTGTATGGTAAGGCATGTCACTTGCCAGTAGAATTAGAACATAAGGCTTATTGGGAGCTTAAGGCATGTAACTTAGATTATACAATTGCCGGAACCAATAGGTTCTTGCAATCACACGAGCTTGATGAGCTTAGATTAGAGGCCTATGAGTCTTCCATTACATATAAAGAGAGGGCAAAAAGATGGAATGACCAGAGAATTAAGAAACCTAAGGAATTTTCAGAAGGAGACAAAGTCCTATTGTACAACTCTCGGTTAAGATTATTTCCAGGGAAACTCAAGTCTAGATGGTATGGACCATTCACGGTGAAAAGTTCCTCTAAAACTGGAGTTGTTGTGTTATTAGACGATGAAGGTAGAGAATTTACTGTTAACATACAACGTGTAAAACATTGTCAAGAAAATAATAGTGAAATGATTAGTGAAGAGGATGTAACGTTTGATGATGAGGTCACGTAGTAACCCATGACCTTGAGTCTAGCTACAAGACTCGTAAATAAAGAAAAGCACTTCTTGGGAGGCAACCCATGTTTTGTGTGATTTTTATTTTTGTTTGATTGTTATTTGCTTCCGTATGCATGCTTTATTTTTATTGTTGGTAGATCATGTTTCAAAACTAAATAGTAGAAATACTTTATTTTGTTGTTTGGCCTAGTCTTAACTTCATCCAAAGGTATTTTTGCAAAAGATAAGTGTAAGGGGAAACCCCAAATATGGTTTTAAGAAACAAACCGGTCATTATTCTCCACAATATTAAATGAACATGTATATTCGTATTTGTTAGAGTCAAATGCTTGTATCGAGTCATAATGAAGTTTTGCAGGATTTTCCAGGAAGTAGAACCAAGTTTTTCCAGAAATTTTCCGGAAACTTAACATAAGAATTTCTGCAGGTCACTTCTGACGGCGTCATCAGTTTACTCTTGACGGCGTCACGTGTAAAAATCTGGAAATATTACCGGTTTTGTTTTTCTAACGGAGTCTTAAAGTTTTTGTTGAATTATTAGTTTTATAATCTCCAGGAAATCTGCAAACATCATTCCACAAGCATTGTATCTTATTTCGTTTTCTAGGATTTAGTAACATATGTAGATTGCCGCCGATTTTATGCGATCTTGCCTTGTCTGTTTTCTCAGGATTTACAGGTTATGTATGACAAGAAGATGATTTATTTTTCTGGAAGGGAAGCTTTGATTGTTCATTTTCTTGGAGGAAGATCTAACCTGGCTACCCTATTATCCATACCGAGCGAATCAGGGGAGTATTTGATTTCATTTGTTTTACTTATTTCACTTTTACATTCTTTACTTGAACATTGGGGACAATGTTCATCTTAAGTGTAAGGGGAGGGTAAAATGATGATACCTTACAGATACACTTTCGCTTGAGTTTGTTTGTTTGATAGTAGATGTGTAATAAAACTATGAGAAATACATGTTAGTGCAATTTTAGCCATAATTTAAAATTTTTTACAACATTTAGGAGTGAAACTTTAGCCATAGCAAGCGTCTCATGGATAGGAGATTGTATGACTAGCACAAAACCGTACTATTCAGAAAAATTTTCCACCCAAATATGTGAGGTTCGCCTTTAGATTTGATAGGAAAAGCATTTACTATTAGTGCTTATGAGTGTACCGGTAGCATTTAGATTCTAGAACTTGCGTTAGTGATGCATCCCGAGACCACTAGTGAGACTACATTTATGCAGTAGGATTTACTACATGATAAGAGGCATTAGGATCACCCTTGTGTTAAACCCGTATCATAATTACTTGACCATTTAAGTCATATTACTTGGCTAGTTAAGTCAATTAATTTTTCCCACACCTTAGCGTTGTACTCATTTTTAGTATACGAAACCCCTAGTACACCCCTCCGAGTCATCTTTTCGTTTCTAACTTTAAGCATTTTACTTAAAGGAAGAATTTGTTACACCCCACTTAAATGTACACCCAAATCGCCTTAGCCTTCCGTGTATGCACTCATCTTTAGTGCATTATTGTTATTTGTTAAACCCTAAGTTAATTATCTAATTGATTACATGGTTGCTAAGTCGAGTCATATCCTTGTACATATTGTTTTAGGACGATTGGGACTCATGGGTAAAGTACTTATTTTATGGAGTAATGGGGAAGAACATCATATATTACCCCCGTATGTGCGTTAATCTTAAAAGTACTCCAAGTGTTTTGATTTTCTTAATTCGAGTCATTAAATTAGTTTATTGTAAAGTATGTAAAGATTCAAGTGTAAGGGGAATTTTCATTCCCTATGATGTATTATTTTGGATGGTAGGGTAAGAGTGTATGAAAAAAAAAAAAAAAAAAAAAAAAAAAAAAAAAAAAAAAAAAAACGGACTACCATCCCGTTTCATTCTATGTTCATTTTATGTTTTTGTTCTTTTTGATTTATTAGCTTAAGTCGAGTCTAGTCTTGGCTTAGCAACGCCATATTGTACACGTAATTAACCAAGATTGTTAACTCGCCACCAGTAAAGACTGCCTATATCCAACAAAATAGTGTATTTCATATCCCTACACCTAACGTTACAACCCTTTAAAAGACCTCTTTGATAGTTTATCCTAGGTGCTTACGCCATGTGGTGGAGGTTTGATCCTTTCCCAAGCATATGGTAATCTATTTTTCTATGACAGGTAGTGAGAGATGTTTTCCATTTCCATATTATGATATATACTTTATTACACCCGAGAGATGTGAGTATTTAAACACTATTTGTGAGGTGCTAGTGTATGACCTCCGTGCTTGTCTTTGGTCTTTAGTGGAACGATTATTTGTTGTAATTACTTTTATATTAGTGTTAAATGACCCCTAACTTGTATTTTGACTAGAATAAAAGCGCATTTGCTTGAGGACAAGCAAATCTCAAGTGTAAGGGTATATGATGAGGCGAAAAATGATCCGTTTTTAGAGGGTCATTTAAGCCCGAATCCGAATTTATTTGATCAAATATTGCCCTAAATCGTTCCTTTTGTGATTTTAGGTACTTTGGGAGTGAAATCTGGAAAAGGAAGCAATTCGGACATTTTTGGAGCATAAAAGTGAAGAAAACGCCAAAGTCTTAATTTTCCATGCTGGGAACAGTGCATGACGGCGTCAAGAGCAGTTCCCTGACGGTGTCAAGAGTAAAATTCATGACGGCCTGGAAATGAATTGTTCTTGACGGCGTCAAATGTAGATCTAGGCAGTCCGAGAATTGTTTTGGCGGCGAGGTGACGGCGTCACCTATTTGGTCTTGACGCCGTCAGACCCCTTTTCCTATATATAGTTTTCTAATTTTTCACATTTAAAGAGAGAAGTTTTGGGAGAAACCCTAAGTACGATTTTGGTGTAACTTTACAGGTTTTTCAAGGGTTCCAACCCCTTGATACCTTGAATGATTAATCAAGATAAGTGTTCTTCTAATTCAATCAATATGTCTATGTGTTGGTTGCCTATATCTTGTTCTTGTCTTAATTCCATCATGCTAGGCTAGATCTATCTTGTGTTTGCTTAGATCTAATGAAACCTAGATATTGATTATGTGTTGATTACTTGTTTATTCTTGTCTTGGATGAATGATTTATATGTTAGGCTTAAGAAAACTGGCAGATCTCCAATTGGTAACAAATGCTTGAACGTCTTAAGAAACATGAACCAACGCGCACTAGGTCTTTATTGGTTGTATTTAATGCATGAGCCACTGTTTACAATCCCTATAGTTGTGCTGGGCATGGTGTAGGAGGAGATAAGAGCTTATAGAATTGGGGAGTTATGTGTGCCACCCCATGAATGGTATTAAGGAATACGATCCGTCATCCATGCAATTATAACAAGTAATTAACATGTAAAAGATATCTAGGGAGTAGTGAAATCTAAGTAAACACATTTTCTCCAATTACTGCTCATAACCTTAGTATAAATTAGTTTATTTTCATTTTTTGTATTTTATTTTGATTGCATCTTTAGTATTGGGTTAGTTGATTAGCAACTAATTCCGCCCAAATCCTTCAAACCCGAGATTTTAATTTGCTTTCCATAAAGTATAAAAATACAAAAATAATCATCCCTCACCTTTAGAACTAGTATTTAGGCTTTCTAATCCTAGCGACACTATTCCTAAGCTGAACGATCAATCCCCCGGTACTTGTCACTATACTATACTACAACGATCAGGTACACTGCCTGGTGGGGGTTGTAAGCTTCTCGAGATCCCTCGAGAGGTAAAGCCTGTTGCGATTCCCACGCATCATATATATAGTCAAGCTTATAGTTACCACACACATTGCAACCACAATGACAACACAAAAATGATCAACCAACAATGCACACAAGTAAGTAGAAAGATATATCATTCCAAGTAAAATTTTGACTTTTAAAAGTCAAAAGACAAGAAATGGGAAATATTCTTCTACTTCTAAATACTTAAAAAATAACCAAGAAAGAAAAAAATTAAAAAAAAATGAAATCCTACTTTCCTAAATTGGGCAAAAGGCCTCCAAAGGTTGTCTAGGATTTGTTTAGATGGGAAAGAGCATCCAAACGTTCTATGACGTGTTGGAATGCAAAACGGGTTTCATCTTGGAATTGGTGAAGCAACGTTTTGATGCTTTCACCCATTTGCTCACAATTTGAGCAAACATGGGGATGAGTGGGTGAAAATGGGTTGTTTTTGGTTTCTTGGTTTGAGGGTTGGTTGGTTTGGTTCTTGGGTGGATGATGGGTTTGGTATTGAGTCAAGCAAGGTGGTTTGAAATTCCATTGCTTGATGGAGGTGGTTCTCAACCATGCTTTGTATATCCTCATATGAAGGAAAGAAAGACTCAAAAGTTTGGGCTTGAGAGTGTGGTGGAGTTGGGTGATCATGGTTTTCAAAGTTTGGTTCTCCATAAAGAGGACCATGGATGTTATGGTAGATGGGGTGAAACAACAATGGTTTGGGTTGATGGTACACTTGTTGTGGTGGTTGGGTGTGGTTAAAAAGCTCATTTTCGTCAAGAATTGACCTTGGTGAAAAAGGTGGTGGTTGTGAAGGTCTTGGTGGAAGATCATTTAGATCTTGGACAAAAGGGTGTGGTGATGTGGGAGGAGACCCAAATAGCTCCATAGGTTCAATTTTGGGTAATGGTGATGGTGATGGAGTTTTGGATGGTTGGGTTGGAGCACTTGGTGGAGTTGGGTCAATGGGTTATTTAGTAGGTGGTGGAGTGAGCTCATTAGGTTCATTGGGTGATGGAGATGGAGATGCAAGGTTCAAAAAGTGTTCATTTTTTATAGGTGAGGTGAATTCATCCGAAGATGAGGAGCTTAGGTTGATGGATTGGTTAGACCATAGTGGTTTCACACTTATCCGGGTGGTTCTCCGGATGGGTCGTGATGGTTGAGAGGTGATTGTTGATTTGGTCATGGTTAAAAATGGTTTAGAAGTTTAGAAAGTGTGATGAAGAAGGTGTGATTTGATAGTGTTTAGGATGGTTTAATTTATAGTGATGAATGATTGTGGAAAGGATTGTTTGGATTTGATGTTAGTCCATACAAAAATGGAGGTTCCTAATGATTTGGAAAACTAATTGTGGGTTGTCATATCATGGAAGTCAATCCAATGAAAATGGTGAAGTGAGAAGACAAGTTTTGCACTAAATGCTTAGTGGTTTTGGTAGATTTGTTGAAGTATCAATCTCAGGGATTTCAAGGAACCTTTAGAAGGGTTCCTTCCTTTATGTGTGAAGGGTCCTTGGGGTTGTTATGGCTATTTTTGAAATTCGGCGGGAAATGGTTTTGGTTAAGTTTATAGAAGGAGAAGTACCCTATTATGCTAAACACATTGCAGGAAATGGGTCTTTATCTAAAAGGATTGGATTTTGGTGTTTGGATGTTGAAATGTTGAAAATAAAAACAAAAATTCTGCAGGCAACTGGCGGAACCCTAAGGTTACACAGGCGGAACCCATTTGAGGGTTCCGGGTCCGTTGGGTCATTTCTGGGTTGCCCAGAAAATACACTGGCGGAACCCAATTTTGGGTCCCGCTAGATCCGCCAGGGCCAAAAAAAATTGGCAGTCCGCGTTTTTGACCCGCGAGACGATTTTCAAAATTTTCGAAAACTCCTAAAATCAAAAAGATAAGGCATTTCTGGTTAGGCAATGCAAAAAATAGACACGTAAACACACATATCATAGGACTTTGACCTTGAGGTCGAGAATTTCACTATACTTAGTGAAAATATCATATGCTTGAAAATTTGACAACTTGCCAAGAGTTGTCTACCTGCATCAAAGTTAGATACTACATGTTCCAAATTATATCAAACATTGTAATAGCACACAAATACATCACAAATATTGTTTAAACAACCAAATTTGTTCAAATAGCACCTAGTGCCAAACACTCCTACACACCCGCACTCATTGACGGTCGATCTTATTCTTGAGCTTTCCAAGGAACCTTCCAAGATTCTTAAACATCCCCTTTGTTTACTTGAACTCCGCTGACTCATTAGGAATATCCGGAAGTTGGGATAGGTATTCTAGAGGTGGGAACCTATAGTTTGGAAAATTGTCATCTTCACTCATTGAGGAAGATGATGATGAGGTAGGAGGATGAGGACGTTTTCCTTGGGCTTTGTACACTCTCTTATCACTAAGTGGGACAAAGGTGTGTGGAATGAGAGAGTAGTCAAGACGAAGACCTTTTGGAGTTGGTGGAATGGGTGAGATGAAGCTAAAGAGACGGGTCAAGAGCATTCCATACGTCATAGCCGTTGTGCCATGCACGGGAATGTCGGCCATTCTCTTGGCCATGTAGTAGGCAAGGTTGAAAGGTTTCCTAACGGACAAGGAGTAGAGCATGTAGCAAAGGAAAAGGTTGATATGATCTCGGTTTCCTATTGTGCTAATGACATTGGCTCTAGGGACTTCCTCCCATTTCTTGAATTGGGGCTTAAGTTCATTCATTTACATTCCATGTGGGTCCTTATCGACCTCATTTCCCGAACGGGTTCTCCTAGTGTTGGTTGTCCTAACAAAGAGGTGGTCACGGAGTATATCTTTTGACACAAGGGGTGTGTCATAAGGATGGATACGGTCTTGGAGGTTGTCAAGAGTTGAGAGGGAGTGCAAATCGGAATAGATGCAAGTGTCATAGTTTGGGACACCTAGGATTTGAGCAAACTTTTAAAGA
Organism: Artemisia argyi; assembly: GCA_030686995.1. NCBI lineage: Eukaryota > Viridiplantae > Streptophyta > Magnoliopsida > Asterales > Asteraceae > Artemisia > Artemisia argyi. The sequence goes on along the minus strand of CM060691.1, from coordinate 11,219,222 downwards.
GTGAAGGAGTATTGATGACCACTAACCCTAAAGTTGATAGACATTTGACCATAATCATTCGTGGAGAGGACGGAGGATGCATAGAACTCTAGAATGAATCTAGGATAAATAGGCTCGTTGATATTCAAAAGACACTCAAAGTTGATTGTGGCAAATTCGGCGTAAAGGTTTGTGCCTTCTAGGAAAGACGGGTCAATGGTTCTACCCTCATGGACATAGTGTTTTTCTAAGGCTTTGAAAACGTTGACTTGGTTTGGGGTAAGGCCTTTGGTTTTGTGGTGTTTTTGTAGGTACTTAATGGTGTCCTTGTGGTCGTAGTGGGTTAGAGGAGGCATGATGATTCCTAGAACAACAAAATTTCACATTTTAGTTTAAGTAAACTACTATTATAATGTGGATGTTCTAGTGTGTGCCTATATGAATACAATGTGGAGGTGTGGTTATCTTGACTCATTTTGATGCTTCAAAAACGTTTTATAATGCAAGTTTTGTTATAAAACAAAAGATAACCCAAACGCTCCTAGTTCAATGTAGCTTCGTTTGAATGTACCCGAAAATACATATTGGTTATGTATTCCCTTTAGCATTCAAGAGACATTATGCAAGTGATGTTTTAAACATAACGTTTTGATTTTGTATTCTCAATGTGAGACGAAAAAACATTTGTCCTATTTGTGAGAAATTTTTGGAAAGATTTGACATGGGGTGTTTTAGCAAACATATTTATACTAAGTAATAATGCAATTCCTAACTATGGGAAACATGATTAGTTTTGTTAAACACCTAATTTTATGCATGAGTTTCTCAAGTTAATGCATAACCCCAAGTTTTTGTTTTTGTGCAAAAAATAGAATTCCTAGACTCAGATCAGGATTGTAGTCAAGTTTATAATATTTACAATGATGATTGATTTGCAATGCAAATGAAAGGAAGACCAAGAATTCATAGGTATGGATGGATGGTAAAGTGAATAGTAGCAGTTTGGAAGTGGTGGTATGAGATAATCGGTGTTTGGTTTAATATAAACAAAAAAATGATTATGCAGGTCGGCGGACACGGCGGACCCCTGAAATGGGTTCCGTCCGTTGTGTCTGAGGGTTCCGCCGACCCTGTTGAGAAAAAGAGTTATGGATTTGTTTTGATTTTGGTTATTTTTGTCTAATGTCCAGAACTACAATGTAGGTTCCATGAGTCCTAAGCCTAGCCTAAGAAGGTTAAAAGGTTCACGTTTAAGGGGTTTTGTGAGAATGTCGGCTATGTTGTCTTCGGAAGAAACTTTCTCAATTGAGATATTTCCTTTTTGAACGTTGTCACGAAGGAAATGATGACGGATTTCAATATGTTTGGTACGAGCATGTTGAACCGGGTTTTTGCAAAGATCAATGGCACCTTTGTTGTCACAAAGAATTGTGATGTCGTTGAGTTGAATTCCGTAGTCGACAAGAGCTTGTTGACATGCCTTTCCGGCCGAAACGTACTCGGCTTCCGTTGTTGAGATAGCAAGAGCCGTTTGCTTCTTAGAGAACCATGAGGTGAGACAATGTCCAACAAAAGTACAAATACCACTTGTACTTTTTCTATCGACATAGTCACCGGCATGATCCGAGTCGGCATACACTATGGTGTCTATTCCCGTTCCTTTGGGATACCATAAACCTAAATTTGTAGTGCCCTTAATATACCTAAAAATCCTTTTAACGGCTTCGAGATGGGTAGTCTTAGGATCTTCTTGAAAACGAGCACATAGACAAACACTAAACATAATGTCGGGTCTACTAGCCATTAGGTAAAGTAGACTATCAATCATACCTCTATATTTAGTGCTATCTACGGATTCACTTTCCTCATCCTTGGTGAGTTTAGTTTCCGTGGACATGGGTGTTTTGATTGGTTTCGAATCTTCTAATCCAAATTTCTTAAGCATTTCCTTAATATATTTAGATTGGTTAAAGAAGATACCATCTTCTAGTTGTTTAATTTGGAGTCCTAGGAAAAAGTGGAGTTCTCCCATCATACTTATTTCAAACTCGTCATGCATGATTTTTGAGAAATCCACACATAATTCTTGACAAGTTGATCCGAATATAATGTCATCAACACAGATTTGGACTACGATAATATGTGAATCTTTCTTCTTAGTGAAGAGAGTATTATCAACTAAGCCCATGGTATACTTATGGTCAACTAGGAAGGTTTTAAGTCGATCATACCATGCTTTTGGAGCTTGCTTAAGTCCGTAAAGAGCCTTTTTAAGTTTGTAAACATAATTTGGTTTTTCAAAATCGATGAAGCCCGGTGGTTGAGCAACATACACTTCTTCATTAATGACTTCGTTTAGAAATGCACTTTTGACGTCCATTTGAAAGAGTTTGAAATTATGTGCACATGCATATGCAAGTAAGATTCTAATTGACTCGAGCCTAGCAACCGGAGCAAAAGTTTCATCGTAGTCAATACCTTCTTGTTGGTTATATCCTTGTGCAACTAGCCTAGCTTTGTTTCTAGACATAATTCCATTTTCATCCATTTTATTACGAAATACCCATTTTGTTCTAATTATAGTTTGACTCTTTGGTTGAGGAACTAATGTCCATACATCATTCCTAACAAATTGGTTTAACTCTTCTTGCATTGCAATTACCCAAGACTCATCTTTAATGGCTTCATTAATATTTTTAGGTTCAATGGTTGACATGAAACAAAAGTAGTTGCTTTCATTTTGAACTTTTGATCTTAGTGTTCTTTCGTTAATGTTGCCAATGACACCATCTAATGGATGACTTTTAGATTCTTTGACATTGACAAGTTCTTTATTTAATAGTTCATCTTCCTTGTCATCACTTAAAATTTCTTGATTTTCTATTGCTTGGTTTTCAACTAAGTCATCATCTACCAAAGGTGATGTCTTAGAGGGAGGTGGACCCTCGTCAAATGTTACGTTCAACGATTCCTCGTCTCTTAAGGTTTCTTTGTTCAAAACAATGTATGCTTTACTATTTTGTGAATATCCAAGAAATACACCTTCATAAGACTTTGGGTCAAATTTGGTGAGATAATCCTTGGTGTTAAGAATGAAACATTTACTCCCAAACACTCTAAAGTATCCTAATGTAGGCTTTTTACCTTTATATAGTTCATAAGGAGTTTCATTCAAAAATGGTCTAATTAAGACTCGATTTAAAATGTACGTTGATGTGTCAACGACGTTACACCAAAACTTTTGTGGAATGTTTTGTTCATTAAGCATTGTTCTACACATCTCTTGCAATGTCCAGTTTTTACGTTCTACTACACCATTAGATTGAGGAGTACGTGGAGCCGAAAAGTTATGACTTATACCATTAATATCACAAAAGTTTCCAAATTGAATTTCATTATCAAATTCACGACCGTGATCCGTTCTAATAGACACAATATTAGACACTACTAGATTTTGAATTTTCTTACTTAGAATTTCAAATTTATCAAAAGCTTCATTTTTACTTTTCAAAAATTTTGTCCAAGTATATCTTGAGTAATCATCAACTATGACCAAAGTGTAGAAGTTACCTCCATAACTTTGTATAGCGGATGGACCAAATAAATCCATATGCAAAAGTTCTAGACACCTAGATGTAGAAACCAAGTTTTTAGCCTTATGGCTATTATGGACTTGTTTACCGACTTTGCAAGCATCACAAAAGTGTTGGTCATATTTCAACTTAGGTAGGTTTCGAACTAAGTCTTTGGAGGAGAGGTTTTGAATTAGTCTCATGTTAGCGTGTCTTAAACGTCTATGCCATAAAGTTGAAGATTCATCTAATGAGGTAAGACAAAGTTTGTCTCTAGATGTTGGATCTATCTTCATGACGTATACGTTGTTCTTAAGGACACCTTTGGCTATGGTTATACCATCTTTAAGTATCTTGCTTCCGTTTTCACTAAAAAGGACATTATACTTATTACGACAAAGTTGACTAATGCTAAGGAGATTAAAACCTAAGTTATCAACATGAGCTACATCATCTATAAAAAGGGATTCATGAGAGATTGTACCTTTTCCGATGATTTTGCTCTTAGCTTTACTACCAAATGTAACATTACCTCCGTCACATTTGTGATAAGTAGTGAAGAGGCTTTTGTTACCCGTCATGTGCCTTGAACAACCGCTATCTTTAATCCATTCATCCGGTTCCAAACAAACTTTGAGGCACACCTCATTTGAGTTGTGAGTCATGAGAGCAATATCATCATTCTTTGGCTCATAGTCATCTCCTTCATAGTCACTCCAAGCACCACCCACAAAAGGTTGTTGAGGTTTGCTCTTGAGTGGTTTTGGACATTCTCCTACAAGATGACTTGTGTCTCCACACCTATAGCATTTTCTTTCAACCTTTCCTTTCCTATCATCACGATCTTTTCGGAAAGTTTTCTTGTCATCTTTTGGTTGCCTTACAAACTTTCCTCTTCTATGAAAGAACTTCTTGAAGTCTCTAATGGCCATAGCATATTCCTCATCATCACTATCCGATGTAGATTCTTCATCATCACTTGATTGGACTCTAGCTTTCAAGGCAATGGACTTAACTTTTTCTTTCTTGCCTCTAACTAGTTCCGAATCTTTTTCCATTACCATTTCATGAACTTTGAGGTTTCCAATTAGCTCATCAAGTGACATGCTTGAAAGATCTTTGGATTTTTCAATTGCCGTCACTTTTGCTCTCCACTTTGGATGGAGTGCTCTAAGAGAATTTCCTGACAAAGTTCTTACTACAAAAAGATTCATCAAGTGCTTTAAGTGAAGTAATAATAGTGTTAAACCTAGCAAAAGCATTATCAATAATCTCATCTTCGGAAATAACAAATTGTTCATATTGTTGAACAAGAAGATCAATTTTGTTATCTTTAACTTGTGAGTTTCCTTAATGAGTGACAACTAAAGATTGCCAAATATCTTTGGCGGTTTTACTAAAAAGACTCTTTCATATTCTTTCTTAGGTAAAGCGTTGTAAAGCATCATTTTAGCTTCATTATTTTTACCAATTAATTTCTTTTGATCATCATCTTTAATGTTAGTAACTACGTTATCACCATCAATGATTATATACCATAAATCTATATCTTTAGATTTCACGTAAGTTTCAAAACGGTCTTTCCAATATATAAAACCATTTGCTTCAAAGAGTGGTGGTCTTTGCATAGATTGCCCTTCTTTGTAATTTTCAAAATCCATGGATCGTTTCAAGTTTTAAAACACAATATATTTTAAAAGCTTGAGTAACGTAGCTCTTGATACCAATTGTGGAAAACTAGAAGGGGGGTTGAATAGTTTACCGTTTAAAATCTTTTTAACTTGTTTAGTTAGCTTTGAAACTTTCCGTTTGATCAAAGATATATACACAAACACAATATATAACATGCAAGTAAATGAAAGAAACGATCAAACCACAACACGAGTATTTATCGTGGTTCGAATACAAGGACTCTTTTTCCTTGCCCTACGTCCACGCCCCGAGTATCCAACTCGAGAGTTTCTTTCACTAGTCAACAAGCTCCTTTCACCGGCGGAGAAAACCTTACACGTCGCTTATACTTTTACCGACACTAAGATAGATGTCGAGTTCTTTACCAAGGGTACAACCACTCCCGTTAGTTCTTTTACAAGGGTACAACTACTCCCGATACACTTTGTATTTTGAGGACTAAAATACTAACCGATCACTACTGTAAATACACAATCAAATGAAGTGTAAACTACACAATGCTAAGCTAACAAGTCTTGCAACGTTGTGTTGAATACTTGTTACTTTTAATGAGCTCGTGAATCTCTTTGCTACAAAAAGAAACTTCACATATGAAATGTTAAAGAGTTAGATGAAAGAATGAATATGTGTGTGTAAAATATGATGTAGAGTGATAAGCCAAAAATCAACTTATGGCTTGGTATTTATAGCAAAGCCTTCTGCAGGTCTGGCGCTGAGGGTTCCGCCCGTGTACCCCCAGGGTTCCGCCGGGCTTGCAGTTGGTTTTGCAATAAATCTTGCAAACCAAACAAATTCACATCTCATTACACCTTGCAAACCAAACAATGTCACATCTCATTACATCTAGTCAAACACCAAACTTGCAAGCAACCACTTAGTAAGTCAAACACATTTTCTTTCCATAAATGTATAATGACAAAACTTGCCATAAATGTGATGTGACAATTCTATTTCAAGAAATAAAAAGTATTGTGTTTTATGAACTGTAAAATGTAGCAAAAGTCTAGTTTATGCAAGTCTTTAAAACTAAGATTAAGTTTTACTTAGAAACTAAAGTTTACATTTTGTCGTTAACAAAACTCAGCTAAGATCGTAAAATATAAATAACGATTTTAGGCGATATTTGTATTAACAATTGATTACAGGACCTAAGGGACTAAAGTTGCCATTTTGGCAAACTTCCAACTATCAAATGTCTAGAGAATTCTCTGGACTTCTATAAGGTTCATTTTGGATAAGAAGTATGTGTGTGTATGTTGTGTCGGCAAGAGAGAAAGAGAGGGAAAGAGTAGGATGATCTTGGAGGTAAATTGGTGAAGGATTGAAGCTCCAACACTAGTGATATGTACCTAGCTATGATCCTCTCTACAAGTAAGTATTCATTATCTTGATAATTAAGTGGTTTAGATTAATAGGTTAAGTGGGTTTTCATCATATGATCAAAGTATGATCATATGATGATATAGAAGGATGATTGGTTAAGTTATAGTGGGTTATTATAACCCTTGTTTATGTATTTGATTGTTAGGTTACTAGGTTTGATAATTAATGAAGGATGATGATGATGATGAATAGAGATGATGTTGATGATGATGGTGGTACTATTTTGTAGCTTAGCTTGGTTGATCAAGGTAAGTAACTTGATTGATATGTGTTTGATATGGTTATTTGCATATTATGTGAATATGAGTATGGATGTTTGATTGATAGCATGGAATTAGTTAGTGTGACCTTGATAGGTGGTTTGCCTAGTTAGCCAACTCAAGTGATAGATTATGAGTGTTTGAATGGCTAAGGTATGTTGTGATGTTTATGTGCTTGATGTGATTATGACCATATGCGTTAGTGATCGAGGTATTTGTATTGCATATATGTATATTAACATATTGACCATATGTTAATGTAGTTATTTACTAAGCGAAAGCTTATTATTTAGTTGTCTAACCGTTTTGTAGGTACTTTTGTGAAGAAGGCAAAGTTGTGATAAAGACATAGGTTTTGAGTACGAGTTGAAAGTGGTAAGATATGAGTAATTGTGATAGATACCGAGCTCGAAGTAATGTTGAACCCCTAAGCTTTGTAAATGGTTTGTGATGTTGTTTTGTAGTGTTAAATTCCAGCTTTTAAGTATGTAAATGAGCTATGCTCAAGTTGTATTGAAATTGGGTCAAAAAGGGGAGTTTGGCAAAACACCCGTAGCTTTGTAAAGTGAAATTGTGGACAGACTTTGTCAGTTTTTAAAAAATCATATCTTTTAATCTGTAAGGCACCACGGGTCGTGCCACCCGGAATTTCGAAGGTAATTGAGTCTAGTTTCGTTTAAAAATAGTCTCAATATCTGAATGCTTATATAATTTTGTCAATTGTCAAAAGAGTAACAGCAGGTCAGTTTTGATATGTCGTTTCCATGAAAAAAGTTTTAAATTTTTGGTCAAAGCGGGCACGGGGCGTAACAATTTGGTATCAGAGCTTTGGTTTAAGTGAATTAGGTTTCCACTATAGGTTTCCTAGTCTTAAACCACTCGTAGAAGCGGTGAGCGTAAGAGTTAATAATGCAGAAAGTAATTGTTAAGTATGAGACTGATTATGTCTTTTGTTAGATGAACTTATAGGTGATAAGTGATAGATGTATGATATAGTGTTGATGTGTATGAGGTATTAGTCAGTGGAGGACTTGAAGTGTTTGATTGATTAGTTGGTCGTACACCTCAGTTGGCGCTAGCGTTTGCATCACAATTGTCTGAATGTATGATAGAGTTATGGTAAATGGAATGCGTGTAGAAATGTTATGTGGTATTAAAGATGGGCTAGTAATGGAATTAAACTTTTATGATGCCTTAGTTATAAGGTAGGCTAACGCTTGCAGCTAGTTAGAATGTTGATGCTTAGACATAGATTGATTGTGCAATGTGATGTACGAGCCATAGACTATATGATTTGATTATAATTATGAATTTTTTAACACTTTGTGGATAAGTGTTGAATGTTATTGTTTATGTGACGCTAAGTCTATGGTAGTAGTTTATTATATTTCTAAGTTTTATGTGGTGTGCTTGAGAGCATGATACATAGAAGTGTATGAGTTCAGACATATGCATTGGGATGCATATTATGTGATGACATAGTGATGTAGGGAAGTTGAAAGAATACGTTGACACATGCAATAAGTTAAGAAGCATGATAAGTGTTTGATAAGCCTAGATGTCTAGAAGGCTTGAAATTAAGTATGATAATGATTAGATGCTTGAAAGCATAAATTCTTATAAGTTAATTACATGAGAAAGTTAAAGTGTACAGTTAAGGGTGATCATAAGATCATGTACATATAAAACATGATAAGTAAAATGTGTTAGTAAGTAAATGGTTAAGCGTGATGAGTAGAAGTGATGAATGAGACATAGATAGCGCTACAAGTCATAAGTGAAATGAAGAGAGCTAGAAAGAATTGTAAAACATGAATCTAATCATGTTAAAATATTGAAGGATGTATGATGATAAGATGTACAAATTATGTGCACGAAAGAATTGATTAGGCCAATGTGATATCATGGCATATAGCGAATGTATGAGTCAACTTAGGGTTGACGAATAAATGATAAGTTGCATTGTGAAAATGCAAATATAATAAATTGAAAAGTGTTATATAGAAACTTGTCTAGATGAGAGTAAACATGGTAGTGAATATTGAAATTGCTTAAGGCAATGAGTATTGAAGAAATGATAGTGTGTGCTTAATAATAGAAGTACATGAATGATAAAGTGAGTAAAGATGATAAGGTAGATATAGCTTGGATCCAATGCTCTAGTCTTGGTATCCCTCGGGATAGCCCAGCTTACCTTTATAAGGCATGTGTTTTGGCATCCTTCGGGATGGCCTAGCTTGCCTTCGCGGCATGGTTGTTAGCTTGCCTTCGCGGCATGGTTGTTAGCTTGCCATCACGACATGGTTGTTAGCTTGCCTTTATGGCATGGATGATAGCTTGCCATTTATGGCATGTTGTTTAGCTTGCCTTTATGGCATGGATGAAAAGTTAGTGAGATTGGATCCAAGGCTAGAAAAGATGGAAAGTAAAGTAAGTATGATTGTTGTGTCGGAAGTACGTAAGTAGGATGATTTGCAATCTCCTTATTTAAATGGATTGGGATGCCTCTTCATTTAAATGAAGAAATTGTAAATCGCCGAACCATAAGTTTATAATTCCTTACTTACATAGATTGGGACGCCTTTTTATTTAAGTAAAGAGTTATAAACGAGTGGGCCTATGTGCAACAGACATGGCATGAATACGAGTAGAGAAGTGAGAAAGTGAAAACTAAAACAAGTTAGATGTCATAAGAAGAGATAACCATGAATAAAAGTTTATAGCGGCGTTAAGGTCATGTGTGAACCCTAAGATAGACGCGTAGAATGAGTTTTTACTTTTAGTTGATAAGATGATGGGTGGAATCCCCACGATCTAACGAGAAGATTTCTTTATAATGCGTAGAGTTGGTTTTTGGAAGTGTCGTTTATATGGTACCATGTATACATTGTGAGATAAGTTAATGGTTTTTGGAATTAGATACGTGTTGGTATTATGTATAGTGTGATATTGGCCGGTGTATGACTATATGTCGTGTCAGTGCATGGGCTTATGACATGGAATAGTGTTGAAGCTTGACTTATGGAAAGTCAAATAGTAGATGTTTCTGGATGACAAATCGTCATTGTTGGAAATTTTAGATAAGCTTGTGATGAGTAGTATTGCTTATAGTCTATTATGAGTTATGATTGTGATATAGAAGCTTGGAATTGCAAGATCACTTAGATCGTTGCAATGTAATGACTAAGGATGTTGTAACTCCAACTTATTTCCATATTGTTAGTCGGCATTCTCATTTGTTTCACGTCAGATAACAAGGATCACATGAATACATGATGCATCCAAAATTTTGTAGTATATAATTGAAGAATGTATCTGAATATATATTATCATACGCATCTTTATTTTTGTTGCCCTTTCTTTTTTAATATACATCCAATTCGTAACATATTCTCTGTATCTTTAATTTTCCAATATTTGGACGTTTATCACCACAAATGTGCATGGATGCACACCATAACTACTTACATCTATCTACTTATGAACATATTTATCGCGGAAAATTAAATTGATATGTAATTGAGATGACAATAATTGAAAAGCCACAGATGCATATCATATGTTTGTAACGTGCGATTGCATTTGCATCTAGTTTGACTAAAAAACTTTACTTTCTTGCGATGTAGACAAAATTAGTTAATATTTGAGTAGAAAGTTGAATGCATCACAAGAAGATGTTGATGCACCTATTTTTTTTTTTTTTTTTTTTTTTTAAATATGAACAGGTGATTGGAATGAAATTCTTTTAGATAAATGAAGTGCAAAATAGATAAGAGATCTGCAACAAAAATATAAAAGAGAAGGCAGGGGATAAAAAGATAGGTTGAGGGTAGTTGAGGTAAAAAAAAACGTGGCTAAAGTTTCATACCCCTCAAATTGGTAAGGAATGAAGTATGGTAATGAGTGATTGCATTATATCCAACCAACCAACAAGCAATTTTGATTATCTTTCCCATTCCTTGAGCTCTATAACCTCCGACCAAACATGTCTTTACCTAGCCCTACTAAAGTAGTCCATGGGACCAGATATGGAGGAGATTTTGATGGGATTTTCTGTATTCGCATTATTGCCATCCAATTACGACGCTCATCCTTGTCTCGTGTCATGTGCTCTTTGTACCTTTGCCCAAAAAAATCTATACCCGCATGATACCCACAAATCCGAAGTTTCAATGACGACATCCGACGTCTCAATTTAATATCCCGCAATGAAATTTTATCCGCCAGCCGTCGTGATGCATCAAGCCGCATTCCGGATTCATCATCCACTCGTCGCAATGCATACCGCATGAATGCCTTAAAACCCTGTTTGGTGAATGGAAACCGTTTAGTAGATACCTGCAATGAATATTTTAAAGAGTTTAAAAACCAAGAGGGAGGAGATACAGAAACTTACAACAAAATTGGTTGTACACCTCATATTAAAAGAATTTTAAGTTTTGCTTTATCAGACATTGATTACCTTGGGTAAGGCACCAACCGCATCGCAAGGGCGAGTTGCATAAAGAAGAGAAACATCCTTTAATGTGCATAAGGATTTGCATTGTGGGCACTATTAAGAGAAAAGTCAAATGAAAATACATTGTTGTAGATATGGTAAAATTAATACTATCGATATATAAGTCGGACAAACCTTGCTATAATTTTGACTTTGTTGAAGCCATTGGTTTATACACGAACTTCCATATATGTGCCCACAAGGAAGACAACTGCAAAACAAAAAGAAACACTTAGTCAAATGTGTAAACTAACAACCTAGTATTCAATCACCGGATTATATATTACGGCCTTTTTTAATATCACCGTAACTATTATGGTTTTTTTTTTGAAAATTTTTAATATTATTTTACATGTAAAAAAGCATAATATCACGGGTTTTATAATATCACCATTTTATAATATCGTTAATTATTATGGTTGGTCTCATAATAATAACTAAAAAAAGCTAGGGTGCTCAGAAAAATCTTAAAAAATAATTAAAAAATAATTAAAAAAAATGAAAGAAGACAACAATTGCGCACATGTGCACGTGCATGTGCATGTGCGCACATGTATATGTATATGCAAGGTAGTTAAAAGCGAAAGCGACCTCAAAGCGACATGCCTTTTTCTAAAGCGAGAAGCGAGAAGCGACAAAAGCGAGCGCTTCAATTAACTTTTTACCCTTTGTGCATATAATAGTGTCTAGTATGAAAACAATGGTTAAATAAAAACATAATTATCTTAAAATCTTCATTTTCAATCTAAAAAGACCACAAAAGAGAAGTTTATTCAAATAGTTAAAGCTTAAAGTCTAATATTTTTTATTCGGAATAATCATCTAAGTTCTCATTTCTTATTTCCCCATCGTTTCTGAGATCCACTATATCATCTTCATCTACAAGATCCTCGTCGGATTCATCGAAGAGTGCCCTACTTGTAGATGTCCTACTTGTAGATGCCGGTGGTAGGGCCGGCTTGGAATAAAGAATGATAAGTGGAAGTATGAAACGTGGGAAGAGAAGATTGTGTGATTAATAATTGTTAATAAGTGTTAGTATTTATAATATTATGTTAAAGGGTTAGTTTTGTAAATATTTAACCTAATTTAAAAGATTAGGGCCGGCTGTAAAACTTCATTAGGTAAAAAATTAAAAACTAGCCGTTATGCAAAAAAGCGAGCGCTTTTAGGTCGCTTTTCGGTCGCTTTAGGTCGCTTCTGCTCGCTTTAGTAAAACGCATCGCTTTTTTAGAATCAAAGCGCTATAGGGCGCTTCGCTTCGCTTCTTCGCTTAAAGCGCGCTTTTTCTCGCTTTTGACTACACTGTGTATATGTATATGTATATGTATATGTATATGTATATGTATCAGGAGAGGATGAATGAACCAAGAACTTTTTAAGGCCTTGATTCTTAAGGAAGCTAAGAATCAACTTATTCTCAGAATCAACTTAGGCATAAAAAAGTAACAGAAAATTCTAATGAATAGAAGAAAACATGATTTTACACATAAAGTGGATTGTTAAAAACAGTCCCACATTGTAAATAAAAGACGGATATTAAAAGGTTTCTCTTGTTGATGTCTGTGTGTTAATATATGGTGGTGAAACTTGAAGATTGATGGAGATGTGAAAGTGAAGATAGTATGAAGATTCGAAGATGAATCAACACATGATTAGTTGAAAATAATAAAATCAAACCCGTAATTTATACATTCATATGAATATGTTGTTGGAGAATATAAGAAACACTCACTAAAAGAGATGTGTATAAGGGGTGTCAATAGGGTGAGGCTGACCTGACCCGAATCCGACAAGCCTTATAACGCCGTGTCAAATCGCGTAGAAAAAGCTTATCGGGTTAGTTTGACCCGAACCCGATAACCCGACATTGCTTTCGGGTCGGGTTCGGGTTAGATAATTTTTGTTATCAGGCTATAGGTGAACCCAACAAGACCCGAAAATCAATATCTAACATTTTTTTAGTACGACTAGTATTTCTTTCATACTAGATTAAGCATAGCTAAAGCAGTAGCGTTGTAGGAAATAAAAATTCTACAAGTTAAGAATCAAGAATTAGTTTCAAAGAACCATGTTTTGCATGCATCTGCATTTGGTGTATCTTAGTTGGCAATCAATAGACTATAATGCAATTTCATCCCCATCCCCAAACCTTGTATTTTTATTTTTTTTAGAAAACACAAATCACATTCTATTAAAATCTCAAATAAAGCTTGCGTTAATTAACCATAATATATATCCTGATATATAGAGAGAGAATTATAGTAATTCATACGTACCAAATTTGATGTATTCCACTACCCGTCAAAGCTTTGAAGCAAATTGGACAAACATCGTTAAAGACAGATATATTCTTGCTTCGACCAAGAATAGGCCAATCAACCAATACTCCTGCTTCCCAAGTTGTACCATCGGGAGAAAAACAAATTGTAACCTTAGGCTCTGTAACATCATCGTCTATTTCTTCTAAATCATCATAATCATAATCCAGATAATCATAATCTTCTTCTGCTTCTTCTTCGAATTCCTTACCTTGTTCTTCTTCCTCTCTTTCGATAAACTGATTATCCATTAATCACAAACACATATTATTGTTTTAGTCGAAAAAACGAAAACGAATTAAATAGTCATAATTTATAAAGAACATATGATCGCCCATGTTGAGATCACAATGGACATCATGTATATATGATTGCCTTTTGTCGAATCTTTCCTTATTGATTAGGACCACTTCAAGTTTCAAAATCAGCCATCAAAATTTAGTAGTGATTTTATGATGAGAATTCTATGAATGTTGAAGCCTCTAACTTTTGATCTAATTAATGATTACTTAAGTTACAAACTCTAAAATACTATCCGTTTGAAGTTATGTAGGAACATTAAAGGATTCAAATCATTGTTTATTAATTATTATACAATGCTGTTTGAAAGATTAGATTCAATGAAATCAACATAGTGGACAGAAGTTCAAACCTGGGATACCTCGGGTGGTTTCGTCTTCTCACTACCATCATCCATATGAGTACCACCATCCATCTCAAAGAGGTCAGGGAGTTGCGACCTTATCAAACATTGGGGACCATGGTAACACTCTTTGATATTGGCACCTTGAAGTATTTCGTTTTCAACCAACAACCACATTAAACGGGCAAAATCAAAAAGTTCCGGGTGCCCATTCATTACCAATCGACGCATATCATGTATTTTGTGAGCTGCCTCTGTCCCAGGTTTTAAATACATAAATGTGGTGATAAACAAATGCAAAAAGTCCGCATAATCAGATTGACCTGGATCCACTGCATCACTGACCGGCAAATTCAAGTTCAATGCGGCAGCCAACGTATTCTTATTGACGTTAAGGAGGCGTCCTCGGATTTTGGCTACTTGCTTTATTGGATCATAAGTAGCTATTAATTCGCCCAGGAACTTTTCTTTTACAATTTTCTCATTCATCACTGCCGTTACGAATGGGGTTAATCCATACAAGTATATTTGTTCATCTATATCGTTGATCCCTTCTGATTTTGATTCTGATTGAAGTTTTGTCATGCCATCGAAGTCTTGAATGACCAGCTTATCGGCTATTTGCTTGATTTTTGATTCCATTGCGAAGGTTTAGAGAGATGGAAGAATTTTCTTTGGTACGAAGAAGAAAAATAGGATAATCGTGTTTTTTAGTTGTTGAAAGAGGCGACACAATTTTCTAGATTGTGTGAGAGAGGTATATCTTAATTTTTCAAAGAACGTTTGTTTTCCTTTTATAAGCCCACAGCCACCACTTAATTACCCAACCCGCACACAATATGTGGAAGTCTATAAGCTCAGCTATAAAGTCTAGGAAGCCCACTTATCAACTGCAACCGCTTTAGAGTTTAAGGTAATCTTTTATGTCTTTGGGTTGCTATTATTATTAAGGCATACTAATAATAATCGAAAACCTTGGTTGTGACATACATGGCAAATACTAATACGAATCACAGGTCGATCATAATACTGGACAGTGATGATTGTATTTTGGATGGTTTTCAAATCATACATAAATGTTATGAAGATAGTGATGATGATGATGATGATTATACTTATGAAGATTATGATATTGAAGATGAAGATGAAGAAGTAAAGGAAGAGATGACACCCCCTAAGGTTGTTACATCTGAAGATGGTTTGAAAGGGGTGCTTGTTGTGTTCAAACATGATTGGTCTACTCTTGGTAAAAGGAAAACTCCTCCTTCTGCATTTGATGATCATGATTGCCCACTTTGTGATAAACCTTTCACTGGTGGTGGAGACCATCGAGTTTGGTACGTATTTTTAGTTAGTTATCCTTCATATGTTTTTAATTATACACTTTGATAGAAGCAGTCTCCGGTTTACCCAACGTGATTGGGTATCGTTGTTGTTGTATATGTTTTAATTGTAATTACTAGTGATTGTGGATTTGATTAAGGGGGTTTCTTTCGGCTTATGTCTTATTTGGTTTCGGCCTTATGTTTCATAACCTCACTTTTTGTGGCTTATTTTGAAACTTTTCTGCTGATATAAGGGTGTGTTTGTTTAAGCTTATATGTGGGCTTATGAGGATATTTGTTTTTCAGCTTGTATTTCATAAGGCCCAAATTTTTATTTTAAGACTGTTGGGATTATGTTAGTTTACCGGTAATCATTGTGTTTGAGTCAAAAATCACATTGACATAATTTCCACAAGTAGTTAAATCAATCCGCCCTCTTTCTTATTTTTTATTTTCGGTGGTATATATTGTTCACTAGAATGCGGCAAGTGCAATAGTATCTCTTCTAAATCATATGGCTTATTCTGATGCTTTCTCTATATCATTGAATTAGCCCAATGTAGTATGTCTCTCATTTGTGTTGTGTAATGATGCAGTTCGCTTCCTTGTGGGCACATGTATGGAATGTCATGTATAAACAGTTTGCTTCAACCATCTCAAAGCTCTGGGAAGGTGAGTATCTCCACCATCAACTGGAGTATCAATTAATTCTACCAAAAATACAAATTCTTGTTTCTCATATATACTGTTTTGTTCGTTTTACATTTGTCTTTACTATTTTTTGTCAGTGCCCTAGATGTAACACCTTATGCACATTGAAGGATGTTAGACTTCTTTATCCAGCTCGCACTGATTCAACCATACTCAAGGTAATTGATCTCCTTCTTAAAGCCATCCTTCATTTCGCTCTCTTCATGCGTAACTTTCTTTTTTATATAAATGCTAAATTTTTGTTTAAGAACTAAATTTTAATTCATGTACCAAAGTTCAAAATTACAAATCACTAAAAAAAACTGTTGTGATGATCAAGGTGCTGCAGTGGCAGCAGCACTGAACATTTCATCCAATTATTTTTAACACATTAAACATAGTTGTCATGGCGTTAGAATCCAAAAATATGACATTCGGAAAGCAATTTAAAGTTCTCTTTGTATCTGCAATTAAAGGTCTCTTTACTGTGCGTGTCATACTAAAAGTGTCGATGGAGCCATTGAATATCCAAAGTTTCCCATGAAATCACAAAATGAGCCATCTCACAATCATTTATCCTTAAAATTACTATCATTTTGTGGAGAGAAAACATTCTAGTTATTGGAGTCAAATGGTGGTGTACCGAATTTCCATTCACCCCAGTTCTTTTACGGTTATCAACGTTTGACTGAAAAGCAGATGGACTATCATAAGGTGCCAAATAGAACCAAAAATTATTAGAATCTGGAATTGGAACCCAGCAAGTTCGCCTGTAAATTGAATTCAAAAAGCTCACTTGTAACTTTATCTTTTACTTTTTTATAAAAAAGAAATACAAGTTTTGTGTAATGTTAGTTCAAATATTTATGCAGGCATCCACTAAACACTTTCCATTCACCAAAGAGGGCTTAAGGGACTTCAAACATTATGCATTAAAACGGCGCGCTGACGCATTGAAACTGCGCACTGCTACATTGGAACGTAAAACTGTTGTAGTGGATTGTATGGTTGATGCATTGAAACGGAAAATGAATGAAGAGCTGAGGCGACGTCCTCGGTGGCAGCAAGTTAGAGCATCTGAGAGTCCGGACAAAGAATTGGAACATCAGGTTGATACATTGCAACAGAGCGTTTATGCATTGGATCGGGAGGTTGATGCATTTGGATGTCGGGCTGATGCGTTGAAACGGCGGGCTGATATATTGAAGTGGCGAGCTAAGGCATGCAAGGCAAGTATGTACTTTTTTGAGCAAAGGTACAATGAGCATATGGAGTGGGTGCGAGAGAACACAGAAGATTGACTGGCATAATATTATGTTGCAGCAGCTACTTGTCACCAACACTTTTTAGCACTATTACTTTACTACACTAACATTTACCAGCTTGTTGGTGAATGTGAGGCCAATCACTGTTCACTCAGTAATTAACCCCATCTGCTAGCTACGTGGCGGGAAGCTACGGTGCGTCTGTTAGGCTTGTTGGTCTCATCCGGATCATCTTTGTATCGAATCAAACATGTCTATGAACAAAAACACACGACACACAAACTCACACTTTTGTATATAATGAATTATGTTAATTTTTACAATGTGTCGACACTTGTTTATATACTACATGACACGAACCATTGTGACTTTTCCCAAGAGTCACAACTTTTCATAAATAACTACCTATAACCGAAATTAACTAACTATTCGGTTGGTAACTTTATTCTTGACATTCTAGGACCCTAAACTTATACACTTTACATACATGACTCTAAATACATAAACTAATTACACTACGACCCCTAAATATGGATTAATGAATTATCATCCAATATTCCTCCCTAATTTATTAATCCATGCCTTCAATATCTTCATACTCCATTATCTTTATCTTGATCTTCAACAAGTTAGGCCCTCTAGCCTTTAGTCCATTAAAATCTGTCCACTTTTCTTTTGAACCACTGTTGTATCTTTTCTCTCTATAGTCTTCGAACAACAACTTAGTGCAATCAGTTTCCTCCTCACTTTTTTGATGTTTCTGGACTCTGGTACGCAATCAACACAGCAGCAATTTCCTTTAAAATCATCTTGTTCATTCTTAACAGCATCTGTCTTCATGTCACCATTTCCAGCATCTTGTTTATCAACAATAATCTCCTTTAATCTCTAATTCACAACCATTGTTTATCAACAACAATCTCCTTTAATCTCTAATTCACAACCACCCAACAACTATGGGTTTCTGCTTCTGGTTCTTTTGCTGCAAATGCACGATAGTAGTTCCATTATCTCTAACGATTGCTCCTGTGTCCCTTCTCCTTCTTCTCTGATGTTACAACACAACTGGTAAGTTCTCTTGAATCTCGTTTGGTTCTCTTTGTCTCATCTCCAAATTTGATCCCTTGATCAAATTTCTTTTTTCTCTGAATTAACTGATCCTCTGATCAGTTTCTGTCTCCTCTCTATTCGACTTTTCTGAATCTAATTTGGGCTTCTCTAACCCGTTCTGACCGGTCTGCTCACGGTCAGTTCTTCTCTCAATTGATTCCTCTGAATCAAAACTCTTCTCTGTCTCTCCTTGATTAACCGGTATGCCCACAGTTTCTTCTTTCAATTTGATTCCTCTGAATCAATTTGTCTCTTTTTCTTCTTGATTGACCGGTATGCGCACGGTCTGTTTCTTCTCTTGATTGATTCCCTGAATCAATCCGTCTCTATTTCTCTTCTTTGGAATGATTCCCTGAATCGCTTTTCAACTTGATTCCCTGAACCAAATTGTTCTTCTCTCTGATTGGTGTTTGCAGTATAGTTTCTTGCAATCTGCAAAATGTACTCCTCTTGAATCGTTGCACTCCTGATTGCCTTCACACACTGAAACACCGGGTTTGATTCGAACATCTGACGCTCTGATACCACTGTTGGTCCCATCCGGATCCAGTGTTGTAAAAATCGGCCATGGCGGCCGATATGGCGGCGCCATGGCGGCTGGCGGCGGTCCACCGCCACGATTTTTGGCATATCGGTCTAATTTGGCGTTTTGGTCAATATCGGTCAATATCGGTCAACATCGGTCAAAATCGGTCAAAGTCGGTCAAAGTCGGTCAAACTCGGTCAACATCGGTCAATAATTTTGTTTGACTTATTAAAAAAATGGGTATCTTTTAGGGTTACAAGTAGGGGTGATCATCGGTCGGAAACCGGACCGGACCGGCCAAGACCGGACCGGACCGAAGACCGAGAACCGGAAAACCATAGACCGAGACCGGACCGAATATGGTCGGTCCGGTCTCGGTCCGGTCTCGGTCCGGTCGGTCTTCGGTCGGTCCGGTCCAATTAGGCAAGTTTTTTCGGGTTTTTGGTCGGTCCGGACCGGACCGGACCGGACCGACCGGACCGAGACCGAATTTGGCAAAAAGCTTAGACCGAGGACCGGACCGAATGTGGTCGGTCCGGTCCGGTCGGTCTCGGTCCGGTCGGTTTTGTCGGTCGGTCCGGTCCGGCCGGTCCGTTTGCTCAGCCCTAGTTACAAGTTTGGAGCGTGTTTATTATTTTTCACAGCCACTCCACTCTATCTCCAACTCCATCTTAAAGAAGATAACAATCCATCAACTCCGGCGACTCTCCACTTCCGGCGACTCCTCCGGCGACGCCTCCGGCCACACAACCACAGGTATCTTTTCTAATTTAATTAATTAATTTTTTTTTTCTGATTTAAATATTTAATGAATTAAATTTCTGATTTCATTAATTTACTAATTAATTTATATGTTTACATAATTGATAATGTAATAGAGTAATAGGAATAGAATAAATTATAATCTATATGTAATTTATATGTTTACTTAATTGATAATCTAAATATCTGATGCATATTGATAATTTATATGTCTACTTAATTGAAAGGTGTTAACTTTTTTTTCCTGGTTTTGAATGTGACAAATGCACAACCACTGATTAACTTATTTCACATTTCAGTTCATTGACACCTGAGAATGGCATCTGGATCTGGTAGTTCACCATCCGTTCAGTCATCTCTTGCCGGTGCTAAGAGAAAATCGAAGGATATTGGTTGGGACTTTGCTATTTGCCCGGTTCCAAACAACACGGATAAAGTTAAATGCACCTTGTGTGGCAAAAATATGAGTGGGGGGGTTACAAGACTGAAACAACATATTGCACAAATAACAGGACAAGTAACGTCATGTCCAAAGGCTACCAAAGATGATCAGTTGAGATGTCGTGATGCTATTAACGGAGTGAAGTTAAAAAAGCAAGGTAAAAAGGAACACGATGAAGCCATAAGATCGGAGGTGAGAATTGATATTGATAGTGAGGAAGAACTACATGATTCTAGCATGAAGGAACCAAATCTTTTTGGCCCCATGGATAATTTTGCAAATAAAGTAAACCCCGAGGAGTCTTTAAAGAGGGGGAAGGGAACGAAGGGTAAAAATGTTGATCTTTGCAATGCTATTCGGAAAGACAGGATGTGGATGGCAAAGAAATACGTTGGTAGGTGGGCATTTGAGGCCGCGATTCCTTTTCACGCCTTTGAACTGGATAGCTTCAAATTGTTGTTGGAAGTGGTTGGCCAATATGGACCCGGGCTTCCACCTCCTACTAGATATGAGCTGAGCACCCCAATCCTAAAGGAAGAGGTTGAAAGAATAAAAAACTCGGTGAAAAGAAATGAAGAAGAATGGAAAGAGGATGGATGCTCAATTATGACGGATGCTTGGTCCGATAGAAAGAGGAGGAGCATTATGAATTTGTGTGTAAATTCAAGGATGGGTACCGTTTTTTTATCTTCCAAAGAATGTTCGAACGAAGCACATACAAGCCAATACATATATGAGTATGTTGAATCTTGCATTCAAGAAATTGGTGCCGAACATGTTGTTCAAATTGTGACCGATAATGCCTCAAATAACATGGGAGCGGCTGAGTTGCTTAAAGAGACGAGGCCAAAGATTTTTTGGACATCATGTGCGACGCATACCATTAACCTTATGCTTGAAGGTACTATATATTACTGTTATCTGTAATTGTGATTATGTTACTGTAAATGTTAAAGTTATATGTTATATGTTACTATAACAGTTATATGTTAAATACTTATATGTTATATACTTACATGTTCAAGGTATTGGTGCACTTCAATGGTTTAAGAAAATCCTAGATCAAGCAAAGAAGCTAACAATCTTTATTTATTCTCACCACAAAACGTTGGCCATGATGAGAAATTTCACAAAGAAAAAGGATATTGGGTTGCTGATTGTGATGGAGATGGAGATAAAGAAGCTGAGGTTCAAACCGATTCAGAAGCACATTGGGAAGCTGTTGGTGCAGCTATGGAAGCCGATGAATATCTACAACCCCGACAAAGTTCAAGAACAACAACTAAAACAACTCCAAGAGAACTTTTTGACGATGATTTCGAGTCCGGGAGTGAAGAGGAAATATATGAAGAAGGTGAATACGAGTCGGATGGAGTTAACATCATAGAAGAATGATTGAATGAACTTATGAACTTTTGCCTTATGGTTTTAACTTTTTAGCATGCTAAACTTTTTATGGTGTTTGTCGAGATTCTGCTATTTTTTTAACTTGTAATATGAACTCAGTCCAGATTCTGTTATGGTGTTTGTACAGAGATACAGATTATGTTATGGTGTTTGACTGTTTGTCCAGGTTATGTATGGTGTGTGTCTATGTTCTGTATGGTGTTTATCCAGGTTCTGCAATCACATGGCTGCTGAATTGGAGCATTTTGATAGTACCAGGTCTGCTCAATTGAAGTACCAGACTACCAGGTGTCCAGGTTAGGCAAATATATGTTATAAATATAGCTTATGTTTTGTTTAGTGTTATAATTTAGGTTGCCTTTCAAAAATATACATAATTTCCTTTATAATTTATGCTCTCCGCCATGGCGCCGCCAAGACCGATATGGCGCTTGAAGGGGGTCGACCGCCACGGTACCGCCGAGCGATATTTACAACCTTGTCCGGATCATCTTTGTATCGAATCAAACATGTCTATGAACAAAAACACACGACACACAAACTCACACTTTTGTATATAATGAATTCTGTTAACTTTTACAATGTGTCGACACTTGTTTATATTGTGACTTTTCCCAAGAGTCACAACTTTTCATAAATAACTACCTATAACCGAAATTAACTAACTATTCAGTTGGTAACTTTATTCTTGACATTCTAGGACCCTAAACTTATACACTTTACATACATGACTCTAAATACATAAACTAATTACACTACGACCCCTAAATATGGATTAATGAATTATCATCCAATAAGGCTGCCTTCTTGTGTCTTTTTTTCTTTTTCTTTCTTTCAATTCTTTCTTTGTTTATTTGTACTTTGTTACAAGTTAGGTTGGTGATTCTTTCTTTGCCTTCTTAGTTTTTTACTGTTTTTTTATGGGTTAATGACAATTAATAGCAATTAATTTTCTACGTGCCATGGCATAAATTTGTACCGTTATGATCCACGTTAGATGATTCATTACTTATGTATTTTTTTTGTGAATGATTGTAGCCAATTGGTTACAAAAATTGTAGCCAAGCTATCCCCTTTTGTTATTACCTTAATTATCTATTATACTAAAAGAGAGTATGTACGGTACATACAACGAATAGCATGGATGTGTTCTTGAGTTTTTTTATTAAAGAAAAGTGAAGTTTCAGCCCACTTTTGAGACTTTTGAGATGAAATACTTTACTTTCAAATTACTTTTTAAGTAAGCAAATTTGACCATCTTTTAGCTCTTAATTGATGGCTCACAATGTATTATGTGAATGTTGATGTTATAAACGTAAGGTATTTAGTAAGCTACATTCCAATGAACTTCAAAAAAATTAATCTTTACTAAAGCTAATAAGTTTAAAGATGTTTGGATAAAGTTATCGTGTTTTGACGACGTAATAAACCGATAAGCACCTCAAAAGGCTTAGGCCTGTTCAGGATTAGCTTACTGTTATTGTTACTTTTATTTGTGGAAATTGATATGCTCGAACTGAGAATTGAGGAGGCTACTAGGCATAAGAACAAAAAATATTTAGATAGTTTGGAGAATCTTGAGGAACATATGGACGACTATTTTTATAGGTAATATATTCTTTTTAGTATGTTTACTAAGACAGTGTTGGCGTAAATATATTATGTATTTTATAGGGCAAAATTATTAAAAAAAAAATATTATACTTGCCACTGTTTCATCTTCTGAGTAACGAACTATTTTTTTTTTTTTTTCATTTTGAGGGTAATTTTCTTTTAAATTCATCATCTTTAGGATATTTTGCGAAATTTTTGAACATTTTTGCCCCTCGTAGCTAATACAAATTTTTTTTTTCCCAAAGGGCAAAAATGTCACATATTACCCTAAAGATGATGAATTTGAAAGAATATTACCCCCAAAATGAAAAAAAATGGTTCGCTACCCAAAAGATGAAACAGTGGCAAGTATAATACTTCTTTTAATAATTTGCCCTATTTTATATCCTTCACTATACACCTTAGTTTTTAGTAGTCATGTTGTGTATTTGCGATATCATTAACTTTAAATCATGCTCTAATATAGAAAAACCTCAATTGCACGAAAAAGCAAGAGACACAGAACAAGCCCTACCGGAATTAGTAGCTCTTTTTGAAGCAAAAAGGAAGAGGGAAGTTGAGTGAAAAGTAACATGCCATTGTTTACAAAAGGCATTGTGTATAATGTCATTGAATTATTGACAAACATTGTAGCTCGTTAAGTACGAGAAT
Source organism: Artemisia argyi (assembly GCA_030686995.1). Lineage (NCBI taxonomy): Eukaryota > Viridiplantae > Streptophyta > Magnoliopsida > Asterales > Asteraceae > Artemisia > Artemisia argyi. The sequence continues at coordinate 11,195,082 of CM060691.1, read as the reverse complement.
AAGTTATGCAGTAGGTTTCTTTATAAGTATAAAGTTGTCAAGTTTTTAGTTCCATAATCTTAAGTATAGAGTTATCAACTTTTACATTCGCATACTCAGCTCCCCGTTTTGGATTTTCCTGTGATAAGAATAAGAAATGAGAAAATGTTTCGTAGCTTATATTACCTGCATCCATTGTATAAAATGAAAATAAGGCAAAAATGGTAGCATGATTTGTGAAACGGTCGGTTTTGAGCCATGGAGAACTACATACACAAAGAGCACAGTCGGTTCGGTTCAATTTGACTAATCATGTTCAGTTTAACAATTAAGTATTAACATGAGGAATGGAGTAGAGTTTGACCTCGTAATCAGGTAAACTGCATGTGTGGCAACGGAAACATTCTGGATGCCAAAGTCCTCCGCATTGCAACCAACAGCTAAATCAAATAGGTCCGAGCGTATTTCACCTGTTATATGAAAATTAAGTAACAATGAATAACTTAGAAATATTTAACAAAATTAGAATCAACAAACAAATAAACAAAATACCTTCTTTTAGGTGTTTGCTACTGCCAAGGCCACCAAAGTATACCTAGGATGATCACCGCGTCTTATCAAGACATTGTTTGTTCTCAGGTTTCCGTGTGCTATTGACTTTCGATGTAGTTAGCCTAATCCCATAACAATACCCTTGACAAATAAAAAATAGAGCCCCGATAGGCATGCCTAATTGGTATGGCTAAAAACATGCCTAAACATATGTGTCATTCTCTGATTGGTGACATCAGGGGGACCAGTTTCTTCACATTTTATTTTTCCTCATATGTATTCTCCATTTTACCACATGTCTCAATCCTCTTGTTAGGCATGTTTTTAGGCATAAGTTTTAGATCCCTGAATTATTTTCCTAAAAAATATACAATGATTTTATAGAAACATAAGAAAAAATAAGCAAACATATCTGATTCTTATAGAAAAGCATACTTTAGTATGTCCATAGATTGAGGGGTTGACATGTCGTGTTCTTGTAGATATTTCTCAAAGGTGCAATCAAACTTTTCGAGAACAATAAAGTGTTGCAACCCAGTTGAATCTACGGTTAACACCTTTAACGTTATCATGTTGACAACACCCGTGGATATTTATCGTCTCATTAACACGAGGCTACTTGGTACTCACTCGTAGCTTAACCGGATAGCCATCGTGCATTCCATCAGTACGATGGTATCCTTACTGTCTTGGGCAGGTTCCGATATTGTTATCCTCTTGGGTGGGGTTTGTGAGCCGTCGTGAGCCGCGACCACAACTTCCCGAGTTGTGTGTGGTGTTTTTCAAGTCGATCATCAGACCTAAATGGCACAAATTTAAACAATGTGGTTAAGAACTTTGGACCCAAAACTAAGAACTAAAACGAAAAACTAAAAACCAAAAACTTACATGATTTTGCAAATGAGAGACAATGAAAAATTGGATATCCCGATTCTACTTCTGATAGTGTGAGTATTTTATACCAGTAGTAATTAAAGTGACCATCAAAGGGTATGAGAAATTTTTTATTAAATTATAGAACTTCCAATTTGTCAGTATTACAATTAGAACACCAGAAACACATCCAAACACAATTTTCAACACCTTGTTTGATTATAGTTAATCAGTAGGTTATTCACATAAATTATAAAATAGCGATATACTTTTCTCTCGTTTTAGCCATGTGCTCTTTATTGTACATCTAAGTCACTAAAAGGTGGTTTGTGCTCTGTTCGGGTCATTTGGTAAACTGTGATTTTAACACTTTTTTATTAATAAATGACCCAAACTGAACACAAGCCCATCTTTCATCCAATCAGATGTACAAAAGAAGTTATGTCTGTATTTTATGCAATAGCCCCATAATTATTTGATTATGGTTATTCAATATCACATAAGCAACTCTAAAACACGCACCCAAACACTCCTTAAATAGTGTTTACTTGCCATGGAGACATTCCTTAGAAAAAGCTTCATAACTCCTCATCTTCCAACATCCGGTATTGCACGAGCATAAGGAGACACCTTCACAACTTCATCCTGCAGACATTCAGCAAATGAATTAACCATAACAACTACGCAGAGAAAAACAACTGAGTCACACATCAACCAAAACTACATGCCAACCGAGTATACTCATCAATTAAACTAGAAACATCTATTCGAAAAGTCATATAATATCACTTATTCAAATCAAAACTAAGACGGCGATTCAACATCAACCGCTTAAATTTAAGTTTAATTAGCAATAAACACATATCCTATTACACTAGCAAATTCATTTTTACACATGAGCATTTCATCGAGCACTTTGTATTCAAGTTTTCACTTGAGCAATACAACATCAACTGCTAGAAATATAATATCAGTTCGAAATACTAACTGTTCAGAGCATAATATCAGTTATTCGAAACAAAACTAAGACGACGTATTCGACTTAACCTATCCTATTACCTAGAAACTCATTCGAACTCCTTATTTTACAAATTAGGCCATAATTATATTTAAAAAAAATGTGAATCAACAACTAATTACAGAATCTAAGAGCGATAATAAGTAGCATAACTATACCTTCGATGAATCAAATGGAGTGAATTGAGATCGGTTATGAAGCTAGGACATAGTTGAAGGTGTTTGTGTGTGTTTTGAGGAGAAAAGAGAAAAGGAGGAGCGGGAAATTAAGGTGTGTGTGTTATGAGCGTTATTTGTTGTAGATGATACTAGTACATTGATACGTTCGAATTGACGGCGTAGATGTATAGAAAGAATTGATAGAAAAAACATACTAGTAAATAATATTGTTGTGTTTAGGGTATGAGAATTGGATATCCCGATTCTACTTCTGATAGTGTGAGTATTTTATACCAGTAGTAATTAAAGTGACCATCAAAGGGTATGAGAAATTTTTTATTAAATTATAGAACTTCCAATTTGTCAGTATTACAATTAGAACACCAGAAACACATCCAAACACAATTTTCAACACCTTGTTTGATTATAGTTAATCAGTAGGTTATTCACATAAATTATAAAATAGCGATATACTTTTCTCTCGTTTTAGCCATGTGCTCTTTATTGTACATCTAAGTCACTAAAAGGTGGTTTGTGCTCTGTTCGGGTCATTTGGTAAACTGTGATTTTAACACTTTTTTATTAATAAATGACCCAAACTGAACACAAGCCCATCTTTCATCCAATCAGATGTACAAAAGAAGTTATGTCTGTATTTTATGCAATAGCCCCATAATTATTTGATTATGGTTATTCAATATCACATAAGCAACTCTAAAACACGCACCCAAACACTCCTTAAATAGTGTTTACTTGCCATGGAGACATTCCTTAGAAAAAGCTTCATAACTCCTCATCTTCCAACATCCGGTATTGCACGAGCATAAGGAGACACCTTCACAACTTCATCCTGCAGACATTCAGCAAATGAATTAACCAAAACAACTACGCAGAGAAAAACAACTGAGTCACACATCAACCAAAACTACATGCCAACCGAGTATACTCATCAATTAAACTAGAAACATCTATTCGACAAGTCATATAATATCACTTATTCAAATCAAAACTAAGACGGCGATTCAACATCAACCGCTTAAATTTAAGTTTAATTAGCAATAAACACATATCCTATTACACTAGCAAATTCATTTTTACACATGAGCATTTCATCGAGCACTTTGTATTCAAGTTTTCACTTGAGCAATACAACATCAACTGCTAGAAATATAATATCAGTTCGAAATACTAACTGTTCAGAGCATAATATCAGTTATTCGAAACAATACTAAGACGACGTATTCGACTTAACCTATCCTATTACCTAGAAACTCATTCGAACTCCTTATTTTACAAATTAGGCCATAATTATATTTAAAAAAAATGTGAATCAACAACTAATTACAGAATCTAAGAGCGATAATAAGTAGCATAACTATACCTTCGATGAATCAAATGGAGTGAATTGAGATCGGTTATGAAGCTAGGACATAGTTGAAGGTGTTTGTGTGTGTTTTGAGGAGAAAAGAGAAAAGGAGGAGCGGGAAATTAAGGTGTGTGTGTTATTAGCGTTATTTGTTGTGGATGATACTAGTACATTGATACGTTCGAATTGACGGCGTAGATGTATAGAAAGAATTGATAGAAAAAACATGCTAGTAAATAATATTGTTGTGTTTAGGAGAATATTGTAGAAGCTGTTAATAATGCTTTAGATTTATACAAACTCATAGGTATCAAAATAAATAAGCCGAAAAATTGAGGCTTATTAAATATAATTTAAAATTAAATAAGCTAATAAGCCTACATATAAGCTTAAACAAACATTTTCAAAATTTTTTGACCAATATCAAAATTTAGGTTTAGTTCGGTCTGGTCTTGTTTATCAAGTCCATTTAGTAATTGTTGTTAAAAAAATATATATATATATACATACATATATATATATATATATATATATATATATATATATATATATATATATATATATATATATATATATATATATATATTACTTTTTTTATTATGACATTGCATTATTAAAGTAATATTTTTTGCAAGTGCAAGTATCTTACCTCTACACCTTTTTGTAATTTTAAGCATGTTCAATTACTCGTTTCATCTTTTATATAATATAATATGAGAACTCATTTTTTGTCAAACTGAGGGATTCGATTAACCAATGAGAGGGCTTTATTTTGAAATCGAGCCCTCTCATTGGTTAATTGGTTTCTAATCGAGACGTTAAAAGTGTATTTGAAGAGCCTCCCCAAACATAGATGTGTCAAAAACGCGAATAAAAAAACTTTTGGGAACCAGGTGTGTTTTCTGAAACTTTGGTGTCGCGGGGTCTCTCGCAGTATCAGAGGCACGTTCTGGAAGGTTTTAAAAACGATGGTTATCCTCTCCGATATCTCTTCTATATTTGAATTACGCATTATCTTTTGGGTCACGGTTGCGAAACTCTAATCCTTAGCATATATATACTGGCTCAATATGGGTGCTCATTGTTCATTGGTTTTCTAATCGTTTTGCTTTCGTTTTCTTATCACATGTGAAACTATATTGATCACCGCGCTTTCGGATATTGACGGCACGAATGGTAAGTGCAATATTAAGGTAAAAGTAATTTCTATATGGAATCAGTATTACGGTGTTACTAATCAGTCCAAAGTTGCTGGTATCGATATGATTCTGATGGACGAAGATGTATAATAATTTATTTATAACCAAATATTTTTTTAAGGGCTATATGCATGTTGTAACTCTATATCTATACTACTTATAATGGAGAAAGGACTTTCTCTCCAAAAAATTCAGATGTACACAAAATGATGCATGGTTTACAACACTTTAAAGTAAGCAATTTTCATAATTACAACAACCAAAGCATTGTGTACAACAAAAACTAGCATGAATCGAAATTCAAACTACTTTCTTTAGAATTCTACATTAGTAGCATTAAAAACACTCCTATACCCAATATTACAATTATTTAAACACAATGTACAACCCTCATTCTACATTAATAGCATTAAAAACACCCCTATACCCAATATTACAATCATTTAAATATAATGTACAACCCTCATTCTACACTAATAGCATTAAAAACAACCCTACACCCAATATTACAATCATTTAAACACAATGTACAACCCTCATTCTACATTAATAGCATTAAAAACATCCCTATACCCAATATTACAATCATTTAAGGTGGAGGGTTGTACATCGTGTTTAACTGATTGTAATATTTCGTGTAAGGGTGTTTTTAATAGGGGTGAGCAAACAAAACCGAAAAAACTGAAACCGAACCGAAAACCGAAAAAACCGACCGAAACTAAAAACCGATGGTTCGGTTTTTAATTTTTCAAAAACCGAAAAATACGGTTCGGTTTCGGTTTTCGTTCAAAAATCGAACCGTAAAAACCGAACCGAACCGATTTTATTATATACTCCCTCCGTCCCAAATTATAAGTCCATTTTCATATTTCACAAAGTTTAAAAATAGTGAGGTCCTACAATACTAACCAATAAAAATTTATTCTCACCCACTTACAAGCATTCTTATTGGTTGAAACTAAAAGTGGACATATAATTTGGGACAACCCAAATTGACAAAATGGACTTATAAAATGGGACGGATGGAGTAATATATATAATTAATATAATATGAAAAAATAACTAAATAAATCAAATTTATAAATTATATTCATTTTGTGGGTAGATTTATAATATATTTATCTTAACGTTTATGTTTATATGCGTGTTTGTCGTATCGTGTGTTTACTTGAGAATACATATCAATAAATATATGATGATGATCATACTATGTGTGTAATTATAGAATTATGCAATAAAGATTATTTAGATTGTCAAAGAAAAAGAAAATAAGGATAAGCAATTTTTTATGTAATACAAGTTTATTGGTATAAATTTGTCATGCCCAAATATAAACGGTTAGAAACCGAAAAAACCGAAATCTATAATAAACCGAAAAAACCGAACAGCCAAAAACCGAATGGTTTCGGTTTTGGATTCTATAAAAACCGAACATTTCGGTTCGGTTTCCCGAACCGTGCACACCCCTAGTTTTTAATGCTATTAATGTAGAATTCTAAGGAAAGTTGTCTGAATTTTGATTCATGCTAGTTTTTGTTGTACACAATGCTTTGGTTGTTGTAATTATGAAAATTGATTGCTTTAAAATGTTGTAAACCATGCGTCATTTTTTGTACATCTGAATTTTTTTGAAGAGAGAGTCCTTCCTCCATTATAAGTACAGTAAAACATCTATAAATTAATAGTGTGAGGACCGAAATATTTTATTAATTTAGCGAGATATTATTATATCGATAAATTAATAATTTATTACTCCCTCCGTCCCAAAATTATAGTTTCCTTTTGACTTTTTCGGTCTTTATTTTTCAACTTTGACCTTAAATATTTTTGTTTATATTACATAATACTTGATGCAAAATATATGAATGGATTGAGTTTTAAATGTATTTTTCATTGGTATAATTTTCATCAACTATTGTATAACACAAACAAAAATATTTATAGTCAAAGATGAGAAAGAAAGACCGAAAAAGTCAAAAAGGGACTATAATTTTGGGACGGATGTAGTAATTTAAAGTGGTTTTACATATGGTTATGAAATTTTCAATTGTAATATATTAGTTACAATTTACACTCGTTAACGAGAAAAATAAATTTGAAAAACAAGTTACAATTAAAATTTTATGAATTCATATTCATACTTTATAAAAATAAAATTAACACTTTTTGTTGCAATACAACAAGAAAACATACCCACACTTTAGTGCAATAAAATAAAGAGATTTTGAGATAAACTCAATACAGAATTTAAGTTCAACAAAAAATAACAAGTGACAATGAATTCAGTTTTTACTAAACAATCTTATGAATTTTAAGTGTATATCACACACATACATATGAAATTTTTTAGTAATTATTAATTTATAGTTTCGTTTGGACTAATATATAAACACTAGGGATTCAAAAAAATTATTATCTTATTATTTTATCGATTGAGTCCAAATTTGTACTAGTCCCAAGTTGAGACTGGACAAATTATTAATTTTATCGAGGTTATTAATTTATCGAGTATTAATTTATAGAGGTTTTACTGTAGTATAAATAGTTAATTTTGAAAAAAGAACGTATTTTTAAAATGAATCTTAAATATAAGATGACCAAAAAGTACAAAACCATCCCACTTTTGCTTCATCAATAAAATAGATCAATAGATAATTCACATGTGATATAGCCATTATTCACATCCAAAAGAACAGAATAATAAAAAAGTATATAATGTGATAAAGATTAAGCATAACTAAGTGTTTTCACACTTGAGATAATTAGCATCTAGTCATCTTCTTAGCATCTTGTCTTCAGAGAGATTAAAAACCATCTTTAGAAGGCACAAAACCCACAAAATATTTACTTGTACCAAAAGACCTTTTCACCTAATATTTGGAAAAAGCCGATTCTTTGAGGGCAAAAGAACGCTATCAATTATTCATGTCGCATTAGCATACCTAAATAGCATCTGTAGTCACTGATCTTCACATTGTAAACCGGCCTTGATATTGCGTAAGGTACTCGAGATAAGTGCATTAACTGACTCCACTGATTCCACACTAAGTTTAGATGTTGGGGAGTCACTTGTAAGAATCTGAAAACCGACAGTTAACAGGGACCCGCCTTCCTGACTCTGGTTCTGGGCCTTGGAAGTAATCACCAAAGGTCTAGTTTCCACCCCATCAGGTAGAATTGAAAAACCCGAAGATAATACGGCAATGGTGCTAGAGTCACATCCAGCCATTACTGATTGCATGTTGGTCACACTCACTGGTGCACACACTACCATGGACTCGTATGTGTTAGTGCAACTATCCTGGACCATCCACATGTTCTCCTTTGACTTCATTGTCTGGATTCGAAAAAATAAATTTAATAAAAGAATGTAAAATATAAGGGTGACGGCCGCCTTTTCTTCTACTTTGCGTTCGGCCAAAAAGTGAAGGTGGAAAACTGCTTGGGTTATATATACTTTTTTTGTGCAAGTCAAAAACTGGTCGGTTCAAAATGGATAATTTTGTACAGGTCAAAACGGGTCAGTCGAAATGATCCAAAATGCTTTCTGTCTAAATCTTCTATTAAAAAAATAATAATAATAAAAAAAATAAATAAAAAATAAAAATAAAAAAAATCAGTGATTGAAATATGATTTCAAAAGAAAGATAATTTTTTGAATAAAGTAGATTAGAAGGTTTTATGCATTAAAGATACACTTTGGGCAACTATCAACCAACTTGATCATATTAAACATGTTCATTAGCGAATGACTTGAATTTTACACCTCTACTGGAAGGAAAAAAGAATCTTACATGAATGGAGACGGTATTTCCTCGAACTTGTCCTTTTGTCAAGGTGGCTATAGAGTGCACTGGACCACCATTTGACATAATATCCCACTGAAAATTCAGACCATGGCATGAGTATTACAAGCTTTGATATAGACTTTGTATTCAAGAAAAAATCCTGATAAGGAGATTATGTATACCTCATTTCTTCGAGCTTCATCTCTTAGGAAATCAAAAAGAAGAGTGGGAGAAACGGGCAACCATACAGATGATACTGCACATAGTATCACTCCTAAGGGTTCACCAGGGTCATTTAGGTTCTTCCTAGAAGCCACCCTTATATCATCTCCTGTCTTACTTGGTATCTTTCTCCATGTGTTATAGCTTGAGGCACCTAATGCTCGACCAAAACTCCATGTCATTCTCTGCGCTAATTTCAAAATACTTTTCCTACCAGCCAGTGTAGCAATGCCTAATTGAACATGAATATGATCAACCGCATAGTTACATGAAAACAAAATATGAAAGTCGAGTATCAACAGGTTTGTAATTTAAATACCACTAGGATCCTTAGTAGGAACATTTGTTGCGAGGACGAACACAAGACGCTCACATTGTTGCTGCAATGTAGCCATCCAATGCCTTGCTCCAAAAGCTAGACCACTATTGATGAGTGCACGATACATGGAATGTGCTACGCTTTTCTCATATTCGAAATGCTCAATCCAGGTGACCTAAAATAACACAATGGAATAATTTAAAAAAAAAAAAAAAAAAAAAAAAAAACACTGAGATCACAAAATCTGAAATCCCTTGAAGTGTTTGGCTTCATTTTATTACGAGGTTGTGATGGTTTTACCTTACAGTGACCGTTTGATTTGTCCTCTATGATGCAGCCAGATGGGCGTTTTCTACATCTAGCAAGAGATGCATCAATGTTTTTTTCTACGTTGTCAATGGAAACGTCTACAATTGCCCACTTATCAGCATTCAGTTGCTTGGAGTATCTCACGAAATAGACTTCTCTTGTGGCCACTAAAGGAGTTAACATTTGCAGTTCTGCAAACATCTGCAACCCATGTGAAAAATCAACCAATTTTGTCCAACTTATGTTGCCAAAGATAATGAGTAGAGTACACAATAGACTGTTTGACTTTAAGTATGTTACTCACCAATTGAACCGCACCATTTCTGTTACCACCTTCCCCATTGCAGATAACATCAAGGGTAGCTGCTTTTGCGATCATGCATGGAAACATCTCTTCGTATTGTTTCTGCCAAAACAAATAGACACAAGATAATCAGAATTACAACATAGCCATACAGAATTCTACCATAGCATATATTTTCATGAAGATAGATGTGCACTGTACCACATCCATGAAAGTTTGAACCAGTAGCGACAGATCCACAAACACAACACCGCTGTCTCTAGATGCCTCAACGCATCTACTGCTTCGAGTCTCAACGGGAAACTCCTTTAAGTATTCATCATAATTCAGTATATCTCGATCTGTTTCAAAGCTCCGGATCCACAGTGGTTCCCTAGTACTAGCCATCTTCACAAGCTCTTCCAAAGCCAAATTGACGATCTCCATTATTCTAGACTTTTCAAGCCCAAATACGCCACTACACATATCTAATGAGCTTTTATTTTCATGGTCGTTTCCTGCAGAGCCGGAGTTTGTTGGCGAGCTTCCCTGTGGATATTTCCCCATCGATGTCCTGAGCTTTTCAATCTACACATAACACCAGGTAAGATATGAATTTGAGGTGCATAGCTTCAGGAAAAATAATGAATAAAGACTTAATAATACTGGTAATGACTTCACAACCTCAGCTTTGAGTTTGGCATTTTCAACACGAAGCTGTTGTTCATCAGTTAAAGTGACGGCATCCTTGCTGGAGCTACCAAAGCCGCAGTTAGGACAAGTACCCTTCTTGACAGTCTCCCTCAACAACTTATTTTCATCACGTAGTTTATCCATTTCTGATTTCAGCAATGAGTTTTCATGGCGCTCTTGTATAGCCTGCAATGGCAACAACATTTTTATCAACATAACAATAACCAACAAGAACTTTTCTTTTGCACGAGTCTTGCTTGATCTAGATTATTCTGAACAAGAATTGTTTCATAATGACAGGAATCTTAACATCATGAAAATAAATATGAAAAACCTTGATTTGGGTACGTCGATTTTGAAACCAGAACTTCACTTGTCTGGGATGAAGGCCTAAGCGTTTGCTCAACTGTTGTCTTTGCTTCTCATCCGGGTGAGGAGACTCCTTAAATAACCTGTAAATGGAAGGTCAACCATTGATCTGTAGTACAACCATGCATGCTGAGCTGCTAGATCGAATGCTGATTAATCTGATTCTGATATGCGTAAATTTTGATAACATGTTACATAGAATGCGCTGCATTTAGGTGTAGATATGCAATGGACTAAGTAGATGTCTGTATAAGCTACTCATTTAAACTAACAAATGGTTCTTCAAATTTCATTTTGTATGTATATATATTGATGCAAACTTCCGTCATACGACTAACTTTATGCACTAAAGAGTTTGCATGCATACTTAGATAGTGGGTTATCAACCAAACGGTAGCCAGGGAACCAAACGAGGTAATTCACAATATGAATATTTGTATCGATCAATTTTCATTGTTGTTGCATGTAAAATAGCTAGCGTAGATAGTATTTACAGCTAGTCTTACAAGCTAACATTACACACTTTTTTTAAAGGTTATCCAACATCAAGTCATGCAAATAAGATTTACAAGATTTAATATATATTATGAGCGGTAATTAGTGGATCGTAGGGACATCAGACACAAAGTTAGAGGTTAAGTTAGTGACGTCCCACTCATCTCAAAATATTTGACCAAATATGTCAAGAATCTTAATTATTCTAATAAGATGAGCCACACATCAAACTAAAAGGACCACATATGACAATAAACACAAAGACTTTTCATATCAATATTTATATGAATACATACATGTGACAATAATGAGCCAAGGTTCACCATATCACCTTTAAAATATGCTTAACACATGCTTGTGGTTAGGTGTTGCCTCATCTTCGTGACTTTACTTGGTACACTTTATTATTTATTAAATATATATAACATAAAAGAAATAGCTTTACATGAAACATGATGACCTTTAGTTTTAATTTATTAGTTTAAAGCTGAATTAGTGCCCCTATACAATGTATGAACGTCTTACCCAACCAACCACCTCCATTTTCTCGCAAAGATTCTTTTATATGCTAATTTGATGGAATGTCCACCTCTCACTCATTATCCACCGAACTGAGCTTTGATCATCCGAGTTACAAGCAACCAATCAATCGGCTATTAAATGCTAATTAATTAGATGACCTTTGGAGTTAAACAATGGCTCTAATAATGCATGTCAAAGTGAATACCATTTTATATCTTTAAACCTAGAACCAGTGTAAATATTGAAAAGGGCCTCAATGCAAACCATACATGAAATTGCACCACTCATTTGTTATCTATATGCGCTACAGTGAAAGTTCAACAATGCCGTACAATTATTAGAAAAAAAATGGTTTAACCTTATACAATAGCTAGCCATTTACATGTTCACAAGTACTCACATTTATACAACGCGCGAATTTTTTGTCTTATTTACGCAACACATGTGAAAATAATGTTTCGATGTATACTACATATTGTTTTTTTCACATTAATGCAACATATATACTTGTGAATAACTTTTGGAAATTGTACAGTTTTCAATTTTAAAAAAGGGAGCAACATAGTTGTAAATAGCGAACAAAAATGTTTGCTCATCCAACATTTCAAATTAAATTAAAAGCATACGGTGCAACAAAGTTAGGGGCTACAAGTCTATAACACACCGGTGTTATAGTTAAAGTCGTAATTCAATGTTATCATGGCAACAGTGATCGAACTAGGCTTGTGTTTCACTATTTTTTTATTTAAGAAACAGCGTTTGTAAGTGCTACAACCAAGGAGCAAAATGTGGTTCAGTGATACCACAGTGTGAGCTCCAACTGTATCGTATAAACTACATAAATAAAAAGTACGATACGATTCTCATCAAATAACAAAAAATGATTATATATAGCCTATAAGATATATCAATCAATGACCGATTAAACTAGTGATTTAGGCATGATAAATGCATGTTGAATTAACATACTGCGAGTGTTATTATTAGTATATATGACTATATGCATATATGTATATATTAGGGCTGAAAAATAAGCAATAATAAAAATGAAAAAGAAAGTGACGTACGCTTCCATTTCACGAATTTGTTCAGCGGTGTGGCGGTGATACTTTTTTCTTTTTTTATTACTAGTACTAGTATTAGTAGTATTATTATCACCGTCATCAACGACGTCAGGATGATGATCACCGTCAAACATCTCGTCATCTGGACCTGAATTCTCACTGCTTATCTCCGTCACTACAGTCGTCGTTTCTTTCCGATCATTATTAGCAACGTCTCCCTCACGAAATAAACCCTAAAATAAATAAATATAAAATAAATACAAAAAAGAAAAGTATATATATATATATATATATATATATATATATATATATATATATATATATATATATAAATAATAATAAAATTAAAAAAAAAAAAAAAAGTAGATGATCAGGCTTACGAGAGTGAGGGCGAGAGATGTGGAAGGATGAGTGTTATCGTTAGAAGAAGACATGATGATTATGGTGATCGATAGATGCTAGAGTCGATGAAGCATAGTCAAAGTGTGTGTGTTTTTGGGGTGTGTGTGTTTGGGTGGGCCAGGGATTGAAGGAAACAAAAGGAAATGAGAGTTGCAACGTTTTATTTGCTGCTTTTTGTGTGTTTGTGTGTGTGTGAATGTGTGAGGGAGAGAAAAAACTAAAAAGGTTGAGTAGTAGGAGTACTAGTATGGTATGGTGGAGGTGAGTGGGGGCTGGTAGGGGTTGACCGTTAGATATAGTTGGACTAGTAGACCCTCCCCCTCTTTACTTTCTTTGGTTTTTTCGTTTAGGTAACTAGTGTTTCGATTATTTGGCCGACTAATTCATAGGGCTTAGACTTATCGTTACATAGATTCAAGCCGGGTAAAGAGATTAGTGTAGTCATTTTAAGGTTGTTTGCATCTTACAAAAATTGAATTTGAAAACTCACACATTTTAGAGTGAGAGTCACAGCCCTTTTGCCAGTAGGTCGGTTTTCAACTATACTACCAGTACAATCTTTTTTAACTTTTTAATTAGAATTTGCCTAAATGGGTTAAAATTGCAGCAAGTTTTTAGGAGTGTTTGTTACTACTTGTTAAACATGTTTTTGTGTTTAGGTAAGTCTTCGAAATGTTTATATCGGCGAGGAAATGATTCCGTGCATCTTTTTAAATACTTATTGATTTTTTTCTTTGATGTGTCTTGTGACGGATAGTATGTGGAGACGCCCTTTGTGACGCCATCACAACCCTCGTGATGCCGTCACACCACATAAATTGACGCGTCACACTATGGCGGTGGAAAATAAACCCTAACTTGTTTGACGGCGTGACGGCGTCACAACTATAAGTTGATGCCGACATAACTTTGTTTTCTATATATACTTCGCATTGTTTTCATATTTTCGTGTGAAATTATTGGGAGATAAACCCTATACTGTTTTTACTTGTTTTCCATATCCTTTTAGCCTCATATCTCCTATGTATTGAAAATATAAGTTCTTTACTTAATCAATCAAGTATGTTTATCATTAATATTTGATTATTTCTTGCGCTTGTTTCTCTATTGTTGTATTATGTTAAATTCAACTACTATTTACTTAGGGTTTTGCATGAAACTTGTTAGTTTATAATTCTTGTTTCCTATCAATTCTTTATTTGATTGTGTGTTTGCGATTTCGACAAATAAGTACGAAACATGATTAATATATGTCCCTCTACTTAATTGTTTATAATAGATTGTCTACGATACTTGATTAACATATGTCCTTCTAGATAATCGTCGAGAACAAAGGCTACATGCCTAGATAACTTGTGCCTTTAGTTGCCACGTCTCTAGTTGTAGTATAGTAACTAGCTAATACACGCCCATGTCTAATGCCTGTCCCTCTAGCTTAAGCTACAAAACCTGGCCATCACATGTTATTAGTTAGAATCGTTACATAGGAATCATAGGCATTTGATCATTCAAGAACTTGACAATCGATAGAAAAAGTTGGATAGCTAGCAATGAGTAGTGCACCCTAGGTAAATACGCCTTTACCTCTCATTGATTCACACCAGCAATTTACTTTACTTGCAATTAGGATTAATATTAGTTTTAAAACAAACTCTCCTCAAAACCTCGATTATTTACTTGCTTTCATGAAATATAAAAATAGCGAATCTTCCCTCGTCTTTAGATCATTTGACATGTATTTCAAGCTTACCTTACTATTCTCCTAGAGAACGATTGATCTCCCGGACTTACCTATATAGCACTACAACAGTTAGGTACATGGCCTAGGGGTTGTAGAACTTCGGTGTTGCAACCGCCGCATCAATGTTCTCTTAATTACAAAAGTTACTAAAAATTACATTACTTAGCGACTTACGATTGGCTTTATTTTTGGTAATTCTCAACCACACGTTTATGGCGGTAATTGAAACTTTTATATACATGTTTATATCGAATTAAAGGTTTGCATAACCGCACATTTATGACGGTGATTGAAACTTTTATATACATGTTTATATCGAATTAAAGGTTTGCATATTTATATGTTTCATTTAATTATTTTATAATCATTTTTTTTTTTACTGAAACTCTTTCCATTAGGCTCTTCTTCAGTAAGTCAGTGAGGAATAAGGGACCTACTGAGACTAATCCATCTTCGGTAGTCGATAACGATATTTTCTTAGTTTTAGACTTTTAGCTATCAAAACTCATCAAACTTTTGTACACCCAACAATGTAGGGGTGTTCACAAATCGAGTAATACCCACATAACCGAAAATTGAATGCGAACCGAATCGAAAAAAGCAAACCAAATTTGTAATTGACCTGAATTTATAAAAACCGAATTGAATTAGATATTCGATTTTCGATTCGGATATAACAAACTACTCTTTGATTTCGGAACTTTTCTAAGATGCATGAAAAAGACTAACATTACAAGATAAACCATCAGTTATTTTATAAACACCAATGAATGATGGATATGTGACTTGTCCACCAACATAGATAATAGATGTTGTGGGTTCAAGCCTCACTAGTAATATTTGTGAGATAGTTG
This sequence comes from Artemisia argyi, assembly GCA_030686995.1. Classification (NCBI taxonomy): domain Eukaryota; kingdom Viridiplantae; phylum Streptophyta; class Magnoliopsida; order Asterales; family Asteraceae; genus Artemisia; species Artemisia argyi. Next base: position 11,178,876 of record CM060691.1, on the reverse strand, counting down.
ATATAAGATGTGAAAGAAATTGCCGTTCAAAAAAAAAATTTTGCTTCGTTAGCATTCATTTTCATAGTTTGTCGCTTCTATAAATGATATATTATTAAACATGATGGCAATAAGAATTGCAATTGCGTAATTATTTTATCGGATAAAAGTTTATAACTTACAAATACCTTAATGCATTTCTGACTTTTAGTTTATTTTATTATTATTTTTTCATTTGAAATTTTTAATAATTTTGTTAAAGTAAGCAATTTGATTTTCTTAACCATCCAACATATCTCTTTGATAACAATCACTATTTGTCAATTAGATCGTGACACACACTAGTAACAAGGTGAATGATGTGAAAACTCATCAATTCAAATGCTACGTTTTTTTAACAATAAACGATGTTGGGGAATAACAATTGCTGAAAAAAAATGTTTAAAAAAAGACTTTACACTAATTTTTCATGTGCAAAAAGCAGTAATAGTTAGTAGCAGCAGTGACCAGTTATTTTTTTATAAAAAATGTTTGATAACGTAGTTGTATTTGTAACAATAATATGTAAAATAACTCCTAAATGCTAAACATTTCTAAATGTTAATTCATAGAGCATTGAAAAATGAGCATTTCGAAAAAATAAATAAAACTACTTGATGCTAGCCAAACGAGTATTAAAAATCACAACGTTTAACGCTCACCATTTACCGTTCTTAAATCCTCCTAAATAGTAAATACTATGCGCCAAACACACCCATATCCGCCTCTTTTTAACTTTTTTACTAACCAATTTTTTTACATGGTCACTTAAGAATAGTTGGTATGTCTTGTATAAAAGAAAAATAAAATAGTTCATGGTCCATGGTGGGGTTGAAGAGTTCCAATATTTGGAGGTTACCAAATAAAAGTTTGGACCCTTTTTGAGATGTTGGCTTCCAGCAGAGGTAGGTGCAATTAATGTGGATGCCGATGTTTGCACGATGCATATAATTTCAACCAAAAATATCAAAATAGTTTTTCGTAATTAATTGTGTTAAATGCTTATACTAGTAATAAGCTATTAGGCATATTTAAATACGATATTTAATGTCAAAATAATTGGACGAGTTACATGCAATTATGAAAACAGGTTATCTACTAGCTTTTGTTTTGAAAATGCATGTGCTAAAAATATCATTTTTAACAGAGAATATCTATGTAATTATGTTATTTTGCATGAAATGACAAGATAGATTAGAGATTAGATCATTGTAGAAATATATATATATATATATATATATATATATATATATATATATATATATATATACTAGGCGAGTACCCGTGCATAGCAACGAAAATTCCTAGCGGCGGACAATTAACGATATAATATCGTGGTAAGTGTTTCGTTTACGATCAACTTGTATCACAAATTTTAATCAAAATCATAAATCTTTCAAAGAAACATTAATTTGGTGGAAGACTCGATGTCAACTATTGGATGACTTTCGAAATTACTTTCACATTACAAATGTTGATATATTCGAGTTCATTAAGATGGCGATAAGGGTTGCTACAACTGATCACCCAGATGATTTACGAGTTGAGAGAGACACAACGGCTTGGATGTTCTTGTTAGCTGTATATTCTTATGTGATTGATTTGGTCCTATCCGAATATTTACTATGATTGATATTGTATTGTAAATCATTAGCTGGAGATTTGGTCTTATCACATTGCATTGGGTAATTAGCATTTATGGTCTTATGACAATGTAATGGTCTATAATCGCAACTTACAAATATTCCAAATATTTCAAAATTCCAAACGGAATGGACGTTTCTAGGTTAACTTTAAACAAAGAATTATTTATTCCCAATTAATAGGTTTGGGCCGTTTGGCAATCAAAGAGTTTCTATTCAAGAAATATTTTTCGTTTAGTTTTTTTTACAGCTTGTGAACATGGAGAATCCCAAAAATAATACAATTTGCCAATAAAAGAACAGTCATAAGATGTGTTTGTAACTAATATAAGTTGCTACTAACCAACAATATATATAGCAATGGTATACAAATGCAACTATGATTCCGTAGTCACATGAATCTCCACAGCTGCATGTGTGAATAAAGCTACTCCTCCTTAAACCATATCTTGAGATGACGATATGTGCATTCATCCATTACCTGAAATAAGCACAAAAAACGGACGGGTCAGGAAGAGGAGTAAATAACCTCAAAATTGCAAATATTATGTTGTTGGTATAAACCCCACAAAAGGAAGCAAATCGGGACACATTGGGCGCATTAGATAATCTTTTTTGCCATCAATCTCAACCCCTGCAAGGACATTAAATAACAATAGATCACATATGATAACTATTTCATTAGTTGTCAGTTAAGAAAGAAAGACTACCTGCAACATCAATTCACTTATTCTAAACCGTAATTGCTAACTTGCTACCCAAGAACCAAATTCTTTCCCGGTCCTATATTCACCCGACCCGACTTACCCCACAATCCCAAAACTTTAAAACATCATAGGACGGACTTGCTTCCTCTTGTTGGCTGAATCCTTAGGACTACAGAAAAATCAACTCTATACCGAAGTTTTTAAGAAATGACATATATGATCGATTTTTGCATATGATAACCATGGGATGCTGCATGGTTCATATGATGTTTCTAGATGTCCAACAATATGTTCCACCAGTCGTAATGAGGATGGGAAAGGGTCTTAATTCTATATCACTACACTACAAATGGGCCAAATGGAGTATACTAGAATAGGTTAAGTCAAAGAACATAGAAGAAATGCCTTACTTTTCTGGTTCTCTTCAATTAATATCTTTTCATACTTTTCTTGCTCTTTATCCTTAGCATCTCTGCAAATGAAAAATATTTCTAAATTTATTGCAACATAAATTAAGATAATAGATTAGTATCTCAGAAAAAGTCTTTAATTTCATATGATTGAAGCAACTTCCTCTCTCAAATTATCGATCCATGCAACTTGTCCTTCAAACTTATTGAATAGTTAATCATTGCATCCACTTCTACATCAAAAAGACAAAGAAATAATTCATATTGGACTCACACTGAACATTAGACAAAAATGGATTTAAAAAATGAAATGGAGTCAGCATTAGACCAAAGTACCAATAATAGTCTTTCGAAAGATGATGGCTGATTATTGTAGCTTAAATATTCACATCAAATAATTAAAAACTATACCAAAAACAAATGTTGAATATCAAGTTTTTACCTTTTGTTCTGCAACATCAGTCCTAATAAGCAATTCCAAACGCCCTTAATTCTGTAGATCATTAGATTATTATTTGACGTGTTAGTCCATTTGCCATATCAGATAATCAAGAATTAATGTGGGTAAATGGCCTTAATTCTAATGATCTACAGAATTAATTAGAATTAAGGCCGTTTATATATACACCTCGATTAAGCAACTTAGCTCTCGCTTGAGCTTCATGCATCCTTTTCTGCCGCAGTTGTCCAAATACTTGTATCGGATCTTTAAAACTTCTCGTTCGCTTATTTTGCTCCAACAGTACTTCTACAAAAAAAAAAAAAAAAAAAAAAAAAAAAAAAAAAAAAAAAAATCCAAAATATTCATAGCATGCTTATTACTTATATGCCAACAATTTGCAAAATCATAACAATGCTTAAAAACCTACGTCATATGTGACTAAAAAAACTATTTATTATTATACACCTTCCGATGATAGCCCAGGGTTCTATTTCCTGTGCTCCTGGCATCTCAGGTAGTTTGTGACCACTGATCCTAATGGCATTGGAAACAAAAGTCATCAAATATGATAATAACGCGTAGATGGTTTTTAACACTAACAGAGGTAGCAGCCTCAAACCACCTTTGAAATTGTTGTTTTGTAGCAGCCCCAAACCATCTCTAATATATATCTCGTGAACATTAAACCCACTAAAAACCATAACCAAACAACCTGGATTTTGTGTGTCAGCATAAATAGACTATTATCTGGTGTAGTTATGGCTTATAAAACCCACAGTCAAGTATAAGAGTAATCTATGAAAGTTTAATTTGAAGTAATAACAATGTAATGAGGAAAAAATGTTGCTCACCTTGAAGCTGAATATTGCTTGCTGAACCCACATGATCGTCATGAGCAATGTATACTCATGTTGCAGCATTAGCTTAGTTCATACTGCTGGATTAAGAAGTGTGTAGGCTTATCTGTGCTAGCTGATTTAAAGGGTGTTTGGATTGGTCTATTGCTGCTTAAATTCAAACCTCATTTTAGGACCCCCAACACACCCATCTCAGCCTTCATTTCAGCCCCTAATCCCATATCCATTTCAGTCCCAAAACAGACCAATTTTAGCCCCCACTTCAGCTTCGAAACACACCCATTTCACTCCCATGTCATCACCCAAAGGCATCCATTTCAGCTCCCAAGTGCACCCACTTCAGCCCCCATTTGAGCACCCAAACACACCCATTTTAGCACCTACTTCAGCCCCTAATCCCACACGCATTTCAGCCCCTAAACTGACCCAATTCAGATCCCAAATCCACCCATTTACCTACCATCAGAAAAATGTATAACCATTGTCGAAAAATGGTTAGGTAACGGGTCAAAACAGGTTCTTTTTGTCATTGGTAAAAATGGGTCAAGTCGGCTAATGCCCAAACATATTTGAACCCACTGAACCCACCCACTAAACCATGTGACACAAATGGTAGAAAATACCAAATAAGTAAAAACTCACCCCAAATGTTCCAATTACTTGTGTTTCTTCTTCCTCCATCAGGCTGCCACCTTGGTACGGCAAAATCCCAAACCTTGCAAAAAAATCAGAAAAAATAGGCTTATGAGTTATCACCTTTTGGCTTATGATTTTATCACCTTTCTCAAGTACTAATTCAAACATATAAGCTCATAAGCCGCAAACATAAGTTAATTAAAATATCCCCTTTATAGCACCACCATGCATTTGGCATTCATTGTTTACAAATAAACCATTGCTTGGCAACAAATCAAGAAAGACAGTTAAAATCAAGAAAACCGGTTTCAAGGGCACTAGGGCACTATATACGATAGGAGTTTTCAAATTTCTAAGAGCCCAAATCCTAAAAACTGTGCTAAGCTCGGTGTTGCTTCTAAAATCAAGAAAACCGGTTAAAATGCGACCTTCCATTAAGCTCTAAAAAAGCAGTAGAAACATGATGGAACTGGTCCTTGAGAATCTTGTATTCCTTTGTACCACCTTTTAATAAAAGAAACGACTACGTTCAGCAAGTAAATCATAAACATTGAATGACAAAAGATTAGAGTTAGGTGATACATCCAGTACTCACATTCAAAATGCCAATCATGATCATATATATGATCATGGAATTCCATCAGAATAGGTATCTTAACCATAGTATCTATGCTTGCATCATCCTCTGAACAAAAGGTAAGATGATAAACTTGTTTAAATCAGACAGTAAGAACTGATGTTTCATATATAGCTAATGAATATATATCACAAAAACAATTAATCGCAATATGCCATGAGGGCTAATAACAAGTTTCGCTACAAATTTATCAGTAACATAAGAAACACCGCAATAGGTTGTGGGTCATAAAGACCTTTACATTAAAGGCTCAAGTATCCTTATTGACTTTTTATGTAAAAATCAGTTAACTACAAAAGACCCTGCAATAGAAGAATGGAACATACCGATTGTGTCACTGCGACCTCAGGCGGCGGCTGAAACAAAAAAAACCATCAAAAGAATATAAGAAAACCTTCACAAGTTGTTTAATATAGATAGATCTAACAAAAACATTAAAAAAACCTCAAAACTTGAAATCCCTTTTGTGATGTACACGCTTGGATGGCCGTTAGTCTCGGTGCTTGGGGTTTTCTAGTGGTGTGGGTTACGGTGGTGGAGGTGGCGTTCGGTGGTGATGGGCTACGGTTGTGGTGGGTCTCGGTGGTGGAGGGATACCGGTGGTGGAGGAGGTGATTGTTAGAAGTGAGATGTGAACATGAGAGGGTTTTTTAATTAGGTTAAATAAGAGAGGGAAATGGTTTACAGCTTGCAGACAATCATTTAGTTTTAATATTTCTCTCTCATTTGATCATTTTTCAACACTCAATTTTTCACTTGACCATTTTCTCTTTATATGTAGTTAAGATATACACTACAACAAAATAGTAACATGCTCACATTTATTAGAGCATGGCGCCACACTTTAAAGTGTGAATATTTAAAAAGTTCACACTAGCATGTGTGTGAACCAATTGGGTGTAGCAAATACTGTCACATTTTTATGTGTGAAGGAATATAAATATTTTCACACTTTCAAGTGTGAGGGTTTTAAAACAATTCTTTACACTTTTTAGTGTGATGATTTTGATTTTGAAATAATTCTTTACACTTTTAAGTGTGATGCTTTTGATTTTAAAATAATTCTTCACACTTTTAAGTGTGAGATTGAAATTATTCACACTTTTTAAGTGTGAAGATTTTGAAACAATTATTCACACTCTTAAGTGTGAATACCTTTAAGAAAAAGTTCACGCTTTATAAAGTGCGAAGAAAAAAGTGTGTAAAAACGACAAATTTGTTGTAGTGATATATATATATATATATATATATATATATATATATATATATATATATATATATATATATATATATATATATAGGGTAGGGATCCAGTAAGAAGTAAATTAAAATAGGAAGTGGTAAGAAGTGACCAAAACCACGCATTTGAGATGCAACGACTTGCATACGATGCATTTTTATTCGTATAGATGCAACGTCTTGAGTTTCGAAAGTTAATTTGATGTGTAGGTGGTGCAAATTGATTTTCATGATTTCGGCGCGTGTAGAGGAACAAAAAATAAGAGAAATCATGAAATGCATCTAATATACGTATATGCATCTGATTAAAAGCTAGAAAACACACTATAGTACGTTATAATGCATCTAAGATTATAGGGATGCATCTAATTTAGGTCGGTGCATCTCGAATTTGTGGTTATAGTTCTTCTTATTCCTTCTTATTTTAAGTAATCTTCTTATTTGATCCTAACTATATATATATATGGTGAGACTTTCTTGCGAGAACCATCTTATCAGCGAGAACTGAGAGAACCACTGAAAACATACATGCACGCCTTCAATAATTATATTTTTGCACATATGTTCTAAAAACAACACATATGTTTTAAAAAAAACATAGTTGTTCTAAAGAATTTGATAAGAAATTGAAAATACAAAATTTTTCTTTGAAGGTGTGCATGTATGTTCTTATAAAGCGTACAACGACAATATTGCGGCCGTGTGTAAGGTTTTTCTGAAAAAAGAGGATGAGTTCATGATGATATTGAAGAACATAGGTGGATACTTACGATTATTGATAATTTGCATGTATTTTAAAAGGCGTGTATGCATGTTTTTTATGATTCTCTCAATTCTCGCAGATAAGATGGTTCTAATAAGAAAGTCTCCCTATATATATATATATATATATGTTGCTTTTGTGTATAGAAACATGCCTTGTAAAAGTAATTTGATATGAATAATCTAAAACAATGTTACGACAGTATACATTTAACCTTAATATGAACAAGTTGATGAGTTTTGTCGATAACACAGTATTTAATTATTTATGTATCTTAGCTTCCCAACGAACATAAATAATGTAGAAAAAAACAACTATAATTGGACAAAACTCATAAATGAGTGGTACTACAAAGTTTTCTTTTTCTTTTATTAGAGTTTTCATTTTCTTTCATGTTAAGCACTCAAATATATATATATATATATATATATATATATATATATATATATATATATATATATATATATATATATATATATATATAGTATCTTTATTTTCAGAACCTGTTAAGTGCGGGAACTGCGAGAACTCCAATTTTGTATTAGAAAACATGCATGTTCATATAAAACATGTATGTTTTCTTACATACACCTTAATACACATTCCTGCGTAACATACATGTTCATATAAAACCCTATTAAGTGTAACATATCAATGTAAAATGGTTTTATATGAACATGTATGTTACGCAGGTATTTGTATTAAGGTGTATGTAAGAAAACATACATGTTTTATATGAACATGCATGTTTTTTAATGCAAAATTGGAGTTCTCGCAATTCTCGCACTTAACAGGGTTCTGAAAATAAAGCCCCCTATATATATATATATATATATATATATATATATATATATATATATAGTTAGGATCAAATAGGAAGAATAATTAAAATAGGAAGGATAAGATGTAACCACAACCACACATTTTAGATGCACCTACAAAAACGGATGCATCTTCATTCAAATTTTCCCTCCCATATATATATGTATATATATATATATATAAAGCATTTTTTTTACCATAGATTTTTTTTTTACTTCCTACGCATCACCCGAAACCGACGTGGAAAACCGAAACCTGAACCGGTTGAGTCAAATTCGGGGGCGGGTTTGGGTATTGATATAATTTTTTTGCAAGGTACGGATTTGGGTACGGGTTCTGGTAATACCCGCCGATTACCCATACTCGTACCCGTATCCGTTTAGCCGAATCTATACCTGCTTTATTGATATTATAATTAACTAGAATATATATACATTAAATATAAGTTCTTCCATTATATTTTTTCTATATGTATCTCTATTACATAACATATTATATATATATATATATATATATATATATATATATATATATATACACTAGCTTTTGAAGCCCGCCCGATGGGCGGGCATGACTTATAAATATCGTTGTCGTATTTTTCTTTAGCGAAAGAAATGTGGTAAAAAATGGTTAAAGTCATGTATCCACACTAGTGGTGATCCACACCTTTTTAAATCAGTTATTAGTAAGTATACACATGTTGCATAAAACATGTTAGAGGTATCGAGTGAGAACCAAATTCAAATCTTTGGTTTATGATAAATGCTGGTACAACATTTGAGCATGAATCAAACTTATGATATTTATAAATATTCATGAAAGTGGAATTTAAATCGTAGAGACATACATTAATTTTAATTACTACATTTCAAAATGCCTATAAAACAACCGCTTGATGATAAATTCGTGGATAAAAAAAAAAAAAAAAAAAAAAAAAAAAAAAAAAAAAAAAACATTCAAACAATCGTTTTCTATTATATCAAATATCATAACAAAAAGTAGAAAAAATTGACGATTTGAGCTGGTAAAAAGTACTTAAGTAACTACGACAATTTTATATATACCACCAACTTATGTAAGATATTTCTTAAACAATGTTAAATTTATAGCTTGCTAACAACCTAATGTTCTAAACCATCTTCCACTTGATCATCTTTATTATCATTTTTATAATTGCTTTTCTTGTCATGAGATAATTGTGGTTACCTGCAAAGTGGCAAGATAACAAAAATCAAACATAAGGTAAATGTGTAGTTTACATTCAAATTAGTCAATTGTGGTTGTGTTATATTTTAAATACTGTCAATGGGCCAAATCAAATAAATTAGCAAATGGAATACACACTCAGCTTGTTCAGCTGAAAAAGGATGCAAATTACTGCAACTGTATTTTTGTGACCCATTCTAACCCATATACATTTTGGACCCGTTACCAACTTGTTCGACATTATAATATACACACATCCTAAGCCTCTAATAAGACCAAATCATCTTGTAATGACTTGTAACTTATTTTTTTGTCCAAAGCATCCAAGCAATGGAGTGGCATGATCAAGCCTTTTGTTTTAAGAAAAGCCTTCATTTTCACTTGGTACTAAATGATCCAACATCTTTCACTTGGTACTAAATGATCCAAAGATCTATGATTATTTTACATACATGAGTCCCATATTTAGTTTAGTATAGTAAATGTAAGGCTTGTCATACTTTATTTGTCTACATACATTACATATAAAAAGAGATTGACTTCTACTTTATTAAGGATTCAGTCATTAAGAGTATATGAATTTACTAAAGTATCATGCAGTTCTACACCCATACCTACTTTAAAAAAGGATTAGCAGATTAGATGAGATCTATTTTTGCTAGTGACTACTATTGTTATAGTCCTATACGCATTATTAATACATAATAGTAGAAAAATATTGAATTAGGAGTAAAAAATAAAGCTTGGGTACCACATCTTCACAGTGTAAAGACTATCGTTGTTAGCCCACTGAGTTTAATTGTTCATGTATATATGACCATTTTTATCATGGTCGTCTACTTAATGCAAGTTGCCAACATGGTGTTGTGTGATTATATTTAAACATCATTAGCACAGCTTGAATGTGTGGAAATATAAATACATAAAAATCATTAATTTTGCATACATCTAACTAAAATAATGTAAAGGATTTTCTTTTAGAAGTGAGATTCTACCTGTTTCTCGAGCTTCCTAATCCTTACTTCAACTTCTTCATATCTTTCCTACGCAATTTGAAGCTGGAATGAAACCATAGGAGAGCATACAAATAAGATATTACTTTGTTCACCAAAAAATGAAGTGTCTTTTAGTATTTTGACATTGACCCCTTACTGCTGGTATAAAACCAATAACAACTTCATGACGTAACACTCTTTTTGTGTCGAAAAGTCTTTTGTTTTTTGCAAGTAAGCATCACTGAAATCAAGCACGTATAGGCTTGATAAACTTACAAAATGGTTGACATATGTTATATGAAGGCTTACAATCGAATAGAGAAAGTTAAGGTTAAGATTTTACCTGCATTAGCTGGTCACCTCGGCTGCTGCAAAGTATGGTTGCTCGGGCTAACTCGATACTTGATATTTGAAGCATATCAGTTGAGCTCCAGAACGTTGAACTTTGACCTCAAATTCGTGACATTTGAAGCATATCGATAAAACATCCAAAACTAAAAACTAAAACATAGTACTGGAATTGTATCTTATTAAAATCCAACAATCACCACATAACCAACATCCAGGTCATATCACCAAAAGCCAAGGCCGCTCAGTACATGTAGTGAGCTGGCTTTGTATGGTCCCTCAATTGGTACATTGATATAGTCAACTTGGTCCTTGCTCAACTTGGTCAACTTAGCTCCAAGCTTTCCAAGATGGAGCGCATCAACCTTCTCATCAAGACGTTTTGGCAACACGTACTCTTCCTTCTTGTGCTTTCCACTGTTCCTCTCGTTCCATAGCTTGGGCTGGGCAATCAGTTGGTTGGTGAATGAGCACGACATGACAAAACTGGGGTGACCAGTGGCCGGCAAAACCCAAGTTCATGAGACGACCCTCAGCTAAGATGATGATGTCGGTCTTGGTTTCTGGGAATACCCACCTGTCAGTTTGGGGTTTGATGGTGATTCTTTGGACACCTGGGCAGGTCTCAAGTCCAAGCATGTCGATTTCATTGTCGAAGTGACCAATGTTGCAAAGGATAGCGTTGTTCTTCATCTTGACCATGTCGGATACCATGATGATGTCTTTGTTTTCCAGTGTTGGTGACAAAGATGTCGGATTCTGAGACAATGTCTTCCAAGGTGAGGACTTGAAGACCTTCCATGGTGGCCTAAAGGGCACATATGGGGTCAATTTCTGTAACGATGACACGGGCACCGGCTTGTTTTAGGCCATAAGAGTTGTGCCTTTCGTAGTGCAAACATAGTAGGGTTATTCTCTTATTTTCAACTATAGCACCATCTTGCCATCTTGCCACCGATATACATCTGCACAAGTCAATATTTAAAATATATATATATATATATATATATATATATATATATATATATATATATATATATATATATATATATATATATATATATGAATAACATGTGTAGAACTGTGAACTCGAAGAGATACTTACAGGATTTAAAGATGTCACAAGCATAATTGACTGCATGTCAAAAAAGATAAATCAGAAATTACTTTAGGAATCAAGATCGCGGTATAAATTTGAAGTTTTCTGGAATTTAGCTTAACTCGTACAGTAGCTTATTAATCCTGTCTCTATTATCTTGAATGCCTCTCACATAGTTCTCTTCGAAAGAAATTCACGCATCGGCAATTAGTCTTATTGACTGTAAACAAAATCAATACCACTCTGAGTATATAATAAAACACAGGGAACCATCTTTTACGATGTTAGCATTAGATATATACATTTTAAATATAGTCTACTGATTGAAATCGTGGTGATGTTTTGGCATGTTTTGTGCATTGTTGTCTTTCCCATTATGAAAAAGAACATGTGTATGGAGCGATCTACAGGTCTGCTACTCGTTTGGTGGAAGTGGTTCTTGTTACCTTTTCATCATCAATTATTTGCACATATCCTATGTAATCTGGTAAGAAAGTGGACGGTTTTTTCAGCAAAGGATTAGGGGATAACGAAAATAAGGATAAAGTATTATGAAATACCTGATATTATTGGATCTGTGGCATCTGTTCATCATGCTGCATATTTTAAAACCATTACGGTTGTAGTGTAGCATGAGGTTGATGCTGCATACTTTAAAATCGTTGTCTTGTGGACCACTTATGAATGAAGACTTCAATGCTTGTCCATTTTTGGTCTGCTTTTGTAAATCCATATGAACAAACATACATTGAACATGTCCATTCGAATGAATGTTAGATCCATTGAATGGGTTTCTGGTTATATAGATATCATAAACATTCTGAGTAGAGTCATTATCAGGTAACTAAATAAACAAATAAGTGACTTGCAATCAGTCTGAACCATTCCTCTTTTAGCTATTTTAAGAAGTTAGTGCAGCGTGATTTTTGAAATACCATTTTAGACCCATTATGACCCATTTTCGATAAGATTGTAATGATGGGAAAAGCTACAATATGTAACGCTATTCCTCCCTTTCATGTCGCCACTGTATTTTCTGGCTTGCTTGGCCACGACCCCGACATTGAGTGCGTACAATTATGTACATCCATAGTTAATTAAGAACATAATGTGTACTCCTATAAAAATTCGACCCACTTCATATTCAGAAATTTTTTGAAGGTTTCTCAACGCAACATAAATGAAACTTTATGTTACCTGCTCAGTGAAGGCCAGCAGAAGTGGAGAATAGACCTCCTAACCATAGGATCGGCGCCACTTATTGGCCTCCCCAACCGGATGGATTCTAAGATAGTATTTTCCTTGGACCTGTGTAATGAAAGTACCACAACATTTAAATTTTAATTTATAAAAGCCTTAAATCTATAATTTTAGTTTTTCTTAATAGTATATCTAATATTCAAACTCGTGCACCCACGGTTTTTGATAGGTTGAAACTCTATCTAAATGTAATTGTAACATTATCATTAAGATAATTTATACATAAAGAAGTTGATACTAATATTTTGTTACTATTTAGTTGAGCAAACAATGTTTTTTAAATCTTTCATGTGAAGGTAAAAACATCACACAATCATACTAATAAGAAACCCCCCCATCAAACATAATTGACGCAAAACTAATCTAGAGTTGATTCTATACTAACTGGATCAACTCATCAATCAAACAGTTTATATCCACATTATGTTATAGATTTGACCATTAAATGGTTATATAGCCAAACTACTTGTTACTTTGACGTCAATCATAAACAAAAGACGTATAATCCTCTTGAGCTCTTCTCACTAAGGGAATCTACAACGGTATAAGTTTTGTGTGTTATTAATTACCAATATACTTTATCAACATAAGTTCAATGCTTGATATATTCAAACCTACCAACTTACACATCAAAAGTCTTTATACATAGGCCAACAAAAGTGTGAGGATCATTGATATCACTGCAAGATGAAATATATAAGTTTCTGTAATTCAAAAAATGCAAGAATTTGTAAGCAACAAAACAAAATGAAGTTACTAAAGGGTTGAATACCCCATGTGAATTCAAAATAAAGGAATATAGTCTTTTATGGATTTTGGTCAAGCAGACACCCGAGCCATTTATATACTTTTCAGCAGATACCAAAGCTAACAAAATTGCATAAGTCCATACCAAGTAAATAGGATTCCATTGTACAAACCATTGTCACACACATAGTAGCTAATAAAACGTGAGAATAATGATAGTACATGGTTTTAATTTAAACAATTAGCCGAAAACTTTTAGTGCGAACTCAGTTACCTTTCAAAAACAATTACATATGACTTATTAGAAAATAGTGAAAACTAACAGCATTCGAGGTTCTTACCTTGATCGTCCAAATAATTGCTTCCATTTGTGAGATCCTTCAAGCATCCTTCACTTGTCCATACTTTGAATTTCATGCACCCTTGACTATGACTCAAATAGTATGAATGTTGCATCACAGACATGGCTGAAAGTCTGCAAGTAACACACAAAAATCACAGCTAGATATTACAAAACCAATTACATATGAGTTAATACAAAAGTTGAGAATTTTAAAAATTTGTTTATGCAAAGCACATTCCATACATGAAAGTCATTTTTCTTTTTATAATACTATGTGTATGGTCATCCAAATTGCAATTCCGTAAGTGACCAATTGAGACCAACCAAGTTCAAAAAAAAAAAAAAAAAAAAAAAAAAAAAAAGCAATCAGAATACCTACTGAGAGCAATATTTAAGTGTTCATATGAATATATAGATCAGAACATCAACCGAGCCTTCCGATTCCATTTGAAATCAGTTAACATGTTTAGCTCTTAGTGTAGTGTGAACGTTACTACCCTAAATTTTTAACAATAAGATAAAAAAAGTATCCGAGTTTTGATTAATAATAATAAGTTATAAATTAAAGGGAAAAAAACAAAGATTGTGAATTTATGAATACATGTTGTTGCATCATCTCGAGCTAAGTGCTCCCTTTTGCATGAGCTGCTGATCCTAAAACAGCCTACACTTAATTAATATAAAATCAAATAGTAAACATGATATAGTGGATGCCATTTAGGCTAAAAAGTAAGCAAGAAACAATGCATTCAACTGAACTACAAAGTACTTTATGAAGAAGTGAAAAAATGTTTAAGGTACTTGTTGCACTTTTTAGTGACATCAATAATAATGAGATAAAACCATCAAGAAGTCACTTTGTGTACAGGTATGAGTACAAATTATAACTGAAAACTGATGGATTGGCCACAGAATGCCTTTTTCTCTGGCGATGATCAGACTTAGAGGACATTCCCGATACTTCATAATCTCCAGTTACTTGATATCTACCTGCCTCCTTTTAACCCTTTACATAGATCATAAGCGATGTATGTGTTCAGTGGTTATTTAAGGGAGAGATTAGAAAACTCGTAACAAACAAACCGTGCCAACCTTCATACAGTTTACAAATGGTCAAAAACAAATACTGAAATCATTACTGAGATTTACACACAAACTCAAATAGCAGATATTACTAAAATAGCATAACAAAGATATATTGGTTATCCCGATGCGTCATAATCTCCACTTACTTGATTTTTACCCACCTCCTTTTTAATCCCTATGAAGATCAGAATCCATGTCCGCACTTAGTGTGACAGTGTGCAGCCTGTTCAGACGTTGCTTGAACTGGCATAACAGGAAGAGCTCCAAGCTGTAAATAACCACGAAGGTATAAAATGTTGACCATAAACAGAAGAATGCCTCAGTGGTAACAATCATATTATATGAAAGAAAATAAATTACCTAGCCAGATGCCAAAGGGAACATGTAATATTGTTACAAATTCGGGTAGTGTAATTAGATTAATACAACCATCAAAATATGCGATTAATGGCATATACTATGAACATACCAAAGTTGTAAATCAAAGAAAAACTTACAATTTACGATCAATCTTTGAATGAAGGTACGCTGATCTAAAACAAAATGATTAACGAAACATACCAAATATGTCATTCATCTCAGTCACAATTTGGTTCAAAACTCAAGGGACTGCACCTATAACATTTCCTTGACTACTTCCATTCTGTACACATAGAAAACAAACCCACGTAGCAATAGAGTCAAGTTGTTAATGAAAATAGTCGTTCTCACCGAACCACATTGCAAGCAATTCTAAAGCTGATTAAGTTTGCTTGGCATTCACTGGCAATATCCTTGGCATAAGTATTTTCCCATAATCGCGGGTGGAACACCAACAACAACAAAAGTCCTAAAGTGGTTTAACCCTTATTAAGTCTAATAAAACAAACTGATAAAGAAAGAAATATTTGCGTTTACGTACATGAATTATCATAACTATCACATAAAAGTTACCTGAACTAAGAAAAAGAAAATGCATGCTCCTTGTAATAAGTACGTCATTGCAACTACAATGAATTATAAGTTTCCAAAAGTTCAGTGAATAGACTTAAAAGTCCAAATAGGGCATAATAGCAGTACTCTTATTATTAGTAGTGCCAAATCACTACCACTTTAAATTCAGAGCTGTTATGTTCAAATTTATGTTCGGAAAAAATTATGAAAAAAAGGAAAATGTGAAAACAAACCTCGGGATCAGTGAAAGAAGACGCCAATATATGTAGGCACGATTTCTCAGGTTAGGATTATCAGTATCCACTGTGGCGTTATTCAATACAACCTAAAATGACGAGTAAAACATGATTACTTAGAAATACAAATACAGAACTATTTATTGCATGGCAGATTATAACACATGTTTACAACATAACAAAACAATGATGCAACAAATACGATTACCTGAATCATCTGTTGGGGCCCTTCGGTTGGCTTCTTTAAGAAAGGTTTTACAGTTTCAGTCAACAATTGCAACTGGACTTGTGCAGGTTCTTCAGGGAAAGTCTCAAAAAAGCTTTCAAGAAGTTCATCAGCATTATCAATTCTTTCCACATATTCACCTATTATCCAAATCATCGATGCCTGTAAAATAATTAAATGAAAAAAATTATGTTACGCTTACTAAGTTTCAGCAAATGTGAAATCAAGTAAACATAAAGTATGGCAATTATAGACTCATATCTGAAAATAAAATTTAAATCAGGAGTTATACTCTTGAGTTGAACAACTGATATTGACATAAGTGGTTACAATTTCATTAACTTAGGTATTGGGATATCTTTTGAATATATATTTGATAACAATAATAGCATCCTGGACAACATAGTTTAACTTTAATTTTGATCAATTTTAGAAGAAAATAATGCAACGTTCAGCTGCTCTTTCTAATTTAATAGTACAATGGCCAATAGCAAGAACAACTTTTCTGACAAAATCCACATCTACTTCTGTATTATATTCTTTAAACTCCAATAAGACCTGATCTATATAGTAAATTTATGCAACTATTGCTTAATAAGACCTGATCTATATAGTAAATTTATGCAACTGTTGCTTTATCTGATACAGTAACAAATAAGAAAGAGAAGATAATGAATCACAAACTGATTATCTGAAATCATAGCAGATTAAAATATAATCGATATTTTACAATGTTAGGAATTCAATCTAACACCGACTCTTTTGTACATCCTTATACCACTAACTAAAGAATTTAAAAAACATGCGATAGTTTCATGGAAGCAATGTTTTTTATGTATTTACTTGTGTCCAGAATATAAAATCATAAGATGCTCAAGTGGAAGTCATATGTTGAGCAATTCCAAAGTGTTAGGGCTGATCAGAATATAAAACCATAATATGACATTAGATCAATATATGGCCTGTTAGGAATAAACTGTAACCCAAAACCGTTAAAACCTTTGGATGCAAAGAGCATTACCTCAAGTCCACAAACGGAGGCAGGATCCAGCACATAGACCGCATGAAAACAAACGTTACAAAAGATTATGAACATAATAAACTTTTAAAGAAGGAAAATAAAAATTATCGATCATTAGGCAGGAGGATGAATAAATGATATTAGGGTTTTAAGAAAAAGGTTAGGTATGAATGATATTATGGTGAATGAATAAAACGTGGGATTGTATTTCCTGGATTATGACCTAAGTTGTAGCGATTCTTATACTTAAAATGGTCATTAGTTGGTTGCATAGGTTTATAGATTTAGTCTTGCAAAATATAATCCAAAAAAGGTGTTGGTTTAGTGGTTATCATGTTTGTTTGTAGACGAACAGACCCAGGTTCTATTCTTGTGATGCTAAAATTTTTAAATTTTATTATACCGAATTTTAGCTCATTCAAAGAAAAAAAATCCGGATAAAAATATAAAAATACAAAATAAATTATAAAAATTGCATACATCGCAACAATGTGATGACATGACACATAATGAATTACTGGGCAATGAGGTGGCGTTTACGTGGCATTATCTACGTGTAACGCCTCCTGTTATATATAATATAGAGATATATATATATACCTTTCACATTTTCCATCGTCTACTTGACAACTTGATTAATTTTATCCAAAATTATCAAGAAAATTTTAGTTGACGAAATGTCAAATAAAATGTCAAGTAATTCTCTTCGTGCGAACTCTCTCCAATGTATTTTTGATTAAAAATAAATCTATATATATATATATATATATATATATATATATATATATATATATATATATATATATATATATATATATATATATATATATTTACTTATTTTTATTTTCAGAATCAAAGCCGTGAAAAATCCAAAATTGACTGGGCGGCCCCCTTAAAATTAAGGGGACCGGCAGTGTTAAAAGGGGCGACCCCATTAATGATTAAAGGGGCCGGCCATCTGACGATTTCCACACGTTTTTTCTCTTGTTCTTTTTATGAAACACTCCATTTTCTTTCCCCACTCCTTCCTTGTTGCTGTTGTTCGAACCAAAAACCCAAAATTCATCCTTAAATCTTCATATCAAGGTCAATTAACAAATGACAAATACTTATAACACGATTAGCAACAAGTATTGTAAGTTTTTGATAACACATTTCTTTTAATTTCATCTAATTTGACCATAATCATGATTAAGCATTTTATTTCAATTTCTTCAAATTCATCTTTTCTTTCAAATTGAGTTTAGGATTTCCATAACTAAATGCTTCTCTTAGGACTAGAATGTATTATTAACACTGGAAACTAATAATCATAAACCCTCTTGTCGAAAATTTTTGAAAAAAAAAAGTTCATACATTCATTTTCTTTCATATACATTGTTGAATAATGCTATAAAAACTTGTTAAAACATATCACATTACAATTTTATAACTTAAATCACAAAAAAAAAAAAAAATAATAAAAAAAAATAAAAAAAAAACATTTTTCGACGATGTAAAACATTTTATAGTATGATAAGATGGTGTTTGGATCATGTCCAAATAGTGTCGAAAAGTATCCAATTTAACTTCTATAATACATCGTCAAAAATATAAGTATAAAACTTGTGGAAAACTAGAAGGGGGGGGGGGGGGTTGAATAGTTTTACGTCTTTTTAATTTTATTATGAAAACTTAGTTTAGTTTATTTGGAGAAAAACTAACTGATTTTGGTTAAAAATTTGAATTCATATATTTAGTATGAATAAAACATTTTTCTTTTATTACCAAAAGTGTTTTTCAAAAATATATAATATGTTTATATAATTAAATAAACTTTGCATTAGTTAATTAAATACCCCTTTGATCATAAATTGCACTAAACACTTTGTTTATTCATACATTAAGTGATTTGGATGTAAAGAGACATATTAATCACTAAATACTTGTTTATGTCACAAGTTTTAGTTCTATGAGTTTATATTTTATGATAATTAAAACATAGAGATATTGATAACATGTTAATAATGTTTTTAGGCATTATTTATGTCAACAATCTCCCCCTTTTTTATTATTAGAAAACCTTAAACTCAATATATCTAAAACTTGTTTTTAGACAAGTATTATAGAGTTTACATTTCTCTTTTCCCCCTTTTTGTATAATTAAAAAGGTTAAGCCGAGTAAGCTTCACGAGGGAAGTTTAAACGGGTAGAATGCTCCCCCTTGATGTATGCTCCCCCTCATTTGAGAGCACCAAGGGAACGAGCTATGGAGATCTTTGCTACAAAAATATTTGAAGAGAGCAAGATACACATATATGCAAGGCAAAAATTATGCAACTAAACATAGATTCATTCAGGCATTATAGAAATGATAAGCATTAGAACATTCAATATGCTTGAAGCATATTGATAAAAATAACACAAAAGAAAAGACATAGCCCTATATTGCATAAGAGAGCACTTGGACTTGCTTGCAACCCATGGTTGATTCGTATTTGAAAGTGAAAATCATAAGCATATAGTATGCTTAGATGGTTGATGATGGAGCGTTTGGAATGAAGATGGTTGAGTTAGGGTAAGGTTGTTGGATTAATGGAGGTATATGTTTGGGTCATGAATGTTGGAGACTTTGGTTGTGGAGAGTTTGTAGCGGAAGAGGTTGATTAAGGTTTTGGATGTTGTTCAAATGAGGGTATTGGATGTGATCTAGTGAGAAGATATTCAATCCAAGTGAAGTGTTCATTGAATGCAATGGTTTTTAGGAGAAAGATGCAACAAGGTCAATTGTTGACATGCTTCTTAAGTTGATTTATGTTGTGTGGTGATGAGGGTGATCTAGATAAAGGTGGATCCAAATTGCGTTGAGCAAGATGTAAGGCTAAAAGAGCACTAAGTTCATGGGATTCTTTTAGCGCCTCAACGAACATTAAGTGTTCGGAGGAAGGTGATGGTGGTGGAGCATGATAGTTGTCTTGGGTGAGGGTTTGAACATGCAACATAGGAATGGCATGTGAAGTTGTAGGATGTGGTGGTGATACTCTTGGTGGTGTAGACATGTTTGAGCTTGGGTAATCATGAAAACATGATATGCGTGGAAGAGATGCTTCATGAGTGGATGGTGTTTTTGTTGAATGAGCAACATGTAAAGTGTTGGTAATGAGGTTGGGATTATTGTTTTGGGATTGTGCATGCTCATCATAAGAAGGAGCATTAGTGGAAGCACGAATGGATGATTTGTTGTTAAATGGATCATTTTTGTGAGAGTGAGGTTTAGGTGTTGGTTGATTATGAACAACATCGCTTGAGTTGTGAAAAAAATTATGAGGTTTGAGTGTAATGTAGAAGGATATGGGTGAGTAAAGGTTTTTGATATGTAATGTTGGTGAGAAGGAAAGTGAGGTGTTAGGTATGTAATGTTGAAGACATAGGAGGAATTTGGTGTTGGATGTTTGACAACATCATTTGGTTTGACGGGCTTTTAATGGAAGTTAGACTTTCTTCTCGAAACGGGTTATTTGGTGGTTTTGGTTTAATGGGAGAGGTCATGAAGAGATGAGTATAGATTGAGAGGAATGAGAGTGTTTATAATGTAGGATTGGTGGGATTAAGGATGTATATATTTTGATAGAGGGTTTAGGATAAAATAGGTTTATGAATTTTGGGAAGTGTAGGATGAAATGGGCTAAAAAGTAGAAAAAGGAAACAACACCTTCGACCATCAGATGGTCGGTCCCCTTAATTGGAGGCCGGTCCCCTTAATAATTAAGGGGGCCGCCTTATGATTTAAGGGGGCCGTCCATCTAGTGATTCCCAGATTGCCAGAAAAGGGTTTTTGGTAGTGAATTGCAGAAAGGTTGTGTTTTTGGTTTCAGACAAGTCCAACTCTTTGAGGCAATTAAGCATATACTAATTATGTAGGCAATTATGTAGCCAAAGCATGTTAATCAAAGAGATTAAGTAAACAAGCAATTTCATCTAGCATGCAAACATACTCATCAAGCAAGTAAACTATAAGTGCTAGGAAACAATAAGCAAAATCAAGTATTTCATAACTACTTAACTAGGAGGATTAATCCTAATGTGTATCAATGTGCAATAAGTGGGTAGTTATGATAGCATGGATTTCTAGACTTGTTACAAACAAAGTCTTAATGAACAAACCATGGTCCTCTTGATTTGATTTAGTTCACTTATAAGTGTCATTTATATAAATATAGATGACAAATATGAGATCACCATGCATTATTTTAAAAGAGACGTTTTTAGCATTATTCAACAATGTTTGAAAGTAAGTTTTCACTTAGATGTGAGAGTTATTTGAATAAAATAGATTGGGTTTTTACTTCAAAATGTGTGAATGAACGGTAAAGAATATTTTCCCAATCTTTAGTTTTGATCAAAACAAAATTGTGGATATTGATAGTGAAAACATGTTATTTAAAAGTGGGATAGTTATTTGAAAAACTATTTTCCAAAATGTGAGGTTTTTGCATATTTTTAGAGATATTAGATTTTTGACAACAAATATCATAAATCAGATATTAAAAAAAATGTTTATTAAAGATCTTATGCTCAAGAGGATTGGTTAGGCCTATTATTATCTCATGCTATCGTTTCTACATATCCTATGATCCTAAAGGAAATGAAGACGATAATTTATATATTAGATGCGAGAGTGTTGAATGGGGTATAACCTAATATCTATAGTTCCTTTGTTTTCGCACGCTTATCTAACTTAATGCCATAGTCTACGAGAGCTTGTTTCATCCATAGTTTTCTTACGCGAGAGATCTAATCCTACTTCTATATTAACGATCGATCCACTTAACTCATTTCACTTCATCACCATGAGTTTGCTAATAATGGATATAGAAGATTTCCGTTTTCTGTTTCGTTCGGCAATGAACAATTTTATCTTATTCCAAGGAGAGTCAACCAATGATGTTTCTAGGTTATAAGAATATAAGCTATTACGTACACATATATGTATAGCTAAGCATTAATCTAACTAATCATATATCTAAGCATGCAAATTATAGCGATGAACTTAAAAGAAACGCGTACCTTTTAGTCTTCAGTGGAATATCTTCAAGCACTTCAAGTGACCATGTTGACTTATAGAAGTCATTTGTAGATGATATTCCAACTTCTTCCAAGATTGACAGCTTAGCCACTTGATTCTCATTGTCTCATTGGTCCAAAGTTGTTTGGTCCAAACATATTCAACATTTGGCTAGGATGCATGTGTGGTGGTAGTATTCCCCAAGGATTGTAACTTGGTTGATAATTCCACATTTGATGACTAGTATTATTGTAGTTTTGTCTATTTTGGTTTCTTCTAGGTTGAGGTGTTTTAGATCGAGTATGAAGATTATTTGGTTTTCTCGGTGGTGGAGTTTTAGATCTTAATTTAAATTTAGAGGATCCTACTTCAGTCTTTAAAGATGGTTTACAAAAAGTTTTTACTTTTTCATCATTCGCAATGGGTATTTTTCTATCTTTTGTAAGTATATACTTAGGTTTTGATTCTAATGATTTTTGTTTACTAGATTCACATTCAAACTGTATACTTTTATTTTCACTAGTTGAAACATTAGTTGAGGTTAATCCTAGACCGGTTTTATCTTCCGAAGTTTCTTGAACACTTATTATTTTCTTAAGTGGGTTACTACTATTTTTAAACTTGTCAAGTTTGAAAATTTCATCTTTAAGTTTTTCATTTTCATTATTAACCTCTATGCATGTTTTACATTCTATAAAAAACTTCTTTTCCTTTTTCCAAATGTTGTAATCTAATTTTTAATTCGAGTACTTCATTTTCTAATAGATTATTAATATGTTTTAGTGACTTATTTTTAGCTATAACCTTTTGACCTAACTTGCATAACCTATTATATTCACTATCTAGGTCTTTTTCGCCTAATGATAAATTTTCGTCACTAAAGTATTTGGTTTCGGAACGTACCTCGCTTGAGGTCTTAGCCACAAGACATTTCTCCTCATTTGTGATTTCTTTCTCATCGTCATCGCTATCACTCCAAGCTCCTCTAATAAATGCCTTTTGATTTCTTGACATCATTGGACATTTTCCGATGAGATGATTTAGATCACCACATTTGAAGCACTTCCTATCACTTTTGCCATTTTTGTCATCTTTATTTCTTTGGTTTGCTTTCCTTTCATCATGCGGTTGTCTAACGAATCTTCCTCGCCTTTTGAAGAATTTCTTAAAGTCTCTTACGGCCATCGCATATTCTTCGTCATCACTTTCGGAGGTTGAGCTATCCTCGTTACTAGATTCCTTCCTAGCTTTCAACGCAATTGACTTGCTTTGCTCTCTTTTTCCATTGACCATCTCGGAGTCTTTCTTTATTATTGCTTCGTAGACTTTCAGGTTGCCGATCAACTCATCAAGTTGAAGAGTTGACAAGTTCTTCGATTCTTCAATCGCCGTAACTTTAGCTCGCCATTTTGGATGAAGAGCCCTAAGAAATTTCCTAACAAAATTCTTACTAGAAAAATTCTCATCAAGTGCTTTTAAACTTGTGATGATGGTGTTAAACCTAGCAAAAGCATTATCTATTGATTCCTTCTCCGGAATTGTAAATTGTTCATATTGTTGAACAAGAAGATCTATTTTGTTCTCTTTAACTTGACTATTACCTTGGTGAGTGATTAGTAAAGAATCCCAAAGTTCTTTTGCGGTTTTACACATAAAAATTCTTTCATATTCTTTGCGTGGTAAGGCATTATAAATAACCATTTTAGCCTCATTATTTTTTGCTAGTTTCTTTTTCAAATCATCATTTTGTTTTTCAAAAGATACAATTTCATCCATTTTAGTTTCAAAATTATATTGAATAGGGGGAAAATCACCAAAGGTAATGTGTAGGACCGTGTTATTGATTGAATATTGTGATTCGGGAGGTCGGGGATGATGAAAGATTAAATCTTCCATGGTTAGAGAGAGAGAGTAGAGAGAGAAGGGAAAACTTGTTTTATTAAAGATAATGAAAGGTGAAAAATACAAACCAAGTCTCACCCTCCTAGTGAAGTCTAGGAGGGCTTATATAGCCTAACACAACATACTATTGCAATAATGCATAACAAGTCCTTGTGTTTTGGATAAATGGGATAACTAATGTAATCCCGATAATGTCGTTCCATTTTTGTGTTGGGATTATAAACTTTGATCCCAACAAT
The DNA here is from genome assembly GCA_030686995.1 of Artemisia argyi. Lineage (NCBI taxonomy): Eukaryota > Viridiplantae > Streptophyta > Magnoliopsida > Asterales > Asteraceae > Artemisia > Artemisia argyi. The sequence goes on along the minus strand of CM060691.1, from coordinate 11,154,017 downwards.
CTTCCCCCAATGGGGCGACATAAGGGATTACTTACAACATTTCCTACAAGGACAAATAAGAATAAAGAAAAGTCTTCACAAGCTCTTCAAATTGCTGAGGATGGCGACAGTTGACGCTCTTTGTCTTCATCTTGTACCTCGGCTTGAGAACTTTTTCTTTACTTGTAGGCAAATGATGTAATATGCATGAAATGGATTAACTTCCCCCCAATTCATGCTGCATGTCTTTAGCAGCTTCTTCGTACACTTCTTTTTGGCGAAGTTTCTGAATCAGCTTCCCCCCAAACTGACAGCCGTCTTCAGCAGATTCGAAACATTGATGTAGTAAACAAGTCTTCTAACTTTTGAAGTTTTGAGTACGCAGCGGAATTTGTAGATGACACAGTAAACCACACCAAGCAAATCTGACTAGTTACTTAATCACGGTTATGCTCAATGCGGAAGCTCCGTTCGGGGGTAACATGCAAGAAATTAGCAAGATCTTCTCACTTAAGTAGGCTACTTCACACTTCACAACCCGCGAGAGTCAAAACGATTACACCAAAATCACAAAATTGAACCACTGATCATCTCTGCGGACGTCTCTCCGGTAGTAATAAAATTGTAAGCTCGATCATGTGAGTCTATTATGCGTCCTTGATGTGCACATTTCTTCCCCCTAATTGCAGATCCTCGTGGAAAATGAGTGTTTTCGCAAAGAAGTCAAGAAAAGTCAAAGAAGCAAAAGAACACCCACTCTCTCTTCCCCCACGATGTCTTCGCGGAATCGGAAGCATACACACTATGTTTACGATGGAAACGGAGGCAGCGTAACCCCATGTGTCTAATTAACCGAATATATGTGAAGTATCATAAATAGCCCGTGAGAATCAACTGCTGATAAACGACTCTACTCTTTTATACTCTTCTCAACTAACTCTTTACCGACCCCATTATCATTCTAACGGCTTTTTTGTAGTGACTACTGATGGAGAAAACCCAATATGATGAACTTGAGACTGAAGTAAAATAACCCGAACTTGTGACTTAAACTTGCACTATTGTACGACTAAGAACCAATACTGAGAATTTCAATAATGGTAGGAAATCATATACCCATCCAACCTTCCTTAAATGTATATGAACGTCTCTTAAATTATCCACATCTTTTGGTGACACTTGAGCACTACAACGTAACTCCTTTAAAGTGATAGCTATACTCTGTGAGCACAACAACGTCACTCCTTACATCAGGTATAACTAGACAACTCAAGTCTTGGTCATTTGTACGGATAAAAGCTCAAACAAGGATCTCGAAGAATCATGCATCCAACCAACCCCGATATCTTCAAATACTAAGTACACGCGCCCGTGATAACCCACTTCAACCTCAAATAAATAATAAAGAATAAACTCCGTAGTCACATCTTGCGGTTACATGCTCAAAACTAGCCTTATTGACGTTTTAAATGAATCTTGATAATGGTTCCCGATCTTGTCAAAAAGTATATTCATAGTCCAAAGAAACCACTTAATTAAATCATAAGTTGAACAAGATATTAGCAATAAAAATTCACAGCCCATATTTGTTAAATATACTCCACGTTTTACAGCCCAACTAAGTGATTTTCGAATATAGCCCAAGAAACACCCTTCCGGTCCATGTACATAAACCGGGTCCATGCAACACACGATTATAATACAGCTTCAACCCATATTATTCTCATTTTCTATAACCTAATCTCACACACAAACTTATTCGCCCCCATACTCTTGTTTCTCTCTCTCGTTAGCAGTAAAAAAACAAGAGCACACATCTCACCTATCATTTCTCCACCACTCATCAAAATAGATAACACCAAATCCATCCACCTGTCTTCATCTTCATCTTTTGTTAATCATTACAGCTCACGAGCACAACCACACTCATTCATACTCACTAAAATCTTCTTTACCGTAGACAGACCCACGAAGAAAAGAATAATCAAGTGTTCTGTTTTCAAGGTCTTGTATAAGATCTCAGGTAGGTGATGATTTGTATGTGTTTATTGTTGTGTTTTAAACGAACTGAGATAAAAGGAAGTAACATGCTTGTTAACTTTCTGATCTTTAGATTCGAATAATTAATTGATGCCTAAGCCTCATAAAATCTGTGATGAATGTTTTACTCGTGTGAAAGACCCTTGATGGTCTTGCTGATACATAAGCTAAACACGACAAACAATCTGAGATTATTTAATTGTTTTATCATTTTAAGTACGAGTCTCGTTGTTGATGAATGAAGGGTTTAGGATAGATATACTTGTGGAGTGATGTGTGGAAACTGAAGTATCTTTTGAGTCGATTTGTATTTGGATACAGGTTATGGTCAATCTCACTTTATCTCTTCATCTTGATTTCATATATTTGGGATTTGGCTAGTGGTATGTTGGTTTAGTTGTTGATGTTATGAGTTGACTGTCTTTTGGTCCATTCGTTCTACTTCCTCTTCTTTCATCATAACTTAAAAAATCTTACGCGTAAATACTCTTTAAATCTTTTGCGTAAACTTTATGCGTAGACATGTTTTGCGTAAAGGCCTTACGCGTAAACGTAAACTTTTGCGTAAACCTTCTCTTTTGCGTAAGACTTACGCGTAAGAAAAGGGTTTTACGCCTAAGTTGAATCTTACGCATAACTTGTCCAAGTTATGCGTAGAAAATTGTAGATTTCGCGTAGAAAGAGGGTTTTCTGCATAAACTTGAGCGTAAACAGATTTCCAGCGTACTTTTCCGATCAGATTCCGGCCAAAAATTCTTACCAATTTTGAGACAGTGATATTAGCTTCTTTTTTACCAGTTTTAGAACCCATGTATTTGACTAATATTTTTCCACAAAAGATCACAAAGGTTTGGTAAGTAATAAACTGTTAAAAGTGGACTGAAATACCAACCGTACAAGTAGCCATCTCTTGAAAACCAGAATATAAAAATTAGAGACTTTGACCAATGCAAGTAGACTAAAGAATTTGGACCAGTTAAAAAAGTAATGAAATAACAGCTTCAAGACAGATTCGAACAAAACTAAAAAAATACAATTTTGACAAGATAACACCACAATAAATCAATCAAAAACTAATAACACCATAGCTCTTGATACCACTTGTAGGACCGTGTTATTGATTGAATATTGTGATTCGGGAGGTCGGGGATGATGAAAGATTAAATCTTCCATGGTTAGAGAAAGAGTAGAGAGAGAAGGGAAAACTTGTTTTATTAAAGATAATGAAAGGTGAAAAATACAAACCAAGTCTCACTCTCCTAGTGAAGTCTAGGAGGGCTTATATAGCCTAACACAACATACTATTGCAATAATGCATAACAAGTCCTTGTGTTTTGGCTAAATGGGATAACTAATGTAATCCTGATAATGTCGTTCCATTTTCATGTTGGGATTATAAACTTTGATCCCAACATAATGACATGCCAAAGATCAAGATCTTTTGATTTCACATAAGTTTCGAATCTATTTTTTCAATATAAAAATCCATCACTTTCAAATAGTGGGGGTCTTTGCATAGATTGCCCTTCTAAATATTTTTCAGATTCCATAGATCGTTACAAGTTTTAAAATACAATATATTTTAAAAATCTTGCTAGACGTGGCTCTGATACCAATTGTGGAAAACTAGAAGGGGGGAGGGTTGAATAGTTTTACGTCTTTTTAATTTTATTATGAAAACTTAGTTTAGTTTTAAAACCTTGTTTGCTTTTAAAACTTTGATTCAATCTTATATGAACTCAAATCTTGAACAATATGAACAAGTATATCTAAGTATGAACAATAATAATAATGTAAACTAAGTATGTGAAATCAACACATGCATAATATAAACAATTATAGCTATATATAAGAGATAAGTACGTAATCGTTTATTTTATAATCCTTAGTTATATTTTGTATGAAAACTATACTTGATCGAAATGATCAATTATATGTATGTAACCTTTTTAGTTTGATTGTAAAAACTTTGTTTTGTGAATGAAACTTTCGTTTGATCTTTAAGTAAAATCAATACTACCACTATATGAGCAACTATATATATACGTCTACGTCTACAAAAGTAATAACGAGTTAAGCAAGATAATAAGTAAGATATGGAAAGATCTAACCGCGAGACAAAGGATTTATAGTGGTTCGGCTACAAGGACACCTTCCTTGCCCTACTCCACTCCTCGAGTCACCTACTCGAGAGTTTTCTTCACTATGTCAACAAGCTCCTTATGGCGGAGAAACCTTACACACCAATATGCACACCACAACTTCGTCACAACTTATTCACACCTTCTACACAACTTTTTCACACCTAGTCACTACTTAATCACAACACAACTTCTTCACACCTATCTATCTTCACAACTATCTACTTCAAGCCTATCTTTTTCACACCAATTTACTTCACAACTAACAACTTCACACCTAGCTTCTTCACTATAATCTAATTCCTAACTTTTCTTCTTCACACCAACCAACTAACTAATCACACAATCAATATGCCTAGCACAACTATCTACAATCACGTATACACAACAATCTTCACAAAGAGTAATGTAAATAATCTTGATGATGCACCAACAACTTATATGTGGAGGTCACAACAAGTTGTAATACTTCTTGTCTTGGGGGATAGAAGTATTCTTCTCTTGCACTTGAGAGGATGAAGTTTGAATCACTTTGAAACAAAGAATTATACACTTATGATCAAAGGATTAAGAGAATAGAGATGTGGATCTAGAACAGAAAGTTTAGGAGTGCAAAAGGTAAGGAAAAAATCCAGGTTTAAGGTGGTATTTATAGGCAAAAGATTCTGACAGAGGAGCATGGCCGGTCCCCTTAAATCAAGGCCGGTCCCCTTAATTTTAAGGGGACCGCCCCTTATAATTAAAGGGGCCGCCTAGCTGAAACGGCCAGAATCTTTGTCTTTTAGTGGGGAAAGTTTATTTGGAGAAAAACTAACTGATTTTGGTTAAAAATTTGAATTCATATATTTAGTATGAATAAAACATTTTTCTTTTATTACCAAAAGTGTTTTTCAAAAATATATAATACGTTTATATAATTAAATAAACTTTGCATTAGTTAATTAAATACCCCTTTGATCATAAATTGCACTAAACACTTTGTTTATTCATACCTTAAGTGATTTGGATGTAAAGAGAAATATTACTCACTAAATACTTGTTTGTGTCACAAGTTTTAGTTCTATGAGTTTATATTTTGTGATAATTAAAACATAGAGATATTGATAATATGTTAATAATGTTTTTAGGCATTATTTATGTCAACAAAACTAGCAATTTAGGGTTGTCAAGATATATAATTCATATATATATATATATATATATATATATATATATATATATATATATATATATATATATATATATATATATATATATATATAAATTTTGGTAGTAAATTTTCTAGATAAGGAAGCGTTTGGTTTAACTAGAAAAATAGTATTTTTGAGTCAAAATATAAACCATCATTTTTCGAAATAAATCACTTGCATAAGAAACTCGTTAGAAATAGCTAGTTATACAATCTAATGTACATCTAGCTAAGTTTCATGATATATTAAGATGTTTAAAGGGGCGTTTGGATTATCCCATAACAACTTGCTAAACATCGTAAAATATATCTAAAATGAGTTAAAAATAAAATTAAGGAACATGGTAAACTACTTATTAAGTTAAAGGTCTCAGAGTCGAAGTACGTTTACGTTCCACATATGTCATAAAAATATAAGCATCACATTTCAACATTAACTTTACTTTAAGTTTTATCTTGTTGTTATTTTATTTAGGTGAAAATGCCCAAAGTTATTACCGAAGATATTTCCCAAAGCAAAAACTATATTCCCAAAGTCTCTCAACTTCCCACCACCTCTCCTTCCATTGCTCATTTCTATCGTCAAATCGAGAATAGAAATATTCACGAGGGTCGAATCGTAGACCAAGCCTATTATCAATCGAACTACATTGAACGTTTATTCACAAAAATCGGTTTCGAATGTCTTTTTCAAATCAATGAGCCTATCATTCCTCGGTTCATCCTTGACTTCTATAGCAATTCACAGTTCAAACCGATGATTTTGGTTTCATTTTCATATCCTTCATGATCCAACATCACTTCAATACTCTTACTCTTGCACAATTTGGTCAAATCCTTCAAATTCCTTTTTCCGGTCAATCCGCATTCACAAATGAATGGGATCTTGGTGATCTCCAACATTCTCGTCCTACTCTTAGTCCTTATTTCTCCGATATTCCTTCTCCACTCGAAATTCGTCAAATGCTTGGTTTAACTCGTGAAACTACCACTCGAAAAATCAAATCCAAAAATTTCGATATTTCCGAAAACCAAATTCTACTCAAAGAACTAAGCCCCGACATGAAGCGTTGGGAAGAACTCATTCGTGAGAATGCGTTTGGTACCGGAGGCCACCGTGACCATCTCCCGGCTAGCCTCGCTCATATGTTGTATTGTATTGTTGCCGAACAACATTACAATTTGGCTAATTTCTTTATCAAGTGCATTAAATGTGCAAGAGCTACTCCTAAAGCCAATCTTCCGTATGGAATGTTCCTCACTCGTCTCTATTGTCATGTTATCGATTACTATCCCGATCTTGATGGTAGTATCTATGAGTCCATCTATCCGACCTTACATCCTCTCGTTCTTAAACAAACCCGTAAACCTCGTAGTGATAAGGGTAAATCTCGACGTCATAGTTTCCATGGCTCATCATCTCGTCAAGAGGATGACGAAGAGGATGAATTTATTCATCGTGCTCCCTCTCCCGATACGTTTCTTGAAGACTTGGGAGAACTTGAAGAAGACGATTACCTAGTGCCATCTCCTTCCTCTCAAACTAACGAAGTACTATTTGAGCGACAAACTGATTTGCTCAATCAAAACCGAAGGATACGTGAGGAGATGCGAGGAGGCTTCAAGTCCATTGCTAAGACAATTGGAGGATTATTCAAGAAGAAGAAGTGATGGGGATCTTTATATTTGCTTTGGATGATCTTGTTTGTTGAACTATTAGAATGTTGTTTTTGTTGAATAATTGTCTCTTGTGTGCTATATTTCTGATATATATATTCGGAAATTAATATTTGTTGCTATGATTTTAGGAACATTTGAACTATATTATTGTTGACTTATTATTATTAGTTGCTCTACGTGTATGCATGTTTTTATACTTGCTTTTGATCCATGTTTGCATGATTAGTTTATGATCATATATATATATATATATATATATATATATATATATATATATATATATATATATATATATATATATATATATATATATATATATATATATATATATATATATATGCTTCTATAATAAACCAAAACTAAAATGAAATGTTCCAATAGAGCTTGCTGCAAACACAAAACAGATAAAAACCATTTTTGGAAAATTTTTGAAATTTGGTCGTCTGAAATTTTACCAGATGGGCGGCCCCCTTAATTATCAAGGGCGGCCCCTTTAATTTTAAGGGGGCCGGCCATGAATTAAGGGGACCGGCCACCTGGAACAGTTTTTACACTGTTTTCTTTTGAAACTTGTGACTCTTTTTGCTAGTCCCAGCTACCATATCCCTTAAAAACTAAACTGATTTTGGAATCTAACAATGCAATTTCAAATTAATTCTACTTCTAAACATGATTCCATGCTATAAAAACCTTATACACCTCTCATACATACTCCATTATCATCATATTCATCAACCTCAACCATTTCAGCATGTCATCACCAAAAGCAACCACCTCCAACAAAGCCAAGAAACAAAAACTTATTATAATACCACCAAAACAACTCTTCATTGATCTCACAAATGAAGATAGTACCACTCCATCACCACCACCTCAATTCTCATCTCCTAGTGCTCCTAATGCACCATCCAAAACCCAATCAACTCATGGAACTTCTACCTCCTCAATACCATCATTATCATCCATCAATGACTACATCAACCATCACTTATCACATCCACCAAGAGTAGTACCACCACCACCTATTGAAAATGCATCTTTAGACATCACTCTTTCACTATCACCCATCACACCTCTAGATGCACATTTTTCACCATCACCACTCAACCCACCAAACCTCAATCCCATCCCATAGAGCTTACTTGAAGCTCATGGTGATACTTGCCTTTGTTGCATCCATAACCGTACCATCATCTTTGGCTTGAGAGATGAAATACATTACATGTTTTCATATATTGAAAGCTTGTTTCCACAACCTCCACCAACAACATCCACTCCTCCACCACCAACATCAACCACACCTCCACCTCCATCAACATCAAACACACCTCCATCAACTCCATCATCTCCACCTACAACATTGCTCCTCCCAAACTAAGCATGGCTCATGGTTAGAAAATAAAATTGTTTAAACCATTTTGATGACAAGCTCTAGAAAATTCATTTCTATTAGAGTTTTGGTTGATTGTTAGCACATAGGGCTTTAGTTTATTGGTTTCTATTGTTCATGCATCTTGGATGTATGTTGTTTGTTATTAATTGAAGTATTCCCTTTCATTCTTTTAGTACTTGTTTTATTTATATGTATATATTTGTTGCATGCATCATATATATTGTGTGTTCTAAATATTTTTGCAAGCTTTCCATATCTCGAATTGTCTTATAACCTTTAAATAAGGGGGGAGTACACGTCAAGGGGGAGCTCTTCCATCGTCGAGATAACCTTTTTGATGTTCACAAAAAGGGGGAGAAGTGATATATAAACTCACTAAATACTTGCTTAAATATTAATTTTTGATTAAATTAGTTTAGATTTTGTAATCATCAAAAAGGGGGAGATTGTTGATATAAATAATGCGTAAAAACGTTATTAATATTTCTCGATATCCCTATGTTTTGAAAATCACAAAATGTAAACTCATTAAACGTAAAATCATTACGTAAACAAGTATTTAGTGACAAAATATCATTACATCCAACTAATTCAATTAAGGTATGAATAAACAATTGTCTAATACGTTTTATGATCAAAGGAAGGTTTATTTACTAATTACAAATTATATAAAATGGTATAAACATTTTATATATTTAAGAAAAACATTTTTGGTAATTAAAGGAAAATGTATATTTCATAATAATTAAATGAATTCAAATTTTTAACCAAATTCAGTTAAATTTTCACCAAATAAACTTTCCCCAGAAATGACAAAAAATTCAGGCCGTTACAGTGGGTGACCCCCTTAATTATAAGGGTCGCCCCCCTTAATTTTAAGGGGGCCGGCACACAATTAAGGGGGCCGGCATACGCTCCTCTGTCAGAATCTTTTGCCTATAAACACTGGTTCAAATCTGAAATTTTTCCTCACCTTTTACACTAAAACTTTCTGTTCTAATTCTCTCAAAACATCTTTCTAAATCCTTTGATCATAAACATATTAGTTTTTGTTTCAAGTGATCTAATCCCTCATTATTCAAATTGCAAGAGAAGAATACTCCTTCCATTTCAAATCAAGAAGTATTAAAGATTAGTTGTGTAGCTTGTATTTATTGTAAAGTTGTGTAATGATTTTAATTGATAGATCTAGGTGGGATTGTAAATCTAGTATTGAAGAAGTTTGTAACACCCCCAAAATTTGGTACAGCGGAAGACTCAACAAGCTTTCGGGGTGCTACGGGGATTGGTATCCAACACAAGACGTAAAAGAACGAGATAAAGTAAACATAAGAAAAATACAACCACGTGGGGTTTTAAAGTTTACATTTATCCCAAATTCATCCAACCAAAACGCTTACCTTGTTCATGACTAGGCCTCGTTCTATAACTAATCCAATAGCTTACCTAGTTCGGGACTAGGCCTCGCTCAACAACCAATCAATAGCTTACCTAGTTCGGGACTAGGCCTCGCTCTATAACCAAATCAATAGCTCACCTAGTTCAGGACTAGGTCTCGTTCTATAACCTACCTAGTTCTATAAGCATAGCAAGTTTTAAAATAAACAAAGCGATAATAGTCCACATAAAATAATTTGCACGTTTCTCACCCCAAGTATTGAAAACAAAGTTCAAGAGTAAAAGTGAGGCTATGACTCACCTCAAGTCAGCAATCAGCAAAAGAAATCGATAGATGAAAGACGTAAAGCAACTCAAATAACGGCAACTACAGACTCGACACTTCCTAACAATATAAACGCATTCAGAATCATTTCCTCAAAATCAAATATTCCCAATCCCGAATGTATTCCATTTTACTTTCCAAAAATTCATTTCTCATATTATCCTCATATTAATTTGAAGTTTGATGTTTGGTATCCATGCGGGTGGAGGGTCGACACAACTCAACCAAAAAGCCACAACGAAAAGAATAATAAAACAATTTATAGGTCTAATATTAGCCCAATATATTATTTAAATAAATCATCGAAGTTTATCAAATCCGTCGATTTGGTAATCCTCCATATTTATTTACGTAATATATCACTCTAAGATTATACCCAAAACCTAAGTCACATAGCATGTAGAGTAATATATGGTAAGTATCAAAGTTTAATAGATTCCCTAAATATATCGTCAAACTTACCAAATTCGTCAATTTGGTAAACCTCACGAGATATTTAGTAATTCATTATTCCTGTACACGTACCACAACCTATGGGCGTCGTAGGATACGATGCCCATTAATATACTCATTTTATATAACTAAATAGACCCTATTTAACCCGTCGATTAAATAAGTTACGTAGTTATAAAAAATGGATATATTAATCGTCACATATCCGTGACAACACAAAAGTCACATAATAAAAATAAAGTCCACTTGGACTCAAGTGACCACGACCCCGTATAACTCGATAGTTTTCCTCGTTTATTAAAAGTCATATTTTATTTTATAATTATCCAACGTATTAGATTTCGTTATCATTTATAGTTATTTATTTATAATAACGCTCCCGACATTTATGACACTATTCACATAGTATAATAATTATCGTCACGTTATTATAATGTTTACTCGTGATTGTTTTATTATTAATTTACGTATTTATATATATATATATATATATAGTTATTTATTTATAATAACGCTCCCGACATTTATGACACTATTCACATAGTATAATAATTATCGTCACGTTATTATAATGTTTACTCGTGATTGTTTTATTATTAATTTACGTATTTATATATATATATATATATATATATATATATATATATATATATATATATACACACACACATATATATACACACACACACACACACACACACACACACATATATATATATATATATGTGTGTGTGTGTGTGTGTGTAGTGTATCTTTATTTTCAGAACCCTGTTAAGTGCGAGAACTCTAATTTTGCATTAGAAAACATGCATGTTCATATAAAAATGTTTGTTTCTTACATACACCTTAATACACATAATACATGTTTATATAAAAACCTGTTAAGTGCAATAGATCAATGCAAAATGGTTTTATTTTTAGAACCCTGTTAAATGCGGGAACTGTGAGAACTCCAATTATGCATTAGAAAACATGCATGTTCATATAAAACATGTATGTTTTTCTTACATACACCTTAATACGCAGACATGTGTATGTAAGAAAACATACATGTTTTATATGAACATGCATGTTTTCTAATGCAAAATTGGAGTTCTCGCAGTTCTCGCACTTAACAGGGTTCTGAAAATAAAGCTCCCCTATATATATATATATATATATATATATATATATATATATATATATATATATATATATATACGTTTTTCACGTCTATATACTTATCTAAACGGTTATATTACCAATAATATTATTACGAGTTTTATCATTAACATTTGATTATAATTATTTATCGAGTTATATGAGTTGGTCATATGTCCGAGTCATCACTCTCGGCTCATTGTCCAAGTCCAAAAATAAAATAACCAAGTCATAAACAAGCAATCCAACTCCGTCCAAATCAATCCCAAATCACGTGCTACAATAATAGGGTCCGACTACGGCACCCGACTAACCTATCTCCGTCAATCTAGTTAACCATCTCACAATCGGTTCCCAATAGCACTTCGTCAACACAACTCCAAAATCAAATATCACAAGTCCGAATGTACCATGATCAAAATAATAACAAACTCGACAACAACAATAATCCGACAATCATAAACGGTACCCAAATAATATAACACATTTACGGGTTGATTTACCAAGTCAACCCGGGTCAAATACTAAACCACATGAAATGTGATATCACCCGAGACCTCTTGGGTCTCGGCTTGCTCCATACGAGCCAACCAACCGGACCATAGTGGTCAAATAACAACACATGTAGCAAAATATTCGACCGGACCCCAAAGGGTCACGACCTTGCTCTAATCGAGCCAAAAAAAGCCAAACGGACCCTTGGGTCGTCGGCCTAACCCAAAGCAACAACAACAAGATGGCAACGAGGGACCCTTTGGGTCTCGACATGGCTAACGAGCCATCAAATACGCGACCCCGAGACCTCTTGGGTCTCGGTTATGCTCAAATCGAGCCTCAAATCCACCAAGAATCATCCAAATATCAAATCCTTCCATAAATTCGACACCAAATCGACCCAACCCGGATACCAACCCATCAAAACATTAACAAAACTCCATTTCCCCTTTATAAAATTTAAAACCAAACATGAACAACCCGTGTACACGCGGATTTAGGCATGAATCGAGGCACACGATATGAATATCGTGGCCACTCACCTTCCAATCGGCTTTGAAACGTGATTTCTTTAAAAACCCAACAAGATTAAATGAAAATAGTGGTATTTAATTGGTTGTGGTGATTCGTACGTGATGATAAAATAGGTTTTAGGGCGCGTGCTTTATGTCAAAAGATAGATCGGAACGAGGTGGTGATGATGGTGGTGTTATTTTGTTTAGGAGAGGGGCGGTGGCGGCTGTGGTGGTGTTTTAGGGTGGCGGTGGTGTTGTATTTCAAAAGAGAGAGAGAGAGAAGTGAATATGGTGAGGGTGTTGGTTGTGTTTGTTTGTCCAGGTTATCACAAGGACGATTTTTGTATTCACTCTAAAATAAAATAAAATAAAATAAAATAATAATAATAATAATAATAATAATAATAATAATAATAATAATAATAATAATAATAATAATAATAATAATAATAATAGTGATAAAGTGGGTGAGGTAATTAGGTGTAGAATACACGGACCAAACCCGAAACTCATTTAAAGTAAAACGACTCTCCCGAACCGAGCTCATTCCAAATATCCAAAATCTCGCGATACGTTCCAGAAATATAAAATAACCGAACCAAACATTTAAAATGTATAAAATTTGTTAGGTTATCCTAGTGCCGGAGTCAATGTAGTGCCAAATAAATATCTCAAAAATAATCATCACGAATATACCAAACCAAACCAATAATTAACAATCAACTTCCATAAATAACACAAGGTTTAAAAATCACATTTCAGCTTTTACAAATCTCATCACGAATAAACTTTTCAAATATTCCAAAAATCATAAATTTTAAAGTAATGCGGGTTTGTAAATTGTTTCCCTAAATTGCGAGTTGTCACATCCTCCCAGACTCAGAAAAAACCCGTCCCGGGTTTCTCTCGAAACAATCCATCTACAAAGTAAAAAGCTTCAGATATCTTTTTCGAAACTCATCCTCACGTTCCCACGTAAATTCCAGTCCATGCCGCGAATTCCAACAAACTTTGATGAGTGGAATACGACTCCGCTTGAGTCGTTTAATCTCTCGATCCAATATCTCAATCGGCTCTTCCACAAAGTTCAAACTCTCATCCACACGAATATCCTTGATCGGTATAACCGGCGTTTCATCCGAAAGACACTTCTTCAAATTACTAACATGAAACACATCATGAACTTTACTCAGTTCTTGTGGTAGTTTCAACCTATAAGCCACGGGCCCAATTCTTTCCAAAATGAGAAATGGTCCAATGTAGCGGGGGTTGAGTTTCCCACGTTTCCCAAAATGTATCACACCTTTCCAAGGCGAGACTTTCAGCATCACTTTGTCTCCAACCTGGAACTCTAGGGGTTTACGACTCTGATCGGCGTAACTTTTCTGCCTATCTCTAGCTGCTTGTAATCGATCACGAATTTGTGTCACTTTCTCAGTAGTCTCCAGAATAAGCTCAGGGCCAGTGAGTTGGCTATCTCCAACTTCAGCCCAACCAATAGGCGAACGACATTTTCAGCCATATAAAGCTTCAAATGGAGCAGCTTTAAGACTTGTGTGGTAACTATTGTTATAGGAAAACTCCGCATGGGGTAGGTACTTCTCCCAGCCTTTACCAAAGTCTATTATGCATGCACGAAGCATATCCTCCAAAGTCTGAATAGTCCTCTCACTTTGACAATCGGTTTGGGGATGATATGCAATACTCATATCAAGTCTCGTCCCCAAAGCGGTTTGAAGTGATCGCCAGAAAGCTGACGTGAAGCGGCTGTCGCGATCAGAAATGATCGATATCGGAACTCCATGACGAGAAACAATTTCCTTCACGTACAACTTCGCAAGTTTGTCGACACTATCATCTTCACTAATCGCCAGGAAATGAGCAGACTTAGTCAAACGATCCACAATTACCCAGATAGCGTCACAACCGCTAGCTGTCTTAGGTAATTTGGTAATAATGTCCATAGTAATCCGCTCCCATTTCCAAACCGGGAGTTCTGGCTGCGTCAATAATCCTGACGGTCTTTGATGTACTGCCTTAACCTTATAGCATGTCAAACAGTTACTAACGTACAATGCTATATCTGCCTTCATATTTGGCCACCAATATAACTTCTTCAGATCCTGGTACATCTTGTCCGACCCAGGATGAATAGAGTACCTTGACTTATGCGACTCATGCATAATCAACTCTCGAATTCCTCCATACAATGGTACCCAACTTCGGTCTCCAAAACACAATACTCCATCAGAACGCTTAACAAATCGTTTCTCATTTTCTGCCATCCCAAATATGTTCTCAGCAGGTTGGTTTTCTGCTTTCAACGCTTCCGTTTGGGCTTCTAATATTTGAGACGGTAACGGCGATATGATAGTCATTCCCAATGACCTAACTCGTAACGGCGGAATTCTCTCTTTTCGACTAAGAGCATCAGCAACGACGTTTGCTTTACCAGGATGGTAACGGATTTCACAATCATAATCGCTTAGCAACTCAATCCAACGTCGCTGTCTCATGTTGAGCTCTTTTTGATTCAGGATGTGTTGTAGACTTTTGGGGTCAGTGAATACAACACACTTGGTTCCATACAAGTAATGTCTCCATATTCTCAATGCAAAAACCACAGCACCTAACTCCAAATCATGGGTGGTGTAGTTCTTCTCGTGCTTCTTGAGCTGTCGGGAAGCACAAGCTATCACTTTCTCTCGTTGCATTAACACAGCTCCAAAACCTTTATGAGAAGCGTCACAATAGACGACGAAGTCCTCATTACCCTCAGGTAACGCTAAGATAGGATCACTACACAACATTTCCTTAAGTAATTGAAATGCTTCCTCTTCCTTATCTCCCCATTCGTATTTAACACTCTTTTGAGTCAATTTGGTCAACGGTTTTGCTATTTTCGAAAATCCCTCAATGAGTCTTCGGTAATAACTGGCTAAACCCAAAAATTGGCGAACTTCTGTTGGGGTTATTGGTGCAGCCCAATCTTTAATCGCTTCAATCTTTGCGGGATCTACATGAACTCCTTGTCTATCAATCACGTGACCCAGAAATTGTACCGTCGGAATCCAAAATTCACATTTAGAAAATTTGGCATACAATTTCTCCTTCCTGAGCAATTCTAAGATAAGTCTTAGGTGCTCCTCATGCTCCTTTTCACTCTTCGAATAGATTAGAATATCGTCGATGAACACAATCACAAAAATGTCTAAATAAGGCTTACACACTCGATTCATGAGATCCATGAATACTGCTGGTGCGTTAGTCAACCCAAACGGCATCACTTGGAACTCGTAATGCCCGTAACGGGTTCCGAAAGCCGTTTTCGGAATATCTTCCTCACGAACTCTAAGCTGATGATATCTCGATCTCAAATCGATCTTCGAATACATACTCGATCCTTGAAGCTGATCGAACAAGTCGTCGATCCTCGGTAACGGGTATCTATTCTCCACCGTTAACTTGTTCAACTCTCGATAATCAATACACATACGAAATGATCCATCCTTCCTCACAAATAAGACCGGGGCTCCCCAAGGCGAAGAACTTGGTCTTATAAATCTTTTTTCGGCTAACTCCGCTTATTGTTTCGATAACTCTTCCAGTTCAGTAGGTGCAAGTCGATAAGGCGCTCGTGCCACGGGTGCAGCACCAGGTATCAACTCAATCTGAAACTCTCCTTGTCTAGTAGGCGGGATTCCCGGCAAGTCATCGGGAAATACATCAGGAAAATCACGAACTATAGACACATCTCCAATGCATCTTTCCTTCTTCTCCTTCCCTCCTTTCTCAGAGATTTGAGCTAAGAAAAGGCAACATCCTTTTTCCATTAGCGTCGGTAACTTAGTGCAAGATATGACCGCTAGTCTAGATGGGCCTTTCAATTCTTTTCGATCTCCTGGTATATTTAGGATCTCCTAGCCGTAAGGCACACGCACGATCTTCTCATCGCAAAGTATATGAGCACGATACTTCGACAACCAATCCATACCAATAATGACATCGAAACTTCCTAACGTGACGGGTAGAAGATCTATGTTGAAAGGACGATTCAGGAAATTTGACGTGCAACCGCGAATGATAGTCCTGATCCTCTCTATGTTTCCATTAGCTAACTCTACATCATAACCAATTCCTAAGGCCATCGGGGGTTTCTCTAGTAAGGGTGCAAAATTAGTGGACACAAAACTCTTATCGGCACCAGTATCAAATAGTATGGAAGCATAACGATTATTGAGAAGGAACGTACCAGTAACGACGTACGGATCTTCTCTTCTCTCGTTCCCAAGTGCATACACTCTCCCATGAGCAGCTCCTGCTTCCACACGTTGGTCCCCATTGTCTTGTCGTCCACGGTTTCCTCCAGCTCCACGGTTTCCATGATTGTACCCATTACCACCCGATCCTTGATTTCCTCGATTCCACGTTTCCCTACACTCATTCCTATAGTGTCCCTTGTTTCCACATCCATAACAAGTAACATTTGCCTTACTCATAGCTTCAGGAGTAGCTTGAACCATAGCAAGTGGTCGAGCTCTACAGTCCTTAGCTATATGTCCCATCTTAGAGCAATTCTTGCACACCACATTACATCGTCCTAAATGATTCTTGTAACGTTGGCCACACTTGGGTGCATCTCCATTGTAGTTCTTCTTATCTCCATCTCCCACAGCATAAGCTCTAGTAGTTGCCTATCGTTTGTTTCGGTGATCACTACCCTTAGAGTGATTATCCCCTTCCTCTTTCCATTCTTGTCTTTCTCAGCTTCTTCCAATACCAACGAGTCCATCAATTGTTGAGCGATCGTGATAGCCTCATGAATATTTTCAGGCTTAGCAGAAATCACATCGTTCCTTGTAGCTACCGGCAACCCATCGGTATACCGCTCAATCCTTTAAGTCTCAGTCCTAACCATATCTGGGCAAAGCAAGGCTAACTCTCGGTAGCGACGATTGTAAGTCGCCATATCAGTACCATTCACTTTGTGATTCCAGAACTCAATCTCCAGCTTCTTAACCTCATTCCTTGGGCAGTAAGTCTAAATCAGCAAAGACTTAAATTGCTCCCAAGTCATAGCATAAGCCACATCACTCCCAACCGAATTTCGGTAATTGTTCCACCAAGTTAATGCTTCATCCTTGAAAATAAAAGAGGCAAACTTTACCTTTGCATTCTTCCGCACAGTTGCTGACATTGAACATTGACTCAGTTTTCTCTATCCACCTGACCAAGTAGACCACTCCTTCAGTCCCACCAAACTCAATGGGTCCACAGATTCGGAACTCCTTGTAGTTACATCCATTAGAACGAACAGGTGGAAATGTTCCAGCAGAATTGTTGGAATGATTTGACTCAGCTAGTAGCTCAGCAACTCGTTGCTCCACAAGTTGATTGATCATTGCTTGATCCACAGTAGGTGCATTAGGTGGAACATGATCATTGTCTCCCTGAACCTCAACATTTTGATTCCTGTTGTTGTGATTAGTAGCGTCCAGGTTATCACGAGTAGGGGTTTCAACATTTCGAGTAGGACGGCGTCCTCGGCGACCAGGGGTAGTCACTGTAGGACCAGTTCTGGTAGCTCTAACAGGGTTTCATCGTGGGGCCATTGATCTGAAACATCATACAAGGTTCATAAGTCTCCGATAGAACTTATCATATGCTCAACAAGAATTACATCAATGAAGCCAAGTCATGGAAAGAATATCAGCAATACACCACAAGACATCAATAAGGCGAATAGGAACTCAATTTCCATAATATCCAAAAGCCACATAATATCATATAATAATAACCATCATCCATACAATAGTGATCCAACATCGTTCCAACTACCGAAAAACACAAAAGATACTAATCGTTCCAAACGGGACGAATAATCAATGGAAAATACATCAAAATACGATAACTAGCTTTTCTAACCGAACGATCCTTGGTGTAGAAAGCAACAAGACAACATAACCCAACTATCTAGCCACGATGCTGGCGTTGGCTCCTCAACTCCTGCCTCATACCATCTAGCTCTCTCCACAATGATCCCAACTCCACACTATGGGTGTCGCTATCTCTCTTGAGGTCTGCTACCTCCTTCTCTAGCTCAGTGTTTATTTGCCACAACTTACGATCAGCTTCGCGAGCTGTGATGAAACCTTGCTGCAAGCTCTCAATATGCTCATGAATCTCCATCATGCCTCTCCTCATCTCAGTAACTCTCCTCTCAGCCGTAACCATGTCAATCCTCAACTCTCTAATGAACTCAACGGTCACTCTATCAATCCGCTTAGACATACGTGTAACCCTCTCACCTAGAGCAGTAATCTGAGCCCACATCCTACCAGTCTCACCTAACTCTGCTTGCTCAGCAGAAACCTCAGATGATGCATCCAACCCAACGGGACTACCAGGTGGCAACTCAAACAAAAATGGGTGATCAGGTGAAACAGGCTCTATCGGATGTATAGGTGAATCAGGCTCCTCAGCCTGAGCTGGTGGCACTAACAAACCATCATCATCAGGCATCTCCTCCTCCTGAGGATCATCCTCCTCCTCAGGGTCATCATTACCCTGCTCAGCCTCCTTGGTGTCATCATCACCCTGCTCAGCCTCCTGAGGGTCATCATCCTCATCCTCGTACTCCTCCTCCTCCTCATCGGAAGAGTGCACCATCAATCGTCGTCTCCTAACAGGTGAACCATGTGGTGATGGGGTAGGTGATCTAGGACTACGACGCAATGATGTAGGTGGTGCATCTGACAGAAGAGTGTGAGCATCAAAGTGCAAAGGTGGTGAAGCAGGGCGTACCGACATACGTGCCGTAGCTCGGTGGGCAAAACGTGGAGCCACACGAGCCAAAGCCTGATGAAGAGTAAGCTGTCTCGAAGTACCAGGGAGCCCTAGAGAAGATGAGGGTCCCTACATAGTAGGTACAGCAGGCGGTGCAGAAGTAGAAGCTGTCGGTGACACAGTAGCTGAATGCATGGCAATCCTGTAAGGATCATCAGGAGCCATGGTGATCTGTGTTGGGCGTACAGGTGCAGTAAGAATATCCTCAACAACGTCAAACGTATGGAAGGCCATAGTCTGTGACAACGGCGTAGGGTAAGTGTAAGTGTTTCAAAACAACTAAATTGCGAACTCAAAATACCGTATCAAACCATCATAAAATCCCAATCATATAGTTTCAAATAAAGATTTAAAAATACCGCATTACTAAAACATTTATAAAAACAATTAAGCCATATAATTCCTCAAACGCCATCATATCTCTAAATCAATAAATCCCAAATCCTCAAATCGTCTCAAAAATCTCATATCTACTAATCATCTCAATATACCATAATATAAACAATGATGCTTTGGCTTGGCGGGCTGGCGGCCATTGGTCGAGGATCATTTTCTATAAAAATCGGTTATAGTTTAGGTGTCTATTTACCTAGTTCTCTATAACCTTGGCTCTGATACCAATCTGTAACACCCCCAAAATTTGGTACAGCGGAAGACTCAACAAGCTTTCGGGGTGCTACGGGGATTGGTATCCAACACAAGATATAAAAGAACGAGATAAAGTAAACATAAGAAAAATACAACCACTCGGGGTTTTAAAGTTTACATTTATCCCAAATTCATCCAAAGTCAGGCCCAAAAGAAATAAATATAGGTCCACAATTATTTATCAGAGTTTTAGAAAATAGATCCATAATCAGGTGCCATAGCCAAGCCTCCAATCCAAGCATCCAAGGGCATCACTTAATTACCTGAGAAAACGCGCTAAAAGTCAGCTTTCGCTGGTGAGATCATCGGTTTAAATTCATAACTAAATCAAGTGGACATATACGCAAAATGCTTGCTAGCTAGACTAGGCCTCAATCATCCAACCAAAACGAACCAACCACATCTAATCAACCCTATAGGTGCACATTATAGCTCAAATCAATCAAATCAATAGCTTACCTAGTTCATTACTAGGCCTCGCTTGATGAGTGTGTAAATACTCATCATTTTTACCATTTCTGAGCTGCCAAAACATCCAAAAACACTCAATAATGAATCAAAATAGTGAAAATATCCCAGGAAAGTGTTTTACATGTTTCAAATGCAAAAATACCAAAAACAGATGAAAAACGCACAAAGTTTGCATAATTGGCAGTTTCAGTCCCCCAACCTTCAAAAGTTGTCAAATCTAGTCCCTGGTCATTCTAAAAACTTGAAAAAGTCACCAAAGGCCCTTATAAATCAAAAAGTTACATAATTAGTCCTTTGGTGAAAAGTTTCACAAAATGTCAAGTTTAGTCCCTGAACTTTGAAAATTGTCAAAAATGGTCCCTGGGATATGAAAAACTTTGAGAAAAACAATTTTTGTCCTTGCACTAACCTTTTATGACAGGATTGGTCCTTGGTGGAAAGTTTGGTGAAAATTACACAAATGGTCCCTGAAGTTTGAAAGTTTGACGGTTTCAGTCCCTGGTGAAAATAAATCTGAAAAATCATCAAAGGACCTTTTACTATTCACAATGTGGCATAAAATACCCTTGGAAACAAATTAGAAACATGCCAAGATCACACCCTCAACTTTCCCATAATTACAAAAATGGTCCTTGTGTGAAATTAACCAAACCGGATCCACAACACAAATAATATTACTCCACTCCAATCCAGTCCACAATCCAGTCCACAAATCCATTTTTGGGCCCAAGATAAGCAGTCCACACCTTAAGCCCATCCTACCCCAAAGTTAATATAAGCCGGGTCAAATGTTTGACCTGGTCAAAACCAGTCAAACACCCCCCAATACCGCCTTCTCCCTTCTCCCTCACCCAGACCAGATACCACCCTGGTTTTGCAGCTCCACCACCCCAACTTGTCCATCCCATCATCATCCCCACCTCCCTACACCTACCCATCCCACCCACATTTAATGCTTCTCTCCCAATGCACTCAACCAGGGAGCAATTTGCAAAAAATCTTTTGGCGCCAAAATACGTGGCAGCTCATTAGTGGACCAAATTCTTCAAAAGAAGGTGGGATTTGATCAGAGGGCAGCTGGGAACCCTAATTGGAGACTATAAATAGAAGAAAGTGCAAGATGAAGAAAAGTAGTTGTTTTAATTAGTTTTTATTGTCGAATTAAATTAGTTTTCAAAATTCAGTTGTATCTTTTTCAATTCAAGTATTGTAACATCTTTGTTAATGTATTGAAAGTCTTTTTAAGTTATAAAAATCAAGGTTTAATTCTGCATTGTGTTCTTGCCATTCTGAGTTTTCATTTAAGCTTATGCATTACTTATATTGATAATCATGGACTGAAATAGGATCACATAGGTTCCCATAAGCTATATCAACCTTCTAGAGACCTTAAAATCCAGATTAGAGTAAGAATTTTTCATGTTCTAACAAAGTCAATGCAGGTCAAAGGAGGGGCATCCATGGAGTTCTGGATAAGCTGAGATAGAAAAGGGAAGATCTTGGCCTATCCTAAAGATAGGCTAGCTCAGTGAGTTACTCCTTTTCATGCTGGAGTAAAAAAAATTGGTAACTTAGTCTATTTATCTTTCTAAATCTGCATAACTTTTGATTCTGAGTAAGGAGTAGTTTTATTTGCATTAGATTGTTAATTTAGCTTTAATTTTAGTTAATATAATTAGTTGAATCAGTAAATTGGTAATTGGTAATTGATTGCATAGTCTCTTAGTATAAGTAGTCACTTAAGGTAGTGTTCAGATTTGGCTAATGCATTGAGCTGTGGTACTTGTTGCTTGACATAATCCATTTAGACATATAGCATATGCCATAACTAGGTCTGTGAAACCCATAACCTGGTCACTTTGACCTTAAAAGTCAAAATCCAATACAAAATCCCTTGACAGTTAACTGTCAAGGATTTGGGATCTCATACCCACCACATTAGTTTATATCTTACAGATTTAGCTTAAATTAGGGTAATCATAGCTTAAAACAGTTTATTAAATCAGTTAGATAGCTTAGAATCTCATATAAGTCAAACTAGCAAGTTTCACAAAAAAGTCAAATTATCCATTCTCAGGTTTTTACCAAACTTCAAAGAATTGTTCAGAATTTAGGAATTTGATCTAGGACTTGAAACTTGTTATAGTATTAGCCTACCAGTTCATCTTTGATTTTCCATTGTTGTTGTATTTTTAGGAATTTTGCCCTGGGCCCCACATACCCTCAAACTCACTTGCAGGGCAAAGGTGTGCCCTGCTCATTCAGACCCAGTCCATCATCACCACTTTGGTGGTGATTTCTGACCAACTCAGTGGGCCCCAGACATCCTAATTAGCTTTTCCCAACCCCCTCCTACCAGGGAGTGTGGATTGACCCTTGGGTTGACCTAGGACCCAGTGGACCCCACATAAAATTGCCCACAAAGTCTGTCCCAGGTCTGAGTCATTTGTGAAAGTGCAAAGTGCTTATTTCTCTTCATTCAGCTTAATTGTGCTTATTGCTTGCTATTTCTGGCTTATCTGAGTGTGTTCAACTTGTTTGTACCCATTTTGACCATTGTGGACCCCACCCAAAGCCATTTGACCTAAATTGACCACACAGTCAACATAAGTCAACTGTGTAAGCCAAGGGGGTGCTTATAGCTTATTTATAAGCTATTTGAAAAGTGTTTTCACAAAAGTTCTTTATTTTCATTAGTAAAACAAGTCTGTAAAAGAAAATTCCAAAAAATCCAAAGTTAAAATAAGTAATAGTTTCTATTTAATTCAAGTTAATTTTAATTTTCACTTTTAGATTTTAATTAAGTACCTAGTGTTTTTATATTTTTATTAAATACCTTATATAGTAAAGTAATTTTGATAATTTTTTCAGAATTTTATTTTGTAATTTAGTGTTAATTAGATTTAATTTTAGTTTTCTTCATTATTAATTAATATTAAGTAATAAATATCATATTTAGTTTTTATAAGGTTAAACTTAGTTTTTATATTTTTCCTAGCTTTAATATAGTACATTAGATTTTTAGAAAATATAATTTTGAATTCTACTGTTCATTTTCCATTTTTCTTATTTAATTTGTTTAAATTAGTATTAAGTTAATTAAAAGGTAAATAATTAGTAGTTTAATCTTAAAACATAATTTTTAGAGTTTTTATAATTTTGTAGGATTCCTGTGATGGTTAAGTAATTTTATAAATTTTCTTGTAATTTTCTAAGTTAATTTAGTATTAATAATAATTAAAAGTAGTTTAATTAGTTTAATTAAGTTAAATAGTTTTCAATTTATAAAAAACTCACAAAAAGACAAAAACATTTATTTTTATTTTTTATACTTTCTTCAAGTTCTAATTTAGGTTTAGAAAATATTTTTGCAACTTTTTAGTTTAATTTGTAATAGCTATAATTTTTAGTTAAATTAAATTAGATTTTAATTTAGATTTTAAATAGTTTAATTAATTAAATAATATTTAAATAGTATTTTAATCATTTTCATAATTTCATTTTTCATTTTTAATTTTCAAGTTTGAAAAAGTGTCAAAAGCACCCCCTGTAGTTGTTAAATACCAAAATCCCACTTTTTTAGTCCGATTGCGTAAATCTGAATTGTGAATACGTGCATATATCTGTATACCTGATTTTTGTGAATATTATATCTGTGTACAAATACCATCATAACAGTAGCAAAATTAATTCCATATCATCTGGCTACTGTCCTCAGTGCCACTTTCTCATAAACGATTCCAAAAGCACCATTTCAATCTCGCTGGGACTTTAACGACCCGGGAAAACACTACACTATCACCGGAGTATTGATTCTAGGCTGTCTTGACTTGTTGACCTTGGCCAATAATATCTGACGGTTTAGACCCAATCAAAATTTGGCGCCGCTGCCGGGGAGGTTGTTGCGTGTTTTACAAAATCGTTTTAAGTTTAGTGGTTTTCAAAACCCTCCCTGTACAAATTTCACACAAATTTGTAAAAAGTTTTTGTAAAAATATAATCATATCAGAAAAACGTTCATTAACACTTCTCCTGAAGTGTTGAAAAACACAAAAAAAAATTAAAAACAATCAAAAACAAACTTTGAAGTTAAATTACTTCGTGTTCTTTAAGATTACAACCTGAAACAGTTGGTTTAAGGTAAGTTCTGACATTAAATTGCGAACTGAAGAGGAAACCTATTTACTTCCTCCCGCCAGCCTGCGAGTAATCTTAAAGGGACGATTTCGGTTAACGAATCAGTTCCAAAAATATTTCCCAAATTTTCTGCACACACACCCATAAGCCTAAAGCAGTTTTTCAAAAATTAATTAATAAACCCATAATAAGTTCCCAAACTTAAGACTAAAACTTGCCTTTATATCCCTGTGAGTGGTGTACCTTTTTCAAAGAAGCCATTCACTTGTGATTGCTGGTTTAAGTTCACTGTGGTTTTGCCTCGATCTTGTTTTGAAAAATTGTTTTTAGTGCATGCGCACTCGGTCACAAACAAAACGTAAACATCAGAAAAACGTACACGAGCTACGTTCTGACACACAAGAACCAAAGACCGAAATGGCCGCTGGGCCACCACCACCTTTACCACCCCCTGACCCTCCCTTGGGTGAGCCAGCTCCCGATCTCCGAACGATGGAGGAGCTGTGCCAGCCTACCATGCAAAGGCGGGGTGGGCCTATTGCACCACTCACTATTGAGGCTACGGACTTTGGCCTCAAGCACCACATGATCCAACAAGTCCAGAATTCGTGTCAATTTCACGGATTGCCGGGTGACGATGCTAATAAGCATCTTGACAAATATCTCACGGTCACCCAAAGCATGAAACAGCATGGTGTCACGGATGATGCCCTTCGGCTGTACCTCTTCCCCTATTCTCTCACTCATCATGCCACTGCATGGTTTGACCGACTTCCAAAGAATTCTATTCGAACCTTTGATGAAATGGTAACCAAGTTTTTAGCAAAATATTTTCCACCATCCATGGTTACCAAGTTACGAAATGACATCAGCAACTTCCGGCAACGTCCCGATGAGTCTCTTTTTGAGGCTTGGGAGCGTTACAAGCTAGCCATTGATCGGTGCCCTAACCACAATATGTTGCAAGTTACCATCATAGATACCTTCTATAATGGTCTGACATTGAGGCACCGAGACATTCTCAATGCTGCTGCTGGTGGGACCTTTATGAAAAGGCGTCCCGAGGAGTGCTATGACTTAATCGAGAACATGACTGCCCATCATAACTTTTGGGATTCCTCTGCGGAGAGGGATGCGTCATGTCATTCAGTTACTCCCTCATCATCATCTCCTGAAATAATAGCTCTTACCAAAAAGATGGATGATATTTCTACGGCTGTGTTGAGAATAAGCCAATCGATGCAAAATCAGGCTCAAAATCAACAAGTGAAAGCCGTGGCCCGAAGTTGTGAAACTTGTGGGGGCCCTCATTTGTATTCCGAATGTCCAGCTACTGCTGACTTTCCTCCAGAGAACGTATACGCTGCTCACGGTTCCTACAATACGGGGGGTAATTCTTACCAACCACAAGGGGACCGTAATCTCTTAAGCTATCGTTCCAACAATTTTCTCGGACCTCCAGGTTTTAATCAAAATCAAAACCGTAACTCGAATCAGAATTTTAACCAAGGTCAAAACTCAAATTTCCAAAACCCGAACCAAAATCAAGGCCAGTTTAATCAAAACAATTTTCAAAATGGTAATCAAAACCAAGGTTTTCAGGGAAATTTTCAAAGAAACCAGAATCAAGGGAATTACAATCAGGGTAATTTCAATCAGAGAAACACTTTTCAGGGTAACAACAATCAAAATCAAGGGAATTTTCAAAACAACCGTGTTCAAAATCCTCCTGTTCAAAATCAAAACGTTGTTCAACCCTCGTCTTCCTCCGAAGAAGTGCTAAAACAATTCATGAAAGCACAAGAGGAAACGAATCGGTTATTGATCGGCAAGATCTCTGAGCTTCAGATGTCTTTAAATGATCGACCCTCGGGCCCGGGTACATTACCGAGCAACACGATCGCTAACCCGAGGGGTGATGTCAAAGCGATCACCACCCGAAGTGGGACATCTTACAATGGACCCTCGATTCCTT
This sequence comes from Artemisia argyi, assembly GCA_030686995.1. Taxonomy (NCBI): domain Eukaryota; kingdom Viridiplantae; phylum Streptophyta; class Magnoliopsida; order Asterales; family Asteraceae; genus Artemisia; species Artemisia argyi. The sequence continues at coordinate 11,127,192 of CM060691.1, read as the reverse complement.
CTACCTCTTCTTCTCCTCCTAAGGTAGCGGAACGTGAACCTGAGGTCACTACGGACAAGGTACTTCCTACTAATAACGGAAGTATCAATAACGTCCACCCTCAAGTTGTCCCGGTCCCGGCTCGTAAGCCGAAAGTTGTATTTGATCCCCCTGTGAGTTCTGATGAAATCCCAAAGAATGATCCTAAGCCATCAATTCCATATCCTTCACGATTGAGTGAACAAAAGAACCGCGAGAAAGCTAACCATCAGATGGAAAAGTTTTATCAAATTTTCCAAGAATTACACTTTGATATTAGCTTCGCGGACGCTCTTCTTCTCATGCCTAAATTTGCTTCAACAATCAAAAATCTGATAAGCAACAAAGAAAAACTTTGTGAGATGGCAAAAACTCCTCTTAATGAGCATTGCTCAGCAGTGCTCTTGAAAAAGCTTCCCGAGAAGCTTGGGGATCCCGGGAAATTTCTCATTCCTTGTATTTTCCCGGGGATGGTTGAATGCTTTGCCTTGGCCGATCTTGGCGCAAGCATTAACCTGATGCCTTACACAGTCTGGAAAAGACTTTCACTTCCTGCTCTAACTCCGACCTGCATGACACTCGAGCTTGCAGACCGTACTATATCTCGTCCTCTCGGCATTGCCGAAGATATCTTCGTGAAAGTAGGAAAGTTCCATTTTTCGGCAGATTTCGTGATTGTTGATTTCGATGCTGACCCACGAGTCCCTCTCATTCTCGGGAGGGGATTCTTAAGAACGGGTCGTGCTTTAATCGATGTATTCGAAGAAGAAATCACTCTACGTGTTGGTGGCGAAGCCATCAGATTCAATCTTGATCAGACCTCAAGATATTCCTCCAACTATGACGCTGAAACGGTTAACCGAATTGACATCATCGATGTTGCATCTGAGGAGTATTCTCAAGAGGTCCTTGGTTTCTCATCCAGTGGCAGTCTTTCTACTGACCCTATCATTTCCGACCCTTCCCCTTCCCTCACTCCGTTTGAGGGAAGTGACTTCCTTCTGGAAGAGGTCGAGGCATTTCTTGCTCAAGATAGCTCAATCCCAAGTGGGGTTGATGAAAACTATCTTGACCCGGAGGGGGACATTCTTCTCCTTGAAAGATTGTTAAATGACGATCCTTCACCCTCTCCGTCTCTATAAATACTTCATAAAGCGGAAGTCAAAAATGTTGAAATAACTGAAGACTTTCCCGAGGTTGAGCTCAAGGACTTGCCTCCTCATCTAGAATATGCATTTCTGGAGGGTGATGATAAATTACCCGTCATTATTGCTAAGGACTTAAAAGTTGAGGAAAAGGCAGCACTCCTAAAGGTTCTAAAGTCACATAAACAAGCAATCGCTTGGAAACTCTCCGACATTAAGGGCATAAGCCCGAACTTTTGTACTCATAAAATCTTAATGGAGGATGACTTTAAGCCAGCAGTGCAACAACAGAAAAGGGTAAATCCAAAAATCCACGAAGTTATAAAACAAGAAGTTCTTAAACTTCTTGATGCGGGATTGATTTACCCTATATCTGACAGTCTTTGGGTTAGCCCAGTTCATTGTATCCCTAAAAAGGGTGGCATTACCGTTGTCACCAACGAGGATAACAAGTTGATTCCAACTCGTTTGGTCACAGGTTGGCGAGTATGTATTGACTATCGAAAGTTAAATGAAGCCACCCGTAAAGACCATTTTCCTCTCCCTTTTATGGACCAGATGCTTGAAAGACTTGCGAGGAATGAATACTACTGCTTCCTCGATGGTTTTTCGGGTTACTTCCAAATCCCCATTGATCCCCAGGATCAAGAAAAGACTACCTTCACATGCCCCTACGGAACTTTTGCTTACAGACGTATGCCTTTCGGCCTATGTAATGCACCAGGCACGTTCCAGAGGTGCATGATGTCTATTTTTTCCGACATGATCGGGAAAACTATGGAGGTATTCATGGATGACTTTTCAGTCATCGGGGATTCATTGCAGACCTGTCTCTCCCACTTGGAACAAATGCTTAAACGTTGCAAAGAAACGAATTTAAGTCTCAACTGGGAGAAGAGTCACTTTATGGTTAAAGAGGGCATAGTCCTCGGCCATAAAATCTCAAAGAACGGGATTGAGGTTGATAAAGCCAAAATCGATGTCATTGCTAAATTACCTCATCCCACCACCGTAAAAGGTGTTAGGAGCTTTTTGGGTCATGCCGGCTTCTACCGTAGGTTTATCCAAGATTTTTCTAAGATTGCCCGGCCTATGACCCATCTCCTCGAGAAGGATGCTCCTTTCATCTTCTCTCCTGAGTGCATCGAAGCTTTTGAAACATTAAAGAAAAAGCTTACCGAGGCACCGATTCTTGTTGCCCCCGATTGGGACCTACCTTTTGAGCTTATGTGCGATGCTAGTGATTTTGCCATAGGTGCGGTCTTGGGGCAACGAAAAGCAAAATACTTTCAGCCTATACACTACGCAAGTAAGACTGTAGGACCTTAGATATACCAACTTTATCACAAATATAGAAGATTAGAAGAAGAAAAGATGGAAAGATGGTGACTTGTATGGAGTATAAGTATTTCGTGTATTAGAGAGAGAGAGATGGAAATGAGAGCTTTTATTCAAGAGAAAACACACACAAATACACACACAAGCACACACCTCAAATGACTCATTTGAGGTGTTTATATAGTTAGACATATGACACCCTAATGGGCTTGGATGGGCTTGGTCATGGATTGGACTTTTACATTAAGTATAGACTAGTTGTAATACATAACTTATAACCTATTAGATTAGTCCAAACCATAAGCCCATTGACTATTCTATTGTAATCTACGACACATTACAAAGTTACATGTATGAGAATGACCATCACTTCTAAATACATATTTTTAATGCTAACAATCTCCCCCTAAGGGGTGGTCATTCGAATGATGCTCCACGTGAGTGGATCTTCCGTGTTCTTAGTCTTTAACTTTGTGTGTCATTGTAGAATAGTCTTTAGTCTTTGTTCCTTCATGCTTTGCGATCTTCGATAACTGATTTTTCATCGTTCTTTGTTCCTTTGTGATGTGGAGTTATCTGCCATTCGTCACTTCTGCGTCTGTGGTGGTTGTTTGCCATTCCAACATGCTCATACATCTTTGGATTTAGATATTCATATGCATGTAGTTCCCTTTCTTTCATTTTGATCTTTAGTCTTTAAACTTTGTAGATTCTTCTTTTTGGCGTAGAATCTTTCTTTGAACTTTGTGTTGTATAGATCTTTGAGGGAACTTTCTTTAACTTCCAGATGTATGTATGAGCACGTGGAATCTGTCGCCATGGAGATGAAGTGTCCCTGCATATAAACAGTTAGCAATAAAACATCCGGTACTTACAGATAAGAATTAGAGATCGTCAACAGCATAGTGTGAAGACTCCTTCTAACCCTTACCAAGGCCGTTCCCATGTCAGATACTCTCGAGAGAGCTTACAAGACCTACTTAGTAGCTCAATGACTGGGTGAGTCGCTGGGGATCACTCCACGACTGTAGACCGTTTGAAACCACCGCGAACACTAAGCGTAACCCATAAAGAATTACCGAAGTGACCTGCTGTCAGGGCTGCTTGATGTTGACCCTGACAAGAGTTTCCATTCAATCATTGAGAATCACAAGTGTGAATCCTCTCATAAATGTTCTGGCAGATTGCTAAGATCTGCGTAGGACTCTTAAGTTTACATCTGGCGTCCTTAATGATGAACAACCAGTGTAGAAATATCATGTGTTCCTATGAGATCTTTTGATGAATCTCGAGGCTCTAGACTCGATAAGTGCACATTTGGTTTCCTATGCGGAGATTAGGGAGAGGTCTCCTGCTTCAATATCAACCATCTCTAAGAGACAGGTCGATAGATTACACCGGTTCCCCGTGAGAATGAAACAAGCTCTTTTAAGAGAACTTGAGTGGTTAAGAAGGTTTAGTGCAGTGCGTCACTGGGTCCATGACGTCTTGTCTTCAATACCGGTGTCACATTAGTAACGACCAGTAGCATATGATTTGTACCCGGTGTCTGCCCTAAGGTTGAGCATTTGGAGGGCTATTTCTTTTCACCCTTTTTCATGACTTTTCTTTTTAATTCTTCAACCCCTTCTTTCTCCTTTCTCATTTTCTCCTTTTTTCAATCATACCTAAGGACTTCTAATTCTAATCTATTGGAATTGTCCTTGGGTAGATCCCTCCGGCTCTGGCGGATCATAGGACGGTTTTTCCTAACCTTAGTCACCTTATAACTCCATGACTATCCTATAATTGCCATGAAACCATTTAAGAAAATCTCTCAAAGTGTTTATGATAATAAAACACATTTTGTTGCCACTTTGAGAGTTTTGCAATTCATTTGAAGGACTCCCCCTTCACATGTGCTCATGAATATTTAAGAAATTTGCACATGCGGGAGGAGTTTGCACTTTTTGAATTGATCCACTTTCAGTGAACATGACCGATTCGAGACACGCTTACATCACTAGTTAGACTAGCTTGAAATTATTACCCGTCCTGGTCAAGTCCAAAGAAAGTCTCTCGATATGGTACATTCTACTCAGACAAGTCCTATTCGAGACACGCTTACATCACTAATTAGACTAGCTTGAAATTATTACCCGTCCAGGACAAGTCTTTTCGATTAATGACATTTAAGCTTCGTCAATTCATTGGTAATATCTGAGTCGAGCTCTTTTGAGATTCTGCCACAATCTTTAAACATCTTTGATCACATTTTAATCATGTCTTCGCCCCCTCAAAAATAGCATATCGTGATATTTTTGATATCAACAGATTAAGAAAAAACTTTTTGGAGAGAAAGACAGATTTGTTTTTGCATGAAATCAGAACATTTTTGTTTTTATGAAATACTCCCCCTCAAAACTCGCATATGTTTTTGAGAAATGTTAAACTTTTTAAAGTTTAGAGGGAAGGAGTCTTCTTGAAGCAAAATTCTGAAAGAGAAAGAAGTTTCAGATTTGTTGAATTTTGCATCAAGGTTTTATGAAAAACAAAGACTTCTCTTTGTTTGAATAGGAATATCGCACTGAGGCGTACAACAGTGTCCATTTTTAGGATAAGTGCACTTTTTGATGAAAATCATTTTTGCGTAGCACTTTCCTATCTTTGAAAACTTGAGTTGTGCACTGTAGGGTGTACACAAGTCATTTTGATGATGAGCACCGATTTTGATAGATTTTGAAATTCTTTTTGAAGAATCTTGAAAAGTTGGTGCTCAAAATAAGAGAATTACTGTTTTTAGGATAAGTGCTCGAGAAATATTTAAAACCTTGTTTTTGTTAAGCACTTTCCTTTCTTTGAAGAACGAGTCCTTAGCTGAAATACTAAGAAGTCGACATTGAAGCCCGGGTTTCGTACTGAAGTATACGAAAGCCATTGTGAAGAAACTTTAAGAAACGACATGTTTTAGAAAAAAAACATTTTAAAGAACTCTCGCTCAAGCATCTGTACATATTCGTATCATTGTTGAATGACATTTCTAGAAACGTACAGAATATCGATTTATAAGAGAGACATGTCGTGAGAAGAATATTTTTGGATTTTTGATTTTATAATGTTTTTGGATTTTTGAAAATTTTATATTTTTTTCTATTTTGTTTTTGATGGTTTTTCAAATTTTTATTTTGTTTTTCAAAAATATATACAAAGAAGAATTGAAGAAAGAAAAAATTAAGCTTGAACAAGTAAAAGTGGGGTTAAGAGTGGAGTTAGAAAAGGATGTCCACATGCGATGTTGGCGTAAAGTTCCTCTTTACCATATTGGGTGTATGCACTCTCTTCACTTTCACAAGTACCTGCATCCACAGAAGAAGAGTTTGCACAAATAACAGTGTTAGAAGTACATGTTTCCTCACATAGAGGGTGTTTGCTATCAACGGTTGTTCTGGTTTTAACTTCCTTATCATGATGATGAACACTATCATTAGTCTTTGTGCAACTATCAAGAATCTTCCCTGTGGGAATCCATCTAAGACCAACAGTATTAAAAACTTTTCCCGTGGGAATCCACCTAAGGTAAGATTTAGACGTAGTTTCCTTATCAGATGCAGCGGAAGTCTCAGTTTTTGACAAACTACATCCTTTAGATATCCACCTATTAGGTTTCTTATCCCTTTTCTTGTTATCAACGGGTGTGTTTCTATTTGGCGTCTTAGTGGATTGTGCCTTGACACTTGATTTTCCTTTCTTGAGAAATTGTGCAACACATGCATCGTGATTAGCTGAAAAAACACATTCTTGACATGTAGGACAGACAAATTCAACATTCTTGTTTAACACAGCAACGTTAACTTTGTTACTACAGTCTTTTGGAAATTGTTTGTTGTTCGATGAGACCCTGGAATTCTTTGTGTTGCATTCTACATTCCTAGCATTCTCTTTTGTGTCACTACTCTTAGATGCAATCCAATCCCTAGTATTTTGTAGATAGTTCCTAGGTAATGGTTTACTACTACTAGTAGTACTTTGGAATCTTGTAGAATTCATCACACTAGGTTTTGAGCCTAAAATTCCGTCTTTTCGACGTCGTGCCTTTTTCCTAGCTTCATCTAGATGTTGATATTGGACCATGTCATTAGAACCAACAGATTCCTTTACAGATTTTGTGGTCACATTTAGTGTACTATTCCTAGAAGAGCCAGGTGAAATCACATTATTGTTTCTTTCAACAAACAATTTTTGTTTTTCAACAATCTTTTCCATTACCTTTTCCTTGGGCAAGGGTTGTGGAGTGACTGGTTTTGACAAATCCTTTTTCTCATCGACTTTTGGAGCAAACCGTGAAATTGACATTTTTGGTTTTTGAACCGTGTTTGAAACATTTGGTTTCTCCGAAGTTGATGGTTTTGCAAACTTAGTATCCACAGCCTTCCCTTTTATACATTCAAGCTGAGCCCTCAGAAGATCATTTTGCTCTTTCATGTTCTTTAAGGCACCAAATTTTGATTGGCTCCAAACGGTCAACCTAAACTGACCAGGGAATGGTCAACAAGGTCAAACGTCTAAAACCAATGCTCCGTGGAATACAGGGTTTCCCCGGGTCGTATGTCCCGACGAGGTGTGAATTGTAATCAAAACGGGTTTCGTGATCGGGTGAATTTGGACAGGAATAAGGGTTTTGGGTGATTACACTAAGGAAATACGAGTGAAAACGATTTAAACGAACTATGTTAACAATAACGCGAAACCTAATTAACCTAAAACGTAAACTGAAAACTTAAAATCAGAAATTGCTTATACGTAAGCAGAAAAATAAGCCAAATGGCTTAAATAGAAGCTATCACTTTATTTATGTTTTTGGTTTTTCTTATTTTAATAAACTACTTTTAATAACGTAACCTAAATTAAAAAACGTAAAAGTTATTAAAATAAAACGCGAGTTAAAATTAAAATAAACGCGAGTGCGCGAAATAAAAAGTGAAATTTACGCTACGCAAACCCTACGGACATAAAAATTATATTTTTACGATCCTAACAATCAAAGAAAATTTTAGAAAAAAGAAAATTATTTTTTTGACTTTTTAATTATTTATTATTAAGTAAATACTAAATAAACTAAAACTAATTACTAAAAATACTAAACCATTTTAGAAAAATATGAAAATTTTTCTAAAATTACTTTATGCTAACACTAAGATGTGAAAAATAAGAGAAACCCAAAATGCTTATAAATAAGCAGATTATAAGCTGTTTAGCTAAAATAGGCTTAAACACTACAAACCACTATAAAAATAAAAATTGCAAAGAATAACCTGAAAAAGACCCTAGGGCAGTTGGTGCATGTTGTGTTGTGTGTGAGGCTTGAGCGTGCAGGAGGTCCAGGGTTCGAATCCCACCTCTTGCACTTTTTGTTAAACATTTATTTTTTATTTTTTTCTTGAACAAAACTGAGCACCAACAATAAATAGCAAACTTTTGTAAAACCAAGATTTAAAATAAGCTCAGATAAGCTCTGAATGAGCTTATCCTCCCAACAGTTGGCATACAAGCTTAAAATGGATTTAAAAAAAAAACTAAGCAATAAGTTACAAATTGAGCACCCAAGGATTAATCAAGCTAAAAATGCCTTAATGGAACTGAAAATAAGTTAAAATGACAAGCAAGAAACTCAGAATAAGCAAAATAACTTGACAGATGGCTATTTAAGGCCAAAACTAGATTTTTATACTAAATAAACTACAAATAAGCTACAATCTAAGAACCAAAGTTGGAATAAGCTAAAAACAAGTTAAGGAAACTTAAATTAGGCCACAGGAAAGAGAACAACTCAGAGAAAGGGCTTATAAGCTCAAATAAGCAATCCAAGCAAACCCAATACACTTCTCAGACCACACAGGCCTGATGTGGCATATGCAGCCCTTTGTGGGCTTATCAAATAAGCTTATGAGATCAAAATAAGCCTAGATTCTACAAGGTGGACATGAAAGCTTTCCAAGAACCCCAGGGCCAGTCAGTGGAACCAAATAACAAGCTCAATAAGAGCTTATGAAGTGGCTTATGTACACTGATGAGTCAGTGTACATATTTCACTATAAGCATATAAAAGGCCAAAAATAAGTAAGAAAATAAGCTAGAAAATGAGATGTAAGCACTGGAATAGAGAACTAGCATGGTGGGGTTTACAAAACACCCAAAAGCCCTCAGTGAAACCCACTGAGAAGCTTTACAAAAGCTTGTGAAAATCTCATCCCTGGTACAGGGGAGCAAGATGTCAGATAAGCAACATTGACTCGACCCCGAATTCATTTGTCCTTGGGGAAGCATGATGTGGAAGAAACAATCTCAATCGGACTTTCATTCAAGATGTTTGGACAAACATATGAAGCACGTGAAAGTTCCACACCGATGAGATAAGTATCCGGCTCAAGATAATGATACATGAAAATGCCGGGATCAAATATAGTGTCCTCACTCCCGAAGGAGTGAAGAAGAGGAGAAATCACCTGGTAGGTGAAGGAAAGAAGAGAGATCTGAATAGCAATTAAGATAAGAACTTCCTCCTCAAGAAATGTATATTCAAGTGGAGGAGGCAAGTCCTTGAGCTTGATCTCAGGAAATTTATCAGTTTCCTCAACTGATTTGATTTCCTCATTATGAAGTTGTTTGGGTGGGAGAGGGGGGAATGAATCTTCATTTAACAAACTTTCTAGAAAAAGAATGTCCCCCTCAGGATCAAGATAATTATCATCAACTTCATATGAAGTTGAACTATCTTCAGCAAGAAAAGCCTCGAATTCGTCCAGATCATTTTCACTATCCGGAGGAAGTGGATTGATCTGAGTAAGTTCAATCGAAGGATCACGAGTAAGTAAGAATTCTAACTCTCTCAAATCCGCATCAAAGTCAAAGACTTCATTTTCATCCCTTGGTGGGATGGGATCCATATGAGAGAGTTCATCAGCGAACTCTTCAAGAAGAAAGTCAACATCGGAGTGTAGAAGTGATGCATCAATAAATTCAATGTCTCCATAAGATAAACAATCATCACTGGAATCAGAGACAGTCTCAATTTGATCATTTGGATTATTAGGGGTGGAAGGAATATCACACACTTGATCAAAAGTCCCCTGTGACTCTCTCGGGATTGGGACAAGGATCTCAACACTAGACTTTATTAATTCGTCCGATTCTTTATTAGGAACAGTGCTAAGATGCTCATCCCCCATGTTTAGAGAGTGAGTGTGAACTTCGGGTGTGATAACAATAGACTGAGGGAGATGAGAGGAGCTAACATTCATGGAATTTTCAAGTTCCATTTGTTCAACGGCTAGTAATTTCCCCATCTCATTATTTTCTCCCTGATTTTCCGTGGGAGGAATCACAAATGATAAATCAGACGAACCCTTATAAAATTGAAGGATATCAAGGGTGTCTTCAATATCACTATCATCATCACAGTCTAGAAGAGCAGCTTGACGAAATTTGGCACGTGTTATAGCTGCTTGTTCTAAGACAAGTAATTCTTCCCTACTCAATTCGTTTTTAGCCTCTCGTTCCTCAGCAAGTAATTCTGCCATAGATTTCTCACGAGAGTCTTGAAACGGTGTAGTGACCAACTCCTCCTTAAGTTCTTTTAAAATATCAAGAGCCTTAAGTAAAAGGTCTTGCTCGGTTTCTTGAGGAGTTGCGTGAATCATATCGTACTGTGGAGGTGGGTCTGAAAACGAAGAGTCGTAATTGTTACAAGGAAATGGATTCCTTGTTTGACAATCCGAGCTAGAGTGTGGACCTCTACAGTAATCACAACAGTAAAACTGATGTGGCTGTGGGTAATAAGTGCTAGAGTTATAATCGTTACCAGGAAACTGCTCATAGACAAGCGTGTTTCCCGATTGACAATCGGAACTGTAATGCGAACCACCACAGTTCTCACAACAGTAAAACTGTTGAGTCTCATGGTGTGGTAACTGATGGAATGAATCAGGTGTGTCATGGTAGGAATAGGGATTCTGGTTATAGACAGACCCGTTTCCCGACTCTACCATGCCACAGCTGGGGCAATTGCCACCATTATGAGGATTACCACACCACTGGCAAACCAGAAAGTGTGGATGAGACATAGAAAGAATCAAAAGTCTAGGGAGGGGTAGGGATGAAGAATCAAAGATGTGAAAGGGTAAAGGAGAATGTTTTTGGATTTTTGAAAATACATTTTGTACAAATGATAAGAAAAATGTTTTTGTGTTTTTGTGTTCGTTGAAAACTTGATTTAAAAAGTTTTCGTGAACGGTTTTGTTTTGAAAATAGGAAAATATGAACAAGGGATGGATAAATGTACAATGGAACGAATTCCAAAGACACTAATCAGAAAAACCGTTTAGATAAACGCGCACAACCTCCCCGGCAGCGGCGCCAAATTTTGATTGGCTATAAACGGTCAACCTAAACTGACCAGGGAATGGTCAACAAGGTCAAACGTCTAAAACCAATGCTCCGTGGAATACAGGGTTTCCCCGGGTCGTATGTCCCGACGAGGTGTGAATTGTAATCAAAACGGGTTTCGTGATCGGGTGAATTTGGACAGGAATAAGGGTTTTGGGTGATTACACTAAGGAAATATGAGTGAAAACGATTTAAACGAACTATGTTAACAATAACGCGAAACCTAATTAACCTAAAACGTAAACTGAAAACTTAAAATCAGAAATTGCTTATACGTAAGCAGAAAAATAAGCCAAATGGCTTAAATAGAAGCTATCACTTTATTTATGTTTTTGGTTTTTCTTATTTTAATAAACTACTTTTAATAACGTAACCTAAATTAAAAAACGTAAAAGTTATTAAAATAAAACGCGAGTTAAAATTAAAATAAACGCGAGTGCGCGAAATAAAAAGTGAAATTTACGCTACGCAAACCCTACGGACATAAAAATTATATTTTTACGATCCTAACAATCAAAGAAAATTTTAGAAAAAAGAAAATTATTTTTTTGACTTTTTAATTATTTATTATTAAGTAAATACTAAATAAACTAAAACTAATTACTAAAAATACTAAACCATTTTGGAAAAATATGAAAATTTTTCTAAAATTACTTTATGCTAACACTAAGATGTGAAAAATAAGAGAAACCCAAAATGCTTATAAATAAGCAGATTATAAGCTGTTTAGCTAAAATAGGCTTAAACACTACAAACCACTATAAAAATAAAAATTGCAAAGAATAACCTGAAAAAGACCCTAGGGCAGTTGGTGCATGTTGTGTTGTGTGTGAGGCTTGAGCGTGCAGGAGGTCCAGGGTTCGAATCCCACCTCTTGCACTTTTTGTTAAACATTTATTTTTTATTTTTTTCTTGAACAAAACTGAGCACCAACAATAAATAACAAACTTTTGTAAAACCAAGATTTAAAATAAGCTCAGATAAGCTCTGAATGAGCTTATCCTCCCAACAGTTGGCATACAAGCTTAAAATGGATTTAAAAAAAAAACTAAGCAATAAGTTACAAACTGAGCACCCAAGGATTAATCAAGCTAAAAATGCCTTAATGGAACTGAAAATAAGTTAAAATGACAAGCAAGAAACTCAGAATAAGCAAAATAACTTGACAGATGGCTATTTAAGGCCAAAACTAGATTTTTATACTAAATAAACTACAAATAAGCTACAATCTAAGAACCAAAGTTGGAATAAGCTAAAAACAAGTTAAGGAAACTTAAATTAGGCCACAGGAAAGAGAACAACTCAGAGAAAGGGCTTATAAGCTCAAATAAGCAATCCAAGCAAACCCAATACACTTCTCAGACCACACAGGCCTGATGTGGCATATACAGCCCTTTGTGGGCTTATCAAATAAGCTTATGAGATCAAAATAAGCCTAGATTCTACAAGGTGGACATGAAAGCTTTCCAAGAACCCCAGGGCCAGTCAGTGGAACCAAATAACAAGCTCAATAAGAGCTTATGAAGTGGCTTATGTACACTGATGAGTCAGTGTACATATTTCACTATAAGCATATAAAAGGCCAAAAATAAGTAAGAAAATAAGCTAGAAAATGAGATGTAAGCACTGGAATAGAGAACTAGCATGGTGGGGTTTACAAAACACCCAAAAGCCCTCAGTGAAACCCACTGAGAAGCTTTACAAAAGCTTGTGAAAATCTCATCCCTGGTACAGGGGAGCAAGATGTCAGATAAGCAACATTAAGCCGCCTAAAAGTTAACAAATAAAAATCTAAGAATTATACAAAAATTACATTTAGAATCTTAAGCTGTGAAATACTAAAAACCCAGAAGCTCATAAGCTAATACTAAATATTAAGCTCATGAGAGTTCTCCCAATATTTTGAAAAACTGTGGAACATGCAACTCTTGAAATATACTAAAACAACCTAAATGGGTAAGTTAAACTTATCTGAAACTAATAATAAGCTACCACGGGGAAAACTAAGCATAAAGGTTTCTAGGGAAATCCTAAAATAAGCACTAATGGGAGGAATCAAGTCACTGAGGCAATCAGACAAGCACAAAGACAACATGAGTTTTAAATGAGCAACTAGCATCAGCAGCCAAACAGAGGTGATGAGCCAAATTTAGTGGCTTAGAAAGGGCCTAAATAAAAATCATAAAATTAAGCTAAAAATAAAAACATGTAAACAAGCTAACAAACTACCTAGACAATAATTTTCAGATCCTAACTCTAACTGCTGAGCAAATAAAAATGCAACTTTGAAGGGGGGGGGGGGTTTGGGACTGAAGGCTGCAGTTGGCAGTTGGGTCAAAATGGATTATTTTGGCTTAAAAAAAAGTCAAAGACCAGGTATTGTCTAGTTTACTTATCCTATTCCTAACTATTTTGCAGCAAAACTAACAACCTAAAATACCCTAAGCTCAAATTTATCCTAAGTCTTAACCTACATCAGTTAACAAACTGAGGTTTTTGCAATCCTTACCCAACTTTCTCAAACTACTAGAAACTAACAGAAATAGCTTTAAACTACTATCTAACAGGATTTAAAAGCTTTATGAAATTATCACTTTGTACAAAAACAGTTTTTTACGCACAAAAAGGAGTTATGCCAAACACTCTCTTAAGGGGGGGCTGATGAGATTTCTTTGGACTAAACCAAGGATTTAAGCTGGAATTTTAATAGATACTCGCATATTTGGTCAATCTAAACTTAAATAAGCAATAATAATAAGACAGACAATAAGCAGAAGCAGGAACATAAAAATTTAAAAGGTTTTAAACTTTCATTGAACTTAAAGAAAAGAGCATACAAGAGAATTAACTAAAACTAAAAATTACACTAAAAACCTACTACAAACTAAAATTAACTACTGCCATCAAATGGCTTACAACTTCATTATAAATACTAAAAAATATAAAAAAAATAAACTTGGACCAGCCTTTTTGTTCTTTCTTGTCTTGTTCCCTGTTTGTCTGGTGCTTTTTGTGTTTTATTTGTCCCCTGAGAACATCTTCTAGCCCTATGATTGTCTGCTTCTTCTCTTAGCAGCCTAGGATTGGTATTGGAGTTATAAGGGTGTGGGGGGGGGGGGTAATAATATTGTTGGGGGTTGACATTGGGAGGTGAGTGGGATAGGGTGGCTGGGTAGGATGGTTGGGGAGACAAGATTGTTGGGGGGAGCAGAGGTGTGGAGGCTGGGTTTTAGGCGGGGAAGAAAAGAGAGGTAGGGGGTGAGGGGTTGAGTTGTTAAACGGTTTGTTTTATTAATATGGTGGGAATGGGTGGGCTTTGGTATAAATGGGCTTGGGGTGTTTTATATTTGGATTGGGTAATTGGTTTAAGTATAAACACAAAAGGGTCCGTTTGTATTGTACAAATTTTAATCACAAGGACCAATTTTGTAATTTATGTAAAGATAGGGGGCTGCAATTGAAACTTTCCCACATTTCTTATAAGGACCAATAGTGACAAGTTTGAAAATCATAAGGACTAAATTTATAATTTTCCAAAATTGAACCCCGAGGACTAAAATTGACATTTTCCAAAAGTTAAGGGGGTAAACTTGCCATTTTGTAGAAACTTTTATCCAAGGACCAAATTTTAACATTTTTGAGTTTCCAAGGACTAAAAACAATTTTTCATCCAAAATTATCCCACCAGGGACCAAATCTGCCAAAGTTTGAAACTCCAGGGACCAAAAGTGTAAATTTCCAAAACTTTTCCAATTTTTCACCAAAGGACTAAATATGATAATTTATGATTTCAAAAGGACCTTTGGTGATAATTTTCCATATTTTGAATATCCAGGGACTAGATTTGTAATTTTATGAAAGTTGAGGGACTGAAACTGCCAATTTTGCAAACTTTATACGTTTTTCGTCTGTTTTTGCTCATTTTGCATCTAAAACATATAAAACACAATTTTGAAATATTTTCAGTATTTTGATGCATTACTGAGTGTTTTTGTATGTTTTGCAGTTCAGATTTGACCAAAAATGATGAGTGTTTGAGCACTCATCACACGCTCATACGACAATTTGTCATACTTGCATTCTTCCTTTTTTTCGATCAAGTTGTTTAAAATATGACACATTTTCTTTTTCAAGCTTTATAAGAGCATTTTCATATTTTGAAACAATTTCGGAGGTCTCAGCTCTCAGTCTTTCATCGTCTTGAACAGAATATGTTTGTAAAATGATGGACATAATGTCAGTGGTCATAACAGCTTCGAAGAGAGAATCATTTAAGTTTTCCAAAACATTCATGTTTTCACGAGCATCATTAGCTTCGTTTACCAGGGATTTGTGGTCCTTGACAAAGTCGGCCGTTTCTTTTAAAAAAGCTAGTTCAAAATTTTTTACACTCGCGCTGATGTTATTCAGTGGAATAGTAATTTCGTTTTGAAACACCTTTTTCTGTTCGATGTGATAACTAGAATGCCAGTTGTTAATATCGATGGAAGTTTTAGATTTAACTATGTTTTGAAGTTCTTGAATTCTCATTTTAACGTCATCGAGAATGTTTCAAGCCTCACTTGTTTTAAAAGTGTTGTTAGAGGACATTTGTTCTAATTTTGAAAGAGATTTGGAAACAACTTTCTTTTTAGACAAGAATTTCGCAAATGGTCGTTTAATGGAAAACACAGGTGTTTCTGTTTGTGGAACAAAAGTGATTCCCGAAAGTTTGTTCAATTTGTTGTAATCAATGGGTTTCAAATCCTTTTGTTTCATTTTATTTATGCTCTCTTCGACATGTTCAATCGTTAGCACAGAATCCCGAACGACGGGAGGATCATGTTTGGTATAAATCACATTACCATTGTACAAAACATTCTGTTCTTGCTGAGCTTTCTTGAGATTACAAGGGGTGTTGTTACCAAGAGCCATTTTATGTTTCGTATGGTAAATCGGATGAATTTGATTTGAAATCATTTTCATTGTTTGACTCGACTGACCCGACTTAACCACTAATTCCTCTAAATGAGCAATCATGTGTTCTGACTCTACGATTTCTTCCAAAAGTTTGTCTTCTTTCTTTGCAAAATCCTTTTTCAGCTCATCCATTTCTTTTGCAAGAGTGGTATAAGCTGTTTTTTGTTTAGAAAGTTGGTTTTGTAAATCAGAAATTTCCGCGTTTAAAGATTTTATCTTTTTGAAAGAATTAACATCAAGTGTATCAAACTTGAGTTGCAATTGTTGTTTCTCTGAAACGGAATTTTGATAACCAGTTTCTAATTCAGACAATCTTTTGTTATGAAATTCAAAAGCTTTAACGGTGGATTTGTAACTCTCAAGCTCAGCGGTCAATTTAACATTCGCGGCCTTAACATCGCGATTGACCTTTTTCACTTTCTCGATTTCAATACCACAGTTATTTAATAATGATTCAAATAAAGCACGTGTTTCCTCATCATTAGCACCATTTTGTGCAACTTGAACTCCATTAGGATCCATACATGGAGTTTCATAGTTAACATTGCTATTAACTTGTTCCCCCACATATGTATCATAATTAGGTTCAGGTGGTACATGATGTGTCTTCTCATGAGCAAATAGATTAGCATTATTACCATAATTTGGTACCTCATGGAATGAATCTGAATCATAAGTAGGAGGAAGATCAGAATCACTGCTTGATGTTGTTGCCTGTTGATTTGCCATAAAGTTGTAGGTTGCATTAAGGTCTGCTGAATTGTCATTAACTCTTGTTGTAGCTCTAAACTCATGTTCCTCAGCAGTCAACGGTATTCCCGATTCTTCTTTATTGGCTAGCATAATCAAGTACTGAATCTTTTCTACCCTCGTCATTGTATCACTGCGGTGAATTTCAGGTGTAGGCTTTTGAATTGAAGTCATAAAACAATCATTCCCATTTTGATTAACCACATTCTGACTCACAAACTGATCCATCGGATCTCCAACATGTTCCCTTATTTGAATCCCCGTCTGTGTACTCGTAGCATATCTATGTTGATTCCCAATAACATGTTCATTTGCCAGTATACCATGATTCCGAGTAAAGTCAGTTGGAAACATTTCAGCTAGAACCTCAAGTGCTTGCTGCTTTTGTCTCAACATTGCTTCATCAAACCTAGCCTTGTAGGCAAGTTTCTCTTCCAACTGCTTCTGCTTCACATTCTCAGAATCTGGGGAAAAGGTTGGTTCTGGAAGTTCCGTATCAGTTGTTGCAAAGAGATCGTAACTAGGTTCAACAGTCTCAACTTGCATTGTCAACTTCTCTTTTGGTGTGTCGGAGTCATATGAAGGTTCTGCGTTTTCAGGTTCATCTGACTTATGTTCACATGATTCTTTACCATTTTGTGCCTTTACACTCAATGGTGGTCGCTTCATATGCTCAACGAGTGTGAATGGAAATCTCAGGTCAAGATATTTTACGTACTCTGGAAGCTCATTTTCATCAACGTCTTGTTCAGTATCAGTTAACGGCTTCTCAGTCTCATTCCATAGTTGCACAGTCTCAGTAATCGGCTTGTCAGTCTTAGGATATGGAGCAAAGAATTGAACAAGAGGTTCCATGTCCATCGTTGGAAAGAAATTGTTTAGAAAAGGCATTTTGAATGTTTTCGAGTGAGATCTACGTTTCCCTCCGAAATATAATTTTGAAAATTTTTCTTTCCCAGAATTTTGAAAACACCTAGAAATGCAATTCTAAGGTTACAGAAAAATTTGAGTTTCAAAAAATTTTGACGCCAAATTTCACCGAAAAAATTTGAATTTTGACCTAAAAATTTGAATTTTGGGCCAAAATTTTCACCGTTATACCAGAATTTGAATTTCGCGTAAAAATTGAACGTTTAGTTTCCTGTAAAAAATAAATTTTACTCAAATTTTATTTTATTTTATTTTATTTTTTATTTTTTATTTTTTTTTATTTTTTAAGAAAATAGGATAAAGTTGATTATAGGATCGTTTCAACGAAATAGGAGTAGAGTTTGGTGAAGGTTATTCTCGAAGACAGTGTTCTCGATAATTTACCCAAGTTCTCGATAAGTTTTTCAAGTTCTCGATAAATTCACCCAAGTTCTCGATAAGTTACCCAAGTTCTCGAAAAAATTTTCCAAGTTTCTCGATAAATTCTGATGTTCTCGAAAATCTCTGAAGTTCTCGATAAATTCAAGATTTCGATAAATTGACCAAGTTTTCGAAAAATTTCAAGTTTGCGAAAATTTGTGCAAGTTCTCGAAATTTCCAAGTTTGCGAAAATTTTTCAAGTTTCTCGAAATTTTCCAAGTTTGCGAAAATTTTTCAAGTTTCTCGAAAATTTTCCAAGATCTCGAAATTTTTTGCAAACCTTTCTCGAAAATTATCACTTATCGAGAAAATTCAAAACTTATCTAAATTATACAATTTAGAAAGTTATCCCAAGTCGAAGTGTTTTGTCTAACTTATACAAGTAAGAAAAACACCGAGTAAGCCACGGAATCGTCTGAAGATACTTGTAGAAAAATTCTCGATAAAAGGTGTTTTAAAGTTCTCGATATATGGCAGAAAATTCGTGTAACAAAAAGCACCCCGAAATCAAGTATGTATACCAAGATTCTTGTACTTCTAGGCTTAAAAACACCAAAACTTGAAGAAAGTTCAAAACTTGATGATTTTTATGAAACTTTTTCAAGATCTAGAAAACAAGTACAAAACCAGATCGAATTTTTTAAGCTTGAAATTATCAAAAAGGTTTAAACTTTCTTGTTAGAAAAGGTTTATAACACTAGTTTGTAATCAAAAAAGTGTTAAAAACCAAGAAAAACAAGAAAAATAAAGACTTTTCTAATAAAAAAATGTGATATATAGCTTTAAATAGCACGAACCACACAAACTCTCAATCCTCCTAAATCATTGTTAGGCGATTGATACCACTTGTAGGACCTTAGATATACCAACTTTATCACAAATATAGAAGATTAGAAGAAGAAAAGATGGAAAGATGGTGACTTGTATGGAGTATAAGTATTTCATGTATTAGAGAGAGAGAGATGGAAATGAGAGCTTTTATTCAAGAGAAAACACACACAAATACACACACAAGCACACACCTCAAATGACTCATTTGAGGTGTTTATATAGTTAGACATATGACACCCTAATGGGCTTGGATGGGCTTGGTCATGGATTGGACTTTTACATTAAGTATAGACTAGTTGTAATACATAACTTATAACCTATTAGATTAGTCCAAACCATAAGCCCATTGACTATTCTATTGTAATGTACGACACATTACAAAGTTACATGTATGAGAATGACCATCACTTCTAAATACATATTTTTAATGCTAACAAAGACTATGACCAAGGCTCAAGGACATTACACCACCACTGAAAAAGAACTCCTAGCTGTGGTGTATGCCTTTGAGAAATTTCGGTCATACTTGATCCTAACCAAATGCGTGGTGTATACGGATCACTCGGCTTTGAAGTACCTATTTGCAAAGCAAGATGCAAAGCCGAGGCTTCTCCGTTGGGTTCTCCTCCTTCAGGAATTTGATATCATTATTCATGATAAAAAAGGAGCCGAGAACCTTGCTGCTGATCATCTCTCACGATTAGAAAACCCACATCAAGATGTTTCCGAGAAACAAGAAATAAATGAATCATTCCCTCTCGAGACACTCAGTGCGGTTACTTTTCGTGGTGACTCTACTACCCCATGGTTTGCCGACTTTACAAATTACCGTGCGGGTAACTTCATCGTGAAGGGGATGACGTCCCAACAGAAAAGCAAATTTTTTAAAGACGTCAAACATTATTTCTGGGACGACCCCTTCCTCTTCAAAATCTGTGCCGATCAAGTCATCAGGCGATGTGTATACGGACAGGAAGCCGCTGATATTCTCAAGGCTTGCCATGCTGGACCCATCGGGGGCCACCATAGTCCTAACTACACCGCCAAAAAGGTGTTTGATTCCGGTTTCTATTGGCCCACGATCTATAAGGATGCCCACGGGTTAGTCAAAACCTGTGATGCTTGTCAGCGTCACGGGAATATTTCACAAAAGAACGAAATGCCACAAAATGCTAT
This sequence comes from Artemisia argyi, assembly GCA_030686995.1. NCBI lineage: Eukaryota > Viridiplantae > Streptophyta > Magnoliopsida > Asterales > Asteraceae > Artemisia > Artemisia argyi. The sequence goes on along the minus strand of CM060691.1, from coordinate 11,107,204 downwards.
TCAAGTTTGTGAAATCTTTGACGTCTGGGGCATTGATTTTATGGGGCCATTCCCATCTTCTCGTGGAAACAAATACATACTCGTGGCTGTTGACTACTTGTCAAAATGGGTTGAGGCTAAAGCCTTACCCACTAATGATGCCCGAGTAGTTGTGAAATTCTTGAAATCCCTCTTTGCTCGTTTTGGAACCCCACGTGCCATCATTAGTGATCGCGGTACTCACTTTTGCAATGATCAATTTGCAAAGGTCATGCTTAAGTACGGTGTTACTCATCGTCTTTCCACCGCATATCACCCCCAAACAAGTGGGCAGGTGGAGGTTTCCAACCGTGGTATTAAACGGATTCTTGAAAGGACAGTAGGTGAAAACCGTGCTTCCTGGTCGGATAAACTAGATGATGCACTCTGGGCCTTCCGTACAGCTTACAAAACACCCATTGGGTGTACTCCATACAAGCTTGTATACGGGAAGGCGTGTCACTTACCGATCGAGCTCAAGCACAAAGCCTACTGGGCCTTGAAACATGCTAACTACGACCTTCATAAAGCGGGTGATCACCGTAAGGTTCAACTCAATGAATTAAACGAACTTCGTGATCAAGCCTACGAGAACTCTTTGATCTACAAAGAAAAGACAAAGAAGATTCACGACTCTAAGATTAAGAACCGAGTTTTCAACGTCGGTGACAGAGTCCTTCTTTTCAACTTGAGATTAAAGATCTTCTCGGGGAAATTAAAAACCCGATGGACCGGACCATTCACTATTGCTAAAGTATATCCGTACGGGACTGTTGAATTATCTCAACCCGAAGGTCCCAACTTCAAAGTGAATGGTCACAGATTGAAGCATTACTTTTGAGAGGACATACCACCCATGGTTGTCCCGAATCTCCAAACTTTCCCCATGGACCAATGAATTCGGGGATCGAGTCAAGCTAGTGACTCGGTGAACAAAAATTAGCAACATATATGAGTTTTCACCCGTATTTCTGACTTCTTTCTACTTTCTACCACCCTAGTGTGGGGGAGTGGCCGTCCCCCACCATTTGAAAAGTAAATTTGTATATAAGTTTCCTTAAAAAAAAAAAAAAAAAAAAAAAAAAAAAAAAAAAAAAAAATTGTATGTACAGAAGAGATAAAGTGAAAAATAAAATCCAAATTTCCACAGTTAGCAACGAATATTAGCTTTTTCCGTTCAGAGATTCGGCATAATAACCGGGACTTTGAATATTGAGGACAATATTCAGTTCTAGTGTGGGGGGGGGGGGGGGGAATTCTTACGAATTTTATCACAAAACTTTCCAAGTACCCCCATTTTTTAGGCCTAAATTTTTCAAAAATTTTTCACTTTATTTCAAAATTTTTGTGGTAATCAGTCCGCCAAAGTCTAAATGACAAAGGGATTGGCTAGTCCAGGAGCAAACGGCTCTTGGTAAAGACATCTCAAACCCGTTGATGGCTGGCAGTTTGCCAAAAATTGTATGGTTCCTCAGCTCCCCCGCATCCTCATAAGCAAATGAGTTGACTAGCCCACAAGATTATGGCTTGTGGTAAAGGCCGTGGAAAATCCATAATTGGTATTCAGCTCACCAAGATGTTGACTTAGTCCATCAAGATGCTGGCTAGTCCAGAAGCAAACGGCTTTTGGTAAAGACTAATCAAATCCGTTGACAGCTGGTGGTTTGCTCAAAATCACAAGGTTATCAGGTGTGCCACAGTCCTTACACCTGGCTACTCCAGAAGTGATGGCTTTTGGTAAAGAGAATTTCAAATCCATCATCGCTCCATAACTAATCCAATAGCTTACCTAGTTCGGGACTAGGCCTCGCTCAACAACCAATCAATAGCTTACCTAGTTCGGGACTAGGCCTCGCTCTATAACCAAATCAATAGCTCACCTAGTTCAGGACTAGGTCTCGTTCTATAACCTACCTAGTTCTATAAGCATAGCAAGTTTTAAAATAAACAAAGCGATAATAGTCCACATAAAATAATTTGCACGTTTCTCACCCCAAGTATTGAAAACAAAGTTCAAGAGTAAAAGTGGGGCTATGACTCACCTCAAGTCAGCAATCAGCAAAAGAAATCGATAGATGAAAGACGTAAAGCAACTCAAATAACGGCAACTACAGACTCGACACTTCCTAACAATATAAACGCGTTCAGAATCATTTCCTCAAAATCAAATATTCCCAATCCCGAATGTATTCCATTTTACTTTCCAAAAATTCATTTCTCGTATTATCCTCATATTAATTTGAAGTTTGACGTTTGGTATCCATGCGGGTGGAGGGTCGACACAACTCAACCAAAAAGCCACAACGAAAAGAATAATAAAACAATTTATAGGTCTAATATTAGCCCAATATATTATTTAAATAAATCATCGAAGTTTATCAAATCCGTCGATTTGGTAATCCCCCATATTTATTTACGTAATATATCACTCTAAGATTATACCCAAAATCTAAGTCACATAGCATGTAGAGTACTATATGGTAAGTATCAAAGTTTAATAGATTCCCTAAATATATCATCAAACTTACCAAATTCGTCAATTTGGTAAACCTCACGAGGTATTTAGTAATTCATTATTCCTGTACACGTACCACAACCTATGGGCGTCGTAGGATACGATGCCCATTAATATACATATTTTATATAACTAAATAGATCATATTTAACCCGTCGATTAAATAAGTTACGTAGTTATAGAAAATGGATATATTAATCGTCACATATCCGTGACAACACAAAAGTCACATAATAAAAATAAAGTCCACTTGGACTCAAGTGACCACGATCCCGTATAACTCGATAGTTTTCCTCGTTTATTAAAAGACATATTTTATTTAATAATTATCCAACGTATTAGATTTCGTCATCATTTATAGTTATTTATTTATAATAACGCTCCCGACATTTATGACACTATTCACATAGTGTAATAATTATCGTCACGTTATTATAATGTTTACTCGTTATTGTTTTATTATTAATATATGCATTTATATATATATATATATATATATATATATATATATATATATATATATATATATATATATATATATATATATATATATATATATATATATATATACGTTTTTCACGTTTATATACTTATATAAACGGTTATATTACCAATAATATTATTACGAGTTTTATCATTAACATTTGATTATAATTATTTATCGAGTTATATGAGTTGGTCACATGTCCGAGTCATCACTCTCGGCTCATTGTCCAAGTCCAAAAATAAAATAACCAAGTAATAAACAAGCAATCCAACTCCGTCCAAATCAATCCCAAATCACATGCTACAACAATAGGGTCCGACTACGGCACCCGACTAACCTATCTCCGTCAATCTAGTTAACCATCTCTCAATCGGCTCCCAATACCACTTCGTCAACACAATTCCAAAATCAATTATCACAAGTCCGAATGTACCATGATCAAAATAATAACAAACTCGACAACAATGATAATCCGACAATCATAAACGGTACCCAAATATTATAACACATTTACGGGTTGATTTACCAAGTCAACCCGGGTCAAATACTAAACCACATGAAATGTGATATCACCCGAGACCTCTTGGGTCTCGGCTTGCTCCATACGAGCCAACCAACCGGACCATAGTGGTCAAATAACAACACATGTAGCAAAATATTCGACCGGACCCCAAAGGGTCACGGCCTTGCTCTAATCGAGCCAAAACAAGCTAAACGGACCCTTGGGTCGTCGGCCTAACCCAAAGTAACATAAAACAAGATGGCAACGAGGGACCCTTTAGGTCTCGACATGGCTAACGAGCCATCAAATACGCGACTGTGACAACCGGCAGCTTAGGGAGCTATTTTAAAAACCCGCATTACGATTTAAGTTCGTTTATAATTTTTATTTGAAATTTTCATTTCACAACGAACTTGTAAGACCTATTTTATTGATATTCTTAATTAATGACGTTATGGAATTCGTGAATTATGTTCATAATTCATTTTTGATTTAATGCTCGGTGATGTATATTTGAATTCTCACTTGGTACTACGTTGACTTTGGCACTAGGATTACCTAACAAAAGTTTTATGATTCGTCTTAACGAGTCCGACTATATTTTTAATTAGTTACGAGCTGTTCTCGAGTGATATTGAAGTTTTGAAATGAGTTCGGGTTCGGGCCACATGTTTTTACATTTACCCGCGTTACCCGCTTGACACCATAGTATTATTATTATTATTATTATTATTATTATTATTATTATTATTATTATTATTATTATTATTATTATTATTATTATTATTAATAACTTGTAAAAAAATAAAACTAATAATAATAATAAAAGAGAGTAAACTACAAATCCGGTCCTTTGGTTTTCGGTTCACCCACACAACACAAACCCTCACTAACCCTTCCATCTCTCTCTCTCTAAAACTCATCTCCTCCCCCATCAACTTGACCTAGCCGCCGACCACCAAACTCGGCCACCACCGCCGCTACTCCGACCACCCAACAAAATAAATACCACCATCTTCTTCCTCTCTCCATCCTCTTTCATTTGGTATATCATACATACCCTAGAACCACCATTAACACCATCAAACTTTCAAGAATCCATTCGAGTTTTTATTACCTTTACTAGATCCGTTCATTTGGAGGTCCAAGAAGGTGAGAAGGAGTTATTTTCGGGTTTTGGGTGCCACGAATTGGTACAAATCCGTGGCTACACGGATTATTTCGATGGGAATCGAATTTATTTTAATGGGAAATGATGTTTTGATGATAAATATCACGTTTGGTATCCGGGTTTTTGTGGTTTGGTCGAATTGTGATGCGTGGTCGACCCCTAGCCGAGGCCCTCTCCTCGATTTCTTTTAGTTTCGGGTCGATGTGGTCTTTTTGACCCATTTTTCTTGATGGTTGACCATTTGTGGTCATGGTGATTAATTGGTTTTTGCTAGTTTGGTCATGGTTTGGTTATTTGTGGTTGTGGCCGACCTTTGTGGGAATCGAAGACCCAAAATGGGTCGATTGGAGGCTTTTAAGTCGAGCTCGTGTGAGCTAGCCGTGACTCTAGTGGTCTCGGGTGGGACTCTCTTGACACTTGGTATATTATTTGACTTTAGTTGACTTGGTCTTTGACCCGAATGCGGTTAATTTTGAGAACCGTGGTAGATGTCGAAATATATATATTTCGGCTAACTTTTATTTGTTATGACTATTTTTGGTATATGTTGATTGTTACTATCACTTTTGCGGCTTTTTGGATTTTGTAACGGTTGACGAGTTATATTTGAACTCGTGGTATTATTTGAAGAAGTGTTGACGAGTTATATTTGAACTCGTGGTATTATTTGAAGAAGTGTTGACGAAAAGTGTGATTGGGGACCGATTGTGAGATGGTCGTTAGATTGACGGAGATAGGTTAGTCGGGTGCCGTAGTCGGACCCTATTGTTGTAGCACGTGGATTGAGATTGTGATTGGACGGAGATTTGTTATATTATGACTTTACTTATTATTTTGGACTTGGACAATGAGCCGAGAGTCATGACTCGGACATGTGACCATTTCGTATAACTCGATAACTATTACAATTAAAAATATAAATAATAAAACTCGTAATAATAATTATTGATAATATGAACGTTTATATGAATATATATACGTGAATAACGTATATATAATTATATGGGCGCGTATATTAATAATAATAATAATCACGAGTCGTATTATAAATAATACAATTAGATATATATATTAGGCTACGAAAGTGGCGTGATATCATTGAACGTATTATTATTATAAAATTTTGTTATAAAACGGGAAACTCCCGACAATTATTAAATGGTTAATAAAATGTCATTTCGGATATATAACGGATAAACTTATTGAGTTATGCGAAATCGTTGTCACTCGAGTCCAGGTAAGTTATTATTTGTGACGTTCGTGTTGTCACGGATATATGACGACTAATATAGACGTTTTCTATAATTAAATAACCACTTAACCGTAAGGTTGAGCCGGGTTATTTGGCTATATGAAATGAATATATTAGTGGGCATCGTATCCTACGACGCCCATAGGTGGTAGTATATGTAAAGTGTAATAAATTGCGAGTGTATATATCGGGAAATCTGGCCAATTTGACGATATATATGAGGAATTTATTAAACTATGATATATACTATATAGTAATTATGTGCTATGTGCTTTAGGTTGGGTGTAATCTTGGAACGGTATGTTACGTAAATAAATATGAGGATTATCAAATCGACGAATTTGGTAAACTTCGACGATTTATTTAAATGATATACTGGGCTAATATTAGATCTATAGTTTATTTTATTATTCTTATGTGATCTTTTTGGTTTGTTTTGAGTCGACCCACTACCCGTATGAATACCAAACGCAAATACACCAAACTAATACGAAATGGATTTTCGGAAATAAAACGGATTCTCGTCCGGGTTTGGGAATATTATATATTTGAGGAAATGATTTCTGAAAGAGTTAATATTGTTAGGTCGTGCCAAGTCCGTAGTTGCTGTTTCGTGAGTTATCATACATCTTATTTCTACCGACTACTTCTTGCTATTTTCTGGACTTGAGGTGAGTCATAGCCCCATTTTTCAATCTTGAACTATGTTTTCAATACTTGGGGTGAGAAATGTGCAAATTATTTTATGTGGAATTTTATCGCCTTTATATGCTTTCTAAACTTGCTATGCGTATGGACTAGGATATATTGTCAGCTTTAGTCACATCGTTTTGTGTGTACTATTCAAGGTTGGCTTATTTGGTTATTGGTGGATTGTCAGCTTTAGTCACATAGTTTTGTGTGTACTATTCAAGGTTGGCTTATTTGGTTATTGGTGGATTGCCAGCTTTAGTCACATAGTTTTGTGTGTACTATTCAAGGTTGGCTTATTTGGTTATTGGTGGATTGTCAGCTTTAGTCACATAGTTTCGTGTGTACTATTCAAGGTTGACTTATTTAGATACTATAGTGTGCACCTATAGGTTATTAATATTCCGGAGGTTATCCGAGTATTTATGATATTGCGGGGGCTACCCGAATATCTATGTTAGTTGTAACAACTCGCATTTTCAGGTTAATTACTTTTCCCAGCAGGTCACCCAAGCCAGTACTACTCTCACATGAGCACGCTTAAACCGTATGGGCGATTAACCGTTAGACCACAAAACACGTTTCTAAGACGATTTGAGTTTTCAACTTATTAGAAAAATTCAACATATTTTTTTCCCTCCTCCATTGACCAAAAATCATCCCTTGATTTTATAAGTCATTCCTTGATTTTTAGGCTTACGGTTTGATGTCTAAAAGACATTTAATACCAACCGACACTAGACTGAGCCCAGTCTAAACATTATAAGTCATTTTAAATCAATATTATCCTATTAGAAAAGTAACATTTTACTTTTCTCAATTTTACGCAATATTCAGCGTTTTACGCGAATTACGCGTTTTAGACCCGTGTTTCCAGTTTTTAGCAGGGTTTTAGCACCCGATAGAACCTACCACTCATTTTATATTTTATTATGGAGTATTTTGACAAGTTTAACCATTCTTCCAAGTTTCGTATTTTTACGATACCCGGTTTTACGTTTCGTGACTTAACGACTTACCGTTAGCAATTACCGGGACCAAAACTCACTCCGTAAGCTAGATAATACCAAGTTTATGCATCTAGTCACCCTATCCACCATATGGCCGACTATATGAGGCTTCACCATGCCTTGGTGGCTTATGATAAGCCTTAGACTTTAGGATACATGTATACTAAGTGAACTTGGTCTCCAAGTGTTGGAAAATATCCTAAATACTTGCACCTCCTTAAGGCAACTTCCTAGCACCTTCCTAGCACCTCCTTAAACTCATATATAAGCCCTCCCCATCCCTCCTAGTCGTTCACAACACAAACACCCTCTCATTTGCTAGTTTACTTCAAGTTTTGTGCAAGAAATCAAGTGCAATATCCACACATAAACCCTAGTTAGGTTTTGATTCATCAAACACTTCCATAACCTCATATACTTGGTGATTTCTCTTGAGTTTGAATCCACTCAAGTCACCTCAACCTTCATCATCCATCTTTCAAGATTACAAGGGTAGAAAGATTGCATGAAGTGAAATGGGTTGAAGCAAGTCTATCAAAGTCCTTTTCCTTACATGTTAACTTCCTTTCATCTTTGAAAGCCAAAAGTTGTAAGCCAAACCCTAACATGATTCTTGTTAAATAATCATATTCATGTTATTTACATATTATTTGTGCTATATTATGTCTTGTATTCATGTCCATGATGTATAAAAGTGAGTAAAACAAGTTATTGTACATGATTGATAAGACAAGTTACTATAACAAACAAACTAGTGACTTTCTTGGTAAGACCTGATCAAAATGGTAAAAATATGATGTTGGATCATTACATATTACAGTAGAGGACTTAACAAGGAAACCATAGCAATTTGAACCACCCAAAACGAGTATACGAGTCAAAAGTTATGCCCATTTGAAGTTACCAAAACTTTGCGGCAAACTGCCAAATACCATTCTGATCAAATTTGGGTTTTGAAAGTCACACTTCTGGTCTGATTCATCAAAAAGTTAAAACACGAAAGTTGTCCAGAACGACGTTTTCGTTTAGGATCAAAGAAGCTCGAGCCCTGAAAACGCTTTCCGAGTGATAAATTCTTCAAATTCTTAAACAGCCCATTTTTAGACCAAAGTCACTAGATTATGGTTATACTTTAAAAGGAACAAGAGGTCTTATGACCTACAATCAAGACCACAACCATGGCTAGAGCCAAGGTTGTGTCTCATGACCTTGGAAAAAGGACCAAAGGTCATGGCTAGGCCATGACGAAATGACCATGTAAGATTACTTAAGCGAAAACATGAAACAAAGTATTGGCGATAACTTGAACAAGCAACTTGGATCTACTTCATCTAAAGGAACCATGAGATATTACAAAGAGAAAATGGTCATACAAGACTTATGAAACTACCCCTAATAACAATCTTCATGTACTAATAAACTTTCCTAAGTTTATTCAAATATCGGACATGTAACTTTTCGGATCAAAACTTATATGTATATATTTCATCAACTACTACAATAGTAGGGAGCCTCATGTGAGGAGTTCATTATGTAAGCCGTCGAGTTGAGTTGTGGATTTACGAATTAAAGTGTCCTGGCTCCTCGAACGCTTACTAACATGACTTCTGAATTATGTCGGCCCGAACGGTAGTAAACGATATACAAAACATACATGTTCATGAATCTTTTCTTTCAAAGACTTACAATATACATCATACCACATCATGGACTAAATGCAAGATATATATATAGGCACTACTTCATATTCTTTACTCCGATCCTAAGTCGCAACATTCGATTATAGGTTGCTCGTAGAAACCTTCACGATACAACTGTTACATTCATTACTTGCTATCCAACTTAAGGTGAGTTCATAGCCCCACTTTACATTATTTCAATGTTTTACAAACCCTTGGGGGGAATACATGCTATTATTTTTCTACTTGAACACAATGCTTTCAACTGTATGCTATTCGACTATGTTTTATTATCACTAAGTAACATCCTTGCCAAACCAAGATCCCTTATTATGAACCATTTAATCACTTGCGAGGGTTACTTGCAAGTGAGCACGAATATTGTGAATAGGCCTATTGGGATTGACGAATCCCATTTGTTTTGACTAAGTTCAAACAAGTGCATTAATATTTGAGACATTAGGTATGACGGCAAAGTACCTACCGGGATAAATCTGCCGATCGATATTGGTACATGTTAACGTTTTGGTGTCATAAGCTTAGTGTATAATACATTTTATGGGCGTATAATAACGTAGCCTACCTGTTTTGTTTTCCAAACATTGGTGTGAGTCTATAGCTCACACTACGATTATTGTGTTCAAACGATTTAACTACAAACACTACGATTATTGTGTTCAAACGATTTAACTACAAACACTACGATTATTGTGTTCAACAATTTAACTACCAACACATTGTGTTCAAACATTAAACAAACTCTATGAATATCACTCAACCTTTGTGTTGACCTCTCAAGCATGTATTTCAGGTTCATGACGATCAAGGATGGCACGGAAGGGCACGGATACTCAAGAGGGCTATAAATTTTATTATCATTCAAAAACTCATTTATTATACATTGTAAACATGGAACCATTTGGGACCTCATTTTGTAATCTCTGATATTTATATAATTTGAATGATAAATCTTTTAAAACGACTCAATTGGAGTTCGTTTTCTATCATTGTGACTATTGTGTCGTCGAGTAACACCCAGTTTGAATTCCGCTGCATCCATGAATTGGGGGTGTTACAGATTGGTACCAGAGCCATGGTTATAGAGAAACGGGTCTAATTGAGACCTAAACTATAACTACAATTACAAGCAAAAACATTTTTTATAGCCTTCCGCTCTCCGTGTCTTCCATCCTCCAGACGATTATGGACTTAGTAAGCATGTTATGCTACACAAACATATTAGTATATTCATATATACCCATTTTGAGCACTTCTCCGTAGACATTTTTATGCTACACAAACATAATTACATATTAATATATGTACCCTAAACATAATTGAGCATTTCCCCGTAAGCATTTTATACTACATGAACATATTAGTATATTGATATATAAACTCGGTTTATTTTCAATCATTTATCTAAACAATGGACTAAACATATCTGCGTATGCCTATTCTAGGGCATTACGACACAACCAGATTCTCCCAATCATGTTCCTACTCCAACATTATATGTCCAAGACATTGTAACTGATTACAATGGTCTCATTCATTTTCCAAGACATTGTGAGATACAATGGTCTCATTCATTTTCCAAGACATTGTGAGATACAATGGTCTCATTCATTTTCCAAGACATTGTGAGATACAATGGTCTCATTCATTTTCCAAGACATTGTGAGATACAATGGTCTCATTCATTTTCCAAGACATTGTGAGATACAATGGTCTCATTCATTTTTCAAGACATTGTGAGATACAATGGCCTCATTCATTTTCCAAGACATTGTGAGATACAATGGTCTCATTCATTTTTCAAGACATTGTGAGATACAATGGTCTCATTCATTTTCCAAGACATTGTATGATACAATGGTCTTAATCATTTCTCAAATGTTTTGAGTCACACAATGGCCTAACCTACTTCCCAGACATTGTGATTTGCACAATGGTCTAACCTACTTCCGAGACATTGTGTTTTGTGCAAATGGTCTCTAGAATTATTCCATCACATCATCAATATCATTTCTTATGATATCAAAAACCCGTCACAATCTATCGATTTCAAAACAAGAAATATGAGATTTCTAAAGGACAAACAAATCCATCACCTACAAAAGCTGAAGTTCAGCTTTACATTTATCAAAGTTTTCTTCTGAAACCTTCATTATAAAAAGTTCGTGATCCTGGCCAAGTATGTTCTATTTTAGAACTACTTAAAACTTCCTTTCCATACGTACCTACCCTTACTATCTTCTATGCAATGGAATATGAAAACATACGTTACAAGTCTTGTATGGACGGGACTTGCAACTTAAGGGTTGACATCGCCTTTGTTTAGTGAACAGTTTCCCAAAACCAACGGACATATCACAAGTATACCTAATTTAGGTATTTGAAAATTTTATCGAACCTTGGCTAAATATAGACTAGTCACCTATATTTAACCTAGGGACAGTGGAATATAGTCTGACTAACTATATTCGACTTAAAATTTTCAAATACTGAGAGTAGTTGTACAAGGGTTATGTTTAGATTGATTTCCTACATGAACACGATAAACCACCAGAATACATTAAAACAATCTAGAGACACGATAGTGTCTTACCACTCAGCGAAATCTTAACACCTTATTTCTACTACCTAAATTCATTCTTGAAATTTTTCATTTATGAGATAATCCGAACTACTATCTTGGAATAGTTATCAATTATTCTCTACATCCTGTAGAAGTACAATCCTGTTTAGGTCCTAAGGATACCATTCCATCATAAACCTTTAAAATCTCTTAAGATTTTCAAAACAAACTCAACATCTATACCTAAGAGTATTAATGTTAAGCATACACTACACACTTTTGTTCATCAACATATCATAACATTATCTTCACAACCGTTGGAACCACAAGCTCATTAACAAATCTTGATGCACTTTTAAAGCTCAAATCATCCTTAGTTACACCACAAGCACCCTTATCAGCTTTACAAGTTTGAATATTCATCTTGTACTTTTGGAACACCAGTATCATCTCATAATACACTACATTGTAACTCACCGGCTAATTGTGAATGTTGTGTTGGGAATTCTTAAGTAGGATGATTTGTAATTATTTGAATGGATTGGGATGCCTTTTCATTTAAATAAAGAAATTGTAAATCGCCGAACCATAAGTTTATAATTCCGTATTTACATTGTTTGGGATGCCTCTCTATGTAAATAAAGAATTATAAATAAGTGGGCTTATTTGTATCCGAAATAACATAAGTATGAAGTCAATAAACACTAGGTACAACAACCGATTACCTACTAGACTATGATTGCAATTACTATCTCAATTCCTATTAATATTCGACTGCTATATCAATTTCCTTTGATATTCGACTATTACCATACCTTTCCTACATAAAAGTAAGCCTCATCCTACGCCATACACTGAAATGACAAATCAAACTACATCACTGGTAACCCCAGACATTAGTCCTCATAAGTAACCACACCTTTTCATCGACACCACTCCAACATATGACACACAAAGAACTTCGGGACGAAGTTCCCCGTAAGGGGTAGAGACTGTAACAACTCGCATTTTCAGGTTAATTACTTTTCCCAGCAGGTCACCCAAGCCAGTACTACTCTCACATGAGCACGCTTAAACCGTATGGGCGATTAACCGTTAGACCACAAAACACGTTTCTAAGACGATTTGAGTTTTCAACTTATTAGAAAAAGTCAACATATTTTTTTCCCTCCTCCATTGACCAAAAATCATCCCTTGATTTTATAAGTCATTCCTTGATTTTTAGGCTTACGGTTTGATGTCTAAAAGACATTTAATACCAACCGACACTAGACTGAGCCCAGTCTAAACATTATAAGTCATTTTAAATCAATATTATCCTATTAGAAAAGTAACATTTTACTTTTCTCAATTTTACGCAATATTCAGCGTTTTACGCGAATTACGCGTTTTAGACCCGTGTTTCCAGTTTTTAGCAGGGTTTTAGTACCCGATAGAACCTACCACTCATTTTATATTTTATTATGGAGTATTTTGACAAGTTTAACCATTCTTCCAAGTTTCGTATTTTTACGATACCCGGTTTTACGTTTCGTGACTTAACGACTTACCGTTAGCAATTACCGGGACCAAAACTCACTCCGTAAGCTAGATAATACCAAGTTTATGCATCTAGTCACCCTATCCACCATATGGCCGACTATATGAGGCTTCACCATGCCTTGGTGGCTTATGATAAGCCTTAGACTTTAGGATACATGTATACTAAGTGAACTTGGTCTCCAAGTGTTGGAAAATATCCTAAATACTTGCACCTCCTTAAGGCAACTTCCTAGCACCTTCCTAGCACCTCCTTAAACTCATATATAAGCCCTCCCCATCCCTCCTAGTCGTTCACAACACAAACACCCTCTCATTTGCTAGTTTACTTCAAGTTTTGTGCAAGAAATCAAGTGCAATATCCACACATAAACCCTAGTTAGGTTTTGATTCATCAAACACTTCCATAACCTCATATACTTGGTGATTTCTCTTGAGTTTGAATCCACTCAAGTCACCTCAACCTTCATCATCCATCTTTCAAGATTACAAGGGTAGAAAGATTGCATGAAGTGAAATGGGTTGAAGCAAGTCTATCAAAGTCCTTTTCCTTACATGTTAACTTCCTTTCATCTTTGAAAGCCAAAAGTTGTAAGCCAAACCCTAACATGATTCTTGTTAAATAATCATATTCATGTTATTTACATATTATTTGTGCTATATTATGTCTTGTATTCATGTCCATGATGTATAAAAGTGAGTAAAACAAGTTATTGTACATGATTGATAAGACAAGTTACTATAACAAACAAACTAGTGACTTTCTTGGTAAGACCTGATCAAAATGGTAAAAATATGATGTTGGATCATTACATATTACAGTAGAGGACTTAACAAGGAAACCATAGCAATTTGAACCACCCAAAACGAGTATACGAGTCAAAAGTTATGCCCATTTGAAGTTACCAAAACTTTGCGGCAAACTGCCAAATACCATTCTGATCAAATTTGGGTTTTGAAAGTCACACTTCTGGTCCGATTCATCAAAAAGTTAAAGCACGAAAGTTGTCCGGAACGACGTTTTCATTCAGGAACAAAGAAGCTCGAGCCCTGAAAACGCTTTCCGAGTGATAAATTCTTCAAATTCTTAAACAGCCCATTTTTAGACCAAAGTCACTAAATTATGGTTATACTTTAAAAGGAACAAGAGGTCTTATGACCTATAATCAAGACCAAAACCATGGCTAGAGCCAAGGTTGTGTCTCATGACCTTGGAAAAAGGACCAAAGGTCATGGCTAGGCCATGACGAAATGACCATGTAAGATTACTTAGGCGAAAACATGAAACAAAGTATTGGCGATAACTTGAACAAGCAACTTGGATCTACTTCATCTAAAGGAACCATGAGATATTACAAAGAGAAAATGGTCATACAAGACTTATGAAACTACCCCTAATAACAATCTTCATGTACTAATAAACTTTCCTAAGTTTATTCAAATATCGGACATGTAACTTTTCGGATCAAAACTTATATGTATATATTTCATCAACTACTACAATAGTAGGGAGCCTCATGTGAGGAGTTCATTATGTAAGCCGTCGAGTTGAGTTGTGGATTTACGAATTAAAGTGTCCTGGCTCCTCGAACGCTTACTAACATGACTTCTGAATTATGTCGGCCCGAACGGTAGTAAACGATATACAAAACATACATGTTCATGAATCTTTTCTTTCAAAGACTTACAATATACATCATACCACATCATGGACTAAATGCAAGATATATATATAGGCACTACTTCATATTCTTTACTCCGATCCTAAGTCGCAACATTCGATTATAGGTTGCTCGTAGAAACCTTCACGATACAACTGTTACATTCATTACTTGCTATCCAACTTAAGGTGAGTTCATAGCCCCACTTTACATTATTTCAATGTTTTACAAACCCTTGGGGGGAATACATGCTATTATTTTTCTACTTGAACACAATGCTTTCTACTGTATGCTATTTGACTATGTTTTATTATCACTAAGTAACATCCTTGCCAAACCAAGATCCCTTATTATGAACCATTTAATCACTTGCGAGGGTTACTTGCAAGTGAGCGCGAATATTGTGAATAGGCCTATTGGGATTGACGAATCCCATTTGTTTTGACTAAGTTCAAACAAGTGCATTAATATTTGAGACATTAGGTATGACGGCAAAGTACCTACCGGGATAAATCTGCCGATCGATATTGGTACACGTTAACGTTTTGGTGTCATAAGCTTAGTGTATAATACATTTTATGGGCGTATAATAACGTAGCCTACCTGTTTTGTTTTCCAAACATTGGTGTGAGTCTATAGCTCACACTACGATTATTGTGTTCAAACGATTTAACTACAAACACTACGATTATTGTGTTCAAACGATTTAACTACAAACACTACGATTATTGTGTTCAAACGATTTAACTACAAACACTACGATTATTGTGTTCAACAATTTAACTACCAACACATTGTGTTCAAACATTAAACAAACTCTATGAATATCACTCAACCTTTGTGTTGACCTCTCAAGCATGTATTTCAGGTTCATGACGATCAAGGATGGCACGGAAGGGCACGGATACTCAAGAGGGCTATAAATTTTATTATCATTCAAAAACTCATTTATTATACATTGTAAACATGGAACCATTTGGGACCTCATTTTGTAATCTCTGATATTTATATAATTTGAATGATAAATCTTTTAAAACGACTCAATTGGAGTTCGTTTTCTATCATTGTGACTATTGTGTCGTCGAGTAACACCCAGTTTGAATTCCGCTGCATCCATGAATTGGGGGTGTTACATTAGTACGGAAGGGTATCCGTGTGTTTTGGTAGAGCGGAGGGTATCCGCAGGCTTTTAGCGAATCCTTAGTCTAGCTAGCAAGCGTTTTGCGTATATGTCCACTATATTGTTAGTTGAATTTAAACCTATGATCTCACCAGCGAAAGCTGACTTTTAGCACGTTTTCTCAGGTAATTAAGTGTTGAGATGCATGCTTGGAATGGAAGGCTCGGCCAAGGCTCACGATTCATGGATCTATTTTTCTAAACTCTGATAACTAAATTTGGACCTACTGTTATTTTATTTTGGGCCTGACTCTGAATGATGTTGGGATAAATGTAAACCTTAAAACCCCGTTTTGGTTGTGTTTTTATTATGTTTACTTTATCTCGTTCTATATTGTCTTGTGTTGGATACCAATCCCCGTAGCACCCCGAAAGCTTGTTGAGTCTTCCGCTGTATCAAATTTTGGGGGTGTTACAGATTGGTATCAGAGCCAAGGTTATAGAGAACTAGGTAAATATACGCCTAAACTATAACCGTATTTTTATAGAAAATGATCCTTGACCACCGCCCGCCAGCCCGCCAAGCCGAAGCATCTTCTATTATTTGAGGTATTATGAGATATTTGAGATGATTTGAGGTTTATGGATTTTAGTAATAAGATGGCGTTTTCGAGGAATTATATGGTCTATATGTTTTTTAAACATTTTAGTAATGCGGTGTTTGAAATTCTTTTATTGAGATTATATGATTGAACTATTTGATGAGTATATTTGGAATGGTATTATGAGTTATGATTTAGTTGTTTTGAAACACTTACACCTACCCTACGCCGTTGTCACAGACTATGGCCTCCCATATGCCCGATGTCGTCGAGGATATTCTTACTGCACCGCTTTTACCTGCACAGTTCACTATGGCATCTGATGACCCTTACCAGATGGCCATGTCTTCAGCTACTGTATCACAGGCAGCTTCTACTTCAGCACTACCTGCTGCATCTACGCAGGGACCCTCATCTTCTTTAGGGCTCCCTGGTACATCGAGGCAGCTTACTCTTCATCAGGCTTTGGCTCGTGTGGCACCACGCTTTGCCCACCAAGCTACGGCACGCATGTCGGTACGCCCTACTCCATCACCTTTACAGATTGATGCTCATTCTCTTCTGTCTGAGGCGCCACCCACATCATTGCGTCATCGTCCTAGATCACCTACTACATCTCCACATGGTTCACCTAGTAGGAGACGACGAGTGATGAGGTACTCTTCCGATGAGGAGGAGGAGGAGTACGAGGGTGAGGATGAGGCTGATGACCCTGAGCAGGAGGATGACCCTCAGGAGGTTGAGCAGGGTGATGATGATGACCCTGAGGAGGAGGATGACCCTCAGGAGGATGAGATGCCTGATGATGATGATGATGTATTAGCACCACCAGCACAGGCTGAGGAGCCTGATTCACCTGTACACCCGATTGAGCCTGATTCACCTAATCATCCGTTCTTGTTTGAGTTGCCACCTGGTAGTCCCGTTGAGTTGGATGCATCTTCTGAGGTTTCTGCTGAGCATGCAGAGTTGGGTGAGATTGGCAGGTTGTGGGCTCGGATTACTGAGCTTAGTGAGAGAGTTGCACGTGTATCGGATCGACTTGAGAGGGTTATTGGAGAGTTTTTAGCAGATTTGAGAGTTGACTTGACTGTCGTTGTGGGCAGGACTACTGAGCTGAGGAGAGTTTTGATGGATGTCCACGAGCATATCGATAGTTTGCAGCGAGGATTTGTTACTGCTCGTGAGGCCGACCGCAAGCTTTGGCAAAGGAATGCCGAGCTAGAGAAGGAGGTGGCTGACCTCAAGAGAGACCGAGACACCCATAGCGTGGAGCTAGGATCGTTATGGAGGGATCTTGATAGCTTGAGGCAGGAGATGAGGAGCCTCCGCCAGCCACGTGACTAGTTGGTTGGGTTATGTTATATTTTTGCTTTCTTAACCGAGGAGTGTTCGGTTAGAGAAGCTATTTATCATATTTTGATGTATTTTGCTCAGTATTCGTCTCTTTTGGAACGATTAGTATGTTTTGTGTTATCCATTAGTCAGAACGATGTTAGATCGCTATTATATGGTTGATGATTATTAGTATATGGTATTATGTGATTTTGGGTGTTATGGAAATTGAGTCCTTATTCGCTTTATTGATGTTACGTGGTGTATTGTTGCTATTCTTTCCATGATTGGTGTCGTTGAAATGTTTTGTTGAGCATATCGATAAGTTCTATTGGAGACTCATGAACTTGTATGATGTTATAGATCAATGGCACCACGTCGAAACCCTGTTAGGTCTACCAGAACTGGTCCTGCTGTGACTACTCCTGGTCGCCGAGGTCGTCGACCTACTCGAAATGTTGAAACCCCTACTCCTGACAACCTGGACACCAATAACCGCAACAACAGGAATCAAAATGTTGATGTTCAGGGAGACAATTATCATGTTCCACTTAATGCACTTACTGTGGATCAAGCAATGATCAACCAACTCGTGGAGCAAAGAGTTGCTGAACTACTAGCTGAGTCAAATCATTCCAAAAATTCTGCTGGAACTTTTCCACCTGTTCGTGCTAATGGATGTCAATACAAGGAATTCAAGATTTGTGGACCCATTGAGTTTGGTGGAACTGAAGGAGTGGTTTACTTAGTCAGATGGATTGAGAAGACTGAGTCAGTGTTTAATGTTAACGGTTGTGCGGAGAATGCGAAGGTAAAGTTTGCTTCTTTTACTTTCAAGGATGAAGCTTTGACTTGGTGGAACAACTACCGAAATGCAGTTGGGAGTGATGTAGCTTATGCTATGACTTGGGAGCAATTTAAGTCCTTGCTGATTCAGACTTATTGCCCAAGGAATGAGGTCAAGAAGCTAGAGATTGAGTTTTGGAACCACAAGGTGAAAGGTACTGACATGGCGACTTACAATCGTCGTTACCAGGAATTAGCCTTGTTGTGCCCAGATATGGTGAAAACTGAGACTCAAAAGATCGAGAGGTATACTGATGGGTTGCCTGTAGCTACGAGGAATGATGTGATTTCTGCTAGGCCTGCAAACATCCATGAGGCAATCACAATTGCTCAACAACTTATGGATTCGTTAGAATTAGAAGAAGCTGATAAGGAAAAGAATGGAAAGAGAAAGAGGGACCGTCACTCTAAGAATAATGATCACCGAAGCAAGAGACAAGCTAAGGCTTATGCTATTGGGAATGGAGATAAGAAGAATCAGAACGGTGATGCACCCAAGTGTGATCGTTGCCACCAGCATCATAATGGATGGTGTAGTGTGAAATGCCAGAATTGCTCAAGGAAAGGACACACAGCTAGGGACTGTAGAGCTCGACCTCTTGCTATGGTTCAAGCTGCTCCTGAGATGAGAAATAAGGCAGATGTTACTTGTTATGGGTGTGGAAAGAAGGGACACTATAGGAATAAGTGTAGAGAATCGCGGAACCGTGGAAATCAAGGCTCGGGTAGTAATGGGTACAATTATGGAAACCATGGAGCTGGAGGAAACCGTGGACGACAAGATAATGGGGACCAACGTGTGGAAGCTGGAGCTGCTCAGGGAAGAGTGTATGTACTCGGGAACGAGAGAGGAGAAGATCCGAACGTCGTTACTGGTACGTTCCTTCTCAATAATCGTTATGCTTCCATACTATTTGATACTGGTGCCGATAGAAGTTTTGTGTCCACTACGTTTGCACCATTACTAGAGAAAACCCCGATGACCTTAGGAATTGGATATGATATTGAGTTAGCAAATGGAAACCTAGAAAGGATTAATACCATCATTCGCAGTTGTACGTTAAATTTCTTGAACCACCCTTTCAACATAGATCTTCTACCCGTCACGTTAGGAAGTTTTGATGTCATCATTGGTATGGATTGGTTGTCAAAGTATCGTGCTCACATACTTTGCGACGAGAAGATCGTGCGCGTACCATACGGAAAGGAAGTCCTAAATATATTAGGAGACCGAAAGGATTCTAGGAGCCCATCCCGATTAACAGTTATATCTTGCACAAAGTTACCGAAGCTAATGGAGAAGGGATGTTACCTTTTCTTAGCTCAAATTTCTGAGAAGGGAGAGACGAAGAAAAAGGAAAGGTGCATTGGAGATGTGCCTATAGTTCGTAATTTTCCTGATGTGTTTCCCGACGACTTGCCGGGAATCCCGCCGACTAGACAAGTGGAGTTTCAAATTGAGTTGATACCTGGTGCTGCACCTGTAGCACGAGCACCTTATCGTCTTGCACCTACCGAACTGGAAGAGTTGTCAAAACAATTGGCGGAGTTAGCCGAAAAAGGATTCATAAGACCAAGTTCTTCACCTTGGGGAGCCCCAGTCTTATTTGTGAAGAAGAAGGATGGATCGTTTCGTATGTGTATTGATTATAGAGAGTTGAATAAGTTAACGGTGAAGAATCGATACCCGTTACCTAGGATCGACGACTTGTTCGATCAACTTCAAGGATCGACTGTGTATTCGAAGATCGATTTGAGATCGGGATATCATCAACTTCGAGTTCGCGAGGAAGATATTCCGAAAACGGCTTTCAGAACCCGTTACGGGCATTACGAGTTTCAGGTGATGCCGTTTGGGTTGACTAACGCACCAGCAATATTCATGGATCTCATGAATCGTGTGTGTAAGCCTTACTTAGACAAGTTTGTGATTGTATTCATCGATGACATTCTGATTTATTCAAAGAGTGAGAAAGTGCATGAAGAGCATCTAAGACTCATTTTGGAATTGCTCAGGAAGGAGAAACTCTATGCCAAGTTTTCGAAATGCGAATTTTGGATTCCGGCGGTACAATTTTTGGGTCATGTGATTGATAGACAAGGAGTCCATGTGGATCCTGCTAAGATTGAGGTGATAAAAGATTGGGCTGCACCTACAACCCCAACCGAAGTTCGTCAATTTTTGGGTTTAGCTGGTTATTACCGAAGATTCATTGAGGGATTTTCGAAGATAGCTAAACCATTGACCAAATTGACTCAAAAGAGTGTTACGTATGAATGGGGAGATAAAGAAGAGGAAGCGTTTCAATTGCTTAAGAAAATGTTGTGTAGTGCTCCTATCTTAGCGTTACCGGAAGGTAACGAGGATTTCGTCGTCTATTGTGACGCCTCACATAAAGGTTTGGGAGCCGTGTTAATGCAACGAGAGAAGGTGATAGCTTATGCTTCAAGACAGCTCAAAAAGCATGAGAAAAACTACACTACCCATGATTTGGAGCTCGGTGCTGTGGTTTTGCTTTAAGAATATGGAGACATTACTTGTACGGAACAAAGTGTGTCGTATTTACTGACCATAAAAGTTTACAACACATCTTAAATCAAAAAGAGCTCAACATGAGACAGCGACGTTGGATTGAGTTGCTAAGCGATTATGCTTGTGAAATTTGCTACCACCCTGGTAAAGCCAACGTTGTTGCTGATGCTCTTAGTCGAAAGGAAAGAGTACCACCATTACGAGTTAGGTCATTAGGAATGACTATCGTATCGCCATTACCGTCTTAAATACTTGAAGCTCAAACGGAAGCGTTAAAAGCAGAAAATAGATCTGCCGAGAATAAATTTGGGATGGCTGATAATGAGAAAGGACTTGTTAAGCGTTCTGATGGATTATTATGTTTTGGAGATCGGATTTGGGTATCTTTATATGGAGAAATTCGGGAATTGATTATGCATGAGTCGCATAAGTCAAGGTACTCCATTCATCCTGGTTCCGATAAAATGTACCAGGATCTTAAGAAGTTCTATTGGTGGCCAAATATGAAGGCAGATATAGCATCGTACGTTAGTAAGTGCCTGACATGTGCTAAGGTTAAAGCTGAACACCAGAGACCGTCAGGATTACTAACGCAACCAGAACTTCTAGTCTGGAAATGGGAGCGGATTACTATGGACTTCATTACCAAATTACCGAGGACAGCTAGCGGTTGTGACACTATCTGGGTAATTGTGGATCGTCTGACAAAGTCTGCTCATTTCCTAGCTATTAGTGAAGATGATAGTGTGGATAAGCTTGCGAGGTTATATGTGAAGGAAATTATTTCGCGTCATGGAGTCCCGATATCTATTATTTCGGATCGTGATAGTCGTTTTACATCAGCTTTGTGGCGATCACTTCAAACGGCTTTGGGGACGAGGCTTGATATGAGTACTGCATATCATCCCCAAACCGATGGTCAAAGTGAGAGGACCATTCAGAAATTAGAGGATATGCTTCGTGCATGCATCATAGACTTTGGTAAAGGCTGGGAGAAGTATTTACCCCTTGCGGAATTCTCCTATAATAATAGCTACCACACAAGTCTTAAGGCTGCACCATTCGAAGCTTTGTATGGCAGAAAGTGTCGTTCGCCTATTGGTTGGGCAGAAGTTGGAGATAGTCAACTTACAGGCCCTGAGCTTATTTTAGAAACTACAGAGAAAGTAGCTCAGATTCGTGATCGGTTGCAAGCGGCTAGAGATAGGCAGAAGAGCTACGCCGATCAGAGACGTAAACCTTTAGAGTTCCAGGTTGGAGACAAAGTAATGCTGAAAGTCTCGCCTTGGAAAGGTGTAATACGTTTCGGGAAACGTGGTAAACTCAACCCACGCTACATTGGACCATTCTTGATCTTAGAAAGAATTGGGCCCGTAACTTATAGGTTGGAATTACCGTCTGAACTGAGTAAAATTCACGACGTGTTCCACGTGAGTAATTTGAAGAAATGTCTTTCCGATGAAATGCCCGTCATTCCAATGAGGGATATTCGTGTTGATGAGAAACTGAATTTCGTGGAAGAACCGATTGAGATTTTAGATCGTGAAGTTAAACGACTCAAGAGAAGTCGCATTCCGCTCGTCAAGGTTCGCTGGAATTCCCGACATGGACCAGAATTTACGTGGGAACGTGAGGACGAGTTCAGGAAGAGATATCCGAAGCTTTTCACTTCGTAGATAAATTTTTCCGAGTGAAACCCGGGACGGGTTTCCTTCTGAGACTGGGAGGATGTGACAACCGGCAGTTTAGGGAGCTATTTTAAAAACCCGCATTACGATTTAAGTTCGTTTATAATTTTTATTTGAAATTTTCATTTCACAACGAACTTGTAAGACCTATTTTATGGATATTCTTAATTAATGACGTTATGGAATTCGTGAATTATGTTCATAATTCATTTTTGATTTAATGCTCGGTGATGTATATTTGAATTCTCACTTGGTACTACGTTGACTTTGGCACTAGGATTACCTAACAAAAGTTTTATGATTCGTCTTAATGAGTCCGACTATATTTTTAATTAGTTACGAGCTGTTCTCGAGTGATATTGAAGTTTTGAAATGAGTTCGGGTTCGGGCCACATGTTTTTACATTTACCCGCGTTACCCGCTCGACACCATAGTAATATTATTATTATTATTATTATTATTATTATTATTATTATTATTATTATTATTATTATTATTATTATTATTATTATTATTATTATTATTATTATTATTAATAACTTGTAAAAAAATAAAACTAATAATAATAATAAAAGAGAGTAAACTACAAATCCGGTCCTTTGGTTTTCGGTTCACCCACACAACACAAACCCTCACTAACCCTTCCATCTCTCTCTCTCTAAAACTCATCTCCTCCCCCATCAACTTGACCTAGCCGCCGACCACCAAACTCGGCCACCACCGCCGCTACTCCGACCACCCAACAAAATAAATACCACCATCTTCTTCCTCTCTCCATCCTCTTTCATTTGGTATATCATACATACCCTAGAACCACCATTAACACCATCAAACTTTCAAGAATCCATTCGAGTTTTTATTACCTTTACTAGATCCGTTCATTTGGAGGTCCAAGAAGGTGAGAAGGAGTTATTTTCGGGTTTTGGGTGCCACGAATTGGTACAAATCCGTGGCTACACGGATTATTTCGATGGGAATCGAATTTATTTTAATGGGAAATGATGTTTTGATGATAAATATCACGTTTGGTATCCGGGTTTTTGTGGTTTGGTCGAATTGTGATGCGTGGTCGACCCCTAGCCGAGGCCCTCTCCTCGACTTCTTTTAGTTTCGGGTCGATGTGGTCTTTTTGACCCATTTTTCTTGATGGTTGACCATTTGTGGTCATGGTGATTAATTAGTTTTTGCTAGTTTGGCCATGGTTTGGTTATTTGTGGTTGTGGCCGACCCTTGTGGGAATCGAAGACCCAAAATGGGTCGATTGGAGGCTTTTGAGTCGAGCTCGTGTGAGCTAGCCGTGACTCTAGTGGTCTCGGGTGGGACTCTCTTGACACTTGGTATATTATTTGACTTTAGTTGACTTGGTCTTTGACCCGAATGCGGTTAATTTTGAGAACCGTGGTAGATGTCGAAATATATATATTTCGGCTAACTTTTATTTGTTATGACTATTTTTGGTATATGTTGATTGTTACTATCACTTTTGCGGCTTTTTGGATTTTGTAACGGTTGACGAGTTATATTTGAACTCGTGGTATTATTTGAAGAAGTGTTGACGAGTTATATTTGAACTCGTGGTATTATTTAAAGAAGTGTTGACGAAAAGTGTGATTGGGGACCGATTGTGAGACGGTCGTTAGATTGACGGAGATAGGTTAGTCGGGTGCCGTAGTCGGACCCTATTGTTGTAGCACGTGGATTGAGATTGTGATTGGACGGAGATTTGTTATATTATGACTTTACTTATTATTTTGGACTTGGACAATGAGCCGAGAGTCATGACTCGGACATGTGACCATTTCGTATAACTCGATAACTATTACAATTAAAAATATAAATAATAAAACTCGTAATAATAATTATTGATAATATGAACGTTTATATGAATATATATACGTGAATAACGTATATATAATTATATGGGCGCGTATATTAATAATAATAATAATCACGAGTCGTATTATAAATAATACAATTAGATATATATATTAGGCTACGAAAGTGGCGTGATATCATTGAACGTATTATTATTATAAAATTTTGTTATAAAACGGGAAACTCCCGACAATTATTAAATGGTTAATAAAATGTCATTTCGGATATATAACGGATAAACTTATTGAGTTATGCGAAATCGTTGTCACTCGAGTCCAGGTAAGTTATTATTTGTGACGTTCGTGTTGTCACGGATATATGACGACTAATATAGACGTTTTCTATAATTAAATAACCACTTAACCGTAAGGTTGAGCCGGGTTATTTGGCTATATGAAATGAATATATTAGTGGGCATCGTATCCTACGACGCCCTAGGTGGTAGTATATGTAAAGTGTAATAAATTGCGAGTGTATATATCGGGAAATCTGGCCAATTTGACGATATATATGAGGAATTTATTAAACTATGATATATACTATATAGTAATTATGTGCTATGTGCTTTAGGTTGGGTGTAATCTTGGAACGGTATGTTACGTAAATAAATATGAGGATTATCAAATCGACGAATTTGGTAAACTTCGACGATTTATTTAAATGATATACTGGGCTAATATTAGATCTATAGTTTATTTTATTATTCTTATGTGATCTTTTTGGTTTGTTTTGAGTCGACCCACTACCCGTATGGATACCAAACGCAAATACACCAAACTAATACGAAATGGATTTTCGGAAATAAAACGGATTCTCGTCCGGGTTTGGGAATATTATATATTTGAGGAAATGATTTCTGAAAGAGTTAATATTGTTAGGTCGTGCCAAGTCCGTAGTTGCTGTTTCGTGAGTTATCATACATCTTATTTCTACCGACTACTTCTTGCTATTTTCTGGACTTGAGGTGAGTCATAGCCCCATTTTTCAATCTTGAACTATGTTTTCAATACTTGGGGTGAGAAATGTGCAAATTATTTTATGTGGACTTTTATCGCCTTTATATGCTTTCTAAACTTGCTATGCGTATGGACTAGGATATATTGTCAGCTTTAGTCACATAGTTTTGTGTGTACTATTCAAGGTTGGCTTATTTGGTTATTGGTGGATTGTCAGCTTTAGTCACATAGTTTTGTGTGTACTATTCAAGGTTGGCTTATTTGGTTATTGGTGGATTGCCAGCTTTAGTCACATAGTTTTGTGTATAGTATTCAAGGTTGGCTTATTTGGTTATTGGTGGATTGTCAGCTTTAGTCACATAGTTTCGTGTGTACTATTCAAGGTTGACTTATTTAGATACTATAGTGTGCACCTATAGGTTATTAATATTCCGGAGGTTATCCGAGTATTTATGATATTGCGGGGGCTACCCGAATATCTATGTTAGTACGGAAGGGTATCCGTGTGTTTTGGTAGAGCGGAGGGTATCCGCAGGCTTTTAGCGAATCCTTAGTCTAGCTAGCAAGCGTTTTGCGTATATGTCCACTATATTGTTAGTTGAATTTAAACCTATGATCTCACCAGCGAAAGCTGACTTTTAGCACGTTTTCTCAGGTAATTAAGTGTTGAGATGCATGCTTCGAATGGAAGGCTCGGCCAAGGCTCACGGTTCATGGATCTATTTTTCTAAACTCTGATAACTAAATTTGGACCTACTATTATTTTATTTTGGGCCTGACTCTGAATGATGTTGGGATAAATGTAAACCTTAAAACCCCGTTTTGGTTGTGTTTTTATTATGTTTACTTTATCTCGTTCTATATTGTCTTGTGTTGGATACCAATCCCCGTAGCACCCCGAAAGCTTGTTGAGTCTTCTGCTGTATCAAATTTTGGGGGTGTTACAGCGACCCCGAGACCTCTTGGGTCTCGGTTATGCTCAAATCGAGCCTCAAATCCTCCAAGAATAATCCAAATATCAAATCCTTCCACAAATTCGACACCAAATCGACCCAACCCAGATACCAACCCATCAAAACATTAACAAAACTCCATTTCCCCGTTATAAAATTTAAAACCCAACAAGAACAACCCGTGTACACGCGGATTTAGGCACGAATTGAGGCACACGATATGAATATCGTGGCCACTCACCTTCCAATCGGCTTTGAAACGTGATTTCTTTAAAAACCTAACAAGATTAAATGAAAATAGTGGTATTTAAGTGGTTGTGGTGATTCGTACGTGATGATAAAATAGGTTTTAGGGCGCATGCTTTATGTCAAAAGATAGATCGGAACGAGGTAGTGATGATGGTGGTGTTATTTTGTTTAGGAGAGGGGCGGTGGCGGCTGTGGTGGTGTTTTAGGGTGGCGGTGGTGTTGTGTTTCAAAAGAGAGAGAGAGAGAAGTGAATATGGTGAGGGTGTTGGTTGTGTTTGTTTGTCCAGGTTATCATAAGGACGATTTTTGTATTCACTCTAAAATAATAATAATAATAATAATAATAATAATAATAATAATAATAATAATAATAATAATAATAATAATAATAATAATAGTGATAAAGTGGGTGAGGTAATTAGGTGTAGAATACACGGACCAAACCCTAAACTCATTTAAAGTAAAACGACTTTCCCGAACCGAGCTCATTCCAAATATCCAAAATCTCGCGATACGTTCAAGAAATATAAAATAACCGAACCAAACATTTAAAATATATAAAATTTGTTAGGTTATCCTAGTGCCGGAGTCAATGTAGTGCCAAATAAATATCTCAAAAATAATCATCACGAATATACCAAACCAAACCAATAATTAACAATCAACTTCCGTAAATAACACAAGGTTTGAAATAATGTTTACAAATCTCATCACGAATAAACTTTTCAAATATTCCAAAAATCATAAATTTTAAAGTAATGCGGGTTTGTAAATTGTTTCCCTAAATTGCCAGTTGTCACAAAGTTGTGGTGTGAAGTAGAAGTAGTGTGTAGTTGTGAAGAAGTAGTGGTGTGCTCTAGTTGTGAAGAAGGTGTGTCTAGTCGTGAAGAAGTCGTGAGATTGGTTTTAGCTACTATTAGGACTTGACATCTAGCTTAGTGTCGTTAATTGGTGTAAGCGAAAGTTGTGTAAGGTTTCTCCGCCAAAAAGGGAGTTTGTTGACATAGTGAAGAAAAACTCTCGAGTAGGTGACTCGAGGAGTGGAGTAGGGCGAAGAGGTGCTTCGTAGCCGAACCACTATAAATACCGTGTGTTGTGGTTTGATCTTTCTATCTCTATCTTTTCTTTACTTTCATATTCACGTTATAATTGTTTAGTTAGTTAGTTTAAATTGTTTGTGTTGTGCAAGTGTTGAAATTCACATAAATAAGAATCGAAGTTTTTATAAAACAAAGTTTTTAAAATCCAAATTGAAGTAAAATTATTCAACCCCCCCTTCTAGTTTTTCACAAGGAGCAGTAAGCTGTGAGTTGTAGCCACAACTCACTACTCACCGCTCACAGCTTCTTAAAGAAGCAACGGAAAAATGAGATTTCCTAAAATATAGCAAAGCTCACCGCTTTTTTGCCAAACGAATACTAAAAATTAAAAAGCTCATTACTCACTGCTCATCGCTCCAAAAAGCTCCAAAAAATTATGTGCCAAACATAGCCTAATTCTTCATCTTTCGTTGTTCTTTCAAGTTTTTCTTAAAAAAATTCAAACAGATAAAGTGTTTATTAGAATCTACAAGGGGTTTGATGAAATGTTCTAATGTAATTTTGTAAGTTTTAAACTTTAAAAGTGTTAATTATGTAAAATAATGTTTTATTAATTCTTATAAAAACCAACTTTAACTTTTATTTTATTATGATGAATATCTACTAGTTATATCATGTTGTTCATCGGTTTTCTTTTTAAATAACTTTTTTTGTTTATCACAATGTTTATTAATTTTCTTTGATGAACAACATCACAATGTTTATAAGTTAAATCATGTTATTTATCAGTTTTCTTTTTGAATAACTTTTTCATTCTGTTATCACAATTTTTAATTGGTTTTCTTTGATTGTTCATCAATTAATGGTGCGTTTGGTATCCCACTATGCGAATGAGACTATAACTATGAAAATGATTAAAGGTGTTTGTTTAAGATGAGGGGGTCCACCACTATGGTAATGACACTATAACTATGAAAGTGATTAAAGGTGTTTGTTTAAGATGAGGGGGCCCACCACTATGGTAATGAATGATAGATAGAATTCTTACTCCACATACATCAAGAGAGCTAGGTATAGATCTTTAATAGGTGAGGAACCCACCACTACTATTAAACTCATACCAATTGTCAATCATGACAGCATACGAAATGCACTCTAAATCACATTGTCTATCACTTTTCTTTTTGAAAAACTTTTTCCTTTTTTGTTATCACAATGTTCATTAATTAAATCACAATGTTCATCAGTTAAAAGTGAAAATAGCAAAAAAGAAGCTGGCATAAGTAAAAGGAGACACCTGTCATCATGTGATGACTTTTTATACCTTTCAAACTTCTTCCCTTTATATAGGATCACAACCAATAGAGGCGGTCGTGAGTCAGTTTGTATTGGCTTTTGCTAAAACTACGACTCCAAATCAAAAGTTTTTTTTTTTTTTTTTTTTTTTTTTTTTTTTTTTTTTTTTTTTAAGTCTAAATATTTAATGGTTTGAACGGTTAGGTCAATTTAATACTCAATGAGCTTTAGCTTTAAATAAATTGATGACATCAAATAAGTACATTATATTGTCATTATTTGTCCTGTATAATTGACTTGTTTTATTATATTTTATATGAGAATTGGTACTTTAATTTTTACTTTATTAAGTCTCAGGTAAAAACAAGCAATTGGTGAAACTTGACGATTTTAGACGAAATATGGAGCAAAATGATCAAGATGGAAAAATCTACTGAAATCCAGAAGATACGCCGCATCATTCTAGACAGATGCGCCGTACTATCATACTTAGATGAATACAAAGATCATTGCCTGACTTTGAAGCATGCGCTGCAAAAGATTATATCATGCGCCGCATATGAAACTTTGGTCAACGAAGAAGAACCAACTTGTTCTACTCTATATACGCCGCATCAATTATCAACATGCGCCGTCTCTATATCAAGACTTCACCAAATACGATTCAAGATACTGAAGGACATGCGCCGCATAAAGATTTAAGTTACGCCGCATCTGAAGATGGTGTGCTAATATTTCAGAATTTATTAATCTTGTACCCCACGCGAAGTTAAGTAGATGCGCCGCATCTACTCCTCTGACAGAACCTATAAATACCCAAAGAAGTCAGACGAAAAGAGAGAGACAGAAACCCTAAGGAGATGAATTCAAACGACTTGGCAACACAAGACACACCCCATAAGAAGATCTTAGAACAGTAAGAAGGTTCTGCATGTATTTAATTCATTAAGTAGTTTTGTTTTATCTGTAATAGTAAGCTTTAATTCATCAGGATTGATGGGCTTGTGGCCACCATACTGCTCACCTTAAAATTGCTTTCCCATCAATTAAAGTTTATATGTTGATATTTTTGGTGACTTGTATTTGTGCTTTGATAACCTCTGTGTCTAGCTGAGTTTTGCTTGGGCTGCTATACCCCCTCCTCGCCTACTTATCTAGCGTCTAGAAAGTGGGATAGGCATAAGTGATCATTAAGAGTTTACTCGCCTGTATTTATGATCCAACGAGACAGATTAGATTACGATACACAACATATAAAATTAACAATAAAACAAGTGAAAAGCTACTTAACAATCAGGACAGGCCTTCTATCTGTATCTATTTTCTATTTGTGTACGTGTTTGCTATTCGCTGATTCGTTCTCATTAGTTGAATTTACTGTTTAACTACCAAATCGTGCTTGTCTCTCAGACTAAACCCCCTTGCGTTAGATTAGACTGTAAACTAAGGTGCTGTTTGTTTTTTAAGAGGTTTCATGCCTGAATCTGAATACCACTTCTGAATCTGAATGAGTGGTCCAAAAGTCTGAATCTGAATTATTTTAGACTGTCTGTTTTTATGTCTGAATCTGAATATCTGAATAAAAAAAAACAATCGTTTCGCTATAAAACAAACCAAACGACCCTCCATTCGTGATTATTAATAAAAAATCAAGACCAAGATGAGGAGATAAGAATTGAAAAGAAGTATCACTGAAGTTTAGGCTTTTCAGATGTAATCAGACGTTATTCAATGTCTGAACGAATCAGACCCTATTTAGATGTATTCAGACTTTAGATCTGAAAAAAAACAAACAGTCTGAATCTGATTACGTCTGACCGAATCAGACTTCAGACGCCATTCAGATTTGAAAGAAAAAAACAAACACTGCCTAACTTAGGATATTAAAATACTGATAGATTAACTAGGAATTACGTTCCACTCTTAGTGATCGACACTCTGCTTACCACTATATACATATTGATCGAGTACACTGCTCGTTAATGTTTGTGTTATAGGATAATTCGGCTAAATATAAATGTAAAACTTGAATAGGCAAAATCACGCTATACTACACGTGACACAACACGCATCATAAATTAACCTAATTAAATACTGATACTTGCTCAAAGGGAATCAATGAGTAACAACCTCATAGTTCTTCTAGCAAGATTACAAGGACATCAAAGATATACTCCAATTTCCTGATGTAACTTCAACAAGTAGATTACATTAATTAGAAAAGGAAGATTTGAGTAAATGAGATCCAACAAAGTTTCAATAAACAACATAATATATTGAACAATTATTGATGCAGCGTTTGCAACACCGAAGTTTTACAACCCCCTAGACAGTATGCATAACCGTTGTAGTGTAGTATAGGCAAGAACGGAGGCTGATCGTTCTTTGGGGAAATGGTGAGGTAGCCAGGTAGGTTCGTAGATTATAACAATTTGATCTAAAGACGGAAGAAGAATATTTTTTGTATTTTTTTATGTTTAATTAAAAGCAAGTAAAATATTGGGTTTTGAAGAGATTCGTTTTAAACTAATATTAACCTAAATGCGAAGAAAGTATATAACAAGAAAAAGGTAAATTTTGTGCGAACCATGGGATTGGAAGACGTATTTACATAGGGTGCACTACTTCTTGATATCTTCTAATTCTATCTATCGATTTGTCACGCTTTAATTAATCGAATGCTAGAAATTCCTAATTACCAATCATGTGGATTTATTAACCACAATTCTATTCCATTAATAGCCAAATGTGCCTCCGATATGGATGTTCGACACACCAATAACTATCTAGCACGCATGAAATAACTAATTGTTAACTAAATTATCTCGTAAATTAACCCCACGATATGGATGTTATGATCAAACTATTTCTCAAGCATCTAGTTAGTTGCTTTATCTAACGTTCAAGCTAAGACGGATCCCTAACCAGTTTTTAACTACTTAGCAAACACATGCAATCAATGAGAGATTCAATAGGCAAATAAAATTATGCACTAATAAGTTTTATACAATCATAGAATAAATGGTTTAGCCTCGCGTAGCAATTAGGATTAAATAAGACGTATGATTAAAACAAACAATAGACATGATTGAATGACTAAATAAACTTATCGTGATGTTATATAATGTTTACAAGGCTGAAAAAGGGTAAAAACTTCATGAAAATAGTATAGGGTTTGACTCTCAATAATTGCACATGAATTAAGAAAACAATGCAAAAGTATATATAGAAAATAGGTCCTGATGGTGTCAACCTTTCGGTGTGACACCGTCAGCTAGCCGTATTCGATTAATGTTTATTTCAACCGACTTGGTTGTGATGGCGTAGTGTGACGGCGTCACATTAAAGTTGTGACAACGTCACGAAGGCCGTCTCAGTCTACTGACCCGTCACAAAAAATACAAAAATAATCTTTCTAGGCATTTTTGATGACAACTTCTGACAAGCCGGTCACAAATTCGAAACTTTGTCTTTTTCTTTATTTCTTTGTCCAAATTAGCCTAAATTTTTACACGTTTTCAGCAAATGCATTCTCAAAGGACTAACAATAAAAAAGAAATGATTTTAAGCAATAAATGATATAAAGTGCATGAAATAAAGGGTAAATGACCTCTAAAAATGATATGATTTTGCACCTCATTCTCTCTCTGCATCGCTTTTTTAGATTTAATCTTCTAATATTGAGTCATTGAACTAGCCTCGGTCGGGTCTTGAAGCCATTATGTTATTGGGAGACCTAAATTATGTGCCTAAAAATATGCCTAAACCTGTGTGACATCATCCTAATGACTGCAGTCATGGGACCAATTTTTTCATAAACCATCAAGATCATGCCACGTATTTTTAGACACATCTTTAGCCATATAATTTAAGTCTCCGAATCATTTTTTTTTATATTATATGAAGGAATTAAATCTATAATGGAGTTGCATCCTCATAATTTTGGATTGTATTCAAAATAGACCCTGAAATTTCGGAAATGGTTACCTTTATCATTGAAATGGTCACCGACAAATGGCACCCGTGCTTTAAAATGATAAACGTCAACATCTTTTTGTCTGCTGCAGTTCTTCTTCTTCCAGTCTATATAGAGGGCGGCTTGTCCTTTAAATAATTTAAACCTTAGACTTCATATTCTTTATGGCTTTTAATGATCATGTTATATTATATTATTTAACATCTTTTGAATACTCTAATTCATGCATGGTATACTAATAATTCATTTACAAAGAAACTTGGTTTTGACCAATGAATGTTACACTTTATGAATCGTAGAATTCTACAGTCACATAAAAACATTTATAAAATTATTCATAAAATGACATGTCAAGCAGTAATTAATGGATTTTATTATAGTTTTGTTTTTTTGTTTTTGTTTTTTTTTCTTTTTTCATTTCTCTATGATTAAGCTAATCACTGCCTAACATGTCATTTTATAAAAGATTTTGTGAATATTTTTATGTGACTGTAGCATTCCTCGTATGGATTTATGACATTTATTTGGCAGTGGAACATGATGCATGATTAGCATTAGGGGTTGTTTATTTTCTTTGCAATGAGAAAAAATATAGCTCAAAACCTATATAGTTATTTTTAATTGAGAAACCCATCGAAAGTTTTTCTCTCCTTTTTAAAAGGCTAATTAAAACTTTATCTATAAATCACTTAATTTAGTAAACCACTAATCGCTAAATCAGATTATTGGAGTTAATGAAAGTGAAATGTAATTAGATTTAATCCAGCTAACTCCCAATATTGACTAACAAAATGCTTCTTTTGATTTATGAGATTATTATACACATGCGTAGCATTTAAACTAGTGTTGAATTTTCTTTTATAACCAACGTCATAGTATGACATAAGGTGTGGCTTTGTATCTAACTTTCACCGAGTTCCTAAAAGTAGCATTTGTGCATTCAATTTAAATAATTTTGAGTCACTTAAAATAGACTTTACATTTACATAGTAGGGTAAGGATTCAGTGAGAAGAAACCTTAAAATGAGAAGAATGAGAAATAATTATAACTGCATATATGAGATGCATCGACTTGAATTAGATGCATCTCTATTCATTTAGATGCATCACAATTAGTTTTAAAAGTGATTTTGAAGTAAAAACGATTCAAAGTAGTACTAGCAACAAATTTGACCCGCAGAGGACGAAAAATACATATGATTCGTATAACTTGACGAAATGCATCTAATATATGTATATGCATATAATTTTTAGCTAGAAAATATATTATGATGCATCTAAAAAATAAGGATGCATCTAATGCAAATTGATGCATCTCTAATGTGTAGTTATAGTTATTTCTCATCCTTCTTATTTTAAGAATTCTTCTCATTTGATCCTTAATCTTACATAGTAAATTGCTTTATAATCGGTCACGTTAATATGTTCAAGTTCTTTGACACACAAAAGAATACACAAAACTCTTGTTATGTATAATTTGTGTACGCATCTAAAACACGATATCAAGTAAACCGAGTCTAATACATCTTTTGTTACATAAACAAATGAATAAGTCGGTAATATCAGCGAAGTAATTTTTGAATTTACATAGAGATAAAAGGTAAATGGGTAACAAGCTGCGCCGCTAACTCTGTTCGGACCACACAAAAATAATTACACTGGGAAAGTATGAACTCGGCGGCTGCCCTCATTATTCTTTAAAATATTCGTAAGTCCCCCACCACTAAGTTGCTGCCTTTTGTTTCGTATAATTAACCTTAAAAAGTTAAAAAATTTCGGTTACGAATGAAACATACTCATGATAATGACAAACCACTTAGTAATTTTTTTGGAATCGAGACTTTACGTATATAATAAAGTAATAAAAACGTATAATAATGGTAAACACGTTTTTTTGTCGTTGTTTGTGGATGGCCCAACGAAATGGACCGAAAACAAAGAAAAAAACAAATGGTAATGATCTTAAAAATATTTTTGAGCAAACATCAGGATCTTTGATTCCGTGACACAACTCATTATAGTTAATTTGACTTTTAAGTCTTTCAGCTAAAAGATAATTAGTTAACCACCATATATGCATGTTAAAAAAAAAAAAAAAAAAAAAAAAAAAAAAAAAAAAAAGCATATGCCGTCTAGTATATAGAAAGGTTTAAGTGAGAATAATAATTAAAATAAAAATGATGAAAAATAATTCTAGTTGCACATTTCAAATTGGAAGGAAAAATCTGAAACAATATGTATTCACTTTTGTAAGTCATATGAAATGTGTGATTGTGATTACTTTTAGTTATCCTTCTCATTTAATTTTAATCCGTACAGCATAAAGTAAAAGGATAAGGAAGAAAATTTGATAGAATAATAAAACCATTTTTTTAATATATATTTTTAATAGAGGGGTGATTTACACATTTGATTTGCACACAGTGATCACTCATGTGCAAATAGTCAATGCAACAACAATAAATAAAGTAAATGACTGAGATGTCTAACAATATGAATAAGAGTTTTGCTACAACCTTCTACTATTTCATTTTACAAATCCTCCCACACACATAATGTTAGGTGATTTTGAGTCACCAATATGATTTAAGTGTAATGGATTGACTTACTTAACGAATATGTAATCGTGATAAATGTTCAACAAGTCGGGGTTGTGCAGTGTGCACACTTGTATAACGCTATTATGATTATCATTCGGGGGCGAAGCCCTGAATCACGGGTGTCCGGGGGCAGTGCCTCTGGTAGCAGGGTCCCAGGGACGGTAGCCCCCAGCAGGGTACAAGGGGCAGAGCCCCTGGCTGGAAAAATTTTGTTTGGTATAAAGTGCTATGTTAGAAACGCACTTAGAAATAAAATTCCTGTAATTTTGGACCTATATTTTTCCTGTTAATTTAACTGTTTTTTTTTGTTATAATAACTGCTAAATTCGGTTTTGTTGGTCATAATACATCTTCGATGTCTGGTTCTGTTTTGATAACAACAAAAAACACAATCTCGATTCTAAAATCTGAGTTTTATCCGATTTAAGATTTTGATAAAACCATCGAAATACTTCAATCTGAAAGTGTTTACACGACTCTCAGATTACCGTCATCCTAAATATTATAACACACAACAATGTTATATAGTTTTTTTTCCACTCATTCTCTCTCTGCATCCAAACCGTCCGTTCTGACATTTGTCAGGATCATGTGAGTAGGATGTTTTGTAAGAAGAAGTTGTAGGAGGTTTTAGCATTTTTGTATGAATAAACTTGTGGCTAAATCAACATGAAAATAATTTTTGATTTGTGAAAAAGTGGGTCTTTCTACTGTTACCAACAAAATACTGCCACATAAAATTAGACTTATATTTAGACATACCAGTTAGCTATGACAATTAATGGTTAAATAAAGTAGATCAGAAAACAATGTTTATCAAGCTAAGTAAAAATGTGCAAATTTCAATCCTTTATTTGGCCAGTTTTATAAAATACCAGTTGAGCCTCAATTGGGCTAGTAGTGAAAGGGCCTTGGACCTATATGAAACATGGACCACAAAAAGCTGGTGGGCCTTAGCCTGAATATAAAAAAAAACATGAATCAAATAATATTTAGGTAGAAGAAAAACCATACCATACCAGTTTTCATAAATTCTAAACAAATATTTTATTTTTATTGAGAAAAATGGATTCAAGGCATTTAGACCCAATAAGTGGACAAGATGATGACATGGCAGCTGACGTGTCAATAATTTCTAAGTAACAATGTTCATGCTTTTTTAGATTACAATTTTAGATGGTAAAATATGGTTATAATCACGTAAAACCAAATTATGGACCAAAGAATATCATATAATTTCTACATTGCATGGAAATGGGGTTGACCCATGTAGCTTAAAGAATTGTGAAGATGGCATGGTTGCGTGGTAGGGTTGCGCTAGGCAGCTTTCCGGATTTAGCTGGTGCACTTAATTAATAAGATTAGCGAAAGCATTAAGACGATTGAGAAGAATTTTGATAATGCTCTTGGTTCTACTTCTAACGCTAATGGTACATTATTATTTACTGTTTTTTTATTAATCAATCGTACGTTATTTGGAGTCGTTTCTGATATAGCAAACTTTTATTCTGTTGTAAAATACATGACACACGTATTGACTTTAAATGTCACTTACAGACATTGGTACTGAATATAAGTTAATTGCAGCATTGTATTCTACATTTCTACATGACATGTTATGAGACCGATCTTTGCCATATGTTGGGATGAGAAATTTATAGAACAAACTAAATATGTATTTGCTTGATAATTGCTCAATGCTTTGATGTAAAGGTATAAGAGTCGTGGTATGGAAAAACCAATCTAAAACTGATCTTGGTTGTTTGAGTCCAGATTCGGATGCATGGTCTTCCGAGTTCATGCCATTTATGGGACGGAAAGATGGAAGTGGAACTTTTGATTCTTCCAAAAAGCTTGAATCTTCAGATAAACTGTAGGATTCTGTCGAGTCAAAACATGATCCTTCTGAAAAAAAAAGGATCTTTAAGCCATCCAAAGGAAGTTACTGATGCTGAGATCATCTCAACCAGCAACACATATTTTCCGCCTATAAGAGAAGCAAGTATAGAAGCATTAAAGGCTGCAGGGCATCAAGAAAGACTTGTAGATACTAACACGGAAGATCATGATGAAGCAAAAAGCATTGATGAAAAACCCAAGGATACAAAACTGATATACAGGATCAAACATATGTCAAGACTAAATTTCCTGAAGAAGAGGAAAATATGGCTGAAATACCTGTAGAAACTAGTATTTCAACATTTCATAAGGCAAATGCCATTGCTGACAGCCACACTGAAGAGGAAGCTGATTCACAAAAAAGAC
Source organism: Artemisia argyi (assembly GCA_030686995.1). Classification (NCBI taxonomy): domain Eukaryota; kingdom Viridiplantae; phylum Streptophyta; class Magnoliopsida; order Asterales; family Asteraceae; genus Artemisia; species Artemisia argyi. The sequence goes on along the minus strand of CM060691.1, from coordinate 11,068,766 downwards.
CACGTGTTGAAGATGTTGAGGAAATTTCTGTAGACCAAGTTGAGACCACTTCCGTTGATATAAATGACAAGCAGACTGCTTCTAATTTGCAGAAGAGTGAACATGTACCAAATATAAAAGAAAAAGTAACCACACATGAAGATGACAAAATGGAACCAGAGCCACTTGGATCTCAATTTCTTGCACCTGAAATGAATGGAAGTGTTGAAAAAGGTCAATCGCAGTTATTGAAAAGTTCAGATGACACTTCTGAGATGCTTTCTGATGTTGTTTCTAAAGATGACAATGAAAATGCTGAAGTCCATATTGTTAAACAGCTTGCTTGTGATGATGAGAGATTTGAGAAAGAGCACCACCCAAGTTTGGGAAGCAATTTACATGACAATGCAGATTCTACAGTTGAATATGAGAAGGTGAAAAAGGAAATGAAAACGATGGAGGCTGCACTTTTGGGAGCTGTAGACAAGCTCAGGTATCGTATGAGAAAATAGATTTTCTTGATAGACGGTGGAGGCCGGCTGTACTTCTGGAGCTGCTAGACATTAGTATTCTTTATGTGCTCATATGTTACGCGTTACAAGCAAAAGCTGATGAAGTTGCAAAGCTGATGAATGAGAATGAGCACCTGAAATCTATAATTAATGAGAAAGTATGTAGTTTCCAATAAGTTATTTTTCTATAATGTGTGTGTTATAATCAGCCAAGCTTCTTTTACATGATTATTCTGTTTTTTCTTCTCTTCTGACTCATAGTTGTCACGTAGAGTCAATCGTATGAAGCTGACATTGAGTCACTACGAGAAGAGTATCATCAAAGGGTATCGGCTCTTGAAAGGAAGGTAACTTCTCTTGTATTCTTCTGCAAAATTTATAATTCAAAGATTTCTACTTTGAGAATTATTTATGGAAGTATTGGAAGAAGGTTTTATGGTCTATGCTTAAAAACTATCCAATCATCACGGTGTCTTGATAATAAAAGAATTTCAAGTAGTTTTGTATTTACATATCTTTTTATACTTGATAACTTCTGGGAACCACATAGCTAATGTTTCTTCTAATATATGGTTGCTACATGTTAACTCGGCTTTCACAACTCAGGTTTATGCTCTCACGAGGGAAAGGGATACACTACGTAGAAACCAAAATAAGAGAAGCGACGCCACTGCTCTTCTGAAAGAAAAAGATGAAATAATTACTCAAGTCATGGAAGAAGGTAATAATCAGTTACGGTTTGAGACGTGGTTACCCAAATTCAAGCAACAACTATAATACAAATGATGGTCTCGTCATCTTATTTTCACTGATAGGTGAAGAGTGTGGAAAACTAGAAGGGGGTTGAATAGTTTACCGCTTTTTCACTTGATTATCTTTTAAAACTTTACGTTTGTTTAAAGATATAAACTCAAATTACTTTTTGATTCTTTGAAAAGCTTTACGTGTAGTTAACAATTCTAACTAAAGACAATATGTAATAAGCAAAGACTAAGAAAGAAACGATCAAACCACAACACGATTGTTTATCGTGGTTCGGCTACAAGGACTCTGTTTCCTTGCCCTACATCCACGCCCGAGTTTCCAACTCGAGAGTTATAAGCACTAATCAACAAGCTCCTTTCCCGGTGGAGAAACCTTTACAACGTCGCTTACACTTTTTCCGGTACAAAGCTAGATACCGAGTCCTAGTTCAAGGTAGAACCAACCAAAGGTCGCCTATCCACTATTTCCGACACTAGGCTGGGTGTCGAGTTCTTTTAAAGGGTACAACCACTCCCGTTAGTTCTTTTACAAGGGTACAACAACTCCCGTTACACTTATGTATTTTGAGGCCTAAAATACTAACCAATCACTTCTACACACGATACAAATGAAGTATAAACTACCAAAGCTTATATATAACAAAGCTAACAAGTCTTGCAACCTTAGAGTTGAAACTTGTAACTTCTTGGATGAACTTGTGAACTCCCTTGCTACATAAGAGGATCACACAAGTCAAATGTTACTGAGTTATTTGAAAGAATATATGAAAAATATATGTCCTAAAGTGATGGATGAAAATTAGTAAGTGGCTTGGTATTTATAGCAAAACAAACAGCAGGTCTGACGGATACGGCGGTAACCCTCAGATGGGTTCCGCCCGTGTACCCCCAGGGTTCCGCCAGGCTTGCAGTAGGTTTTGCAATAAATCTTTCCAAACCAACCAAGATCACATCAACTAAATTCTAGTCAAACACATTGAATCAAAAGTGAAATGCTTCCAAAAATGTGTAAGACCTTATGGTAAATCAAACACACAAGCTTACCATAATTGCATGATGTGACATGACACTTTCTAAATAAAGAAATAAAAACAATGTTTTGCTTAAAAAAATGCAAACCTAGTTATACAAGACTTAAAACTAAAGTGATGTTATTACTATAAACTAAAGTTCATATTTTGTCATTAACAAAACTTAGCAAAGATCGTAAAATATAGATAACGTTTTTAGGCGATATTTGTATTAACAATCTCCCCCTTTTTGTTGATGACAAAACATAAACTTTATTTTTAAGTAAGCCACAAGATTTACTGTTAAGTCTTATAAAGTTTGTATTAAAACTTGTTTTTGCTAAGAAGATGTGATATGCAAGAGATAGAAAGAAAAAAAATGAGAACAAGTTTAATATAAATTCTCCCCCTTTTTGTCGAAGCAAAAAGAAAAGAACATAATGATCCAAGTGCTCCCCCTTGGACAATACTCCCCCTAAATGGAGTGCCAAGAAAGAAGACATGGATTTTGAACCTACAAAAAAAAAATGTTAGTTGCCGCACAAGACAAGTGTAGAACAAGTCAAGAAAGCACTTTATGTCTAAAACACAACTAAGAGTTGCGAAGCGGAATAATGCAATTCTCATGCTCCCCCTTGAATATTACTCCCCCAAATGGAGTATCAAAGAAAGAAAACATGGATAATGATCCTACAAAAAGGAAGGTTAGTTTCTAAAACACAAGATATATGTATGCTACCATAGCAAGGCATAGTTTACTCACAATACCTAAATGGTCAACAAACAATGCATACCTTATAGTAGAATGAAATTCATTTCATGTAAAATTCGACTTATAGAAAGTCAAAGACAAGAAATTTGGAAGAAAACATCCTACTTCTTAAAAAAAAGAAAAAAAAAGAAACTAAGAACATAAAATCCTACATCTATAAAAGAAAAGCATCACTATCCTTAATGAGAAACATTTTCCAAAAACAAGGCTAATGTTGTTTAAGGATGAAAATGTGTGTTGAAGGGTGTAGCGGGCTTTATTTTGAAGGTTGTGTAGGTGAAACGGTTTTGGTTTGTTGGTTTTGGTGTTGGTGCTCTAAACTTGATTTGTTGGTTTTAATGGAAAACATTTTCCAAAAGAAACGGTTTTGTTTCATTTTGGAGACTCTAAACTTGAGGTGGGTGAGACAAGGATTGTAGATGGTCCAAAATGTGGTTTAGGATAAACCTCATTTCTTCGGATAGCTAAAAAAAATTTCCGTTCGGCACCTTTCACTAATGTGAGCGGTTCTTTCGCAATGTCCGCAATCATGGCGGGGAAAGGTTGGTGGAAGAGAGGTTTGATTAGTTGGTGGTGGATGGTTTAAACTCGAAGGAACAAATGTGGATGGTTTAGAGGTGTTTTTGGTTCCTTCACTAGTTGAGTGTAGTGCCGTATGGAAATCCATAAAGTGGTTGATTTGAGAGTCAACCGTACGTTTGAAGGCATGAAGGTGGTTTAAATGAGTGTTCATTTCCTCATTAAGGTTTGGAGGTTTTTCCCATATGGATGCTTCTATTTTCTTATAAGAAGAAAGTAGAGATTCAAAGTGTTGGGAATGTTCTTGTGGTGGTGGTTGTTGTTGTGGTGGTGGTTGTTGTTGTTGTGGTGGTTGTTGTTGGTGGACAAAGTGGCGGAAGCTTGGTTCTCCGGAAGGATTGCCATGAAGGTAGGGATGGCAACGGGTCGGGTTTGGGTCGGGTTTTAGTGAACCCGTACCCATACCCGTTTATGATATCTATACCCAAACCCGCCCCAAAACCCGATGGGTACCCATTTAGTATTATCCATCGGTTTTTCGGTTTTATTCGCGGGTATCGGTTATCCGCGATTGAATCTTTGCTGGATAAAATTGCGAGTATCAAGTTAAAAAACTCCACCGAAAACAAATCAAAATACCCTAATATTCAAAGTTTTTATAACTAAAATAAAACGTCTTCAATATCATATCATACGATTTAACATTTCGAACCAATCATGATCATAATTCCAAGAAAAAATACAAAATTCAAATGTCTTTGATAATACAGATCTTAATTCTTAAGTAGTGCATTACAAAATCTAAAGAGGCGTGAGTATTTGATCATAGAGATCTTAATCCAAGTCTCATAAAAGTACAATTTTTTTTGAACAAAAAAAGATCAGTTAATGTGTGTGAGAACACAAGCGTCTTGGTGTAAGTATTTGTTTAACTTTTTGTAATTACCAAAATATACTCATATAGGCTATTATAAGGTGTGGACACAAATTTTGTAAAGGGTCAAGAGTCCACAACTTAGCTTGGGCTTTATAGTTTACATAAAATAGGCGGGTATAAACTCGGGTAAACGGGTGCGGATACGGGTACGGGTAAACTGGCGGGTATTACCAGAACACGCATCCAAACCCGTATCCGGTAAAAAAAGAATACTTCTACCCGAACCCGTATCTAAACCCGCGAACCCGCGCCCCGAACCCGACCCATCCGGTTCCGGTTTCGGGTGTCCCCATCAGTTTCGGGTGCTTTTGCCATCCCTACATGAAGGTCTTTGTAAATGGGGTGAAACACAAATGATTGTGGGTGTATATGACCTTGATCATTTGAAAAAATTGATGGTCTAGCATAACGGTAAGCCAACCGTTCTACTAATGATGGTTGATGGGGTTCATCATCTAATTGCTCACTAGGTTGTTGTTGGGTTTCCATTTGACCAATGGTGTCAAAGAGTGACAAGGATGGTGGGCTTGATGATTTAGGTGATAGGTCTTCTAATGTTTCCAAATAGGGTAGTGGTGATGTTGGTGGTGTATGGAAAAGTTCCATTGGTGTAAGTGTTGGTGATTGAGGTGATAGAGTTTTTGATGGTTGAGCTTGTTGAGACGGTGAAGTTGAATCACTCGAGGGTCTAGTTGATGACGGAATAGTGGCTATGTTGGTGTTGCAATGTGTTGGAGTAGCAAGATTAAGCAAATCTTAAATAGTGATCACATTGGTATTGCAAGGTGTTGAGGATGGTGTTGAGGTAGTAAGATTAAGGAAATCTTGGATAGGCAAAGAGATGTCAAGTGATGCATCACTTGATGATGATGAGCTTGATTTGATGATTTTGTTGAAGCAACACTAATCCTAGTGGTTTTTGCAAGGGATTTTGATGATTCGGATGAGGTGTTGGATTTAGTCATTTCAAAGGTGTGGTTTTGAGATTTTAAGAGAAGGGATTTTGATGGTGATGGTGTGATTTGAAGTGTTGCATAATAGTCAAATTTATAGAGGAAGAAATGTTGGAAGGGGTGTTTGGATTTGATGTTCTACCATACAAATGTTGAGGTTTCTAACATGTCAAATCATTGGATGTCAATCCAATGGAATTGGGTGGAGTGAAAGACTAGCTTATGCATTCAATGCTAAGTGATCATGGGAAGTGATTTGGTTGAAAGAGTTCAAAGAGTTTGAAGGATCCTTTAAAAGGGTTCCTTGGGTTAGTTATGTTTGAATTTGAAATTTTGGCGGGAAATGACTTCCTAATTGTTCTAGTGAGTGAGAGTGATCCTAATATGTTTATTGAAAGTAAGGGAAGATGTTTCTCACTAAAGATAATGATTTGACACTTTACAAATTTTGAAATTAAGAAAAATGACAAAAATTTTCTGCAGGTGACTGGCGGAACCCTCGCGAAACACAAGCGGAACCCTGTTTTGGGTTTCATCTGGTCCGTTGGGCCAAAACTGGGTTACCCAGAATTTACACTGGCGGAACCCATTTGAGGATGCCGCCAGATCCGCCAGGCCTGAAAAACAAGGCAGTCCACTTTTTTGACCCGCGTGACAAATTTCAATTTTTTTCGAAAACTCTTAAAAATGAAAATTTATTATATGTCTGATTAGGAAATGTAAAAATTAGACATGTAGACATTAATATGATAGGACTTTGACCGGGGGCTAGCGATTTTCACTAAACTTAGTGAAATTTTCCATAAGCATAAAAAATTGACAAACACCTCAAATATTGTCAATATGCATAAAGGCTCATACCAAAAACATAATCCGACAAAAGTAATAAAGCATGGAAGTGAAAAACAATACAAATCACATAGTTTAACACATACAGAGTTCTAAACCCTTCATAAGCCAAACACTCCTTAATCACAAGTCTCACAACCGGTCTATCTTTTTATTGAGCTTTCTTAGGTGCCTTCCAAAGCGCTTGAAAATTCCTTTGGTTTGCTTGAATTCTTCGTATGCATTGCCAATGATGGGGAGTTCTTGAAGGTAGTCTAAATGGGGTAGCCTAGAGTTAGGAATTTTATCGTCATCGCTCATATCAGATGATAATGATGATGGTGAAGGTGAGCGAGTACGCTTGCCCTTAGCTTTGAAGACTCTTTTATCACTTAGAGGGACGAAAATGTGAGGAACGAGAGAATAGTCAAGGCACATTCCCTTATCATTAGGAGGAATGGGTGAGATTGCTCTAAAGAGGCGGGTGAGAAGCATTCCATAAGGAAGAGCGGTTGTTCCTACCAAGGGTATGTCGGCCATTCTTTTGGCTAGGTAATAGGCTAAGTTAAAAGGTTGACTGGTGGAAATGCTATAGAGCATGTAGCTAAGACATGTGTTGACATGATCTCTATTTCCTATGGAACTTATAACGTTGGCTCTAAGAATTTCTTCCCATTTCTTAAATTGTGGTTTAAGCTCATTGAGTTCCATAACAAAAGGGTCCTTATCTACCTCATTTCCCGAACGATTCTTCTTAGTTGTTGAGGTCCTAACAAAGAGATACTCACGAATTTCTTCCTTATTAGCAAGAGGAGTGTCGTATGGATGATAACGCTTAATAGAATCAAGACTAGAAAGGGGCCACTTATCCGTGTAGAGACATGTACCAACATTAGGGACACCAAGAATTATTGCAAAATCTTTCAAGGGTATGATGTTTGGTATTTGATTGGTTGTAAAGGTTAGTGAGAACTCACCATCGTCATCGAAGAAAAGGCTTATGGTTGCATAGAATTCTAAGATGAACCTAGGACAAATTTGCTCATCGATGTCTAGGGGGCAATCAAAGTTGATTGCGGCAAAGTTTTGGCGAATGGATGTTCCTTTTAGGAAGGATGGATCAATGGTTCTTCCTTCATGAACGTAGCATTTTTCTAGACTCTTAAAGGTTTCAACTTGATCTTTAGTAAGGCCTTTGGTCCTATGGTGTTTGGGTAAGTACTTAAGAGTTTCCTTGTGATCGGAGATTGTTGCGAGAGGCATGTTGATTCCTAGAAAACACAAATTTTAAGTTTAAATTAAGGATTTTTATAATGTGGATGTTCTAGTATAAGCCTATATGAAAACAATGTGGAGGTGCGGTTATCTTGACTCATTTTGATGCTTGAACCATTTTTGTAATGCAAGTTATGTTATAAAACAAAAGATAACCCAAACGCTCCTAATTCAATATAGCTTCGTTTGAATGTACCCGAAAATACATATTAGTTATGTATTCCCTTTAGCATTCAAGAGACATTATGCAAGTGGTGTTTCAATGACGTTTTTCATTTGTTTTAACAATGTGGTGAAAGGTGGTGTTCTAGTGAATTTTGAAAGACAATGAACTTGGTGTGTTTGGTAAATCATGACAATAACAAAGAGGATATAATTTCTAACTAATGGAAATTATGATTAGTTTACAACCAAGGTTTTTCATGAATTAACAAGTTTATGCATAAACCCTAAGATTCTAGTTAATGTATGTAGATGAAAGTGATAGACTTTGATTGAAAATGCAATTATGATAAAAAATACTTACAAAGTTGATTGGATTGGAAGAGATGTGAGTGAGAGCCCTAATTTTCGTGTGGTAAGGTGTTTGTAAGTTGAAGTTGTGAGTTAAGAGATGTTTGGTTTTGAATTTAAAATAAAAATGTGCTGCAGATTCGGCGGACCAGGCGGAACCAAAGGGAGGGTTCCGCCCGTTTGGTCTCAGGGTTCCGCGGGTACAGCAGAGGAAAAATTCAAAAGGATTTGTCTTGATTTTTGTGGTTTAATCCTAATATTCAAAACTAAAGTTTTAAGTCTTATGAGTCTTCACCTAAGTCTAGGGATGATGAATGCTTCTCATTCAAAAGGTTTCGTGAAAACGTTGACAGAATGGTTAACGTATAAGACTTTCTTAGTTAAGATGTTCCTCAATGAACATTTTTACCAAGGCGATGATGACGGATCACAGTATGTCAATTAAGAACATAATGGATTGAATTGTCGCTGAAGTCGATGCTTCCTTTGTTGAAGGGATAACAATGTTGATAAGATGAATTCTGTTGTCGACGCGAGTTAGCTTGTTCAAGTGGAGCTTGTTGACGTGCTTCTCCATACGATACTAATTTGAGAACCTTAAGCGTTTTGGAGAATCATTGGGTAAGTAAGTATAAAAGTGTAAGTACCACTTGTGCTTTTCTTATCAACTTATTACCGACATAATTCCATTTGGTATACACTATGGTTTCTATTCCTGTTCTTTTGGGATACCATACTCCTAGTTGTGTAGTGTAACACCCCCAAAATTTGATACAGCGGAAGACTCAACAAGCTTTCGGGGTGCTACGGGGATTGGCATCCAAACACAAGACATAAAAGAACGAGATAAAGTAAACAAAACAAAATACAACCACGCGGGGTTTTAAAGTTTACATTATCCCAAAATCATCCAAAGTCAAGCCCAAAAGAAATAAATATAGGTCCACAATAGTTATCAGAGTTTTAGAAATATAGATCCATAACCAGTGCCAAATGCCAAGCCTCCAATCCCAAGCATCCGCAGAGCATCACTTAATTACCTGAGAAAACGTGCTAAAAGTCAGCTTTCGCTGGTGAGATCATAGGTTTAGATTCTTAATTCAATATAGTGGACATATACGCAAAACGCTTGCTAGCTAGACTAGGGCTCACTCATCCAACCAAAATAAACCAACCAAATCACATCATCCCTATAGGTGCACACTATGGCTCAAATCAATCCAATCAATAGCTTACCTAGCTCAAGTCTAGGCCTCGCTCTATAACCAATCCAATAGCTTACCTAGTTCGGGACTAGGCCTCGCTCAACCACCAATCAATAGCTTACCTAGTTCGGGACTAGGCCTCGCTCTATAACCAAATCGATAGCTTACCTAGATCTAGTCTAGGCCTCGCTCTACCTAGTTCTATAAGCATAACAAGTTTTAAAATCAAAAAGCGATAATAGTCCACATAAAGCATTTGCACGTTTCTCACCCCAAGTATTGAAAACAAAGTTCAAGATTAAAAGTGGGGCTATGACTCACCTCAAGTCCAGAAATCCTCAAAAGAAATGATAGAAGAAAGACGCAAGAAATCTCAAACAACTCACGTAACGGCGACTACAGACTCGGCACTTCCTAACAATATCAAATCCGTTCAGAAGTCATTTCCTCAAAATAAAATATTCCCATTCTCGAACGTATTCCATTTTACTTTCCAAAATGTCCATTTCTCGAATTAACTTCATATTCAATTGAAATTTGACGTTTGGTATCCATACGGGTGGAGGGTCGACACAACACAAACCAAAAAGCCTCAACAAAGAACAATAATAAGATAACTATAGGTCTAATGTTAGCTCAACATATTATTTAAATAATTATCGAAGCTTATTAAATCCGTCGATTTGATAATCTCCCATACTTATTTACGTAATATATCGTTCCAAAATTATACCCAACCTAAAGCACATTGCACATAAATTTCTATTTGGTATATGTCGTAGCCCAATGAATTCCCTATATATATCGTCGAATCGGCCAAATTCCACGAGACATATAGTAATTCATTACCCTAAAATATATACCACATCCTATGGGCGTCGTGGGATACGATGCCCATTAATATACCCATTTTATATCGTCAAATAACTCGATCTAGAATAAGTCATTCGATAATATAAAACGTTTATATTAACCGTCATATATCCGTGACAACACAAAGTCACAATATAAAGCCCACTTGGACTTTAAAGACCCACAATCCGTATAACTCGATAAGTTTCTAATTTATAAAATAAAAATCACATTTTTAATTATTATTTACCCGACTTATGTTTCGCCGTTATTTTTTTTATAGTTATTATTTATAATAATATCCCGACATTTATTACACTATTTTCATAGTATAATAACTAGCGTCTTATTATTATACGTTTACTCGTGATCGTGTTATTATTAATATACGCATTTATATATATATATATATATATATATATATATATATATATATATATATATATATATATATATATATATATATATATATACGTTTAACGCGTCTATATATACGTATATAAACGATTATATTCTTAATAATGTTATAACGAGTATTATTTTTGATTTCGACTTTTAAATATTTATCGAGTCATAGAATTTGGTCACATGTCCGAGTCATGACCCTCGGCTCATAGTCCAAGTCCAAAATAATAAAATCAAGCCACAATATAAATCAACTCCGTCCAAACAATCCCATATCACGTGCTACAACATGAGGGTCCGACTACGGCACCCAACTAACCTATCTCCGTCATCTAATTGACCGTCTCACAATCGGTCCCCAATTTCCATACTCGTCAACACAACTCCAATTCATGGTACAAATGACCAATGTCCAAAAGATTCGGCCCAAAAATAAGTCACAACAAATATTACCATAAAATCTAAAACGAGAAAAATATATCAATTATACGGGTCGACTTACCAAGTCAAACCCGGGTCATCTTGTGAGGTCACAACCGAAACAATAACCTCACCCGAGACCTCTCGGTCTCGGCTAGCTCTAATTAGCCTCTCGACCAAAACAGCCCGCGAAGGGGGGGTTCGGCCGAGACTCCAAAACAACAACAACAACAATTCGGACCATCTAGGACCCAAAAATACCAACATGTATTAACCAACATCAAGATTCAAGAAGAACAAGAACCAATCACACCTCCAAGACTCTAATCGAGTCGAGGAGGGTCACACCGAGACCTAGGGTCTCGGTCAAGCTCACATCGAGCCACAAAACCCAAATCCAAACGCGAACCACTCCAAATCCGAACACAAAATCAATTACAAGTCTACCTCCATGGATACCAAACCCGTTTTTATAACAAAACCCATTTCCATTTCAAAGTTATCATCCCAAAATACCAAGATCCAATTCGGGTTTGACTCAAAATAGTCAAACCCGACCCAAAACTCACGTTTTTCTCACCTCTAATCGAATAGAACCAAGATGGATGATGATGTGGTGTTGTGTGAGGTGTGGATGTCGGCGGTAATAAAAGAAAATGGAGGGGGAAGGCGCGTGTTTCACACCAATCGAACAAGAAATGATGGGGATTTTTTTGGTGGTGGCGGTGTGGTGTGGATGTCGGCGGTGGTGAGGGTGTTGGGGTGGTTACCGGCGGCGACAAAGAGAGGAGAGGAAGAAGAAAATGATAAAATTATTATGGTGGGGGTGAAGGGTTAGGGTTAGGGTAATATACCCGAAATTTTCACTTTAGTCCCTTAAGTTTTCTTTTCCCAAAGTTAGCCACAAATACTTTAATAATTAGTGAACTCTCTTTAATCGGCTTTCCCGTAACCCGATTACCCGTTCATAAAAGTATTAAATTTTCGTCGAACATACACGTACACGTCATAATTGATTTCCCAACAACACTTCCCGAAAGAATATAAATATGTACTAAAGACATAACATTAATTTAACGGTGAATCGCTACCGTTTTGTAAAATATAAAAATCTTGTTAGGTTAATCTAGTGCCGGAGTCAATGTAGTGCCAACGATAACGATCTCAAAATAAATCATCACGAACGAAACGAATCAAACCATAAATAAATAACTAAATCCCATAAACATCGTACGATTAAAATCAAGTACCAACGTTCGTAAAATATCTCGTCACAATAAATTTCCAAAAATTCTATATTTATTATTTAAATGTAATGCGGGTTTTATAAAACGGCTCCCTATTTTGCCAGTTGTCACATCCTCCCAGCCTCAGAAGGAACCCGTCCCGGGTTTCTCTTGAACTATCCCATCTACGAAGTGAAAAGCTTCGGATATCTTTTTCGAAACTCATCCTCACGTTCCCACGTAAATTCCGGTCCCAACGAACTTTGATGAGCGGAATACGACTCCTCTTGAGTCGTTTGATCTCTCTATCCATTATCTCAATCGGCTCTTCCACGAAATTCAAACTTTCATCCACTCGAATATCCTTGATCGGTATAACTGGTGTTTCCTCTGAAAGGCATTTCTTCAGATTACTAATATGAAACACGTCATGAACTTTACTCAGTTCCATAGGTAATTCCAAACGATACGCTACGGGCCCAATTCTTTCCAAAATAAGAAATGATCCAATGTAGCGGGGATTAAGTTTCCCACGTTTCCCAAAACGTATCACACCCTTCCAAGGCGAGACCTTCAACATCACTCTGTCTCCAACCTGGAATTCTAGGGGTTTACGCCTCTGATCGGCGTAGCTTTTCTGCCTATCTCTAGCTGCTTGCAGTCGATCTCGAATCTGCGTTACTTTCTCCGTAGTTTCTAAGATAAGCTCAGGGCCTGTGAGTTGGCTATCTCCAACTTCTGCCCAACCAATCGGTGAACGGCATTTTCGACCATACAAAGCTTCGAATGGTGCAGCCTTAAGACTTGTGCGGTAGCTATTATTGTAGGAGAACTCCGCAAGGGGTAGATACTTCTCCCAGCCTTTACCAAAGTCTATGATGCATGCACGAAGCATATCCTCTAAAGTTTGAATAGTTCTCTCACTTTGACCATCGGTTTGGGGATGATATGCCGTACTCATATCAAGTCTCGTCCCCAAAGCGGTTTGAAGTGATCGCCACAATGCTGACGTGAAACGGCTGTCGCGATCCGAAATAATCGATATCGGAACTCCATGACGAGAAACAATCTCCTTCACATACAACCTCGCAAGTTTTTCCGCACTATCATCTTCACTAATCGCCAGGAAGTGAGCAGACTTAGTCAAACGATCCACAATTACGCATATAGCGTCGCAACCGCTAGCTGTCTTTGGTAATTTGGTAATAAAGTCCATCGTAATCTGCTCCCACTTCCAAACCGGGAGTTCTGGCTGCGTCAACAGTCCTAACGGTCTTTGATGCTCAGCTTTAACCTTAGAGCAGGTCAAGCACTTACTAACATATAATGCTATATCTGCCTTCATATTTGGCCACCAATATAATTTCTTCAAATCCTGGTACATTTTGTCCGACCCAGGATGAATGGAGTACCTCGACTTATGCGACTCATGCATAATCAATTCTCGAATCCCTCCATACAATGGTACCCAACTTCGTTCTCCAAAACATAACACTCCATCAGAACGCTTAGCAAATCCTTTCTCACTTTCTGCCATCCCAAATATATTCTCAGCAGGTTTATTTTCTGCTTTCAATGCTTCCGTTTGAGCTTCCAATATTTGAGACGGTAATGGCGATACGATAGTCATTCCTAATGACCTAACCCGTAATGGTGGAATTCTCTCTTTTCGACTAAGAGCATCAGCAACAACGTTTGCTTTACCCGGATGGTAGCGAATTTCACAATCGTAATCGCTTAGCAACTCAATCCAACGTCGCTGCCTCATGTTAAGCTCTTTTTGGTTCAGAATGTGTTGCAGACTTTTGTGATCGGTAAACACTACACACTTGGTTCCATACAAGTAATGTCTCCATATCCTCAAAGCAAAAACCACAGCACCTAACTCCAAATCATGGGTGGTGTAGTTCTTCTCATGCTTCTTGAGCTGTCAGGAAGCATAAGCTATCACTTTCTCTCGCTGCATTAACACTGCTCCTAAACCTTTATGAGAAGCGTCACAATAGACGACGAAATCCTCGTTACCTTTGGGTAACGCCAAAATAGGAGCACTACACAACATTTCCTTAAGTAACTGAAAGGCTTCCTCTTCCTTATCTCCCCATTCATACTTAACGCTCTTTTGAGTCAATTTGGTCAACGGTTTTGCTATCTTCGAAAATCCCTCAATGAATCTTCGGTAATAACCGGCTAATCCCAAAAACTGACGAACTTCTGTTGGGGTCGTAGGTGCAGCCCAATCTTTAATCGCTTCAATCTTAGCAGGATCCACATGAACTCCTTGTCTATCGATTACATGACCTAGAAATTGTACCGTCGGAATCCAAAATTCACATTTCGAAAACTTGGCATACAGTTTCTCCTTCCTGAGCAATTCTAAGATAAGTCTTAGATGCTCCTCATGCTCCTTCTCACTCTTCGAATATATCAGAATGTCGTCGATGAACACAATCACGAACTTATCTAAGTAAGGCTTACACACCCGATTCATGAGATCCATGAATACCGCCGGTGCGTTAGTCAACCCAAACGGCATCACCTGAAACTCGTAATGCCCGTAACGGGTTCTGAAAGCCGTTTTCGGAATATCTTCCTTGCGCACTCGAAGCTGATGATAACCCGATCTCAAATCGATCTTCGAATACACGCTCGATCCTTGAAGCTGATCGAACAAATCGTCGATCCTCGGTAACGGGTATCTATTCTTCACCGTTAACTTGTTCAACTCTCGATAATCAATACACATTCGGAACGATCCATCCTTCTTCTTCACAAATAAGACCGGGGCTCCTCAAGGTGAAGAACTTGGTCTTATGAATCCCTTCTCGGCTAACTCCGCTAATTGTTTTGACAACTCTTCCAGTTCAGTAGGTGCAAGACGATAAGGTGTTCGTGCTACAGGTGCAGCACCAGGTATCAACTCAATCTGAAATTCCACTTGTCTAGTAGGCGGAATTCCCGGCAAATCATCAGGAAACACATCCGAAAAATCACGAACTGTAGGTACATCTCCAATGCACCTTTCCTTCTTCTCCTTCTCTCCTTTCTCAGAAATTTGGGCTAAGAAAAGGTAATTTCCTTTCTCCATTAGCTTCGGCAACTTAGTGCAAGATACGACCGCTAATCTGGATGGGCCTCTCAAATCCTTTCTATCTCCTGGTATGTTCAGAATCTCCTTGCCGTAAGGCACCCGCACGATCTTCTCATCGCAGATTATATAGGCACGATACTTCGACAACCAATCCATACCGATAATGACATCAAAACTTCCTAATGTGACGGGTAGGAGATTTATGTTGAAAGGACTGTTCAGAAAGTTTAACGTGCATCCACGAATGATAGTCTTAATCCTTTCTATGTTTCCATTAGCTAACTCTACATCATAACCAATTCCTAAGGCCATCGGGGGTTTCTCAAGTAAGGGTGCAAACTTAGTGGACACAAAACTCTTATCGGCACCAGTATCAAATAGTATGGAAGCATAACGATTATTGAGAAGGAACGTACCAGTAACAATGTTCGGATCTTCTCCTCTCTCGTTCCTGAGTGCATACACTCTTCCATGAGCAACTCCAGCTTCCACACGTTGGTCCCCATTATCTTGTCGTCCACAGTTTCCTCCAGCTCCACGGTTTCCATTGTTGTACCCATTACCACCCGATCCTTGATTTCCTCGGTTCCACGATTCCCTACATTCATTCCGATAATGTCCTTTCTTTCCACATCCATAGCAAGTAACATTTGCTTTGCTCATAGTTTCAGGAGTAGCTTGAACCATAGCAAGTGGTCGAGCTCTACAATCCTTAGCTATGTGTCCCATCTTAGAGCAATTCTTGCACATTACCTTACATCGACCAGAATGATGCTTGTAACATCGGTTACATTTGGGCGCATCTCCATTGTAGTTCTTCTTGTCTCCATCTCCCATGGCATAAGCTCTAGCAGTTGTTTGTCGCTTGTTTCGACGATCATTACCCTTAGAGTGATCATCCCTCTTTCTCTTTCCATTCTTATCCTTCTCAGCTTCTTCCAATTCCAAAGAGTCCATCAATTGTTGAGCGATAGTAATAGCCTCATGAATATTTGTAGGCTTAGCAGATATCACATCGTTCCTGGTGGCTACCGGCAATCCATCGGTATACCTCTCAATCTTTTGGGTTTCAGTCCTAACCATATCGGGACAGAGTAAGGCCAACTCTCGATAACGGCGATTGTAAGTTGCCATATCGGTACCTTTCACCTTGTGGTCCCAGAACTCAATTTCCAATTTCTTAATCTCATTCCTTGGGCAATAAGTCTGAATCAGCAAAGACTTAAATTGCTCCCAAGTCATAGCATAAGCCACATCACTCCCAACCGAGTTACGGTAGTTGTTCCACCAAGTTAAGGCTTCATCCTTGAAAGTAAAAGAAGCAAACTTTACCTTCGCATTCTCCGCACAACCACTGACATTGAACACAGACTCAGTCTTCTCAATCCACCTAACCAAGTAAACCACTCCTTCAGTTCCACCAAACTCAATCGGTCCACAAATCTTAAACTCCTTGTAGTGACATCCATTAGCACGAACAGGTGGAAAAGTTCCAGCAGAATTGTTGGAATGATTTGACTCAGCTAGTAACTCAGCAACTCGTTGCTCCACAAGTTGATTGATCATTGCTTGATCCACAGTAGGTGCATTAAGTGGAACATGATCATTGTCTCCCTGAACATCAACATTTTGATTCCTGTTGTTGCTGTTAGTGGTGTCCAGGTTATCAGGAGTAGGGGTCTCAACATTTCGAGTAGGACGGCGCCCTCGACGACTAGGGGTAGCCGTTGCAGGTCCAGTTCTGGTAGTTCTAACAGGGTTTCTTCGTGGGGCCATTGATCTGAAACATCATATAAGTTTGTGAGTCTCCGATAGGACTTATCATATGCTCAACAAGAATTAAATCAACGAAGCCAAGTCACGGAAAGAATAGCAACAATACACCATGGAACATCAATAAAACGGATAAGGACTCAATTTCCATAACACCCAAAATCACATAATACCATATACTAATAACCATCAACCATACAATAGCGATCTAACATCGTTCCAACTAACGGATAACACAAAATGTACTAATCGTTCCACAAGAGACGAATACTGAACAAAATACATCAAAACATGATAAATAGCTTTTCTAACCGAACACTCCTCGGTTAAGAAAGCAACAAGACAACATAACCCAAGCAACTAGCCACGCGGCTGGCGGAGGCTCCTCAACTCCTGCCTCAAGCCATCAAGATCCCTCCATAACGATCCTAACTCCACGCTATGGGTGTCTCGGTCTCTCTTGAGGTCAACTACCTCCTTCTCTAGCTCGGCATTCCTTTGCCATAGCTTGCGGTCAGCCTCACGAGCAGTAACAAATCCTCGCTGCAAACTATCGATATGCTCGTGAATATCCATCAAAACTCTCCTCAACTCAGTAGTCCTGCCCACAACGACAGTCAAATCAACTCTCAAATCCGCTAAAAACTCTCCAATAACTCTCTCAAGTCGATCAGATACACGTGCAACTCTCTCACTAAGCTCAGTAATCCGAGCCCACAACCTGCCAATCTCACCCAACTCTGCATGCTCAGCAGAAATCTCAGAAGATGCATCCGACTCAACGGGACTACCAGGTGGCAACTCAAACAAGAACGGATGATCAGGTGAATCAGGCTCAATCGGGTGTACAGGTGAATCAGGCTCCTCAGCCTGAGCTGGTGGTACTAACTCATCATCATCATCAGGCATCTCATCCTCCTGAGGGTCATCCTCCTCCTCAGGGTCATCATCATCACCCTGCTCAGCCTCTTGAGGGTCATCCTCCTGCTCAGGGTCATCAGCCTCATCCTCACCCTCGTACTCCTCCTCCTCCTCCTCCTCCTCATCGGAAGAGTACATCATCAATCGTCGTCTCCTACTAGGTGAACCATATAGAGATGTAGTAGGTGATCTAGGACGACGACGCAATGATGTGGGTGGCGCCTCAGACAGAAGAGAATGAGCATCAATCTGTAAAGGTGATGGAGTAGGGCGTACCGACATGCGTGCCGTAGCTCGGTGGGCAAAGCGAGGTGCCACGCGAGCCAAAGCCTGATGAAGAGTAAGCTGCCTCGATGTACCAGGGAGCCCTAGAGAAGATGAGGGTCCCTGCGTAGATGCAGCAGGTAGTGCTGAAGTAGAACCTGTCGGTGTCGTAGTAGCTGAATGCATGGCAACCTGGTAAGGGTCATCAGGGGCCATGGTGAACCGTGCCGGCAATACCGGTGTAGTAAGAATATCCTCAACGACATCAGGCATATGGGAGGCGACAACGGCGTAGGGTAGGTGTAAGTGTTTCAAAACAACTAAACCGCGAACTCAAAATACCATATCCAAAAATCACCATATAATTCCAAATCATATATATTCAAGAAAGATTTAAAATACCGCATTACTAAAACCATTCTCAAAACCATTAAGCCAAATAATTCCTCAAAACACATATAATTCCTCAAAACGCCATCATATCACTAAATCAATAATCCTCAAAACCTCAAATCATCTCAAGAAATCCCAAATCTATAATCATCTCAATAATCTCATAATACCTCAATAATAAACAATGATGCTTCGGCTTGGCGGGCTGGCGGGCAATGGTCGAGGATCGTTTTCTATAAAAATCGGTTATAGTTTAGGTGTCTATTTACCTAGTTCTCTATAACCTTGGCTCTGATACCAATCTGTAACACCCCCAAAATTTGATACAGCGGAAGACTCAACAACCTTTCGGGGTGCTACGGGGATTGGCATCCAAACACAAGACATAAAAGAACGAGATAAAGTAAACAAAACAAAATACAACCACGCGGGGTTTTAAAGTTTACATTATCCCAAAATCATCCAAAGTCAGGCCCAAAAGAAATAAATATAGGTCCACAATAGTTATCAGAGTTTTAGAAATATAGATCCATAACCAGTGCCAAATGCCAAGCCTCCAATCCCAAGCATCCGCAGAGCATCACTTAATTACTTGAGAAAACGTGCTAAAAGTCAGCTTTCGCTGGTGAGATCATAGGTTTAGATTCTTAATTCAATATAGTGGACATATACGCAAAACGCTTGCTAGCTAGACTAGGGCTCACTCATCCAACCAAAATAAACCAACCAAATCACATCATCCCTATAGGTGCACACTATGGCTCAAATCAATCCAATCAATAGCTTACCTAGCTCAAGTCTAGGCCTCGCTCTATAACCAATCCAATAGCTTACCTAGTTCGGGACTAGGCCTCGCTCAACCACCAATCAATAGCTTACCTAGTTCGGGACTAGGCCTCGCTCTATAACCAAATCGATAGCTTACCTAGATCTAGTCTAGGCCTCGCTCTACCTAGTTCTATAAGCATAGCAAGTTTTAAAATCAAAAAGCGATAATAGTCCACATAAAGCATTTGCACGTTTCTCACCCCAAGTATTGAAAACAAAGTTCAAGATTAAAAGTGGGGCTATGACTCACCTCAAGTCCAGAAATCCTCAAAAGAAATGATAGAAGAAAGACGCAAGAAATCTCAAACAACTCACGTAACGGCGACTACAGACTCGGCACTTCCTAACAATATCAAATCCGTTCAGAAGTCATTTCCTCAAAATAAAATATTCCCATTCCCGAACGTATTCCATTTTACTTTCCAAAATGTCCATTTCTCGAATTAACTTCATATTCAATTGAAATTTGACGTTTGGTATCCATACGGGTGGAGGGTCGACACAACACAAACCAAAAAGCCTCAACAAAGAACAATAATAAGATAACTATAGGTCTAATGTTAGCTCAACATATTATTTAAATAATTATCGAAGCTTATTAAATCTGTCGATTTGATAATCTCCCATACTTATTTACGTAATATATCGTTCTAAAATTATACCCAACCTAAAGCACATTGCACATAAATTTCTATTTGGTATATGTCGTAGCCCAATGAATTCCCTATATATATCGTCGAATCGGCCAAATTCCACGAGACATATAGTAATTCATTACCCTAAAATATATACCACATCCTATGGGCGTCGTGGGATACGATGCCCATTAATATACCCATTTTATATCGTCAAATAACTCGATCTAGAATAAGTCATTCGATAATATAAAACGTTTATATTAACCGTCATATATCCGTGACAACACAAAGTCACAATATAAAGCCCACTTGGACTTTAAAGACCCACAATCCGTATAACTCGATAAGTTTCTAATTTATAAAATAAAAATCACATTTTTAATTATTATTTACCCGACTTATGTTTCGCCGTTATTTTTTTTATAGTTATTATTTATAATAATATCCCGACATTTATTACACTATTTTCATAGTATAATAACTAGCGTCTTATTATTATACGTTTACTCGTGATCGTGTTATTATTAATATACGCATTTATATATATATATATATATATATATATATATATATATATATATATATATATATATATATATATATATATATATATATATATATATATATATATATATATATATATATACGTTTAACGCGTCTATATATACGTATATAAACGATTATATTCTTAATAATGTTATAACGAGTATTATTTTTGATTTCGACTTTTAAATATTTATCGAGTCATAGAATTTGGTCACATGTCCGAGTCATGACCCTCGGCTCATAGTCCAAATTCAAAATAATAAAATCAAGCCACAATATAAATCAACTCCGTCCAAACAATCCCATATCACGTGCTACAACATGATTAGTGAACTCTCTTTAGTCCCTTAAGTTTTCTTTTTCCAAAGTTAGCCACAAATACTTTAATAATTAGTGAACTCTCTTTAATCGGCTTTCCCGTAACCCGATTACCCGTTCATAAAAGTATTAAATTTTCGTTGAACATACACGTACACGTCATAATTGATTTCCCAATAACACTTCCCGAAAGAATATAAATATGTACGAAAGACATAACATTAATTTAACGGTGAATCGCTACCGTTTTGTAAAATATAAAAATCTTGTTAGGTTAATCTAGTGCCGGAGTCAATGTAGTGCCAACGATAACGATCTCAAAATAAATCATCACGAACGAAACGAATCAAACCATAAATAAATAACTAAATCCCATAAACATCGTACGATTAAAATCAAGTACCAACGTTCGTAAAATATCTCGTCACAATAAATTTCCAAAAATTCTATATTTATTATTTAAATGTAATGCGGGTTTTATAAAACGGCTCCCTATTTTGCCAGTTGTCACATCCTCCCAGCCTCAGAAGGAACCCGTCCCGGGTTTCTCTTGAACTATCCCATCTACGAAGTGAAAAGCTTCGGATATCTTTTTCGAAACTCATCCTCACGTTCCCACGTAAATTCCGGTCCCAACGAACTTTGATGAGCGGAATACGATTCCTCTTGAGTCGTTTGATCTCTCTATCCATTATCTCAATCGGCTCTTCCACGAAATTCAAACTTTCATCCACTCGAATATCCTTGATCGGTATAACTGGTGTTTCCTCTGAAAGGCATTTCTTCAGATTACTAATATGAAACACGTCATGAACTTTACTCAGTTCCATAGGTAATTCCAAACGATACGCTACGGGCCCAATTCTTTCCAAAATAAGAAATGGTCCAATGTAGCGGGGATTAAGTTTCCCACGTTTCCCAAAACGTATCACACCCTTCCAAGGCGAGACCTTCAACATCACTCTGTCTCCAACCTGGAATTCTAGGGGTTTACGCCTCTGATCGGCGTAGCTTTTCTGCCTATCTCTAGCTGCTTGCAGTTGATCTCGAATCTGCGAGACTTTCTCCGTAGTTTCTAAGATAGGTTATTAAGTCTTTCATAGATTTACATTATTTTCTATTTTGAAAGATCTATTTTGTTTTAATGGTTACTTTACTCTAATGTCCAAAAACACTTTTTATCAAATTTGTTTTAATCACTACTATGACCCATGATTCAAGTTTTTATGACATTGTCAATATTGCTTGACTCAATGTTTGAACAGATGTTGTTTTTCAATTTTAATAGTTCATCTTCCTTGTTATTGATCTTGACTTACTTGTCTTATCAATGTTGGACTTTCGACTAAGTCATCATCTACCAAAGATGATATCTTAGAAGGAGGTGGTCTTTCATCGAATGTTAAATTCAATGACTCCTCGACTCTTTGGGTTTATTTACTTAAAACACCATGAGTGTAAATGTCCAAGAGATGCAACATCATAAGACTATGGGTCGAATTTGATGTGCAAATCCTAGATGTTTATAAATCATTTTCTCCCAATCATCCTAATGAATTCAAATGGTTTATTTTTCTTTGTGTGTCTTATATGACATTATAACAAAAGAATGGTTGAATTTAAGACACAATTGAAAATGTAAGGTATAATGTCAAAAGACGTTGTACTACAAATATCAATGAAATATTGTGGTTTTGCTAGATTTGCAAGCATCACAAAAGTGTTGGTTGTCTTATCACTTAGGAGATTCTTAGTTAGCTCACTTGTAGACAAGTATTAAGTGAGACTCACTCAAGAGTTACTCGTGTCTTTTCCAGAAAGTTTAAAGAGGTAAAATACCTTATATCTCCTACTAGATGAAGTGTCTAACTCCTTTAATCCCGAAGGATCTAATCCTTGTTATTACTTACACAACATAAACACCTTAGAGTAAAAACTAATAACATTAACCACGACAAATCTTAATGCTAATCAACAAGAAAAAATGAAAGGTAAGTTGAAGAGACGTGTACCTTTTAAGCTCCATAGATTAGCCACCAAGACGATAATCATTAAGCAAATAATCTTGACTCGTATGAGAGCTAAACTCAAATACTTATGAATCCAAGGAGGTTAGACAAACATATAAAAGTATTGAACATGATATCTGTTATTACAAATATCGCCTAAAAACGTTATTTATATTTTACGATCTTTGCTAAGTTTTGTTAATGACAAAGTATGAACTTTAGCTAATAGTAAATCATCACTTTAGTGTTTAAGTCTTGTTTAAACTAAGGTTTACATTTTCTTTTAAACAAAACATTGTTTTTATTTCTTTAATTAGAAAGTGTCTTGTCACATCATTCATTTATGGCAAGCTTGTGTATTTGACTTGCCATAACATCTTACACACGTTTGGAAGCTTTCCAAATTGGATTTAATGTGTTTGACTAGTTATTGTTGATGTGACTTTGGTTGGTTTGGATTATTTATGGTAAAACCTACTGCAAGCCTAGCGGAACCCTGGGGGTACACGGGCGGAACCCATCTGAGGGTTCCGCCGTATCCGCCAGACCTGCTGGTTGTTTTACTATAAATACCAAGCCACTTGTTTGTTTTGGTTATCACTTTAGGACATATATTTTCACATACTCTCTCAACTAACTCAGTAACATTTGACTTGTGTGATCCTCTTATGTAGCAAGGGAGTTCACAAGATCATTCAAGAAGTTACAAGCTTCAACTCTAAAGTTGCAAGACTTGTTATCTTTGTAATGTATAAGCTTTGGTAGTTTATGCTTAATTTGTATCATGTGTGTAGAAGTGATCGGTTAGTATTTTAGGCCTCAAAATACATAGTGTGTCGGGAGTTGTTGTACCCTTGTAAAAGAACTAACGGGAGTGGTTGTACCCTTGGTAAAGAACTCGACATCTAGCTTAGTGTCGGTAAAAGTGTAAGCGACGACGGGAGTGGTTGTACCCTTGTAAAAGAACTCGACATTTAGCTTAGTGTCGGTAAAAGTGTAAGCGACGTTGTAAAGGTATCTCCACCGGGAAAGGAGCTTGTTGATTAGTGCTTATAACTCTCGAGTTGGAAACTCGGGGCGTGGATGTAGGGCAAGGAAAAAGAGTCCTTGTAGCCGAACCACGATAAACTATCGTGTTGTGGTTTGATCGTTTCTTTCTTTGTCTTTGCTTATTACATATTGTCTTTAGTTAGAATTGTTATACACACGTAAAGCTTTTCAAAGAATTAAACATGTAAGGATTGTTATTTACACATAACGCTTTTCAAAGAACTAAACAAGTAAAGTTATGTTTATATCTTTAAAACAAACGTAAAGTTTTTTAAAGGATAATCAAGTCAAAAAGCGGTAAACTATTCAACCCCCTTCTAGTTTTCCACAATATCTTTAATCCTTTTATCATGAGCACCAAATAGAGATAAAATTTCTCCTAAAATTCTCTCCTAGGTTTCACAAATACAACTTGTTTTGTTTTACTTGTTGATGGTGCATTTTTGTTAAATCCTAATCCGGTTTTATCACAAAATGACTTTTGACTTTTCAAAACGCTTTTTTAAGAGCTTTTGAACTTTCTTCAAATTTAGCAATCATTTTTCCTTTCTCATTTTGTCTTTTAATTTTATATTTGTAATCTAGACATATTTTGCATTCAAGATCAATTTCAACATTACTCTCAAGTCTAGACATTTTATCTTCTAACATGATTTCTTTTTCAAAACTATTCACAAGAGATTTTGAGGATTCAGTGTTAAAGATAGCTTTTAGGTCCATGTTACAAAATAGTTTTGACTCATTTTCTAGTTTAGAAAACTCTAGGAAAAATGTGTTAAAGCAAAAGTGTTTGGTTTCAAATTGTACCTTGCTTGATGTTTTATCAAGTTGAGAATCACAAACCGGATAGTTGGCTACATCATCATCCATGTCTTTCCATGAATCATAAGCAAGGCTATTATGAGCTTGACACAAGTAATCACCTTCATTTGTACCTTCATTTAAAACATTTAAACTAGTAGCACATGTATTTACTTCAACTAAGCGTCTATCTATTAGGTTTTCTACAACATCTAACTCATGTGTGAGATCGAATTGATCATCTTTGACTTGACATATTTCTTGATGAAAGTTGATTATATTTTTCTAAATATCATTAGCTGTTTGACAAAAATACACTCTTTCATATTCAATTCTAGGTAAAGCTTTATAAATCATTAATTTAGCTTTAGTGTTTTCATCAAACTTAAGATAATCATTTTTATTTTCAAAACTTGTTTTCGTTGGTTTGAAATCACCAATAGAAATAATATGACAAAGATCTTGATCAATTGATTTCACATAGTTTTCAAATATACTTTTCCATTCAAGGAAGTTTTCTTTTTTAAATAGCAGTGGGTTTTGAATAGGTTGCCCTTCTTTGAGATTTTCATAATCCATGGATCGATCCAAGTTTTAAAATACACTATATTTTAAAGATCTTGAGTAACGTTGCTCTGATGCCAATTGTGGAAAAATAGAAGGGGGTTGAATAGTTTACCGCTTTTTCACTTGATTATCTTTTAAAACTTTACGTTTGTTTAAAGATATAAACTCAAATTACTTGTTTGATTCTTTGAAAAGCTTTACGTGTAGTTAACAATTCTAACTAAAGACAATATGTAATAAGCAAAGACTAAGAAAGAAACGATCAAACCACAACACGATTGTTTATCGTGGTTTGGCTACAAGGACTCTTTTTCCTTGCCCTACATCCACGCCCCGAGTTTCCAACTCGAGAGTTATAAGCACTAATTAACAAGCTCCTTTCCCGGTGGAGAAACCTTTACAACGTCTCTTACACTTTTTCCGGTACAAAGCTAGATACCGAGTCCTAATTCAAGGTAGAACCAACCAAACGTCACCTAGGTGTCGAGTTCTTTTACAAGGGTACAACCACTCCCGTTAGTTCTTTTACAAGGGTACAACAACTCCCGTTACACTTATGTATTTTGAGGCCTAAAATACTAACCGATCACTTCTACACACGATACAAATGAAGTATAAACTACCAAAGCTTATACATAACAAAGCTAACAAGTCTTGCAACTTTAGAGTTGAAACTTGTAACTTCTTGGATGAACTTGTGAACTCCCTTGCTACATAAGAGGATCACACAAGTCAAATGTTACTGAGTTAGTTGAAAGAATATATGCCCTAAAGTGATGGATGAAAATTAGCAAGTGGCTTGGTATTTATAGCAAAACAACAGCAGGTCTGGCGGATACGGCGGAACCCTCAGATGGGTTCTGCCTGTGTACCCCCAGGGTTCCGCCAGGCTTGCAGTAGGTTTTGCAATAAATCTTTCCAAACCAACCAAGATCACATCAACTAAATTCTAGTCAAACACATTGAATCAAAAGTGGAATGCTTCCAAAAATGTGTAAGACTTTATGGTAAGTCAAACACACAAGCTTACCATAATTGCATGATGTGACATGACAGTTTCTAAATAAAGAAATAAAAACAATGTTTTGCTTAAAAAGAAATGTAAACCTAGTTATACAAGACTTAGAACTAAAGTGATGTTATTACTATAAACTAAAGTTCATATTTTGTCATTAACAAAACTTAGCAAAGATCGTAAAATATAAATAACGTTTTTAGGCGATATTTGTATTAACAAAGAGCTATCAAAGAAACAAGCTGTTCAACAACCTACAATTAGGAAATTGTGGGCACATGTACAAATTAAATATACTCTCTTGAATTCAGAGTCAAAAACTGTACCGTTGCACACTATTTAATTATTTATATTTTGTTTTTCTTGAGAATGTAGATCAGAGAGATTGAAGAAGAGAAGAAACGAATGATTAACAAGCTACAGGTAATTATAATAATCAGTTTTCAAGCTACAGTTGTTGATTGTATTTTAATTTTCTGAATAATTTTAAAGAGGAACAAACCAGCCACTCAAAAGCTGTACAAGAAATAACAGATAAGAAGGACGCTGAACTTGCAACACAAAAAGAACACTATATGAATGCATTGACTAAAGCCAGCTATTCTAGCCAAAACCTAGTTAGAACCAGCTAAAACTCGTCTATTCTGGCCAAGACCCAGTTAGAACTAGATAAGACTTGGCTATTCTAGCCAAGACCTATTTAGAACCAAGTAAGACTAGGCTATTCTGGCCAAGACCCAGTTAGAACCAGGTAAGACTCAGCTATTCTGGTCAAGACCCAGTTAGAACCAGGTAAAACTAGGCTATTCTGGCCAAGACCCAGTTAGAACCTGGTAAGACTCGGCTATTCTGGCCAAGACCCATTTAGAAACAGGTAAGACTCGGCTATTCTGGCCAAGACCCAGTTAGAACCAGATAAGACTCGGCTACCAAGACCCAGTTAGAACCAGGTAAGACTTGGCTATTCTGGCCAAGACCCAATTAGAACCAGATAAGACTCGGCTATTCTAGCAAAGACCAAGTTAGAACCAGGTAAGACTCGGTAAGACTAGGCTATTCTGGCTAAGACCCGGTTAGAACCAGGTAAGACTCGACTATTCTGGCCAAGACCCTATTAGAACCATGTAATACTAGGCATTTTTGGCCAAGACCCAGTTAGAAACATGTAAGTCTCGGCTATTATGGCCAAGACCCAGTTAGAAACAGGTAAGACTCGGCTATTCTGGCCAAGACCCAGTTAGAACCAGGTAAGACTCGGCAATTTTGGCCAAGACCCAGTTAGAACAAAGTATGATTCGGCTATTCTGGCCAAGACCCAGTTAGAATCAGTTAAGACTCGGCAATTCTGGCCTAGACCCAGTTATAACCAAGTAAGACTCAACAATTCTGACCAAGACCCAGTTAGAACAAAGTAAGATTCGACTAGTTAGAATCAGTTAAGACTCGGCTATTCTGGCCAAGATCCAGTTAGAACCAGGTAAGACCCGGCTATTCTGGCCAAGACCCAGTTAAAACCAGGTAAAACTAGGCTATTCTGGTCAAGACCCAGTTAGAACCCGGTAAGACTAATCTATTCTGGCCAAGACCCAGTTAGAACCAGGTAAAACTAGGCTATTTTGGCCAGGACTCAGTTAAAACCAGGTAAGACTTGTCTATAATGGCCAAGACCCAGTTAGAACCATGTTAGACTCGGCTATTCTAGCCAAGTACCAGTTAGAACCAGGTAAGACTCGGCTATTATGGCCAAGACCCAGTTAGAAACAGGTAAGACTCTGCTGTTTTGGCCAAGACCTAGTTAGAACCAGGTAATACTAGGTTATTCTGGCCAAGACCCACTTAGAACCAGGTAAAACTCGGTAAGACTAGGCTATTCTGGCCAAGACCCGGTTAGAACCAGGTAAGACTCAGCTATTCTGGCCAAGACCCAGTTAGAAACAGGTAAGACTCGACTATTCTGGCCAAGACCCAGTTAGAGCCAGGTAAGACTAGGCACTTCTGGCCAAGACCCAGTTAGAACCAGGTAAGACTCGGCTATTCTGGCCAAGACCCAGTTAGAACCAGGTAAGACTTAGCTATTCTGGCCAAGACCTAGTTAGAACAAGGTAAGACTCAGCTATTCTGGCCAAGACCCAGTTAGAACCAGGCAAGACTCGGCTATTCTGGCCAAGACCCAGTTAGAACCAGGTAAGACTCAATAAGACTCGGCTATTTTGGCCAAGACCCGGTTAGAAACCGGTAAGACTCGGCTATTCTGGCCAAGACCCAGTTAGAACCAGGTAAGACTCGGCTATTCTGGCCAAGACCCATTTAGAACTCGGTAAGACTCGGTTATTATGGACAAGACCCAGTTAGAACCAGGAAAGACTCGGTAAGACTAGGTTATTCTAGCCAAGATCCGGTTAGAACTAGGTAAGACTCGGCTATTCTGGCCAAGACCCTGTTAGAATTAGGTAAGACTCGCCTATTCTGGCCAAGACCCAGTTAGTACCAGGTAAGACTTGTCTATTCTGGCCAAGACCCAGTTAGAACCAGGTAAAACTAGGCTATTTTGGCCAAGGCTCAGTTAGAACCCGGTAAGACTCAGCTATTCTGGCCAAGACCCAGTTAGAACCAGGTAAAACTTGGCTATTTTGGCCAAGACTCAGTTAGAACCAGGTAAGACTCTGCTATTCTGGCCAAGACCCAGTTAGAAACAGGTAAGACTCGGCTATTCTGGTGAAGACCCAGTTAGTACCAGGTAAGACTCGGCTCTTCTGGCCAAGACCCAGTTAGAGCCAGGTAAGACTCAGCTATTCTGGCCAAGACCCAGTTAGAGCCAGGTAAGACTCGACTATTCTAGCCAAGACCCAGTTAGAACCAGGTAAGACTCGGCTATTCTGGCCAAGACTCAGTTAGAACCAGGTAAGACTCGATTATTTTGGCAAAGACCTAGTTAGAATCAGGTAAAACTAGGCTATTCTGGCCAAGACCCAGTTAGAACCCGGTAAGACCCAGCTATTCTAGCCAAGACTCAGTTAGAGCCAGGTAAGACTCGGCTATTCTGGTCAAGACCCACTTAGAAACAGGTAAGACTCGGCTATTCTGACAAAAATGTAAAAAAACGGACGAAAACGTAAAAAATCTAACGAAAACTTAAAAAACGGTTGAAAACGTAAAAAACGGTCGTAAACGTAAAAATCGGACAAAAACGTAAAAAGTAGACAAAATCGTAAAAAATCGGGCGAAAACGTAAAAAATCTAACGAAAACGTAAAAAATCGG
This sequence comes from Artemisia argyi, assembly GCA_030686995.1. Classification (NCBI taxonomy): domain Eukaryota; kingdom Viridiplantae; phylum Streptophyta; class Magnoliopsida; order Asterales; family Asteraceae; genus Artemisia; species Artemisia argyi. Next base: position 11,039,122 of record CM060691.1, on the reverse strand, counting down.
ACGAAAATGGAAAAAAACGAATGCAAACGTAAAAAAACCAGACGAAAACGTAAAAAATAGACGAAAACATAAAAAACGGACAAAACATAAAAAACCGGATGAAAACGTAAATAAACAGGATGAAAACGTTAAAAAACAGACAAAAATGTAAAAAAACGGACGGAAACATGAAAAACGGACTAAAACGTAAAAATCGGAAGAAAATGTAAAAAAGTTGTCGAAAACATAAAAATCGAACGAAAATGGAGAAAAACAGACAAAAAGGGTAAAAACCGACGAAAATATATAAAAATAGACGAGAACAAATTGAGGGGTATTTTAAAGGAAAAAAGGTGAAAACAAAAAAAAAGTGTTTTCTAGTTTTGTGTATTAAATTAAGAAATAGGGATTTTGTGTTTTGTAGAGATTTTTTTTGGAAAACACTAATTTGAATGCGATATCTGTTTTCCTTGTTTTCCAGAAAACATTTTGTGAAAAACAAGGGTGTTTTCCCTCAACTAAACGCACCCATAAAGTTTCTTTTTATTTTATTTTATTTTTATTTATTTTTTATTTATTTTTTGTTATTGTCCCTGCTCGATATTCATCATATATCTTTGCATCTCAATTTGCACAACGTCGCCTTTATGTTTGTGTGTTGCAGAATTTAAGGATTGGGTCAATTATGAGCTTAAACATGTAAGGTTCTTGCATATATTGAGTCAATCGGAGATGCAGAAAAGAGAAATTCATCATGATCAGTATTATATTCTTGTTTACTTAAGAACCTGCATGGATGGACCCACTTGGGAGCCGGATGTGGCACGGGCCACACCCAATTTTGAGTGACGAAATGTAATTTGTTCTAAAAAAATATTGTTTTTCAATACGTGCAACTCCCAATAATATTTTTTGCTACTTTATTTCTTGAGATTAACCCCAAAATACTATATGGTGCAAATTTTAGTACTTATAATATAAACAAGTTATGCAAGAATTTCGAAAAAATTTGTGGAACACCCATTTCAAAATTCTTGGTCCGTCCATAAGAACCTGTATGTAAGTACTCGTTTGGTTCTTTGTAAGTGTTATTTGTGTTAAATTGTAAGTTGATCAATGAAAATTTACTTTTGCACGAATCATGTAATATAATTCAAAACATGTGTTATGTTTATATTGTGGAATTTTAACTAGCTTGACTTGATAGTGTTAAGTTAAGCTCCAACTCAATTTGATACAAGCTTGATATCAAAGCTCAAGTAACTTGTTAAAGCCTATTTGGAGCAATGCCAAATAAAGCTATAGCTCAATTTGAACTTGATTCACAATCTTGGACAATTTCAATTTAATCTATAAAAATTATTTGGAAGATAGACTCGATTCCAGCATGACTAGTAAATATACACAGAAAAATAAATACACATTGCCACGTAACAACAACAAAAACAATACCTAAAGAAGGTAAAATTGTTATAAACCCGACTCACCGTATAGCTCGACTTTGTAGTTCATACATTTACGCATCATACGTGTACTTAGACTCATCGAGGTCAACTTATTATGCATAAAGTTGACTCATTTGCAATTATGTATGATAATACTCAATTGTTTAGAAATTGTTTGTTTCTTTAGCAAGACTAATAAGTATGTTATGGATATGTTTGGCGCAAAACGTTTGAGAGTTTAAGTTTCTAAAATAAGTTAGTTTTAAAAAAAGTATATGACATGCTAATAGGAGCTTTAAAAATCATAAGCTATTAAAATAAAAGCCGTTTAAGGAGAGCTTTTAAGCAAGTACCCTCATCCTTTATATTTGTGTATTTAATTATTTTTTTAAAATGTCATTTTACACATATAAGCTCTAACCACGGTACTTCATCAATTTTTTCTTTTTCTTTCTAAAAATAAGCTCTAGCACTAGCTTTTTCAAACCCAACTTTAGCAAATCACACTAAACAATCCTATTACTCGTAATACTCCCCCGTCTTAATTTCTATGCATGTCCAATTTGTGATCCCAAAATAGTTGTCTATTTTTGTATTTTAAGTTTTTAACAAATTAGACTTTAGTTGATAGAGATAATATTTGATTGATTAAAAAAAAAAACTCGTTTTGTCTTAATTTAATTGTCAGCTACTAAAAATAGACAAGGAAGTTTGATTGAGCTTACCATATTCCTATTTAGTTCGAAACGAGCGGGGTAGCCCGCGCGTTGCTGCGGGGGCGCCGTGTTAACACATCAAATTGCATCTTAGTAAAGTAAATCTCCTCAATTTGCATCTTAGTAAACCGACACAACTCTTTATACGAATTTCTCTTTATAAAGTCGAGAATAACAACAAATAGCTGCTCATTTTGTAACACAACTTATATATACACACGGTTGTACCAGTTACCATATGTTTGACATGTATTCATCCAAAAGCTTTGAAGGAATTTTTGGGTACATCACATACAACATACAACACATATCCTTTGATGGTTGCACATCTTGCTTTTGTCTTCGTAACTGATGTTCAACCATGTGAATGAGTGTGTTGGTTTGACCTGAAACACATATTTTTTGGGTTGAGTGAATAGGTGTTGAAAACATGACAAATGAAGCGGATCGGAATTCAGTCGTGCAGGTAGTTGTACCTGATGTGGGGGTAACAAACTGTGAAGATGGTGCAAGTTCTTCAGTGTAGGAGAAATGTCTTCCAATCTCCTTGAATATTGTGATAACCGCTCTATTAACACATCAGATACCTCCAAAAATTTAGCTAAGCATCAAATAATCCACCACATGTGATCAGTAAAGTAAGACTTGTAGTGTAAATATGTGTATACCTCCCAATGTTTTTTAGAAACAAAAGATTGGTTCTGCACCTGTATTGCAAAAGAACACATAAATTCCAATATTAAAGAAAAAAAGTTTACGTACTAAGATTGACTTTTTGTATGACAAACTGCTACTGCTTCTGAATTTACGGGTTGATTTATTTGGCTAATGCATATTCATGTCACATATAGTTAGTTTCGCAATTTAGGTACAATTAAGGCAAGGAATCAATTTTGTATAATCAATCAGGAGTAGCCCATTTAATAACAAAAAAGACATTACATATGTAGTCCAAACCAAATTTAGCAACAACTAAATATCTGAGTATTTGCCAATTTACATCCAGACACTGTAATACTAAGTGGAAGGCCTTAAGGTCAACAACAATGTTGAATGATTGAATTCAACACTGTAACACCCCCAATTCATGATGCAGCGGAATTCAACTTGGGTGTTACTCGACGGCACAACAGTCATAATAATAGAAAACGATCTCTAAACGAATCGTAATAAAAAGAGTTGTCATTCATATTATTCAAATGTATCAAAGTTTACATAGTAAGGTCCCAAAATGATCCATTGTTTCAAAACACATCAATATAAAGTCTATGATGTTTTTATTGAATGACATAATAGTTTATAGCCTTCTTCCTTCGGTACGTGCCCTTCCCGCTCCATTCTTGATTATCATGGACCTGAAATACATGCTTAAGAGGTCAACACAAAGGTTGAGTGAAATTCATAGAGTTTGTTTATGGTTGAACACAATATGTTGGTAGTAATGAGTTAATTAGACTCATACTCATGTTAGAAAACAAAACAGTTATTATTATGTACTAAGCTCATGCAACCAATACGTTAACGGGTACCAATATCAATCGGCGGTTATGTTGCCCCGGTAAGTACTTTGCCGTCATACTTAATGTTTTCAAATATAGTGCATTCATTTGAACTAACTGCTCAAACAAATGGGATTCGTCAATCCCAATAGGCCTATTCACAATACTCGCGCTCACTAATACTAGTGATTAAATGGTTCATGATGGGGCCTAGGATTGGCAAGGTAGGTACTTAGTAATAATAAAACAATCAGGCAGCATACAGTTTCAAAGCATTGTGTTCGGTTTAAAAGTAGCATGTATTTCCCCCAAGGGTTTGTAAAACATTGAAGTAATGTAAGGTGGGGCTATGAACTCACCTTAAGTACGATAGCAAGTAATGAACGTGATAGACGGATCGTGTAGGTTTCTACGAGCAACCTAGAATAAAATGTTGCGACTTAGGATTTGTGTAAAGAATATAACGGAGTGCCTACATATATATATCTTGCAATTAGTCCATGATGAGGTATGATGTATATTTGTAAGTCTTTGTAAGAAAGATTTATGAACATGTATGTTTTGGTATATCGTTTACTACCGTTCGGGCTAACATATTTCAGAAGTCATGTTAGTAAGCGTTCGAGGAGCCAGGACACTTTAATTCGTAAATCCACAACTCATCTCGACGGCTTACATAATGAACTCCTTACATGAAGCTCCCTACTATTGTAGTAGTTGATAAAGTATATAGATATAAGTTTTGATCCGAAAAAGTTACATGTCCGATATTTGTATAAACTTAGGAAAGTTTATAGTACATGAAGATTGTTATTAGGGGTAGTTTTATAAGTCTTGTATGACCATTTGTCTTGGTAAAATCTCATGGTTTCCTTTTAGGTGAAGTAGATACAAATTGCTTGTTCATGTTATCGCCAATTTCATTGTTTCATGTTTACGCCTTTGTAAGTTGGCTTGGTCATTTCGTCATGGCCTAGCCATGACCTTTGGTCCTTGTTCCATGGTCATGAGACACTACCTTGGTTCTAGTCATGGTGGTAGTCTTGTTTATAGGTCATAAGACCTTTTATTCCTTTGAAAGTATAACAATAGTATAGTGACTTGAAATATGTAAATAGCTGTTAAGAAAATGAGAAATATCTCACTCAGAAGGCGTTTTCAAGGCTTGAGCCTCTTCATTCCTGAATGAAAACGTGATTCCGGACAACTTTCGTGTTTTAACTTTTTCATGAATCAGACCAGAAAGGCCTCTTTTTGCGTGTTTTAGGTTCTGTCACAGAAACTTTTAGGCAGTTTTGCCGGAAATCTTTGGTAACTTCAAATCGCCATAACTTTTGACTCGTTTACTCTTTTTAGGTGGTTCAAATTGCTATGGTTTACTTGTTAAGTCCTCTACTGTAATATGTAATAATCCAATATAAAATTTTTACCATTTTGATCAGGTTATACCAAGATATTCACTAGTTTGCTTGTTTTAGTAACTTGTTTCAATAATTCATTACAACAACATCTTTTACTCATCATGATACATCATGGACATAATTACAACACATAATATAGCAAAGATAACATGTAAATGATATGAATATGAGAAATAAACAAGAAGCATGTTAGGTTTAGGCTTACAACTTTTGGCTTTCTAACTAAAGAAAGGAGTAACAAGTAAGGAAATGGACTTTGATAGACTAGCTTCAACCCTTTTTCACTTCAAGCAACCTTTCTACCCTTGGTATTCTTGAAAGATATGTAATGAAAGTTGAGGTGTATTGAGTGGATTTAAACTCAAGAGAAAACACCAAGTATGTTAGGGTTTGGAAGATTTTTGGTGAAAAATAAGCTAACTAGGGTTTCTATCTTGAAATAACTCTTGAACCTTGCAACAAATTAGAAGAATTAAAGCTAAATGTGAGATGTTTTGGTGTGTTGGGATGGCCGGCCAAGGGAAGGGGGAGAGGGGCTTTTATAGCTCAATGAGGAGGTTACAAAGTTAAGATCTTTTAGCCAAAAATCCACATGTATGCATCCTAGACATCAAGCCACAAGATCAAGCCACCAAAGGGTGTGACTCCCCCCCCTATGGCGGTTCACAAAGGGATAAGGGGGGAGGTGGCTTGGCTTGGTATTATCCTTGGTTATTAGATGCATTTTGACTCCGAGAAATGCCAGCCGTAAATGATTAGGCCTTAAAACGTAAAACCGGGTGTCGTAAAATTATGAAACTTCAAAGTATTGTTAGAAATGTCCATATGTCCCATAATAAAATATAAAATGAGTGGTAGGTTCCATTTGGGTGGTAAAACCCTGCTAAAAGCTGGAAACACGGGTATAAACGCGTAATACGTAAAATGTACGAATATTGCGTAAAATTGAGAAAAGTAAAATGTTACTTTTCTAATATGATAAAAATGATTTAAAATGATTTATAATGTCTAGACTGGGCTCAGTCTGGTGTCGGTTGGTGTTAAATGTCTTTTAGACATCAAACCGGAAGCCTAAAAATCACGAAATGATTTATAAAATCAAAGAATGATTTTTAGTCAATGGAGGAGGGAAAAATATGTTGACTTATTTTAATAAGTTGAAAGCTCAAATCATCTTATAAATGCGGTGCAGGTAAAAGCTAGGGTTACGGCTGAGTAAAAACGCCTAAAACTGAAAATTCCAGTTTTTCACGGCCGAGGTTTATTCTGGTCATATTTTTCTCAATCATGATTTATTCTCAAATAAATCATGAGTGTGTTAAACATTTTTCTGATGTGGGGTCACCTGACGGGGTCAAATTTCGTTGTGCGTAGAATTTCTGATTGCCGTTTTACCCTAAAACGTGTAATTCTGTGTAATTCCTTAATAACTTTCATGAAAATGATCTGACAAGTGTCAAACATTTAATTTGTCATGGAAATGATTTATCACTCGAGAATATGAAGTAAAAATCAACTTTCGGGAAAATTTCAGAAAGAAATGAATAGTAACATGAATAGTAAAATTTTCCGAAAATAGAAATTAACCTGAAATTGCGAATTGTTACAGTCTCCACCCCATATGAGAGCTCCGTCCCGGAGATCAATTAGCGTTGGGAGTAGAAGCTTCGTTGGTAAAAAGATGTGGGTATTTCTTACGTATCTGGTCCTCTCGTTCCCATGTATATTCAGGACCACGTCGTGAGTTCCAACGAACCTTGACAATTGGATACGGCTTTGCTTGAGTTGTTTGACCTCTCGGTCCATGATTTCTACGGGTTCCTCAACAAATTGAAGATCATCATTGAGTTGAATTTCGTCGAGTGGAATCACGAGTGATTCATCCGACAAACATTTCTTTAGGTTAGATACATGGAAAGTGGGGTGTACACTACTGAGTTCTGATGGAAGCTCAAGTCTGTACGCCACAGGGCCAACCCTGGCTAGGATTTTGAATGGTCCGATGTATCTTGGGTTTAGTTTTCCTCGTTTGCCGAATCGTATCAAGCCTTTCCAAGGTGATACCTTTAGCATAACCCTATCTCCGACTTGGAATTCTAGGGGTCTGCGTCGTGTGTCGGCATAACTTTTCTGTCGATCTCTTGCGGCTTGTAGTCGATTTTTGATTTGTACAATTTTATCCGTTGTTTCACGGATGAGTTCTGGTCCAGTGAGTTGAACTTCTCCCACTTCAGCCCAGCAAGCAGGTGAACGACACTTTCGACCATAAAGTGCTTCAAATGGAGCTGCTTGAATACTTGCATGATAGCTGTTGTTGTAGGAAAATTCGACTAATGGTAGATGAGTATCCCATCCTTTTCCAAAATCTATAATACAAGCGCGAAGCATGTCTTCAAGAGTTTGGATGGTTCGTTCACTCTGACCATCGGTCTGAGGATGATACGCTGTACTCATGTCTAGATTTGTTCCAAAGGCGTCTTGGAGTGACTGCCAGAAATTGGAAGTAAATCTACCATCTCTGTCGGATATGATGGATATTGGTGCACCATGTCTTGAGACTATTTCTTTGACATACAGTCGGGTTAGTTGTTCCATTTTGTAAGTCTCTTTGATTGGTATAAAGTGTGCGGATTTTGTGAGACGATCAACTATGACCCAGATGGAGTCATAACCGCTTGATGTCTTTGGGAGCTTGGTAATGAAGTCCATAGTGATTCTTTCCCATTTCCAAGAAGGAATCTCTGGTTGTTGCAATGGACCGGATGGTTTTTGGTGTTCGGCTTTTACTTTGGAGCAGGTAAGACATTTGCTAACATATGTTGCAATGTCGGCTTTCATGTTCGGCCACCAATAGAGTAACTTAAGATCGTGATACATTTTATCAGATCCTGGATGTATGGAGTATTTGGACTTGTGTGATTCATGCATGATCAAGTCTCGTAGGCCACCATAAAGTGGTAACCAACTTCGACCTTGAAAGCATAGAGTTCCATCTGAACGGGTTTCGAATTTCTTCTGTATCATGCCATCCAATTTCTCCTTTTGGATGTCTTCTTGTTTCACCGCCTCAGTTTGAGCGTGAAGGATTTGAGTAGGAAAGTTGGAATTTATGGTTAAAACTAAGGCTCGGACTCGTAATGGTTTAATCCGTTCTTTTCGGCTTAGGGCGTCGGCTACTACGTTGGCTTTTCCTGGGTGGTAACGAATGTCGCAGTCATAATCACTTAGTAATTCCAACCAACGACGTTGTCTCATGTTTAGTTCTTTTTGGTCCAAAATGTGTTGTAGGCTTTTATGATCGGTGTATACAGTACATCTAGTACCGTATAGATAGTGCCTCCAGATTTTTAGTGCAAAGACCACAGCTCCTAACTCTAAGTCATGAGTGGTGTAATTTTCCTCATGAACCTTGAGTTGTCTTGATGCATAAGCCATGACCTTATCGCGTTGCATCAACACGGCACCTAACCCTTGGTGCGACGCATCACAATAGACTACAAAATCTTCGATCCCATCGGGCAATGCTAGGATAGGAGCACTACAAAGTTTCTGTTTGAGGGTTTGGAAAGCATTTTCTTCGTCTTCATTCCATACGTATTTCTTGTCTTTCTGAGTTAGCTTAGTCAAAGACTTTGCTATTGAGGAAAATCCTTCAATAAACCTTCGGTAATACCCAGCTAGACCCAGAAATTGACGAATTTCTGTAGGGGTGGTAGGTGTTGGCCAATTTTTGATAGCTTCAATTTTAGCGGGATCGACATGTAAACCGGTCTTGTCAATCACATGCCCAAGGAATTGTACAGTTTGAATCCAAAATTCACATTTGGAAAACTTCGCATACAATTTCTCTTCCTTGAGTAGTCCTAAAATTGTCCTCAGGTGTTCTTTGTGTTCCTCTTCGTTTTTGGAATAAATGAGAATGTCGTCTATGAATACAATCACGAATTTGTCCAAATATGGTTTACACACCCGATTCATGAGATCCATGAATACTGCCGGTGCATTTGTTAACCCAAATGGCATCACTTGGAATTCATGGTGACCATATCGTGTCCTAAAGGCTGTTTTTGGAATGTCTTCATCACGAACTCTAACTTGGTGGTAACCTGATCGTAGGTCAATTTTTGAGTAATAGGTTGAACCTTGCAATTGATCGAATAAGTCATCAATTCTTGGTAGTGGGTATCGGTTCTTTATGGTTAATTTGTTTAGTTCACGGTAGTCAATACACATTCGTAATGACCCATCTTTCTTCTTCACGAATAACACTGGAGCTCCCCAAGGTGAGGAACTAGGTCGAATAAATTCCTTGTCCGCAAGTTCTTGTAATTGATTTGATAGCTCTTGCATCTCTGAAGGTGCTAGCCGGTATGGTGCGCGGGCAACTGGCGCCGCTCCTGGTATTAAATCAATTCTGAACTCTATTTGACGATTTGGTGGTAGTCCGGGTAAGTCTTCTGGAAAGACTTCAGGAAACTCACGGGCAATAGGAACATCTTCGAGACGTTTTTCATCGGTTTTCTTTTCTGTTACATGGGCTAAGAAAGCATAACATCCTTTCTTAATGTACTTCATGGTTTTGATACATGAGATGATGTTTATTCGAGTTCCACTTTGATCACCTCGAATGATCAAAGTTTCATTGTCACTTGGAATGTGCACAACTCTTTCACCACAAATAATGTTAGCTTGATGTTTAGACAACCAATCCATGCCAATAACTACATCAAAACTTCCGAGTTCAATTGGCATAAGATTGATGTCAAAGGGGTGGTCTAAGAGATTAAGGGTACAGTTTGGGATTACGGTATTGGTATTTACTAAGTCACCGGTAGCTAGCTCAACATTATAACTAGTGGTTAAAGTGATTGATGGAATATCAAGTAAAGGCGCAATTCTAGTAGATATAAAGCTCATATCAGCACCAGAATCGAATAATACTTTAACAGGAATATTATTGAGTAAGAACGTACCGGTAACCACGTTCGGGTCCTGGTGTGGTTCTTCCTTTCCTATGACATAGGCCCTAGCACGAGCACCTCCGCCTTGGGGTCCTTGGTTTTGAGGACAGTTGTTCTTATAGTGTCCCCTTTCACCACAACCGAAACATGTAACTATGGGCTGTGTGTTAGCCCCAGTAGCTATACCCTTGCCTCTACAATCCTTGGCAAGATGTTCGGGCTTTTGGCACTTGTGGCATTTGGCCGGGCAAGGACCTTCGTGATGGTAATTGCACTTGGTACATTGTGGTTGATTACCCACGTACCTACCACCAGCTGGTGCAGCAACATAAGCCGTCGCGGCTTCCTATCTCTTGTTCTGTTGATTGTGGTGGTTGTTGTTTCGGGTTTGGTTGTTGTTGTTGTTGTTGTTGTTGTTGTTGTTGTTGTTGTTGTTGTTGTTGTTGTTGTTGTTGTTCCCACGGTTACCATCATATGGTCGTTTGTTGTTGTTGTTGTTACGGTAGTTGGAGTTGTTGGGATTGTTGGCATTGCTGTTGTTGGTGTTGTTGTTGGTGTTGAGGTTGTTTTGCTTGCGGGTTTCCGACATACGTACCACTTGATCCATGAGACTACGGGACATCCGCATAGCCTCATCAAGTTCTTTGGGATTTGCCGAAGTCACATTCCCCTGTATGCTTGAGGGAAGTCCCCAAATATACCTTTCTAACATCTTTTCCTTTGGGGAAACCATTGTTGGACAAAGTACCCTCAGTTCCTGGAATCTACGGTTGTAGGTCATGATATCATTTCCCTTAACCGTATGATCCCAGAACTCAACTTCCAACTTTTGTATCTCACTGCGTGGACAGTATTCCTTAATCATCATTTGTTTCAAATTAGCCCAAGTAATTTTGTAGGCATTCTCAATGCCCATGGGTTGAGCAATTGAGTTCCACCAGGACAAGGCCTCATTCAACAGAGTACTTGTGGCATACTGAACTTTATCCCCCTCGATACATTTACTAACAATGAACACCGACTCCGCCTTTTCGAACCAACGGGTCAAACCTACAGCCCCTTCAGTACCCTTGAATTTGAGGGGTTCACATTTCAGGTAGGAAATGAACGAGCAACCCTTTGGTACTGTAGTAACATTGGTCACCGGAGGGATAGGTCCTCCAAGGTTAAGACTGGCAAGTCTGGCAGTCTCTGCAGCTATAGCAGCCTCCGCAGCAATGGCGGCTTCCGCGGCTGCTGCAGCCTCAGCAGCTGCTGCAGCCTCAGCGGCTGCTGCAGCATCAGTAGCACCAGCAGCTGTGGCGGCTTCGGCAGCTGCTGCAGCTACGGCTGCTCGTTCCGCGACAAGTGCTGCATTGACACTGTCCTTTACCAGTTTGCGGATGGCGGCTTGCGTCATCGTTGGTGGTGTCTTTTTCTTGGGCGCCATGATTCTATTGTTCAAAAGATACGTTGTAATTAGAGAGTTGTGAGATGAGCACAATTTTTGATAAGAATAATAGGAAAATAATGTTTGAAACTTAAAAACATAACACATGATAGTATATAAAACAAGAGTTTTATTTATATAACGTTGATTACAAAATCGAACTTATTACAAGTTCATTCAAAACTTACTAACTGATACTTTCAGTTAGTAATTACAACGTTGTACTAAAGATAACTAGTACTATAACACTAGTCTAACGTCGGTTGGGAGGTTGTTGTAGTCCGGTTGGATTATTATTCCCGCGTGTTGCTAACACATCTACACTTTCGTTTGGACGGTATTCTTTGACATCCTTTCGGTATAGCCTTTGTTGTATGGAACTCATTTGAGTTTGCATTCCACACAAGTCATTCCTAAGTTGATACCTATCAAAGTTTGCAACATCTAACCGGATTTCTGCGGTGTTTAGGCGGTGAAGTAGTTTGTGAATTTGAACCGCATCCTGTTCTTGGGCCCTCTCAACCAAAGTGAGTCTATCCTTGACATTATCCAAGCCCGTCAAAGGATTTAAGACTACTTCCCCAACATGAGTCGAGTCACTCTTCACGTAGTTCATGTCAAGCTTAAACCAATATAGGTCGTCTCGAGCATTCATGGCATCCATTCTAGCAGAATTTACCTTGGATATACATTCGTGCATTTGACTTGCCATTCTTTGAACTTTGAGTTGGGTTAGGTTGAGAGCTTGTTTCAAAGAGTAGATTTCGTATTGAGCTGAGTTTGCGAACATATGTGTCGATGTAGATGTTCCACCGGTTTGGTGAGTAGAATTCGGAACTTGAGCTGGAGTGGTACGGTTAGATTCGGATGAAATTGGTGAAACCGGAGGTGGAGATGTCAATGGTGATAAATGTGGCACTACTAATAGTTCCTCCGCTTCCTCAATGTCATTAACCATTTCATGATCCTCTTCGTAATCATCGATGTTTATGTCCAAATCCATTTCAGGATCCTCGTCCGAATCTATATCTAGATCCTCATAAGGTTCTTCCTCGTCGTCGTAGTCAATTGGTTCAAAGTAAGGATCATCGGGTCCGGGAAGAATAGGTAAATACTCGGGCATAGCAGGAAGATGATCGGGAGATGGAGGTGCGGACATGATGTCTACAATTAGTATTTCGATGTCAAAATAAATCAAATGCTTATGGAAAATGCTCAAACTATGGCAATATGCATATAACAATATACAAATATGTTCATGTAGTATAACATGTGTAATAAGTCCATAATCTTCTGGAGGATGGAAGGCACGAAGAGCGGAAGGCTACAAAAATGTTTTTGCTTGTTATTGTAGTTATAGTTTAGGTCTCACTTAGACCCGTTTCTCTATAACCATGGCTCTGGTACCAATCTGTAACACCCCCAATTCATGATGCAGCGGAATTCAACTTGGGTGTTACTCGACGGCACAACAGTCATAATAATAGAAAACGATCTCTAAACGAATCGTAATAAAAAGAGTTGTCATTCATATTATTCAAATGTATCAAAGTTTACATAGTAAGGTCCCAAAATGATCCATTGTTTCAAAACACATCAATATAAAGTCTATGATGTTTTTATTGAATGACATAATAGTTTATAGCCTTCTTCCTTCGGTACGTGCCCTTCCCGCTCCATTCTTGATTATCATGGACCTGAAATACATGCTTAAGAGGTCAACACAAAGGTTGAGTGAAATTCATAGAGTTTGTTTATGGTTGAACACAATATGTTGGTAGTAATGAGTTAATTAGACTCATACTCATGTTAGAAAACAAAACAGTTATTATTATGTACTAAGCTCATGCAACCAATACGTTAACGGGTACCAATATCAATCGGCGGTTATGTTGCCCCGGTAAGTACTTTGCCGTCATACTTAATGTTTTCAAATATAGTGCATTCATTTGAACTAACTGCTCAAACAAATGGGATTCGTCAATCCCAATAGGCCTATTCACAATACTCGCGCTCACTAATACTAGTGATTAAATGGTTCATGATGGGGCCTAGGATTGGCAAGGTAGGTACTTAGTAATAATAAAACAATCAGGCAGCATACAGTTTCAAAGCATTGTGTTCGGTTTAAAAGTAGCATGTATTTCCCCCAAGGGTTTGTAAAACATTGAAGTAATGTAAGGTGGGGCTATGAACTCACCTTAAGTACGATAGCAAGTAATGAACGTGATAGACGGATCGTGTAGGTTTCTACGAGCAACCTAGAATAAAATGTTGCGACTTAGGATTTGTGTAAAGAATATAACGGAGTGCCTATATATATATATCTTGCAATTAGTCCATGATGAGGTATGATGTATATTTGTAAGTCTTTGTAAGAAAGATTTATGAACATGTATGTTTTGGTATATCGTTTACTACCGTTCGGGCTAACATATTTCAGAAGTCATGTTAGTAAGCGTTCGAGGAGCCAGGACACTTTAATTCGTAAATCCACAACTCATCTCGACGGCTTACATAATGAACTCCTCACATGAAGCTCCCTACTATTGTAGTAGTTGATAAAGTATATAGATATAAGTTTTGATCCGAAAAAGTTACATGTCTGATATTTGTATAAACTTAGGAAAGTTTATAGTACATGAAGATTGTTATTAGGGGTAGTTTTATAAGTCTTGTATGACCATTTGTCTTGGTAAAATCTCATGGTTTCCTTTTAGGTGAAGTAGATACAAATTGCTTGTTCATGTTATCGCCAATTTCATTGTTTCATGTTTACGCCTTTGTAAGTTGGCTTGGTCATTTCGTCATGGCCTAGCCATGACCTTTGGTCCTTGTTCCATGGTCATGAGACACTACCTTGGTTCTAGTCATGGTGGTAGTCTTGTTTATAGGTCATAAGACCTTTTATTCCTTTGAAAGTATAACAATAGTATAGTGACTTGAAATATGTAAATAGCTGTTAAGAAAATGAGAAATATCTCACTCAGAAGGCGTTTTCAAGGCTTGAGCCTCTTCATTCCTGAATGAAAACGTGATTCCGGACAACTTTTGTGTTTTAGCTTTTTCATGAATCGGACCAGAAAGGCCTCTTTTTGCGTGTTTTAGGTTCTGTCACAGAAACTTTTAGGCAGTTTTGCCGGAAATCTTTGGTAACTTCAAATCGCCATAACTTTTGACTCGTTTACTCTTTTTAGGTGGTTCAAATTGCTATGGTTTACTTGTTAAGTCCTCTACTGTAATATGTAATAATCCAATATAAAATTTTTACCATTTTGATCAGGTTATACCAAGATATTCACTAGTTTGCTTGTTTTAGTAACTTGTTTCAATAATTCATTACAACAACATCTTTTACTCATCATGATACATCATGGACATAATTACAACACATAATATAGCAAAGATAACATGTAAATGATATGAATATGAGAAATAAACAAGAAGCATGTTAGGTTTAGGCTTACAACTTTTGGCTTTCTAACTAAAGAAAGGAGTAACAAGTAAGGAAATGGACTTTGATAGACTAGCTTCAACCCTTTTTCACTTCAAGCAACCTTTCTACCCTTGGTATTCTTGAAAGATATGTAATGAAAGTTGAGGTGTATTGAGTGGATTTAAACTCAAGAGAAAACACCAAGTATGTTAGGGTTTGGAAGATTTTTGGTGAAAAATAAGCTAACTAGGGTTTCTATCTTGAAATAACTCTTGAACCTTGCAACAAATTAGAAGACTTAAAGCTAAATGTGAGATGTTTTGGTGTGTTGGGATGGCCGGCCAAGGGAAGGGGGAGAGGGGCTTTTATAGCTCAATGAGGAGGTTACAAAGTTAAGATCTTTTAGCCAAAAATCCACATGTATGCATCCTAGACATCAAGCCACAAGATCAAGCCACCAAAGGGTGTGACTCCCCCCCCCTATGGCGGTTCACAAAGGGATAAGGGGGGAGGTGGCTTGGCTTGGTATTATCCTTGGTTATTAGATGCATTTTGACTCCGGGAAATGCCAGCCGTAAATGATTAGGCCTTAAAACGTAAAACCGGGTGTCGTAAAATTATGAAACTTCAAAGTATTGTTAGAAATGTCCATATGTCCCATAATAAAATATAAAATGAGTGGTAGGTTCCATTTGGGTGGTAAAACCCTGCTAAAAGCTGGAAACACGGGTATAAACGCGTAATACGTAAAATGTACGAATATTGCGTAAAATTGAGAAAAGTAAAATGTTACTTTTCTAATATGATAAAAATGATTTAAAATGATTTATAATGTCTAGACTGGGCTCAGTCTGGTGTCGGTTGGTGTTAAATGTCTTTTAGACATCAAACCGGAAGCCTAAAAATCACGAAATGATTTATAAAATCAAAGAATGATTTTTAGTCAATGGAGGAGGGAAAAATATGTTGACTTATTTTAATAAGTTGAAAGCTCAAATCATCTTAGAAATGCGGTGCAGGTAAAAGCTAGGGTTACGGCTGAGTAAAAACGCCTAAAACTGAAAATTCCAGTTTTTCACGGCCGAGGTTTATTCTGGTCATATTTTTCTCAATCATGATTTATTCTCAAATAAATCATGAGTGTGTTAAACATTTTTCTGATGTGGGGTCACCTGACGGGGTCAAATTTCGTTGTGCGTAGAATTTCTGATTGCCGTTTTACCCTAAAACGTGTAATTCTGTGTAATTCCTTAATAACTTTCATGAAAATGATCTGACAAGTGTCAAACATTTAATTTTTCATGGAAATGATTTATCACTCGAGAATATGAAGTAAAAATCAACTTTCGGGAAAATTTCAGAAAGAAATGAATAGTAAAAATGAATAGTAACATGAATAGTAAAATTTTCCGAAAATAGAAATTAACCTGAAATTGCGAATTGTTACAAACACTATTCGAATATCTGTAGACCACTCGTTTCAAGTGAAATTATATTATTATCGAAATAAATACAAAATGGAGCCCAAGACCATTTCAAAAAGATAGATTTAGTACAGGTTCAAACTTAAAGTCTATATATGCAAAATATGTTTTGTCAAGTTAATTTTTGGGTCTCAATATGATAAATACAATTAGGGGATGCTCGTCCATTAAATTCTCTATTTTCCCCATGTAATTGTAAAATAAATAAACGTCAAAAACATAAATCAAGAAGTCATTTACTCAAGTATGAAAAACGGGCAAGCTAATGAGTTTCAAAATATGACCTTTAGAATTGGAGAAAAATGTGTGCTAAAGAGCATTGAACAACTCACTTAGATTAACATGAACACATCTAACAATCCCATTCTGAACAGATCATGAGAAAACCCATCAAAGTAGTATGTGATGTTAGAATTTATTCTTTGACTACTATTGTTGGATCTGATCATTACAATTCATTTGCCATTTGAAACATGTTATTAAGGGCTATTTGGATATCGTATTTTCAGCAGACCTTTTGGTGCCTTGACATGTTATTAAGGTCTGTTTGGATAACAACCATTTTAGTGGCTTGACATCTATGTCAATAGCCCTGGATAAATATTCTGTCAAACCTAACCCGACCCGTTACTGGTTCACTTATCGTGCCACATATACAATATATAAAGCAAATACACATAACACACCTTGAGAGTCCCCATAGCTGATGCATTCCTTCTCTTAGCTCGCTATGGAGCTTCGTCCATGAATTCTTTGGCGTGGAAAGAACATTGCAAGCAAGTTCTCCTTGAAATCCTCCTGCGACTGAAATTTTTGTCATAATCGGTCAATCTTCATGTAGTAAAACCGAATCCAGGTTTCAGGCATTTTTGTTATATCATCTAGCTTAAAAACATCTACTCGTCATGATTATTGTTGTTTTTTTGTATTATGAATTATTAGTATAATCAAAATGGTATTAGCTAACCCTTTTTTCACCCGGTCGTAATTTTTTTTTATTACGAAAGAGTCTGATAGAGCACAACGTTTATTATTTAGTGACCATACATGTGATGATCTGACCTTTCACACCCATATTTTGTCTCTATTATAATCATAATCTTGGTCCCACTCTGTTTTCCAACCCCTAACCCTGTCATGGCCTCTGCTTCGAATTCTATTCTTGTTGCTCTCTCTTTCCTTCCTTTACCTTTCTCTAGGCTACTTCTTTCTCCTTTATCTCTCTAACCCATTCGTGCAAAAACCGATAACAAAAGTATTTGTTATTACGTAACATTAATTAATTAAAACATGACAAAAATTAAGAACATGTTACATAAATGGTCGGTGTGGTTTGGCATAAATTACGGAGTCGGTCTCTAATGCTAAATTGACGTTAGCTCAGCGGGTGACGAATCAGAGGGTGCGAGGGGTAATCTAATTTAAGACTCAACGCTCCTAGTCCTAATCAGAGGGTGTGAGGGGTAAAATACACAGCGTATCAACTTCATAGCATTTCAACAAATTAGAAACTTAAAAAAAAAAAATTATAAAAAACCACCGAAATTTCTTTTTTTGGGCAAACTTGCGTTAAATTGAACAAAATGGATCAAGAGCGATTTACTTAATTAAAACAACATTATTCAACATTCACTTAAGCTCATAGACCCCATACATGGTTCCCCGGGCACAAATGGATGAAGAGCATTTTGCACTATTTTGATTTTCAGCTTATTAGTTTTTCAACATTCACTTAAGCTCATAAACCCAACATCTAAGGTAACACTGTAACAATTCACAATTTCAGGTTAACTTTTATTCCCGAAAATTTCACTATTCACTTTTTACTATTCACTTTTCACTATTCATCTCAGAAATTTTTATTTCATATTCTCGTAAGTTAAACTATTTTAACGATAATCCGAGAATTTGACGCTCGTCGGATCATTTCTGCAAAAATCACAAAGCCGTGTCCGAGATTTACTTTTAGGTTTAAACGTCCTTCCAGCATCCCGATATATCCATAAAACATTATAAACAATAGAAATATGATTTTCTCTCATTTTAGGACAATTCCAAAAGTTTTGGAATTTTACGTTTTTCAGTTCAGCGTTTTACGCGAATTACGCGTTTTAGACCCGTGTTTCCAGTTTTTAGCAGGGTTTTAGCACCCGATAGAACCTACCACTCATTTTATATTTTATTATGGACTATATTGACATGTTTAGCAATACTTTCAAATTTCATATTTTTAGGATACCCGGTTTTACGTTTCATGACTTAACAACTTACGGTTAGCGATTTACGGAGTCAAAACTAGCTACATACTTAGGATAATACCATCAAAAGTCCACACCTTGTTCTCCAAGTTCTTGAACCGCCACTAGGGGGGGGGGGCATTCACACTTGTGGCATGATCTCATGACTTTAGCCATTAGATCAATATTTATTTACAACTTTGTCTCCAAGTTTTAGCACTTTCCTAGTCACCTTCCTAACCTCCTCATTTTTAGTATAAAAGTATGCTCATGTCTTCCTTTCTTCACCACAAAAACGCCACATCCTTATATCATAGCACCATGATCCTTTGATCTTCAATATACAAGTTACACTACAAAGTTCAAGGTCTTAGTATTCTCTACCTAGTTCTTAAGTTTGTTTGGTGATTCCATGGTTGAATTAGGAGCTACACAAGGTTACTAGGGCTGAAGTTAAATGGTTTTCACAAGGGTTAGATCAAGGCTAGCAAGGGTTACAAGAGTTATGGTGAAGGGTTTACAAGATTAGGTTTAGTGTCCTAGTTCATACTTGACTTCCTTTCTTAAGTGAAAGCCAAAAGTTGTAAGAAACCCTTATACACTTTCTTGCTCAATATCATTTTCATGCTTATTATGTTTCTTTCATGCTATATATGGTCTTTGTATTGTGTTCATGATGTTTAAAAATGGATAAAACAAGTATTGGTATACATATGTTAACTTATGACAAGTAAACAAGCAAACTAGTGATTTTTATGGAAAACCACGACCACAATAGTATAACTTCGATATTTGACACTTACTTATTGTTAAAGAGGACTTAACAAGGAAAACATAGCAATTTGAATCACCCAAAACGAGTACACGAGTCAAAAGTTATGACCATTTGAAGTTAGCGAAACCAAAACGGCAAAACTGCCTAAATAGCATTCTGATCAAATTTTGATTTTGAAAGTCCCACTTCTGGTCCGAATCATCAAAAAGTTAAAACACGAAAGTTGTCTGGAACGACGTTTTCGTTCAGGAGCAAAGAAGCTCGAGCCCTGAAAACGCTTTCCGAGTGATAATTTTCTTCAAATTCTTAACAGCCATTTTTAGACCAAAGTCACTATATAATAGTTATGATTTACTAAGACCAAGAGGTCTAATGACCTAAAGCCAAGACCACAACCATGGCTAAAGCCAAGGTTGAGTCTCAAGACCATGGTAATAATGACCAAGGTCACGGCAAAGCCACGGCTAAAGACCATGTAACTTTTAAAGATCAAAACTTATATATATGTTATCAAATACTACAATAGTAGGGAGCCTCATGTGAGGAGTTCATTAAGTAAGCCGTCGAGACGAGTTGTGGATTTACGAATTAAAGTGTCCTGGCTCCTCGAACGTTTACTCCATGACTTCTGAATTATGTCGGCCCGAACGGTAGTAAGAGATGTACAACCTATACATGTTTATATTCAAAGACTTACACTATATACTAAGTACTAAATCATGAACATTATGCAAGACATATATAGGCAATTCTTCGTATTCTTAGACGTTACTCTAAACCTAAGTCACAACGTTCTATTATAGGCTGCTCTTAGAGACTTTCGCGATTCGACTAAAACTTTCATTTCTCATCACTTAAGCTTAAGGTGAGTCATAGCCCCTACTCTTTTCATACTTGTTTTAACTCTTGGGGGGGATACATGCTCAACTACTTGCTTACTTGTACAAATACTCTTAAACATTTATACTTGATTGTGTTATACTTGATTGGCATTTTACTTGATTGCGTTATACATACTTGTTACACTATACTTGCTTAATTTAAATACAAGATTCGTATTTACATGCATACATAATACTCTATTCTGTCAGAGAGGTATTGGTAGTACTCATGGGAAGATGCCCCCTACCCTTGTGTCTATACTTGACCTTGGATGACGTAGTACTATTTGGGAAGATGCCCCCGCCCTTGTGTCTATTCTTGACCTTGGGTGAATATAATCTGGTGCATTGTATAAACTAACTTTTAGCAGTGGGTTGTGGACACACAGGTTGCAAGTCTCTTATGGCGGGACTTGCAACTGAGTGGATTCACAATGCCTTTGCTATGTGAACATTCTTTATAAGCTTTTCAACTGTTTTAAGACAAACTCTATGAACTCACCAACCATTGTGTTGACACTTTAGCATGTTTATCTCAGGTTAGTAAGGAGATAGCTAGTGCGTGGAACTTAGAGTCAAGCTGCATATTCTGAAGACTTACGCTTTTATCATTTACCATTCAAAACTTTGTATACATTTATGTATCATACTTTGGAATCTCAAGTTTGTAACTCGGAATTTATTAATCGAATGGTAACTTTTCAAAACGTCCCATTTAGAGTTCGTTTTCTATACCTTGTACTTTGTATTATGAAGTAGCACCCCTATGACACAGTCTTCCGCTGCGGTATTTTGGGGCTGTTACAAACACAATCGGCCGCTTAATCCCGTATCACTAATATCTGAATTTGGACTAAAATTCATATGTACAATATAAACAACTTAGTCACAAAAACATTATTAGACCCAATTCAATTTAGACAATCATGATTATAATTGGCCAAATCAGTTTCTACTATTTTCCCTACTTGTTTCTATTACACAGAAGAATCACTTATATAGATTTACAGCAATAACATGAAACTGACCTTACATTCTTCTTTTCTTTCCAGATGAGTTCGATGTTGTATGTTCTTCAGAAGCTTTCTTTTACTCCTCAAGTCTCCTCACCTAAGAGATTTACATTGCTGTCATAATCTTCATCCTTTGCAGCCTGAATTAGTAAGAAAAGTTGTTGTTAAATATGATAAGAATAATTAATAATTAACCTTGTTATAATGAGTGATGTAGTTCGTTATAAATGACGATACTAAATTGAATCAATGCAAGCAAGACTTGTATAACGTAGGGAAACAGTTATGCCGTAATTCAAATTTAGAGAAAAATACTTTCCTATGCACAATGAACATATTTCTAATTGGCAAAATAATACAACCTACTCGACGTACAACTAATCGAACCATAATCAAACTCGTGCGTCATAATATTATCGACCTTTACAATCTCGTTAATCATGTGCGTTCCTTCTTCCGCCAACATAACCAACATGATCACGAAATATATTTTGTTAGTTGGTTTTTTATAATTAGATTAGATTAGGGGCTGTTCAGGATTGCTCAACAGAAAACACTTCCTGCTTATATTCTTTTTTTCTTAGTAAATACAACGTTTTAGTCTCATATTTAACATCAGGAGGGTCTTTGTTTAACCATAATAAAACAACCAATTTCAAAAACCAAAATATAACAAATAAACATTTATGTTTATATCTAAGGAAAAATCGTACCTTTAGTTAATCACGGATGCAACATAAACAAAAACAATCTTGTGGGACAAAAAATAGCCAAAATAGGCACCCATCTTGCATCTCCAAAAACCCAAAGCACAAAAAAATTTCATGTGTGCGCTTAAACGCCTGTATGCCATTAAGGAAGAAAACCAAAAATCATAAAAAGGAAACTGAATATCTAATTAAATCAAGCCGGAAAAAATATATATATACCTCATCTTCCTCATCACCAATCGTGACTCAAGGGTGAAGGTAATCTTCTCTAGAATCGCTGTTACCCATAAGCTTTGTGTGGTGGTTGTGGAAGGATATCGATCTGGGTTTCTTTCTTTTTTTCTTTTTTTTTTTTTTTTTTTTTTTTTTTTTTTGGGTTCCTGAATTCTTAATCAGGTAGAGAGAAGATTAATGGTAAGGTGAGTGTTTTGAGTATTTGTGTTTTAGATGGAAGAATCTTGAAGAGTGCAGGAAACATAAGAGGGATTTGTGTGTGTCAATGGGAGAAGAAGGTTCTAGGTTATTGTGGAGATGAGCAGAAAATATGAAGGGGAAAACGGAACGGGAATAGTGAAAAAAAAATGAACAGTGGTTCAAACAGTTGTTTTACGGGGTAGCAACCAATAGGAAGGCGCTTTGTGTATAACGGGAATTTTGGGTTTTAGAATATTGGTATAATTAATATTACAAACTTTAAATAATATATTAATTAATAATTAGTTAAAAGTAAAATAGTCATTATGCAAAAAAAAAAAAAAAAAAAGTAGGATAGAACAAACAGTAAAATTTATATTTTCTCAAACTATGTGTATTTGTTTTGAGTTGTGAGAATTATTTTGAAACCTAAAAGTAGTTGATTAACTTTGTATAGAAATGCTAAAAGACAAATTCAAAAATCATATAATAAAATTTAAGAAAATAAATTTGAGGAGAGACCCTTATTTTTACAAGTGACACCTCATTGTTTTTTGGTTTATTTTATTTGTATTTTTCTTTTATTTTTATAAATTTGTTTTATATCATAAACTGTGAAATGTAAAATGTCAAATAAAGAATATAAAGTTTATCAAGTTTAAAGTATTAAATTGACAAAAATATAAAATAAAAACTAATAAAAAAACGTATTATACTATAAACAGTGAGTCAAAAAGGATAAAAAGATACGAAACATATGTACTTTTTGTTAGCTAAAAAAGCACCAATAACATAAACCTCAATTTGATTGTATTAAAATAGGACGGTGGTACAAAGTGGAAAACGATGTAACTTGACCAAACAAAAGTTGACAAGTATCGACATTCCTGAAATATTCCACGCGTCACACATACAAACCCATTTCAATCTATTAAAAAAAAAAAAAAAAAAAAAAAAAAAAAAAAAAAAAAAAAACAGTAAGCAGATCTAAGCCCAAAAGAAGAAACACACGTGTCACTCCCGCTCCTGGTTCCAAATTCCAAACCACAGTAACATACATACAAATTAGCCTTCTTCTAGTATTTATACAAATCAAAAATGAAAACTTAAATAAACTTAACATATCTCACGGCGCACGTTATCACTTTTCACTTTATATCCCTAGTACCACCTGAACAACCAACCAGATCACTTTTTTTTGTCAGATCTACTCTCAGATCGGTTTTTACATCTTCCTTTTGTTCTGCGCACAGGTATAATATATATCATAATGCTTCCATTAATTTCTGTTAAACACGATCAAGTTTTTTTTTTTAATGTGAATGTGATCACTCTGCTTTTAATTACTATATGAAATGTTGTACGTAGTATTATTATTATCTCATCTGCAATACATACAGGTGGATTTCAAGTCTTCAAAAATGAAAATGAAAAAAAGAAACTCTGCTTGCCGACATATAATAAACGCACTTGTTACATTTTATCTTCCCGCCTGCCTGCCTGCATAGAAAAGTGAATTTATTAGTATTTGCAACTGGCATTAATTTAATCCCTGAATGTATATGAAAATTTGGAATATTCATACACACTTACACAGTTTTTATGGAATTTAATTTGAATGTGATATGTCTATTGCATTTGTTATTTTTTATTTTTTTAATTACCTATATTTTACACTCTGTTTTTGCACACTTGATCTGTTTAATTTGCTGAAATGCTGTAGGGTTTTTTTTTTTTTTTTTTTTTTTTTTTTTTTTTTAATTTTTTTTTAATATTATTGTTATTGTTATTGTTATTGTTATTGTTATTAATGTCTCATATGCATTAAGAAATTACAGACTTAAAAAAATGAAATGAAAAAAATGTCATTTTTGCCTCTTAGGCTACGTGTTGGATGGTTTTCCCCCATATTTTGTGAGACGACCAAGTTGTGTGGAGAGAGTAAATAATTTGTGTTTAAGTGGGTATGTTTGGGTCGTAAAGTTGGTGGTATGTTTGGTTAAGTAGAAAGTTGGTCACCATTACACAGCCTTATGTCCGCGTCTTAAAAGAAACAAACACACTTCTTTCATTTCCTTTTCCTGTGTACAAAAGTGAATAAACACTTTCAGACACTACTGGAATTATTATGTAATTTATTATTTGCAATTGGCATTAATTTAATCCCTTGAATGAGATTGCCTCTTGTTATATGAAATTTTGGAATTTTTATATTCAGTAATCTATCGGCTTACTGATTTAAACACACACACTTGCACATTTTTGGACCCAAGGCCTTTGGTCTATTGGTACGTGAGTTGCCCACCACCAACCTAGAGGTTGTGGGTTCAAGCCTCGCCGGAGGCATTTGTGAGATATGTGGTATAGGGTGTGAAAAGAATTGCCGTTCAAAATATTTAAAAAAAAAAACACACTTGCACATTTTTGGTAGTCACACTTGTTTCGCTTGAGTTAATCAGTATATTCAATTGTAAATACTTAAATAATCTATCATTTGAGTGAGTATATTGATATGAAATGTATAAATAGTTTCATGTCAATGGTGTTGTATTGATTGTTTCTTTCAAATGAGTTTAGTTAGTGATGTGATTGATACTGAGTAATTTGATATGCAATTAATTGACTGTTATGAGTGGTCTGTTTGGCAGATTCTGTAGCGACTTTATCTGCTGCGCCTGAATATGAGAGGGCGGCAAAGGGAAGTAATCAATGGTACATACAAGCGCGCTTCTTCCAAAGATCGCCTCAGTGCTCAAGACAGAGAAGATGGTTTAGGTGGTACTTTTACTTTGCTCTTGTGGCTTCATGTAATCATGTTTATCGTTTACTATGTCATGTAACTTAGTAGAGGACGACAGAAATTTCATAACTTTTAAATGGCAATCACTTTGACCAAGTTGAGATGATGCAGGAGTGCATATTACTCGCTCGGTAACTAAAATAATGTCTGAATATTAGCAAAATAAAGTTTTAAAATGTGTAAATATTGCTTGTAACATTGTTGGATGTTACCAAAATATTGCAGAATTATGAGTGCTTGGTCTTTTTGCCTCTATTTCTCGTTTCATTTTTTTAGGAGTTAGTATTTTATTTCGAGAATAATTGAAATGTTTGCTTGTAGGGAATGATACTGGAAAAGGATCCGGAAACCCACCTTGGATCCGTTCATTGCCACATGTCATCGTGGCAGCTCTTTCATCGTTCTTATTCGGATACCATCTCGGGTATGCACCACAAATTTAAAACGCAGGCTATTTTACTTGCACATGGTTGTTGAAATGTGGCTAAATTATTTTATAATATCTTCAAATGTCAATCTTGTACACAGGGTGGTTAATGACACACTAGAAAGTATTTCTGTTGACCTTGGATTTCACGGGGATACAATGGCTGAAGGTTTGGTGGTCAGTACATGTTTAGGAGGTGCTTTTTTTGGATCTACAATCAGTGGATGGATTGCTGATGGGATTGGACGTCGAAGGTCATTCCAATTGTGTGCCATACCAATGATAATCGGTGCTTCAATGAGGTGTACATTTTATCTATGCTGTTAAGGTGTTTAATTTCGCTAAATTTATCTGGAATTTAGTTTCAAAATTTATCGCTTCTGAAGTGAAATTATAAATGGCATTGTTGGGGTTTGGCCTATTATAATTCAATAGTAATGATCAGAATTGCCTCGTAACAGTTTATAGTGCTCATTTTAATTTCCATAGCGGAATTTTTTTTGAGCAATAATGTACTGGTATAAACTATAATATTCCCAATGAGAGATATGTCATAGCTCTGACAGTAGTCTGACTTCTTATTGGAGGTGCCTAATGATATTCAAACTAAAAATTGCAGTGCCACAGCAAATGGTCTTGGAGGTATGCTTCTCGGAAGATTTCTTGTAGGAACCGGGATGGGTGTTAGCCCTCCTGTTGCAGCTCTGTACATTACAGAGGTAGAAGTTTGATCGAACTCTTTCATTTTTTGCTCGCATACTTTGTTGTTTTGGCATTCCAAATTATCCTTTTTCTGACCTTTTATCATGAAAAGTTAGGTTTCACCAGCTTTTGTGCGAGGCACATACGGGAGCTTCACTCAGATTGCAACATGTCTTGGACTTATATGTTCTTTCTTTATTGGGATACCAGCAAAGGATGTTTCCCGTTGGTAGGGAACATGATATGTAATTGCTAATTTCTTATACAACCACTTTGGATTTGCAATAATCTTTTATTGATTATTGGATTAGGTGGCGTGTGTGCTTTTGGGTATCTACTGTTCCAGCAGCTTTGCTTGCTCTTCTGATGGAGTTCTGTGCAGAAAGTCCTCATTGGCTTTTTAAGGTTAAAATTGCTCATTGCCCCCTTTCATTGTCTATTGGGTATTTTTTGGTTGATATCTATCCGCATCCACTTATGACATCTTAGTTACATGTATATCAACGTAGAAAATGTTGCACTTTTCTGTAGGACCCGATTCCATAATGATTTTTATTATAGTAAACTTATTTTATTTTATCTAATTTAGAGAGGAAGAAGTGCTGATGCCGAAGCAGAGTTCGCAAAGCTTCTAGGAGGATTACATGTCAAATCTTCAATGGCAGAACTATCCAAGACAGACAGAGGGGATGAAGTAGATGGAGTAAAGCTCTCAGAGCTGTTTTATGGACGTCATTCTAGAGGTATAGATATTACCACAACTGCTACCCTTTTATTCCAATGGGATATATCTTTGTTTTTTCTTAATAATCTCTCGCTTACTGTGCTGTAGTGGTTTTCATTGGGTCTGCTCTGCTTGCTCTGCAACAATTTTCTGGCATAAATGCTGTTTTCTATTTCTCTTCAACTGTCTTCAAGAGTGCTGGAGTACCTCCGGATATTGCCAACATGTCTGTTGGAGTAGTTAACTTATCAGGTTATATTTCACCAAGATATACCATGCTCTTCCATAGTAGATGCCATTGTGAATATTTATTGATATTTATCTTATTATTCCTTCACAGGCTCAATAGTTGCAATGATTTTGATGGATAAACTGGGAAGGAAGGCTCTTCTTCTTGGAAGTTTTATGGGCATGGTATATAAACCATGCTAAATTGCTAACTACACGTAAGATCAGATGGTCTTAGCTTAATTTGTAATTTTTGACTTTTTTATTTATGGGCTGATTCAGGCAATGTCAATGGGCATGCAAGCAGTTGCGGGGAGTAGCTTAGTGTCAGGGTCTCCGGTGGTGTACCTCTCTGTTGGTGGCGTGCTTTTGTGAGTATTCATCCACTTTATCAGGATGATAAGCTAATGGTTCTTCAGTAGCCAAAACTCCATTTTTGCCAAATCGACTGAAATGCTTGATACTTAAATAGAGTTTGAAGCATAAAGAATTAAAATAAAAGACAAAAAAGGAACATGTCTTAAAATAGAATCTTTCTTATGCTGACTTGCTAGGATATATTTCGACCTCCAATTTATGATGTGTTTATCTAATGCAGGTTTGTGTTGTCATTTGCCATGGGTGTGGGGCCGGTACCTGGTCTTCTCTTGTCAGAAATATTCCCAGGCCGAATTAGAGCAAAGGCTATGGCTATCTGCATGGCTGTACATTGGGTAAACCCATTCTCCTTGACATCAACATTTGGTTCAACTTCGCCTCTTACTATTCTATAAAATATTTAACAATCTATTCTCTAGGATTAAAATTCCAAGTTTCTCGATTCTTCTTTATACTGTTATATTTGCTTATGGCACTTTATACAGGTTATAAATTTCTTTGTTGGTTTGCTGTTTTTGCGGATGCTGGAGCAAGTTGGGCCACTGATACTATACACAGTTTTCGCAAGCTTTTGCTTGGTGGGATTTTTATTTGTCAGGAGGAATGTTGTGGAAACAAAAGGAAAAACTTTGCAAGAGATTGAGATGGCACTTCTTCCCGCTAGCGCCACTTCTTCCATCTAAGCTAATGGTAATTGCTATGCTCTGTGGCTTCAAATTCTTTTGGCTTTGTACACACACACACACACACACACACACACACACACACATTCGATGTCATTCCTTACGGATTTCATCTAATTATCAGTAGATAATCTTTGATATACAGGGTTGATACCTTCTTGGGTATTAGTGTGATGTAGTTGTGGAATTCTGCTTTTCTCCTGGATTCAACTTGTCGCCTTTTGGTGCGAGATATGCACTTTTATCAGTGGAAAGAATTTTTGGGGAACATACCCGAGGAGGGGTATAAGGGGCAGAGAGTTTATGTTCCACCTGTCATGGTTTTATATATAGTCTATGAGGCTGAGCTTGTTCAGCTGTAGAAGGTGAGGCTATAAGCAATTAGCGGCTTAGCGAAAGACGTTCGTATTTAGCTCTTTTTTTTTTTTTTTTTTTTTTTTTTTTTTTTTTTTTTTTTTAATTAAAACTTTATAAGAGTCCAGCCATGAGGAACCAATATAGGTTTTTTCTAGTGGTTTAGAATATATTGAATTTTGGTCTGTATATAACAGGAAAAAGTTCATAATACCACGTTACTATGTTCACTTGTATGATAGTTTGCACATCCAGAAATTTGTGTTTGATCTGTCAAAATTCAAATCACATGTACACAGGTTCATGTTATTGAGTGTTTAAAAAAACATGCAACAAAAAAACATGTTGAAAATTTATGATGCGTTTCTAAAAGAATATGACAAGATTAGGTGGTGTTTGGATGTGTGTTTTGAGACCAACAATATGATATAGAATAATAAGTTATGGCCTTATGGGAAACAATCATGTATATTGTGCCACTTATCAGGTTTGAACCCTTGACTTATAATGTGTGTATGAAAGTGATCTTGCCAATCTCTTGAAAAGGGAGAGCTTTACCCAGTTTGAATCTGTGTGGTGTTGAGTTCAAACATTGTGGACTAGTCGGTTAAAAAATCGAAAACCATGGTTATCAAAAATGTGTGTATGTAACTATATATGGTGACATTGGGCTAATGTTCCGTTGGTTAGTAGTTCACATATGTAACCTCTTGATAGAAAATGCACTTCAAATGTTGATGTAAGCTAGTGCTCATTCTTTAAGAAATTGCATTCTTTTGAAAATGGGCTTTATCTTAGTTTGTTATAAATGCTCATTTCAATGTTTTAACATATCAAAATTTCTTTAACAAGTGAATGTGATATCTTAGTGGTTGAAAAAGAATAACAATTATTTTGTCCTAAAAACCGTGAAACATGCCAGTACTAAGCGGACACTTATTATAAAACGAGAAATACATTCTTAATGGTTCTTTTCGAGTTATCGTCGGTTTTGAAGGGGACACTTATTATAAAACGAGAAATACATTCTTAAAGGTTCTTTTCGAGTTATCGGCAGTTTCGAAGGGCATAAACGAGACGAATAGCTAAAGTTGGAGGGCGTAATACGTCATCTCATATTTTTATCATTTTTCATGCCACATGTATACATTCGTGTCGTAGTGCGTTACATGCTATATGTCGTAATTAATATGCCGTAGTCAAAACACACGCACACTTCCACATGTTTCTCAACCGAAACTAGTTAAGGTTCGTTAAGAAAACGTTAGGGTTTCTCCCACTGGGATATCAAGATCTTCCCTCATCGTTTATCATTTTCACATATTTTTCTCATAGAGTGATGAGCAGTAAGCTGATTTCTTCATCAAGATCTTATATGGGCATTTCATTTCTTTGGGTTCTTCACAAAACCCTTCAAGAAATTTACATGGAATCCAATATATGAGCCTATGAGGTGAGTTTGATCTCTCTTCACTTTTGCTCTCTTGTTACTATTAAGTCTGCTATGTTAACCTTCTTGTCTATTGTTATAATTTGGTATACACACATCATTTTTACTTTTGTATTCATCTAGATAGCTTAGTATGTTTATTTACATGCCTATATAAGTTTATGTTTGCATTACGATACCCGCGTTGGCGTCCTTCATCATGCAACTCATCAATTTGTGCTATTGCAATGCTAGTTTTTATTTTTTTATTTTTTTTTATTTTATTTATTTATTTATTTTTTTGTCGAGTAGGACAATGAAGTATGTTTTTCATATTTTGTGTTGCTCAATGATGATTATATGTAGAAATATTGCAATTATGTAACTTCTAAACTAGAATGCCTTTGGTTACTTGAATGCATTCGATGTAATTGTGTGCTTCTATTAATAAAATATAATTGCCGTTAAAAAGATGTAATTAAGTGCTTTTGCTAATTTTATTTGACTAACTTTTAATGACTCGGAAATGCCCGTTTATGTTCACAATATATATAACATGTGATAAGCTATCTTTCGAATTTTGAGTTATAGCCAAAATTGTAACTTGATATGGGAGTGCACAAGTTTGTAACCCCATGCCGTTTACAAATTTTTTTGTATTGTTATCGACTTCTACCATTTAGCTAGACTGCTAATACAATTTTAGACGTGGTAAAAATATGCATACCCTTGGTTTAGTTTTACAAGCTTGTAGCGAGGAAACGCTCTATTACCTTAGCAGCTAGTTTAGTATAACAATTGAGTGGCCCGTTGTTTTCTCCGCCTCGTTGACCTAGTTATGTACTATAATTATAGCTTAGGCCGCAACTCACCAAACACATTTTTTTGTGCATCATTTCACAAGATAGGTTTCCGTCTATCAACGTGACGAGATCTAAACCAATCAATCTACTCTTAAGATTTTACTGCATTTAAGAATAAAGTAAGCATGTCTTCTTCGTTTTTCGATTTTTTATGTGCATCAATCAGGATTTTTTGTGTTTGAATGTTCATGATTATCCATGTTTCATTTTCAACTTTGCCAACTTTCTGGTTGTTGTCCGATTGAATTAGGGTTTCGTCCATGAGAGTGGTGCCAGCACACATTGCTTCTCGCTTTTTGTGCTTGTTTCCGTTGATCATTTACATTCATGATTGTAGTCTATTCAATAATTATCCATAATTGCTATTCGATAATTGAATGTAGATCTATCTGTTTCTTTGTTGTAATTTTGATCAGGAATTGAAGTAATCTAAAAAACCGTCTTTGCATTAACTGAATGTAGATCTATCTGTTTCTTTGTTGTAAATTTGATCAGGAATTGAAGTAATCTGAAAAACCGTCTTTGCATTAACTGTCACATTTGCTATATATGATGTGTACGCGTATAATTATTTTATATTTCAAGGGGGCTTATGGAGTGATTCCTGCCATACTTTCTGAAGAGTGTTGTACATTATTTTAAACTTTTGCATACTGTGAAGCTTGATGTCAGATAATTTGTTTATACTCTAGTCGAAATACTGTAAACAAGTATGAACTAAATCTTGTATGCTACTCTATTAATCCCCCCCCCCCCCCCAACAAAAGAATAGTACTAAAAGAGTAGAAGACTTGCTACACAAGAGTTAACTGATTAAGCGGCCCATAAAGAACCCTTAATGGAACCTCATAATCTCAGTCATCGCGATCAAGGTTTTTAAGTTGATGAATGTTTATGATCAGCTGCATAATATAATTTATATGTTTTTATGCACATACAATTTTGAGCTATACCCTTTATTTTACAACAATGTTAACGGTGGTCACTTGGATCCAGTTTCGAGAGACATGTCTGACACCGATGAGAAACCACGGAAATATCGAAAGTTGAGTGATATATACAAAGAATATGAACCTATTCGTGGTGTTGGTGGTGCTAAAAGAAAGACGCCTTTGTCAAAAGGCTCCGGTAAACGTGGCAGAAAGACTTCATTGTCTGTAAGATGTGAAGCAAGCACTTCTGGAACCAAAAAGGTACTTGTGTTCTTTTTTAAATCTATTTATTTATTTTTATCTATCTCCATGTTAAAAAAGGTTCTCAATGTTATGATCCATAATCATATCAGAGATAATTATTTCAATATTGGTTCAGGAACAACTATTATGATCCTCCAAAATATGTGTCCAACTTCCTATCTTAAATTCTCTCAAATAAATGTCCAGTTAGAAAACAAATTACCAATAATTCCAATCGACCTAAGTTATACACAATTGCAAAACTGATTTTTTTTACCTTCAAGACTATGTAAAGGTAAATTCGACATCTGACTAGTAAAGAGTTTAATAATCGCAAATTATTACATCTGTGTGCTCTTTGTCTAATGGACACTTATTTTGGGACAAAATTTATAGTTCATTATTCTTTCGTGATTCAGGGTTCTCTGTCTCGTGGACGTAAAAAGGGTACAGAGATGGTTAAAAAAGAAATGCCAAAAAATTTGAGGCTTCAGCTGGGTGGGTGTAACCATCAGAATACAGAAAAAAATGACTGTTCAGTATCTGCACATGGGATGAAAAAGGTCCAACTGGCTCTGCCTATCATGACTCTGTCGCAGTATATATTAACGTCTTCGAATGATGAAATTATCGCAGCGCTTGGGTTGCTTAGCTTCTCTAATGAGCCGCCTGCTTCAGGTCTTGGTTTACCTGAGTCTGAGCCAATTGAACCTGAGACTTTAGTGTGCGTTATGAATAGAAACCCTTCTGAGTTCTGTACTGAAATTGCCAAAAATTACATGAGAAGTGGTTATCCTAGCTTGTAGGGAGCAATCAAGATAGGGATAGATAGGCATGGTTATATTTGTGTTAATATAGGAAAACTATTATGTTAGTTTGGTGCTTTGGTTAAGTTGGAATGGTTCTGTGCATCTTTTGAATTTTCCTTGCTACTAAATTGCTTACTTTATGTTTATCTGCTATTCAAGTTTGGTGATTAGGATTGGTTTGCAGACGAATTGGGTTCTGTTGTGCCCTTTTTTTCAAATTACTTTGTGTTTTTTTGCGTGGTTGGGTATTGGAGGTTTTTCGTTCTGGTTCGTTTGTTGAACATATTTTATTGTCAGGTGGTTTTGTTTTGTTTTTGGTTGAAGTGTTTGATAAAAAGTCTTGGATCTAGTTTTTTCATGGTGGCTCGGCATCCTTATAATATGCTAGCTATAAAACATCTTTGAAATAATGTTTTTCGTTTGAAAAAAGCTACAAAACATCTACGGTGTCCAGCTGGCTGATCTCCTCTGTAGACTATATGGTCATGTATGTTTTCCCCTGCTTCAAAATTAATCTGTTGCTTATTTATCTTAGTTTGTCTCTCTTCTTTGGGACCAGGAGGTAGCTACTCATATTAGCTAGGAATGAATATCTTTTTAACAACGAACACTTCATGATATATAACAAGAGTTACAACGATTAAATTTCTACAAAACGCTACCCATTGCTCAATGGATTTGTTTTTTTAACGGAAACCCATGAAAGATATTGGTAAATGAAAATTTGATATAATGATTTGAGTCAATAGTAATTTATTTTCTTGCAATTATCTATCTGCTTGTTGAATATTCCCGCCATGGTTCAGATTCTACTCTCATCCTACAGCAAACCATCACAATAGTGTTTTCTGAAGTTGTGATTTTATATGATAGCTAGTTAATTCAATGACTATGTAAACAAACAGATACCAGAAGCTTTTATCCAAAAGACTGCAGCACAAATATGTAAATGGCACCAAACCACAAAGTCCCTGTTCAAACAAACAATATAGCTGACATATGATCTTGACTTTTGGTAGATGTGCGCAACTGGCCATGTCTAGTGACCTCCCACTTTTTATTGTTCCACCAAAGTCCAATCTTCTCAAGAAAATAAGAGGAGCAGCGAACAGGACGCCCCAACGAGCTTACCGGTCCCAAAAAACCAGACGATGTGATGATTAATTTATGAACTACAAAATGAATATCCCTTATACATCACAACTGGCCATGTCTTGTGACCTCCCTCATGATCTTTCAGTTTTTTATATATGATATAACATTTAATTCCCCAAGACATTAGAGTCTCTAATCTAATTCGACCACAGTAATCTCACCTTGTTACAACAAAAACTATTTTAGTTAAACGAAATCTGTTGAAACTTATTTAAAAGACTAAATGATGACCATAAACTATTATCAAAGAGCTTTTCATCACACAGCTGCTTCCAAGGACGTACACCAGATCATCAAAGCCACTACCTCCTAACTAAATGGGTTGAATCAATAAAAGGAACTCGCGATTGGTCAATTTGCACCAAGACAGAAGTTTGAACTAAAAAGACCACTACTTAAACAACTACTCCACAATTAGAAAAAAGATGCTGTGCATTTTCTGTAACTAGATTGCACATTGAATACCTGCAATCATCACACTTGACGCCTCTGGAAATGTATTGGACCAATTCAGGAGCTTGATTCGCGAAAATATCCTAAATTGTGAAATGACATTTTTGTAAGTATAAGTTCATCTTCGACTTTTGAGCAACATCACTAAAATCTTCCCATCGGACTAAGAGACCGTATTAGCTTATCGTGACGATTGGTTACTTGAATCTTCAACAACTCTTCCTGAATCTCAGTTCACTAGTCTTGATCTATCTATAGGGAAAACCATCCAAAAATCAGATTCACAATAAGATACAATACATGAAAAGACAGAAATTGTAAACTAAAGTTACAAACATAAACATTAACAGTAATCAAAGAAAGTAGATAGAACCGATTCAAGAACATGATCAAGGCATGTGTTTGACACGCTTCCCTTAGAAGCAGATCCGCCGCCAATTCGCCGTCTGGTCCAGGGTACAACGATTGGAACAGTATGTTTTACTGCCGGATAAGACTTACATGCCTAAAATTCTCACCGAGGTCAAGTGTGTTTATGTGAAAGTGTGTGTTTCACCTTGGTGTTTTTCCTTATCCCATTTGCTACAACTCACAGGTTGTATATATACACCCAAAAGAAAACCTAATGTGTAATGACTAGTCATTAACCCATTAAACTCGTTAAATGACATTGAAAGTCACTTTTATGAACATCATTAAGCATGTTAAATGACATTCAAATTGATTGTTATGAAGTCATTAACAACTTCAATATGGTGTTACAAGTTTGACTCGTAATGGGTGAGATTGGTTTCATTCAAAACACATCACTTTGAGATTCGATATCTCATTCACACTAAATTTGGTGAAACCTAAATAATTCACCAAAATTTCCAACAATCCCCCACATGAATGGAGATCGATTCGAAAACATAAAAATTCCAATGAAAATCTCAACAGTTGAATCCTGCATAGGATAGGTAGGTGTTACCCTTTGAACCTTCCCTGTGAAATATACTTAGCTACTAGCTGAACTTTTAGTCAAAGGGGCAACATGCGACCGGGTACAATAGTTATTTTAAAAAATAAATTATAAAATGGATCGGGTCAGGTTTTATTACATTCGAAATCCACCTTTTCTAGACAAGTAACACTAACTAGGTGTTCTTAGTGCTTCTGAATGAAACCCAATGAAGGAAAATTTGATACCAAAATTTAAAAATGCAATTTGAACTAGTTAATTGAGATAAAATCTCAACAGAACAAAAGACAACTCCAAAGCGGTTCGTTTATAACAATCTTACAATTTTTGACATATAGATGTGCTATTCACAGTAGCAATGGGTATACGTATTATACTAATCCCATAATTTCTACTTTTTCTACACCATAATAATAAATTTAGCTTTTTTTTATTAAACTTTTGAGCCCTTTCATTTAATCTATTGAACCTTTTATATAAAAAGGCAACCTTCTTCTCCTCCTTCCATAGTCCACTCAACTCTATTATCTTATCCTTTCAATCCTACTTACTCACCACATCTATATCTATTCTTCCACTCCATAACCAAAAACAAGAAATATAAGAACTTTAAGGATTGGTTTGTTGATATTTACTATTCTTCCACTCCATACCCAACTCTATTATCTTATCCTTATATGGTGAGGGCACTTTTAAATTTGTCACCCAGCTTACCATTTTTTCCATTGATCTAGTCTTTGTCGTGAAAATCTATTGGGGGCCTTTCCCCCCACTCCACAATACATGGCTCCACCCCTGGCTGCCAGTAGAACGTGATGTCTTTGAACTGATCTGCTGTTTATATAGACGACAATATATGTTCACACAGGACTCTCCCTGACATGGTCAACTCCTCGGTCATGAACACTAGTCTGGTTCTATAAGAGCTTTTAGAAAATGTGCCCCCGCATTTCCCTTCGAAGCAACCCCACTTCTTTCTCACATAGGTGATTATCCACAAATTATTAAAAGCAATATTCTTAATTTCATCTTGTCACTGTTATAGGAATGGACTATGAAGTTTTCTAACTCCCTTAAATTGGTAAGGATTTTTATTACTGTAAAACCCACAAATTCCATAATAAGTGAAATTACTAAAATGCCCTTGATATTTAAAAATTTCAATAAAACACTTATAAACACCAAATAAATCACAAACACTTAATAATTGACAACCTATGACATATGATAATTTTTATATGAACATTATAATATTATAGATGCCATAAAATACTTGACACATTTATTTTGTGGGAATTGGGCGGCTGAAAATCACTCAACCCCCCTCCCTATACACGGATTCAATTTAATTTCCACACTTTATACATTTTTCAAAACCCTAAAAACACCACAAAAATCCCAAACGACGGCTCATACCTCTTGGGGGTTCTTGAATAATTTTAGTGGGTTCTCTCATACCCAAGGAAGGTTAGAAAAATAGTGGGTGTGGCTGGGATAGCTTGGTTCGAAGGTTGGAGTTTTAGTTGTACGATTATTCCAAACCGAGAAGAAAGAATTGTTCTGCTCCTTTTCACTCGTTAATTCTTCAACAAGGTAATTTTATATGTTCTAAGATTAATATGAGACGTGGGAAAAATATCCATGCACTCCAGAAAAATTGTTTGAATTAAAACACAATCAAAAACCCTAAAAACAAGGAAAATTGATAATCGGCTACATATATTTTTCTGGGCCTTGTTCATATTTTTTCGATGCTTATACATGTTTATATTACTCATTTAAAATATATTAAAAATTATTTGAATCTTGGAAATCGTTGTGGGAATTATTTTGTTTTTACCGATTTGAAGAAAAATTGAAAAGGGATCGATTTGCCTATTAAACTAGGGTTTCTTATTTTTACTGTTTCATTTATGATATTATTGATTGAAAATTAATGTTTTAGGGTTTTGGAAAAATTAGGGTTAAGGGTGTGTAAATTAAATATATACCGATTTCACTTTTTGATATATAAGGGGGTGTTTGGTAATTTATTAAACCTAAGGGTTATTTTTGTTAATTATAAAAGTACATGGGAAATCTGTATAAAATCAGTATGGGGGTGTGTTGTGTGATTTTGATAATTAAAGGGTGTAAATTCTAAATTAAATATGAAAAGGGGCGAATTGAAATTATATAAATGCAAGGGTTTGTTTTGGAAACTTATATAAATATAAAGGGTGATTCGTATAAATTATAAAAATGGTAGAAAGTGTAAGTTTTGTAATTAAAAGGATTTTATTGTAATTTATATAATTAAAAAGGTATAATTTGTATTTGATTTAAATGGAGGAACTATTATTGTAATTAAATGAATTTCGACTTGAATTAATATAAGAAGGACTAGAATTGACATTTTATGATACTTGATGGATTTATGTGGTTATGTGATTTATATATTAATTTGATAATTAAAAGGTTTAAATTATAAATATGATAACTAGAGGGACTAAAAATGTAAATATGGGTAATTATGCATATCTCAACCTAAAATAACTTGAGGGAATGAAATTGTCATTTTTGTATAGTTGTGATGCTTATGTGATAATTTTATTAATTAAAGGTTTAATTATGGTAACTTGAATAATTAAGGGATTAAATTGTAACTATGGAAACTAAAGGGTGTAAAGTGCAAAATTGACATATTTGGCATCCTTGAATTATGTTTATGTATTACAATGTGAATATCATCACTTGTGACCCCTAACTTGTTATATTGACACTTTTTGCCCTAAAACATGTTCGGTGATCTAACGAAACCCTAATCTCAGAAAATGACTATAAAATGAAATCCGTGATGCATGAGGCTATGAAACTTGATATGGTATTAAAACTAACCTATAAGAATATTCTAACATTGGAAAACTTGCTAAATTGGGTAATCTGCTAATTATGGAAAGTTTCTAAAAATTGGAATATAACTAAAAGAGGTAACTTATGTGAAATGAACTTGTCTTGATTCGTATCCATTCTCTTCTAGGTTCGGTGAAGCGGGAGTGATCCATTACTTCTTGATTGTTTGACCTTGCTTTTGCGTTTGGACTAAGGTACAGATATTCCGTACTCTTTCAGCAAGAGTACAACTTCTTTCTCTCTCATGACCTTTTCTCTCTCTCTCTCTATTATATTGCTTGATATTGAACCCTTGATATTGAACCCTTGATATTGAGCCTTGATATTGACCCTTGATATTGAACCTTGATATTGACCTTGATAATTGAACCTTGACTTGAACCCCTGATTATGACTTGACCACTTGTACATGACATTGAACCATGAACCCTTGACCCATCAGTATTTTACCCAGGAGCTACTTGTTGTGGAGTAGCCACAACCATAGCATTGATGCACCAATGTTATGTACTTTAGTGTGGTTGGAGAGATGTACTACACCGTCCCTGATTCTTGTGATCTACTGCTGCTATGATTATTATGATTATTGTTATTGGCCAGCAGGGGCATATGGATGCATCATAGATTTGTCTTGACTTGTCTTGTGCTACGGCCATCTTGATTATGATATGGACTACATGATATATATTACTTGGTGACTAGGTGTGTGTGCATTACAGCCCCTCACATCTTGGGAGTTGATCACTCCATCTTGGGATACTTGACTTGAAATACTTGACTTGATATTTGTGTGCCTGGGGGTTAAATACTGATAGCCTTGACACTTGACACCTGATAGCCTTGACCCTTGACACTTGACACCTGATAGCCTTGACCCTTGACACTTGACACCTGATAGCCCCCTTGACACTTGACACTTGATAGCCTTGACCCTTGACACTTGACACCTGGTAGCCTTGACACTTGATACTTGACACTTGACACTTGATACCTGATACCTAATACTTGATACTTAACACTTGATACTTGACTCTTGGTACTTGACCTTGCAAACTATTGATACTTGATCTTGCTTAATTCTTGGAAACCTTGAAACTTGGTAACCTTTGACACTATACTTAAACCCTTGACATTATACTTGACGATCCTTGAAACTAGTTAATCATTGCTATTAGACTTGACGATTTGGGATACTTAACCTTGATGACTTTTCATATTTAACCTTGAAAATTCTTTGATATACCTTGTGACACCATATGTAATTTCTATTCATACTCTCTTATCTTATTACTTGATGTGCTTGTTATCATCATATATGTTCACTGAGCTTTTTATACTCAGCCGCATTTTCTTTTCCATGCGGCGGGTACTTAAGCTAGGATGCGGGGTTTAGCTTTGGGGATGAGAGAGTGTGGACCAAACTTAGAGTTCCCTTATATTATGGACATGGTTTTATTATTGTAATTCCCTTATTTTGGAATTCATTTGTAACCTTGTACTCATTGTATTATTAAAGTATAAAGCTTGTGTTTTGCTCTGTTGGACACTATTTATTGTGATATCTTTACCCTTGACGGGTTGGGGTGTTACAATTACTCTCCCACAGTGACCTCCCTAGTTTTATACAAGTAGGTTGTCCTATTGAACCCAGATTTTGGGATTTCCCTCGGTTAAGTGTTCTTTCATATAAACTTTTCTAGGGCTTTAGTCGCATTCCTCCACATGACTAGCTAACTCACTCTCTGCTTAAGCCTTTTATAAGCAAATCCACATTGTTATCATTTGACTCCACATTGTCAAAATTAATAACTCATGTTGAGAGTAGTTGTCATATTGACATAATATGTCTTGAATCACCCTTATACATTGTGATATAAGCTCTGCCAATTCTTTAATGGCAATCAAATGTAAACAACTGCCATTCTAGGCGATGTTGGTGCATCATCTTCTATTAACCGTAGACATTTTGGCTTTTATCCAAATTTATCTATTGCGATAAAATCAGAATCCGTCGTGGACCTAGCTATCTTTTATGTATAGAATACATCCAAAATATAGTGGTCATTTCAAGAGTGTATACATAGCCACTCATGATTTGAGCTCAAACAGTCATTAATAACATTAATTACCCATGAAATTGTTGTTATGTTTTGCTCTAAACAAAACCATAACTGTGGTTCTCCCAATAATTCATGAGTATTTCAAATAGGTAACACCTCCATCTCTATTTTGAATAGATGTTGATTGGTGTCATTTGAACTCTAGCTGGCCAGAATCCCCCACATTGAGCCTAACTCAAGAATTTTGTAGAAAGAGTTCTTCCTTACAACGTCAATCTCATTTAAGAGATAATATTTTGAGTATATGACATGAGTAACCTTAGTAATTTGTCACTGCACAAGTTTCATAATTGTGTATACACTTTTTGAATGTTTGACGTTAATTATTTTTCATTTCATAGTTAACAAATTCCATGTCTAGCATGCTATAGACTAAGGAATCAAGCATATGAACAGAAGATGCATCATTCTGATTATTCATTGCTTCACCTACTAACATTCTTTTGTAAGATAAATTATTTATGAGATTCAATCACCACCTTAAGCCACAAATGTTTTAGGTGGATCTCATACATCGGTATTTATGTAAATTTGCACGTACAACATGTCATCCAAATTTACTTAAGATTCATAATCATATGTAATCCCAATTTTATTATGTGACTATGATCACAAATATCAACAAGTAACCTTTCCACACGCTCAAAATATGTTCAATGCAAGAAATGGACAAAAACTCACTTTGGATGACAATCACACCATTCTAGTCAGTTACATAAACCAACATAGTTTGTTGTCATCTACATATGCGTTCAATTTAAATCGTCAAATGTTACCTTCATATATGCATGAGAGGAAGACAGTGGCGGTTAAATTACATACGAGGTGTTTTCGTGTTTGTTAGCCTCTTTAAAAGAACTAAAGATACTCATGTTCAATCATGCACGATGGGTAACACCCGTGTCAACCCACCTCCATTTTGCTTTTGAACGTGCTAAGTTCACCTCATTTTATAAGATAACAGGAAACAAACTCCTTTAATAATCTTATGCATATAAATTTCTGCCCAATCTTTTGAGCAACCAAACAACCAATTTTCTGCATAACTCCGACCGTCAAATGGGACAAACCCCATCAAAAGGGTTGTAACCAGTGCCTCTTTGGAAGCGGTGTTATGACAATTGAAGGGTCACCAAGAACCATATAAATAGCACCCCCCCCCCCCCCCAATTCCAACGTTTTCCATCAATCAAACATCCCAAAATCATTTACAAAATACACCCTTCTTCGTTTACCCAATTGCTATAAAGATATAATTTGTAGTATCATGAAAACCTCAATAACTTGGTAGTTCATCCGGATTTCACCACTTCGTGTAGTGTTGATAATTGCTACATATGTTGCTTAATTGTATCTTGGGAGATAATTCGTCAGCAACCCAAAACAAGATTGTTTGAAAGAACGGTGAGGGCGAAATTGCTTTTGTAAAAATTAAGGGAATACTGAAACTACATTATCAGGTTCAATAAATAATCTACATTACACAAGATTAAATAGAAACAAAACATGAGAAACCCTAAATGCCAAATGGGCCTAGACTACTACGGGCCAAATGAGCCTTATTAAACTAACACTCCTTCTCAAACTCACAATGCAACATTGAGAGTTTGACAAGAAAACTTCGAAATCAGGCAGACAACAACAGACATATACACATTCAGTGGCAAAGAGATCCAAACAGAGGTAGACAAAGAGCATATTCAGGCAGACAAAAACAATCAGGCAGACAACAACAAATAGACATATACAGATTCATCAGTAGAGAGATCCAAACAAAGGTAGACGAAGAGCAGATTCAGATTCAATAAAACCAGGCGGAACCAGATGCAAAACCACATGTGAAACCAAAATAAGTTGTTGATGTCGAGATGCTACACATAACTACTCAAGACATAGTCGAATTAGTTAAGACTATAACATCACCATCACCATCACTGTGACAACTGGTAATTTAGGGACTCTT
Source organism: Artemisia argyi (assembly GCA_030686995.1). Lineage (NCBI taxonomy): Eukaryota > Viridiplantae > Streptophyta > Magnoliopsida > Asterales > Asteraceae > Artemisia > Artemisia argyi. Next base: position 10,996,606 of record CM060691.1, on the reverse strand, counting down.
TTCAAATTTACCGCATTAAATTTTCATAAATGTGAAATTTAAGCTATCGAAGATTTTATCGAGTCTCGTAAATTTTTGAGGAAATTGGAAGTTTATATAACGCGTTTATCACTCTGCGTACTATTTAGTTTACCTACAAACTTCGATTTAGGCACTACGTGACTTTGGCACTAGAAATCCTAATCAAACGCGAGATAAACAATTTACGAATTTATTTCCTTTGACGAACGTGTTTATAGTCAAATATTTGAGAAAACTCGAATTACCAACCATGAAACAACATAAATGAACTCGAGAGTGGTGATGACACATTTTTCTAGTTCCAATTTAATTTTGTCAACAAAAATTTAGAAAACATCACGTTTTATTTTATAAACGTATTTATTATCACTTTTTACGGAAAAACGTATCTAAAACCAACGGTGACGTTTAAAAACGCTTTCGGTGACATCTAATATTTTTCCACAACTATAAACAAGTGAAACTGGGTGAGATTATGATAACTTCACCACTAGTCTCTACACCAAACCTTCACTTGCAAATAACTAAGAAAACAAGGACCAAAGTGCAATTTTCTTAAAATATAACAAATACACCCAATCTAACCCTTCCATTCATCATCTTCTTCACCAAAAATTCACTTCCACCCTCTCCTCTTCTCCTTGCTGCCGGCCACCCACACAAACACCACCACCACCATTTTTTTTCATTATCGAACACTACCAAATCAGTCTCCATCACTTCTTCATCATCCTAGTACAATTTGTTTATCACCAAACAACCTCCATCACCATTTTCTTACACCATTCGACCCATATATCATCACCAATAACATCCTTGTTGTTTAAATCTTGTGAAAATAAGAATCGTAAGAGTAAGGGGAAGAATGTGGCTGCTCCTTCTCGACCTATTGGGGGTATTCAGCTTAATAAACCTAAACCAAAATTTTGGAGACCTGTCTCGAAGAAGCCAGTTGCTACAAAGGAGCAAGTCACTAATGAGGCAAGTACGAGTGGAAAGATCATTGCTACATCGAACCCATTTGATGCTCTTGATATGGCTGATACTGATGATAATGATATTCCTTGTCCAACAAATGTTCCTCCTAAGGATGGGGCTGAGGTTGGAAGTACGAAGGACACTAAAGTGGCTAAAGAAGTTGCTAGTTCTTCTAAGGTTGAAACTGGAAGTACTACTCCTATTGTTGAGAAAATTGGGAAGATTGAAAAGCTAATTATTGAAGGGAAAGTTACTCTTGTAGATGATGATGGTAAACCTCTTAAAAAGGTTGATTCTTCAAATAAGATGGGTAACCCATTCTCTAAGGTAGGCAATGTGGTAGTTTCTGACAGCGATGATGATGAAGTGTTTGATGATCACATTGGGACGCTGTATTCTGGAAGTGGAGGTAAAGAGGAGAGTCTTTATGAGCAATGGAAAGCGGATACGGGTGACGACAACAATTATAATGATGATCATTTTGGCCTCTCTCATGCACAATTAAAGGCTGCTGGTATTCATGATTTTTGTCTTAACTAGTTTGTTTTATATTTTTTGCATAAAATTATGATGTATATTATTTTATGCTGGTTTTGGTTTGGTGGTCTGGTTAGTTGTAGCTAGTTGTGATTTATGGCCTGTCATAAATGATTTAGTGGTTGTGTCAAGCGATTGCTTGCGTTTAATGTGGTACTTCAGCCACATTCCATTGTTCTTAAACATTTTTTTGGAGTAATATATTTTACCAGGTGGATTACCCTTTACCCAAAAAAAAAGGGTAAGCCAGTGAGTTTTTCTTGTGGGTTTGACTTTAACCCGAGTCAAACTTACAAAAATCTTGTGATTTTGGGTTCAAACTTAATGGGTTTTTATATTTTAATGATTTTTGGTTAATAAAAACATGAAACAAACAAGTTTGGTATCAAAGTGGTTGTGTTTGGTTCGGATTTGGACTTGGGTCGTGGGGTAAGACCCACGAATTTGATGTGTTTCATTGTTTTTGGAACTAGTTTGTTGCTTGTGGTTGATTCTTGATCCATACTTGATGATTTGGTGATGTTTTGGTACAAGTTTGACACATATTGGGCTTTTTGGATGTATAGCCGAAACCCACAAGGCCAAATGGCCAAGTGGTTGGCTCGTTTGGGTCAAGCCGAGACCCCATGGTCATGGTCTAGGTTCTTGTGGCCGGCTTGTGTTGTTAATATTGCTATTGTTATTGTTTTGGTTACATTTGGTATAGTTTATCTTGGTATTTGACATACATGGTTACCGTTATGATTTTTTGGCTAAAATATTGATATGGAAACTTGTGGTGACATAAATTGTTGACTTGGTTGAAGTGTTGAGATGATGGGATTATATTTTGGACGTTATGGAATTATGGGAATCGATTGTGTGACGATTTAGAATAACGGTGTTTAGGTTAGACGAGTGTCGTAGACGACCTCGTGATGCTTGGAGTATTGTTTTGACGACATTGGACTTGGTTTGATGATGAGACGGGGAATATTTGTTTTGTGACGATATATATATATATATATATATATATATATATATATATATATATATATATATATATATATTACTTGTGAGATTGTGCAACGTCAAAGTTGTCTTGACTTTCTAGTCAACGGCTACTTCGACAATGCTGTAACATGGACTTTTTGGACTTTATTTGATTATGTGGACCGGGAAGTGATGACTCGGACACGTGGACTCGGATACTTAATAACTCGTTAAACATTAATTCGTTAAAAATCATTTATAACGACTAAATTATTTATATATATAAGGCTAAATATATATAGACATATGTGCAAACATGTATGTATATATATACATATGTCGACTTATATATACTAAATAAGCAACGTAATAAATAAATAATAATGTTAACGATAACTATTAACTATTAAATTAGATTAATACTTATCGGGAACTTTATTAAAACGAATCGGTTTTATGACTTAAATGGAAATGTTTTGGAAATAAAACATAAAAAGTTTTTCAAAACAAATGTTGTACGACGAGAGTTATTAAATGTTCGAGTGCACGTGAAACTAGATAGATACTAGTTTCTTTTAGTATTTATTACACCTCATTTATTGTTGAAGTTTCGGATCGATTTAACATTAATAGATCATTTAGTACAGTTGTTGAACCTATTGGACTGATGAGCCCAATAGGAGCTCGATAAGAGTACCAAGTGATAATATTAATGAGAAATGTATCCTACGACTCTTATATATGATATAACTTTGGAATCAATAAGTAAATGGAAGAATGGTTAAGCTTATCAGGTTGACGAATTTGATAAGAGATTGACCCTTCGAACGAGAACTTATCGACTCTTAAGGTCATATCTTTGACCTTAGCTTTGACTTGAGACTTGACTTGTTTGACGTTATATGTTTCGTGAACTACTTGACTTGTTTGACGTGTTATGCACTTATGTGCTACTTGACTCATTCATATGAGGCTATATTTGATTTGTTTGCATGGCGTGAGTTCACTTGGTCGAGCCTTTGTCTCTAACACTCACCCACCCAATGATACCAAACGTTAATTAACAGTTTTCAAGCGGATGTTTTGAAAGATAAAACGGAAACTATTTGGGAGATTTTGGGAATATTCTAAACTCTTTGAAAAACGATATTAAGCCGAACTTTATATGATTAGGTGTTCCAAGTCCGTAGATTGCCGTGACGTTTAACCGCTTTTATACTCTCTTGCATTTGTTACCTCTGCTTTACTAGACTTGAGGTGAGTTTCATAGCCCCACTTTTACTCGTACTTTATTGCTTTCTAAACTTGGGGGAGAAAACATGCAAATTATTTTCTCGGACCTGCTACTACTTTTTGTTTTGCTATATTGTGTTGGCTAGATAAGGTTAGATTTTCGGTAGATGTTGCCTTATGCTAGGGCTGCCTTGGAACCTAGCTAAGAATATATATCTATCACCGGACTAGTTAGGGTAGCAATGGGTGGTTCCTTGCTATAACGTATGCCTGGCTAGTGACCGCCGAGGGGCCCACTCACTACGACCACTTTATAGAGATTGATTTGGAATGATGTTGAATTGCGTAATCTATGCCTGCCTCTAGTCACACATAGCACTTACTCTTCAGGTCCACAATTGCTTTATAACTTAAACCCATGAACTCACCAGCGTAAGCTGACTTTTTAGCATGTTTTTCTCAGGTAACTAGATGCTTGCTTTCGTAGTTTGGACTTCGGTGGAGAAGCATGGCTTGGGCATGGTTTGAGGAATCGATAAAACTCTGATATTTCTTTTTATGGACCTATTTACTTTTAACTATTATGGGCTTTCCTTTCTCAAGATTTTGGATGAATGTAAACTTTGACTAAATGTTGACTTTTGTTTACATTTATATCTATGCTATCCTGCTATCTATACTTGTGATGTTACCAATCCTCGTAGCACCTCGAAAGCTTGTAAGTCTTCCGCTGTACCAAATTTTGGGGGTGTTACAATCACCAACCTAATCCAATGCCAAACTAGCCAACAATAATCCATTACAAACCGGACAAACATAACTGTGCTTACTAAATACAAATACCAATCCAATACAAATACCAACAAAAGAAATTCAAACAACTGCGTATGTGTTCCTATATTCTCAACCAAAGTAAACAAAATAGTTTAGATCCATGTCGTAGAGTTCCATATACTCCAAATCCATTTACTAGTCGATATATCAAACCAAACAAATGACAGCGAAACCAAATCACCAAATAGTGAGCGAATTGAATTCAATGTGGTAGTATACAAGAACACCACCGTCCCATTTATTCATTATCCAATCACATATGCAGCCAATTAAATTAATTGATTAATTCATTGAATTCAATTCACATATGTAGCCAATTCAATATAATATCCAACCAGAAGTTTCGAATAAAATTAACATACTTTTAATTCATACGACTACAAGGATGAAACGAAAGCGTCGTTTCAAATTAAACCAATGTTATGCCAACAAGCGAACAATCAAACTCCTCTTGTTTTTTTTTCTTTCTTTTTCTTCTTCTTCATGTTTGACTTAGCTCTTGATACCATGTAAAAATCAAGGGAACACTGTATTATCAGATTCAATAAATACGCTCTTGATACCATGTAAAAATCAAGGGAACACTGTATTATCAGATTCAATAAATAACATACATTACACAAGATTAATTTGAAACTAAACATGAGAAACCCTAAATGCCAAATGGGGCTAGACTACTATGGGCCAAACGGGCCTTATTAAACTAACATCTATAAGGATAGAGAGAACTCACCTTAAAGTAACAACTAGTAGTACAAAACTCGTTAACAAGAAACCATCTTTCTAAACCCCTAAACTAACAGGCACTTCACCGGTGTTATCAGGAGCGCTTTAGTATGCATGATGATGCCTTCCTTTCTTATTCTCTTAGGTCCATTATTAGTGTTAAAGAAATGCACTATAATGGTTTGAGTGGAATAATTTTGGAGGGAAATGTAGTCATGATGCTAAGGTTTGGTGAATTCAAGGTGAATATAGAGTTGTTTGGTTTGGAGACACAATATTCAGTATTATTGTGTTAGATTTGTATTTGATGTTGTATGTTTTGGTTTCTTCATAGTTGTCACTCTATAACTTTGTCATGTTTTTCTACGACGATCCCGTTGTGGTCACCTGTTATGGCGTGTGTACACTTAAGTCAGCATCTGTCCGCCACTACACGAATGATGATACCAAACACTAATAAATGGTTATAACAAGAATACTTTAGAAACGAAATTGGAATAATACTTGGGAATGGGAATAGTTTACTTTTGGAAACATTTATACTTTTTGTGATATACATTAAGATGAGTTTTACATTATTAGGTTGTGCCGAGTCCGTTGTGCAGTACTATCCTAGTTGCTTGTGCTACCTTACCACTGTGCTACTTTGCTATACTACTGGTGTATTGTGCTTGTTACTTCAGATATCGTTGTGTTATTGCATTGCTGGACTGAGGTGAGTTTATAACCCCACTTTTACTCTTAACTATGTTTTATTTAAACTTGGGGTGAGAAACATGCAAACTACTTTCTCGGACCTACTACTACTTTTTGTGTTGCTACTATGTGTTGACTACTTGAGGTTAGACGAGCAATAGATGTTGACTTAGGCTAGGGTAGCAATGCCTTGTTATAGCCATGAAACCTAGCTAAGAATAGATATCTATTTCCGGCCTAGACGAGGGTAGCTACGTATGAAACGTGCTATAGCGATGAACGGTACCTGGCTAGAGACCGCCTAGGGCCCTACTGTGATCACTTGATATGGAAACGAATTGGAATTGATTGGTTTTGGAAATGATATTGGAATTCGTGAACTATATCTGCCTCTAGTCCCACATAGCAAATAACTCTATCAGGTCCACTATTGAACTCTTGATTAACATGTTTTCTAAGGCGATTAAGACGATGTTTATGGTTGCTAGCAATTGGAGGCTTGGTGAAGAGGCATGGGTGAAGGATCGACCAAAACTCTGATAAATTGTTGTGGACCTATCTTTTATTTCTTTGGGCCTTAACTTTCATGATTTTGAATAACTGTATACTTTTAAACTAAATCTTGGGATGTTTTATATAATGGAAATTGTTATCCGGTTTCGCTATACTTGTGTTGTGTATACCAATCTAAGTAGCGCCCCGAAAGCTTGTAAGACTTCCGCTGTACCAAATTTTGGGGGTGTTACACTATGTATCTATCTCGAATACACTCATCCAAAGTGTATCTAGCTATATCATATCTTCTAACCCAAAAACCGCAGGCATCTGCACTAGAATTCACAATCGATCTGTTTACCTATTACAAGAGACAACCAACCCACACATGGGCGGAGCTATTAAGGGACTGGGAAGGGTCCCGAACCCCTAGGCCTAAGCCCGAGTGTATTTTTTCGCGATTTTATGTGTTAAAATTTTATTTTTTCCATCTCGGCCCTCCCATCTAATGTTCTTCCTGAAAAAAAATTATTTCGGCCCTCCCAAGAAAATTTTTCTAGCTCCACCATTGAACCAACACAAGTTCGTCGTCAGGAGATCACTACCTTTTATCAACAACTTAGTTTAGAATCAGATGTTACGGTGATCACCTGTTGGATATTTAAATCTTCTTGTCATTTTTCACATAAAGATTTATTTATTGTATGTAAACTATATTTTTATACAGAACTCATTGATCCCATGTTTACGTCACCTTAGTACCTTACTACTGTACCCAACAAAAATGGCCAAAGATTCCGCACTTAGTGGAAAAAACTGCACCTTACTTGCATACGACTGAGGTATAGTTGAGTTTTAGATTTTATCAGTGTGATCGGAAGGAGACTGGTGCACTGTGCACATGATTATTTAGATAAATTTTTTGTTTATAATTGCTTCCATTGATGGGAGACTGATGCTCACCTCTATCATCTGGCAGTGAATGTCTTTTTTGTGAATGCTATACTCACTGAGATGCATGATTTATTTTGCACTCTTTGATAAGAAGCAGCGGTGTCTATTTTTTAATTTCTTCTTAAAATTAAGTAGAATTTTGATAGAAACAGTAGCTTGCAAGCTTGGTGTCTCTGAATTATGCAACTGACTTTGAGCAAGTTCTGCATTTGTCTTTTGCTTTTTTGTTATATAAACATGGGAAGTCTATAATTTGATGAATATATAGGACACTTGAGTTTGTTTACGGAGAAAATTGGTGATTATGTATGAATTTGATCAAAACTAGAAAGTAATAGTATTACAGGACTTCAATGCATCTCTATCTAATCAGGTATTTTTACTAATTTAACTTGGTAACTTTTGCTAATGTTACAGTAAAAGGTTAAATTCATAATTAATGAATCCTTGTTTTTACGTACATTATCGCCTATACAAAAAACCTTGTTGATTCTATAAATTGGGCTTTTGGTTTTGCAATTAAGCACCGAGCAAATTCACTTTACTATCTCCAAAGCTGTTTAGTCTTGTAAGCAAACCTCTCGTTTTTTTGTGCATCGCCGAAACTCGGATTTTTTTATTTACGTGCATAATCCAATCACAGGTTACAGATCTGAGCCGATTAGTCTGATCGGTGCAGCAATAGTTCATTCAGATCGATTTTTTGTGGCGCGTGACTGTTTAAGTAAGCATTTCATCTCCGTCTTTCTTTTCTTGAAGTGATACATATATGGTTAATTTACTCTTAGGATTAGACGGCCAACCATATATGGCTTGTGTTGATCTCATCGTAAACTTCTTTTGTGTATGTGATTTAATAGGGTTTTTTTAATGAAAAGGAGCCGTCGCTCCTGACATATCAATCGCTTTATAACGTTTGCTTATGTTATTTTTAGAACCTCATGGTTTAATTATCTTTATTGATTCATTATAAAATCGATCTTGAATAGAATGTAGATCTAGATGTGTCCATGTAGAACGGAATGGAAACGCATGTAATCTAACTCTGCCTTCAAATTAATGTATCCACGTCTTTGTTAGATTTCGTATTTCTGTAAACGACGACGTTTAATTTCAGCAACAAGTTTTTGCAACATATACGCTTTGTAAAAAAAAATTGCAACATGTATAACAATGAATAGCTCTATGATTTTGATGCTTTACATAAATTTCTCGGATTTCTGATTCGACTGATGCGTTCTGGTATGATACTTAGATTATCCACTATGGTTCTGAAGTTATATAACAAAAATTTTAACTTAAATTATTAATTAAAAAAAAAATGTGTCATTTGGCTAGTCTTGATATTCACATACCTTGTTGTACATAATATTATGTAGAAGTTTTTGAATCTTATGCATATGATTGTACTTTATCTTGTGACTAATATGTTCTTAAAGGTTTTTTTAGTTAGCCGTTTGCGAGTTTGTAGCAGCTTCTGAGGCATCTAGTCTTGATATATATATTCACAGGTAGCTGTTGCTTTTAACCATGAGTCGGCGGTTGGTCGGAAAGAAGATGACTTCTGGAGCAAGCACAAGTGCTTCACCAAGTAAATTTAAAGTTTTATGTATTTCATATATATGTATGCGTTTTAAATTATCTTGTATATTACTTTACTGAAAGTGTACTTGTATTTGGTTATAGATGTTGTAAGAAATAGAAGGAGACAAAATTACCGTATGTTGTATGCTATATTGAAGGATCCAGCAGCTGATGTTATGCTGGGAGCGGCTGGTTCTGTACAAAGAAGTATCACAGAAGGTACTCGTTCGGATGATGAGGTGATGGTCGCAAGGCTGTTGATTGACATCGCTAATGGTAGTTCTGAGAGAGGAACATCGTTGGGGATTGTACCCGAAGATAGGGCATTGGCTGAGACTGTTGGGAGGAGCTCAGTCACGTATATACCAACAAATGTTGCTAATGGATGGGGCCATCACAACCGAGAGCAAGTAGGCCCTAGCATCAGGCCCAAAAGAAATGGCAGGAAACCAATATGGATGAAAGACTACATGGGAGACACCGAAGAAGAATCACAATAGAGATAAGGAGTTTAGTATGGTATCATTCAGTTTGCATGTTCTTTTTTCAAATTATGTACTTTAACTTCAATAATGTAGGATTCATAATAATCTCGATCTAGATGAACCTTTTCTTGTGGGAAAAATGAAAATGCTAGTACTGTGATCTCAATTGGAGAAGAAGGAAATATGTTTAAAAACTAAGGCCTAACTCTATCATCTCTCAATTTATTTGGAAACTAATTAAATCCCTCGAGAAAATGATATTACTAATATGCCCATCGATCTGGAGTCCTGGAGGGTGGAATGTTTACTTTACGTTTATTGGTAACACTACTACAGGTTAGGGAAATTATGATAGAAATTTCATCTTTGCAAGGGCAAGTTTCAATCAGGGATGTGCAACGGTTTGTGACGAAATGAAAACAATCATAAATCCGCCCACATCTATACTACATTGTTCCTGACTATAAACACAAAATGACAAAACCTTAAAAAATCAAGGACCAAAATCAAAAACATTGTTCCTGACTATAAACAAAGGATCATTTTCAAAGCTGAGACACAATCACAATTTGAAGATCATAATTTTGGAGTCCAATCAAAACAGTATTTCAAATTCAGTAATCTTTAACACCATTTTCTTAACTACATAAAGGTAACATTTTTTATATATAATCATTACCCTTATTGTTTTGTATTGTGACTAAATGCTGATTTCGAAAATGGGTATTTATGAAATTACACATATATATGATTCTCGATAAAGGGTATTGAAAAGTTTAAATCTTTATGTAATTGGGTGTTGTTTTGTGATAAAATTCTTAAATGAAAGATGTATTTAACTATTTATAATTTATTTTGTAGGGTGTAGGGTTTTTTTTTTTTTTTTTTTTTTTTTTTTTTTTTTTTGTTTGTTCGGAAGATGGAGAATGAAGAAGATCCCGTGAAAAAGCAGCAGATTATTGATACGCGGGCTAGGAATATTAGTCATAATGTGATGTTTAGAGTGCGGTAGTCAGTCGATTGAAGAGTCCCAAGCTGATATTTGCTATTCCGCGTTTACCCTTTTGTTGTGTACATGCTTATACATGAAGTATTTGGGTGGAAAAAGAAGAACTAGCTTCGTAATCGTTTTTGATAGCATGGGTTACCCTTTAGAGTTTGATGCATTCCTATTTCCATAGATGTTTATAAGAGTAGCTGGTGGCATAGTGAGATCATTATCGCTTACTATGATTAGCGGTACTGTAGTTTGTACTTTAGGCAGTCAAATTCAAGGTTGCTATTCGGTTTTCTCATTTCTGAATCTTTTAATGGATATTTGAACTTGTACCCGTGTGTCAATAGGCTGATCCGGGTAACTTTTCATAATTTATTGTGGCTCAATCTTTTCATCTTTATATATGTTGAGGGATTTAATGATTAAATGGTATTGTGTGGGTTTGGCTATTATAGATCAATGGCAAATGTAGACCAAAATTGCCTCATAACAGCTTATATAGTGTTTCTTTTAATTTCCATAGTGGGAGCTTTATGAGGGATAATGTAATGCTATAACTCCTATAAGCTATACTATTTGCAATGATGATAGATTAAGCTACGACTTCTTCAGGAGGTGCCTAATGATTTTTCAAACTATGAATTGCAGTGCCACAGCAGACGGTCTTGGAGGTATATATGCTTCTTGGAAGATTTCTTGTAGGAACCACAATGGGTGTTAGCCCTCCAGTTGCAGCTGTACATTACAGAGGTACGAAGTTTGATTGAACTTTTTCATTTTTTTGCTCGCATACTTTATTAGGTTGACATTCCAGATTATCCTTTTCCTGACCTGTAATTATCAAAAGTTAGGTTTCACCAGCTTTTGTGCGAGGCACATACGGGAGCTTCACTCAGATTGCAACTTGTCTTGGACTTATATGTTCTTTCTTCATTGGAATACCAGCAAAGGATGTTTCTCGTTGGTAGGGAACATGATATGTAATTGCTGATTACTTGTACAACTACTTTGGATTTGCAATAATGTTTTTTTGATTATTGGATTAGGTGGCGTGTGTGCTTCTGGGTATCTACTGTTCCAGCAGCTTTGCTTCTCTTCTGATGGAGTTTTGTGCAGAAAGTCCTGATTGGCTTTTTAAGGTTAGAATTGCTCATTGCCCCCTTTCATTGTCTATTGTGTATTTTTTTGGTTGATATCTATCCGCATCCACTTATGACATCTTAGTTACATGTATGTCAACACAGAAAATGTCAGCACATTTCTGTAGGACCCGATTCCATAATGATTTTTATAAACTTCTTTTCTTTTATTTAATTTAGAGAGGAAGAAGTGTTGATGCCGAAGCAGAGTTCGCAAAGCTGCTAGGAGGATTACATGTCAAATCATCAATGGCAGAACTATCCAAGACAGACAGAGGGGATGAAGTAGACGGAGTAAAGCTCTCAGAGCTGTTTTATGGACGTCATTCTAGAGGTATAGATATAACCACAGTTGCTTTCTTTTTATTCCGATGAGATGTATATGTTTTTTTCCTAAAAAATCTATCGCTTAGTGTTCTGCAGTGGTTTTCATTGGGCCTGCTCTTCTTGCTCTGCAACAATTTTCTGGCATAAATGCTGTTTTCTATTTCTCTTCAACTGTCTTCAAGAGTGCTGGAGTTCCTCCAGATATTGCCAACATGTCTATTGGAGTAGTTAACTTATCAGGTTATATTTCACCAAGATATACTACGCTCTTCATCAGTAGAGGCCATTGTGAATATTTTATTGATATTTATCTTATTATCTCTTCACAGGCTCAATAATTGCAATGATCTTGATGGATAAACTGGGAAGGAAGGCTCCTCTTCTTGGAAGTTTTATGGGCATGGTATATAAACCATGCTAAATTGCTAACTACATATAAGATCAGATGGTCTTAGCTTTGTAGTTTTTGACTTTTTTTATTGATGGGCTGATTCAGGCAATGTCAATGGGCATGCAAGCAGTTGCGGGGAGTAGCTTAGTATCAGGGTCTCCAGTGGTGTACCTCTATGTTGGTGGCGTGCTTTTGTGAGTATACATCAACTTTATAACCTTAAAACATAAAGTCAAAATAATATCCGGATGATAAGCTAATGGTTCTTCAGTTGCCAAAACTCCATTTTTGCCAGCTGATGGTAGTCATCAACTGAAATGCTTGATACATAAATAGAGTTAGAAGCATAAAGAATTAAAATAAAAGAACAAAAAGGGAACATGTCTTAAAATAGAATCTTTCTTATGCTGACTTGCTAGGATATATTTCGACCTCCAATTTATGATGTGTTTATCTAATGCAGGTTTGTGTTGTCATTTGCCATGGGTGTGGGGCCCGTACCTGGTCTTCTCTTGTCAGAAATATTCACAGGCCAAATTAGAGCACACGGTGTAGGCTCGCCGAACACCCTCGCCGTTCCTACGTGGAGGGTCAACGGTGAGCCATTCCTCGTTGCCACACCGAGAGGCCCTCGCCGTTCTTCATCGTTGGTATTTTCTTCGTGGGCATGGCGAGGCAAATGGTCTGAGTGTCTGACAATTTGGCAGGTTTCTTTCATTTTTTTTCTTTCAATAAATTTGTGTTTTTTTTAAATAAAAGTGTGTGTGTGCGGGTGAAGAAGAAGAAGAAGAAGAAGATATACAGAACAAGTAGACAAAGGTCCAACCATGAAGAGGAAGATGTGTGTGCGCGTCAGTGTGTGTACAGGTGAAAAGAAGAAGAAGATTGTTTTTTTTTTTTTTTTTTTTTTTTTTTTTTTTTTTTTTTTTTTTTTTGGCTGGAATGGGCTCAACGATGCAAGTGGTAGGAATGGGCTCAAAAATAAAATACGATTGGTGTTTTTTTTTTTTTTTTTTTTTTTTTTTTTTTTTTTTTCTTTCTTTTATTTATTTTTCCTAATTATTTTGTAACTTTTTAAAAAAATAATAATTATTATTTGTATTATTTGAATTAAATGAATTTAATTTATTTAATGAAATGAATAAAAAAATAAAGTTGTAAGTGGTGGGGCCCAAATGATGAAGTTGAGGTTTGTTGTTTGGTGACGAGGGTTAGTTGTGAAGAGGTGTTGGGTGATGTGGCACACGTGAGGCCCGAATGAGGAGCTTGAGCTTGTCAACTACACCTAATGCTTTTAGGGGGTTGGCAACACATGCGGGGAGGCACGGTACGGGGTGTTTCCTGTGCGGGAACACCGCCGCCGGTCCATCGGTACCGCACGGGGAGGTGGTTTTGCGGGGAAGCTTACCGCACGAGAGAAAGAAAAAGTCGAACGTTGGAGCTCTCTATTTTGGACCGTTGGAGCTTTAACGGCTATTTTTTTTTTGGTATGTTGACAAATGAATCGTACCCTTCTTCCAGTCGGCATCTTGGGTTTTTTTTTAAGGTTTGTTGGTTGCTACAAAAATGAGGAGGCACAAAATGAGGGTGAGAGTGTGTTATATAAATTATGATGTGTGTTTTAGGGTTTTTCTTTGGGCTTCTGGGCTTTTCAATTTTGGGTTGTCTGGAATTGGGCTTTTCACTTATGAAAAAACGACTAAAAAGTCTAGAGTGGCAATTGGCATTTGATTCATGGTTATTAAAAAAGAAAAAGGAAAAAAAAAATGTGAGTGAAGGGTGAGGGATGTGATGCCAACAAAAAAGTGATTGAGTGAAGAAGAAAGTGGGAGAGTGATGTGGCATAAGGGGATGGGGTGTAAGTGAGTGAAGGGATTTGAGGTGAGGGGTGTGTTGCCAACCCCCTTAATGCAAAGGCTATGGCTATCTGCATGGCTGTACATTGGGTAAACCCATACTCCTTTACATCAACATTTGGTTCAACTTCGCCTCTTACTGTTTTATAAAATGTTTAACAGTATGTTCTCTAGGATTAAAATTCCGCATTTCTTGAATGTTCTTTAAACTGTAATATTTACTTATGTCACTTTATACATGTTATAAATTTCTTTGTTGGTTTGCTGTTTTTGCGGATGCTGGAGCAAGTTAGGCCACTCATACTATACACAGTTTTCGCAAGCTTTTGCTTGGTGGGATTTCTATTTGTCAGGAAGAATGTTGTGGAAACAAAAGGGAAAACTTTGCAAGAGATTGAGATGGCACTTCTTCCATCTAGCGCCACTTCTTCAATCTAAGCTAATGGTAACTGCTACTGCTTTGTGGCATTAAATTCTTGTGGCTTTGCGCGCACACACACACATTCGATGTTATTCTTTATGGATTTCATCTAATTATCAGCACATAATCTTTGATATACAGGGTCGATACATTCTGGGGTATTAATTAGTGTGATGTAGTTGTGGAATTCTGCTTTTCTCCTGGATTCAACTCTGTCGCCTTTTGGTGCGAGATATGCACTATTATCAGTGGAAAGAATTTCTGAGGAACATACTCGAGGAGGGGTATAAGGGGCAGAGAGTTTATGTTCCACCTGTCATGTTTGATATATAGTCTATGAGGTTGAGCTTGTTCAGCTGTAGAAGGTGAGGCTATAAGCAATTAGTGGCTTAGCGAAAGACCGTTCGTATTTAGGTTTTTTAATTAAAACTTTATGCCAATGTTTGGCAAAAGTAGCTGTGAGCAGTGAGCTGTGAGCTGTGAGCTGTAGCCATAGCTCCTGCTCACCGCTCACAGCTTCATAAATGTATTGGAAAAATCAGCTTTCTTAAAAAATAGCAAAGCTCACAACTCTCATGACAAACGAACACTAAAAATCAAAAAGCTCATTCTCACCGCTCATTGCCTCAAAAAGCTCCAAAAAGCTTTGTGCCAAACATTGCCTATAAGAGTCCGGCCATGAGGAATCGATATAGGCTTTTTCTAATTGTATCATTTTTAGAATTGAATTTTGGTCTGTATATAACAGGAAAAAGTTCAGAATACCACGTTACTATGGTCACTTGTATGATAATTTGCACATCCAGAATTTTGTGTTTGACACTTCGATCTGTCAAAATTCAAATCACATGTACACACGGTTCATGTTTTGAGTGTTTAAAAAAGCATGTAACAAAAATACATGTTGAAAATTTATGATGTGTTTCTAAAATAAAATAAGATTAGGTGGTGTTTGGATGTGTGTTTTGAGACCATCAATATGATATAGAATAATCATTTATGGCCGTATGGGAAACAATCATGTATAGTGTGCTATTTATAGGGTTTGAACCCTTGACTTGAGCTATAATGTGTGTGTATGAAAGGGTTTGAAACAATCATTGTGGACTAGTCGATCAAAAGATCGAAAACCATGGTTACCAAAAATGTGTGTATGTAACTATATATGGTGACATTGGGCTAATGTTCAGTTGGTTAGTAGTTCACATATGTAACCTCTTGATAGAAAATGCACTTCAAATGTTTTTTTTTTCTTTTTTTTTTTTTTTTTTCTTTTTTTTTTTCATATGGTTTTTTTTTTTTTTTTTTTTTTTTTTTTTTTGATTGAAGTGTAACTTTACACAAGTTACACTTCAAATGTTGATGTAAGCTAGTGCTCATTCTTTAAGAAATTGCATTCTTTTGAAGATGGGCTTTATCTTAGTTTGTTTTGATATAAATGATCATTTCAATTTCAATGTTTTATCATATCAAAATTTCTTTAACAAGTGAATGTGATATCTTAGTGGTTGAAAATGAATAACAATCATTTTGTCCTAAAAATCGTGAAACATGCCAGTACTAAGCGGACACTTATTATAAGACAAGAAATACATTCTTAAAGGTTCTTTTCGAGTTATCGTTAGTTTTTAAGGGCGTAAACGAGACGAATAGCTAAAATTAGAGGGTGTAACACGTCATCTCATATTTTTAGCATTTCTTCATGCCACATGTATACATTCGTGTCGTAATAAATATGCCGTAGTCAAAACACACGCACACTTCCACATATTTCTCAACCGAAACTAGTTGAAGCTCATTAAGAAAACGTTAGGGTTTCTCCCACTTTGGATATCAAGATCTTCCCTCATCGTTTATCATTTTTCACATATTTTCGTCATAAAGTGATGAGCAGTAAGCTAGTTTCTTCATCAAGATCTTATATGGGTATTTCATTTCTTTGGGTTCTTCACAAAACCCTTCAAGAAATTTACATGGAATCCAATATATGGGGTGAGTTTGATCTTTCTTCACTTTTGCTCTCTTGTTACTATTAAGTCTGCTATGTTAACCTTCTTGTGTACTGTTATAATTTGGTACTTTTGTATTCATCTAGATAGCGTAGTATGTTTATTTGCATGCCTATATATGTTTGTGTTTGCATTATGATACCAGCGTTGGCGTCGTTGATTATGCAACTCAGTTAGTGCTATTGCAATGCTATTTTTTGTCGAATAGGACAATGAAGTATGTTTTTCATATTTTGTGTTGATGAAGATTATATGTAGAAACATTGCAATTATGTAACTTCTAAACTAGAATGCCTTTGGTGCTTGAATGCGTTTCGATGTAATTGTTCTGTGCTTCTATTAATAAAATATAGTTGCCGTTAAAAAGATGTAATCGCGTGCTTTTGCTAATTTCATTTGGCTAACTTTTAATGATGCGGAAATGCCCGTTTATGTTCACAATATATATATATATATATATATATATATATATATATATATATATATATATATATATATATATATATATATATATATATATATATATATATATATAACATGTGATAAGCAATCTTTCGAATTTTGAGTTATAGCCAAAACTGTAACTTGATATGAAGTGCACAAATTTGTAACCACATGCCTTTTACAATTTTTTTTGTATTGTTATCATTCTACTTCTAGCATTTTGCTAGATTGCTAATACAATTTCAGCCGTGTTAAATATATGCATACCCTTGGTTTAGTTTTACAAGCTTGTAGCGAGGAAACGCTCTATTACCTTAGCAGCTAGTTTAGTATAACAAGTGAGGCCCATTGCTTTCTCCGCCTCGTTGACCTAGTTATGTAGTATAAATTATAACTTCTGCCACAACTCACCAAACACATTTTTTTGTGCATCATTTCAAAAGATAGGCTTCCGTCTATTAACGTGACGAGATCTAAACCTATCAATCTCCTCTTCAGATTTTTACCGCATTTAAGAATAAAGTAAGCACATCTTCTTCGTCTTTCGATTTTTTATGTGCATCAATCAGGATTTTTTGTGCTTGAAATAAAGTGTTCATGATTATTGTTTCATTTTCAACTTTGTCAACCTTCTAGTTGTTGTGCGATTGAATTAGGGTTTCGTCCATGAGAGTGGTGTTAGCACACGTTGCTTCTCGCTTTTTTTTGTGCTTGTTTCCGTTGATCGTTTACATTCATGATTTTAGTCTATCGAGTAATTATCCATAATTGCTATTCGAGAATTGAATGTAGATCTATCTGTTTCTTTGTTGTAAATTTGATCATGAATTGAAGTAATCTAAAAACCGTCTTCGCATTAACTGCCGCATTTGCTATATATGATATGTGTATGTGTACACTTATTATAGATTTCAAGGGGGCTTATGGAGTGATTCCTGCCATAGTTTTTTAAGTGTGTTGTACATTACTTTATACTTTTGCATACTGTGAAGCTTGATGTCAGATAATTTGTTTATACTCTAGTCGAAATATTGGAAACAAGTATGAACTAAATCTTGTATGCCACTCTATTAAAACCCCCCAACAAAAGAATAGTACTAAAAGAGTAAAAGATTTGCTACACAAGAGGTAATTAAAGCGCAATGGCTGCTAGAAATTCCAATCCTTATAACCTGGCCCATAAAGAACCCCTAATGGAACCTCATAATCTAAGTCATCATGATCAAGGTTTTTTAGTTGATGAATGTTTATGATCAGCTGCATTACATAATTTTATATGTTTTTATGCACAATTTTGAGCTATACCCTTTATTTTACATATATTTTAACGGTGGACACTTGGATCCAGCTTAGAGAGACATGTCTGACACCGATGAGGAACCACGGAAATATCGAAAGCTGAGTATCTTATACAAAGAGGATGAAGCTATACATGGTGTTGCAAATTTTTGCAATAATGATAGTAAAAGCAGTAGTCCTGAAGAGGATTCGGACGAGTTTACTTTGAAGAAACATAGAAGGAAGTCTAAAGGTAAGAGAGTTGCACCTAACAGAAGTGGTGATAAACGAACAACGGCTTTGTCGAAAGGCTCCGGTAGAGAAAGGCTAAAGGTTTTATCCAAATGCAACTTAGGTAAACGTGGCAGAAAGCCTTCATCTTCTGTAAGATGTGAAGCAAGCACTTCTGGAACCAAAAAGGTACTTGTGTTCTGTTTTATTTATTTATCTATCCCTGTGTTAAGAAAGGTTCTCTATGTTATGATCCATAATCATATCAAGATAAGTTTTGACATATCCAACACTAAAACATCATTTCCTTTTTCAATATTGGTTTAGGAACAACTATTATGATCCTCCAAAATATGTGTCCACTTACAAAATAAATTTACCAGTAATTCCAATCGCCCTTAGTTACACATAGTCACAAAACTGAATTGGTTTTACCTTTAAAATTACGTAAAGATACATTTGACATTTGACTAGTAAAGAGTTCAATAATCGCAAATTATTAAACTGTGTCCATTTGTCTAATGGACACTTATTTTGGGACAAATTTTAATGTTCATTTATTCTTCTGTAATTCAGGGTTCTCTTTCTCATGGAAGTAAAAATGGTACAGAGATGGTTCAAAGTGAAATGCCAAAAAATTTGAGTCTTCAGCTGGGTGGGCGTAACAGTCAAATTACAGAAAAAAACAACTGTTCAGTAGCCGCACTTGTGGTAAAAGAGGTCCAACTGGCTCAGCCGGCCATGACTCTTTCAAAGTTTATACTAGCGTCTTCAAATGATGAAATTATTTCAGCGCTTCAGTTGGTTAGCCTCTCTAATGGGCCACCAGCGTCAGGTCCTGGTTTACCTCAGTTTCAGCCAATTGAACCTGAGACTTTAGTGTGCGTTGTGAACAGAAACCCTTCTGAGTTATGTACTGAAATTGCCAAAAATTACATGAGAAGTGGTTATCCCAGCTTGTAGGGAGCAATCAAGATAGGGATAGATAGGCATGGTTATATTTGTGTTAATATAGGAAAACTATTATGTTAGTTTGATACTTTGGTTAAGTTGGAATGGTTCTGTGCATCTTTTGAATTTTCCTTGCTACTGTTGGAAAACACGAGGGCCTTTTAGGCTTATGAAGAGAGGAATACTTAGAGAACTTTCACAATGGAACTTTTATTCCTTAACTTTTCTTCGTGTGGTACATACAAATGCTTCACCCTAAACCTATTTATACTACTCCATGGAAGATTCTAGAACCGAGATACTTCCATGGATATCCTAACATAATCTAGATAATTCTTATTGCATCATCATCCTTATCTAATTTTAGATGACTACCACTAGATATTTCTATTGCATTTGCTACATACTTCTAGTAGATATTATCTACTACAACATTCTAGAAGCTTCCATACCATTCTACGACTTTCTTGAAGCTTCCATCCCATCTTCGTCATTCTAGAAGCTTTACGACTTTCTAGAAGCTTCTTGATCAAGGGCTTGGGCTTTTATGGATTGTCCAATCTTTATTGGACTAAATCAAGTTTACGATCCAACACCCCCCTTTAAACTTGATTTCCCGACTCAAAGCATCATCCTTAGTCTTGAGAAATCTCGCTTGTTGAACAGCATGGTGTGGATATCTGCAACTTGGTTTTCGGATATCGCATGTATCACTCGTACATCCTTCCTCTTCATAGTCGATACCATGCTTTTTCTTGTACCTTTTAGCCATAAGCCTTGCCTTGTACTTCTTCACTTTGCCTTTGGCGTTTTTCTTGGCCTTGTATACCGACTTGACTCCAATAGCCTTTTGGCCTTTCGGAAGGGTCGTCAAATCCCACGTATCAGTCTTCACTATTGAATTTATCTCCTCGTCCATGGCTTGTCTCCATTTCTTACTTTTCATAGCCTCCTCAAAAACTAAAGGTTCACAATTAGCGTATAAACAAAGAAGGGGTATCTCGTCAGTTACCTCGTAGAGCTCCTGCAAACTTCTTGTATTTGGTTCTCCTTCACTTGAACTTGAAGGTGAGTCTTGGGTTGGAGTTGGACTTTGAGGTTCTTGGACTTCTTCACTTGATTCACATGTCTCTTCTTCGTTAGTGATAGGAAGAAAGTCATACCTTTCATTTTCCTTAATGCTCCAATCCCATGCTTTTTCTTCATCGAACTCCACGTCTCTACTCACTACCACCTTCCTTGTGATTGGATTATAGAGCTTATAACCTTTCGAATGCTTGTCATAGCCAACGGATACATGCTTCTCACTTCTATCATCAAGCTTGGATCGCCTTTGGCTCAGAACGTGGACATATGCTATGCTTCCAAATACCCTTAGGTGAGAGACGGTAGGCTTCATCCCATTCCATGCTTCTTGTGGAGTCTTGTTATTTAAACTCTTTGACGGACACCGGTTCAATAGATATACCGCACAGTCAACCGCTTCGGCCCAAAACTCCTTTAGCATCTTCTTACTTTTGAACATGCTTCGGACCATATTGAGAATGGTTCTATTCTTTCTCTCCACCACTCCATTTTGTTGTGGAGAGTAAGGAGCCGTTAGAAATCTCCGGATCCCATTATCCTCACAAAATTTGTTAAATTCTTTTGATAAAAATTCTCCACCTCTATAGGATCTCATGTATTTAATTTTTAAACCTTTCTCCTTTTCAACCATAGCCTTAAATATCTTAAAAGCTTCATAAGCTTGGGATTTTTCTTTTAGAAAATATACCCAAGTTTTTCTAGAAAAGTCATCAATAAAGAGCATAAAGTAAAGATTCTAACCATGAGATGGTGGAGTAATGGGACCGCACAAATCCGTGTGAACTAGTTGTAGAAGCTCCTTAGCTCTTGATGTTGCTTCTTTTGGAAACGAACTTCTAGCATGCTTCCCAAGAAGGCATCCTTCACACACTTGATTGGGATGATCAATTTGATTTAACCCTTTCACCATTCCCTTTGAGGATAATAACTTTAAGTCACCAAAGTTTAAGTGCCCGTACCTCATGTGCCAAAGCCACGAATGATCCTTAAGACAACTCTTTAAGCACTTAGCTTCATCATGTTGAATGTTTAGAAGGAACATTCGGTTTTTTGTCATAGGGACTTTAGCTATGAGCTTTCCTTCGGGATTTCTTATTGTAGCACTATGATCTTTAAAATGAATATCATAATTTTTCTCTAAAAGTTGTCCCACACTTAAAATGTTACTTTTAAGATTGGGCACATTGTATACGTCCGAAATATATTGGTGACTTCCATCTTTAGCTCGGATAAGGTCTTACCTTTTCCTTTCATCGGTGCCTTTGATTCGTCTCCAAAGGTGACGTTGCCTTTACTTTCCTCCATCTCCACGAACAAGCCTTCTTCACCCGTCATATGGTTACTTGCAGTGGAATCTATATGCCATGGCTCTATCCTCTCTTCTTGTTCGTCATGTCTTGCCATTAGCAGGGTTCACCCGTCATATGTTCATCTTTGTCTTCTACCTCCACAAGATTAGCTTTTTCTTCTACTTGTCTTGAGTTACTACACTCATTGGCATAATGAACATATTTGCGACAATTGTAACATTGTATATGGGGCTTACCTGCTCTTTGATATTGAAAGCCTCTCCCACGACCTCTTCGATATGAAAACCATTGGTTTTCATCTTCTTTGTTGAAATCTTCTCTTCCTCGTCCTCGGCCTTGGAAACCATCACTACCTCGAAAAGTACCGCGTCCTCGTCCTTGCTCCTTTCCATTTAGAAAGCTCTTTTCTCTTTTTTTGAAAGAGACCTTTGAGTATAAAACTTGCTCTAAGGGTTCTTTCCCCCTTTTTTTCTTCAACTTCTCTTCATGGGCTTGTAAAGATCCCATGAGTTGATCAATGGTCATAGAGTCTATGTCTTTTGACTCCTCTATAGCCACAACAATGTAATCAAAGCTTGGTGGCAAAGAGCGAAGAATCTTTTCTATCACCCTTGTGTCACTCAAGCTTTCACCATTTCTCTTCATTTCATTTGAAATGGTCAAGACACGAATGAAATAATCCGAAATGGTTTCGGATTCCTCCATTTGGAGCTTTTCGAACTCTCCTCTAAGAGTTTGAAGACACACCTTTTTCACATTGTCAATTCCTTTGAAAGCATTTTGAAGGATCTCCCACGCTTCTTTAGAAGTGGTTGCATTTGCAACTTTCTCAAACATCGCATCATCAAGACATTGATAGATGAGTGTAAGAGCACTTTGATCCTTCTTTCTTGCCTTTTGTAACTTCACCCTTTGGGCGGCATTCAACGAACTTTCATCATCAACTTTCTCAACACCTTTCTTGACTATCTCCCACACATCATGTGAACCGAGTAACGCCTTCATTCGAATGCACCAACTACCATAGTTGTCTTTGGTAAGACGAGGAAATTGGAACAAGTTCATTGCACTTGACATCTCGATCTTCAAGCTCTGATACCACTTTGTTGGAAAACACGAGGGCTTTTTAGGCTTATGAAGAGAGGAATACTTAGAGAACTTTCACAATGGAACTTTTATTCCTTAACTTTTCTTCGTATGGTACATACAAATGCTTCACCCTAAACCTATTTATACTACTCCATGGAAGATTCTAGAACCAAAATACTTCCATGGATATTCTAACATAATCTAGATAATTCTTATTAAATCATCATCCTTATCTAATTTTAGATGACTACCACGATATTTCTATCGCATTTGCTTACTTCTAGTAGATATCATCTACTACAACATTCTAGAAGCTTCCATCCCATCTTCATCATTCTAGAAGCTTTGCGACTTTCTAGAAGCTTCCATACCATTCTTCGTCATTCTAGAAGCTTCTTGATCAAGGGCTTGGGCTTTTATGGATTGTCCAATCTTTATTGGACTAAATCAAGTTTACGATCCAACAGCTACTAAATTGCTTACTTTATGTTTATCTGCTATTTCAAGTTTGGTGGATAGGATTGGTTATGTTTTGCCTTTTTTTTTTTTTTTTTTTTTTTTTTTTTTTTGCGCGTGGTTGGGTAGTGGAGGTTTTTCATTCTGGTTCGTTTGTTGAACATATTTTATTGTCAGGTGGTTTTGTTTTGTTTTTGGTTGAAGTGTTTGATAAAAAGTCTTGGATCTAGTTCTTTCATGGTGGCTAGGCGTCCTTATAATATGCTAGCTTTTTTAAGCATCTTTGAAATAATGTTTTTCATTTGAAAAAAAGCTACAAAACATCTACTGTGTCCAGCTGGCTTATCTCCTCTGTAGACTATATGGTCATGTATGGTCTCCCCTGCTTCAATTAATCTGTTGCTTATTTATCTTAGTTTGTCTATCTTCTTGGGGACCAGGAGGTAGCTACTCATATTAGCTAGGAATGAATATCTTTTTAAAAACGAACACTTCATGATATATAACAAGAGTTAGAACGATTAAATTTCTACAAAACGCTACCCATTGCTCAATGGATTTGTTTTTTTAATGGAAACCCATGAAAGATATTGGTAAATGAAAATTTGATATAATGATTTGAGTCGATACGTAATTTATTTTCTTGCAATGATCTATCTGCTTGTTGAATATTCCCACCATGGTTCAGATTCTACTCTCATCCTACAGCAAACCATCACATTAGTATTTTCTGAATTTGTGATTTTATATGATTGCTAGTTAATTCAGTGACTATGTAACACAAACAGATACCAGAAGCTTTTATCCAAAAGACTGCAGTACAAATATGTAAATGGCACCAAACCATGAAATTCCCGTTCTGACGAACAAACTAACGTAAACTATGAGTGACCCGCACAATCTCCTATAGCTGACATATGATCTTGAGTTTTGGTAGACGTACGCAACTGGCCATGTCTAGCGACCTTCCTCTTTTTATTGTGTCCACCAAAGTCTAATCTTCTCAAGAAAATAAGAGGAGCAGCGAACGGGATGCCCCAACGAGCTTACCGGTCCCAAAAACTAGACGACGTGATGATTAATTTATGAACTACAAAATGAATATCCCTTATACATCACAACTGGCCATGTCTAGTGACTTACCTCCAGTTTTTATATATGATATGACAAATTCCCCAAGACATTAGAGTCTCAAGTCTAATTCGACCACAGTAATCTCACCTTGCTACAACAATAACTATTTTAGTTAAACAAAATCTATTTAAACTTATTTAAAAGACTAAATGATGACCATAAACTATTATCGAAGACCTTTTCATCACACAGCTGCTTCCAAGGACGTACACCAGATCTTCAAATCCACTACATCCTTTAGAGTTGATTTAAGACCTGCTAGCTAAATGGGTTGAATCAATAAAAGAAATTTACCATTGGTCAATTTTCCACCAAGACAGAAGTTTAGACTAAAGACCATTACTTAAGCAACTACTGCACAATTAGAAAAAGGATTTTTTTACATTTTCTGTAACCAGATTGCACATCGAATACCTGTAATCATCTCATTTGACGCCTCTGGAAATGTATTAGACTAATTCAGGAACTTGATTTGTGAAAATATCCTAAATTGTGAAATGACATTTTTGTGGGTATCAGTTCCTCTTCGACTTTTGAGCAACATCAGTAAAATCTTCCTATCGGACTAAGAGACCATATTAGCGCATCGTGACGATTGGTTACTTGAATCTTCAACAACTCTTCCCGAATCTCAGTTCACTAGTCTTGATCTCTCTCCATCATCTCAATCTTCTAACCCCTTTTTATTTACAAATATGAACGAGCTCCTGTAATGCCACCAAATGCCTACAGACATATTGATGAACTATATGGATGTACATATATAATTTTAAAACAGCCATATTTGTATAATATACTCACACAACAATTAGGATCAATAACCCTTAAGAAAACTATTTTTTTTTGGTGTGATATACACAACTATTAGGATTAATAACGGTAACTTGAAAAAGTAACTTGAAAAAGTCACTATAGCCTTTTTAATCTATTCCTACTAAAAAAATTCACTGAAGAAACCAATTCAATAATAAAATTAAGGAAGATATATATATAGCAAAATTGTGGAAATTGGGAAACTTAAGATGCTTGGGCTAAAAGTAAAAGACAGTGTTGCAGTTAGAAGAGTTGAAAGGAAATGGAATGTTTCTATGAGAATGCATAAAGTAATCATGAAACCAAGCCACTAAAAGATTGTGTAAAGGGTGTTTGGTTGGTTGATTGGATCAAATATCTCAAAGAGCTGCTATTGCAGAAGTTGAGTTTCAAATAAAGTCTGCTTAATGTGGTTATTAACCATATTCTCATCTCTTCATTTGGAAATTGAAGGATTGAGAAAGATGGCACTGTATCTTGAAGCTTGAAGCCTGATATTTTGGGTCCACCTGCTAGTTTCAGTAGGCCTTGGTTAAGGTAAAGTGTAATTCAGATTGGTTAACCAATGTGTCATGGTGGATAGTTTTCATAAAGTCGGTTTCCTCTTATGTGAGTGAAGTATGAACATGGTTCGGCAGTGTAAGTGGTTAGAAATAGAGTCATGAAAGATGAGACTTCTTGGTCCTAACCCTGTCATAGTGTCATTGTGTATATTTTTTTTTTTTGTTTGGCTTGTGAGGGGGCTGCAAGTTCATGGCTAAAGTCATACCACAGTGTATGGGAAATGTAGTCATCAATTTAGGCTCTTCAATAGTGATGGAAGGAAGCATACGCCTATGATGATGCCTTCTAGTTCTACTTCTATATTGTTACGAGGATGTGTAGCAGCACTTTAATAATGTAGATTGACATGTCATCATCATCAAGATAAACAACTAAGAAATAGACATTATAACATAAAAAGTTTGCAAAACGTAACAACTCCAAACAACCAGTAGCCCACACATTTCCCCGAGAAGCGCCAAAAATACCCCAAATTTGTGCAATCTTACCTGAAATACTGACAAACAGATGAGATGCGACTAAGAAAATTGTCGAGATACACATAATCAAACCAGTAGCCTTACTATAAACTTAATTCAAGCACCCTAACATTTAAGCCTTTGACACCCTTATCACAATCAAATCATAACACAAGGCACATAATACAAAATATGATAAACTTAATACTGTTAGTTAATAAGGCCTATAGGCCCGGTCCACCTTGTTTAGGCCCGTCTTGCACTTTGGGTTAGGTTTGCTCATTTTCTATTTAATGTGTTTGTAATTGAATATAATAATATAGTTTTCAGTATTCCCTTAATTTCTACATGGTATCAAGAGCTAGGTCGAATATGAAAAAGAAGAAAAATAAATAAAAAAGATTTCTTTGCCCGTTTGATCGTCTCCGAATTGTGTCGCCTACTTTTTGAATATAGATCTGTTGGAAATTCAATAAATTGAATGGTAAGTTTTGATTGAGTATTTGATTATAAAATAATAATTGTCACGGTGGGCCGCTAGTCACCCATAATTGTTGCATATTGTTTGATGTACTTAAGCACAACATATTGTTTTGCCCATAATTGTCACATATTGCCGTCACCCAGAATTGTTACGATAGGCCGTCCGTCTTGCTAAATTCATGTGAATACTAGTATGGTATTAGTATCGTTATCGGTATTTGGTAATCACGATTATGTTTGTATGGGTTATAGTTGATTTGTTTGGTATTGGTGTTGGTTGGTATTAGTATTGGTGATGGTGATGTTGCAGTCTTAACTAATTCGACTATGTCTTTAGTAGTTATGTATAGCATCTCGATATCAACAACTTGTTTTGGTTTCACATATGGTTCTCCATCTGGTTCTATCTAGTTTTATCTGAATATATTTGTCTATTGTTGCCTGAATTTGCTCTTCATCTATCTCTGTTTGGATCTCTCTACTGAATAAGTATCTGTCTGAATTTGCTCTTCATCTACTTTTGTTCGAATCTTTCTGCCGCTGACTTTGTATATGTATGCTGATGTCTGTCTGGATCTGCTCTTCGTCTACCTCTGTTCAGATCTCTCTGCCATTAAATCTGCATCTGTCTGTCTGATTTTGGAGTTTTCTTGTCAAACTCTAAATGTAGCATTGTGAGTTTGAGGGGGATGTTAGTTAACAAGGCCTATAGGCTAGACCCACTTATTTAGGCCCGTCTTGCACTTAGGGTTAGGTTTACTCATTTTCTATTTAATGTCTTTGTATTGTATTTAGTTAATTGAATTTGATAATATAGTTTTCAGTATTACCTTGAGTTCTACAAATAAAATATCTTGTTATAGACAAATTAGTTATCTTAGCTCTAAAGCTAAGTAATGCGGATTGATAAAAAAGAGCCACGCAAACACAAGAACTAATCCGAAATTCTCAAGACGAGAAAGTCTCTTATTTAATAACTTCGTAGATTTTCTCAAAAGCCGCCAGAGACAACCCTAAAAACGCCCTTATAAAGGAGGATAATTTCTAGAATAAAAAAGGAAACAAAATCCCATGCAAATATAATTAAAAAGATCCAAAATAAAGCCAAAAAAAAACCCTGTTGAGGCCCAAAACGACCATGCTAATTTCAGCCCAATCCGCCATAGAAATTTGTTTCCAAAAAATAAGCGCCAAGCGTATTTGCCACGTTGATTCGCTCGTTGATTGCATCTGCATCATCCTCCCCTTCTTGAAAAAAACTCGACCTCGAGTCTGGCTCATCATCATTATCTCCTTTATATGGCAACAAATCTGCAACATTAAAAGTGGCAGAAACATTATAATGACCAGTGATACGTGGGAATCGCACCAGGCTTTACCTCTCGAGGGATCTCGAGAAGCTTACAACCTCCACCAGGCAGTGTACCTGATCGTTGTAGTATAGTATAGTGACACGTACCGGGGGCTTGATCGTTCAACTCATGAATAGTGTCGCTAGGATTAGAAAGCCAAAAAACTAGGTCTAGAGGTGAGGGATGATTCTTTTTGTATTTTTATATTTTATGAAAACAATTAAAATCTCGGGTTTTTGGAAGAGTGGGCGGAATTAGTTGCTAATCAACTAACCCAATAACTAAGATGCAATCAAAATAAAATAACATAAATGAAAATAAAGCTAATTAAACTAGTGGTGTGAACAATGATGGGGAGAATTGTGTTTACTTAGATTTCATTACTCCCTAGATATCTTTTACAGGTTGATAGTTTGTTACAATTGCGTGGATGACGGGTTATATTCCTTAATACCATTCGTGGGGTGGCGTACGTACTTCCCCAACTCTATAAGCTCCTACTTCACTCCTATGTCGAGCCTGCTAGAAGCTCCTAACATGGGATCATTAGAATTCGCTCATGCATTAAATACAACCATAATAACCTAGTACGCATTGGTTCATGTTTTTTAAGACGTTCAAGCATGTTACCCTATGGAAGTCTGCCAGTTTTCTTAAGCCTAACATCGAAATCATTCATCCGTAACAACTATAAACAAACAATCAACCCATAATTAACATCTAGGTTTCACTACATCTAAGCAAACACACAAGAGATCTAGCCTAGCATGTTAAATTCAAGACAAGCGTAAGATATATTCAAACAACACATAGACATATTGAATGAATTGAAAGGATACTTATCTCAATTGAACATGGAAGGTTTCAAAGGGTAGAAACCCTTGAAAGAACAGTAAAATTCATGCTATGGTTTCTCCAAAGTTATACCCTCTAAAATTACACACTAATGAATGAAAATTGCAAAACTATATATAGATTTTACAGGGTGATGGCGTCAAGAAGAAATATCTGACGCCGTCAACTCGCCGCCCATAATGAGATCGGATTGCCTAGATCCAAGTTTGACGCCGTCATGTGTAATTTAGTTCTAGGCCGTCACCATATCTTGAACCATGACGGCCAAGCTTGACGCCGTCACGATTTCTCTGGATCGTCACCACTTCCACCTCTTGTTTACTCTTGACGCCGTCACATGAGGACACTTGACGCCGTCAGGTACTGTTCCCAGCAAGGAAAATTAAGACTTTGTCGTTTTCTTCACTTTTATGCTTCAAAAACGTCCAAAATGCTTCCTTTTCCAGAATTCACTCCAAAAGTACCTAAAATGACAAAATGAACGATTTAGGGCAATATTTGATCAAATAAATTCAAATCTGGGCTTAAATGACCCCCTAAAAATGGTTTATTTTTCGCCTCATCAACCAGGAAGCTCGAGCTTGTATGCCTTGTCGTTGATCTTCTTAAGAACACGAAAACGACTACCTGCTTGCGGTTTCAACATCCCAAAATTCCCTGCAGGAAAACGCTCCTTACGAAGATGAATCCAAACAAGATCACCCTCCCGATACAAAACCTGTTTACGACGCTTATCCGCATGTTCCTTGTATTGTTCATTATGTCCAATAATTTGTTCTCGAACCTGATGAGGCGAAAAATGAACCATTTTTAGGGGGTCATTTAAGCCCGGAATTGAATTCATTTGATCAAATATTGCCCTAAATTGTTCCTTTTGTGATTTTAGGTACTTTGGGAGTGAATTCTGGAAAAGGAAGCATTTTGGACGTTTTTGGAGCATAAAAGTGAAGAAAACGGCAAAGACATAATTTTCCATGCTGGAAACAGTACCTGACGGCGTTAAGAAGGAAATTGTGACGGCGTTAGGAGTAAAATCCATGACGACCCAGAGAAAACCTGAAGGCGTCAGAAGAAGGGCATCAAGAGTTATTTTGGTGACGGCCTGAAGATGGATTACACGTGACGGCGTCAAACCTAGATCTAGGCAGTCTGAGAACTTTATTAGCGGCAAGATGAAGGCGTCAGACATTTACTCTTGACGCCGTCACCTTTCAAAATCTATATATACTTTTCTATTTTTCATTCATTAAAAGAGGAACTTGTGTGGAGAATACTAGGGTCGAACCTAATAAACCCTAGGTCGTTTGTAACAGTATTTTCAAGGGTTTTCACCCCTTGAAACCTTTCATGTTCAATTAAGATAAGTCTTCTTTCAATTCATTCAATATGTCTATGTCTTGTTTGAATATATCTTATGCTTGTCTTGATTTTAACATGCTAGGCTAGATCTTTCATGTGTTTGCTTAGATGTAATAAAACCTAGATGTTAATTATAGGTTGATTGCTTGTTTATAGTTGTAATGGATGAATGATTTCAATGTTAGGCTTAAGAAAACTGGCATATCTCCATTGTCTAACTTGCTTGAACGTCTTAAGAAACATGAACCGATGTGTACTAGGTTTTTATGATTGTATTTAATTCATGAGCGAATTCTAGTGATCCCATGTTAGGAGCTTCTTTGCCGGCTCGACATAGGAGTGAAGTAGGAGCTTATAGGATTGGGGAAGTAAGTACGCCACCCCATGAATGGTATTAAGGAATACAATCCGTCATCCACGCAACTGTAACAAGTAATTAACCTGTAAAAGATATCTAGGGAGTAGTGAAATCTAAGTAAACACAATTCTCCCATATATTGCTCACACCACTATCTTAATTTAGTTTATTTTCATTTTTGTTATTTTATTTTGATTGCATCTTAGTTATTGGGTTAGTTGATTAGCAACTAATTCCGCCCACTCCTCTAAAAACCGAGATTTTACTTGCTTTTATAAAATTATAAAAATACAAAAAGAATCATCCCTCATCTCTAGACCTAGTCTTTAGGTTTTCTAATCCTAGCGACACTATTCCTAAGTTGAACGATCAATCCCCCGGTACTTGTCACTATACTATACTACAACGATCAGGTACACTGCCTAGTGGGGGTTGTAAGCTTCCCGAGATCCCTCGAGAGGTAAAGCCTAGTGCAATTCCCACGCATCAGAACCGACCGATGCAACTCTTTAATTTTCTCAGACCGGTCAGCTCCTTCCTCACTAAACTGCCCCACCTCTGGAACAGGAACCAAATCCAGAGGAGTAAACATATTCCGTCCATACACAACTTCAAAAGGACTCTTACCTGTGGTGCGGTTAACCAACCTGTTATAGGCAAATTCAGCTTTTGGAAGATTAAGATCCCACTGTTTGACATTGTCCCCAATTAAACTGCGCAAAAGATTTCCTAAGCTCCGATTGACAACTTGAGTCTGCCCATCAGTTTGGGGATGATGGGAGCTACCGAACTGTAACTTAGACCCTAAAACAGTCCACAAAGTACACCAGAAAAGACTCACAAACTTGACATCTCGATCAGAAGTAAGAGTTTTAGGAACACCATGCAACTTCACAATTTCTACAGAATACAACCTTGCCACTTGACTAGCATCAAACGTTTTCGAACAAGGTACAAAATGAGCCATCTTCAAAAATCGATCAATAACTACCATAATAGAATCTTTAGCTCGCTGATTATGAGGCAAACCTAAAACAAAATCCAAACTGACATTTCCCCATAGAGCAACAGGAACAGACAAAGGAGTATACAAACCAGCATTACTACTGTTAGTTTTGGCAATGTGGCATGTACGACACCTCTCAAGAAGCCTGTTGACATCACGTTCCATCTTGGGCCAATAAAACTGCTCACGAAGTATGGCCAAGGTCTTTTCACGCCCAAAGTTACCCGCCAATCCACCTGCTTGATCCTCTAAAACAATAGCTTCATGCAAAGAACAAAGAGGAATACATAACCGCGTACCTTTAAACAAATAACCATCCAACTTGGAAAACTGGTGAAAAGGACCATTATCACATTTGCTCCATATCTCCCAAAAATCTGGGTCATAGCAATAAAGCCCAAGAAACGAATCAAAACCTTGCACCCGAATCTGCATAGTGCTAATTAACGAATAACGACGACTGAGAGCATCTGCAACCTTATTATTCGACCCAACCTTATGTTGAATAAAAAATGAAAAAGCCTGAATAAATTCCACCCACTTAGCATGGCAAGAATTCAGCTTATGTTGCCCACTAATAAATTTCAAAACCTCATGATCAGAAAACAAGACAAATTCATTAGAAAGAAAATAATGTCACCAAGTATCCAAACTACGAACAATAGCATAAAATTCCTTATCATAAGTGGAATACTTGCATCTCGCATCATTCAGTTTTTCACTAAAGAAAGCAATCGGCCGCTGGTTTTGACTTAGAACACCACCAATTCCCACTCCAGAGGCATCACACTCAACCTAAAAATCTTCATCAAAATTAGGTAATGCCAAAACAGGAGACTCGGTTACCTTAGCCTTTAGAATGTCAAAAGCCTTGGCAGCCTCACTTGTCCACGTGAATCGACCACCCTTCATACATTCAGTTAAGGGCACGATTATAGAACTAAAATTCCGGATAAAACGGTGATAAAAGGATGCTACCCATGAAAACTGCGAATATCATGAATAGTGGAAGGTGTTGGCCAGCTAATAATCGCCTCCACTTTTGCTGGGTCCATTTTTATGCCGCCACCCGTAACAATATACCCCAAGAAAGTCACTTCAGTCACAAGGAATTGACACTTTTTCCCATTAGCATATAATTTCTGTTCTCGTAAAACAGAAAATATTTTCCGAAGATGGAACAAATGTTGCTCAAGACTGCTGCTATAGATCAAAATATCATCAAAGTAAACGACAACAAAATGACCAATAAAGGTTTAAAAACCTGATTCATGAGGTGCATGAAGGTACTCGGCACATTAGACAGCCCGAAGGACATAACCATCCACTCGTACAATCCATATCGAGTTTTGAAAGCTGTCTTCCATTCATCTCCAGGTCGCATCCGAATCTGATGATATCCACTCCTCAAATCAATCTTAGAAAAAATGGTAGAACCATGTAGCTGGTCAAGAAGATCATCCAATCGCGAAATAGGAAAACGATACTTGATCGTTATCTTGTTCACAGCTCTACTATCAATACACATCCGAAAAGTTCCCCCATGTTTGGGTACCAACAAGGCAGGTACTGCACATGGACTCATACTCTCCCGAATCAACCCTTTAACCAGCAACTCGATCACTTGTCTCTGAAGCTCCGCAAACTCCTTCGGATTCATCCGATAAGCTGGTCTGTTCGGGATAGCAAAACCTGGAATAAAGTCTGTGCAATGTTGAATGTCTCTCATAACCGGTAATCCAGGAGGTATGTCATCAGGAATCACATCAGCGAACTCCTTAAGCAATGGCTGAACTTGTAAAGGAGCTTCATTGATAATCTTGTTTTCTTCTACAACCATAAGAGTAAACACATAGGGACTGGTTTTCACAAGTCCTTCAAAATCAGTCTTCTTCATAAAAAAATTAGAACCCTCTGCTTGTGTCTGACAAGAATCAAAAGGAACTAAAGTAATGTTCACACCATCCTTCTTAAAGATGTAAGTGTTTTGGAACCCGTCATGTTTTGTTTTCCTATCAAATTGCCAAGGACGCCCTAATAGAATGTGAGCCGCATCCATTGGTATAACTTCAGACCACACTTCATCTTTATAATTCTTACCAATAGAAAACTGCACACGACAACGTTTACTAACCTTAACAGTGTTCCCTTTTTTTAACCAAGTTAACTGGTACGGTTCAGGATGGTCTTCTGTCTTCATTCCCAACTTCTCAACCATATATGTAGAAACAACATTCTCGCAACTGCCACCATCTATAATCATATCACAAATTTTTCCCTTGGAAGTACACTTGGTTCTAAAATGTTGTTACGAAGCCACGAATTATCATCAACAGATTTTGAAACAGCCACATTTAGCACTCTCTGAATAACCAATACCTCTCCACGATCAGGATTACCAACTCATTACTTGGTTCATCTAATTTAGGTTCTACATTGGTATCATAAGTCGGGTTTGTGTCATCAGGCATGACTGCCAATGTTTTCAGATTCAGATAGTCACATGCATAATGCCCAAGCCCACTACACGTGTAACAACAAGAGGCACTGTTAACACGTTCTCTAGTATTACCTACAACCGTGGTTGTGGGGTGGTGGCTTTAGGTGCTGTAGGGGGAGTGGTTCTGGTAGGTGGGGTGAAACGACTAGTGGTACCCTTACTCTTTGCCTTAATCTATTTTTCAACCTTTAAAGCTAAACGACAAACATCCGTCTAAGTCCAATAAGGTTGAAGACTTACAATATCAGCAATTCAGACTTAAGGACTCCCAAAAACCGTGCAATAACCTGCTCTTCTTCTTCAACTACATCACACCTCATACGAAGCTTATCGAACTCATTGATAACCTCTTCCACAATCATGTTCCATTGGGACAAAGTATGATAGTCAAGAAAAGCCTTTAGACAATGATTTTCTGGTAGAAACTTAGCCTTCATCAGTTTCTTCATCTTTTCCCAATTCTCAACCTTCGATTTCCCTTCAATTTGTCACCTCTTATTAATATGATCCCACCATAACGAAGCATGTTGTGGAAGCTTGATGGCCACGAGTTTCACTTTCAGCTTTTCAGGAATATCACGCACATGAAACGCCCGTTCAACCGTACCTCAACCAATCAATAAAATCATCCGGATGAACCTTACTTGTAAACTCAGGGATCTCAATCTTCAGTCCCATACTACGAATAGGATCATTGCGATATCTGTCGTTGCGATCTACAACATGATCATTACGACGAGAATGATAACGACGATCACGATACCTAGGTTTTCCTCCGCCAAAAGGATTAACGTCCTTTGGCCCTTCGTCCCAAACATTGGACTAAGTTTTCGTCCCTTCTGTCGGCGACTCCCGCTGTAACTACCGGAGCTCGAGTTCTTGGATCCACTGCTGCAGCCAGTCAATCATCTCTACATCACGAGGATCACGAGCAGGAGATGCTGGTTCCGCAACAACTTTCTTTCTACCACGTGTTTCCATGATCACCTAAAAACTCTTATGCCAAATAATGCGGATTGATAAAAAAGAGCCACACAAACACAAGAACTAATCCAAAATTCTCAAGACGAGAAAGTCTCTTATTTAATGACTACATAGGTTTTCTCAAAATTCGCCAGAGACAAACCAAAAAACGTCCTTATAAAGGAGGATAAGTTCTAAAATAAAAAGGAAACAAAATCCCATGAAAACATAATTAAAAAGGTCCAAAATAAAGCCTAAAAATAGGGGAAAAATGACCTTTTGAGGCCCAAAACGACTATGTGAATTTTAGCCCAATCCGCTACAGAAATGTGTTGCCAAAAAATAAGTGCCAAGCATATTTGCCATGTTGACTCGCTCGTTCATTGCATCTGCATCGCTAAGTTTACTAACAATTTACCATCATCTTCTTTACTTGATTCCTAACCAAGAATCATAACCACATACATTATTACATAACAACAATACATAATAAGTTTATACAACCCATCGTCATCTCTAGTCATCGAGATCATCTTGATCATATGATAAAACCCTCACTTTATTCAAATTAAATATAACCCACAAACACTAAAATCTCATTAATTAGCATAAAACGTCATTTACCAAATTCCTCCAAATTGGGTACGTAAACCCTAACTCTTCAATTCACCAATTAACTCAATAAGATTTACTTACTTGTAGGAGACTTAACCTTTAATCATAGTATAATTCCTTCATCACTAGCTCATCAAGATTAGTCTTTCCCTCCTCTTATATTCCTTTGGTTTGTCACCTCCCACACACATAAGAACACTCTTAAACATTTTGGAGAAGCGTAGAAAGTCGGAATTATCCTAAGACTTACTTCTTTTGTAAGGTATTATAACTTTGGCCAATTAACACAAATAGTCCATCAAGTCCTTTCATTTTATAATTATGATACATTAACTTTCTGTAACACTTATTACATATACATTAAACTTTAGGTTTGACTACCAACTTGACTTCCGTTGACTAATCAACCATATTGAGTCTCCCGACTCATAAATTCATAGTCAACTTAATATAATGGCACTTTCATAATTAATACCAGAAACCCGATTTTGGGTGTTATAGAGTTTAGCTCGAGCTTGGAATTCAAAGCTTGATCTAGCTCGAGTCAAATCTTAAATCTGAGTTTTAACACTCAAGTTAGGCTCGAGCTCGACAATACTCAATTCACCATAGCAGATCAAACCCCTTAAATGTATTAATGTAATAGCGTTGACTTTGTAATCTTTGAAAATTTTACTAAGGGTTAAAATATAATATTGAATAATTAGAGAATTCTAACTTTTGATTTAGAAAAATTATCAAATTTTTTCAGACTAAGAAAAATAATAAAATTAACAATTAATATGAGGTGGGGAAAGCATTTTTCAAATTTCTTATTATATGACAATCTTTAGATACAATAAAAAAAATGCGATATCATAACTTACATGTCATGAGTAACATGAAAAATGACATGACATTTTGCTTAAGTTAAATGTCGCTTTTGACCTTGACTATTATGTTTAGTTGACTTGAATTGACGGATTTATTCTTCTCATATTTTAATGACATCCCAAAAATAGTTAACATGATTTTCATAATATACCTTTAACTAACGAACCCTCCAAAAAAAATGACAAAACCTTAAAAGTTAAAACCTCAAGGACCAAAATTAAAAATTTATTCTTGAATTAAACAAAGGATCATTTTCAAACCTGAGACACAAATACACAATCACAATTTGAAGATCATAAAATTGTAGTCCAATAAACTGATTTTCAATAATCATCACCAATTTAGTACTACATAAAGGTAACATTTTTTATATATATAATCATCACCCTTATTGTTATGTTCATTTCTATATCTTTATTGTTTTTGTATCGTGATGAAAAACTGATTTTCAAAATGGGTATGTGTGAAATTATACATATATACGATTCTCGATAAAGGGTATTGGAAAGTTTAAATCTTTTTGCAATTGGGTGTTGTTTTGTGAAGGAAATTGGTTGCACACCAAGTGTTTGATGAAATGCTTGAATGAAAGATGTTGTAATGATATGGGTGTTTTTTTTTGTTAGGTTTGGGAGTTTTGTTTGGAGGATGGAGAATGAAGAGGATCCGGTGAAGAAGCAGCAGATTATCGATGCGAGGGCGAGGAATATTAGTCATAATGTGAGATGTTTAGAGTGCGGTAGTCAGTCGATTGAAGAGTCCCAAGCTGATATTGCTGTTCTCCTCAGGAAGGTGACTGTTTTTTGAAAATATTTACTATTCCGTGTTGACCGTTTTACTGTTTACATGCTTTTATATGAAGTGCCAGGGTTAGCTTCCGAATCATAATTGGTAGCCCATTGTGTAGTGATTAGTGAGTAGTGAGGTCATTGCCGCTTACTATGGTTAGGAACTACTTTAGTTGTTTAGACATTAAGTACGATTAGTCAAATCCAAGGTTGCAATTTGGTTATCTGAATCTGTTTATCGATATTGAGTAGTTGTACTCCTGTGTCAATGGGCGGATCTGTTTATTTTCTTATAGTTTATTACTCCATGCTTAAATCTATTACTAATTTTAAATGTGTTGAGGGATTTATATGACATGACCGATTTAAAATATGAATCTATAGCCTTGATTCCTTATCGGATCAAGTTAACTTTTAGATTTCATATTGTGCTGATAAGTTGATCTTAAAAAGACTTGCTTATTGTGCTGTGCTCATTATGCTTGATATCTGTTGTAGCTTATTCGTGATGAAATACGATCTGGAAAAAGTGACAAAGATATTTATAATAAGCTTGAAGAGGATTATGGGGAGACAATCCTTTATGCCCCAAAGTTTGATTGGCAGACTGCAGGATTGTGGCTATCGCCGGTCAGTTTAAGAGCACCTTTCAAAACTGTAATTCATTTATTCTTATATATTGGAGATTATCTGAATCAGATTATGTCTTTGAACAGCTTATAGTTGCTGGTGCTGCTGGAGGAATATGGGCATACGGTAGGCACAGGCAAAGGACTAACGTCCACTTACTTGCTTTGAACTTGACCAGAGGAATCCCATTCACCCCTAAAGAGAAGGCAACTATGATAGAGATCCTTACCCCTCCACCTCAAGGAATTCTTTCTTCATCCCCTTGGTGGAAACAGTGGCTTCCGAGATGAACCATTTGTGTTTTATCCCATTTGTTTCATATCTTGTGCAAGATGAGATGTACTTATGTTATAACTTATAAGTTAAGCTCTAAAAGGGAAAAGAACATATATGTGGATGCTAATAAATTTAATCACTGTCTGTAGTATGATTGTGGTTATTATATCATGTTTTCAGTAGTGAAAGTTTGATGTATTTTTTTGTGCTTTGCACACTTTATAAGTATTACAGTAAGTGTGATGCAGTTGAGAGTTTTATTGCTTGTTTAGATAGATGCCTTCATCTGGATCGCGATTCCTGCACAACGGGACTTTATAGGAATAGTTTGGTTAAGATTCTACCACCGTCATTGTTTGTTCTTCAATGTGTGATTTATTATTATGTCACAAACTATTGTATAGTTTTACTTATGGAGAACTTTGTTAAGGGGCCACTGGGTGGTCACGGAAAAGGGAAGGGAAACCATGCCGTGCATCGACAAAGGTCCTACAAAAATTTGGATTTAAGTTGAACATTGTAAATAGTGAGCTCGGTGGAAACCATTACGAAAATAAAAAGAGTAAATTACATGAATCGTCCTTGTGGTTACCAAAACTTCATCTGTAGTTCCTGAAACTTTTCTGTTGCATGAATGGTCCTTAAGTCGGAAAAGAATAACACCTTTTGTCCTTTGTTTTAACTTCCCGTTAAATCCCTCACATGTCTTGCACATGAGGGCAACTATCTTTTTACTTTCATTTCTTATTAGCTACTCACAAACACATACACAAATTGTTCTCTCTCCCAGCATTCATAAGGAACACACCACTATTTCAGAGGGACAAAAAAAAAAAAAAAAAGACGAGCATAATAAATAAGAACTTTACCTTAGCATTTCGAGTGATTGGATCTATGGTAGAAAGGAATAAAGGATAACAACATGAAGAACTTACCTTTGCATTTGGATATGAGCATTTACCATCTCAACTATTTTTGTGATAGAATGGTAGGAGTTAGGAATGTAATATGCATTTTTCTATGAGAGCCCTTTTATGTTTGGTCATTGTTATGCAACAAGTATTGTTGTTTGGTTGTATAACATTGGTTTTGATCAAAGAAATTGGTACCATTAAAAAGTATCTAAAACTAGTGTTAAGTATTTCTTTAGGATATGTAAATCTGTGATAAAAATTAAACGTGTTATGTTTTTTATTTTCATTTTTTAATTTTATTTCAGAATTTTTTAGTAAATTGACAATTATACCCTCATGTGCAAGGCATGTCAAGTATTTAACGAAGCTAGCTAACGAAAGTTAAAACAAAAGACTAAAAGTGTTATTATTTTCCAACTTAAGGACCGTCCGCGCGACAAAAAAAGTTTCAAGGATCACATTTGCACAAACCACAAGGACGACCCATGAAATTTTGGCAATGGTTGCTCCGTAAACTAGCTATAAGTCCTGTGCACGCATGGGGTTTACACATTAATCAAATTTATTTTAAAAGTTTAGTTTAGTATATGGACATATAAGAATTTACCCGTGAATTTTTTTTTAATTAAGTTTAACTAATACTTGTTTAGGATTTTTTATTATGTATTAATATGTATGTTTGTTGAAATATTTAATTTTGTTTAACTGACATAAATGTTAAGGTTGAGGTTGATGTCGTTGTTTAAGTTTAACTATTTATATCATGTTGTACAAAATGTGCAAGTTTAGTAGCACATAATCAGCACGAATAGGAGATATATCAGTACGTCATCCACGGGACACCTTTCGTAGTGAGGGAAGTCCTTGATGAAGTTAAACTGCGTTCCGTAAAGTTTTTTAAAAATGTTTTTCTAGATATCCATATATAAACTTTAAATCAGAATTTCATGAGTCGTTGTTATAAGTAAAATAACGTATATTTATTTTTATATCATAGTAATCCGTGCTTACATTTGATATTCATATTCCCGTTAATAATAGTTTAGTCATATTTAATATTTAAGCATGTGTACGCATAAATTAAACTTTAAAAATAAAATAACATGAATCTTTATTTAACGTATATAGTAAAAAAAAATATTTTAATGGATGAAAGTCTAAAACTAACATTAGTTTTTAAAAAAAATATTTAACGTATATTAAAACTAATTCGTATATTTACAAAATTTTGTAATTTTAATAGATGAAATTCTGAAAATAATGCAAATACTCATGTAATTTTAAACAAAGTTCATCATAAAATATAGGGGATATAAATTGTAAAGGGTTATTTGTCATTTTTCTAAAGTTATTAAAAATATGAAAACTGGTAATCTTACACTTAACTCTATATAGTTTATGTAAAATTCAACCACCAAAGTTTTATTAGTTACTTCATCTTTTTTCAAGTTTTTGTTTTCACAAATTTGACACAAATATTTTGATTTGTATTTTTTATCAACCAAATTTATTAAAGTTTAACCAAAATCAATTCAATTTTGACTTTTTATTGGCCAATCACATTGCTTGATTTCGCCTATGTGGCAAACTCGAGCTCTCCTATTGGTCCATTTTTTTTTTTTTTTTTTTTTTGAGAAGGGTTTGTAAAAACAATTCGAAATGATGTACGTAATTATTTTATTATATAAAAGATTTCTTAAAAACTTGTCTCTCTGTTTTTGTCTCTTCCGATGAAAGAAACGTGGCAAAATCATGTTTGGTAACTCAAATCAATTGCTAATTAATTAAATTGGGTCAACAGGTATAAATACAACACCCTTAAGGGCATCCACTATGGTTAAAATTTATAAAGCTTTATAAGTGTTCTATGTCATCACATATCAATAAATTATAAACCTTTTGAGTTTATAACATTTTCTCACTATGATTAAAAGTGTGTTAAAACTTTATACATGCTCCATATTACACATGCATTAATTGTGTTAAGTTTATGAAGAGGTTCAAGAACTAGGACCTTTTCATGTCACCTACTAGGACCTTTTCATGTCACCTAGATTTCTCACTATGGTTGAAACAAAATATAAACCTTTTAAGTTTCTAAAACCTATTCATTGACCTCTTATAATGAATGCTCTAATAGCGATGAACAGCAAATACTCATCCACATTTATTACAACCATCTTTCTTCATCATAGCCATAAGTACTACTACTACAAGAACAGATTCAACCACTTGTTCACCCACTTCAATTCCAGCATCTCTCGTCACTTTTCTTGTAAGTTTCATCCTTTTTTTATCATATAGTATCGAATCTATCTACACATACGGTATAATGCATATCGCCAAACTTGTTGAGCCAAAATCTATATAGTACACGGTCATCCTTTTTTTGTGGTCCTAGTTCATCCTTCATTATGAACGACCCTATATATAGTAAATTCACTCACGGTATAAAAGTTGTAGAACGCTGTTGAGCCTTAATACAAGGCCTATTGTATTATACACAATAGAAATGAGTACAACGCAAACATAAAAATGTAAATATAAGTCGGTGGACAAATCAGAAAAAGAGCAAGGTCGTGTTTGTTTTTTTTAAAGGCTCTTAACAGCCTCTGAATCTGAACCGTTTATACGCGGTCATACATTTTGGTTGTTCAGACCGTTTTTTTTTTTTTTTTTTTTTTTTTTTTTTTTTTTTTTTTTTTTCAGACGCGGTCAGAGGCAATAAGATTTTATGGTCTAGACTAAAGGGGTGTCTTAATGCCTCTTGTTGACACAAAAATAACCAAATATATATATATATATATATATATATATATATATATATATATATATATATATATATATATATATATATATATAGTACGAGCAAGTAAATGTGCGGTTTAAACATGAGTTTTTTTTCCCATTCAGATGCGGTCAGATTCAGACATTTACGTCTCAGATTCAGATTCAGATGTGCGGTTCAAATTCAGATTTAGAGCCACTTAAAAGACAAACGCCACCTAATACTTTAACAATGTAAGAATTTGACATTTTTCAACCACATATATATGAAAGCCTTTCATAATTTAGCCTTCAATAAACAACCCACGGCATCAATGTACCAGCCATAATAGCCATAAAATCCGCCAAAGCGGCCCACGTCCCACGAACCTGAAAAGCTATCACCATACGCGTTACCGACTGGTCCGTACTTCTTTATGGTTGTCACAAAGCACAACGATGAGATTCGGTCAATACCTTTCTGTTTGGCACGGGTCCCGGACATCCCAACCAATTCTTCATCAACATCAAAGTTAATCTATGAAAACCATCAATTGCATGTCATGCCGTTGAAACTTCAACAAGAAAATCATATATGAAATGGTTTTGTTAACACATGTTATGGCGTATTAATGATCTATCTATACTATCTATGCTACATTATAATGCATTTGGGATTATTCTATAATTAGAAATGCTTAAAATTTAGTTGCTTATTATGGGAAGATTTCAAAATTAATTTGTTAAGAAGCAGATTGGTTAAAAAGTTTGTTAGGAAGTGGTTGGTTGTTCAAACTAAAATTATTTGGTTTAACCATCTCTAAAATCTCTACTTAGCATGAAGACAACTAAACGTGTAACCAAATAACGCAAAATATAATCACACGATACCAGCCGTTGCATTGCGCAGGTACCGTTCTAGTATCAAAAAATGAGTTTAATCAATATTAATTAAATATAAAATTACCTTATTTAGATACAACTTATATTTTTAATAATCTCAAATTTTCCAATTTTTACAATAGGGCTTATATGCAAAAAATAAAATAAAACTATTACTAGTATCTTTTTAATTAGTGATCTCAAAATGTTCTTTCTCATGTTGTCC
This sequence comes from Artemisia argyi, assembly GCA_030686995.1. Lineage (NCBI taxonomy): Eukaryota > Viridiplantae > Streptophyta > Magnoliopsida > Asterales > Asteraceae > Artemisia > Artemisia argyi. The sequence continues at coordinate 10,953,291 of CM060691.1, read as the reverse complement.
GCGAGACCAGAAGGTGAGGGCAACCAACGGTGCTACAGAACAGATCACTCTTTTCTCTCAAGTTGTATAAAATGTCAAAATAACTCTAGTTAGTTCATGTGTAGATAGAGATAGAAGTTTTTCACCTGAAACATATTACCCCTACAGTTGAGGTCATTCCCACCATATTTTGGAGAAGGATGCAGCAAACCATTGGAATCTTCAGCCGTGAAAGCGAGCGAATGAATACATCTATCGTAAAATATGGTTATCTTCCTTAGCTTTTGATTGCTCTCAAGCTGGAACCTAAATGCCTTTCCACGAGACTTTGATCCCCATAAGTTGGTCGTTGCAACCTAGAAACGAATTAGACAAGTTTGTGATTTTATACAATTTTAAACATACTAAGATCATTACATATATAATCGATATCCGATTTCAAGAAGTTGATAACTTACAATTCGAGGTTCTATCGCGGTTGTTCGTTTATCCTAGCATCAGTTAAACACACAGTTTATGATTGTAAGTTTAGATTCTCATAAGATCACAACAAATTTACAAAATGATTACATATATAACTTACTAGTTGATGTTCTAATGCGGTTTCTAGCTCTCTGACAATTAATCCCATTGCTGGGCGTTGTTTTCGATCTTTCTTCAGGCATCTGAGAGCAATTTTAGTGAACTTTTCGTAGGACTTCTGGTTCATTTGCTTTTGAAGATAGGGGATAACAATTTGCATTAAATTGTTGTCCCTATCACAACGATCCACCAAGTTAGATAGAAATTTGCGCTCGTCATCATATCCCATGCTCATTGCGAGCCTACCACACAAGACTTCAAATAGTACAATCCCAAACGAATAGACGTCAGATTCTTTTGTAAGTACACCCGTCTCTCGATACAGTGGGTCAAGATAGCCGAATGTGCCACAAGCATTCGTGACAAGAAAAGTGAATTGTTCATTATTCTTGAAACCTACTTTAGATAGTCCGAAATCTGAAATCTTTGCTTCCCAATTGGCATCTAACAATATGTTAGAACTTTTTATGTCGCGGTGTATCACCCTGTGCCCTTCACCAACACCGCTATGAAGATAATCAAGTCCACGAGCGGCACCAAGACATATTCGAAGACGTTGCTCCCATGTAAGGTCTGTGGATGCGAGATGATTGTCAAGGCTTCCATTATCCTCATGCTTATAAACCAGAACTTTCTCGCCACCTTCGTCAGAGAATCCAATGAGAGTGACGAGGTTATCGTGTTTGCATCTAGCAAGCATGACAATCTCCTTCAAGAACTCATTTTGTCCTTGTCCGCTCTTGTTATTACAATCTAACCGCTTTACAGCGACCATAGTACCAGAGGGCTGGAGTTGACCTTTATAGACCGCTCCGAAACCACCCTGCCCAATGTAATTTTCCCTAGAGAAGTTGTTGGTTGCTGATATGATGCCATCTAGTGGAAGTTTGAGTTGGTTTAGTTCAGGAATTTTAGACATTCTATGAGATCTTTGTTTTAATTTTAGTATTACTCATTTACTCCTATATGAATTGGTTTAGGGGTTATGTTTATTTTTTATTTTTTTTTGGTTTTACCCAAGTAAATTTAGGAAAAGTTAGGTGAGTTTATCTTTGTGGCTGCGTAATTAGGAGTTGTTATTTATTAGGTTTAGGTTAATTGTTGTGGGCCAAGAGATTGATAGCGTTATTAGTGGGATTATTGCTGTTATTAAAATTATTTGGGCTAAGTGGAACAAAGATTACCCCAATACTTGCTTAAGTGAAGTTGGGGCTGAATTTGTGTTAATTTTGGGCTAAATATTTGGGTTCGAGATTATTAAGCTATTATGCTAATTTTCGTGAAACCGAGAAAGAATGTCAAGTGTAACACGTTTATTGACAAAGTGTGAACTGAAACCGCATGTGTTTGTGAATTTCAAGATACATTTTTTTTTCCCGAATATTCACCTTTAAAAATACATTTAAGCTATTTGTTTATCGTAATGTTATGGTTTAATATATACTTAAAAGACGGATAAACAAAACCACTCAAACAATTATAAGAAAACAAACAACTTTATTTCATTCAGATTTAGACTTTATAGCCACATCTTAATTAAACAAACATATCTTTAATTTAGTAAAATGTAGTTTTTCCATTTTGACTCAAACCATCTTGATTGAAAACTATTATCATGAATTATCCCGAAAAAAAAATTATCACTTTCGCAAATCTTTTTCCTAATAAAATAAAACCCCTAGTGGGGACTTTTTCATTTCAAAATAATTAAATCATACCTTATTAAGTAATATTTAAATTATTATTATTTATCAAAAAATGTATTTTGAATTTTAAAAGATTAAATATTTCCAAATATGTCATAAAAAGGATATAAATTCGTTTTTTCATATTCATGTATCAAAAAGTCAAAAATACATATGTACTCCATATTTAATAGTTGATACTTTAGGACTAAACTGTAACATATTACGAAAATACGCTTCTTAATCTTTCTCCCACATAGATGGCGTAAAAGAAAAAACCCTCTAATTCACATGTGTCACCATACATAAGTAAAGACACAACAATCTATATTCGAATTCCCTTTCCTCAAATTATCTGTTCCACTTTGTTTTCCAACATTCGAATCCTTTGCTTGGTTTTGTATTTTGGATGATTGTGGGTATGGGTTATGCTTAAAGATTAGATTTTTAACATAAGGTAAAAAATTTAAATTCGATTTTGTTTTTTTTTTTTAATGGTATTGAGTTTGATATTTAGATATGAGTGTTTTTAAGTTTGAGTAATTTTGGAAAACATTGGATTTGAAGCTAGGGTAAAAATTTATGCTTAATTAAAATGTTTATGTACAATACTACAATCAGGTTGTTGGTATGTAAAAGATTTTGATTGAAAGCTCGGTCATATGTGGCTCCATCCCTGGTCTAAAAGATTGGCTGTTGATTGAGGTTAATGAAGATGGTTGATAGTTAGTACTTATAGTAACTTTAAGGTGATTAGTAGGGGTGAGTTTAAATGGCACGAGTACGACATTCGGTTGAAACATGTTAAAGAAGGTCTGCTATACATTTGAGGTTCAGTTATTATTATGTTTGATTATTTCTGGAATGATTAGTCACATTATTATTTGTTCATAATTTAAATGTGATAATCAATATCGGTTTTCACTATACCATATACTAGATTCTAAGTATTTACAAGACTTCAGCAATCACAAAAATCTATTTAAATAAAGCAGGGCAATGTGGATGATGCTAATTCGATACTTAAGGAGATGGAGGAGAAAAGATATAAACTTGATCAGCTGACATTTACCATTTTGATTATTAGGCATTGTGCAAAAGGGAGAATGGTTGAAGCAATAAGTCTTTTTGACAAGATGATGTTAGTTGGTTGTGTCCGAGATTTGGTTACTGTTAATTTGTTGGTGTCACGCCAGTTAAAGGCTGGGATGCCCAAAGAAGCTTTTGAAATAAGGAAAGCTGCATTAGGCGTGCAGGTCCCTCAAACCAAAGCTTTGTATAGGAAAAATGTAGATATCCTTGTGGCTGTAACTGTGTGACTAATGTGGCTTTTATAAGTTGCATTTAGACCAACCAAGGTAATTGGTGGCAGGCAATAGACCGAACGCATCAGGTGTGCATATTATAAGTATCTAAAAGCATTATTATTATATTTGGTGAGTATATTTCAAACTAACCTATATGATATAGAAACTATTTGCATATTACATGCTAATGCTGTTTTTGCTATTCTAATTTAGACGTTATTTGTCGATTGATTCAAAATAAATACATCACTCTTTTAAACCCATAGAATGCACCGTGCGCTTTTTAGTTCATTCCATCTTTTGCTAAAGTGTGATTCAGCTTTGTGTTTTAGGTATGATTTAGGTAATTACGTGTGCTCAGTTATAGTGTTAATGCTGCAATTACTTAGCTATCTCATTGCTTGATTTGTTTTCTTAATTTATATGGTCAAACTCTGTTGTAATGCACTATACAAGTTCAAATCTTAAACTATTATTGTTCATCAAAAACCTGTTTTGGCGCTGTTAATGTAGATCCTTTAAGAATAAAGAAGCATGCTAATGTACAAAGTTTTGGAATTAACTTTGTCCTTAATAAGTAGTAGCACGTTATTAAGAATTATGATTGATGTGGATCACAAAAAGCCCCTCTTCACCACAGTCAAATGTATATGAATGTGGGAATGGATTCATTCCCATACAGGCCTTGGAATAAAAAAAGGGAATGAGACCAATAGATCCAAACCTGGGTGATAGCTGTGCTTATATCATATTGACTCACCAATAAGATACCATAAAAGTGGCTGGCTAATCATAATGGCCAAGCAGTAAAGGATCGCTTTTAAAACATAATGCCAAACACCTCTTTATATAAAAGCTTTGGTTCAATTTATGATGTGGCATTTAACTTTCACACCATCCTGTTTGTTGGATTTTTTTTTTTTTCTGCACTCTCTTAATACTGTATAATGTGACGAATCCAAAACATCAATGAACTTTTGGCTTAATAGATTAGGCTGTTTGAGTTGTACACGTGAAACTCTTGCTAAAGAGGTGGAATTGGTTAGCCATGTTGTTAGGTATGTTAAACTGACTTAACTTCTTTACTTAGTTATTCTGGATTTAGGGAGCCTTTGCATCCGTGTAATAGATTGATTATCTCATTTTATTTTTATTTTTTTCAAAATATTGTAGCAATAATAATTCTAAAATGGTGTTTGGGATCAACTATTTAAGTGCTTAAGTTTATTGTCTTCTATGGTTATTTTGGAAATCTGATAATTTTGAGGTCATATGGTTATTTTAATTTAACAGTTACTGTTTTTCGTTTCCTACAGGTTGCAATAATTAATTGCCATTACGTGGTTAGCTCTCTGTTTATCCATATTTTGATTGAACTTAACTTTACCAAGAGGTCCTGAAATTGGCAACCGCGATTTTACATGTAAGTCATCGTCAAGTTTTTAAGGTTAAAATAAGTACGTCAAGTTTGTTGGGAAACGAGTCAAAACAGGTAAGTTTTTATAGTGTGTCAAAATGGATTTGGCTGGTTTGGATACATGCAAATGCTTTATCATCCATTGCTTTCTGTGTTGTATTAGTAATTCTTATGTGAAACATGATTACAAAACAACAATTTGACCAAAAAACAAAAATGCACCGCATTTTAGGATATTCTTATGCATCTATACCATTCAGATGAATTTAGAACCGCTTCTGCAGATTTGACCCATCTATGCCTTTGAAAATTAAGTATAGCACAAGCCATATTTATAAACTTCCCATTAGGAGTTAGTTCATTAGTTCAAGATGAATTTATATGTATGCACATTAAATTGGTAGTCTTTAAAAACATAAGCATTAAATTATTATTATATTTTAAAGCGGTTCATATTTATCTACTCATTGGCTATGTGCAAGTCTTTCTTTTGCAGATATGTTGAACCATTATCGTCATCGATGGACGTTAGATATTCAATTTTATTAGCATATAAAGTGTGTTGTGTAATACCCAATTGTGTTCTGCTCTACTCCAATTGTGTTCCTGTGTACTGAGCTTCTGTAATGGTTGAAAAACGCCAAAGAGTGTGTTAAAAAAAAGGTACGTTGAGAACTGAAAAAGAAGCATGACGCATAATCGTGAAAAATTCGATGGGTTGGGCGGGTTTGGGTAACGGGTCACATTGGTTTAGCAGGGTTTATATACTGAAAATGCACTTTGGGTGACAGTTGACCCGTTACTTTTTAAACTATTTTTTATATGCAATCTATTTCTAAAACTACTTTCTAACCTGCTTATGCTTACTGTATTGTTTGTATAATTTGCAAAAGGATAATTTATTTATACTATGTATTATCATAAATATATTGCATTTGATATTGATTTGGAAATGAAGTTGTGTAAGCATAAAATAATCACATATTACTCGAGTTGTGCACACTAAAAGTTTAAATGAAAATGAAAATAAAATAAAATCAATATGTAAGCTTTTAGTATTGATAATGAGGTAGGTAGCTTTTATAAGAATTTTAAATCTTGGTGTTAAGATATTTCAAAGCTGCAGGTGCCAAAAGGATATTGTGCTAAAAAAGTTATAGTTTTAAAATAATATAAAGTCACAACTGCTAGGACTTTTAGTTTCTAAATATCTTAATTCTTGATTATCTTGATTCCTAAATAATTATTAGTTACATTGATTAAGTTATTACTTTGAGACAACGTAGAACACAAGTTCATGTGCGATGGCACTTTGAAGTATTGAACATGTGAGGGTAAAGGTGATACTTTTTTCATGTGCTTCCTACTTAATTATACCACAAAGAGATGGTTGCTAAATCGCTATTCAATGAATGTTTCGCTTCAAGATACTACTTTAAATTGCAGTTTTGCCCACCACATCAAATGGGTTGGAGTAGTTGAAACTAAGTTCTATTAAAGAATTGTCATGTCAAATGGGTTGCAAATATGAATGCCTACAATACTTTGTTTTGAGCTGATTTTGGGGATTGTTGTTTCTTTTAATGCGTTTTTTCAGAAGCTGGTATAATTAAAAAATTAGTGTCCTCTATCTTCATTTTTCTTACCCGATGTTGTTGCAGATTAGGAAAGCTATGGCTTCTACTCTGAATATTGTACAGACTAACCATTCTTTTGTTGATTTAGTTGTTTTGGGTACAATTATCTAACTTTTATGTGGTGTTTCGAAATGCTTTTTTACAGTGCTTATTTGATTATTGTGAGATACAACTTATTTTTAAATAGGCAGCATGGTATTATTAAACCAGATATGCAGTTTCTGATAAGCAATCCCAGACATTTCCTTAATCAAGTGTTTTACTTGGGTATTAGGTTTTCAATTCTTATTAGTTTAATTATAGAGCTTGAAGGACTGTGATCTCTTACAAACATGAATAGGTTGTACTTTAGGCGACTTATTAAGTACAACTGATAAAAGGGCGTCTGGGAATACTTTATATTTCTACTTTCTGCTCATGTACCAAGTAATAAGGGGGTGTTTAGGATTACTTATTATTTATACTTTTTTGCTTATATATTAATTTTTTTTAGCAAAAATTACAACAACTGATAACATCACAGGTTGTTTGGGAATACTGTCTATTTCAACTAAACTTTTTAGTTGTGGTTGACTGTTTGATGTCTTTATTACAGGTGGTGGTGACAAAGCTACCATCTTCTGAAAGCACGGCTCCGGAGGTTAGGACTTGAGACATTGCATGAGAGACTGAAAGGACCTGTTTGTTTAAATTTCTTTTCTGCACTTTGTTAATATTATCTATATGTTTAGTATATGTGGATGGACACAAGTTGTTTGTATACTATTTACAGTCAAAATATAATTCTTTTAAAAATTTATTACCTGCACATGTTTACTTTGTGAAGAAGCATATGTTAGACAAACAAGAGCGTATCTCGCAAAAAATTTTAGCATCGAGTTAGGCATGCCTTCTAAATTGTATTCAACAACATACAACATAATCTGCCTATTTGAAGTTAAAAAATTCCCATTCCATCATACCTCAATCCCTTAAGCTTTGACATAATGATTCCAACCTCTACCAAATACTAACACAAAATACACATTAATATACCTAGCACGAACATAATAAACACGATCATTTGTACGTAGAGACTTCATACTTAATTATATACGACAGCAATGAAACTAAAACCTTTACTACACCAAACAAACTAAAAGCAAACAAGTATCGTATTGAATATGATGTTGGAAAACAACTTATATCAACAACAATGAGAGTAAAAAAAATCCAAATCAAACAGTAATACAATTCACAAATCCGTAACATAATGCAATCCAAATTCTGTTAAACTATAAAAAGCAAAAAACAGGTAATGAATAAATAAAAAGTCGTCCTAAAGTACGTTTAGATAATGATATTTTGTACATCCCATCCTATTTAAATACAAACACATAAATTTTCTATCTTGTGATGTTAATCATGAGACAGAGTTGACTCCTGCGGCCTCTCGGTAGAAGAGGGGGAAAGCCCAGTCTTCTATCCGGATACCAACACTTAAAAGCCCAATAAATTAATAGTATTAACATCTTAATATAATAGTAACGTACTCCCCTTTGATGATTTGAAGTGCCACATCGAACAATACCTAATAAAAAACAAAAAAGATCGACTTATAAAAGATCGAGGATGAAGATAGAATAAATGTTATAAACATCAAAAAAATAATATAATTTAGCATATGTGCATTTAATATTCTAGGATGAAAAATATTGTGCTCCAAATAATCTGTCATACCCATATGAATCCGGTTTGTAACTAATTTCACACATTGTTAAATGCTTTATTTACATGGCCTAGAGTTTGCTTTGTGTGTTGAAGTGGAAGATGGAATTCTATTGGTTGGGAGATATCTTGAGATAAAATCTATTTGAATACTTATAAATAGTTTTAAGCACATTGTATTTTGTTATTTTTTGATTACAGCACAGATGTGTCACAAGAAAAAATATTGATTAGTTATATTTATACGAATTCCATAGGATATGTTTTAGATGGTTTTGCACGTAGACTGTTGTATTACCACGATCCTTCAAGCCTTCAACATAACTAAAAACCATGATTACAACCTATAAACAAATTGATATGGTTGAAAACACGAGGATTCGAGACTCAGAGTATGAGGTAAAGTTACATCAACTGATAGTCACAGGATTTCTTTTTTTTTTTTTTTCTCCTGATATGTGAATATGATATAAGATGATTGTAGGCTGAGTTAGGGAATGTTGGGGTGCTACCTTCTCTAGAAGATCTTGATATCACCTCTTTGCAGGTATGATGAAATGTCTCGACAAATTGACAGTTCATGTTAGCGTAATAGACAAGTCAATGTGAAGTTCATATCTGTTGGTTGTTGTAGATCACAAGGAATGAAGATATTGAGGATTTAAGGGAGTTGTTTGTTTTTTAATAAATAAAAATACATTATTGAAAATTTTAGAAACAACCCGCGCGTGCGCGGGCATTATAACTAGTGATTTATACAAAAAAATCATATGTAAGCCACCCCTTTAGAGTTGGACTAAGAATAGTTTATGCTTATTATCTCCATAAAAGTACCGGATCAAGAACCTCAATTTATTTATATCGTGAAAACCAACCAATTTTTTTTTTTTTTTTTTTTTTTGTTTTCCAACAAGTAAAATCTCAAAATAACCAGAGATAATTCCAAATTGGCCCTGATTCTGCTAGGGCAAGTTTATGTTTCTTGTTTTGTACATGTTGTTCATATTTATTTATTTATTTATTTTTTTGGCATGTTAGGGCTTGTCTAGGTTTCTTTATGATTAATTAACTCGCAACTTTTAGTATCACGTTTAGGTATTGTTTACCTTAAGTTCCTGAGTTAAAATTTGAGAAGAAAGGAAAAGAAACGGAATGTTTTTGGTCTTCTTGAGTTTTTTTTTAAAGATGAAAGAGAAGTAGAGAGGGAGATGGGAAGAAGTTTTGTTAATAAAATATTTCTCCCACTTTTTGGAGGAAAGTGAAAAGAAATGCAAATGATTGTTGTGTAAAGACTAGTATACTCTTTTTTAAAACATTTAACATTAACAATTAAAGGGCATACATGTAATTTAACAAGTTATTTTTCCTTTCCTCCAACTCAAAAACATGATTTATGATTACTTTCCTTTTCTTCTCAAGAACATATCAACTAATACTCCTAATAACATTGAATAAGTATATATTATTGTTATCACTAGCTTATAAGACCCGTGGAATCCACGGGTTTTTAGAAGAGATATTGCAACAACAAAAAATAGTGTGTAAACAAAATAACGAAAAGAACGAAAGTAAACAGCCCGAATCATTTATTTGAAAGGAATATTGAAGTAATAAATCAATGATAGTATAGAGTACAATGCTTGTAACTAATAATGTAATAAACATCCATGCACGTAGCCTCCAATCTTGACCTCCTTTAAAAAGCAAATGTATATAGTGGGAAGTTGAAGAAATGATAAGCCAATGAACATTTCGTGACCACCTAATAAGTACTCCCTCCGTCCCAAAATATAAGTCCATTTTCTATTTTTCAAAGTCTTTCCTTTCTCACTTTGACCTTAATTATTTTTTTTCATATTATATGATAATTGATGAAAAATATACCAATGAAAATGCATTTAAAACACGAGTCCATTTATATATTTTGCATCACATATTATATAACATGAAAAAAAATAATTAAGGTCAAAGTTGGAATAAGAAGACTTTGAATAAGTCAAAATGGACTTATAATTTGGGACGGATGTAGTATAAAAATAAAATGTAAGTAAAACATTTGTGTGATTGATGATACATGTAAAAAAACGGTAAATAGGTTATTAATTAAAGAGTTACATGTGTGAATAAAGTAACAAACAACAACGAACGTTAATAGGTTACATTATTTTTTGAAGGAAATAATGAGTAATATGTCAATGATACGATAAACAATTTTGTTTGTGATTATTAAGAAAATAAACGTGCATGTATCATTTTTTCCTGGTAGATATTCTTGAAAAGCAAATGTATACAATCAATGTCAAACACTTGAGTAGTCCATGTTCATTTCCGTAAACACCTAAATATTTAAAGAAAAACAAAAGTGAAACTAAAAGAAAGTTGTTGATAATAGTATATATGTAAAGTTAAATCAAGCCATTAGTCGAAATTGTCGCCCTAATTTGACCCGTTCCAGTTTTAATTTTTGACCGGTTGCACCTAAAAGTCAAATCAAACCATTAGTTGAAGTTGCCACCTTTAGTACTTGCTCGAGGTTGTGAAACCTGCAATGATTGGGAAACGTTATTAAGAGGTTACATGTTGTAGTTTTTAGCAACACCATTCCTTTATGTATGATGATTAATTCACATATGCTAAACTATTAATGATTACAAAAGATTGGGAGAGAGATACACCTCAAGAAACTAAATGCATTAAGCCTCGTATCAATATTCAATAAACAAAAATTACATGTCCTGTACCACATGAAGAAAATGAGAACCTAATAGACTCCAATACGCGTGATTTTGATAAAAGTGCATCAAAGCAAATAAAAGAAAAACTTTTTGTCAAATATATCAGTGTAAATGTTCAGATCATGTTACCTTAAGATATGTGCAATGAAATCCTTGATTTTTTCTGTTCTACAGCTCTACCCATGAACACATACCAATTCTCTTTTATTTTAAATATTGAAGTCTCTTTTATTTGTAGTAAAGCATATTCACTATAAGAACCTTAATACATACCTTGTGGCTAGTAACTTTATTTGTAGTAAAGCATATGCAACTTGAATTTGACTCAAAATCAGATCATAACCTCAATGCCTTCTTATCAACTGAAGATTAGCCTTTTCCAATCTATGTTTCAAAATAGATGTCATCTTGCTTTGATTCTAGGAAATTATACGTCATTGATTCGCTATCAACTTCTTTTGTCACCTGAAGATGGAAGATTCCTTTACATCTCTAATGCACGAAATATAAATTTATGCATACTAAATGGCTCAAAAATTATATTAAATCGATGTATGAGTCAATTGTTGTAAGAACAAACTTAGCAACATACTTGAGTTAAACTTATTCTACATTGGTCCGTGCTTTCGAGGTTGGATATATGAGCCAATGCACTCATTGAATGATAGTTAAAAGAGACTACATCAAGCATATTTGAAAAACTAATTAAATAAGTGGGTACTTCGTTTTACATCACGTCAATATTGAATGAGTGGCTATATGAGAACAACCAAATCAATTTCACCAAGTGGTTAAAGTCAGTTGTAATTCATCCAAAGAATTGTCAAGAACATCACGAAAAGATAAAAAGCAATAAGAACACTTAACATATGAAAACTAACGATGTTGAATTCAACAATTCGCAAATCAAATGAATCAGTGATTTTTACCATGGAATTTACTTCTACCCGAACCCATCACACAACTTACTCGACGAGCCTATATTGTCATCCTTAGTAGATACATTACCCCTAAAACTACCTTTTATAACTCCATCATCAAAGATGGTTGTATTAATATGAGTAGGTGTTGGTACTTACCCACTCTAAATTGTTGACTTAAGATCCATTTGTGGAGACATGGTCTCTTTTGACAGGGGTAATCTTGACATCCTCAACCTATGTAACCACAACTACCTTTAAGTTCCCAAAAGTGAAAAAAAATTAAGAATTATGGCTTAAGTAACAGGCTGAGGAATACCTAAAAAAAAGTAGCAGGTACACATGTAGAATGTAGTTGAACAGCAAAACATGATCAGTAAGAATAGAACCACGAAAACAAATCCCCTTGTATAGCAATGCCTACAAAATGTGATTACAACAATAATAACATAACCGAAAACGTTTTAAAATTTAATTCAAGAAACGATTTTATAAACAATATAAGCGATTTGAAAATTTATGATCTTTCATTTAGGTCTTAGTTGATTAACCTCCAATTACGTCTCCTAAAAGGTTTGGTATCATCAACATAATATATATATGACATACCTTATATAAAAAAAAATTTAAAGCGAGAGCATGTATATGAAAGCGAGAGCATGTATATTATCAATGGAGTCCAATTGTAAAGATGCCTTCATAGATTCCAATTGTCTCATGCGCCAATGTGATTAGCACTGCATCCAACATCCCAACCTGTAAATCAAGAAAAGCATAATATTATTTTTGATCCTTTAAATAATATTGTTCATTACATGCAGTGCTTACGTGACTTGTATAGTAACAGGTTAAACAATCGTTCAAAGTGTATTTTATTCAAGAAAATCGAATAGAACTAAAATTAAAACTTTCTGTTGTTGTAATCTACGCGCAATTATTTTCAACTGATTAACCACTAAAAATTACCCATTTTTTCAAAATAAGACCGAGTTAGGCTTGGATGTGAACTTTTAGGTTGTTAGGTTCAGTGTTAGTAACATATTTCAATGGCCACACCCCATCTCCAACTCCGCTAATCCACTTAAACATGAGCAATATCAGGCAAGTGACATTGTTTTCCATTAGATACATCTTTAAACATCCCACCTACATCAATAGATCGATAGATAATCATCAATATTATAATCAAATGAAATTTTTATTTCATATATTAAAATTTAAGCACATCATATAAACTAACCTGTGAAGTTAACAGCAATATCTACTTCTAAAGCCCAAAATTGGATAAATCCTCCTTTTTAACAACATCAAAGAGCAGCAAGCAATGGACCTTTCAATGAATAACAGCGTCATCAATCTTATCATCCTTGATCAAGGCTACAACTTTACACCTAACTTCATCTTCATCACCAAGTATAACCTGTGAAGTTAGTAGCAATGTCACAAAGTATTGGTTGAACATTCAAGCCGTTCATACAAACGGTGTAAAAAAATTTAGCCATGGCTAAATGTTCAAGCAGTTCATACAAATCATTTTTGTTGTAGCTCAAATACTTAATAAATGAATATATTTTTTTATTTGAGTTAACCACAATAAAAGAAGATTAGAATTAACCACATTAAATAATTACATACCCAATGTATGGTTACTAACATTTTCATGGAATAACTTGCAAGCATAACTCTAGGAAGTACCTAACTCGAATCTTGCAAACCCGCTAATTCAATGGATGAATCATCATGTACAATATCATTTCTTGGTTATAAGGAATCATCATGTGCTCCGTTTTTGCTGTACAAATGACATTTACACAAGCACAAGGAAAGCCATGGACCTGCAAAGCAATAGTATTTTAATCGAAGGGGCAGGTATTTCTAATTGTAATAAACCTATTATAAAAACAAAAACAAAAAACAAAATAATACCTCTTGCCCAACACGAAACTCTTCCAAACAAATAGGACAATCCCTGCAGTCTGTTGAACAGCTTTCAGAATATAAACGTCGTTGAATCGCTGTACTCAATGCTGCTCTCTGCATGCCACATTAGAAAGCACTAAAAATAACTAAATGCAACTATTAACGAATTCTTCATATTATCCAGGTAGTACTCGTAACTTGACACATTTCAAACCCAATTAAACTAATCATAGACACATTGTGTTCATAGACATATCATCAAACACTAAACATGCATAAGATCTCATCAATAAATAAAAAACAAATCATAATTTAGAAACCAACACATATAAAAAATGCATTCAATAAACAAACAAATTATGGTAATAAAACAACCCGAAATATTTACGAAATTCTTGAAGGTTTGAACTAAATCTATAGCATGTCTGCAATCAAAAACAACAAACAAACGAAGAATTCAATTCAAAAAGACAAAATATACATAAAGAAATCAATTCAGAAAAATTGAAAAACTAATACAATAAGAACACATTTAGAATCACAACTGAAATTCATGCCTTAGACTTTCAATTTTTTTAAAATAAACTATCATACAAATTATAATTGATCAGAACAAAATAAAAATAACCAAATAAAAAACTTACAAATTGTGAAGCGTATGTCATTGAGATATAAACCCAAAATAGAATTCCACCGGAATCAAGATTATTAACAATTTTATGACATGGATAGCAAGAAAAAAAACTATGATGGTCTCGAATGGAGGAATACAAAGATGTGAATTATTGAGCCGTATTTTTGTTTAATGATTTTGAACAGGTAATAGTTATAGAATGAATTCAATTGTTTGGTGTGGATCTGGCAATTGCAAAAGAAGGGTAGGCATTAATTGGTGATTCAAAACTTATTTATGGATGAGTTTTTGAATGTGGCGGCATTAATTGTATAGTTGAAACTCCCGATTTCTTTGAATGATGTTAATTAAGAATTGTATAGTGTCACACCCCCAAAATCGGGTCCAGCGGAAGCATACATGTAGCTGGGGTGTAACTCAATCGGTATTACAACACTAGTTCAAAAATAGTTTGCACTTGAATCATTTAGAATAAAATAGTTAAATCAAAATGTTGATTTTACACTGTTAAAAGTAATGCGGAAGTAGGCCCTTAAAATAGTTTAAAACGGTCCCCAAATGAATAATCAGAGTCTTCTATGACCATGCCATGCCCTGCCAAAACCTCCTGTAGCGTGCCATTGGTTAAAACCTGAAAATACATGCTAAAGTGTCAACACAATGGTTGGTGAGTATGTAGTAAGCTTGGTATTATCTGGTTTACGGAGTCAGTTTTGGTTCCGTTAATCGCTAAACGTAAATCGTTAAGTCGGGAAACGTAAATCTGGGTATCGTAAAAATACAAAACTTGAAAGAATGATTAAACTTGTCAAAATAATCCATAAGAAAATATAAAATGAATGGTAAGTTCCATCGGGTTGCTTAAACGCTGTTAAAACTGGAAACGCGGGTTTAAAACGCGTAAAACGCTGAACTGGAAAACGTAAAATTCCAAAACTTTTAAAATTGTCGTAAAATGGAAGAAAATCATATTTCTATAGTTTATATTGTTTTACAGACATATCGGGATGCCGGAAGGACGTTTAAACCTAAATGTAAATCTCGGACACGGCTTCGTGATTTTTGCAGAAATAATCCGACGAGCGTCAAACTCTCGGATTATCATTAAAATAGTTTAACTTACGAGAATATGAAATAAAAATTTAGGACATGAATAGTGTTTTGTGAATAGTAAAAGTGAATAGTAACTTTCCGAGATAAAAAATTGGAATTTCGACGTTTGAAGCAGGACATGAAATTACGAGTTGTGACATTCTTCCCCTCTAAAAGGAACTTCGTCCCGAAGTTCAGTTTGTGTTGGTCTCTGAAGTGTTATAAAGGTGAAGATTCATGAGATGAAATGACCAGTTGACGTGTTTCCAGGCGGCGGTTCACGAGGTGATGAAAAGTATAAGCGTTCTGACAACGAGGGTATACACATACATAAATGAAGCATTTCGAAATTAAGTAGAGAATTCAATCCAGACAAAATTTTATTATAACCATTCTCAGTGTTGGAAAATTCATTTCTGAGTCGGATATAGGTAGTCAGCCTATGTCCCACTATCCCGGGTTGAATATAGGTGACTAGTCTATATTCCACCGAGGTTCCATGAATTTTGAAATACTCAGTTCAGTTATACTAATACTATGTCCTTCACAAATACCAAGACGTTCAGAAAGACTAAGGCAGGTGACCAAACTCGAGGTCAAATGATGAAACTATGCAAAGAAAACATAACGCGGTGACATATATGATACGTGAACATGCTTATATGAAAGACAATGATAGTAATCAACTAGAATAAGTGAATATAATATACCAGATAATGAGACACAAATCTCATCACCTAAGTCAGCAACAAACCACAATGAGGCTTCAGCTTGGCAGGCAGGCACGTGACGGTCATAGGGTTAAGTTTTTCATAAAAGTAGCTATAGTCTAGGTTTTAAAAACACTTAGTTCGCTATAGCCAAAGCTCTGATGCCAATCTGTCACACCCCCAAAATCGGGTCCAGCGGAAGCATACATGTAGCTGGGGTGTAACTCAATCGGTATTACAACACTAGTTCAAAAATAGTTTGCACTTGAATCATTTAGAATAAAATAGTTAAATCAAAATGTTGATTTTACACTGTTAAAAGTAATGCGGAAGTAGGCCCTTAAAATAGTTTAAAACGGTCCCCAAATGAATAATCAGAGTCTTCTATGACCATGCCATGCCCTGCCAAAACCTCCTGTAGCGTGCCATTGGTTAAAACCTGAAAATACATGCTAAAGTGTCAACACAATGGTTGGTGAGTATGTAGTAAGCTTGGTATTATCTGGTTTACGGAGTCAGTTTTGGTTCCGTTAATCGCTAAACGTAAATCGTTAAGTCGGGAAACGTAAATCTGGGTATCGTAAAAATACAAAACTTGAAAGAATGATTAAACTTGTCAAAATAATCCATAAGAAAATATAAAATGAATGGTAAGTTCCATCGGGTTGCTTAAACGCTGTTAAAACTGGAAACGCGGGTTTAAAACGCGTAAAACGCTGAACTGGAAAACGTAAAATTCCAAAACTTTTAAAATTGTCGTAAAATGGAAGAAAATCATATTTCTATAGTTTATATTGTTTTACAGACATATCGGGATGCCGGAAGGACGTTTAAACCTAAATGTAAATCTCGGACACGGCTTCGTGATTTTTGCAGAAATAATCCGACGAGCGTCAAACTCTCGGATTATCATTAAAATAGTTTAACTTACGAGAATATGAAATAAAAATTTAGGACATGAATAGTGTTTTGTGAATAGTAAAAGTGAATAGTAACTTTCCGAGATAAAAAAATTGGAATTTCGACGTTTGAAGCAGGACATGAAATTACGAGTTGTGACATATAGAAGAAGGCTGAATGAGAGTTGTACTTTACTAAAATATCTATGCCCTCTCCATCAGGACGCATTGAATTTTTAGAAGCTTCAAAGGGTGGTACAAAAGTGCATTATATTAGAATACATAGATTTGTCCTATGTATTTGACTTGTTTATAATATTATCTATAAGAATTGATACTTAATCGTTTACTTTTTTAATTCTCAGTTATAAACAAGCGTTTGGTGAAAGTTAGCTATTTTGGACGTAAAATGGAGCAAAATGGATCAAGTTAGAAAAGTCTACTGAATTGAAGGAGATACGTCGTATCATTCTTGACAGATATGTCGTACGACCATACTTATATGAATTCGAAGACCATTACCTCACTTTGAAGAATGTGCCGCATGTATTAATCTCATGCGCCGCATATGAAACTTTGGTTAACGAATAATATCTGACTTATCTACTCCAGATACTCCGTATTACCTTCTTGACATACAGTGCATCAATCTCAAGACTTCGCCAACGATTATCCAAGATACTGTAGGACATGAGCCGCATAGAGATTCAAGTTACGCCTCATCTTAAGACGGTGTACGAATATTCCAAAATATAATAATCTTGGACTCCACACGAAGTTATCTAGATACGCCGCCATCAACTAATTTGATGCGCCGCATCGAACCTTCAAACAGAAAGTATAAATACACATTCAACAGCCGAATTTGGTGTGCATAAAGTAACCCTAAGGAGAAAAATACAGACGAATAGGCAACACAAGACATCACCAAACAAAGATTTCAGAGCAGTAAGAAGGTCCTGCTAGTGTTTTAATTCATTAAGTAGTTTTGTTTTATTGTAATGGTACGCTTTAATCCATCAGGATTGTTGGGCTTGTCTACGCCATAGGACTCCCCTTTATATTGTTTTCCCATCGATTACAGTTTATATGATGTTTATTTGGTTCTTATTATATGTGCATTGATAACATTTGTGTCTAGCTGTGGAATGCTCGGGCTGCCATACCCCTCCCACGATTTCTTAACTAGCATTATTAGTTAGTGTAAGCCTTTAAAAAAGGTTAAATAATATAGACATAAGTAATCATTAAGAGTTTACTCGCCTATAATTAAGATACCAATGAGAGTGAATAGATTTTAACACTCATCATATAAAACTAGCAATAAAATAAGTGACAAGCTACTTAATCATTCGCCAGGCCTCTTATCTGTATCTGTTATCTATCTATGTACGTGTTCACCATTCGTGTATTCTATCTCATTAGTTTATTATTTATAATCAACTCAATCGTGCCAGTCTCTCAGACTGAAAACCCCTTTGCGTTAGATTAGGTTGTAAAACTAACTTAGGAATTAAAATATTGATAGACATTCTATGTGTTAATGTTCCACTCTTAGTGATCGACACTTTACTTACCAACTATCTACATTGATCTGATACACTGCTCGTTAATGTGTGTTATAGGTTAAGTCGGTTAAATATAAATTTAAAACTTGATAAGAATAATTTATACCTACAACGATATACGCACGCATCAACTCCCTTTCGTTTCCCCTTTCTTTTCAATTTCCCTTCACTCAAAACTCGAGAACTGAGTGTAGTGAATTATTAGGAGTGACAGTAGACTAACAACAGAAGTCTTCCGTGAGGGATTTAACGAAGCAAGCTAACGAAAGTTAAAACAAAAGACT
Organism: Artemisia argyi; assembly: GCA_030686995.1. NCBI lineage: Eukaryota > Viridiplantae > Streptophyta > Magnoliopsida > Asterales > Asteraceae > Artemisia > Artemisia argyi. Next base: position 10,934,215 of record CM060691.1, on the reverse strand, counting down.
AAAAGTGTTATTCTTTTCCAACTTAAGGACCATCCGCGCGACAAAAAAACCACAAGGACGAACCATGAAACATTGGCAATGGTTGATCTTCCGTATCTAATTTCTTAAAAACTTGTCTCTCTGTTTTTGTCTCGTCCCATGAAATGAAAATGAAAGAAACGTGTCAAAATCATCTTTGGGCACCTAATTAAATCGGGTCAACAGGTATAAATACAACACCGCTAATAGCGATGAACAACAAATGCTCATCCACATTTATCACAACCATCTTTCATAATCAAAGCCATAACTACTACAAAAACAGATTCAACTACTTATTTACCCACTTCAGTTCTGCCATCTTCTCTCAATCTCGTCACTTTTCTTGTAAGTTTCGTCAGTTTTTTTTTTGATCTAAATTTTGTTAAAGATCATTGCTTTTTTATGGTTATTGTGTTTGTTTAAGAATTTTGGTGGTTGGTGTTGGGATAATGTTGTTTTTATGTTACATTTGTGATTTGTTGTTGTTGCAGTCCATCTGTTTGTTGAAATGCTTGTTTTTTTCATTTTGTTCATTTGGGTACTGAACGCATATTTTTGGATAGATTAAGGGTGTGTTTGATAAAAGTAGCAGTGAGTAGTAGCTGTAAGCACTAGCCACAGCTACTGCTCACAGCTTCTTAAAGAAGCATTGGAAAAATGAGCATTCCTAAAAAGAATAGCAAAGCTTACCGCTCCTTTGCCAAACGAACAATAAAAATCAAAAAGCTCATTACTCACCGCTAATCGCCCAAAAAGCTCTAAAAGGCTAAATGTCGTGTTTTTACGAGTTTAGTGTTATGTATATTTTTATAAGTTGAGTGACCCAAAAATGTGATATTTTATAAGTTCAGTAACTCAAATGAACAAAATGAAAGTTTGTTACTTTAGGCGCATTTTTTGGAAAGTTTAGTAACATGTTTGTATATTAACCCTTTTATGAAACCTTCATTTTCAGTCTTGTGACACTAGTATGGTTTGAAGTATGGGATTGTTGTGGTTGTGATTACTGATTGGTATGTGAATGATCATGTGTGTTTAAATGATGGCATTTATTGAGGTTATAAATGCATATGATCAGCCATTTTTTGAGTAATAAACTAAAATGGGTAATTTTCATATATTCTTAATAGATACTTGATGGGTGAATTAAGTTTTCTCAGTTTATAGATGTAGTTGATCATGTGTGCTCTGTATGGAGTTTTGTGCATGCAATTTGAGAAGTAATGTTTAACCCCTCTTGGAACATATAATAGATATTGAAATTGACATGGATAGCCAATTTCTGATGTTCAATGTTGAATCATAGTGATTTTAGTGAAACAGTATTGAGAATGTGTGTTCTGTACCAATGTATAGCTCAATACAGGGAATTAACAGTTTGCTTCGAGTTTGATTCTAAGTAGCATTATGATTTTGTATCATATTCCGAGGTTTTCTTATCGGATCACGTTAACCCGATAAAGAATGCTGGTGGTCACGGCAAAGAAAAGGGAACAATGCCATGTCATCGGCATAGGTCCCGGAAATTCGCCTGATGAATGAGATGGACTTTAGGGAAGACACTTTTTGTCCAAAAGTCAAATTTGTAGATCAGTGTTAGCCTGTTAGGCACACGCAAAAGCCCATTCGAAATGAGCTCCCCCTCGTATTTTGTCTCTTCCGATGGAATGAACTGAAAGAAATGTGGCAAAATCATCTTTGGTAACTCAAATAAAATAGTAATTAATTAATTGCCAGTTTGTTGGCAGCTATAAATATAATACCACTAATAGCAATGAACAAATGCTCCACATTTATTACCACCATACTTGTTCATCATAGCAATAACTGCTATAAATACAGATTCAACTACTTGTTCACCCACTTCAATTCTAGCATTTTCTCTCAATCTCGTCACTTTTCTTGTAAGTTTCATCAGTTTTTCTTTTGTCATAATTTTGTTAATGCTTGTTCCTTTTTACGTTTCTTGACTGATTTTGTTGGTTGTTGGAAGTGTAGTTTGTTAAAATTTTGTAAAACGTTGTTTTTATGTGACACTGTTACATTTGTACTAGTTGCAGTCTATGTGTCTGTTGAAATGATTGCTCTTTGATCATGAGTTTTTGATAAAGATCGTTACTTTTTATGTTTCTTCTGTTTGTAACGGTTTCTGGAAATGTAATCTGTTAGTGATTTGAGTCTAGGTGTTTGTTGGAATGCTTGATTTTATGGAGTGAAATTATGAGTGTTTGGATGATTGTGTAGTTTGAACTAGGCGTGATCATGCATGTTTTTGTATGTTTGAATGGCAACATTTATGGAAGAAGCAAATGATCACTCACTTTTAAAGTAGTATTAAACTATAATTTTAAAATTGACATATATTACGAGCATTCTCATGTTTAATTATACATCAACAATAACATACCCAATCCCGTTGGGGAGGTATGATGTAGACAGTCACACCCCTACCCGAGGGTAATTCTCATGTTGATTGTTGAATCACAGAAATTTGCTGTTGATTTTTGTGAAAGGACAATGTGAATGTGTTCTGTACCAATATGTAGTTTGATACACGGAATAAACGATTAGTTCGAGGTTTAATACTATGTAAGATTAAGCTTTTGTATGATACTTTAAGGTTCTTTTTGTTTAATTTTTAATAAGATGATCTCCAATCAAGACTCTAATGGAGACCTTGACCGTTTCACAATGTGAAGCACATAATAAGTCTGTTCAACAAGGCCTCTTTTTTTATGGCCTGAGCAAAGATTTTGACCATTACGAGGCTTATGAGCACTAACAACAAGGCCTGGTCATGATAGTCAATTGGAATATTGTAATAGTTGCATGATCTGAATGCAAACTTGCAAATTGTATATAACAAAATTTTGTGACCTCGATGCCATAGAAATATATGCATTTCTTATTATACTTTCTTTTATTTAACTTTGGTGTAACTTCACAGCTTCAGGTTGTAAAACATTCATGGAGGTCGTGAAAGCGATAGCAAGTCATGGTTCTGCATCCCATGAGAGTGTTGCTCTCAAAGCTGATGACAAAAGATATGGCTACAAACATCTAGTTTCTTCTGCTTCGAAAATATCACTTCTGTTATCGAGTCATGACCATAAAACCGTAAGTTAAGCATGCATTGGTAATCTCATCACATCTTTTACTGCTATCTAAGCAACCATGAATTATCGGTTTTGTAGGTTAATGGGACCACAGATAACAAGAGTCTGAATGGTGCTAGAATAGGTGTCGTGGCTAAACCATCAGCTGAATTTGTTGCCAGTGTACTTGCAATATGGTTAAGTGGAGGTGTAGCAGTTCCACTTGCACTCAGTTATCCAGAAGCTGAGCTATTACATGTCATGACCGATGCGGTACCTTCCTGTTGTTTTCTTGTTTTCCTACCTTATATCTTGTGACCATTTTTTTCTTCAATTTACAATTAATATCCTGTTTATAGGATGTATCGATGATTTTAAGTACTGAAGATCACAGTGAGCTTTTGCAAGACATTGCAGCCAAAACTGCAGCTGGATTTTCTCTGATACCTGATGTTCCTAGTGGTGATGTTAACGATGGTGTACATTTGAAGGAAATTCAGTTCTTGAATAAAGTTGAAGGTGTTTATTCATTCTATCATATATAAGTAACTCCTTATATTATATACTACCAGGGTATCGAGTTCATGTATCTGTTGTTTTTGTCACACAGATTATGACCCAGCATTGATTTTGTATACTAGTGGTACAACTGGGAAACCTAAAGGAGTTGTTCACACACATAGTAGCGTTTTAGCACAGGTAATTTCGTATCGGCTTGTACCATTGAGAGAGAAAAAAAAGAATGCTGATGGTTTTCACATTGCTGTTTTTTGTGTAAACTTCAGGTGAAAACGTTATCAACAGCTTGGGGATACACATCATGCGATCGTTTTCTGCATTGCTTGCCTTTACACCATATCCACACACTAAATCTTAAAATATTTTGTTCTTATGCTGTTTTTATTACGTATGAAGTTAGAATGTCTCACATTTCTGTGTTGATCCTTAACTTCTTTGATACATGTTCATGGGTTCTTCAATGCATTGTTTGCTCCTCTTTATGCGGGTTCCATGGTTAGTGACTACGTTTACATTATTGACAGTTGAATCAAGTTCTATTTGCAACAAAGGTTTTAAGGTTTTAAATGTATGTTCTTGAAGGTTGAATTCATGCCAAAGTTTAGTGTGAGGGGTATCTGGCAAAGATGGCGTGAGTCATATCCAAAAGATGGGACTAAGCTTGATGATGCAATAACTGTATTCACTGGGGTATGATACTTACATGAACTTCGAATTGTTAGAATTCAAGTTTTGTGTCTTTATAGTATCTGATATTGGTGTCTCATTTTTTTAGGTTCCGACCATGTATACCAGGCTGATACAAGGCTATGAAGCTATGGATCCAGACTTGCAAGAAGCTTCTGCTTCAGCTGGAAGACAACTGCGTCTAATGGTGATTATCAAAAACCTTTTGTCGTTATATGCTTTAAAATATATATAGATAAGGACCTACTGACCCATGTTATTAGATTGACTTGTTGACTTCTAATATATGAATTGTTTATACTTCCAGATGTGTGGATCATCGGCTCTACCGTTACCAGTCATGCAACAATGGGAAGCGATTACAGGACATCGACTGTTAGAACGATACGGCATGACAGAGGTAGTAAAAAATTCTAAAAATCTTCCAACATGAATAGACTACATGTGGGTCATCTTTCTAATGATTGTTCATTTTTTTAGTTTGTCATGGCAATTTCAAATCCGTTAAATGGATTACGGAAAGGAGGTACTGTTGGCAAACCCTTTCCAGGCGTGCAGGTTAGCAAAGAATTTCAGTCTCAAAATGACAATATGTTTCTTTTATCACTTATAATATGGAGCTTGACTATAATTTTTATTGTTGATAATAGGTCAAGATTCTTGCGGACGACGATAGTAATGAGGGGGTTGGTGAGCTTTGTGTCAAAAGCCCTTCAATGTTTAAGGAATACTGGAAACGTCCTGAGGTACTTATATATATTGTTCTAACAAATTTATTCTATGTATATGACTAAAGTTTGATATCATGTCACGTATTTTGTTGTCTAATATTGAATCGTAAAAAACTGTTAGGTAACCAAGGATTCATTTATAGAGGGTGGCTATTTCAAGACTGGTGATGCTGTTAAAGTGGATGAAGATGGATATTATGTAATTTTGGGACGTAAGATCCAATTACTCTTCTTCTGTAATATTTTTTTGCTTTTAACCAGTCGAAACATATTGACACTTGTATGTTCTGCAATCAGGTACTAATGCTGATATAATGAAGGTTGGTGGATACAAGTTGTCAGCATTAGAAATCGAGGCAATTCTTTTAGAGGTAAGTTCTCTCTTGTATCCGTTAAATAGGTGATGAAAACTGGAAATGCATTTACATAATAAATCAATATGCTTGATTATTGTACAGCATCCAGCCGTTTCAGAATGTTGTGTGTTGGGGTTACCAGATAAAGCTTATGGAGAAGCAGTGACTGCAATAGTTGTGCCTGACGTAGAGATTAAAAAGGCTCGTGACAATGAATTGAAGCCTGCTTTAACTCTCGATGAACTCTGCTCAATGGCTAAACAGAAACTCGCACCATACAAGGTCGCCCATTATCAAGTTGATCTTCATATTAATTTATCAACAATTGATACTCTATGTGATGAACACCACTCGTATATAATTCATCTTAGATGAGATTTTTTCTCATTATTACGAGCATATATAAAGTTACTGATCTTGTGTTTACTGTTTTCAGCTACCAACCCGCTTATTTATATGGGAGTCACTGCCTCGTAATGCCATGGGAAAGGTAATAACACAGATTTTATTAACAAGGAATTGCATATTCCTCCTCATAGAGTCATAGCTACTAACAGATTGGAGATTGTTTGGATCAATTCTGTGAATTATAACCTTTCTTTCATCTACAGCGGAAACTTAATGAATCAACTTCTGTGTAAATTCAGGTGAACAAAAAGGAGTTGAAGACGAAGTTGGCTGCTGAAGGACAATAAACCAAGTGCTTCAGTGTTTACAAGATGCCGCATAGCTGTTCATGTTCTATTATCAGCAAACTTCGTGGTTTCGTCCATGGTATAGAGTATATCTATCCTCCCGACTACCATTATCATCACTCATTGTGGGTAGTGCAGCCGGGTATAAATTTATAAGTATAATTTATCTTTTTAAGTTGTAAAAGGTAATAATAACAGTAAAATGGTTTTAGAATTTCATTTATACCGAAAGTGAACCATCTTGATAATGCCAGACTATAGAATATCTGCACTGTTTTTGTATGTCATTCATATTAGAATTATGAGAAACTATTAGCTCGACTCAACATATGCCTACCTAAAGAAACATGACATTAATGTATGACTTTGCGACTACACAGGGGCTGACCGAGGGGGGTTCCAGAGGTGCATGGGAACCCCATGGAGTTTTCTTGCGTAACGTAAAATTATGTCAAATATGTCTATTTTTCTAAAATGAATCCGGTCCTTAATTTTTGGGTTACGACTCTTGGCCCTGTTTTGCCACTGTAAGTCTGAGACTACACGACCTCTTTTCTGAGCACTAGAATGTCATGTGTTTATAAATATATTTGGGCGGCATGTAATGTACTTATTAAAAATATATATTTTGATATTGTGATCATCATTTGATCTGTATTAAACTGTTTTTTCCTTTGTTTATGAGAATCCAAGCTTTTTACCCTTTCTGCATTAGAACATGGTACCTTTTATTCTGTATGTTTTTGTTGCTTTTATAAGTTAAGTTGACTATATAATATTTTGCGCGAAAACAATTAGTGGAATATATAATGACTTCGACTCCATGTGGTATATTAGTCTATAGTTCTCTAACGTTCACTCCATGTGTCAAAACTATCTGGTTAACAGTTGTTCAAATGATATATTAAAGGGTGTGCACTTATGCTTTAAAAGCAATGATCATACAAAGTGTATGTCCTGTAATCTCATATGAACAGATGATTTCTTACAACACACACCTTAAAGTTTCCTAACTTTTGTCAAACTTTTTTATGTGACGAAAACAAAGAAAATTATATGTTCTATACGCATTCGACTTATAGTGAAGCTGTTGAAGTGTTTCGAACTTTAAATCACATGTGGCTCTTAGCTCGTTTAAAAAGCTACCAAAAAGAAATAAACTAAAAAAAAAAAAAAAAAAAAAAAAACATTCCCTTTTCTTTTTATCAAATGTATACGGCTAAATGAGTTCTTACAAAACATACTTCATGATTCCAACTTTTGCTTAACTTTTTCATATAAGAACTAGTTAGTGAAGTTGTTGAAGTGTTTTGAATTTTGGCCATTTAGAGGCTTTAAATCATATGTGACTCTTAGCTCGTCTAAGAAGATAAGAAAAAAGAAAATAAAAATTCATTTCATCCTTCTTTTTCAAGTGTGGCACATTAAACTTATGAATGTATTTTTGTTGTTATTTGAGACAAGAAGAAAGTGGGGGTTAAAGTATTCCTCATATTAGGGAATTATTCACAATTATTATCATGGCATACAATGGATTTTAGCTTCTACTCATTATTTCAGTTACCAGTTGATATCAGCTCTATTTTTAGCTAGCCCATTATCTAATATCAGTGGTATTTATAATTTTATATAGAAAGATTTCAGGTATTTTAAACAACAAAACGAAAGGGCTCGATGGTATTTCATGTCGTGTGAAAAGGTACCCAATCAACTGGTGACAGTTCAAGTCCGGCTTATTACATGTAAGATAAATTTGTAATGTATATATTGTGAGATACTTAGTTGCCGTTAAAAAAATAACAATTCTTTTAGCAACAAAATTTTAATACAAGAAACTAGGGAAAAGAAGTACTTTATCATATGGGTAGCAAAAAATGGAGATAAAAAATTGTTGTGTATACAAATACAATGGAGTAAATCTTAAGCTAAGGTAAATTCATTACACCAATCAAATATCTTTTTTTTTTTTTGAAAAGCAAATTTCATTAAACACCAGAGGACGGGGGATCACCAAGGCGGAAAACCCCACGAACCCAACAATTACATCACATCAAAATGGAAAGACTTCCAACCCTTCCAATCCACTACACTATTTCTACCCCTATTACGAAACCAAAGATAACTCAACGCTTTAACATCTGACACAATCTCGACCACATTCCTAGTCGTCTGGTTAAACACCTTCTCGTTTCTAGCTTTCCAAATCCGCCAACATGCCACCATTAATATGCCGTATAAAATCTCTTTTTTATTCTTCGACCATCCTGAGTTCGTAACCACTTCAACAATATCTTTAACAGAAAATAAATAGATAGATGGTAAAAGAACCCAATTCGCAATCCCATTCCAAACTCCATTCGCCACTCTACAAACCGTAAAGATGTGCTCCACACTTTCATCAGCCTCCTCGCAAAACTCACAGAGACAATCCCCATGACTAATGTTTCTTCTTCGTAACGCCACTTTGGTGGGAATCCTATCCAACATCACCCTCCACATAAAAACATTACACTTTAACGGAACCCACTTACACCATTGAAAATCTATTTGATAACCTTCCATTCGGTCACTTTGCAACCAATTCTTCACCTCCTGAACTGAAAACTCAGACAGCCCACCAGCATCCCAAGCCCAAGTATCTCTTTTATTATCCAATCTCTTGTCCACAAGGATCCGATGACAATCAATCAGATCTCGGACTTCTTGAGCAGAACTCGGATACGACTTCCACTTCCACATAATCGCCCCAGCCATACTATTATCACCAATCCTATCCGCAACCAAACACCACTTATCTTGCTCTAACCGGAACAAAGCAGGGAACAACACCTTCAAGGGGTCCCGAGTAATCCAAGGGTCAATCCAAAACTTTATGATGGCCCCATTACCCACTTGACCCCTTATCATATTTGCCCCATACATATCACCCACCTTTAGACGACAACCACTATTTACAAGTTTCGTCCACGTCCCCGAGAACCTAGACTTAAGCGGGTAAGTCTCCCACCTCCTCGTAGACCCATGTATCGCATCAATAACTCTTCTCCACATAGAGCTATCTTCTTTACGATAACGCCAAAGCCATTTTAACAAGAGGGCGCAGTTACTCTCACCAAGCTTACTAAGACCCAACCCACCTTGTTTCTTTGGTCTAGTGACTATATCCCATCCAACCCAATGAACCTTTTTAGCATCCATATCTCCTCCCCATAGAAATTTCTTAATCAACGACTCAAGGCTATTAATAATCGCAACAGGCGCCTTGAACAAAGAGAAGTAGTAAGAAGGCAGACTTTCCAACACCGATTTTATTAGCGTCAGCCGACCACCAATAGATAGAACCTTCGATTTCCATTTGGACAAACGGGTTTTAAACACTTTCCACACCGGATCCCAACTACTTATCCGACTCATATTAGCACCAACAAGGATCCCTAAATAAGAAAATGGAGCGACCCCCGAACGACAACCCATAGCAATCGCCTTCTCACTAACCTCATCAGTACTCTTTCCCACACCAAAAAGAGTAGATTTCTGGATATTAATCCGAAGGCCCGAACATAAATGAAACACTCGAAGCAATCTTCTAAGAGTAACAAAATTTTTATCCGACCACTCTCCCATAACCATCGCGTCATCTGCATATAATAAATGAGAAAGAGTAGGGCCTCCATTCGGAAGCCGGATGCCACTAAAAGAACCCACATCACACGCCTTCCTTATAAGACCCGAAAGAGCCTCCATAACAATGATAAATAGGAACGGTGAGATAGGATCACCTTGTCTCATACCCTTCTCACATGAAAATTCAAAAGTCGGAGAACCATTAACTAGAACCGACGACCTTGCTGACTCCAACACCCCTTTAGTCCAATTACACCAAATCTCTGGGAAATTCATTTGTCGCATAACCGATATCACGAAAGCCCAATTGACATTATCATAGGCTTTTGCAAAATCAATTTTGAACATAAATAGCTCCTTCCCACATCTTCTAGCAAAAGATAAAACTTCACTAATAATAAGAGGACCATCCAGAATATACCTCCCTGCAACGAAAGCTGATTGAGTCTCCGAGATAAGACTATCAATCACCTTTTTCAACCTGTTTGCAAGGACTTTAGAGATCACTTTGCTCACAACTCCGATCAAATTAATCGGACGATACTCCCCCAAGTCAACCGGGTCATTCACTTTAGGCACCAAAGTGATAAAAGAAGACCCAACACCCCTACTTATGACCCCCGTCTCAGCAAAGTTATTAAAAATATCCAGAACATCACCTGAAAAAAGAGACCAAAACTTCTTAATAAAACGGAAATTAAAACCATCGGGACCCGGGGCTTTATCACTCCCACATTCAAACACCGCATCCTTGATCTCTTTCTCTAAAAATGGAGCCACAAGCCCATCCGCTGCTTCCGAATCAAGAGTCTTTAAACCGTAAACGAGAAGCGAAGGCCTATCTTTTATCTCTTCAACAAACTTTTCTTTAAAAAACTGATGCACCTCCCTTTTAATCTCTTTAGGCTTCTTAACCCACTCGCCGTTTATGGATAGACCAGGGATCGAGTTAGATACTCTTCGAGCATTAATAATACCATGAAAGAAACGAGAGTTTTCATCACCCTCCTTCGCCCACTTCACTCGAGCTTTCTGTTCCAAATCCCGAACCTTATAGGCTTCCAATTCTTTCAAACGCTTCGTAGCCTCTTCAAGAACCCACCCTTCTTCTTCCGTCAAGTCCCGATTTTCCATCAACAATTCTATTTCCACGATTTCGTCTTTAAGACCAATTTCCTCCTGAATTTCAATATCTAACTGATCCTTATGCCAATCCTGAATACTCGATCGAAGCTTCCTAAACTTGGATAACAACTTCACATCAGGCGCCCCATCAAAATTAGAAGATGACAAAGCATCTTCGACCACCTGATCCAAACCTTCTCTACTTAGCCATGAGTTGAAAAATCTAAATGGCTTGGGACCAAAGTTACGCGATTCTATTTTCAACAGAAGCGGGCAATGGTCAGATTCATCCCGATCCAAAACTCTATATTCCGCATTAGGCCATTTATTGAAAAATGTCCAGCACACAAAGACGCGGTCAATACGGCTGAGCTTGTTTCCTGCAAGAAACGTGAACTTTCGACCTCTCAAAGAATATTCATACAGACCGGCATCTTCCAAAAACTCATTAAACTCTTTCGTGTCCGCTTCTTTAAACTTCGAGTTTCTACGATCAGACCGGTCTCTAACACTGTTAAAATCTCCCGCGACAATCCAATACCCATTATCATCCATATCAATCGCCTTAATAGTATCCCAGACCACCCGTTTATCAACCAACTTTTGCGGACAATATACGTTGACATACGAAACCTTCTGCCCGTCATGTTTCATATAACCCGAGACCACAAGCATCGATCTACTCTTAAAAATCGACGTCTTCACAAAAACCTTGGGATTCCAAATGGAGATTAAACCCCCAGACCTACCCGTAGCATCGACATACTCAAATTCAAACTCACCAGACCCCCATAATCTACTAACATCCACACCTTCTAACGACTGAAACTGAGTTTCCTGTAACATTATAAAACCGACCTCATTTGACACCTTAAGTTTTCGAACCCACGAACTCTTTCCCACGGATCCCAACCCTCTAATGTTCCATGAAATAACATTCATTGCGGAACTGATTGAAAGCCTTCTTCACTAATCATCTTCACAATAGACGTTTCATACCGATCAATGTTAGAAGCTCCAAGATTCATACCCAAGATAACCGTCTCGACTACTTCTTCATCATTTTCATTTTCCTCCACGATCGGATTCCTTTCAGCCTCCCCATTCATCGTCTCTTTATTAAGGTCAGGTGTAACATAATCTTCCTGTGATCCTCCGGCTTCATCTATATCTTTTGGATTACCGTTTACATTAAAAATAAACCGATCTATATCAAAAGGATCATCTCCTTCTCTAGAACGTTTTTTAGGCCTTTCAAGACCCGTCGGGGAAGGAGATTTCTCTGACCTCGACTTCTTCCGAAAGCTACCTCTTTTCTTGTTCTTAATACCCTTAATATCCTCACCACCAGACAAATGTGAACTAAATACCTCCTTAACACCAATACCAACCCCTTGTGGAAGCGATTCATTCTGAGAACGCGATTCATTCTGAGAACCAGTATCAAAATCGTCATTCTGGTCTGTATCATTACCCACGATTGGAACATCATCCGAAACACCACCTTTACATTCTTTCTCTAACCTTACCACATCTTGCAGGCTAACTTCCGATTCTTCTCTCGCCTCGTTCCAACAATCTGGAATCCAATCCCCAACTTCTTCCTCTATAGCAATCGGATAAACTTCATTCCTCCACTTTAGCAATAAGGCCTGATTAATCCTATTAACAGAATCACACCGAACTCCAATCAAGACATGAGATAAATCTTCATGTCCTTCACTAACTTGAGCCGATTGGATAACATCACCAAACTTAGACCCAATGACATCAAACACACTATCCTCGAACAAGCACAATGGAACCCCAGAAATCTTTAGCCGTGTAATACGTTCAAAAGATACCCGTTGCCCTTCCCAATAATCCAACGAAGCAAAAACCGACGTCCACACTTCTTTAGTACGCTTAAACTCTACCATTGTCTCCTTATCTTCAAAAACCAAAATAACCGATAATCCTCCCACATATCTAGTCCCAACCTTCGACAAACAGACCGAAGATAACCATACCCTCAAAGAGATCAGGTCTTGAAGACAACGAACCCTGCCAAGCAACCCCAACCCTCTCCATTGAAGGCTGCCCTGAACGCTATTATCTATCACCACCTCCAGTTGACTTTGCCCCGTATCTTTATCGAGAAGAGTGTCCTTAAAGGAGCGTTGGTTACTAGAACTCGGGCCCGGCTGATCAACCACCACCACGTTCACTGTTTCCTTAACATTCTTCTCTACATATTTCTCGTTCACTGGTACCCTCTGCTTCTCCTCCTTCCATGAGGTCTTTTTCCCATCCACAAACCGAGCTAGCACAATAAACAACTTGTACGAGCCTATCCAAACATCTTTTAAATCCTTCTCTAGGCTCAGCGGATCTTTACCATACTTAAAAGAAACGAAACCAAACCTTTTACCAAGTTTATCATATTTTCTTGCAATGTACGTGCCATGAATATCTCCAAATCCTTTAAGAACAGCATAAAGGTCTGACGAAGCACATCCTTCCGGAAGATTGGACACAAAGAACTTTGTAACCGCCACACCGTTATACTTCGAATCATCATCTTGTCTTGGTCTCCTACCCTTCTTCGATGGAGCATCATACCATGTATTAATCTTGTACTTCTCCCTGCCCGCCATTCAGAATTAGAAAAAAACCGGATTGCCTTTGCCGCCGGGATAGTGGCCGGAGGTGGAGACGGCGCCGGAGTTGATGGTAAAGTGTTATGTGGAACGATCTGACGATGAATTGAAGATTGGTGTAGGTTAATTAGGGTTTTTTTGATTTGGGGATTTAGGGTTAGGGTTAGGGTTAATCCGGCAAAAATGGGGGTGGAAGAAAGAGGAGTGTTATCCTGTTACGCCGGAGGTGTTATCCTGTTACGCCGTTGGTAATGATTGTTTTTTTTTTTTTTTTTTTTTTTTTTTTTTTTTTTTTTTTTTTTTTTTTTTTTTTCTAACTTAACACTATACAATCCCTTTGCAAAACTAATAATTAAAGAAGATGAATTCAGTGTATAAAGACCAACATTAAAACCCAAAGGCTATGAACAGTTGTTAAATCCTAAATTTAGGGGGAACAATTTTAGCTTGATGCACTGTCTTTCACATAAAGAGCCATGCCTCTCTGTCAAACCCACAATTTTTGGACATGGTTTGGATCATTGTTTTTGTTTCTGTTCAATATTTTATGGTTTTTTGTATACCTTAAAAATTATTACAAACCAATTATTATGTCTCTTTTCATCAAAAGAAAAACTATTACTATATTTCTTCCAATATATTTGGTGTTTTTGTTTATTCTATATCTTTAAATAAATGTCTTGTTTTGACTTTTTGAAGTTAATATTTTTCAAATTTGATCTTAATTGTTTTCTTTGTTTATATAATACTCCGTATTTTTTTATGCAAATTATATGATTGAATTGGATTTTAAGTATATTTTCATTGTTATAATTTTTATCAAAACACAAACAAAATTATTTAAGGTCAAAGTTTAAAAAAAAACTTAAAAAAATTAAAACTGTACATTTATTTAAAGATGGAATAAGTATTCATTATGAATAAGATACTATGATTAAGGATACAACTACTACTATATTTGCAACTTCAAACATCATGAACAAGGTACAAATAAAAACCTTAAACACACTTAATATTTATGTTACAAGTATATATTCAAGTTCACATCCATAATACATAACTAGACGAAAACCTAATCTATCGACACAAACGATTGTTCTTCTCGTCTATCATCACACATCAAACCAAACCGAACTAAACAACACCCCACGTCGAGCCATTGGATCAGTTTTTTGATTCACCAACGCTCGTTTTTTTCTTTTTTCATTTGGGTCTTACATTGAGCATTTTCAAATTAGAGATATCTCATATTCGAATAATAATATGAACCTGTTCTTAAATAACATCTAATATTTGCAAGAAGTTGATTATGATGGCAAACTAGAGAAAAGACTAGTTCTTTCATCAGCCACAGATCGCGCTCTTCTTAACTCTTCACTCGGGTCTTTACTACTAGTAGTCTTAGTGTCGTTTTTCACCATTTCGTCTGCACAAGGGCCATAAGCCCAACTACAGAACAGATAGTAAAACAAGTTCACAAAGCTCATTATAGCAAGAACCCAATAGTAACTATCGTACCGCCCTTGGTTAATGTTAGTAGCGATCCAACCTTCTTTATTGCCATGTTTAGTGACGTTTTCAACTGTGCTTAGTATAAGACTAGCCAATAGATTAGCGAAAGCCATGCCCAACAAGAATAGAGATGCTGCAATGCTTGACATGCTTTTAGGGAACTCTGAGTAGTAAAACTCATTTTGCCCAATTGCACTAAACGCTTCGGCTAGTCCATGTAAGCAGTATTGTGGGATCAACCACATTGCTGACATTGCAACCACCGCTTGCGGATTGTTTACTAGCCCTTGTCGGATAGCTTGTTTTCTTCTAGCGTGTTCTACGATAGCGGAAACAACCACTGCCATAGTGGAGATAACAAGACCAATTCCCATTCTTAACTTAACACCAATGTGGACTGGCTTTCCCCTAATCTTTGATGCAAATGGAATTATCACACGGTCATATAGAACGACCCAAAGGGCTAGAACCGCGATCGTGAAGAAAGCAAAGGACCCTGCTGGAATTTGGAAGCTTGGTCCCATGTGTCTATCCATGGTGCTTGCTTGAATTACTGGAAATGAAGATTGACTAACATTTATTGACATCATGATTCCTGAAGACCACAATGGTAGTACTCGGATTAGTGCTTTTAGTTCTTCGACTTGTTCTACTGTGCATAAACTCCACGGGTCGGTAGCAATTCCATCTGAGGTTAAATCTTTTTGGTTTTGAATGATGCAAGCTTTGTTCAAGAACCTACATAAGGAATTATATATCAATCTTTGACAAAACATTCATAAGTGCAATGAAGGTGACAATTTTGACCCATTTACATATAAATGGGTCGATTCGGGTAAGTTTTTTTTACCCATATTTGGCAAAGTTTTTTTCATCATAAAAAATACTATAAAGAGTTTGAGCAAAAAAATGTTTAAGTCAACCCAACCCATTTTGACCCATACACATTTCGCCCACTTTGCCACCTCCAATCGTAATCTATTGAGGATTAAAGTAACTAATAACGAAAGAAAAATGATACCTTAATCTCTTGGTGGGCAAGGAGTCTAGGGAATCCTTGTGATAATACCAGCCATCGGCATTCGGAGACTTGGCAGGAAGTTTCCTATTCTTATAAGCAACCACAATCACTTGTAAAAAGCTAGTGAATAAGCTCTTTTTAACTTTCATTTTCACATAAAGTTTAGAAGCCACAAAGAACAACAATGTTGACAAGAGCATAAGTATAGCAGGAATCCCAAAACCGATCCTCCATCCTGCATGATCTTGAATATAAACTATACCCGTGAAAGCAACCAACACCGCAGTTGCACCAGCAGCATAATACCACCCGAAAAAGCTTTCCAAGGCTCTATCATTGTTCACATTGTTTTTATTGTCTATTTGTTCAGCACCAAAAGCTAATGAACATGGTCTTACGCCACCCGATCCCATGGAGATGAAAATGAAGGCAAAGATCAAGAAAGCAAACTGAGAGTGTGAGGCTTGTTCACAGGTTTCGGTATATGGATTACAAGGAGGTGGCTTTAGGTGTGGAACCATTGTTGTTAGCCATAGCAAGAACATCCCCTATCATCACAAAAATTTGAAATTAATACAAGCAATCAATTCTAAGAAAATGGAGAAGACATGCATTTCTTTTAACATATTAGTTGAATAACCGAACAAGACATGTATTTATGTGACACAAAATTTCGCGACCATGTTCATTTCAGAGAAATCGAGATTTTTAATGAAAATTCACACTAGCGTCAAACATCCATCGGGTTCCCGTGAACGCCTGCAACCCCCCTAGGTCCACCCTTGGCCACAAAAAGGTCTTGACTATAGTAATCATGCAAAAATTACATCATTTGGGGCTCTAGTCTGAATTTTTTTTTACTAATTTCAAGATTTTGGGATAATAGTGTACTTTTTTTAAGCAAAATTTGAACTCCAAGCATCTCTTAAAAATCACTTTTTATAACACAGAAGATACTTTTATAAGCTAGAAAGCATTTTCTGAATCATAATTTTTCCTAAAGCACTATCTATTCCTTACAAACTTCTACTTCAGGTCTTGATCAATTGACACATAACATCTCAAACAGGGGCGAAGCTTGGAA
This sequence comes from Artemisia argyi, assembly GCA_030686995.1. Classification (NCBI taxonomy): domain Eukaryota; kingdom Viridiplantae; phylum Streptophyta; class Magnoliopsida; order Asterales; family Asteraceae; genus Artemisia; species Artemisia argyi. Next base: position 10,917,106 of record CM060691.1, on the reverse strand, counting down.
ATTTTGAGTGGGGGTCGAGATCTAAAAAAAAAATTTCCTAACACTATGGTGGTCGAAACCGAATTAAATTGGGGGGGGGGGGGGGCGAAACCGAAAATACCGAAATTTTTCTATACGAAAACTATATACCTCTACATCGCAAAAAAAAATTTCAGGGGTCGGCCGCTGATCTCAAAGGTAGGGGCTGGGGCATCTATCAAGAATAATGAAAGTAGGACATGTGGACCAAAGCTGAAAAAAGCATTTGTGATGTTCACTGAATGTTTGTGAACAAATTAATTAACTGCCATCCTGGCCTTTCTCATTCAGCAACCTAGTCCAGCATGTTCTTTTTGTAAGTCAATGTCACAAAACACTGTTCATCATCTAAAAAGCAACACTAACATAGGATGCACTTATTATTAATACAGGCTTTTATTTCATTATGCTAAAATGACATCACCCTAAAAGTAACCAATAAATTATATAGCTATATCACATGATAATGTGTACTAAAAGTTGCAAAATTTAATGATAAAGTTATTTAAAATGGAATGAGGAAATTAACATATTACTACTATTAGTTTCCAAAAGTGGAAAGTTTTTTAGACATAGTTATACAGTTAAAATGTACACTATATAGTTTGATACAAAAGGTAGTACTACTTAGTTACCTTTTTATCCGGATTTCATAAATCTTTAACTTTTAAACTCACAACCACTTAGATTTTAAAAGCTCTGAGGTCAAGAATCTTAACTAAGAACTCAGATTTAAATAAAAAGTTGAAAGTAGGGGAAAAATATGAAAAAAGTTACCAGGAGTGAAAAGAGTGAACCAAACCCAATGGTAAGAAACCTTCCCAAATATGAATCTGAAAGAAATGCACCCAAGACAGGTGCAAAATTTGAAGCTGCAGTCCAAAGAAACAATATATTTGTTCCTTTAGCAACACTAATCTTGTAGTCACTCATCAAATAAAGTATCATATTAGGCACCAATCCATAACTAGCCACCTTCTCAAAAGCCTCATTTGCTGCAAAAAAAAGATCCAACTTTAAAACAAAATTACACTAACCCCAGATCAAATCCAGCTCAAAAATCCAAGATTCAACATACCCATGTTCCAAAATCACAAAAAGATCCAAGATTCAACTTAAATATGTAAACTTTCTATTTATAGAAAAAAATGTACCTATGATAAAAGGCATGGTGACTAGACCACCTTTCTTTCTTGTTTCTTGATTCATTTCTTCCATTATGTGTTTGTGTGTATGTGTGTGTGTGTTTTTGTCACAGTTTTAAGACAAGGAATGTGTATGTGTTTATATATATAGTGGTGATAGTTATGGGTTAATAAAGAAGGTGATGATATCATAATATTATATAATATAAATACTACTGTTTTGTATATTGTATTTTTATTTTTATTTTTATTTGGATATATGAAATTTGATTAATAATGGTGAGTCAGCATGGTGAATAATACAGTAGTATTAAAAAGATGAAAACACATGGGATGATTGAGTTGAGTTGGGATAGTTTGTGGTTTCAACCAAAGGTCTAATCTGCTATATACTGCTGCTATTTCTCTCAAAGTTAGTGATTGATATGAAAGGTCAAAGAAAAACATTCAATTTGGGTTAAGGTGAAAATTTTGTTTCATTCATTTACCTTTACATGTATTTACATTGAAAAAAAAAAAAAAAAAAAAAAAAAAAAAAAAAAAGTTACATGCATTTGTGTTACCAAGTTTTAAGTTTGTAAAATAGCTAATGTGGTTACTTGCTAGTTTTATAAACTCTAGAACATAAAAACTTTCGATTACATTCGATAGTGTTGGATTTGGTCGTAATCGTGTATAATAAGTGATGAACGTCTTACTTTGTAAAAAATTTACACATATCGAATATGTCTAAATCATACTGACTTTTGTTTATGTTTTTATGGTTATATAAGTGAATTTGAGGATCTACATAAGTTTTAGGAATTATGGGATGTTTGGATTGATTATTTCTTCCTGTCTTTTTTATTTCTTAGCTTAAAATTTCAGTTTTAAGTAGTAAAAAGCTATGAAAGTGCTTGTTGATACAAAAGTTGGGCGTTCCTGATTATGGGATCTTGCTCTTGTACCAATTCGCTTCTTAGTACTTGTTACCTGCGCACTAAGAAAATAAACAACACCGTTAGGCTTATCGAGGGATTGTCTCCCCCGATTAGACTCCGGCGTGAGAGTAAGTAATCGATTTAGAGTTCTCGTTAAGAGTTAGGGTTTGTATATCGTACATTTGAATGAGAGATGTCATTCCTTATATAGGGGCTGAAACCGTGTAGGTTTCTTACTCCTTACTCTTCGCACTCGTGGTGCTTATCGGGGTAAGGATATCTATTCTGTGAATAGAAGATCCTTACCACATGCCCGGTTGGTTTAGTTGGGCTTTGGGCTTCGTAAGCCCAATCCGTTATTATTATGGCCCGTCATTCGTTATGGTAGCCCACTCATGGTGGGTTTGAGCCAAGTATGTTTATCATTTGGGCTCATGGCCCATATATAGACTATACGTCATCATGTCCCCCCCAGTCTAGTGTGCGCAGCTCGTAGCCGCGAATACTAGACTAATATTAACAGCGGTAAGCGTAGCGGGAAAACATTGAAATATTGCCGCCCATTTAAAGTGCAATGCACCTAGTCATAGGTATTTCAAATCGTATACCTCGGAAATTGGGGGTGGTGTCCACGTGGCCCTCGTAAATCGGGAAAAAGTGCATGTACCGGTTCAGTTCCAGCCACACGTTTTTGTTAGTGGGATCCACATGGAGATGATCTAGGGTTTTTTACTCTCTATATAAGAGTCACCGCCCCATTTTTTACGATCACACAGTAAAACACACACTCACCATTATTCACTTTTCTTGAAAGCTTTTTTGCAAAGAAAATACTCATTTTTGTAGGTAATTTTTGTGCGTTTTACTCGTAAATTAATGAAGATGGTTGCCCAGTTAGAGGACTTTCGCTCTGCGATGACTGTTGAGGATGTTATCCAATTTACGTCTGACTACTTCGTGCCTCTGGATGTCCGTCCAGAGGCTCCAGATGTGGACGCGTGTATAGCTGATTTTCCCGAAGGGAAAATAGGGCTATACACAAAATTCTTTGAGTACGCGAATTACCGCGTACCAATATCCATCTTTCTGAGCGATTTGCTCAACCACTATCGCCTCCACATCTCCCAGCTGCACTGTATAGGTGCGGCTAAGGTGTCGAATTTTGAAGTAAACTGCCGTTTACTTGCGATAGATCCTACCATATCCCTCTTCCGCTCATTTTACCACACGACGTGGTCAAATGGGTGCGTATCTTTTGCGAAGCGCCCGGGGGCGCTTCAGTGTTACACTGAGAAAGTAGACTCCCTCAGACATTGGAGGGAGCATTTTTTCTGGGTTGATGATGTAGTCTTTCCATCGCCCTACGAGTTTTATACTTAGGATACATTGCCAAGGGATGGGCGCCCCGCACCCGGTTCCTATAGGCTGGCTGATGCGCAGACTCTTGATGCCAACCGCCTGGCCATTAACCCTTATCCGGAGGCGTTTTTGGTTCATATGGGGTTGAGTCGCAATTATTACGGCGCTGCGGACGAGGTGCCAACTTTTATTAGTGAGGACGGCGGGGTTGGGTGTGCGTCCCTTCTACTTCAAATACTGTAAGTCTTTATGCGCATCTTTACTTAACTAATCCTTTCTTCTTTTTTGTTTTGTTAATGTGCGCAGAAATGGATCTGTTCGCCGTCGTTAAGCTGGAGAAACCGAAGCAGGTGACCATAGGCGTGCGCCCCCTGAGAGATGGTGAGCAGCCGATACTGGAGGCGACCGAGGGTCGATTGACCGTGCTGCCGGAGATTGTCCCAGAGAATACACCACCGCTCCAGGTGACGCCTGTGCAGAGCGTGGCGCCGGAGGAGGTGGTGCAAGAGGAGGAAGTGGCGCGTGCTGAGTCGTCTGACAGCGTGGAGATCCTAAAGCCCGAGGAGGTGCTGAAGGAAGAAGCGGCGCAGAACACTAAGCGCAAGGGAGAGGCTGGGTCCAGTGGTACCAGGAAGAGACGACGCCATATCATTAGGGATGCGGAGTCATCTGCGGAGGAGAAGACATCCGCTCCCGGCGCGGATAAAAAGGATGTTGAAGTCTCTCCGTTTCTGTAAGTGTCTGCGTCTTTATGTTTCTCTAATATTACTTGTCGCAATATTTATTAACTGTTGTCTTTATCGCTTGTAGGGATAATGCTGCGAAGAATGATGGGGTCTTCGTTGATGAGGTTTCCTCTCCACAGAATGAAAACAGGGAGGGGAAAGCCAAGGTTGATGAGGGTGGAGAGGCGCAGCAGTTGATGGATGAGCTAGTTGCGACTGCTGCACGCCAGGCTGAGCTGGTGGCTCAGTTGAGGGAGAAGTATGTCGGGGAGAGCAGTACTCTCGCCCAAAAGGATGAGGAGTTAGCGAGGCTCCGTGCGTAGTTGGCTGATGCGCAGGTGGAGTTGGAGGCCTCGCGGGTGTATACTGAGAAGATCACCCACAAGAAATTGTCCCCCATGGCTGAGGTGGAGAAGGCGCGTGGGGAACTGCATCATTATAAGTCCGACCTAACTTGGGCTGTGCGCTTCTTGGAGGAGAAGAAGGTGGAGCATTTTGCCAATATTGCCAAGTTTAAGGAGGACATGCTGAAGATCATCCAGTTGCAGGAGGATAAGCTGCGCGGTCTCAGCATTGAGTATGATGAGGAGCTATATCCTCACTTGATGTCGACCATTGCTGAGCACAGGTATTTCTTTTATGCTTTTCTCCTTCGTAATAATTGTCGTTGCTATGCTTGTTACTAACACAATGTATCTTTGTTGATGTAGGTGGTTGATTAGCCACGGGCTGCGCCTGGCAGCAATGGGTACTCTTGAGTCCCAAGAGGTATTAGAGGCCTTTGGGAAGGTTGTTCAATGCGTGGTAGCTCGTGGGAGATCGCAGGCTATGGAGGATCTCCATGAGGCCAAGCTGCTGAAGAAGGACTTGGCGGAAGTCCCTGGGTATAGTGCTACTGCGTATGATGAGCTGATGCAGGCTATGGCGGGGTTGAAGGTCCTCGAGTTGCCGCACATTGGGAGGTTGGAGCGCGACCAAGACGACCCCATAGATGTACTTATGGCGGGGTTGACATTGCAGCGCCACATTGGAGAGAATGAGGAAGGGCAATCAGATTACTATCTGAAGCCTGATGTGTCGCAGCTGCAGATTCCTGTGTTCGCACAGCCTCGCGACATCCTCAAACCCTTCGCTCTTGAAAGGGAGATTCCTTTGAAAGAGGTTCTGGAGCGTCACGAGCAGAGGGCTGCTCAGAAGAAGGGCATCAAGGGTAAGGCAGTGATGTGTGGCATTGGCGCTGCACACATCCCCAGGTCGGATGGTGTGCCTGTAAGTGTTCCTACCGTATCTATGAAGGATGCTTTAACTTTGAGGAAGCTGCAGGAGGCGGGGAGTTCTGCTGCTCCGGAGGAGAGCCCTGAGCATCGCCATATCATATAGGCTTTTTGTATATTTATGTATCCTTCCTTGTAACTTTTGTGAATAAATTATGAATAAGATACCTTTTCGTTGTTTAAGTTCGTGACTTCAAATATACTTGCATTGTTTGCCAAATTATTTAACCAAGTGTTTTAAGTGCGTGACTTTAAGAGTTATACTTGCATTGTTTGCGAAGTTTTAGTTTTTGACCAAGTGTCTTGGCTCGTTATTTGCTAAGCTTGTACGGTGTACTTAGTATATGCGCACCCGTCGTGGGATGTGCATGTGAAACTTACCTCGACGTCTCAAAAGTAAGGCGCTTAGCAAGTATGCGTGATCCAATGTTGATGGGTTTGCAACCCTCTTACTCAACGAGTGAATTAGTAGGTTAACTCATCCTTTATGCCTTCGTGGGTCTTTAATTGGTGCATGCACGCCATGTAGGCAGTAAAAATATTAGATAACAATATTGACATATATTAGTGTGTATGCAATAAAGTAAAAATACGCTATGGAGTTAGCTAGAAACCATAACATTTTATTAATACTTGCAAGTTTTTTGGAAAAATAAAAATACAATTCTTAGGAAAGAAAAGAAAAACAAACACTTATTGGGCACCTCGTAGGGTGCAAATGTGTCTGTGTAATGGTCGTAGCCTAAAAATAGCATCTTTTTAGATTGCAGATGTTCCAAGTGCGCGCTAGGTCGTGACCTTCCATGTCGCGCAGCCTGTATGCGCCGTTGCCGAGCGCGTTTGTGACCTCGTAAGGTCCTTCCCATTTTGGTCCAAGCTTGCTTGTGTCTTCTGCGTGGCTGGCATCGTTGGCGCGGTAAACAAAGTCTCCTGGTCTGAATGAAGTGTGTTTGACCTTTGCATCATAATACTTCTTCATTTTTGCCTTAGCCTTTGCTTCGCGTATAGCTGCGCGTTCACGCCTTTCTTCCAGTAAAGCTAAATCTATGCGCCGTTCCTCGTCGTTTGTTGTGACGTTGACCTCTGCTGTGCGTATAGTTGGCATTCCTATCTCAGCTGGTATTACGGCTTCTGTTCCATAGACTAGGGAGAATGGCGTGTCGCCAGTACTGGTTTTGATTGTTATGCGATGCGCCCATAAGACATGCGAGAGCTCATCCACCCACCTTCCTTTATGTCTGTCGAGGCGTGCTTTTATTCCTTCGCCTAGGCTGCGGTTTGATCGCTCAACTAGGCCATTGGTTTGTGGGTGTTTCACTGAAGCGAAGTGTTGCGTGATGTTCAATTGCGCGCACCAATCTTTGAATGGGTTATCACAGAATTGTTTTCCGTTGTCTGATATGATCTCTCCTGGTAGTCCGAAGCGACAGACAATGTTGTCCCAGACAAAGCGTTTGACTTGATTTCCCGTGATGCTCACCACCGCTTTCGCTTCAATCCACTTCGTAAAGTAGTCTATGGCTACGATGAGGAACTTTACTCCTCTTGCTGCTACAGGAAAGGGTCCTGCGATGTCAATGCCCCATTTATAAAATGGCCATGGTGAGATAATAGGTGTTAACTCTTGTTGTGGTCGGCGCGGAATTGGCCTATGTACTTGACAATTGCTGCATTTCTTTATCAGATTGCGCGCGTCGCGATGCATAGTTGGCCAATAATACCCTGCCCTTAGAGCGCTTGCCACCACCGATCGCGGCCCTGAGTGCATACTGCATGATCCAGCGTGGATTTCTCTGAGTACATAGTCTGCTTGGAGAGGTCCAACACATCTGAGCCATGGTTGTAAAAAAGAGCGTCGATAGAGTATGTTGTCTCGTAGTTCAAACCGTTGCGCTGTGCGCCGCACTCTTCGAGCGTCTTTATTATCTTGTGGTAGAATTCCCTTGCTGATGAATTCAATGATAGGCGTCATCCATGTAGGATCTTGTTCTTCTATCACTGTGGATATCTCCATTTCCAAGATTGACTTGTTTTTTAGGGTTTCTACCAATACCTGTTTTGATAGGTGCGCAAAGCTTGTGGATGCGATCTTGCTGAGTGCGTCCGCCTTCCGGTTATCCCCTCTAGGCACCTGTTTTATTGTGAACCTATCAAAGTTTTTGATTAAGGATTTTGTCTTTTCCAGGTATTGGACCATGTGTTCATCCTTGGCTTCATATTCACCTAGTACGTGGTTAGCGACTAGCCGCGAATCTACGTTTGCTTCCAGGTTGCGTACACCCGTTTGAATTGCGATGCGTAGTCCGGCTAGTAAGGCTTCGTATTCTGCCTCATTATTTGTGGTTGTGAATTCGAAGCGCAGTGCGTAGGTGAATTTCATACCTTCTGGATTTGTAAGAATGAGGCCCGCGCCTGATCCATCTACACATGAGGACCCATCTGTGAATAGGATCCAGGGTTCCTGTAGATCTGTTTTTGTTGCAGATGTCGGGCTGTCGCTATCTGGCTTCTCCACGATGAAATCGGCTAATACTTGTCCTTTGATTGCAGTGCGCGGTCTGTATGAGATGTTATACTCACTTAACAGTATACTCCACTTCTGTAAGCGTCCTGATGCGTCAGGTTTGGAGATAACTTGTTTGATTGGCTTATCAGTGATTACCGCTATTGGGTGCGCTTGAAAGTATCTGCGCAATCTTTTGGCTGCGAATACGAGGGCTAAGACCAGCTTTTCCAAAGCATTGTAGTTAGTCTCTGTTTTTTTCAGGGCTTTGCTTACAAAGTATATGGGTGTCTGAACGGAGTTCCTATCTGTCAATAGCACTGCGCTAACTGCTCCGTGAGTTGCCGATAAGTACATGATTAGTTCTTCCCCTGGTCGCGGTGCGACAAGTTTGGGAAGAGATGCTAGATGGTGTTTAAGTTGTTGGAAAGCTTCCTCCGCTTCTTTAGTCCAGCGAAAGTCTCCCTTTTTGGTGCACTTCGTGAGTATTTTAAAGAGAGGAAGGGATTTGTCTGCTGACTTAGATAAGAAACGGTTTAGCCCTGCTAACTTTCCATTCAATGACTGGACTTCTTTGAGTGTGCACGGTGAGGGGAGATCAATAACAGCCTTTATTTTTTCTGGACAAGGCTTGATTCCATCGGGTTTTATCAAATATCCAAGGAACATGCCCTCGGTTGCGCCAAAGGTGCACTTCTTGGGATTTAACTTCATGTTTATTCGCCCCAATGTTCTGAATGTCTCCTCGATGTCGCGCACCAATTCATCCTCTGTGTGGCTTTTGATGACAAGGTCGTCAACGTAGACCTCCAAGCTGCGGCCTACTTGTTTATCGAAAGCTGTGTCCACCAGTCGTTGGTATGTCGCGCCTGCGTTCTTCAGGCCAAAAGGCATTTTTGTGTAGCAGTACACTCCTTGACTGGTGTGGAAAGCTGTTTTTTCTTCATCTTCAACTGCCATCTGGATTTGATGATACCCTTTATATGCATCTAGGAAGCATTTGAAAGGGTATCCACACAGGGATTCTACCTTCCAGTCTATCTCTGGCAGTGGATAGCAGTCCTGTGGACATGCTATGTTGAGATCCGTGAAGTCCACGCACATTCTCCAATTGCCATCGCTCTTCTTTACCATAACTGGGTTAGAAAGCCAGTCATGGTAGTATACTTCGCGCATGATGCCTGCGTCTACGAGCTTATTTACTTCTTCCAGAATAGCCTTTGCGCGATCTGGGGCCTGGCCGCGCTTCTTTTGTCGTATTGGAGGATATCCTTGTCGGATTTGTAGCTTATGCTCTGTGATAGAGCGCGGTACTCCAGTCATATGTTTTGGTTCCCATGCAAAGATGTCTAGGTTCTTTTGCAAGAGTGCGCATACGGCTGCTTTACCTTTGTCAGATAAAGATCCTCCAATCGAAACTTGTTGTTCCGGGTAATCGGGATGAATAGCGACTTTTAGATTTGGCGTTTTCTCTGTGCGCTGTTCTGGAATAGTTTCTGCTTCGGTTGTTACCGCATTGCATTCTCTTGGTGGTACTGTTGTGTTATAGAGAGTGACAACTCCTCCTTCCACTGGAAACTTAAGCATTCCGTGCGCTGTGGATGGTACAGCACGCATGGATGATATTCCATGGGCCAGATCTTTTCTCCTGTGAATCCTGTTAATGACGTTGTTGCTGGTATCAATTGACTTTGGATTTCAGGTCGCAGTCTTTTGAAACAGTGCTCGTACAGGATATCTGCGGATGCCCCTCCATCAATGTACATGCGGTGGATATCATGTCCTCCCGTATGTATTTCAATAGTTAGAGGCTCCACGACTGCGTTGTCCGCAGCTAGAGTAGGGAAAGATATCTCTTTTTCTGGAGAGAATTTTTGGCTGACTTTTTGTTTTATCTTGCGCTGCCATGATTGTATCATGTATATGGTATCAGCTTTTTCTTTGGGGGGCTCTTTCTTACCTCCGCCCCTTTGTTTGTCTTTCCCTTCTTTGATATTTTTTACAAGGTGGTCCATTCTGCCTTCTCTTACTAACTTTTCAATTAGTTGTTTTAGCTGGACGCACTCATTAGTTGTATGGCCTTTTTGACCATGGTACTCGCAGTATCTGTTTCCTATGCGCTTTTCCTCTGCAGTGCGCATTGGCGGTGGTTTTGGGAAGTTTGCGCCCTCTGTTACAAATATTTCCCTTGGGGTTTTTGTAAGAGGGGTATATTTGTCATTGTCCTTTCCATTGCGGTAATTCCTGATGCGGTTGTTATTCTGATCATTGGATTGTCTCCGAGGCTGCTCTTGCTGCCTATAGTTCGAATAACCCTTTTTACTGTCCGCAGCGGCTGCCTCTCCTTGTATAAAGGATCTAGTGCGCTTTGTTAGCTCATCAAAAGTTTGTGGAACTTTGGTGTTTAGCTTTCGGATGAGTTCTGGGTTATTAATCCAATTCATGAACCCTGAAATTTTTAGGATTTCAGGACACGCTTTAACTTGTATGCACTCATCCTTGAAGCATTCCATGAAAGCGCTGGTTGATTCTCCTTGGCGCTGTTTCACTCTTGCTAGCTCAACAGGGTTTTTAGCGCACTTCTTTCGCTGGGTGAAGTTGAGACGGAATGCTTTCCGTAATTCCTCGAACCCACCGATGCTCCTGCGTGGGAGTTTGCTAAACCATGTGCGCGCGTTCCCTACTAACGTAGAATTGAACATGTGGCACCACACTGGCTGAGGCCAGTTTTCGATGGTAGCGGCTGATTTGAAAATTTTTAGGTGATCATCCGGATCACCTGTTCCATCATATGTTTTTACGTTAGCAGGCATGCGCCTACGTTTGCGATCTGAGTAATCGCTGATGCGCCGTGTAAACGCGTCAACTTTCTGGCGACGCCATGGGAGAGACATATCTTCATTCTCTTCGTCGCGACGCCTCCCTCTTGACTTCCAGTGTCCTGTCTCTCTATCCTCATTGTCGGAGGAGTCACTGGAAGAAGGGTAGTCTCTTCTTCGGCGCTTGCGCCGACTTCTTTCAGAGGAAAAGCTTGAGGGATCTCTGCTTGGGGATCTTCTTCTTGCCAATCTGTCTTGGATCCTCTTACTTCCAGGTTTGGAGGATCCTTGGCTTGGCGAATGTTAAGGTCCCAATCGGTCTTGTACCCCGCGACTGCCAAGTCTGGAGTGAACATTAGTGCGCCTCTCACTATCTTCCGAGTATTGTGACTCAGATGTCGTACCTGGCCTATCATGGATAGTGATACGTTCTGCGCGTCTTCTTAGTGGGTGGCGCAATGGTGATGGTTCGCGTTCAGGACCAAAATTCAATCGAGCCTGTAGGCTTGTACTTGTCCTTCTCCTAGCTTCTTCCTGCATGAGGGCGGTCAAGGTTTCATAATTTTGGGATACAAAGTTTCCCAAAGTGAAATTGGGTGCGTCCTCGGTTATTGCAAGAGTGCCTATCTCAGTATTCGGCACCCTATCTCGGTTAGGCGCATCTGGTGGCACAGTGTTGTTCACTGCGGGAATGGTTGGGTGAGGAGTGGTGAAAAGAGTGCGCTGAAGTTCCTCAGCGCTTGGGACCACTGGGATGATTTGGGTAGTCCTTACTGGTAGTTCTACTTCTGGAAGAGGTTGGGTTGTTCCGGCCTTTTGGTGGCCAGGTGCGCTGGTTGTCCCAGCAACCTGTCTAGAGGTCGGATCTTGTTGATTCTTCCTCTGATGGTCACGTTTTTCCGATTGCGGAGTCCGCTGGCTTGAATTCTTATTCTTTGTCATCCTAGTCTTTAGTTATTAGTAGGGTCCCACGGAAGGCGCCACTTGTTGATACAAAAGTTGGGCGTTCCTGATTATGGGATCTTGCTCTCGTACCAATTCGCTTCTTAGTACTTGTTACCTGCGCACTAAGAAAATAAACAACACCGTTAGGCTTATCGAGGGATTGTCTCCCCCGATTAGACTCCGGCGTGAGAGTAAGTAATCGATTTAGAGTTCTCGTTAAGAGTTAGGGTTTGTATATCGTACCTTTGAATGAGAGATGTCATTCCTTATATAGGGGCTGAAACTGTGTAGGTTTCTTGCTCCTTACTCTTCGCACTCGTGGTGCTTATCGGGGTAAGGATATATATTCCGTGAATAGAAGATCCTTATCACATGCCTGGTTGGTTTAGTTGGGCTTTGGGCTTCGTAAGCCCAAGCCGTTGTTATTATGGCCCATCATTCGTTATGGTAGCCCACTCATGGTGGGTTTGGGCCAAGTAATGTTTATCATTTGGGCTCATGACCCATATATAGACTATACGTCATTAGTGCTCAATCGTATTAAATTTATTTTTAGCCATCATATATAACTCGATATATTTTTCAATAAATTTGAGTTAATTTTTAAAATTAACTCAAATATATTAATTTTATTTTCTTAATATATTAAATCAAAAAGTAAATTTAAACACTTTATCATGAAATATTTATATTTAAATTCTTAACTGTCTTTTTTTTAAGTATTCACTTGTACATACTACTTAAGCTGAAGATAAATAGAAGAAAATCTCAAACATATACATTTTGTGTTAACTGAAATGTAAATAGAAAAACCATAAGCAAAATTTTCATTTGACTCTTTTATTATTTTTATTTTATTTTTGGATTTATAATTTTTTTTTTTTTTTTTTTTTTTTTTTTTTTTTTTTTTTTTTTTTTTAAATATTACAACTATAGGAATAATAGTATAAATATATTTGTATTTCCGGTAAAGGAGCTGAATTTTACTGTGGTGGGGTTGCATATGGGCTTGAATCCATGTGCATGTACGTAGACTTCAGTCCCCACCAACTCATGCCTCGAACTCAAACAAACATTTTTATTTAAATACTACTTATATTTTACTTTTATTTTCTGCTATTTGTACTTAAACTAATGTATTTTTTAATCTTGAAATATAATAACAGGTATTTCAGGTTTTAGATTAAAACTTACTTGTTTTATTATGTTTGTTAGACTCTTAAATTTCAGACTTAATAATCTATTTTTATGTACTCTTTTCCAAATATGCCCTTCTTCAAGCTTTTGGGATCCGAGTTTTCTTATGCATCAAAGTTAGGACAAAATCTTGCTTCTAATCCAGTTTTATCCTTTTCAAGATTTTAACAGTTTTTTAACAAGATTTGTCACCAAAATATGCATTCAGTTTGTTTTTCAAAATTATTGAACTTTACATAAAATAGACAAATGTAAAAGCTAAGGAAAAGACAATGGATTTGTTGATGATAAGCTTTAAATCGAACGTCGTCGATCATTTTTAGATATTTGATTAGACGACCCTATACAATTGGTTCGATAATTGTTGACAACTTGATTTATGTCTAAAGATATTTCTTTAATACAATGTTGTTATTGAAAAGGACATCTATCGATACTCATAATAACATTAAGCAGTTTACGATATTATTTATTTTTTAAACAATGTTTATAAATATATTTGTGTCATATAGACACTTGAGACATTTCATCCATGGATTTTGGGATGAGTAGAACTTATAGTGCCTTAGAAATTGCCTTTTTCATCTTTCAATATTGATTTTACTAGTATTAATTTCATGATTTCATCACTTTAAGTCTTTAAGCTTGGTTGTTACTTAATAACATGCAAAAGAATTCATATTGAACAACCAATTTGAGCTTATGAAATCGTGTTAAAACGGTTGTTTTTGTTTCCTTATATCGCATCATCCAACTTGATCACTAGCTTCAGCATACGTCGTTTCCTTCTCATACAATTATGCATGTTTTCACCATCAAACTAATATAGTTGTATTTAACTATTTATTCAAATCTTACTAGAGCTAAATGTATGTTCTCGATGGTATTTGATTAAACTAAAATCCAGATTACCAAAAATATGATTATTAAACCAACTTAAAGAATATACAAGTACAAAGTCACTTAAATTTTGATAAGAGAACTCAAATTAATATGGGGGCTACTATAATAACGGGGGACAAGAGTGTCAGGCAACTTGTCTCCCTCTTTGTCCCCTATTTTTTTTCAGCGCAACCCAGTTTTTGTCAGTTTCTGTTCTGTATTTTTGACAGTTATAAACGTTTGACATATTAAACTTTATATTTTCTGTTCCGCACTTTCAGGTTTATAGCTTTTTGATAAAAAAAAAAAAAAAAAAAAAAGGGTGGGTCAATATAAAAAAACAACCCCGTCCTTATAACCCATCCCATTAATATAGTGATTTTTGAAAACTGGTAAAGAGGTCAACGCTTGTTAAATGCAATCATTAATAATAACTATGATATAATTAATCTGCAGGTAATATTATTGATAAATGCTTTGGTCTTTGCCCTCCTTCTCAGGGCGGAGGGAGTGGTCACCAGTTCACCAAATTTTGCCAAATTTTCACATCATCAATACCCAATAAAAACCTTACAACTCACACTTCACCAATTCACCCCAATTTTCACCAATTTGGTGGCATTGGTTTCACCAAATTTCCACATCATCAATACCCAATAAAAACCTTACACATCACTCTTCCTTCTCAAGTATTTACCAACACCAACACTTTATGAATCGGTAAATGTTACCGAATTTTTGCTTTACCGATTCTTGCCGAACGGTGGCATCGGTGTTACCGAAATTTGCCGAGCTTCACCGAGAGTTTGCCGAGCCCACTCCCTCCACTCTCATTGTCACATTGGACACCAAAATCAAGAAATGTATTGTGGGTACTCCCAAGATGCAAGCACATTTGGTGTTTATTTAATTATTTGACTTACAATCCTCGTAAGATAACATGTCATGTCCCTATATACATAACCTCTTTGATTAGTCCTTAGTTAAGTTAACTATAGATTTGGATCTTTAAGTATGGATTAAGGCCCAAATATAGTATGGATTTAAGCCCTTTTTGGTGTTTCATATCAAGCAGCCATGAGTCATGCTTACACACCATTGTCAACAAAAATTTCTTAGGTCAATGTTTTCGTCTTTGTTCCTTTTAAGAAACTTGTATTTCTTTCAATGTTTCCTTTTAAGGTTTCCCACTTTCTTCTATAAGACTTTTGGTAGTACAACACTACAACATTTTCAGAAGTAGAAAATGTAAGGTGAGTCTTGAATTGGCTGGTTATGTTATGAACGTAAGTTTTTTTTTTTTTTTTTTTTTTTTTTTTTGAACGGCAAGATGAAATAAAAAACTAGCAAGAAGCTAGAAACAATTACAAAAGAAAATTAATCCAGTCATTCCAACTACTATGGATACCGCCTCTAAATTTACACCATGAAAAAGAATACAAACGAATGTTATCAAAAACGTCACTTTGCCTCATAACTTGAGAACGAAAAGTTACGCAATTACGATAGCGCCAAATCATCCACAAGGTAGCCGAAATAATGCCATACATGCAATCCTTACGAGACTTTGAAGTATGCCAATTATCAAGCCAAGCAATCCACTCAGAATTCGAACCAAATCTTGGCATCGCAACATCACACCAAACACGAATTTTGGTCCATATATTTACGGCCACGTTACACGAAAAAAAGAGATGATCATTGGACTCCATAAAGCCATCACATACCGGGCATGATATGGAGTTAATTTCCAAACCACGGGCGGACAAATTCACCCTATGAGGTAATCTATCCAAAAGAAGACGCCACATAAAAACGTTTACCTTTCTCGGCAAAGTAGTAGACCATCTTGTAGATGTAGGCAACGTTGGAAGCAATTGAGCATCAATATACCTCCTTGTGACACCCACCGAAAACAACCCACTTATATCTAAACTCCAAATGCAAGTATCCGGACCTGAACCGAGATCTACCAAGCCGATTTCTTCCAATAGCAATGCTAACGATTCTGTATGACGGGTTCCAAGCGACTGTCTACACCAGTCCCATGACCATACTCCATTTGAAAGTCTATCTCAAATTACACATTCTTCATTACGATCTATTCTAAATAATCTGTTGAAACGAACCTCAAGAGGGCCATTACCTAGCCAATTATCTTTCCAAAAACGTATCGTTGATCCACAACCCACTTTAAAACTAAGTGTTTCCTTTGGAATAATTTCGCTAGAGTGCAAATAAATAACAGTCACAACAATCTTGGCCCAAATTCCCTGCGTTTTACACCCCACCTCATCCAAACCGGCATTATTACCATGGATCGCTTTGATTAATCTAACCCACAAATGACCTGGGTTGTTGACCAACCTCCAACGCCACTTTGTAAGAAGAGCAAGATTAAAAGCTTTTAAACTACCCACTCCTAACCCGCCTTTATCCAACGAGGCCATGACAGTATCCCATTTCACCCAAGCAAGCTTTCTTCTATCAGCATCACCACCCCAAAAAAACTTGGCTCTAATGCTTTCTAACCGATTAATAATACATACTGGTACCTTGAAAATAGACATGTAGTAAATACCGATACTTCCCAAAATTGATTTAATTAAGGTCAGACGACCGCCAATAGACAAAAGCGATGCTTTCCATGACGATAATTTAGTCTGAAACCGATCAACAAATCCTTGCCAATGAGAAATGCGATTCATATTTGAACCAACGGGCAACCCAAGATAAATAAAAGGAAGGTTACCCGCTGCACAACCTGTAACTCGAGCCATAACATTTACGTCTTCCATTGGCACGCCAACTCCAAAAATGTTTGATTTTTGGACATTAATTTTTAGACCCGAAGCAAGATAAAAAACTTGAAGCACGTGAATAATGTTCTCTAAATCCCGAGCACTCCAATCTGAAACTATCACTACATCATCAGCATAAAAAAAATGAGACAAAGTAAAAGAAGGTGCACCTGCCTTGACACCATGAATTAACTTTGATTGAACCGCCTTTTGTAACGCGATATGCAAGCCTTCCATAACAATAATAAAAAGGAACGGCGATAATGGATCTCCTTGTCGTAACCCACGTTTCAATGAAAACTCTGAAGTAGGACTTCCACTTACTAGAATAGACGTTCTAGCCGAATGTAAACAAACATGTATCCACTTTCTCCATTTAAGGCCGAACCCAAGAGCTTGTAACACGAAGTCTAAATATTTCCAACTTACCAAATCATAAGCTTTCTCAAAATCAACTTTGAATATCATAAGTTTCTTTTTCCGCTTTTTGTACCAATCAATAACTTCACTCAACATAAGTGGGCCATCGAGAATTTGGCGCCCCTTTATAAAAGCCGATTGTTCATTGCTAACAATTTTATCAATAATTTTTGACAGTCTGTTTGCAAGAATCTTGGCTATAATTTTATACTGAACACCGATCAAAGAAATAGGCCGAAAGTCTTTAATGTACAGTGGATTAGAAACTTTTGGTATCAAAGTGATGAATGCAGAATTCGCTCCTTTTGGCATCGTGAACTTATCAAAAAACTCAGTCACAGAAACCGCGACATCATTCTTGATGAGATCCCAATACGTTTTTATAAAAAGAAATGCAAAACCGTTTGGGCCCGGTGCCTTGTTGCTACCACAATCCCATACCGCTTCTTTAATTTCATCCATCGATACGGGACGCTCTAAACTACAACAGTCTTCATCAGTAAGTATCGAAGTAAAGTTCAAATTAGGCATACTTACATTATTGTCTTGACATTGGAATTTCTCTTTGTAAAAATTAAGGAAAGCCATTTTAACTTGACTAGGATCTTCAACCCAATTCCCATCAATCATAAGCCCTTGAACCATTTGATATCTTCGTCGTTGTTTAATCATACCGTGAAAGAATTTAGTGTTTTCATCCCCCTCGACGTCCCATTTGATACGAGCTTTTTGAACAAAATCTATTGCCTCCCTTTTTTCAATTTCGTCACACTCCTGCAACAGTTTAATTCGATCCTCTTTTTCTCCTTCTGAAGCCTGTCCTGAATCAATCTTCGCCTCCAAATTAAGTAAAAGACCACAAACCTCTTGCTTCCGAGAAAACTCTACCCGTTTAAAGTTTTTATGCCACACCTTTATTTTCTGTTTCAAACCTCTTAATTTATCAAATAAATGCAGTTGTTCAACAGAATGTGCTTGAGAATACTCCTCTAACGTATTCTTAATAATGCTATCAAAAGACAAGTCAAAACCATTTAACCAATATTATGGGTATTTTTGGCAAGGGACTTATTAGGGCTTATAGGAGTTTGAGTTTTAAAATAAACCGGCTTATAAATAAGTCTCGTTTGTCGCATAGACTTATGGAGGCTTATGACTTATAAAATAAGTCATAAGCTTCAATAAGCCCAAGCCCATAGAAAGAGGCTTATAGGGCTCATGACTAGTTAAATTACTTAAATACCTTTAAAAATATAATGAATATCACGTAAAAGCTGAAAATATTTGTGAATTTAATTTGATATATTTTTAAATAATTTTACATTAATAAGCTTCAGCTCTAACTAATTCGTCAAACAATTTTATAAAAATATAAGCTTCAAGTTTCAGCTTATAATATACCCAGCTTTAAACTCAGCTCTAGCCTCAGTCCCAGCCCATTGCGCCAAAATACCATTAATGTATAGGGTAAAATAGTTAAAAGCAAAAAAAATAATGAAGGGAAGTTACATTATGGAAAGGACAATTGAAATGTCACAAAGTTGCCAAAAAGAAATGAAGCAAAGACAGAACAATGAAAAAGGAAACCTAACACATGGATACAAATGCTAAAATACTAAGATAAGGTAAAATGTCACTTCATATATTATATATGGAGTGTGTTACGGCTCTTTGAGGTCAATTCTTGCATTATTGTGACCTCGCCAATCCTTGGATGAAAGGAATTGAATTCATATCATTTTCTATGGATCCCACTTACTTTAGTGTCATTTGTTGGTTTGCACCTCGTTGGTTCGAGAACAATGGCACAAAATGATAACTAGTGTAACACCAAAACACACTCGTGTGCATGCTTTTGCACGTACAACGACATCGTTAAGGTTAGGTGATGGGTCGAGATTGCTTGTATTCGAAATAGACGTGTTTAAGTGATTGAGAGCCTAACGACAAAAACTACACTCAATCCCGTCGACGCCAAATATGGGGATGTAGAATAAAAATATTGGATCCAAACTATACACATAATGCACAATATAATGGAAGTTAATCGTTCTAGAGCATGGATACATTTCAAAATTGAGAGATGTCTATCGGGCGAGGCTTTATCATGCAACAATTAATCAATCTAGGTTACGAAAGGATATGTTATTTTCTCTATAAACATGTGTTTTACTTGCATGCATGCTTTCATCATCCGTTCAAACAAACTAGAATTATAGTTATAATGCCTAGTGTTTGTGTATATGTCCGGACGGACCCAAACGGACCGAACGGATCTTGTCCCGGCGGATTAATATCCGAACGGACAGTCCAAGCGTCATCAACAACCCCTGCTCCATGGACACGTGTCTCTTACGTCTGACATTTACCTGTCAGAAACAGTCGCCTACTGCCACTATGCACAGTATCGTACAGTGAAAAGGTATAGGTCTCATTTAGTATAAATACTTCTCATTTACTCTTATATCAGGTAGCATTTACTGCATATACACACATATACCTTTATCCTTACCTCATACTTACTCTCACGCCTGAGCTGGGTCCTGGGACAAACCCCCGGGGCGAGGCTAACGCGCTTTTCTTGTCTTTCCAGGTCCGAAGAATCTTTAAGACTCTCGACTAGAAGGTGACAACAAATTACTCAAACAAATTGGCGCCATCCGTGGGACCCGGGTTCAATCTACCAGGGTTACAGAATGTCGGGTCCACCACCAGAAACTTCAGGAGGAAACGAAGACACCCCTGCGAGGATGAGGGAACAAATTGAGGGACATTTGTCCGCCCTCAAAGCCTTGGTGGAGGAACATAATCGAAGGGAGAAGGTTCAACCCATTCGTTTAAATTTCGCCGAAGATGACTTCAATAATGACAGGACAGCGACAGGGATAGTTACCGGGACAAGGGTCTCCGATGAAGACCTGGGAAAGCCTTTTAAGGAAATAGCCAACTCCCCCCTGTCCCCCCGGCTCCTCGAGTTCTCTGCTCCAGAGCATAAAATGCCATCTCACACATTAAGCTTTATGACGGGTCCTCTGATCCGGAAGATCATCTCACCAGATTCTCCGGTGCCGCGATGCAGGGATGTTGGCCCATGCCAGTGTGGTGTCGTATGTTCCAACAGACACTAGATGGAAGCGCTTGAGGATGGTACGATAAGCTCCCTTCCGGTAGCATCGATGAATGGTCGGACCTTCGTCATCTGTTCGCGACACGTTTTGCTCTCCGGAAAAAATGCTTCAAAGATCCTACGGAAATCACTAAAATCGTCAGGAATGCCAATGAGTCTCTTCCTGAGTTTAAAGAAAGATGGACCACGGAAACAGGTTTCATCCAGGGAGTACCGGAAATAATGCGAATATCCTCTTTTATGGACGCGTGTAAGACCCCAGAGTTGGCCAAACGATTCGCAGACAGGGTACCCAAGACGGTGGAGGAGATGATGAACCGAGTAGATGATTTTGTCAGATCGGAAAGGGCTTTCGCTAGCACCGAGTTGCCTCCGGGAGAACGATTAGAATCCTCGAGAAGGCCTCTCACTGGCCATTTCCGAAGGGAGGAAAGATAGTTTTGAGGGCCCTACAGAGGAGATAGAAGACCTCAGGAGGGAAAGGCTAATCCCTCAGGGCGTGATTGGTATAGCCCTTATAAGCCCAGAGAACGACTTCCATTGCTCCCACCTCGAGACGATCACGCCACACGACAATACCACTACCCTCCTAAGCTCTCACTGAACTCTCTCACCAAGCTGCCTAGAGAAATCCTAGCTACCGAACGACAACTAAGGCTTCCAGTCCCTAGACCTCTCGGTCACCCACCCAAGAGGGAGGATCAGGACAAATACTGTGATTATCACATGGGAAGCGGGCATCACACTAATGACTGCATCCAGCTCAGGAAACAATTAGAAACGGCGCTCGAATCGGGGAAGCTCAATCATCTTGTCAAGGATGTTCGCCAGAAAGGCGGTAGACGACAGGAAGATGAACCGCAGAAGGGTAGGGTTATCAATATGGTTCGTACGTCCACAAATAGTAAGAAAAGGAAAAACAGAGAGCAGTCAGAAGAGTGGATGCAGATGCCCATAACGTTCCCACCCATATCAATGGACGATGTATCGGAGGAACCAATCATTGTGGAAGCGACGATAGAAGGATACCTAGTCCGAAGAGTTTTCGTAGATGAAGGAGCCTCGGTAGAAATCATGTTCGAGCACTGCTTCAACCAACTACATTCCTCTCTTAAGGCAAGGCTAAGGCCTACCCAAACAGATCTATTAGGATTCGCTGGCAGCGTGACCAAACCAATGGGGAAATTAGAGCTGGAGGTAGAATTTGGGAACGGAAGGTTGATCCGAAGGACGATAATGAAATTCACAGTCATCCGTGCTCCGTCTCCTTACAACGTCATCCTCGGCCGTAGCGGCCTTAAAGCGCTCGAAGCAATCCCCTCAACCATTCATTCGATGATGAAATTTCCTACACCGGCGGGAATTGCTATACTATCAACCCGGTCCGCTGCGGTATTGGAATGCCGAAGGATTGAAGAAAGTCAAACGGAGAAAGAGAGCGTGGTCGAGTACGAACCAGGTGCAGTAGAAGCCGAGGGTATAATGGTCAATCCGGCATACCCAGATCAACTTGTCACCATCGGAGGTAGTCTCACCAAAGGGTGCAAGACACAATTGAAAACCTTGCTCGCAAGGAACCTCGACGTATTTGCATGGGAACCGGCGGATATGACGGGGATACCAAGAAGGATGGCGGAACACCGCTTGAACATCAACGCATCTGTTGAACCGGTATGTCAAAAACGTAGAGTTTTCGCTCCGGACAGGAGCCAAGCTGTAGTAAAAGAGGTCGAAGAATGGACGCGGGCAGGGATTGTCCGTCCAGTAAAATATCCGACGTGGATATCCAACCCCGTGCTGGTGAAAAAGAGTGATGGCACATGGAGAATGTGTGTCGATTTTAAGAATGTCAACTCGGCGTGTCCAAAGGATTACTACCCCCTTCCGGACATTGATTGGAAGATAGAGTCTGTAATGAGATACAAATACAAATGCTTCCTGGACGCGTACAAGGGTTACCACCAGGTGCAAATGTCGAAGGAAGACGAAGAGAAAACAGCCTTCTACACGGACCAGGGGACCTACTGCTACACCAAGATGCCGTTCGGTCTCAAAATTGCCGGAGCCACTTATCAAAGGTTAGTAGATACGGCATTCCAAACGCAGTTGGGGCGAACTCTAGAGGCTTACGTCGATGACATGGTAATCAAAAGTAAAGAAGAAAGGGAGATGATCGCGGATATCGCAGAGACATTCAGCAACTTAAGAAGGATCAACATGAAGCTCAATCCACAGAAGTGTTCATTTGGAATGGAAGAAGGAAAATTCCTAGGTTACCTAGTGACTTCTGAAGGAATCCGAGCCAACCCAAGAAAGACAAAAGCCATACTAGACATGCAATCTCCCCGGACGTTGAGAGAAATGCAGAGCCTCAGCGGTAAGCTGGCATCACTAAACCGGTTCCTTTCCAGGTCGGCGGAGAGATCGTTACCCTTCTTCGAGACGCTGAAGAATATCACCAAGGAAGAATATAGGTGGACGAAGCCGGCCGAAGAGGCCTTTCAGCAGATGAAAAAGCTCATCGAACATCTTCCGTCTCTAACTACTCCGGTTGCTAAAGAAACCTTGTATGTGTATATTGCAGCCGTTGATGAAGCTGTAAGCACCGTCTTAGTGGCGGAGAGGAAGGGAAAACAAAGTCCAGTACGCTACGTCAGTAGAACCCTTAACGAAGCGGAAAGGAACTACGCCCCCTTGGAAAAATTGATTTTGTCACTACTGCATGCATCAAGAAGGTTGCGCAGATATTTTGAAGCCCATCCCATTAAAGTAATCACCGACCAACCGATTAAGCAGGTCCTCAGTAAGGCCCAGGCATCCGGCAAACTTGCCAAGTACTCTGTGGAACTGGGTGCATACAACATCGAATACGTTCCCCGGAATGCCATTAAGGGACAGGTTCTTGCCGACTTCCTCTCCGAAACACCTATCGGAAACAACTCCCCATCCTATTTCCAACTACCAGCAAAGGTCCCGAACAGAGACGAAACCGGGCAATGGACGTTGTTCACTGACGGAGCCTCCAATCTAAAGGGAGCTGGGGTCGGACTGGTGCTAATCAGTCCTACCAAGACGGAGTATACCTACGCTATTCGTCTGAACTTCAAAGACACAACCAACAATGAGGCCGAATATGAGGCACTATTGGCCGGCTTGAGGATAGCGGCAGAAATGGGCGTGAGCAACCTAAGGGTTTATGTCGATTCAAAACTTGTGGCCAACCAGATAAACGGCGACTATGTGGCCTCGAACGCCAACATGATGAAATACTTATCTAAAACGAAAGAATTAACGGCAGGGTTCAAGAGGTTTTCCATAAGCAACATACCCCGGACACGAAATCAAAAGGCTGATGTGTTGAGTAAACTGGCTACCGTCGCTTTCGACCACCTGACCAAAGAAGTCCTGGTTGAAGTATTGACGGAGAGATCTATCGAGAAAAGGGAGGTGAATGCGATAGTAGAGGAAGAAGGGGACAACTGGATGACACCCATCATCAGGTGCCTTAATGAGGGGATCTGGCCGGAGGATAAAAACGAAGCTCGTTCGCTAAGAATGAAGATCAATCAGTACGTGATGGAAGGAGGAGTCTTGTTCAAGAGATCTTATTTAGTGCCCATGTTGAGGTGTGTGGGACCTTTACAGGCCAACTATGTGATTAGAGAAATACACATGGGAGCATGCAGAATGCATTCGGAACCAAGGACGGTCGTTGCAAAGGCCATGAGGCAGGGGTATTGCTGGCCAACCATGCACCGGGACGCCAGGAATGAAATACGAAAGTGTGATTCTTGCCAGATCCACTCCAGAGTCCCGAGGCTCCCAAAGACACCGTTGACATCCATCATGGCACCATGGCCCTTCTACCAATGGGGAATGGATATCCTAGGTCCTTTGCCCCAGTCGGCAGGAAAAGCAAAGTACGTGATAGTAGCTATAGACTACTTCACTAAATGGATTGAGGCTAAGCCATTGGTACGTATAACTGGCAAGGAGGTCAAAAAGTTTGCATGGGAAAACATAGTGTGCAGATTTAGACTCCCCCGGATAATAGTGACTGATAACGGGACACAATTTGTCAATGACCCATTTAAAAGATGGTGTGAGCAATTGCACATACAACAGATAAACACGGCGGTTGCCCATGCACAAGCAAACGGGCTGGTGGAAGCCGCTAACAAAAGTCTGATGAATGGCATCAAAACCAGGCTAGGTAGAGAAAAGGCAGGATGGGTGGATGAGCTGCCCAACGTCCTATGGGCTCATCGGACGACCCTCAAGATGAGTAGCGGAGAGACCCCATTCAGCCTTACCTACGGTAGCGAAGCAGTCATACCGGCGGAGATTGGGATGCCTACTCACCGGACGATGATGGTAAGAGATGGGTCGAATGAAAAGGAAATTCGTTTCAATTTGGATCTGCTACAAGAAAGAAGGGAAGAAGCGGCCATCCGGGAAGCCAAGTACAAAACGAAAATAGAGAAATACTACAACCGACGAGTTCGTCCGGAAACCTTCCGGCCCGGGGAATTCGTATATCGCCGAAACGAAGCCAGCCGTATCGAGGACCAAGGCAAGCTGGGTCCGAAATGGGAAGGACCATACCGTGTGGCAGAAGCATATCAGAATATATCCTATAAGTTATATACAATGGACGATCAGGAAGTCCCCCGGAAGTGGCATGCTGTTAACCTCCGGAAGTGTTATTTATAGTTTGTATTCTGTCCAGAATTCTGGGTTGTAAGACTAATGGTCAGGTCATTTTGCTAATTGATACCCGAAGCCCTCCAGAAACAGGGGAATTTTCCGCAATAAATCGTGAAATAAACCTTATGAAATTTGGACGGAGACTAGCTACCTCCGTCCGACCAAGGCTTCATCACAACAAAAACAACCCAACGGTGCCAAGTCACCTAGGGGTTCGTCTACAACCCAACGGTGCCAAGACACCTAGGGGTTCGTCTACAACCCAACGGTGCCAAGTCACCTAGGGGTTCGTCTACAACCCAACGGTGCCAAGACACCTAGGGGTGCGTCTACAACCCAACGGTGCCAAGTCACCTAGGGGTCTGTCTACAACCCAACGGTGCCAAGTCACCTAGGGGTCCGTCTACAACCCAACGGTGCCAAGTCACCTAGGGGTCCGTCCACAACCCAACGGTGCCGAGTCACCTAAGGGTTTGTCAATTAACCCAACGGTGCCAAGCCACCCAGGGGTTCGTCATCAACCTAGCGGTGCCAAGTCACTCAGCGATTCAAATTGTTCACAAAAGATACATACATGTAATATATATAAAAAAAAAGAGAAGCCAAATACAACTACGAAAAACACGAACGAAAGGACCGTCATATAAACTAATGTAACACACCCAAAAGGAAGGGTCATCCGAACGTACAAGGAAAATAAAATTGTTCACATCAGAAAAGTTACAAAAAGAAAGCAAAGACTATGATTTAATGACCGGTCTCCTGATTTTGTTCCTGACCAGCTAGCCCCAAACTTCCAACGCCCGGAGTAACCACCTCCCCAGCAGGAAAGATATTCATGATATCGGCCAGCGGAAGACGGTAGGAAGCAACCACCTTCTCCACATAAGGGAACTGTTTAAGGAACATGGCATCATAAGTGGCACGGAAGTTTAGAGCCGCCGGCATGTCAAAACCAGAAGCAGAGTTCACAATTTCTTCAATCTGCTCAGTCCTTCGGCCAACTTTCACTCCTTCCAACCAACCGGCATCTATGGCCGCATTAAAAGCCTCACCCCATGCCATTTGATATTCATCACTCTCCCGGAGTCTCCTAACCACGGTAGGAACAAGCTGTCGAACATAGTTGAACCGCAGAATCTCTGCCTGGCTCGACTCAACAGTCATTCTCTCAACAGTCTTCATCAGATCTGCGGCTCTAGCCTCCGAAGCCTCCAAGGCAGCATTCTTTCCCGACAACATCTCCTCCAAAGCTTTTATCCTGTCAGATTGCTCCCCATTTTTAGCCAACAGGGCATCTCTCTCCTGCTCAATGGTGGACAACTGATTAGACAACCCCTCCTCCCGGCGAGTACAGTCCCGGTGTTGCTGCTGAAACTCTCGGCTAGATTCTGCCAAGGATTCAGCTGCCCGGCGCTGCTCCGCCAACCCTGACTCAAGTTCTCTTATTCTCTCAGCGGAACTACCACACCCTTCGTGAATTTGATACAGTTGTGCGTAGTGGTAACTCAAGTTTTTGAACCGCTGGAGAACGTCCGCCTGAGCCAAGCAACCACGTGCCAATTCAAACCAAGCACGCTGCGTCGCCTGGTAGTCAGTCAAGGTTCCTTGCTCAGCTCGCACAGAGGGAGGGGCAAGATGCACCATAAGATCCCTGCAGACCTCGGCATCATTAAGGCTGGCTCCAGCGGTCAGCTTCCACCACGGAACATAGGGGTCGGAGGAATCACCCCGTTCTGAAAAGAGAGTTACCTCAGTATACACAAAACCTAAAGAGGGATAGAGAATATATATATATAACAAAGAAAGTTACCTCCGGAACCCCTGCCTGCAAACGCCGTTCGAGTAGACCCAGCGGAAGTAGACCCATGCAAACCTGCGTTTAAGGAAGGACATGATGTAACAAAGTCTCTCTAAAAAAAAAAAAAAAAAAACGTTTATTTAGACATACCTCCGTGTGCTAGATCTGCAAGGACCGGACGGTCCAGAGTCTCATTCAACTCAGTGGCAAACGCATCAAGGCTAAGACCATCACCCTCTTGATGACCAACCACCCCCTCAGAAACAACGTGCTCCACATTCTCTTCAGGACCACCCCCTCCAGCATTCCCAGTATTCTCCTCTAAAGGGACTTCCTCATGACCAACATCTTCGGTGTGCTCAGCATTCTCAACATTCACAAGATGACTTGCTTCCTCCACGTTTTCCACATCGGCAGTCGGACCATCACCTCCTACATTCCCAGAGTCCGGGTGACTGATGTTGATGGGAGAGGGAGAATGAATATGATCACTGGTAGAAGAACCGTCGTCATCTGATACAACAATGCTGGAAGCAGAGGGTCTTTTGGAGGGTCGGTGAGAGGCGTCACCAGCCGGACGTTTTTTACTCACATTCCGGGGCTGAGTAGTTTGTTTCTTCCGATCTTTCGCAGCCCGAGAATCTATCACCCTCTGGTCAGGCTTCTCAACAACCCTTTGCAGCCTGGTTTTGCTAGGAAGTGCCTCGCCGGGTCCCAGAGGCTCTGTCACATGCATTTCGATATCATCACCTTCGGCCAATGGAGGCCCTTTACCAACACGAGAAATAGAAGTGTTGGGGAACCTGAGAAAGCGAGACATCGGCACAACTGCAATAAAAAATGATGAGCACAGATAAGCTACATAACATGAAAGCATGGTATAGACGACTAAATTAACGAGAGAGTTACCATTCCCCTCCCCATCCTTAAAAACCGGTCGGTGACCGGGATGTTTCCAAATCTTGGTCAACCCAGCCTCGAAAAGTAAGGCCGGATGAATGGCCTGAATATCTACAACGGCAGCCGTCAGGGCCTCCATATGCTCCGGCTGATAGCCACCAAAGGGAGGAAGCTCGGAAACGCTGGAATCCGGATGCCTCCAAGGCATGGCCTGAGGGATTGCCCTTCGGTCAATAAGAAAAAATCTATCTTTCCAATGCTTCATGCTTGAACAGGTCTCGTTAAAAATTCTCGCTTGGCCGTTCTTTCCGGTCCGACGGGCGAATGAGAACCAATGCCCTTGTTTTTGTAGCATATAGAAGAGATGAAACAAAGTCACGTAGGGGGCAAAGTTTAGACTCCGGCAATATACCTCGAATAGAATAACTTTTGATAAACCGATCGGAACCAATTGAGACAGATGCACACGGAAGTAATTGAGAACCTGGAGAAGAAATGTCGAAAACGGAACCCTAATACCCGAAAACTCTAGATAAGCCTCATACACCCCGATGGCGTTCCTCGGTAACTTATCCATAGTCATACCGGGTGGTGGTAGACGAGGATGTAAGTCCGCCGGGATTCCGTATATCCGAGCGGCCTCTTGTACATCTCGGGCCGACATAACGGTCTGATATATGTGCATGTCAAACTTCGGGATAAAATCCGGAGTGCCAGATACCGATGCGACATTGTCATCCGCACCGGATGACGGTGCAATATTCTCTTGCGAGCCAGAAGCCATAAGTAGTAGACGGAGGGAAAGGCAACTCTCTTAGAAAACGAAAAGAAGGGAAAAGTCGGAGGAACGCACCTGATGAGTAGACGAAGAGACCGAATCGCTTGTGTGTGAAGAAAAGTAAAAACAGTAAAAACCGAGAAGTGAAAGAAACAAACATTATATAGGAGGACAGGCGGAACAGTAAAACGTCGCTTCATATCAAAACCTATACGTGGATGAATCAGGGCCATCCACGTGTGTACCTTATACACGTGGCCACATCTCACGATTCTCGGTAAAAAAATCGAATCACCCAGTATAGTGGGCTTAGGGCCCATGAATTTTACCCTAGCCCAACGATGACTCATCATCTATACGACAGGCTTATCCAAACAACGATAACGAAGGACAAAAACAAAAAGAGACCACACAGGACAAGCACAACTTTATAGAAAGCCAAAACATCGCGTTACATCCCTTCAGAGCTGTAACACGATACTGGGGGGACATGTTTGTGTATATGTCCGGACGGACCCAAACGGACCGAACGGATCTTGTCCCGGCGGATTAATATCCGAACGGACAGTCCGAGCGTCATCAACAACCCCTGCTCCATGGACACGTGTCTCTTACGTCTGACATTTACCTGTCAGAAACAGTCGCCTACTGCCACTATGCACAGTATCGTACAGTGAAAAGGTATAGGTCTCATTTAGTATAAATACTTCTCATTTACTCTTATATCAGGTAGCATTTACTGCATATACACACATATACCTTTATCCTTACCTCATACTTACTCTCACGCCTGAGCTGGGTCCTGGGACAAACCCCCGGGGCGAGGCTAACGCGCTTTTCTTGTCTTTCCAGGTCCGAAGAATCTTTAAGACTCTCGACTAGAAGGTGACAACAAATTACTCAAACACCTAGCAAGGTACTAACAATTAAAACTTTCTATCATCATTTTAGTTTTCTTGAAGCCTTGTAGACCCACTTAGCGTTTAGCGTATGAAACGTTACAAATAACACTTTGATGTACAATAAACGTACATCAGTTGAGCAACAGTATTTTATAGCAACAAACCGGTTGATTACATTGCTTCATGCCTTCATCATTTCATTCCGGCTAATAAAACAAACCCTAATGAATGATGAAGAAATACAGCGACGAAATCGAAGCAATGCAAGTTGGATACCATGTTGAAGAGGACCCAACGACACACGTGAAATGTTATGAGAATGACTCCATTATCGTTATCTCTAAGCATTTCTATTGTATTTGAAAGTATAATAAGTTGTTGAAATAATTGTATAGTCAAAGATCATTGATTATGATTTGTGAACAAACAAATATGCTCAAAGTGACTTATGGGGTCCTTGTAGGCCAATTACTCCAATCCCCAATATGTGTAGATCCTTTCAATTAAAAAGCAACAGCCTTAACTTTTTGCAAAAGAACATATATAATTTGTATCAAAAGTTAAATGAGCCACTGATTAATGTACTAGAACACTGCTTAGCCGAAAAAGACATAACAAAAGTGATTAATTAATAATTAGATTCTCAAGCTTATATGTATAAAAGTTGAAAGTGAGCTAATACAATTTAGCCAAGATACCCAACCCTACAACATTTGGAGTCCTTCTGAAAACTTGTCAAGGTTAACATCTTCATTGAAGTGAGATTAAGAGATTATCGATAATGACGTATCTTTGATTAATTCAAACGCGATTAACGACAAACTCGTTTATACTAACTAACTTTCATCTAAAAGGGACGTTTCAATAATTTAATATGTACCTTGTAATTGATTATATATGATATTGAAACATTAAAATCTGCTAATAATTTAGGAATTACATAATTATATCTAAATAATTAGTATTGTATGTACTTTTTCATGATTTTTCATCTAACCTTTAAATTTGACACATGTCTCCAGCTTGTTGTTAGACATAATTTCAGGCATAAGAGTTAAACATAAAAATCATTTTAACCAGCATTCGGTACCATCACTTGAGTTAAAGTTTAACTCAGTGTCACGTCAGCGCCACATCAGCTTTAACCTTTTCACTTTAACTCAAAAAAAAAAAAAAAAAAAAAAAAAAAAAAAAAAAAAAAAAAACTTATCATAAATCAACATTTTGGACCCCACTTTTATCATAAAAAAAAAAAAAAAAAAAAAAAAAAAAAAAAAAAAAAAAAAAAAAAAACTGAGTTGAAGCTTAACTTGAAAAGTGATGTGTTAACATTTTTGAGTTAAAGCTTAACTCGCAAAAAACATCACACTTCACACTGCGTTCGAGAGTTAACACAGCTTTAACTTGGGGGCGGTGTGTTAACTTGGGGATTAACTCGGAAATGTTAAATTTAACGCAAGGGAGGTGAAGACAATGAATGGTCCTATAGCAAATGATCCACAAAACTAGTATTTATTTTGTCACAAAATAATCACTTGTAACAACTTAACACTCCCAAAGTCCTAGTGAAAATCTGTCAAAACTTAACTTAACTTAACTTAACTGCAACTTTCTTTCCAAAATTTATCATAGCATTGTTTAACCAAAAGTGAACTGTGAAAGTAGAAAATAGGAAGGTTGTCCACACACTAAAGATAGAGGGTACAAAAAGAGTAAAGTAGAAGTTAATTTCCTAGTTTTCAAACTGTCACAGATTTTCCAATTTTTTCAAGAAATTGCCCCTATTCTATTCTTTCTGTCAGAGTTTACACCCTCGGATTCAAATGTCTTCTGACACAAATCTCTTATTGGTAATTAGCTCAGGGTTTTCGTACACGCTTTTTGTAGGGTTCAAAACCACTCTTCCACCAACTCAATTTAATATAACCCTAAAAGAAGCTAGAGAAAACTTTATAATTAGTTGTATTAAATTTATAAAGAAACAATGAAACATACACTTGTGAATTTTGGTTTTGAAATGCACATTCAAAATCTGTTTGCTTTATATATGTGAATGCTATATTATACACCGACCTTTTGGATTAATAAATCTTAAGGTTTTTAAATTATGGTATTGTTGACGTACGTAGCCGAATGGCTGGGAACCATTCGGCTCATATATATCAAGCCGAAGGGCACGGGCCGAAGGAAAAGCCTCAACGGGCGAACCGAAGACATAACACAATCCCAGGATTTTAGGGATCGTGTCGCCCACTTGTTCTGACATCCAACAACCAGGTATGGCCTTGCTCCTTCCCAAGGCAGAGTAGGTAATGAGATGAGTAGTATAAATACCCTTCACTTCATTTATGATCCAACCACTACACACACAATACTCTCACTAGCATTTATTACAAACCCTCCATCCTTTCACATACTCATCCTCACACCGGAGGTTGGTCTTGGGATAAAACCCAAGGCGAGCCTAACGTGTGTTGCTCTTGTGCAGGATATTATCCAAGACCGGACAGTAAGCTTAACGGCTGGACCCATTCACAAGGTTTTACTTCAACAAATTGGCGCCATCCGTGGGACCTGCTATTCATTCTACCAAACGAATCTGAATGTCGGGACCACCTCCTTTCCACCCCTTCCACACACCTGATCCCCAGGTTGGAGGGAGTGGGGATAACAATGACAATACGAACAACCACGATGATTCAGAGAATGATTTGTCCAACCTTCAGGCGATGATACTCAGTCAGATGGCATCTTTAACGGAACTTATTAAGGAGCATAATGCAAAGGGAGGAAGGATAGTTCAACCCATACGTCTAGATTTTGGAGACGAGAACGACAAAGATAAGGGAAAAGAGAAAACGACGGAGGCCGATGAAGAGCTGAAGAAACCTTTTAAGGAAGTGCTAAGATCTCCGTTCACCCGTCGAATAGTGGAATTCACTGGAGAAAACTATGTAATGCCGTTGAATATGAAGTTTTATGATGGGTCGTCGGATCCGAATGACCACCTTACCAGGTTCACCGGAGCCGCCAACCAAGGGCAATGGCCGATGCCAACTTGGTGCCTCATGTTCCAACAAACTTTGGATGGGGCAGCCGGAGGATGGTTCGAACGACTGGAGCCGGGCAGTATAGACAGTTGGGACAGTTTAAGGGAGCAATTTTCAACTCGGTTTTCATTAAGGAAGAAGTGTACTAAAGACCCTAAGGAAATAACCAAAATTGTCCGGAGGGCCCATGAATCGTTACCAGACTTCAAAGAACGGTGGACAGATGAAGCAAGCTATATCAGTGGGGTTCCAGAGATCATGCGTATTTCGGCTTTCATGGGTGCCCATAAATGTCCAACTCTCGCTAAGAAGTTCTCAGACAGGGTGCCACGAACGGTAACCGAGATGTTCGCCAGAGTGGATGACTTCATAAGGTCTGAAAAAGCTTTCCGGGATACAGAACTGCCTAAAGGAGAGGGAACAGATACTGGCCGAGGGAATTACTCTGCTCCCAGGGGAGATCGGATGATCAAAGGAGGGTTAGGAAACAGATTCATGGTAGACCGTCGGAATGACCAGCGACGAAGGGAAGTATTCCAACCTTACATTTCTCCTCGGACCAATCCTGGACGGAGCGAGGCAAATAGCCGGGGCAATTACCAACGTTCAGAACCATTTCGGAGCAATGTTGAGCGTACGAACATAGGCTCGTTGGTCAAATTTCCGCGTGAAATCTTAATTACCGAGCGTCAGCTGAATCTGCCTCAACCTCCCCCGATGATGGGTAGACCAAGGGCAGAAAACATGGATAGGTTTTGTGAATACCACGGTGAGAGGGGCCACCTCACGAACGATTGTCACCAACTCAAAAAACAATTAGAAACGGCATTGAAGTCAGGGAAACTTGACCACCTGCTCTGAGACTGGAAGCAAAGGGATGCCGGAGGAAATAGGGATTTCCCTAAAAAAGAGGACAAAGGTAAGAATAAGATGATTAACATGATTCGGAGCTCCGCCATCATCCAGAAAAGAAAGTACGGAGGTTGGGACGAAGATTGGATGAAAGCACAGATAGTATTCCCGTCCATATCAACAAGTGATCTGTCAGAAGAACCACTTATCATAGAGGGAGACATAGAAGGATATCTAGTAAGGAGAATATATGTAGACGAAGGGTCTTCTGTCAATGTAATGTATGAGCATTGTTTCCGTAATTTAGATGCATCCATTAAGGAGAGATTGGAAGAAACCAATACTTCGTTGATTGGTTTCTCCGGAGAAACAAACATGCCGTTGGGAAAGATAGAGCTAGAGGTAAAGTTTGGTGATAATGGGTTGTTCCGAAAGACCATAATGAAATTCTGTGTGGTACAATCCCCGTCACCTTACAATGTTATACTTGGAAGGACGGGGTTGAAGGGGCTTCGGGCCGTTCCATCCACCATCCACTCCATGATCAAGTTTCCCACACCCCGAGGGGTAGCCACCGTAAAAGCTAGATCTGCGGCCGTTCTGCAGTGCCGAAGGATAGAGGAAAGCCAACAGGATAACCCACGAGGGAAAGCAATACCTGAGGAGAAGGCCGAGGAAGATATCTCGACGGAAGGGGTGCTTGTGAACCCAGCGTATCCTGACCAACTGGTTGCTATAGGTACTGGGTTCTCTACGGAATGTCGGAGGTATCTTGTCGAATTTCTAAGAAGGAATAACGATGTGTTCGCTTGGCAACCCTCGGACATGACAGGTGTTCCTAGGAGATTAATAAAACATCACTTGAACGTGAGTGTTTCAGACACTCCAATCGCTCAAAAAAGAAGAAGCCTCTCGGCCGAAAAGAATCAAGTGATATTAAAGGAGGTGGAGGAGTGGCTGAGAGCCGGTATTGTTAGGCCGGTAAGATATCCTACGTGGATTTCCAATCCAGTGTTGGTTAAAAAATGTGACGGAAGTTGGCGCATGTGTATTGATTTCAAAATTTTGAATTCTTCCTGTCCGAAGGATTACTACCCCCTTCCTGAGATTGATTGGAAAATTGAGTCGGTGGTAGGATACAAGTACAAATGCTTCTTGGACGCGTATAAGGGGTACCATCAAGTGCAAATGGCAGAGGAGGACGAAGAAAAGACAACATTCTACACAGAACAAGGAACTTATTGCTACACAAAGATGCCATTTGGCCTGAAAAACGCGGGGGGCGACTTACCAACGTCTAGTTGATTCGGCCTTCCGGACACAAATAGGAAGAAACTTGGAAGCTTACGTGGATGACATGGTGATTAAAAGTAAAGGGGAAAAAGAGATGTTGGCAGATATTGCCGAGACCTTTGATAACCTAAGGAAGATCAACATGAAGTTGAATCCTAAGAAATGCTCATTTGGTGTAGAAGAAGGAAAGTTCCAAGGATACATGATAACTTCCGAAGGCATTAGAGCAAACCCCAAGAAAGCGAAGGCAATTTCACAAATGCAATCCCCAAAGACTTTAAAAGAAATGCAATCTCTGAGCGGAAAATTAGCCGCACTGAACAGATTTCTCTCCCGGTCGGCTGAAAGATCACTCCCATTTTTTGACACATTGAAAAACATAACCAAAGAGAACAAGGAAGAATACAAATGGACGGAAGAGGCCGAGGCTGCTTTTCAGTCACTCAAAAAGTTAATACTAGATCTACCAACATTATCTACCCCCAAGAAGGGAGAAGTCTTGTACATGTACCTCGCTGCAGCCAAAGGTGTCGTTAGTGCTGTACTTATGGCCGAGAAGGAAGATAGACAACTGCCCGTTCATTACGTGAGCCGAACATTGCAAGAAGCCGAGAGGAATTATGTTCCGGTTCAGAAGTTGGCTCTGTCTCTACTGCACGCGTCTCGTAGACTGAGAAGGTATTTTGAAGCTCACCCAATAAAAGTCATAACGGATCAACCCATAAAACAAATCCTTAACAAAGCCGAAGCATCAGGAAGAATGGCCAAATATTCGGTTGAGCTGGGAGCTTATGATATAGATTATATTCCGAGGAATGCAATCAAGGGACAGGTCCTCGCGGATTTTATTTCGGAAATCTCTGTGGAGCCGGAAGGTGCTGAACAAAGGTCCCGAGAGGAAGAGGTACAAGACATCTCAAAACCGGGCATCTGGATTCTTTACACAGATGGAGCCTTCAGCAAGAAAGGATCCGGAGCGGGGTTAGTACTGATCGGACCTGATTTGGTCGAACATACGTATGCACTTCGTCTCGACTTCCCAAGTACCAATAACGAAGCAGAATACGAAGCGCTCTTAGCCGGCTTAAGAATTGCTAAGAAAATGAAGGCGGAGGAGTTGGAAGTAAGAGTTGACTCTAAATTAGTCGCAAGCCAAATAAACGGAAATTTCGTGGCAGCCAAGGAAAGTATGATTCAATACCTAGCAAAAGCAAAAGAGTATATCGGGGACTTCAAAAAATTCAAAATTTACAACATACCAAGAACCCAGAACCACAAAGCCGATGTATTAAGCAAACTAGCATCGGTAGCTTTCAACCATCTTACCAAAGAAATACTGGTTGAGGTGTTGCGGAAACCGTCAACTGAAGAGAAACAGGTGGGAGCAATAGTCGAAGAAGAAGAAGACAATTGGATGACCCCCATCATTCGGTGTTTGGACGAAGGTGTTTGGCCTACGGACACCAATGAGGCAAGGACCTTACGAATGAAAGTTCCGCAGTACGTAATGGAAAATGGTGTGCTCTTCAAGAAGTCTTACTTAAACCCCATGCTACGATGTGTAGGACCTCTACAAGCAAACTACATCATTAGAGAGGTTCATGAGGGGATGTGTGGAATGCACTCCGGTCCCAGGTCGGTAGTGGCTAAGTTAATAAGGCAGGGGTATTACTGGCCAACAATGCATAAAGATGCAAGAGAAGAGATTCAGAAATGTGACTCATGTCAAATCCACTCTCCGGTACCAAAGCTGCCCAAAACCAATTTAACATCCATAATGGCACCATGGCCTTTCTATCAATGGGGAATGGATATGTTGGGTCCCTTTCCAGAAGCACCCGGAAGGTTGAAATATGTGATTGTAGCGGTAGACTACTTTACGAAATGGATAGAAGCCAAACCGTTAGTCAAAACCACCGGCAAGGACGTGAAGAAATTCGTTTGGGAAAATATTATTTGTCGCTTCGGCCTACCAGGAATCATAGTTACAGACAATGGAACAAACTTTGTTAATGATCCTTTTAAAGGATGGTGTGAAAAGCTAAAGATAAAGCAAATAAACACCGCTGTAGCACATCCACAGGCAAACGGATTAGTGGAAAGAGCAAACAAGAGCTTGATGCATGGCATAAAGACTAGACTTGGAAGGGAAAGGGCTGGATGGGCAGATGAACTGCCGAATGTCTTGTGGGCCTTCCGAACCATGATGAAAACATGCAATGGTGAAACGCCTTTTAGCCTGACATACGGCAGTGAAGCAGTGATACCGGCAGAAATAGGAATGCCTACACACCGAACCATGCTCTACAATCCGGAGGATAGCGAAGAGCAACAACGGCTAAATTTGGATCTTTTACAAGAAAGGCGTGAAATGGCGGCGATTCGTGAAGCAAAGTATAAAGCGAAGGTCGAACAATACTATAACCGAAGAGTCAAACCGATGTCTTTCAAGATTGGGGCCTTTGTCTACCGGAAAAACGAGGCTAGCCGGGCTGAAAATCAGGGAAAACTGGGTCCGAATTGTGAAGGACCATACAGGGTAGTGGAAGCACACCAAAACGGTTCATACAAACTTGCTGGTATGGACGACAAGGAAATTCCTAGGACTTGGCATGCAATCAACTTACGAAACTGCTTTATGTAAAATGTTTGACAATTAATGATAGCTTACGTATTCCCCGCGTTATGGGAAGCGAACTTTCCTAAAGACTATGCAAATTACTTATACGGATCGTGCAAAAACACTCCGTCCATCTACTTATACGGATCGTGCAAAAACACTCCGTCCATCTACTTATACGGATCGTGCAAAAACACTCCGTCCAATTACTTATACGGATCGTGCAAAAACACTCCGTCCATCTACTTATACGGATCGTGCAAAAACACTCCGTCCAATTACTTACACGGATCGTGCAAAAACACTCCGTCCATCTACTTATACGGATCGTGCAAAAACACTCCGTCCAATTACTTATACGGATCGTGCAAAAACACTCCGTCCATCTACTTATACAGACCGTGCAGAAACATTGTCCAGAACTAAGACACACAAACTGTGCTAAAATAAGAACGGAACGATCATGTATATATGAACAAAAAAAGCGTTCTTCCGTAGAACAAGTACAATTCAAAATGTGCTAAAATACTTGTTACAATCCAAATAAAGATACAAAAAGGGGTACAGTCACCCCGGGTAAAATCCTAATCAACCTATGGAGGAGTGGGAGCAACAGCTGGAGTAGTTGTCTTCTTAACAGGCTCCTCCGGTAGGAGGTTCATCTGATCACCAAGGGGAAGAGGGAAAGATTCCGCAAGCTTCTGAACATACGGATATTCAGTTGAGAAGAGCTTATGATATTCCGGCTTCCAGAGTTTTGGGGCCTCCATGTTGAGTCGTTTGATCTTCTGCAAAACCTTTTCCGCATCCTCCGGTTTTCTTTCGGTACGAACACCGTCTATGAATCCCCCGGAATAAGACAAGCTATAGACCCTTCCAAGACTTTTCTTGTATTCATCACTCTGGAAAAGCCTTCGGAAGGCTGCAGGGATTAGTTCCTTAACAGTATTCTGGTGAACAACCTCGGCAACGGCCAGCTGAGCAGTCAAACTCTTGTTCTCCGCCGAAAGCCTTTCGGCCTCCTTGGACTTCTCCGCCAGTTTCTTCTCAAGCTCCTCAATTTTAGAAATCCGAGAAGCGGTCAAACTTGTTGCCTCATTTTTCTCCTTCTCGATTTCTTCCAGCTGATCAACCAACCCCTTTTCCCGGATGGAGGCTGCACTCCTCTCATCCTGCTGTTCTTTCTCCAATGCACGGAACTCTTTCAGTAAGGTTTCAAATTTTTCAATTTGGGCATCCCTCTCGTCCTTCAACCCATCGAAAATAGACTCACACTCCCCATGAGTAGCCTCTAGCTCTCGGTAGTCTCGGTTCAGTTGGCTAAACCTCTTCAACACCTCTGCTTGAAGTACCACACCGGAACCACAATTGATGTATGACTGGCGGACAAGCTGATTATTATTCAGTCCGGCCAGTGCTTCCTCTTCGGCAGGGGTGGCGAGATGTGACATCATCTCACGGCACGCTCGGAATGAGTTCATACGAACGTCATCCCTAAGAGTCCAACCGGGGATAAAGTAACCTCCGGTCAAGTCAGTGTGACCTGAAAAATAGTAAAGCCGAAGGATTTTAAAAGTTAATGATTAGTAAAGCCGAATGAGTTCATACGAACGTCATTCCTAAGAGACACATATATAAATAAGTAAACACACCTTCAGACAGCGGTGGGTTCCCTCTGGTCTGCGGATGAGCTCTAGAATCTTGATGCTCTGAATGGGCTATATAAGAAGATATAAACGTTCAGGTAAAGACAAATATATCTTGGAACCAGATGAAGAAATGGAAGACGGCTCTTACCATCAGATGGGGTCAGAGGGGGATTATTCTGAAACCCCTCGTCACCATGAGCAGGCGGAGTGTTGGATTTTTCCAGGGAATGATGCTCCTCTTCCGCGTTCTCAACCGGACCATCCGGCCCTTGACCACCGTCATTCTCTTGCTCATCCGGCCTTTGACCACCGTCATTCTCCTGCTCGGCCCTTTCCGACGGCTTAGCCTGGTTAAGAGGATTCGCATCCACTGTATGCTCCTCGGATGCAATAACTTCCTCTTCGACTTGTATTTTTCTCCTCCTTTTAGGCTGACCGCTCGGCCCTGCCACAACCCACTTCTTAACAATGGGATGGGTTTGTTGTTTCTTTCTTTCTTTTTCTTCCCGAGCAGCCACCACATCAGAATTGGCCGTTTCAACCGTTAATTGTGCATAAGTTTTCTCGGGAATGGCAACGTCAGGGGCGAGGGGCTCGGCAGTTTTGTTGGGACGGGGTTGGTTCTCCGGCAACGGATCTCCCTTGCTCACAACAGATCCTTCGAGTTCCGGAAGCTCAAGATACTCGGACATAGTGATCACTACAAAGAAAAACACGCAGTTAAAACAAACAGAGGTGGTACAAAGTAAAAAGTAATAATAATAAGCACCCCTTCTTACCCTCCCCTCCGGCATTCTTGAAAATAAGATGATGGCCTGATATCCGGAAGGTGTTGGTAAGCCCATACACCCAAAGAAGACAGGTCGGGGGTTTCCGAAGTATTATAGGTCGAAGAGCCAGCGTGTTGGCATCTCGTTGAGAATAACCGGTTGGGAAACGATCGGTTATCTGAGAATCCCTATGCCTCCAAGGCATAGCGTTCGGTATAGCCCTTCGGTCAATCAAAAAGAAAAAATCCTTCCACCGTTTCAAACTTGTCAAAATCTCGGTAAAACACGTCTTGGCATGTTTACCCGTCCGATGTTCAAATGAGAACCAATGTCCCTGCTTACATAACCGGTAAAACACTCGGAAGAGGGAAACAGTGGGCACAATCGATAAGCTATAACACCGAACCTCAAACAACGTCACCCTATTTACACCCAACGGAACTAACTGAGACAAATGTACGTTAAAATGATCTATGACGCTTAAAAGGAAAGCTGAGAAGGGTATCCTAACGCCCCCTAACCTCATGAGCTGAACGTACACCCCTATTTTGTCTCCCGGCAACTCGTTCATGGTGAGATCTGGGGGGGGGGGGGGGGGAAGTATGGGATGAAGATCTAACGGGATTCCAAATTCTGTTATCATATCGTCTAAATCTCTCTGGGAAAGCCTAGACGGGTGCATATGCATATCAAACTTACCGGGGGGTTTGGCTGTCAATAACAAAGGAGGGTCAACCGGAACGTTCATCTCCCCAGGTTCACTTACGGCCATGGTCAAAAACAATACGAAGTAGCAAAAATAAGAAAGGTGGAAACGCACCTCGGAATAGCTTTGCAAAATAACCAGAAGCAACCGAAGAGAATTGAGGAAAAACACAGTAAAAGGTAAGAATGAAGAGTAAAGTGGTATATATATAGTCGGTATGGGGATGCGTGAAACGTCGCATCGTGTACTGCCCTCGACACGTGGCTAAGCTGTGACCGTTTGATGTCTGTGCAAAAAATTAAGTGGTAACCAGCTGTCCAAGGGGGGCATAAGGGTAATTTTAACGCAGTGAATAAACTTCATAACAAAAACGGGCAACATTCGCATCACAACGGCAAGGGGAACAACGACACCCACACACATAACGGAATTGGAACACCGGTTAGAACCGATACTCCAATACTGGGGGGGGGGGGGGGGGACATGTTGACGTACGTAGCCGAATGGCTGGGAACCATTCGGCTCATATATATCAAGCCGAAGGGCACAGGCCGAAGGAAAAGCCTCAACGGGCGAACCGAAGACATAACACAATCCCAGGATTTTAGGGATCGTGTCGCCCACTTGTTCTGACATCCAACAACCAGGTATGGCCTTGCTCCTTCCCAAGGCAGAGTAGGTAATGAGATGAGTAGTATAAATACCCTTCACTTCATTTATGATCCAACCACTACACACACAATACTCTCACTAGCATTTATTACAAACCCTCTATCCTTTCACATACTCATCCTCACACCGGAGGTTGGTCTTGGGATAAAACCCAAAGCGAGCCTAACATGTGTTGCTCTTGTGCAGGATATTATCCAAGACCGGACAGTAAGATTAACGGCTGGACCCATTCACAAGGTTTTACTTCAACAGGTATTGTTGTAAAATATTCAACCTAATTTAATGGTATTGTTTTAGAATATTCAACCAAATTTAATGCATCTTGAAAATATAACACACGATATGGACCACTTGGCTGTTAGTCAAATGATATCAGTAGCTTCTTACACAAATATACCGGTTATATTTTAGACCGGGTGTAATAAGTACCTCAGACGATCTTCATCTCTCATGTCATTTCAGTTTTTTCTCTTCTAAACTATTTTATGACCAACTTAACTTGGTTTAATAAGACGAACCACACCACAAAAAAACTTACCTAACATAAATATATTTTAAATAAAAAATCACACACACAAACATGCTTAAAAGTAGGTCGTCTACCCGACCCACATCTTTATTTTGATGAGACGGCTCACATGGAGACTGAGATGGTATAATAAGGAGGACTGGGACTAATCTTTGGATGAAACCGATCGACATTTTGAAGCTTATTACGCCCAGCCTTATAAATACGGGCAGACCTTTTTTTAGTCGAAGAATACGTACGTACATAGCCGTAAAGCCCTATTTATAGTGTAAAAGGAAGTTTGATTGAAATTTTGAAGTTTAACACTAAATGCATATATTGCCGTTCAAAAAATACACTAAATGCATTTCCCTTTCACGAAATCTACATCTACAAATGTTCATTACCACTCATGCTGACTAGCATAGTTTTTGCGCGATGCGGCTGCGATTACTCTGTAAATTAATTTTTTTTATAATAATTTATTTTATTTGTACATTTTTTGGCAATAGCTTTACTGATTAGTTTATTCGTTTAGGTACTATAAATAATGGCAAAAGTTTGTGAAACTTCACTTAGTTTGTATTATTTACTTTGTTTATTTTTTGTGTTTAGTATCTTGCTTGATTTGTACAATGTGTTCTTTCAATTGCATTTTTTTTTTTTTTATTGAAAATGGGATTTTAAGAATGTATATTAATTATGCATTAATGAATTGTAAGCATTACATAAATACTTGTATTGTTGAAAATTTAGTTTTTCTAACGTATTTAATGTTAGAAAAATGTGTTTAAATTAGTTGTACATTTAACTTATATAGTTATATTTCTGAATTTTAAAGCATTAAATGTTCCGAAATGACTAAATATTTTATAAGACAGTAAAAGTAAAGTTAATATTAGCAAAACTCATAAAGTAGTTTTGCTAACCGTACGCCATAGCTAAAATTGAGGGTAATGGTTACGGATAGGGATGGCAACGGGTCGGGTTCGGGGCGGGTTTTATCGTACCCGTACCCGTACCCGTTTATAATATCCAAACCCGTATCCGCCTCATTAACCGCCGGGTACCCAATTAATATTATCCATCGGTTTTTCGGGTTTCTCCGCGGGTTTCGGTTATCCCCAATTGAATAATATATGGACAAAATGACAGTATTAATATTAAGTCACACACTAAAATCTACAAAAAAAAAAAGAAAAACACCATAATATATTCATTTTTTGTTAAAGTTAAAGAAAACGAATATCGTATTAAATAATTTAATGATATTGAATAATTCATGTACAAAAGAAAATATATTATGTAATAGAGATATGTTTATAAAAAAATATAATATAAGAAATTATATATCTCAAAAAGGTGAAGATCGGTGGGATCACCCTGGTCCCATGCATCCTAAGGATACCAACCGGACCCTCTCCCAAGGACCCGGCCCCAGGCAATGAGCATCTGTCCCAGTGAAATATAAGAAATTATATATAATGTGTATATATTCTAGTTAAATATAATATCAATAAAGCGGATATAGATTCGGGTAAACGGATACGGGTACGGGTACGGGTAATCGGGCGGGTATTACCAGAACCCGTACCCGGCTCAAAAATTATATCAATACCCAAACCCGCATCCTAACCCTTCAACCCGCTCCCGAACCCGCCCCGACCGGTTCGGGTTTCGGTTTTCCCCGTCGGTTTCGGGTGCTTTTGCCATCCATAGTTACGGAGTAATACTTAATCTTACAATAATCACAAAACATATTCTCGTAAACACTAAATTTTATATGATTAACAGCAA
Organism: Artemisia argyi; assembly: GCA_030686995.1. Lineage (NCBI taxonomy): Eukaryota > Viridiplantae > Streptophyta > Magnoliopsida > Asterales > Asteraceae > Artemisia > Artemisia argyi. The sequence continues at coordinate 10,873,966 of CM060691.1, read as the reverse complement.
ATTCTATATTAACAGTCACTCCTAACAATTTTATGAAAAACGGTGTTTTCTTATATGGAAACTTTGTTGCCCCAGTTATTTACTTGTTTATAATTTAATTAAATATTACTAGTAGCATGTCCGTGATATACAAAAATAAGTTTTGATGACAAATTTAAATAGAAAAATAAATAAAAGTAGGGTTTTAGAGGGACATGCCCATGCCCTATAATGATGTATCATCTTTTTCCTGTTTGACCTTCTCCCCACGTTACCTTTTTTATCCGAGTTTAGCTAGGTGCATTCTAAGCCTACGTTTCTCTACATCACCCTATCGTCTTTCCCTATTTCTTTTCTTTAATACTACTATTATATTTCTCATTATTTTCATGCGTTTTGCCTCACCAATTATTATGCAAATCCGACGTACTACTTATATATATTCTCGAGATAGATTTCATCTCGTCAAATTTGTAATGATCAAGATTAAACTATACAATGATTTTTACTTGATGATTACTGTGATTTCTTTACGTTTTAGATTCCAAGCTTAGGTTAAGCTTAGTGCTAGAGCTTCGACACACGTGAAGCTAATTTTTGAGACACCACTACGCGTGAAGATTGTTATGTGCTCCACTAACCACTCGTGAAAGTAACAATGGTGGAAGGTGATTGAAAGATGATGATATGATGTTGACGTGAAAATCGTAAAACCACATATATCGACATTTTTTGCCATTACGTTTGTTCTTAAACATCGTAACATTAAAAGGTCAAACTTCTATTTTTTTTCGTCTAGTCAAAAGTCACGTGAACTTAGACTTAAATAGCCATTTACTATAAAAACCTAGACTTGATTTTCAGTTTTTCACATGCACTTAAAAAAAATACGAATTGTTAACAATGATTAATAAGAAAGAGGTGGGACCAAGAGGCCATTCTGCCAGTTAAAAAGATGTTAAACTTTGCTTTAAAATGATTTTGAGATAATATTTTGGCTTTGTGCACATGGTGGGACGATATAAAACTCTTTGCTACCAAAAGCGATGGCAACCGCGATGATGACTTATCACACTATCATGGACCCCAACCTCCACCATCGCCACCTTCTCACCGCCGTCATCCGCCACCCGCCACCTCGATTATGGTTCGGATTTGTAATCATGCATACAATTAGTAATGTCGACTCAAACTTTTATCCATACATGCATTAAATAAAGGGAGAAAAAAGAAAAAGAAAACAAGACCCTACTTTTCAATGGTTCAAGACCACATGTATATTCAAACACGTTGTCCTACCTTTTGACATATACGATTGCAATGAGATATTATCTAGTTAGTGTTATTTCAAATTTGAATCGAGTTTATGTAGTGAGTTGAATTTTAACAATGAGCTCAAAACCAATCATATGCAAGTGTTAGTATGTATGCGAAAAAAAAATATAAGAACTAGTACTATCTTGTTATTGGGAACTAGAACTTAACACAAGCTTGATCAAGTTGAGCAATAGTTCTAGTTAATATTTCAAGGTTATCGATTCTCTCGAGTTGAGACTACACCATGAATGCGCGGCTACCGTACAATGTATATAACTAAACTCTAGTTGAGCTAGAGCTTGTCTTGGATGCACCGTTAGTCGTTATGGCTTATATATTTTTGGTATCTTTAATGTTTCTTTTGAACATGCAAGTTCATATTAATAGGAGTCTTTTTAATACTATCACTATTTCTAAACAATTACCAAGTTTTATTGTTTGTTTACATAGTTTCGCCAAAGAATAATAAATGAAGGTGTGACCAGCATATGAATAAAGTCTTGATGATCATGAAGACATGAATCCTACTTTTGTGTGTGGAAAAACATGGTTGTTAAGCCTTGACTTTCAGATGTCGATGTAAATTGTTTTGCAAGTTGCTTTTTACTTGTTTTTCCTACTTGGATGTACATATTATTTATGGTTGAGCATAAAGTATCGTTCGTGCCAAAACACCAAAATCAACTACAACACCAAAACACCACCATGAGATACCATATGGCAAGGAATGGCAATAGGGCATGTTTAAGGCGGGGTGGCCATTCTCATCCCCAAACCCGATTAGCAAACAATGCCCCAAACTCGCCCCAATCCCAATTGATGATCTTATCAGGGCGCCCCACCGGGGCGAGATGAGCCCCCAAACCCGCTCTGATCCCCGTTGGAGATCTTATCGGGGCGCTTTTCCAGCGCAATTCTCCACTAAATACATGTTTTTCTCCATTTATTGTTATTATTTTACTCCATATTTTAGCAATATGTTTATATGCAATAACGTGAAGAGTTAAAAACCCAGTAATGATATAAAAAATACCAGCCTTGTTAAGCTTTCAACAAAATTAAAATAAAAAATGATAAACCATCCTGTAAAAGATCAAAACTTCTTTTAAAAATATTGACAAAGAAAAGTGTTTTTAGTCAAAATTAATCTTGTAATGATACAAAACTATAAAAATACAAGAACCATGTTTTCATTACTACGTAAATACTAATATATGAATATAATAGATCTATATGTATTTATATGTTTCGGGGCAGGGCGGGTTGGGGATGTTGTGCCCCGCTCCCGGCCCCCGAACTCGATAAAAATCCCCGTTAATGCCCCGAAACCCGCCCCGTAACCTCATAAGCATGCCTCGCCCCGCCCTAAAAACTTCGGGTTTCGGGTTTCCCCATCGGATTTGGGTTTTTTTTTGCCATCCCTACCTCTTGCCCACATATAACCCATTAAAACATAAATACAACATACACACAAAAAAATAATAATCAAAAAAATCATATCACTCGACTGGTAGTGATGGCGCCAAACGCGAAAATGCGAGTTGTGGTGTGGTCTTGACGCCATCCTGTGGCGTATTCTCGATAGCGCGGGTGATCAGGTTACCATACCGGCTGCTCTAGAAATCCATCAACACTGACTCTCTTTTTTCCTTTCAAGGTTTTTTTCTTTTTTGTTTGTTTGTTTGTTTGTTTGTTTTGGTAAAGGGTTTCCCCAGTAAAAATTATTACGCCAAAAAACAATTAATTTCAACGAATGTGGATGAATCCCTCATCTCAACCAATAAACAGGCAAAAACAAACACACTGTGCTTCGAACCTAACATAAGAATGACATGTGAAACTTATGTGACCTGCAAACTTTATCTAAGTTGACCACGAAGACTAATACCATAATCATTAGTGAACTTTTTTAGATCATTAGGCAGGACACAATCATCAAAGTCATCATCATAAAGGTCTTCATCATAATCCTCATTCTAGTTTTCATACAAACTCTTATTTACCCCTAACCCCTTCAACATTTAGCAGCTTTTGAACTCATAGACGCCATAAAGCTAGCAGTTTCACCAATGACCACCTCAACCTAATCATCACTATCACTATCCGTATTATCCGGATCAACGACCTTTATAGAACTAGGCAGCGTTGATTTACAAGGTTTTAGCGGCTTCCCATCATCACCCACTAGCAAAAGCTTCCCATCAAGCATCTGACTTTCCAGTTCATTAATCCTTACAACCAAAGGTGTAGTACTTGGTCTACCAGATGCCGTACCAAACAAAGGTGTAAGGACATTACCACTAGGTTCTACATTAGCATTAGAAGCCTCATCCAATTTACATAGAACGACAAATGCATTAGAAGTACTTACCACTTTAGCATCCACTTTCGGTTGACTAGACGTAGAAGCCTCATTTGTATTATCTTTTGGACTAGAAGCCTTGGTAATTTTTGGTGCAACAGGCCTATACTCAAACTTGTTCATTGGAACACCATTAAACTTCTATGGATTAGCTCTTTTTCTGCTTCAAAACTGTAAATCCATCTTTAGAACCTGAACTCTGACCCTTGCCTTTATCTATCCCATTCACCACACGTTTCTATCTGAAAAACTATAATACTCGTAAGAAATATGGAAATCAATTTATATCTAGCTAATTAGATACTCATTAGTTGTTTGTCTAAGAGTTGAAGTGTGTGCTCCGATTACTATCACATTACCCTTTTCATTTATCCCTGCTACTCAAATTTCTCATTTGCTAATATAAAAGTACTTACACGCACGCACAACACACACAAAAAGAAAAGGAACGCGAGATGGAGACCTCGCGTGAGTGAAATTGGCGAGACTAGAAGAGGGGTGGGGTGTTCCGCAACACACTAAACACCATCGCATGTCATACCCCATAGTCACCCAAAAGCAATATGTCCGGCCTAAGTATGATTACTCGGATTTAACACTACTATAACTAATTTTGCTCAAACAATCAAATTGGAGCAAACACACGCTGAGAAACCCCGTAAGTGCATGTTAACATGTGATGACTCACATGTTTAGTTAGCACTTTAAAAATATCTTTTTAAAAGAAGAGATTGTGTCCGCTAAATACAGCTTACAAAGTCTTAATAGTTTCAAAAAAAAAAAAAGGTAGAGTGATTGATAAATAAAGAGGAGTTAATAGCTCATCTTAACATATTCCGATCATGATGTAATTATTAGATGTTAGTTGAGTTAATTATTGTTTACGTGCACTACCTAATTCTAGGTACAAATAATACTATTACTTAAAGGAAATAAACACAGTTGATTTGCAAAATTCATTTAGTAATCATTCGAGTTGCATGGATATTATTCTATTTGTGTCATTTATAGGCTTCTTTTCAACTTAACATCATCAATCAATTGTTGAATTTTAATTAGCTTCTATTTTAAGTCATATCATGGGGGTAGTTAACTTCTAATCATTATATAAACGAACCCGAAAGTGGTTACAAATGTGACGGGGGAAAATGTCGAGGATGATTCTCTTGCTTATATGTGACAAAAATGTTATTATTATTATTATTATTATTATTATTATTATTATTATTATTATTATTATTATTATTATTATTATTATTATTATTATTATTATTATTATTATTATTATTATTATTATTATTATTATTATTATTTTAATTATATATCCGAAGTCATTATGACGTATTATAATGGTGATCATCATGATATTTCTTTCATTAAACTAGTTAGCGTTAGTGTATCATCGCTCTCTTTGGAACCGAGTTACATAAAAAAGGAATGTGATAATGTGAAGCCTTCTTGCTAGTTTTTAATTGAAGTCTTTCTATTTGACGTTCAAACAAAAAAATGTGTTTGATCAAGCATGCATTCTATTGAAATGTTATCTTTGCATAGGAAGAAATTTTGAACGAGAACATTGGGAGACACCAAGATTGATCAAGGATGTAGTAAGCGTTGTATTTGTGGATGAGAACCTTGAGAGACACCAAAATTGCAACTTCATATCGCTGCCTCACTGGCTGTAAGAAGACGAACAACTTCATGTTGTTCAGTGACCATCAAAGACGCCTAAAATGTGGCTCATATACAACTAAGGTGTTCAAGAAACTCTAAATAGGGGTCGAGATTTGTCCAATAACAGACATTGCACAACGAGGAGTTGGAGTGTTGGACCATTATTAGGTTTATGGACCAGTGATCTTTTTAACATTCATGTATGTATGCACAAAAATGATTATAGTGGGGGTTGTCTCCATGAATCATCGCATGTGATCAGTTGAAACTTAACTATAAGTTCGTGCCGGATAAACAGTACTGATATGATTTCTTAACCAATGTTTTCAATTCTATACAACCAAAAGTTTTTTCTTTATAAATCATGTTAAAGGATTTATCATTTTTCTTCCAAACGTTGGTAACTTGCAAACTTTGTTTATTTTCTTCTGGCTCGAATTAGCTATAGATGTGAAACTGTGTACCGGTTTTGAGTTCCTTCATAAAGCTAGAAAATAATAACATCTTACATTCTTTTCTTTGATTAGCGGCATCGACCTCAAAGGACCATGGACCATTTTTTGGGTTTTGGACCTAACCTTTCATACAAATTAAGTATGCGCACGATATATATGCAACATGTATAATGCCTCTCTTGTTTTTAATATCACAGTATAATGATAGGCAAAAGCTTTAGGCAATGCAACATGAAGTATGCATTACGACATATTTTACATGTAATTAGGTCTAAGGGCTAAGGCTACCATAATATAAAAACCAAATGATAGATATGATCTATGAAGGGTCACTATGTGATAGAGTTGGGCCTTTAGTTTCTAATGGGCTGATTAGCTGCTAAGATCAGGCCCATATCCTGAAACTGAGCTGAACAATATGTTTATAGGACGATGGGCTACATAAAATATGGTAATGATTCTACCTTTATTATAGAGTGAAACTTACGTTCTCGTTTTTAATTTATTTGAATATATAGAGAGGCGGATTTGGGAAATCCTAACAAATTTTCAGACAAAATTAGATTAGATTGATTTTGTATAAAAGTGCACACGTAGACACGTAGTTTGGTAGTTCATTTCTTTTGATTTTGCATTTATTTTTTTAGGTAACCATGATTTTTTTTACTTTTTGGCCGACGAATCTAAGGAGTTTGAACCGGGTAAATCTCTCCTTTTTTATTTTATTGGCACGACCACTTCAAAGTTGTTTGCATCTAGCAGAAAATGAACTTGGTACTTCACACATTTTCTTTTGCATTTAAACGTCAAAGTAACATTATTTTCTTATTATCAACATAATTTTAGTTAAGTCCAAAACTAGTAAAAATGAATTAGTCTGTATTCAATTTTGTGTAATTAAATGTAGAATTCTCACTATACACATGTTTTTTTAACAATACTTCAGGTGTTTAAATCTTTTAAAATAAATTGCTTTAATTGTTATTATTAAATTATATTGATTGTGTTAACAAAAACCTCGTATATCCACGCGTAGTTATTAATGTCAAAATGAGAACGAGTTTTGAATTAATATGTTCTTAGTAGGGGTGCAATCAATCCAAGCTTTTATCAAGCAACTCGAGCTCGAGCTTGAGCTTGACTCAATCGAGTCGAGCTTTTATTGAGCTCAAGCTCGAGCTCGAGCCTAATCAACAAGCTCGAAACACCTAATGAGCCGAGTTCAAGCTTTTAATAGCTCGAGCTCGAGTTTTTATCTAGCTTTTCAAGCTTTCAAAAACATATAAATTTTTAGTATACATATTTATATAAACATCTTAAAACTAACGTGAATATTTGTATAATAATTAAATACTTGTAGGAGGACCATTTAAACCCTAATTCTCCCGATTTTTTATTTTTATTTTTTGTTTATTTATATTTTAATTCTTTCATCTCAAGTTCATCGCGTATTTTTTTGAATTTATTGATGAGTTTGACTATCAAATTTAATGTTTATATGTAAATTCAAGCTTTTCGAGCCGAGCTCGAGCCTTACACGAGCCGACTTGATGATTAAAGCTTGTCAAGCTATCAAGCCAAGCTTAAGCCCTGTCAAGCTCGAACTCTGCTTGACTCGATTACACCCCTAGTTCTTAGTACGATCTTTTTATCTTTGGAATGAGATAGTAGGTTGTAATAATTTCAAAATATTTAGCAAGTAGATACAAATATAAATCAAGAACGCATGGAGTAGTTTTGGGCTTGTTCGTACTATGATGAATGCGAAAGGCATTTTCTTCTTTAAATTCAGGTTAAACACGGGTATGGAAGCAATGCTTGAAATTGGACCATGGTTGATTCGTAATGTGTCATTGATTCTTCATAAATAGACTCCTATGGCGAATGTTTCTAAGGAAGACTTAAAGAGTGTCCCGGTTTGGGTTAAACTCCATGATGTAAGTTATTAGACTCCTATTGCTACAAAACTTAGCACCCTTTTGATGTTAGATATGTATACTGCCTCTATGTGGATGGAATCATGGGGTCGGTCCAGTTTCGCGAGAGCCATGATTGATCTTCGTGCCGATATTGAGCTGAAAGACATTCTTATTGTGGCGGTGCCTAAAATTGAAGGTGGTGAATATATCTTGCATTCTATTCACTTGGCGTATGAGTGGAAACCAACTATATGTCCAACGTGATTGTTTTTTGGACAATCTTTGAGCCAATGTCCGAAGAGCCTTAAAGTTGTTCCTATTACGTCCATGAATCGGGTTGAGGTTCAAATTTTTGCTTTCCAAGGAATTAAGAAGTTGAACTGAAGCAATATTGGAAATGGTGGCAATAAACAAGCTGGAGGAAATTATTTTTTTAATACCAAATCTAAATTTGTTTGCAAACCTTTCTCGAAAATGTCATCACCAAGTAAGCATATGGAAGCAAGTAATTCAAATAATATTGATAATGGGGTCGCTAAAACTCATACTCCGTTTTCAATTCTTGACACGGAGGATCGGGATATGGAGGGAAATGATTATGCTAAGACTCAAGGGACGAATTCTTCTACTAATGTTGGTGCAACAAATCAAGTGTCTACATCTACATCTAACGTGGCATCTAATGAGGCATCTACATCTAAGGGTACAAACACGAATCTTAAGGCTGTTGTTGATATTGGTAAATCTGATGATCGTGTTGACGAGGATAGTGGAAGTGATGTGGAACATGTATATGACGAAACAAAGAGTTTCGTGGATCCTATGAGCGGAGGAGGCGTTGAAAGTAAGAGTTTATATGAGTGTTGAAAAGAGGATAATGAGGATGATCCATATGATGATGATGATGATGTGTACGCTGATTTAAGATAAGATCAACATGCATTCTGCGACGCTCTTGATATAAGTCTTCGTGGTCATAATAGACGTTAGATTATATTTGTTTCTTTGTTGAGTTAAATGCAGTCTAGTGGTTAATTTGTTTTCCTTCTAATAGGAGGTAGCAATCTTTTTGTTGTGGAAGACTTACCACGTATGTAACGGGCTGAAACTCACCCAAATTCTATATACTTAAATGTTTTTTGAAAATATATATTCATTCAGGTGTAAAAACCATTTACCCCAAAAAAATTAGTAAATGACCACGGTTTTATAAAGCATGTACACTCGAAAGCTTATATCATATGTGTAAAATTAGCCTTTCATGTTGATCACATTTTTACTCTTTTTGATTTCGCGTTTAATTTTTTTATCGTTTAGACTTTTTAAACAACATAACCATGATTTAAGTGACCAAATTCACACAAAACGGTACTTTCATACCTTTAAACTAACAACATAAACAACAAGGGTACTGTGTTCATTTTTGTTGACAAAAGTTCACATATTTCACAAAATGTTGAAATATTTCATAATCAGGCTAGCATCCATGTACCAGATATAGTCTTTGCTTTTCCCTAAACTCACCAATGCCCGAAAACAAAAGAAAGAGTAATCAACGACGACATACCGACCACAAACCTGTAGTCGCATGAATGTTCTTTCTTTTTCTTTTCTTTTCGGGCACTTTGAATTTCGTAAGCAACGCTAGAGCATACATCAACCGAATGAAAATAGCTTGTCTATACGTCGGTTCATCTTAAGGAACGCACCCTTAGTCATTACAGTCCACCGCCAAGTGCTGGTGTCCAAAATTCTGTGCCATTGTTGGTCATATTCGAAGTGTCAATATGATCTATTATGCAATCCACCGGAACCAGGCATAGTCCTCTACTAATGAGACTCCTTTGCAATGCATTCCCATCCTACACCGAAAGATTTCATTGTTTTTCTCTTTAGAAAAGTATAAACCAAAACAATGTAATTAACAAGCTTAACTTCTTAGTGCTTTAAAGCTCCCTTAATTTTGTTGATGTAATGATCATTAGTGAAGAACAAGTTCAAAATCTGGATTAATTAAGCAATAATTAACAACCTTTTAGCTGCAATCCCGAGGAAACTTTGTAAACCTCACAATTGATTAATTATTGCATAGAATTAATAAAGTTGAGAATCATGTCTCCCACTATTATATGTTGATCGAATTATTGTTTGTATGAGCTAATAAGTGATGGATCCAATAAAGTAATATATATAAATATAGACATAGCTACTTTCCCATTTTTAGAGCATATATATCGAGCTGCTAGTAGATATAGATAAATATATGGATGTGTGGTGGTATGGTAAAATGAATAGACAGCTTAGCTTAAAATGACAATAAAATTTTGTTCAACTAAAGTTACAAAAAAGGTCGCATCTCCACGAAAAGCACACATCGTGCTTGATGTCATACCAAATGCTCTACGATGGTCTGGCCAAAAATCGTTCATCTAGGCTTTTTGACATCGACTTTTTGGTCTTTTGTAATTATAGAAAAATTGCTTGAGAAAATATCAACACCGTTGTTGATATGAAGTTCTTATTAGGTGTGGTTAAAAAACTGTGTTAGTTATTTACTTTCACAATGAGTCATAAGCCAATGAATTAGTTAAAAAATGGGTATAAGATAAAAGGGAAATGAAGCATGGGCAACTTACAGAAGAATGTTGGTGTCTCGTGGCTCCTGAGACATTATTGGCTAAGTTCATGTACGGTGAGGTAAGTGTCTGCATTATAATTTGCATCAGTTAAAGAATGTTGAAAAAAGTAACAACTTTTAAGTGCACGCTCGTCACTAAATGGTGTCAGTAAATAAAGAAAAAATGTCACCTCAATTTGACCCTCAAGGTGTCTGATCTGAGCTGTGGCCTCAAACAATACAGAAGCTGTGTCAGTCTGCAAAAAGTCCCACAAACATACATCTCTTTTTCAGGTTCGAATCTTTGAACATTTATGCTTGCACTTTATGATACTCATTTTATATCATCTTTTTTTATGATTTTATGTTATAAAAATAAGAGATACTAATTTTAGTGGACTAGAACTGTACGTGCAGAATATATACTAAACGTTTGTCTATCGACAAAGAAAAGTCTTGTAAATCAAGTAGCTAGAAAATAAACTGCTAACTAGAGTAGTTTGGAAGAGTTAACTAACCTTTCCGAATGGCGAAACAAGTTGGTGCAAAGCCGATATCCTGTCACCTAATTTTTCCTTTCTAACCTGCTTATTTATACGTATTGTCAATAATCACTGAGACATAAATACATATATTTTCCTTTTATTGATATAGAAATTAATAGTACTGTAAATAAATCAAGTAGCTCCCATAAGTTCATTTTCTTTGTAAAGGTGGAAATTTATATTGGAAGCTGGCAAGAAGTTAGATAATATAGAGCAATTTAATCTACGACATATTATAACAAGCCAAATTAGGATTGGAGATCCAATCAATCGAAAGAGACCGGATTTTCCTTCTGTGGTTCACAATCTGTAATGAAAAAGCATTTTGATTTCGTCTGCAAAGTGTCTTTCCTAGGAGGTTCATGGACCGCACTCGTAGTTGCAAATTAAATATATAGAAACATGAGACTGTTAATTGATATAACCTCAAGTATACATATGATTTTTCAGTTACAAAGTTGTGATTATTTTTTACCATAAATGACAAGTATATGTATGTGGAATAGTTGAAATCTCAAGGTGTTAATGGATAAGTCTCAATCTTGCATCAAAGTTTTCAAGAAGATTCAACAATTATCCTACAATTAGATTAGTGGTCGATGCACAAAATCATCTATTAATTGGAATGATTGGATTAATGATCCTATAATTGCTTGGATATACTCTATCAGTTAGGCTCTTTGTATCTAGCTTCTTGCTAGTTTTTTCTCTTGTTTATAAAATTCCCAGTTCAAAAAATAAATAAATAAATAAAAACAAGTATATGTTCTTAGAAATTAGAAAGAAAGGTGTCACCTTTAGAGGCGTTTGGGCTGAAGAATGTTGAACCCTAGGTCTTTTAGAAGTTCCACTTGTAAATGTGTCATTACACTGTTTTCATGGCAAGAGAAAATTTGCAAATCAATTAGCTTTGCTATTATTTGTAGTAAGCACAAGTTAAGAAAATAGAAAACCAATTTCCGTTTCTAGGGAAAAAGTTACAATTACATGTTCTAATATACTTACCATAGGAGAAGCTTGTGTTGAAGAAGATTGAAATCTTGGCTTTTTAGATGCCCCACTGCTAGTAGATGTATCATCATACTTTGATGTAGAAAGAAGAAGGATTCCATGAAAAACGAATATAAATAAATCAATCCCCAACATTAAGAGCAAAAGTTAGAATCTTTTGGTTAAATTATGCTTGAGTAGTTACCTGAGATGAATATTGAGTAGTGTGTTGGTTCCGGCTATCCATCTTACTTGAGAAATCAAACATAGTGGTGGTGCTTAAACTCATGGTAGATGATGAACCAACAGATGGAACCGGATTGAGTTGCGATGACCATGTTGAGCTACAACCTTGTTGATCATCTTCCATACTATTGTTTTGATCATGATGATCATTTTTATTACTATAAAAAGGTTGCCTGCTTTGTTGATTATCCAAATATCCATGCTTTACTTCACCGACATGTCCAGCAACCAAGTTGTGTTGTTCTTGCTCATTAGCTAATCCAGTCCTGGATACATATGCATGTCAATGATCAAATTATCATATAACCTATAAACATGTTTCTTTAAAGTTTGGATTTTCGTCATTAGATGTGTCATATATAAATGATATTTACATTTTTAACCATAAAAGAGAATTCAATAAGCAACTAGCGAGAAGCTAGAAAATACAAGGCACCAAAAATATTAGGTACAAGAGAAAAAAAGATGGTAAAAAAAAAAAAAAAAAAAAAAAAAGAAAAGATAGAGGAGTGTAATTACATGAGTAGTTGGCTCCATGAGACAGGGAAATCTTGGTTTTCATGTTGATGATGGTCAACCAAAGCATTAATATTAGGGTTTGAACCAGACACTAGTAGAGAAGATCCAAAGAGATATGGTGGGTTCAAAATGGAAGATGGTGGTGTTATCGGTAGCTGTAACGGTAGTGACAACGGTGGTGTTGATAAGAAAGTAGGGTAAGCTTGTTGAGAGGGTGGTGGCTGCAGCTTCCCATTCAAGCTCCACCAATAGTTAGGGTTTTCTCCCATCATCTCCAAACAATAGAACTCTTGGCTCTTTATGTATGTTTTTGTTTCAATGATTAGAAGTGAATAACCATAACAGATTTAACTCATGCTTTGTCCAAAAAAACAAAAAAACAAAACTTCTTTAAAGTTCTCTTTTGCTTTAGAGAAAAAACTTTTGTCATAAAATCTTTAATAATTTCCTTGTTTAAGCATCAAAACAAGCCTTGGTAGGAGCTCTCAGGGTTTGTGTACTGTTTTGCTTTCTAGTCATCATACATATTAGATTAGATGAAATAATAATATCACTGCTATACCCCACACCCCTGATCAAAAAATTATGTCACTATCAAACCCTCTTTGGGTGTAACGTCTGCGTATTGGCTTGGCCTTAAGGGTGGAGGGTGTAGCTTACCGACGTCCACTTCAACACCACATCAGCATACTTTTGTTTTGTATATTGCTAGAAAAGTTTGCGACAACTTCTCTTTCCTCCCTTAAACTTTTCAGGTTTATAAAATACCCTCAATACACACAACAAACCATAATATATTTTTTTTTAAATGTGTGTTTCGGTTGTTTGCCGCTAAGCAAAGGAAATAGTGACAAAACGAGGGGGTGTTCAACATATTTGCCGTTGGCAGAGCATCAAAATTGCTTGACTTGCCGCTGAAATTGAGTCCACGCCCTCCACTCTAAGTCCTTTACACGCTCATGTCTAAACTTCTCAGTCTCGTCCCACTCGATTAGAGGCACGCTTTTTTATTTCAATGGATTACGCCTACCTTTTGAAAGAGAAAAAGTGTCATGTTTATATTGAGTTAGCGTTTGCATAAATTCCGGGTATTAATGAGACTCTTATTGTAGATTCTAACTAGTACGGTACCAAAAAATGTCTCTATCAACAAAGTAAATCTTGGAATCGTGGGGTTGAGATGTTTATCTAATACAGTCTCTACCATTTTCCATCTTTTCTCTAGCTAACAATATATTTATTTCCTGTCTTAAAAAAATAATAATTGTTCTTTAGCTTTTAGCTGTATTACAAAAAAAGTGGGGCACAACAAAAGGTGGTGGGCGATGGTTTTAGGTACAAAACAATCGCCATTTTGGAGGGTTCCTTAATTTGGGGGTGTTTAAACTAGCTAGGATATGTATTTCAGTCTAGTATTAGGGTTAGGGTTAGCCTCAAAATGATATATGCTTTATCGAACTAGATTGCTACTTGTTCCATATAAATTGACCTAAATTCTAGCTCTATTTTCTAAAGAGTACTCTTATTTAACGACTTAAGACACAGCTCTTTAATCTAACTTACTCAACATCTTTCAATCCTATTGTCCATGTTAGGACTTGAGACCATAATCTTTGTATTAATGGGTAACCTGAGTACCACAATCTAAGTGAAATTTTGTTGGTGAAGCAATATGTTAGAGCCTTTTTTTTTAACAGTGAATTTATTAAAGGTCTTTACCAAGTTCTAGTTACAAAAGAGAGAATTACAAAGTAGGAATAAAAGCCTTTTTTTTTTTTTTTTTTTTTTTTTTTTTTTAATCAAAAAGCCAAACAGTTCATAATGAACATAAATTCCAACTTTTATTGCCGATCCATAATGTGTTATTTCTATCTCCATAATGTGTTACAAACATTTACAGTAATTTTTACAAAAATTTATATACTTTGTAATAAAGATCACAAAATTTCTAAATGCTACTTCATTTTCAATATGAGAAATGATTGGCGATCCATAATGTGTTACAAACATTTACAGTAATTTTTACAAAAATTTATATACTTTGTAATAAAGATCACAAAATTTCTAAATGCTACTTCATTTTCAATATGAGAAATGATTGGCATAGCTAAAATTATGATTAAACTATTTCTAAGTGTAATTAAACTGTTGGTGCTAAAGTTGAAGCTCACTTTCTCATAAACAAATAGATTAGTGACATTATTATTAGACCACCCGTAATAGGCAATCTAGAACGCATCTTTCTCTCTTATGTGGCAAATTAGACGTGTCTTCCGTTGTTAAGGTAACCCATATCATACGGCGTCTTGAGAAAAAAAAAACGAAGATTCGGTTGTGCAGACGATAGAGTTAGGAGGTTTGTTATATGTGTTTTTATTCTAACACAAACAATTCTCAAATAGGATCTTATGATACCAAATCTCTCTGCATCAACTATTTTATCAAGTGCATCATTTGTCAACCATGTTATCCGTACTATAGCCTAGTGCATTGTCAATATATATATATATATATATATATATATATATATATATATATATATATATATATATATATATATATATATATATATATGAGAAATGATTAGCACATTCTCAAAATTTATTAGGACTCTCAATTGTATGCAATGGATAGTTGTACATTAAATATAATCTGCTTTAACTCTTGTACAATGGAGTGTCCAAAAAGATTTGGGAGTGTGCCAATCACCTTCCTATATATGGAAGTTGATTATGTGCTACCAGATGATCCAGTAAAAGTAATAGAGATGCTCGTTATTGTCAGAGGGCTCGGTATAGGTCGTTATAGACACTCGCGCCGACCTATAAAGCCAACGGGTAATGCAAACATCATACCTCGAGTTGCACCATAGACCCTCACGCCGTGATGACCGGCCAGCGCCATACGTATTTAAAAAAAATGCAACGGCTAGTTAACGTTTAAAAAACTGGACGTTTGAGGCTTGTTTTTAGCCATTATTTTGCATAAAACCCCAACTTTTCTTAAGTTTTTACCCATTAAAATCCTATAAATACCCCTTAAATTTTCTAAAATATTTTTTTGGTAAAGGGGATTCCACCCGGTAAAATATGTTACTCCAAAAAAATGTTTAAGTACAATGGAATGTCGCTGAAGTATTATATTAACCGCAAGCAATCGCTTGACACAACCACAAATCATTTATGATAGACCATAAATGACAACTAGCTACAACCAATCAGACTACTAAACCAAAACCAGCATAAAATAATATACATCAGAAAATTTTATGCAAAAAATATAAAACAACCTTGTTAAGGCAAAATTCTTGAATTCCAGCAGCCTTTAATTATGCAGGAGAGAGGCCAAAATCATCATCATCAAAATCTTCATCTTCTAATTTTAACACACACTTCTCACAATCTTCTTTTCTTATTTTTACCTCTTCTTTTATTTCTCGCCAATCTGTAACACCCCTATTTTCACAGATCGCATCGGATTTAGATCTAGGGTATTACCTTATGGAATCATAGTTGCAGTAATAGAAAACATTCAAAAAGAGACGTTTTTATAAAATGAGTTATCATTCATTAAACAGAGTTTTATTAAGAAGAGGTCCCATGAATCTAAGTGTGTAAAGAGTATTTTGAATGATAACAGGGTTGAAAGTCCTCCAAGTTCAGTGCCGCCTTATGCCATAGATCCGTAACAGCTATATACCTATTATACATGCTTAAAAGTCAACACTAGGTGTTGAGTGAGAGTCATAGGTTTAAGTGTTAGTGTGAATACAAGTTTTCCTAGGGTTCAGATGTTAAACCCTTCAAATAAAAATGTGGGGTTTTTGATAATTGCAATGCATATACAATTATCATGAGAAAAGAGTTATTGCACTAAGCTCATGAAACCGCACGTTAAAAGTCCAGATCACGGGGCACTGCAGACCCTTGCATGATGGGACAAATATAAGGATAACTTGCCAAAGTTAATTCTTTAGAGGTTTCAAGTATAGTACTTATTGGTACCCGGCTAGGGAAAACCAACGGGAGTTGTCAAACTCTAATAGATCTATCAACTATACTCGCGTTCACTTGGCTACCCCACAAGTGATTATGGTTCATGAATTTTAGTTATGTAATGGTGGCAGAAAGTAACACTCGTGCAATACCCAAAGAAAAAGACTTGTATTCTATTTAAAGAAAAAAGTAAGCATGTAACCCCCTCACAGGGTTTATAAAGCATTTAGAAAGAGTGAGGCTATGAACTCACGGAATTTAAAAAGTGTGAGGCTACAAACTCACTTGGGCTTAAGGATGATGTGATTGATGTGAAAAGTGACGCAGAAACTAGATTGCCTTACTCACGTGTCCTGAGGGTTTTGTAGGTGTGTTTGTGTGGTTAAGTTATTTAGTTGTTTTTTCTTAAGTAATTACTCCTAGGGTTTCTATGTTTATAACATAACACCGTTCGGGTCATCGTAATCCAGAAGTATAACTCTTCACATGAAGCTCCCTACTATTGTATTATACTACCAACATAATACCGTACAGGCCATCATAATTCAGAAGTATATAACTCCTCACACGAAGCTCCCTACTATTGAGTTAAGTATTTTAGATTTAGTTATAACATAACACCATTTGGGCCATCATAATTTAGAGGTCATGTAGTATACGTTTGAGGAGCCAGGGCACTTTAACTTGTAAACCCAGCAAACTCGTTAAAACGAATACTCAAATGAAACCCCTCACATGAAGCTCCCTACTATTGTGTTGTGCTTTTGTTTTTAGGCTAATACTTTACTTAATAACCTTTAAGTTTCACATATTTACACTTTCTACCCTAAACTTATATACTTTATGTTATTTAGAGTTCTAACTATCTAGACTTTACACAATTAGCCCCTATACTTATATATTTCATAAAAATGACAGAAATGACCCTTAGACTTATTAATTTTCAAAATTTACCATTTATACCTTTGACTTATTAATATTTGCAAAACTAGTCCTTATAGGTTTATAACTATTATAACTTTTATCCTAAAGTTATATAACTTTGCAAAAGGGTCCTTATACCTACTACTTCTAAGAAATTTTAAAATAGTCCCTAGACTTAGTATTTTTAGAAATTTACCATATATACCCCTATGCATAGAAACTTTTGCAAAACTAGTCCTAATTCCATGCAAACTATATTTTTATTAAAAAAAAAAGAGTTTCCTATCTTATGGTTTACTAATATTAGCTTATCTAAGTTGTCTAAACTAACTTATAGCTTAATTTAAGATATTATAGCATTTATTTAGCAACTTGACTCAAATTAGGGTTTCAAAATGAAAACTAGCAAATGAAAGTGATCAAGGATCAAGAAAGGGTTCCTAGGCATCCTATAATTATCCTAGTACTGTAATAAAGCAATTAGAATAAAAAATAAAGCTTACTTGGTCAAGGGGAGGGTTAACGTGAGAATTAGGGTTTTCTAGGCTAGAAATGGAACTCGACAAGGACCTAGGGCTTAGCTACTCGCCTTATATGCCTTCTAAGGCTCATGTACTACTACTAACTATAGAAATTTTAAGGTGGAAAGGAGTGGTGGTGTGATTTGAAAGGGTGGAGGGTATGGAACTATTTGTAGGGCTCGTTTGCAGTGGAAAGGAAGAAAGGGGAGGCTAGGTGTCATGGGGGGGGGGGGGGGAGGTGACTCTTACCAGCTAAACATGGCAAATACAAGCTACCATGGTGACAAGGAGAGGCTATAGGGCGGTTTAGGGGTGTTTGTGGTGTAGTTTTGGCCACGGCAAAAGGTGGTGACAAGGAGGTGATCCACCACCTTATCTTCTAGCTTGGGAGGTGCTAGAGAGGGTGTTTAGGGTGACCAAGGTGCTAGGCTACTTGGTTGAGGTGCTTATGTTTAGGTTTAGTTTAGACCTAGTTTTGTTTTGTATGAGATTAGGGTTTTGCCTAAGGTTTAGTGCCTAGATTAGGTTCCTATGGGTGCTTGGTGACAAAGATTAAGTCCTAAGATGCTTATACTAAGTTATGGTAAAGGTTTGGGAAGGTTTAACCTAGCTTTGGGACTTATAAGACCTAGTTAGGGTTTTGTGCTTAAGGGACTTATACCTAAGCTTCTAAAGGGTTGTACTAAGGTTTAGGGAGTCTACGATATCCTAAAGTTGCTAATGTAACTCCTACATAAGCCTTGAGTACTTACAAACTAGTTTAGATAAGCAATTAGGGTTTTGTAAACACATAGGGCTCAATTAGGGTTTAATTAGGGTTTGTTTTGGTATTGTGATAGATTATGTGTATTGTGATGATAGATTACTTATTGTGGTGTTGTAGTGATCTTAGATTAGGAGTTCATGTGTTATGGTTGTAAGGTTATTTGGCTTAAGAGGGTACGTGAGTAGGTCTAGTGAGTCATTACATGCATGTAAAGGAAAGAAAAACAAAAATTTACCTGGGAGAATACCTACCATTGGTATTGATGTCGATGGAATTTTATGGGTGGTTACAGTCTTACCCCCTTAGAGAAAATCTCGTCCCGAGATTTAGTTAAGCATAAGAGTAGAGGCAGAGAAGAAAGAACAAATGAGGGAAAGAAAGGGTGAGACCGATGGAAGAAAGGAATTGTTTTATACAAACAGATTGAGAAATGTTTGTACAATTGCCAAATACTTAGACTCATTTGTTTATATATCATTGCTTACAAGTAAAGGCGTCCCAATTCTTGTAGACAAGGATTTATAAACTCATGGTCTAGTGATTTATAACTTTCTTTTCAAATGAAAAAGCATCCTGATTCATTTTAATAAGATGACTATAAATCATCCTCGGGTAGTATTGGCAAAAAAGTAGAGAGTGTTGACCATACTAAGGAAGTATGGTATGTAAGTGTCTTGGGGAAAGAGTGGACAAGGGTTTTAACTTAGAATTGAAGGTGAGAGACTCCATGAGATTAACTCACATTTAGGAAAACATTGTGGAATTTACAATGTTTAGTTTAGAAACCCGCAAACTATGTGCTTACTGGTTGGACAGAGAATTTACCGATATTTTAGTCATGCTGGGAGTTCAAGTTTTCTAGTTCTACAGTTATTCTGTAGCAACTAGTTACTTGGTTGCACCCCGAGTCATGACTGGAGTAAGGAATGTTGACGATCTCAATCTTGCAACTTTTGCAAGACAAGATGATTTAATATCATAGTCGAACATAATGAGGATTAAAGTTCAATATAGATATTCTTACAAGTTCTAACTAATAGAAACTTGTGAAATGACAATAATTTAGGAAATACAAGTTCTAACTCTTAGAACATTGTAGGAAGACGGAGGAAAGAAGTATATGGGTAGGGTAAGAGAGGGTGGAGAATGACGAAAGAATGGAATGGAAAGATAGAAAAGAATAGAAGAGAACAGAGGAATGATAGGGAATAATAGAAAAGGACGGAGGAGTAGAAAGGAATGGAGGAGTGGAAGAGTAGGAAAACACGGAAGAGTAGGATTTAAACGGTAGAATGAGAGAGGACGGAACAATAAGATTTAATGGTAGAGTGGGGAGAGACGGGAGAATAGGATTAAGAGGTAGAGTGAGAGAAGACAGAGGAATAGGATACCTGGAAGGATGATATCCCGAGAAGGATAAGATTTACTAGATTCCTTTGAAGTTAGTTTCCCTCCTAAAGGTTTTGGTATAATACATAATGAATTATCTAGTTTCCTATAGACTTATAATATAGGGGTGAAGTTAGTTACCCATTTGCCAACCAATTTACACCCGAGCAACTTCAACTATTAAACAATTTCAACAAACCCAAATTTCTCAACAACAATTTCAACAACCCCAACGATTATACCAATCATAATTTTCCCAACAAACCCAACAACAATCCTCATAACCCCAACAATATGAAGCCACAGGGCCGTCGTCACCTATCTAAATAATTAAGAAGGGTTAAACACATAACACAATAGATGTGGGCTAATACGATTTGGGTGTAATAATTTTTTTAAGAGTGTAACAAAATGAAAAGATAGGATCATTGTTGGAATTTATATATCAAGTTAACCAATTAACAACGAGTACGCAGCGGATATTAGATCTAGTTAAGCAATTATGATTAACACGCAAATAATAAACAAATTAAATGAAAAGAGAAACATGAAAAATAAATAGAAAAACTAACCCTCGTAGTCACCAGCAAATGAAACAAGTAGTAAATATATACTACCTCTACGGTTGCTCACACAAACACGTCAAACGAATACGCTACGATGCTAGTCACTTGCTTCACGATTGACAAGCTAACACCATGTGCTCTTGTTCTAGCTTCAAAACTAATTCGAATACTTAATATTATACGTTCGAATAGTTTGCAAAAGATACAACAGAAAGTAAAGAAACAAGAATATAATTCTTGTTAATAAGCTTGATAAGTTTGACTATTCAAACCAATGTAATCTTGCAATCTGTCGAATGATAAGAAAACAATAATAGTGCGTAGTATTGTTTTGCTTATGCCGTATGTTTTGTGTATCGTATGTATGGGACGAAACTCAAGAGATGGAATGAGGTGTTTATATAACCCCTCAACCCTAATCTTTTAACTTGTTCCCTACTCCAAGTCTTTTCAATTAAGACCTTAATTATCATTATAATTTTCACACAAATCCTTTTCTAGAATCCTCCAAAATCTGCCACTTTTGGGAGGAGGACAATAGTTTTCATTTCGACATTATAATCCCTCTCTTTTATATTCATGAAACATATTAATCACTTAATAAATATAACAAGTATATATATTAAATATTTAATAAGCGTACTCTTCGTGTATTAACGTGTGTGCCCCCAATAGGCTCACACATTTCTAGTCGTATATCGGCTAATCTAACTACCATAACCAAACAGCTCCCACTTGGGAGTTGGAGTAGCAGACACCACATATACCAACGACGGAAACGTCTAGCAACACTCACATTCGTTATTGAACTAGAAATGTCTGAGATAAAGTTTCAAAAAATATTCTCAGTAGCATGGTTATTTATGTATTGCTTTTATCATCCTTTGTTATAGATACCGTTAAACCATGGATATTGATCCTAACTCATTCCATATAGTTTAACTATTTAGATTCTTGTTATAGAATTTAATTAGATATACCAAATGTAATCAAGAATCATTTTGCATTACCCTTTGGGTTCGGCCGAACAATTATCTGATTAATTATGGAGAGGGCCCATGGTATCTTTCTGCACATATCAAGTGGAGTAACAAATCCTTTGTTGACTACAAGTGTTGTGGATGCTGCTTCACATCACTCCGAAAAATAGCCTTTATAACTACCTTATTCAAGACAGCGTTTAGCATATAATTACAAAAGTGATATCCACACATAGCAGAACTTGCTTGTATCTCAAGTCTAAGGATGACTTAACAAACCATTTCAACATTATACTCATGACAAGGATCCAAAAGTAAATGTTTGAAAGTTGGGGTATCCAATATGCATCCCTTGTGAATACATATGAGTTTGGCGGGAACAATCCACATTCTCATAGAATATAACCAATACTCACATTTGCCTTGCATAACAATATTCCCATATTGTTAACCGACAATGGACATATTTAGAATGATAAATCATTTCATGGATTAAACATGCAAATATGGAATAACAGGTTATATGAATAAAATAACAAATACCTCGTATCTTTATTTATCAGAAAATAAAACTGTCTTACAATTCCAAATTATCCAAATACTAATTACACACAGATTTACATGAGACGACTAGCTTGTATCAAACCAATATCCCTAGTCAATTTAGAATGATTAGGATATGCTAAAGCCTTCGTAAATGGATCAGCTAGATTGTCATCTATGTGAACTTTTGATATCTTCACGTCACCCATCTCAATGGTCTCTCGAAGATAATGAACTTTTGCACGGTAATGTCTAGCACCCTTAGTGATTCCACTTTCATTAGCTATAGTAATGGCTCCAGTATTATCACAATACATATTTATGGATTCTTCAATTGTGGGAACAATGCCAAGCCCATAAATGAATTTTCGAATCCATACAGCCTCTTTAGATGCATCATAAGCAGCTATGTACTCAGCTTTTGTAGATGAAGTTGCATAAATACTTTGCTTTGTGCTTTTCCAGTCAACAGCACCTCCATTTAAAACGAATACATATCCAGTCTTAGATTTGAGGTCATCAGCATCTGTCAGATATCCAGCATCAGTGTAGCAAGAAACCCTGAGCTCTCGTTTCATATCACCTCCATAAACTAGAAACATATCCTTAGTATTGCGTAAATACTTAAGAATATTCTTAATAGCAGTCCAGTAAATTTCACCTGGATTCTGTTGAAATCGGTTAGTTATGTTCTGAGCGAACGCAACATCAGGACGAGTACATCTCACAGCATACATAATTGATCCTATAGCCGAGGCGTAGGGAACTCTTTGCATGCACTCTTTATCAGCAGGTGTCTCAACACCTTGTGATTTACTCAATTTATGCTTTTCTTGCATTGGGATAGTTCCTCGTTTGGAATTTTCCATAAAATATTTCTTTAATATTTTCTCAATGTAAGCACTTTGACTTAAACCAATTAACCGTCTTGATCTATCTCTATAGATCTTGATTCCAAGAATATATGCAGCTTCTCCTAGATCTTTCATGGTAAAACATCTTCCAAGATAGGATTTTACATCTTGTAACATTGGAATATTGTTTCCCATGAGTAATATGTCATCAACATATAGAATTAGGAAAGTAACATAACTCCCACTAGCTTTCTGATATACACATTGCTCATCTTAATTCTGAATAAAACCAAATTTCTTAATCTCATCATCAAAACATTTATTCCATTGCCTAGATGCTTGCTTAAGTCCATAAATGGAACGCTTGAGCTTGCATACTCGGTTAGGATATTTTGGATTAACAAAACCTTCAGGTTGCTCCATATAGACTTCTTCGTAAAGATGTCCATTGAGGAAGGCGGTTTTGACATCCATTTGCCAAATCTCATAGTCATAGAACGCAGCTATGGCTATAAGAATCCTTATAGCTCTAATGTCTGCAACAGGAGAAAAGGTCTCTTCATAATCAATCCCGTAGGTTTGAGTGAAGCCCTTTGCTACGAGACGAGCTTTAAAGGTGTGTACTGCACCATCCATGTCAGTCTTCTTTTTGAAGAGCCATTTGCTACCAACAGTTTTACAGTTAGGAGGAAGCTCAACTAATTCCCAGACTTCATTGTCTTTCATGGATTGTATTTCCACATTCATCGCACCAAGCCATTTCTTGGATTCAGGATCCAATAATCCAGCTTTATAGGTTTTGGGTTCACCAAGATCCCCCAACTCATGCTCCTCAGCATCGATGTATAAGCACATTCGATCTGGGGCACGACGTGTCCTAGCGGATTTACAAATGGGATTGATATCACATTGAGGTTCATCAATTTCTTGATCATCCTCATCATGACCCAAGCTCTACAGAAGGATTTGTATCTTCTTCTTGAATAATTTCAAGATCTTCTAAACTCCCACTTGCTTCTTGATCCAAGAGATTTTTCTCAAAGAACTCAGCATTTTGAGCAACAAATACTTTGTTCTCAGATGGAAGATAGAAAGAATATCCCATTGTTTCCTTTGGGTATCCTATGAAGATACACTTAATAGATCTGGATTCTAGTTTGTCAGGTTTGGTAAGTGTATCATGCTTAACAAGTGCCTCACAACCCCAGACTTTTAAGTAAGACAACTTAGGGGCTTTGCCATGCCATACCTCGTATGGTGTCTTATCAACCTTCTTAGTTGGAACCATGTTGAGAATGCGTGCAGCAGACTCAAGGGCATAATCCTAAAAGGACTTTGGAAGAGTAGTTTGACTCATCATGGAGCGAACCATGGCTTGCAGTGTTCGGTTTCTCCTCTCAGACACACCATTATGTTGTGGAGTGTAAGGAGGAGTGCATTGGGCAATAATCCCATGCTCCTTAAGATGATCCAAAAACTCTTGACTCATATATTCACCTCCACGATCAGCACGTAGTGACTTTATGGTCTTCCTGAGTTGGTTTTCTACTTCCTTTTGAAACACTTTAAATGTTTCAAACACTTCATCTTTATGTTTCAGCAGGTAAACATAACCATACCGACTATAGTCATCAGTAAAAGTGACGAAGTAGCTAGCTCCTTGTCTTGACACGATTCTAAATGGGCCACATACATCGGTGTGTATTAGTCCAAGTAGATCCTTAGCCCTTTCCACATGATGAGAATAGGGTTTTCTTGCCATCTTACCATACATGCATGAAACACACTTTTCAAATGACTTAATGTCAGTTGAGTTGAGAAATCCATCATGTTGCAACTTCTCCATGCGTTTCTTGCTAATGTGTCCAAGACGACAATTCCACAAGAGAGTAGAGTCCAAGTCTAGCTTGGCTCTTTTATTGCTAACAACATACATAGAACTATCATTTGTTTTAGAACAAGACATATCAATTTCATAAATACCATCCCTTGGGATAGCACTAAAATAAACAACATTATTCCTAGAAACTAAAATTGTATTATTCGATTCAAAGCGGTTAATAAAACCATCGTCAAACAAACGAGAAATTGAAATAATTCCTCTAGTAATAGAGGGAGTAAAATGAAAATTGTTCAAAACAACTACTAATCCACTTGGGAGACATAAATGATAATTTCTAATAGCTTCAACTCCTGCCCATTGACCATTGCCCACGTACAGACTTAAAGCTCCTGGCTTCAACTTCTTACTCCCCCTGAGACCTTGAATAGTATTACAGATGTGAGTACCATAACCCGTGTCATAAATCTAAGATGTACTAGGAAAAGTATAGAGTTCTATGGTGAAAATACCTGAAGTGCTAGCTCCTGGAGATAGCTTCTTCTTTTTCAGCAACTCGGCGAGATACACGGGACAATTCCTTCTCCAATGACCTATTTCACCACTTTGGTGACAGGTCGCGTCCTTTGCAGGGCTATCCTTCTTGGGTGGTGGAGTTTTCTTAGGTTTGGGAGCATAAGATGGTTTATGCTCAGGAGCATAAGCCAACTTATACTTTCCATTCCCTTGATTCCCCTTAGCAACCTTAAACGGTTTTTTACCTTGGTTTTTCTAGACCTTTCTTGCACTTATAGCATGAAGAGCAGGTGCAGCATCTTTCTTGGGTAACGTCTGCTCATGTTGTTTAAGTATAGCATGTAATTCATTCACAGTCTTCCCCATGCTGTGCATATTATAGTTCTACACAAAGCTGTCATACTCCCTAGAGAGTCCAATTAAGATTAGACTTACTCCAAGGTTCAAAGTGACAGGATGACCGAGACTCTCCAAATTGTCAATGTAGCTCTTTATCTTTAGAACATATGAGCTTACAGATTGACCTTCTTCTTGCTTGCACGAGTGAAATTCCCTCGCGGTTTGCAGAAGTTCCTGTTATGCCTGTTGAGCAAACATGCTTTTCAACTCCTGTAACATGTCATATGCACCAAGATGGGTAAGATTTCGTTGGATTTCTAAGTCCATGGTCATAAGCATGAAAGCAGCAATGTCCTTTGACCCCTTGAGCCAAGCAGCGTGTGCTGCAAGAGCTTCGGGAAGGACTGGGTGTCCAGGAGTTGCAACAGGTGCAGCAAGTGTAACAACCGTGGTTTTAGCAGGTCAGTTTGACTGATAGTCTTGACTCGGTTGACGTTTGTTTGGTGTGTCTTAGGTATTTGAAGTGATATAGGTGAGTTTTAGCACTAAATCCCTTTGCGTAAATGGTTTTATTATGATTTGGAAAGTTTGGAATTTGGGAAAGTTCATTTTGATCACCTTTGTGGTGTAGAAATGACTTGTGTAGTTTTGGTGTTTTTGTGTTTTTACGTAACGAGTCTTCGTTCAAGTGTTTGAGCGTTAGCGGGTTACGAGGAGTTTGTTTTTATGAGTTATGTTTCAAAAGAGTGTGAAATTCTATTTTTGGAAACTTTGTTTTGAAAATGATAATTTTTCCGGTTGTCGTAAAAGTTAAGGTTTATCGCGTAAGACGCTAGGATTAGCTACGGGTGTGTATAAAATATGAAAAGTATGAGGTTTTGAGTGTAATAAATTAGTTTAATAAAAAAATAAAAAAATATATATATATGTAAGTAAATTTCGGCCAAGAGGGTTTTTAGAGGAAAAAGGAAACCCAATTGTAGCCCAATTACAACTCTAAGTTAGGTAATTATCCACTAAATAGTTATAAATACAAAATCAAAGCTCCCAAAACTATTTTTCCTGCATATTGAGTCGATCCAAGGAGCAAGAGAAGGGAGAAAAAAGGGTTAATGGCATGTAATAGCAACGTACTTTCCCATTTGTGCCATTATCAGATACGAACCCAAAATATTACAGATATCAGATACGAACTTTCAAATTTTTTTTCATTATCAGATACGAACTTTAAAATATCAGATATCAGATACGAACTTTCAAATTTTTGTTTCATTATCAGCAACGTACTTTTTCATTTGTTTCATTATCAGCAATTTTTATTTTTAAAATTTTTCTTATATTTGAACAAAGGAGAAAAGTACGTTGCTGATAATGAAACAAAAATTTGAAAGTTCGTATCTGATATTTAATATTTTAAAGTTCGTATCTGATAATGAAAAAAATTTTGAAAGTTCGTATCTGATATCTGTAATATTTTGGGTTCGTATCTGATAATGGCACAAATGGGAAAGTACGTTGCTATTACATGCCATTAACCCGAGAAAAAATTAGGGTTTATAATTGTGAAGCAATAATCAAGAATCAAGGTAAAATTCTTAAAATACATGTTCAATTGTTTGATTAATTAATATAATTCATGTAATAATTATATGATGGATTAGGGTTTGTGTTAACTTCTGTAAATTAATTAATTAAAACATGTTGGAATCAATTAATGATTTTATTATGATGATTGGTGAAGAGAATTGCGCGTAAAACATGCTAGTTATTGAGTTAGGGTTTGGACAGAAAAGTAGTGTTGTAAAGATTCGATTGTATTTAACAGATGGTGATGAGTTAGATCACGAATTTTAGGTCTAAATTTAAGTTTAATGAAAGAGCTTTCCAAAAAGTCTAGCCACGATTGATTTCAAGGTCGGGAAGTTGGTCTTTTGATTTTTCTTTGTTAGGGTGTCAAAGCTGTCAAACCGGGACAGAATTTGGGTAAAAGTTTGAGGGTGAGTTGTGGTTGTAAAAGTGGTATTTTGACTAGCCCTTCTAGAATAGTTAAATATTAGGTTATAATAGACTACCACAAAAATGATTCGCGATAAAAACTTGTGGAAGTATTTTATGTTAATTAAAACTTTTTGGTGTGCATTCAGATCCGAATTTGAGTAGTTGACAAGTTTGATTTTCTTTTGAGTACTTGTGTGTGTTATTAGTCCATGGCCTTCTGGGATTAACTTGTATGCTTATGAAAGACCATGGTAAATTTTTTGTGTGAGTTTTTGAGCTTTATTTGTCGTTATTTCATGTGGGCGAATGTACCCAAAATTCTGCGTTTTCTGATTTTAAGAGTGCAAGGGATTTAATGAGTATTAGGTTATGGTGATGAATAGTATGGGGTCTAGGAGATCCATGGTGGGTCATATGAGTCTTAGACATCCATCATATGCGTATTACATGGGTTATAGCTTTTAGCTTGGCCATGTGTAACATGAATTTGTTTTGTGTGATATAGATTTGTGATTTGTGTTTGTGGAAGCTGCAAGTTTGAGGTGAGTTCATAGTCCCATATTTTTACTTCGTTTTAAACTTGGGATGGGAATTATGCTTGTCTTAAATGGTTTGAATTACTGTGATTATGTGTGTGTCAAAGAGCTTGGACTTATAATGTTATCGTATGTATGCTATATGTGAATGATAAAGTTATGTTGTGTGATGCTGTGTGGTCCAATTGGGAGGGTGCTTACCCCGTTGCTCGTGCATACGACCTAATTGGAGAGTAGTACTCCGACTCACTATTATTCTGTGTGGTCCGATCGGAGGGTTAATTACCCATTATTTGAAGCGGGGGTCACGTTCCGGCCGGGGATATTGTGGATTTGGATCGGTGGGCACGTTCCGCCCGATGGTTGCCTTTTGTGTGATGGTTGGTTTATGAACATATGTAGCTTATATGATAACTATAATTATTTTTCCAGCTATGTTTTATAATCACAGTGAACTGGTTGCCTTGAGAGTGTATGTGTGTTTTAAACCTATGAATCTCACCAACATTATGTTGACGTTTTAAGCATCATTTTCAGGTGAGCTTTCTAAGGCTATAATAGAAGGAAGTGATTAGACGAGACCCTAGTTGCATTGGAAGGAGTTTATCTGTGCGTTTGGAGTTTATCATGTTGTTTTCTTTCGGGTATTGTTATGACACTTTGTGTCTATACTTTGCCATTTTTTATTGCATATAGTTATTCTCTATATAGACACCATGTGTTGTGATGATATCCATGAAGTTATACCCTCGCGTTTCCGCCTTGGCGAGGTGTGATAGCAGGAATAGGATGCTCCAAGTAATTTTCCTTATCTTCAGCTGACAGGATAATGCGAGGCTGGCGATACCAGTCAATGAAGTTAGGTCCAATGAGTTTTTGTTTTTCAAAGAAACTCCTGAGTACCGAATTGTTTCCGACTGAGGTAGTCATCTACAATATAAGAAAAGTTCAAATAATTAATATTTTCGATAATTAAATTCTTAATAGAATTAACTACCCAATTAATTACTAATTAAGACTAAGATCCAACTTAACATCCCACTTATTACCAAAGGTCTGACCAATGTGTAAACAAATGGGGCAAGAGGTAAGCGACGAGTGTTAATTGCATAAAATGCAACTCTTAGACTTATGAGACTGATCAAGACATTAGTAGACAAGTAGTAATGTCATGAGCATGTTTAGTCTCATCTTATGCCTCGGGTCCAAGGTCTGACCAAGCATACTCGAGATAAGTCGACCAAACAAGAACGTGCAAATATTACCAAAAGTCTGACCAATGAGCAATATTTACCATGGATTTGGAATGGCCCTAAGGTCTTACCAAAGAGGTCAAGCCAAAAGCACATGTCCTTGGTTGGTTGGCATAGACTTAAATTTTCACATAGGGTAAACACATAAATGTGGTAAAATTTGTGTACAAAGAAGCATGCAAAACAACTTTGTAGCACTTTATTTTAAAAACTTTAGTAATGACACTGTAGTGATAATCATGGTTCACGGTAGCTCCAATCAAACTCGCAAGGTGGCGGAGGACCAAGTCAGCGCTAAAGCTATGACCGGAAATCCTTTAGGTGTGACAGTGCGCACCGCCTTAAACCCCCCTTCTAGTTTGTTCTAATGGGTGAGCCGTACTTCCCAAGTGTCCATAGCGTCCAGTTTTTAATTTCATGAAAACTTGTTTCAATAATTTAGGTCACTTAATTTTACCAAAACAATTTTCCACGAATCAAATAGCAGGTCACAATGAGCATGGTATTTAGGCGTGTAAATTAAGACCATATTAATGTCATGGTTTTGATATGTATTATTTCATATTGCATGCAATTAGGTGTATAAAACATGTAACAATTATGCAAATAAAGAATCAAGTACATAAACATAAACATTAATTAAACATATAAAAACCGAGTCCACTAGGAGTCTTCCCCAGATGGAGAACCATAAGACCCTTACTAGGTTTTCATCAAGTGCCTAGATCGCCACATGCATCAAAAAATTGATTGCGTAGGTCTTATAGCCGGAATTCACACATAAAATAATGATGGCAAACAAATTAACTTTTAATATATATATATATATATATATATATATATATATATATATATATATATATATATATATATATATATATATATATATATATATATATATATATATATATATATATTGCTATTTTATGTATCTAATTAACAATTAATTTTAATTCCTTTATGTCTAGGTATTTTTTATTAATTAATGACAAGTATTGCATGATAGTTGTCAAAACAAAAATAAAACAAATAACTAAATTAGATTTCATGCAGCCTTTTCGCGTGTTTATTAAATCGTGTATCCCATAACCACTAAATGAGTTGGCTCTGATACCACTGTTGGAATTTATATATCAAGTTAACCAATTAACAACGAGTACGCAGCAGATATTAGATCTAGTTAAGCAATTATGATTAACACGCAAATAATAAACAAATTAAATGAAAAGAGAAAGATGAAAAATAAATAGAAAAACTAACTCTCGTAGTCACCAGCAAATGAAACAAGTAGTAAATATATACTAACTCTACGGTTGCTCACATAAACACGTCAAACGAATACGCTGCGATGCTAGTCACTTGCTTCACGATTGACAAGCTAACACCACGTGTTCTTGTTCTAGCTTCAAAACTAATTCGAATACTTAATAGTATACGTTCGAATAGTTTGCAAAAGATATAACAGAAAGTTAAGAAACAATGCTTGATAAGTTTTACTATTCAAACCAATGTAATCTTGCAATCTGTCAAATGATAAGAAAACAATAATAGTGCGTAGTATTGTTTTGCTTATGTCGTATGTTTTGTGTATCGTATGTATGGGATGAAACTCAAGAGATGGAATGAGGTGTTTATATAACCCCTAAACCCTAATCTTTTAACTTGTTCCCTACTCCAAGTCTTTTCAATTAAGACCTTAATTATCATTTTAATTTTCACACAAATCCTTTTCTAGAATCCTACAAAATCTGCCACTTTTGGGAGGAGGACAATAGTTTTCGTTTCGACATTTTAATCCATCTCTTTTATATTCGTGAAACATATTAATCATTTAATAAATATAACAAGTATATATATTAAATATTTAATAAATGTACTCTTCGTGTATTAACGTGTGCGCCCCCAATAGGCTCACACATTTTTAGTCATATATCGGCTAATCTAACTACCATAACCCAACACTCATTAAGGTGTACTAATGTATCTTGCACTAAAGATGGGTACAACAAAAGAGTGGGGAAAATAAAATGACCAATGAAGTTAAATAATTGTAACGAACGCAGGTTAAAAACATGGGTTAATATTAATGTTTCTTATTACTTAGTAAATTTTAATCACACGAATGTGATCTCACTAGCGGTCTCTGGATATATCACTAATACAAGTTCTAGAATTTATGATATTACAAGCACACTCAATGAAACAACAACATTAAAAATGAATGCTATAATCGAAAAGGCTAATGCTCCTCATATTTTTTTGGGTGATATTTGAATAATAGGGTAATTATGCTAGCTTATAAATCCAATCTATAAGACGCTTGAAACTAGTGTCACAAATTAAACCATTTTTTTTAATGATGCTAAAATTACTTAAAGAGACTAAGTTTCAGAATATTGCAAATCTTTTTAAAGACAAGACAAATGCAAATGCTAGAATAGCTTCTAAGGTTTCTAATACCCTCCCTACACTTAAGATAAACACTGTCCCCAATATTCTAATAAACACCCAAAAATAGGTAAAAGAAAAGTTTAGAAGACGAAAAAAACTAGTACCCCTCTGGTTTGCTCAGTATGAACGAAGAAAGACAATTAAGGGTTAAATCTTCATCCACGAATCATAAAAAGATTTTCC
Source organism: Artemisia argyi (assembly GCA_030686995.1). Lineage (NCBI taxonomy): Eukaryota > Viridiplantae > Streptophyta > Magnoliopsida > Asterales > Asteraceae > Artemisia > Artemisia argyi. The sequence goes on along the minus strand of CM060691.1, from coordinate 10,841,689 downwards.
TTATCCAATGAAACAAAGAATTAAAAATTAAAAAAAATAATAAAAAAATAAAAAATTGTAGACCCGAACATAAAATCAGACGGGAGATAACATATAACTTGCTATGATTCATAAAATAAAACTTAAAATAAAGCAAATAAGGGATAAAATACTTGTTAAATGACATGCAATATATTAGAAAATTTGGACTTAAAAATCTGAAAATTATGAAAATAGATTTTTGAAAATTAAACAAAATCTGGAAAATTACTGTTCACATGGTGACGCGTCACTCCTTAGTAGTTGACGATGTTAGACATGTTTAACAGATTTTCTTCATATTGTTTTTAGGAAAATTTATGAAAATTTTTGCTCTTTTAACATCCAAATTTCATGTAGAAACTCATAAAAACATTCCACAAGAATTGACATACAAAAATAAATAAAATAAACAAAAGTATGCATTGAAATCATCACAAATCATCACATAATCGAATAATGGTTCTCAATAACCAAATATGCATTTCCTAACACTTATTTGATGTAAAATACCTTTAATTACCAATGAGAAGATGTCAAAAGCAAAATAAAGCATAATTACATATCAATCAATCATGTAACAATTCACGATTAATATCATGCAAACAAACTAAGAAACTAAAAAGCAATGCATAAAAGTAAAGGATAAGCATGGAGTAGCCTCTCATGAAGTGTTTTTCTTTATTAACGAGTCTTGTAGCTAGAATTAAAGTCAATCAATCACGTTATATCATCCTCAGTCATACACTCTCCTCCATTTTTTCGAACTTTTCATCATAAACACAAAAATTGTGTCCATCAAAATTTCTTCATAAAACATTCCATTCTTTCAATTTTTAAATTGTATCTCACTTTCTTTGCATTTTCTTATTCTTTCTTCTCACTCTAAAATCTTTTGACTCACATAATTAACCAGAAATAATGGTTCTTTAGTATTTTTCATTTTTTTAATGTCTTTGGAAGTTTTAGTGATTTCATAAACCTAACTTTGTACTTTTCAGATTCTAGCAACATGGTTCCCTCGTGACATTTTATATCTGTACTAGTTGTGGCCAAAAGTTGCCTTCCTAGAATCAAAGGCATATAATCATCCTTTTTTATGTCCATAATCACAAAATTTACAAAGAAAAAAAAAATTGCTACCTCAACCAACACATCTTTAGCTACTCCTGCAGGATACACATAAGAATAGTTTGCTAAGGAAAGTAGAATATTTGTTTTATATAGATTTTCACTACTTAACTAGTTATAGAAAGTTAAAAGCATTGTATATATTCACATCGGATCCAAGATTAGCTAATGCGTTCATGTACCTTAATTCCTCTAGACTATTTGAAATTACAAAGTTACAACTACCGATTTTTTTCTTAACAACTTTCTTTATTAGAATCAAATTATATAAAGGACCTATGTGCAAAGACTAATATGTATTATAATTTCTTCTATGAAAGCTTTTCTCAATGAATTATTGTACTTATTATGTTATTTATGAGATGATCAATTATTTTCTTGTTTTCATGTTTTAAATAGTATCTTATGGAATGAGATTTTGGCATTTTTATCATTTTATCTGCATAATTTTCCATCCAGTAGGGATGATATCATCATCTCCATCTGATCCTTCTTCAATGACCTTCTTGTCCTCCACAACATCATTGTCATCACTGACTCGATCTTCCATCTCTTAGCCCTCTTCTTCAACAACAGAAATGGTGTTTACGTGCTTGATAATGTGAGCATCTTTATCTTCTCTCACCAATACTTTCATCGGGGCCTTTCCTTTCGTATATTCGTTCACCATCTTCATCATTCCCCATATTACTATTTAACTCCTCCATTTTATTGTAAATGCTTTTTCAAACTTTTCCATCCTTTCTGAATAAGCTGACATATAGCTTTATATTTGACTTTTGAAGCTCGGTTCAAGTTCACGTAATCGTGGCTCTGGGTACGCACGATTTTCAAAGATGAATTTGTTGTTACTCCTTTTGGTTTTGCTCTAAATAAGATAATTGGTTTTGTTTTGAAGAAGTGAAATTAACACATGCTTGATTGGAGTTTGTTGTAAAACCTTAAGATGGTTTAGATGGTTTTGAGGGTTTTTGGGGTTCTCATCAAGTAATCCAATAGGATTCCAGCTGTAGTTTATTGGCCGTTAGGTCGGTCAAACTGTCCATGTAGCTAAAGTCAAGGCAATTGTTTGAGTTCGCGTTCTCATTCAGATGTGAGCCAACTGTTAGAAACGCTAGAGATGTCATAGATTTCTTTGACCGTTTTACCGATGAGTTCACGTAAGTCACTCCAACTTTTGTTGTCATAAATAGCTAAGTCCTCTACAATGGCCCATGATTCCTCGGCAGTCTTGTCACGAAGCTTACCACCTTCCGCATGATCGATAGCTCGCTTAGTCAAATAATTGACATGGTTATAGAATATTTGGATTTAAAAACAAAGATCGATACCGTGATAAAGGACTTTTTAGAGTAAGTCCTTGAAACGAGTTCACGCATCGTAGAGAGATCAATCATAATGTTGTCGGAACATCAAGATGTCAGTTTGAACTTTTGTAGTTCTTCCCAGTGGGAAAAGTGAGCGAGGAAACAGGTTGTGAGATCAACCCAAGATGAGATGGATCTCGCAGGTAGATACTCTAGCCAATTGCTAGCGTGAATTGAAATAAATGAAAGCACCGTTAAAGTCAATGTAATCAACAATTTTAAGATAGTTTTAAGGTGTTGGTTTGGGTCTTCGGACCTAAGTCCGTGGCATGCACATACGTTTTGCACCAACTTATGGTGTCGGATCACAAGTGGCTTACTTTAGCCACTTCAGGTAGCTGAATGGTGTTACGATAGCCCTTATGACTGGGACAGGAATACTCACCTAAAGTGTGAGCCCTAGGTTATATGGCTGGTAGAACAGGTGGTAGATTCACATCCCCATGATGGTGAATGGAATAATTAATGAGAAAATGAACAAAGGCAGAAAGAAAAGAAAAACGAATCGAAACTAAGAAAATAGAAAAATGAAGACACTCACTTGATAGAAATCTTGTAAGTACCAAAAGAAACAGAATACGAAACATAGATTATTCCCCAACAACGGTTCCAAAAACTTAATGCATAGGTTGCAAACACCAAAGTTTTACAACCCCCTAGGAAATGTACCTAATTGTTGTAGTGTGGTAATGGTAAGACTGTGAGATTGTTCATTCTCTAAAGGAATAGTGAGGTGGGCTCGTAAAGTATGATGGGTTGATCTAAGACACGGGAGAGGATTCTTTTTGGTATTTTTATTGATTCAATAAAGAAAGTAAATAATCGGGGTTTTGAATATTTTGATTTTATGACTAATATTAACCTAAAGAGACAAATAAAATAAATGAAAAGGAAAAGTAAATTGGTGAAACCTTCTATGATATGAAAGCGTATTTACTTAGGTGCACTACTCTCTAATATTACTTAGTTGTCTCTATATATAGAAATTGCCACACCTTAATTGGTGATTATCGAAGATATGTCTATATTAGTGTAGTGCCTTGATCCTGCTCCTACATCCTATAATAACTAGCTTAGTGCCTTGGTCCAACTCCTATAACTAATTATTATACAGGCAACTATCCAACTTGTTAATGTCTTGCAATCCAACTATGTTGGCACATAAACTACAAAGAATCCTAGGTGACTCAGCTAGAGCAATAACCTAAGCAACTTCTAAGGCTTACGTGGTTCTTAGTCCGAATATAAACAGTTATTGCACGTTATCACTATTGAAAATTTAATCAATTTGCAAACAATAAATAATCACAAAAACAACTCAATAACAATAGATTTCATGCAATACTAACTAAACACATAGAGGTTTAGCCTAGCATAGCATACAAAGAACAAGTAATAGACATAATCAAGCAACAAATGATAAATATCTATACTACTTATAACAGAGGAAGGACTCTCTCTCCAAAAAATTCCGATGTATACAAAATGATGCATGGTTTACAACACTTTAAAGCAAGCAATTTTCATAATTACAACAACCAAAGCATTGTGTACAACAAAAACTAGCATAAATCGAAATTCAGACCACTTTCCTTAGAATTCTACATTAATAGCATTAAAAACACCCCTACACCCAATATTACAATTATTTAAACACAATGTACAACCCTCATTCTACATTAATAGAATTAAAAACACCCCTACACCCAATATTACAATCATTTAAACACAATGTACAACCCTCATTCTACATTAATAGCATTGAAAACATCCCTACACCCAATATTACAATCATTTAAACACAATGTACAACCCTCATTCTACATTAATAGCATTAAAAACACCCCCTACACCCAATATTACAATCATTTAAAAACAATGTACAACCCTCCATCTTAACCTAGACATGAACCTGTGACCAAGACTCGACTCAATAAAACTCGACTTGATATACAAAGCTATGGCCAAGCAAATTTAGGTGTCGGAATGACATCCCATGACATTTTTATTAATTCCATTGAAAATTTTTATTTCAGTGTACCCGCCGCTGCAACGCGTGGATACCCTTCTAGTAATTGAATGATTAATGAATAAACTTATCTTGATAACACACTTGAGCTCATATGATAGAAGCACTGAAAACCTCCTTAAATTGGTCAGGGTTTGTTCCTCAAAAGTTCCACATGAATTAGGAAAACAAAGCAAATATATATAGAAAACATGGTGTGACGGCGTCATCAGCTTATGGTTGTGACGTCATTACCTCGCCGTCATCGATTTAGGGTTTTTTTTTCCACCGACTTCATGTGACGGCCTCAGTCTTTGAAGTGTAACAACTTCACCCTAGGGTTGAGATGGTGTCACCATGCCTGTCTCTGCACACAGGTTGGTCACGAAAATGTCAAAAAGCCACTTTCTGGACACTTCTAGCGACAGCGTCAGGCTTGCCGATCACACTTTAAACTTTTGTTTTTTCTTTCAAACTTCGTAAAAATGAGGCCAAATTTTGTAAGGCCTAAAAACCAAATATGAAGGATTTTAAGCAATAATAAGGGTAACATGACATAAAGTGCACGAAATAATGTGGTAAATGACCCTAAAATGGGTACAAATTTGCACCTCATCATTACTAGTGGATTGCAATTTTGCACGAAGTGAACAAGTAGTTTTCGAAATGTAAAAAAATAAAAATAAAATAAAATAAAAAATAATAAAAATTGAACTTCTTACTAGCCATGATAAATTGTCAAAATATCAAAGGGCAGATTATTATATATATATATATATATATATATATATATATATATATATATATATATATATATATATATATATATATATAGTGTAACTTTCAAATGAGAACCATTTTAACTGCAAGAACTGCAAAAACCACTTTTGTACTATCAATAAAGGAGAGTGTGCAACAATTTAATGCAAGATGGCATTTTTGTGATTAATTGAGACCTCATTTCCTGGAACATTAATGAGAAAAGGTAAAAAGGGCATTTTATTTTATACCATCTCATTAACTGCTTGCATAAAAAAAGGGATTTTATTCAAACTTTCCTCCATCAGTAACTCCAAAATATTAGGTCAAAATTCATTCCCTTCTTTCTCTCTCTCACTCACGCCTCCATCCAAAAAAAATGAAACAAAAAAACACTCATCATTCAATCAAACCTTCAAAAAAAAAATCAAACCTTCATTGCCGCAATAATCGATCGACAAACACTCATCATTCAATCATTAACCCTAAAAAAAATCACCCCACTTTATACTCTCTTAATCATCAACACTTCCATTTTTAGGATTTCCTTCAATTCATCATAATTTTCAAAATTGATTTCGTATTTCTGCAATTGAATCTCATTTGATCAAAATCCAGGTTTTCGATTTTGTTAAAATAGATTTCCTTAGGTTTATTGAATTGGGGCTTTTTTTAATTGGGGTTATTTGGTGAAATTGAAAGAAGGGTTTTGTTTATTGGTTGTTGAAAGTGTATGATCTTGGTTTAATTTGTATATGGCTGTGAATTGAGTGATTAATTAGTGGCGTTGACTTTTTAGGCTTCCACATTGATCATGGTTACCGCCTTCCACACAGTGTAAGTATCTCTTCGAATTGCTTTTATTTTGATCATTATATAAATACGAATGCTGTAGAGAATGACTATTTAAATTTGATTTAACTCACAAAGACAGTTAATTAGTTGCAATATTTTGCATTTCTTAAAACATGTATGTTCAAAACATACATGTTCAAAACATATATGTTCAAAACATATATATTCTTAAAACATGTATGTTCAAAACATACATGTTCGAAACATATATGTTTTAATTAGTGGGATCTAACTAATAAAAACCATATATGTTTGAGAACATGATTTTTTAAACACGTATGTTGTCTTTATGATTGGTATAGGTTAAAAAAACATGTATGTTTTGTGTTTATGATTACATATGTGTTTTGTGTTGGGATTAGTATAGGTTAAAAAAAACATGTATGTTTTATGTTTATAATTACATGTGTTTTGTGTTGGGATTAGTATAGGTTAAAAAAAACATATATGTTTTGTGTTTGGATTATATGTTTACGTATAAAATATATATGTTTTGTGTTTTCGATTATAAAACATATATGTTTTGTGTTTAACTAATTATGATTAAAAAACATGTTTATATCATTTGTTTAATATACACAAGATTGTGCATATGCGTTATGCTAGTTGTTGTGATTAATTTTCGTTTCTTATTTATTTGTGGTTTAATTATTTTCGTGCATACTTGTTTCAGATTGATTGATGAAGATGATGATATCATTCAAGACCGGGAAGTGGATAAACACGATTATACATGAAGATAATTTGCGACCTTTGGAGATATATGATTATTTCATTGTTTTTTGTACTTGTAATAAAGCGAAATGTAACATTTAAGTATATCAATCTTGTTTTTCTTTTTATAATGATTTATGTTCTTAATTTGTGTTTATAAAAGTATTGGTAGGTTGATAAAAAAAAATGTTAACCAAAAAAAACGTGTATGCACCTTGACTATTTGGGAAAAAAACAAGGATGCATTTTGACTAATTAAAAACATGTATGCACCTTTACTATTTTGACTAAAAAAACATGTATGCACATTTGTAAAAAAAAAAAAAAAAAAAAAAAAAAAAAAAAAAAAAAAAAACGAAAAATCCTAATTTTTAGATATATAAAAAACGGAAATTATAAAAGAAATAAAAAATAATATGAAAATGTCTTTTACTATTATACCCTTTTGAATTTAATAAAAATAACAAAATGCTATGAAGCATTAAGTGATGTACATTATGTATTATTAGTTGTAAAAAGGTGGTTTTCGCAGTTCTTGTAGTTAAAATGGTTTTCGTAAGAAAGGGACCCTTTATATATATATATATATATATATATATTATACTTGCCACTGTTTCATCTTCTGGGTAGCGAACTATTTTTTTTCATTTTGAGGGTAACTTTCTTTCATATTCATCATCTTTAGGGGATTTTCCGAAATTTTTGGACATTTTTGCCTCTCTTAGCTAATACAAAAAAAAATTTCGCGAAGGGCAAAAATGTCACATGTTACCCTAAAAATGATGAATTTGAAAGAATATTACCCTCAAAAAAAAAAAAAAAAAAAAAAAAAAAAAAAAAAAAAAAGGCTACCCACAAGATGAAACAGTGGCAAATATAATACTTTTTTTAATAATTTGCCCAATATAAAAGCCACAACAGTTAGGAAAATAAATTCTTATAAACATTTTACTATTATTCGTGAATAAAATATTCGTTATTTGTATGAAACACGACGCTTTTGTAAACACAATACTACAAAGAGAACTTAGAACACATCAATGCTTCTTTTTTTCTTTTTATGTGTATCAATATTATGACCACTAATTATAAATTCTTATCATCATATATATGTAGATCGAAGAATAGAAAAAAGTTGATTTTTCCTTTTATATCCGATTATCTGATATAAAAGTTGGGGCTATTTTTAATCATAAAGAGTTGGGTTATGCAAGGTTGGCCTAGCTATGATCAATTGCTTTTCTCCAACACCCTCAATATAGTAATAAAAGTTATCACATCAAAAATCCAGAAAGCTTCAAATTGAGAACCAATGTTATATATCACACAAACTATTGAAAATGAACTAACAAATGACCAAAAAAAGTAGCCATTTAAATGTAATTGTTCATTTATTTCTGTTAATATAAGTTTCACAATAATGGTGAAAAGCGTATTGCATTGATCATTAAGCATAAACATCGTCATCAAAAAAGAATTGAACAAATCGTTATCAAGCTTTATCAGATAAAAAAAGATCAAAAGATGTAAATAAAGTATTGAGAAAAGAGACATGCTCTTTTGAAAAACTAGAATTCTATATATGAATGCTTTATCTTTTGTGTGTGTAGTATTATATTGTGATGAAAAACACATCAATCATTCATCTATCTCATCTATAGCTAAATGTATATCATATATCTGTGTATGTTGTACAAAGATATTCCGTGTTATTTACAACACATAATATGAAGTCCTCCTACAAGCCCTAGATTTTCAAAGCAAATGAAATCATGACAAGAAGCTGTTGCTAAGTGTCTTACCAAACATTTATGCACATATCACAAGAATGGTTCCATGAGACAGACAGAAGTTAGATACATTACTGCAAAACAATTGATATAATTTGGTCCTAAAGGTGTGCCAAATTAAGCGAAATAGCGCATTTGAGTAGGTGCAAGTGTAACCGAGACCTTTCCATTAGTTGGCTTGTATTCACAGCATTCTCCCCTCGTTCAAAAGCTATATATGGTTTGATTGAACTTGACGTAATTTACTTGTTTTCAGTGTTACGTATACAATCAACCAACTGCTGAATATGTTCGATCAGAATCTACACAAAGGGGCATAACAAAGAGATCCCGAAACTGTTTAAACTGTCCTGCTCATCTTCAACAAGTGGAAGGTGGTGTCCATATCTAGAAAAGATAGTGCACTTAAATCTGTTTATATATAAATAATTCAACTTGAGGAGGGTGAGCAAATAAAGCAACAAAAAGCCAAACTCTCCCACTCCTACCTATCACATCATACACAAGCAAAGAGGCAAAAAGGAAAAGGGAAACATTTCAAGGATGCTACTCTTGAGCCATAAAAACTCTAGCATTCCCAAATGTCTACCACAAGTGTGTTACCCCAAACTAGTTAAATGTATGCTAAGACTATTTACTGATCAAATATAACCTGAGTCAACAGATACATAAATAAATGAGTCGAAGTTGGCATGTCATTCTTATGTTAGATTAGGTGTTAAGCACAGTAGGAGCGTTTGTTTTGCCTTTTTAGGCTGAGGTGTGGGACTCACCCATATCTATTGTACTTATTTGTTTTTTAGTGTAATAAAATTTATCCGGGGTATTGAATCCCTTTACCCTAAAAACTTGCAACCTCTCACGAAAAACATATTCTCGTAAATTTGTGGCTAGTAGTATCGCACAAGATAAAACTTAACCAATACTCTCGAACACGTCTAATTGGCCTCTAATTGACCTATACCAATCCACACAAATTGCTGAAAAAGATAAAGTCTTTACACTTTCTTTTTGCTCCTTTTATATTAAAAAGAAAGAGGGAGTTTGACTTCCACAAGTAATAAGTAGTCCTATTATTGAATTCATTTGGGCACATTTTGTAAAATATTAATCATGACCGCACTAGATGAATAAGAATAAATTGCTTTTTTCCTAAAGGAATATGTCTTGCTTTCTTAAATTTAAATATTAGGCCACTTTGTGGCACTGTCTGTCTGTCTGTCTCTTTTGTGGTTAATTTTATTGAAAGCGCTGCAACTGTATCTAGTATGGAGTATTTACCTTTCGTTTTTCAATTCATGGTTTCCTTCCATGTAGAATGTTGATGTTTGTTGTTAATTTGATCTTTTTGCATGGCAAGAATTGCAAACTGGTGCACTTCATATGCAGCACAACGATGAATGAAACGCGGTTTCATCATCTGGTAATTTCATCTTTCAGATTATTTACTAGAGCTCGTGCTGTTGCATTAAGGTCACTTCTGCAACTCTCACTATGTGTTTAAACATGGATAGCTAACGAAATTGAGTACCTTCCGATTTTCCTTATTATACTTTCAATAATCCCAAATATATGCAATCCCATAAATACTCTTATACTTAAATTAAAAAAAAAAAAAAAAAAAAAAAAAAAAAAAAAAAAAAAAAAAAAAAAAAAAAAAACACTCGAGAGAGTAAACCTAAAACAGTACCTGGTACGATGTCAAAATAAGAGACGGCCAACCACAAGAAGTGGCATATATATGATAAGGTTGTTAAGACTGAATTGTTTTTGCCTTTGCATGAGAATCATAAAGGATATAGTAAGATTGGATGGATCTCCCGATCAAAATGTTTAATCTCTAGTAACTATTGTATTAATCCGTATTAAAGACAAATTGTATGAATAATCGACAAAGAAATTTTGATTGTAACTGATGTGAGTACTGGATGGAACTCCATCATTCCAAGGAAAATTAATATCCACGCGTAGCAGCTAAAGTTGGATCGTCTGCCTACACGCTACTCTTTAGATCTTAGTGGAATTGATCTAATCTCGACTCGATGTCTGGTATGTAATGACAACATTGCAATATTTCAAATGATCTTTGGGTTGTGATTAAAATTGGTGGGCTTTTGCTGACTATCCCAAAAACTTTTCCGAATTATTAATCTCATTGGCCGACTCATCAAACCTCAAGCAGCTATTGAAAGCTTGTTTTGATGGGTTGTGCAAGCCACTTTTGGATTATTTGGCGTTTTAGGAACAAAGTTTCTTTTGATTTAAAGCCGCCTCGTAAATGTTAGTGGATAATTAGACCCAAGCCCGGATTGTGGGTTTTGGGTAGTAGGGTTTCACTATTATATATAGTGGTTATTAATAAAATTATACCTACGGGTTTATCATTATCTTACATGCTATCGGAGCAGGTCTGATCCTCAGACCTAAGTGGTTATGTTGAGCCGTTTCCCCTAAGCCACCCCGTCAAACCCTAATCCCATCCCTTTATTCATTCGGTGGAACATCATTCACGAAGAAAAAATAAAAAATCCCAGCCGACTTTTTCTTTTATTATTCGAAGACATCAAAATAGATAGATATCACTATTTGTTCTAGGCGAAAGTGCGGAAGGATTAAAGGATTTAATTCCTTTGGCTCATGATTTAATACAGCAACCACAAGCAAGGCAGAATGAATACGGGTCCACCATCCAGATGCTTGGCTAAACCTTGTTATTTTGTTATTTTTTATTATCGTTATTTAATTTTTAATATTGTCTTTATAATTATTTAGATTTAAAAAAAAAAAGAAGTTATTTAATTGTTTTTTTTTATGTCGAATCTAGGGTATCAATTCCCGAGACGACTTTTGTTTGGTGTCGAATCTAGGGTATCAATTCCCGAGACGACTTTTGTTTGGTGTCGAATCCAGGGTATCAATTCCCGAGACGACTTTTGTTGGTGTATAATCCAGGGTATCAATTCCCGAGATGACTTTTGTTGGTGTCGAATCCAGGGTATCAATTCCCGAGACGACTTTGTTTGGTGTCGAATCTAGGGCATCAATTCCTGAGACGACTTTTGTTTGGTGTCGAATCCAGGGTATCAATTCCCGAGATGACTTTTGTTGGTGTCGAATCTAAGGTATCAATTCCCGAGACGACTTTTGTTGGTGTCATATTTTCTTTCTTAGTTTATTTTGGTTTATTGTTTTAATTTGCTGGGGAGTGTTAGTGGATAATTAAGCCCAAGCCCGGATTGTGAGTTTTGGGTAGTAGGGTTTCACTATTATATATAGTGGTTATTAATAAAATTATACCTACGGATTTATCATTATCTTACAGTAAAGACATGTTGTGTGAGGATATCAGAACGCTTTCTTCTCTTGGATTGTTAATAGGAATAGGAAAATACGTCTTGTGTGGATTGACTGGATCCATGATCCAAAATACGCTTGTAATCCGTTGTTGTAACATTGTAAAGTGCCTCTAGTTTCTTGCTAGAGCTCTATAGTTTTTAACAGTAAAAGTTCCGCTGTAAAAAAATTATATGAATAATATGATAAAGTTACAAAGGATTCAATATATTCTAAACACCATAACAATAAGAAAGTTGACACAGCTCATAAGAACTTGGATTACTAAATTAGGTTATTTTGGATTTAGATTTTAGGGCTCTGATCAATAGAGTATCAATCCACTTTGGATTGAACGGATCTATGATCCAAAAAATGCTTTTTCTAACCCCATGTAATCTTGTATCTTACGTTCACTAGCTTTTTGCTAGTGGTTCTAATGAAAATGAAAAAAAAAAAAAAAAAAAAAAAAAAAAAAAAACCTCCAGTGTCACTTCACAATTTAACACTACCAAACCTACCACTAAACAGGTATTATGGTCCTTCCAAACGAAAACCTCCCTTTATACACCACATAATATATCCCACAAACATACATACACAAAAATAAATAAATAAATAAAGGTGCATCAGTTGGGTGATCTGCACCACCAAACCAATGCAAAAATCTGAGGACCGTGCGTGATAATTGGTGATGTTTATGCGAAGGTTGAAGGTGGTGGCGTGTGTCACTTAGCGGATAGCTATCGAGTTTTTTTTTTTAAACAAAGTTTCTTCATTTGTAGTTTTTTAGTTAGTGCATTTGCTCTAAGCAAGATGGGGTCGAGATCTTGTGGTCTTACATCACAATCACGATCGTATGTAAGATGATCTTGATAATTACTACAAGGATCATATAAAAAATGGACTCGTTTTTACTAAGCATAATCGTATATCATAAGATGATGCATGAAACTTGATAGCAAGATCGGGGTTTTCACAAATTTACATGAAATGCAACTAACTTTTTGAAAAGTACTACAGTTAGATATTAACCTATTATGTAACGTAATGAAAGAGTTTGAAAGTTACCGCCACTTTTCATAGAAAATAAGTGTAATGCTTGTTTTATTGAGTGATGGTTACATTCCGTAATTGGCAAACGTAATCGTTCTCTTTATTCAGATGTAAATTGCCTTTATTTTTGTTAGAGATTCATGAAATGATTCAAAGGTCCTACCATTAAGTTAAATGTGTACTTTTACAAGTATCCCACCACCACAGTAAAATAGATGTGAAAAATGAAGATCTGAAACAAACATTTGTATGTATCATCGACTCATCAAGTATGTTCTTTTAGTCACCTTTAGGTTCATTGGGGAAAGGAGTATCCTTTAATGGATCATGCATTTAATAGAAAAAATGGTATGTAGCATGAGTGAAGGGTCAAGTTTATGGCATGATGTGCCCTCAATATGCCCAGTAGTTCACAGTCTATACATGTAAATTTGTAGACACAATGATGGTCCTACGTACAAAATACTTTAGTTAGTGGATATAAGTACTTATAAAAAAAGTACATTGAGAACTAGTGTTTTGGATATACTTAATTTATAAAGAACGCAATATATTTGTAAACGTAATAAGTTTAAGAGGGAATTGCAATAATCGTCCATGTGGTTTGCCCAAATTGCAAATTTCGTCCCTGAGTTTTCGAAAGTGCAGGCGACCTCCCTGTGGGGAGTTTTTGGTTCCGTTTTGGTCCCTGGCGATGGACTAAACTTGCAATTTTGAGCAAACCACAGGGACTAAACTTGCAATTTTGAGCAAAGCACAGGGACCAAAACGGAACCAAAAACTCCCCATAGGGAGGCCGCCTGCACTTTCGAAAACTCAGGGACGAAATCTGCAATTTGGGCAAACCACAGGGACGATTCTTGCAATTCCCTCTAAGTTTAATAGAAATTTACAATCAAGTTCATTTATAAATGTATTTAAGTTAAATATGAGAGTAAAAATTCATTTTGATTTATATCAAATAACTTACATGAAATAAGCAACTCCTTACATGTTTATTAAAAACTGTTTTTCTGCTTTAAAAAGCGGAAAAGTAAACACTGTTTGAATGAAAAAAATTTATTTTATGCTTAAAATAATAGATAAGCAAAAAAAAAAAAAAAAAGTCTCAAACACCCTCTTAGTGACTTCAGCATAAGTGTTCTAAAATGTAACGATGAATATTTCTAAGTACATTACAATGTGACTTTAGAAAGATTTAAACTATTTGGGGAAATGACGTGAAAGCAAGCAATTCCTGAATTTAAAAGTGTCAACAAGATTAGCAAATAAGTGTGAAGAACCAAGTTTCCTTCCATTAGGTGTGTATGAACACTTTTGATCCTTTATTGCCGACTAGAATTGATTTTAATACAAGACATGCACTTTGCAGTAAAAGAAGTCTTTATAAAACTGCTACAAATATGTAAATTCTTTCCAAATAAAACTACTACAGACTATTATCTTGTTTTAATCACACTATAACCAGATTCGGAGTCCCGGATCATACACTGTCATGTTTAAGAAAAGTGAGAATGTGAACTGGGATAGGTAATCCGAGATTAACCTACCAGAAAATGTAAATTATTTGATAATATGTGAACAACTATAGACTTTTATGACCCGGTTTGTGGGCTTTTTGAAACAATAAACGACTAGCGGTTTAAATATAATGTTTTTTGGGCAACAAGCGACTAGCGGTTGAATCGTGTGTAACCGCTTTCACTCAAAACGCTTCATCAAAAAGCATTTAGATCTAGCATTTTAGCTGCTAGCGTTTTGGCTCCCAAATTACATATATGCCCCTTTTATTTATTTAAAGAATTTTTATGTTAATGTATATATGTCTTTTTACATAATTTTATACTTTATAATTATAGCTACAACTATGTTACCAAACACTTTTATTTAAGAAAAGGATGTGTTTGGAACATTGCAATTAAGAAAGACACTGTGTGGGTCAAATGGATCCATACTGTGAAGTTGAGGGGGAAGAATTTCGATTTAGAGCTTGATAAAAATGATAGCTAGGGATGGAAAAACATTTTGAAGGTGAGGAGACAAAATCAAAGAGAGAATAGTGTATAAGATTGGCAAAGGAAGGAACACTTCTTTGTTGTATGATAATTGGAGTCATATTGGCCTTTTAAGTCAATTTATAAACAATAGAGACTTATATGATGCCAGATTGACTGCTGACTTTTGTTTTAAGGATATGATTAGAAATGGTAAATGGGAGTGGCCTTCTGAGTGGTATTCCAAATTCAATAATGTGACAAGTATCATTGAGCCTAGAATTTATATTGATAAAGATGATTGGGTGGTCTGGAAGAACAGTAATAGTTTGGAAATGGAGTTTGCTGTTAAAAATATATGCAAAGATTTAAGACAAAATGACCCTATTGTAACTTGGTGGAAACTGATGTGGTTCTCACTATGCATTCCTAAAAATGCATTCATCCTTTGTCTTGCCATGAAAAGGAGATTGACTACTCAAGATAGGCTGAAACAATGGGGTAATTATGTTGTGAACAGATGTTATCTTTGTATGCAAGAGGCTGAAGATTTGGAGCATCTATTCTTTGAATGTAAGTTCTCAAGGAGTGTTTGGGATAAGGTCAAAAACAGAGCTAGAATCCATAATAATCATGTCACATGGGATGAAACAGTTCAGGATCTTGTCAATGCTGATATTGGGAACAATATTGGGAGTGTGGTTAAGAGGTTGTGCTTTGCTGCTAGTGTATACAGTATTTGGCATGAGAGAAACTGCAGAATATTTAGGGATGAACAAAGAGAATCTGATGATGTGGTTAAGGTCGTATTTGAAAATGTTAAATTGAAGCTAATGAGTATAAAAGTTAAGAATAGTGCTGCTGTTAGAGATGTGGAGAGGGATTGGGACATTGTCTGCAAGAAAAACTAAAAAATGTTAGAATGATCACTAAGAATTATGTGGAGAATAGCAAATGGCTTATATCTTGGTTCTGAAAATCTTCAAAGCTTCCAATTGCTTGGTAAGGTGTGAGGATGTAGCTGCAACTTTCTAAGTGATGTGTGAACTTTGTTTAACTAATAGGAGCCATAAAGAAGTTTCCTGCTTGGGATTGATATCTGATTGAATATGCCAACTGTGTTCAGCTCCATTTTATGGCATATTTGGCATAGGGTAGTTTGTTGTTATCTAGCAACTCCCAAGATCTATGCAGGATTGATTTTCATGTGTGCCTGCAATTTAATGGTTTTTAACCATCTGTCTTAACTTCTGTCACTATAAGAAGTTGAGATAAATTCAGATCAGCATGATAAAAGGCCTTGTACCTTGGCACTTTTGCTGTCATAAAGTAGGTTACATATCATGTAAGGTAGCTGATCTAGGAGGGGAATGTAAGTTGAGTGGAATTGAGAGTTGTAAAAGATGAAACTTCATGGTCCACTCATTACATTCCCATAGGAGGCTTGGTTGGAACTCCCACAAGGTGTGTGTTCCGTGATGGCTGAAGCCATTCTAGATATGGAAATGTAGGCCATCAGGCAGAGCACTTGACTTGGAGTGGTTTGGGCCCCTAATGAAGCCATTCTCTTCTTCTACATTGATTACTGTGGGTGCTGGTTGAGTGATCCTGGTGGAAAAGTGAAATGGAAATGTGGTTAGATGGTATTAGTGCTATAAATGGTGATTTCAGAATCTATCTTAGTATTTGGATGAAGCTGTGATGAATTTGTCCATTGTTTGGCAGAGTGTTATTATTGTTAGATATATAGATAGTAGTATCATCACATATTGGATGTTAGATTTTGTATCTAGTATCTAATATGGTTCATGTCCATATCAGGGTATGTTATTCTCTTGATGTACAAATGTTTGGAAATTAATATAATTCATCATTTGCACCAAAAACACTTTTATTTAACAAACAACTACTGCTAACTTTTAGTCTGTTACTGCTTATTGTTATTGTTACTATACCTTTTATGTCACATACTCGACAAAAGGAAATCTTATTTAAATGTGTATACCACGTATACCATTTTTGCAAATCGTTTGTAAATTTGTATCAGTTTAAAAAAAACCATAGTATAATCTAAAGAATGAAAGGGTACAGGTTTTTGGATTGGGTTAAAGCCCAAAACTATAAACGACCATGTGACCCTGTCAAATTATGCAGAAGGAGTTGTAAAATGAACCGAACCATCTAAGTACTTGTTCGGCTTATCACGGGCCCATTACTTTGGGCTCTTCCGTGGGGTCATGCTATGTACATGGGTCAAAAAAAGAATCACTAGAGTTTAGGCCCGGAGTAAACTTTTCATTTAAGTAGACACAAAAAATAAACAACATCGAATTTAAAAGATGATTGTAAAAACGATTTGTTTATAGGTCATTGGTAATAAACTATACATGCGATATTACTTGGACTCTTATCATGATATGGGAATACTAAGCACAAAACCAAACAACACAAACCCTTAGACATTGATGGTGACATGGGTTATCTTGCAAATGCCATATATAAATGTTAAATCTTGATTGGTAAAAAGGGATCTTGGAAACGTGGATTTGTGAAAGATTGTGAAAAGGGTTTCCGTGTGTTTGGGTGAAGTAAGATCTGAGTTTTTGGAATTTGATGATGATGGTGCAAAAAAAATTATAAAATGGTTTTTTTATTAAAAAGTACTGTAAAAAAGTTGGGTTTTTATTTATAAAAATGGATTTGTTTTTAGAACATGTTTTTAAGTTGTAAAGACAAAGCGCAAGAAAAGTGTGATTTGTGTTTTATTGTTGGATAAGTTCTTCTTGATTTAGTTTATTTAAAACTAGATAGTTTTATTAATACATAGTCTTAAGCATAACTTATAATATTTTTAGTTATTATATTAGATTTAGATATTTTATCAATTAATATTATTTTATAATAAACACAACCGTAACGCTCAATAAAATCTCGTTAATTGCAAAGGCTTTTCGTCTTTTCGGTATTTCACGTCCTACATAGCATTTTTAATGTTCTTTAGAAAAGTATAATTCATAAAGATAAAATCTACCTATAATTTATTAGATGAAATAGGCTAAAAATGTGTATTTGGGTGCTATAGTTTATTCAAAACACAAAGATGCCATTCAACTTTGTCTCCTTAAGTCCTTAGCCATTCGATCGCATCTGTTTTTTGAAATCAATAATAAAATTTAGATATTTCTTGATATACAGGGATCTTTACGAGAGTGCAAGCGATGTCATTGTAAAAAGCCACAGCTTGATGAGAGTCACATTGTATACGCAATATGAGGCTTGATTCAATTAGTCCATGCAAACTTGAAACATGTGTATTTTGAGTGTGTATTTAAGGGCCTTTTAATAGTGCGGTTTAAAGGCCTTTTAGTAGTGATGGCACGAGGCCACCGAATTCAATGAAACGACCATGTTTGTATCACTCATGAATCTTAAGAGCTCATTGGACAAGAGTTTGCTCTCACATGTCCAACCCATAATGGGGTCTTAACAACCATTATGCCAAAATTTATATATTAATCAAAAGCTTCAACTATTAAGCATTGAAGATTCGTCATAACCGAAAACTTTTGTTAAGCATAAGTGATCAGTTAGTTATTCGACTTATTGACCTCTTGCATCGACTATATCTAATCATCTTATCGAACGTAAATACAACCTTAAGCTAGCTATAAGATTATGGGCACTTCCCATATTCTAGTGTACCAAATGATCATAATCCCCCTAGTTGCATAACGTCTGGCTCAAACGAAAAAGATGAAAAAAAGTCGATTATGTCTTTTCTTTCTTCTTCGTGATCGAGGACCCTACCGTTATCTACTTGACAAAACGATAAAAATGTTCTAAACATGGAGGTCACCTTTTGCATTGTCGAATTTGTTTTTTGTTATAAAACCTAAAGCATTAAAGAAGATTAAGACCGGGATCGATAATAAGATGAGGAATATATTCATATTCAATGTTCTTTCACAACATAAAGTATATAAACTGCCCCACAATTATGATGGCAATTATATATTAGATGCACATATTCAAGTTTATCCAAAACCAGAATCCTTGCAAATCGGCCATTTTCTCTTGATAATGAACCATGCATACATACTGAACAGGGTTTGTTGGTCCTACCATGAAAATGATACTTTTTGTTAAGGACAATTATAGTATTCAATGTGACATATAAAAGATGGATATATGTTATCTGAAATTTAATCTTTCATTTAATGTATATGATGCCAGGGGTAATAGGAGAGCATAGGGCTATGTATACCAGACCGGCAAAAACGGGACCGGCAAAAATGGGACTGGACCGAGATCGAATTAGACCAAAACCATGGACCGAGGACCAGACTCCAGTCCATATTGGTCCGGTCCGGTTCAAGAAAACATTATTAGTCGGTTTGTACGTAAGATCGGACCGAACCGGACCGTGACGGAAATAAGGAAAAACTCGGGACCAAGATCGGACCGTTAGTCCTTTGGTTCGGTCGGTTTTCGGTCATCCGGTTGGTTTTCTCAGTCCAATCGGTTTTGGGGTCTGCAATTCTCAGCCTTAGGAGAGCACCATAATTAACTTCATTATCGTCAACTCATCACCACATCAGCTTTCTCTTTTTACAACCAAATTCACCGTCAAGTCATCAACTTAATGTTATAAGACAATTAACTTCACCAACAAAACACATAATTTAAACACATATACCCTACAAAAAAAAAAATTAATAAAAACACACACAACAAATCTCCCACGACCCGATCCTTTGCACGACCGAGTTATCTCATTTTTGCATGAAGACCCATCGAACAAAGGTGGGTGTGTGTAATAGTGAAGCACGCGTCTTGCCTTTGCCAAGGCAGCAAAGCACGCGTCTTGTAATGCTTGCTACGGGTAGTCCAAAGAGGAGCTAGATGTTGTAACAAGCCCAACAAAACTTTGGTCTTGATATCATATCAATATAAGTTAACAATTTGGCGACATGTTTGCGAGACCTAATCTTGGTCGATCTAAATTCACAAGAATTGTGTAAAGGCGTAAGCGGTCGTCTTGCCCCATGCATACAAAGTCCATGTTTTGCTTTAAGTGACTAGTCAAGTACCTAATATTAGGACACTCTAAATCTTACTACACCAAACCTGCCCATCTTTATTAGTCAATGCATGCATGCACATTTCAAATTATCAAGTCGTCTCATCCTCTAAAAACAAAAGCTTTCGTAACGAGTAAACTTTGGGTGTGAGCTGTGAGCATTAGCCACCGCTCACGAATTGGAAAAATGAACATTCCTGAAAAATAGTCAAGCTCACTGCTCCTTTGACAAACGACTACTAAAATCCAAAATACTCATTGCTCACCGTTCCAAAAAAGTCCACATCGCTCCGTGTCAAACCTATATTTTAAGTACCATAAATCCCTTACATCCAATTCAAGTAACTTATGTTTATATACAAATGATCATTACTTACACAAACTTCACATGTTCCATATAAATGAGTAATTCTTACACAAAAGAGTGATAAATAGGACATTTGTGTATGTGTTTGAAAGTTTTGAAAACACAAGTTTGATGATTGTAATATTGTGTACAACATAACGTAAAAATAGCAAAGATATGATGGATAAGAAGTAGGCTCCAGAATGCTGTCTCGTTTCCATGAAAAATAAGGATTGAACTTTACTGTACCAATGGCAGGCGCCCATGGACGTGGAACGCACTCTTGCCTTGTAATTCCATTTTACTGTATTTCAATAATATTTCTTCTTAACCGTATGACTTGAGTACTATATATATTTTGTGAAAATACTGTATGAGTTTAAAATTGAAAACTTTACACAAGACAACATATATTTTTATTTGAAAAAAAAAAAAAAAAAATACAAAATTATTAATACTAAAAGACCACTGGGTCAATAGGTCAAGAAAGGAATCCGTTGGTGTTGTTCATGAAAGGTTTAATAATTCAGTCTATAGCTTCTTTTGGGGCAAACGTGTGGCGTAGTCGGTAGTCGAGAACTATGTAAAAAATACTTGAAGTAAAATTCGGCCTAGTTAAATTGATGAAGAATTCTAAAGGTGTATTTTCCTTCAAGCTTAATTCTAAAGACGAGGTGGACACAATGCTTGAAAATGGTTCGTGGTTAATTCGCAATGTGCCATTATTTCTGAAAAAAATGGTCATTGGATGTGAATATTATGAATGAGGATGTGTATAATGTTCCGGTTTGAGTTAAGCTGCATGATATTCCTATTACCGCATTCACGAAAGATGGTTTGAGTGTTATTGCAACCAAACTAGCCACCCCATTGAAACAAGATTCTTACATGCCCACTAGAGGATAATAATAATAATAATAATGAATCATTAAAAGGTTTTTCTACGAGACATTACTCGAATTGTACTAGAGGCATCGAAGTGTCGCTAGACGCTATCCGATGTGATCACACTATTAAGATATGTCCAAGTGGGAGTTGTTAGTTTTGTGAACATAAATTAATAGATGTGTGTGAGGATCGAACTCGAGACTACAGGATTACACACTTTACGTATGAGACTCGATGTTAAATAATTAATATAAAATGTTATATTTAATTATTTAATTCACAATAAACGACTAACGAACGTTAAGTACTTATCGGAATTGACTATCGGTCGTTAAATGTCAACAGGATACGAAGGGAAGGCAATAGAAGGTTCTAGAAATTCTCTCTTTGGCTTTTAATTGGCCGAATATGGATATCCCTCATGGGAATCCATAGTAAACTTGATATCAACCATAAGGGTATAAATACATCCCCATGTATTCATCATTTGGTACACTTGATTTCAATAGAAGGTCAAACTTCTTTTTTCTCCATTTTTGGTCCTAGGTCAACGAGTGAAACCCCTTGAAATGGGATTTGCAATTGACCTTGAGCATAACAAAAGTGTTTGGTTAATCTATTGTGATCAAGAACTAGCATTCACATCGAACTGTTAATAGTACGTGTGTACAAGAACGTTGTACAATCACATTATTTATTGTATCTTGGATTGAATTACAAAATTGTAAGAGGTAATTCTTTAATCCAAATATAATCCCTAATTAAGGTTCTTGGTAATTGAATTGAAGATTGATTCTTCTTTGGCTAGAATCAAAAGGGACGCATTCTTTTAATTTGGTTAATTAATTATATGTTATTATAATCCTACACTTCCACATGTACTTTGATGCTTTATGTGTTTATTATTTATGATAGATATGATATATAATTCCAACACATGGCATGATATATGGCTAATCTGAATCCTTCTTGTGAAGGAGCTAATGATGCAAGTCTCCTTGAGTATGATGATTAAGATGGTTATGATAGTTACGAGTATGATGTTAATGACTTAAATGAGGAACAACTTGCTTTCTGTCACGCGTGGGATATCCATATCTGTGGTAGAGTTTGGAAGTAGTTATAGTTTTGTTGTTGGCTTTTTATTTTGGTAGATTCATAAGATTCGCTTGTCTCTTTTATGATAGTTATTGTTTGAAGCAAAATAGGTGTGTTTGTTTGCATGTAACGGGCTGAGTTGTGTGATTCACTCTCATCCTATGTACTTAATTTTTTTTTTTTTTTTTTTTTTTTTTTTTTTGCATTATATATTTTACCGGAGAAACCCTTTACCTAAAAAAAGAAAATAATTAAACAACCAATTAAAGTCTACGATAAAAAAGCTTAAAAGCACCAAACAAAACAAAACTAAGCAAAAGATGACCCAAAATAAATGAAGCTACCAAACAGCCATCGTCTAATAACTAACGTATACATGAGTTGGTTTAAGATCCTGTTATTTCAATTTAAGACGTGACGAGCACATCTACTCTCCATTCAAAGAAGAGACAAATGCAGAACTGAGGGGAAAACATCTTGCTTGATTTTAATATTTATGAAATAAAGTGAATAACCTTGTCTAAAAATATATATTTTAACTTTAAGCTTCATGATATTCCTATTACAGCATTAACGGGAGATTGTTTGAGTGCTATTGCAACCAAACTAGGAACCCCATTGACGCTAGATTCTTATACGTCTACTATGTGCACGCAATCTTGGGGTAGATTCAGTTATGCACGTGCTATGATTAAGGTAAGAGCTGATGCAGAGTTGAAACACTCCCTCGTTGTTGTGATTCCAAAATTCGAGTTGAAGGGTATATTATGCACATTATCTATATTAAGTACGAGTGGATACCTCCTAGATGCTCAAGTTGTAAGGTATTTTGTCACGTTATTAATGAATGTCCTAAGAAACTTGTCTCAAATGTTATTAAGAATATGAAAGAGCCAAGGCAAGCTATTCATAGGGTTCAGATTGGTTCGAAGACTAAGTTCGCGCATCAACCTAAGCCACCAAGGAAACATAAGGTAACTAATGATAAAAATGATACTATGATTCCTTCTACATCGAACTCGTTTGATGTATTAAGCTATATTGTGGATTGGGGGGGGGGGGGGGGGATGTTTCTGAGTCACAAGAGGAGACACAAGTCGAAGGTGATGGGAAACTGGATAAACATGTGAGTGCACCATCTCTGGCTAAAAGAATTAATGAACTAGAAAGTCAAATACTTGATGGAAGCTTGTGTTATTGGATGATGATGAGACCCGCTAAAACCTTGTTCAAAGTTAGCGGTTGATCCCCTATCCAAACTTCATTCAAGAATTGAGTATCACAACCATCTCCAAGTTTTCTCTTTCAAAAAAGGCCAAGTCCACACCTTTATCCCTAAGATTAGAAATAGATTTAACAATTTGGATCCATGCCATATTTGTATAAGACTGCCAAATGTTGGAAGATAACTTACCATCTTTACCATGATAACAATTTCATTTTACTTTAGAAGTCGTTACAAAGTATAACCTATGGCATATTCAAAACGTTTCTACATTTTTTTTTTTTTTTTTGAAACAACGATTTATATTAAAAGAAAAAGAAAAAAAACAAATATTATCAAAAATGTTACACTTCCTCAGACATTAAAAGTTGAAAGTGACATTATTTTAATAGCGTCATAACACCCAACGAATACCTTGTAACATGTATTTGTAACACCAATAGATCAACCGGCCGTATTTTATCAACCCAATCTGATTTTTAATCTTCGATGGTGAAAGAAAGTGAGATCCAAAAAGAGATGTAGACACTCATACTATAATATATCTCAAGTAACATCCTGGAACTTGTCATTATGTGTCAAGAAACCTTTGTTATGGTTCAAATCAAAATTGAGGGTGCGTTTGGTATGCTGCGAGGAATGACAATGGTTATGAGTTTGATAGTAGTGGTGGGTTCTCAATTATGAAAGTTCCATTCCCCTCTAGTTTGAGGTATATGGAATATGGATAATATTAAACTTTCATAGTCATAGTTGTGGGCCCTCTCAACTAAAACAAACATCATTAATCACTATGATAGTCATAGTTTCATTCCCTTAGTACCATACCAAACGCACCCTGAGTATTTCAAAACTTCAATAACAATGAAGTAACACATGTTATATTTGTATTTGAGTTAGTTGAATACCAAGTATGATAATCAATCATAATCATAAATAACAAGAAGCTAGCCAGAAAAGAAAGTGAGATGGGGACGTTTGATGGTTGGTGAAATGTCTCTATTTTGCCTGCACACTTGCTTGGTTTTTTCTTTCGAGTTTCGAGTAGTGCGTATACCCAAATATGGACGACTTACTCCCGTCTCCATCATCACTCCCACTATCTCATTCAGTAGCTTTCTCCTTTTTATAAACTTTGTTAAACAAAGAGATACGTGTTTTATACAGAGTTTATGAGTTAATAAATGTGAGTTTAGGTTAGTGGTAATAAAGAGTCACCGCAACTAATTTCATCATCGACATCTCAGCGTCACGTCACTTTCTATTTTCACAACTAATTTCACTACTAACTTAGTGTAATCAGGGACGCAACTAGGACCAAATATAATTAGGTGCACAAAATTTTTTGAACCGTAATATAGAAACGCATTTCGATGAACCAGGTTAAGATGCATTTAGAAAAAACTGATGTTTTTTTCAAAAATTAACACTGTATCGAAAAAATCCATAGGGTTCTCGGGCACTCACGGGAACCCCTGGTTCCATTCTTGAGTGTAATAACACAACTAATATCACCACCAAAACATGTCTCACAAAAACCAAAATATAACAAACATGCACAAAACAACACCTCCCACAACTCGATCGTCTGCACGATCGAGTTCTCCCAAAACAACACCTGATACGCGTCATATGGGTTGAGGCTAATAAGACAAGACGCGTCTTCGGGGTGCTACATAGGCATAGCACGCGTCTTCAACCTTGTTATCAGTGGCGAAGCTTGGATTTTTCGAGTGGGGGTCAGGATCTAAAATTTTTTTTCCTAACACTATGGGGGGTCGAAACCGAATTAAATTGGGGGGGCGAAACCGAAAATACCGAAATTTTTCTACACGAAAACTATATACCCCTACATCGCAAAAAAAAATTTCGGGGGGTCGGCCGCCCCCCATGAAGCTGCGCCACTGCTTGTTATTGCTACTGGCTAGTCTTAGGAGGTATCGAATATGTTCAACTTCGTTTAATTGAATCCAAACAAATAGTGCTATATGATTCGTTGAATATGACTAGTGACATGCATGATGCGTGTGTTACATGCATGGTATTTTGCTAAGAGATGCTTAATTGACAAAACGTTTCATAGAACATCAATCATATCAATAAGAAACTTGATAAAATCAGATGTTATTAAACAGACTACAAAGAGTATACTTTGGATATTGTTTTGCTATTTGAAGTGTGATAATGTGATAATCGACTCTTTTACGAATTAGCTAAGCAAAATCTTTATTGTTGTCACCTAAGATAATTTGAGACGTACCCAAATATTCAACTTAAGTTTCACATTTACTGAATTGATATGAACTATTCTAGTAACTTGCAACTCAAAAATACAACAATCAGATTCTGTTTATGATATGAACTACTTAGTATATTACGTAGTAACTATTAAGACTTCAATCTTCTTACAAGAGTTATACGGGTTTGGTTATATGAGTTTAAATTTCACTAGATACATACTTACAAGTGATCAGGTAAACGATTTAAAATGATCACGAGCATACCTTAGTTAGACCGCGTTTTCCCCCGAGTAAACTGAAAATGAAAAAACTTGTACGTTTATCCGTTATTTAAAACATGCAAATGCCGAAACAAACTACTTAGTATCTCCTTAACGCTAACATTCTAATAAGACTGGTCAACATTTTTGGTCGGACACTACCACCATATGATTCAAGTAATAAGCACCATAATTAGTAAGAGATATAGGCGTGATAAAAGAAGATTTGACGATAATTAATTAATTGTTTTTTTTTTTTTTTTTAAAGAAAGTAGTAGCAATTAATAGCTCACCAGCCTTTGAAGAAGTTTGAAGAGGAGTTGAAATGAAAAAGACGTAGTACAATTATTTTACTTTACTAAAAAGTACAACAGAATCACTATTATGTTTGGCGAAAATTACTGCAGAGGTCTCTGCACAAATGTATTGCCTTTTTTAGGGCTGATTTTTTTTTTATTCCCTAAAAGGCCACTTATCTCGCTGCAAACTCTACCAGAAATCCAAAATCTATACGTGTCACATTTTCGTCATTTATAAAATAAAAAATTAAAAAAAAAAAGTAAATCACTTCACCCTTGCAGCGAATTACCTTTTAACGGGCCCACCCCAATATCAAACAAAATAAATTTATGTAACTCTAAGCAACTTTGCAGCGAACAACAAATTTTGGGCCCCACCGAAGTATTAAAAAAAAACAAATGTATTTCTTAACACACTATATATTTGCTAAATATATAAAAGGAGCAAACGTCGCTTTCAACTATTACAATTTACCTTTTCAACCCTAAACTTTTTAATATTTACAAGTTTTTTATATATCAAACTTTATTCGTTAAATATTAAGCAAATATGTAGCGAATTCGTTAATAAAAAAAATACCCTTGCGAAGAGCTCTAAATTACGAACAAAACGAGCCCAATATTGATATGCTTTTGACGTACGTACGATTTTCTAAAAAATGTTCAAGTTTGATTTATATATATATATATATATATATATATATATATACTACCTTATAATGTATTTAGAACATCTATATTTAGAAGTTTTAAAATGTTTAAGACCAAAAATATTTCTTTAATAGGAAAGATGCATACACATATAATTAAAAGCCTAGAAATTTAAGTGTCTTTAAAAAGTCTAGGTTGTTACAAGTATAGCTTTCAATGCTTGTAATTTTTTAAGAGTTACAAGAAAAGAAACATAGTGTACACCATTTTAATTCATATATTTTTCAGACTTACATGACAGTAAGCATAGTGTACACCACTTTAATGCACATATTAAAAGAAACACCACATTAATACTATTTAATGTAGTCAATTAATTAACTGGTCAATGAATACAATTAATACATTTATTAAAACACCCCTTACATAAGAAATACAAATTATCAAACATATTGTACAACCAGATTAAACGCAATTCCTGCATTAAATGTCACTAATATAAATAATAAAGCACATTATACAAATATTCAAACTCGAACGGGCAACGGGCCAAATGGGCTTGAGCCCGAACAGGTGCGGGCCAAACGGGCTCAAGCCCGAACGGGCATGGGCTAAACGAAATTCTTTATATCAGTAAATTTATTGTCAAAAAGAACATAATAAACTAAAATACATGATTCACCGAAAAATTTAATTTCAGGGTACCCGCCGCTGCAACGCGCGGGTACCCTGCTAGTATATATATATATATATATATATATATATATATATATATATATATATATATATATATATATATATATATATATATATATATATAAATCAAACTTGAACATTTTTTAGAAAATCGTACGTACGTCAAAAGCATATCAATATTGGGCTCGTTTTGTTCGTAATTTAGAGCTCTTCGCAAGGGTATTTTTTTTATTAACGAATTCGCTACATATTTGCTTAATATTTAACGAATAAAGTTTGATATATAAAAAACTTGTAAATATTAAAAAGTTTAGGGTTGAAAAGGTAAATTGTAATAGTTGAAAGCGACGTTTGCTCCTTTTATATATTTAGCAAATATATAGTGTGTTAAGAAATACATTTGTTTTTTTTTAATACTTCGGTGGGGCCCAAAATTTGTTGTTCGCTGCAAAGTTGCTTAGAGTTACATAAATTTATTTTGTTTGATATTGGGGTGGGCCCGTTAAAAGGTAATTCGCTGCAAGGGTGAAGTGATTTACTTTTTTTTTTTAATTTTTTATTTTATAAATGACGAGAACGTGACACGTATAGATTTTGGATTTCTGGTAGAGTTTGCAGCGAGATAAGTGGCCTTTCAGGGAACAAAAAAAAAAACCAGCCCTAAAAAAGGCAATACATTTGTGCAGAGACCTCTGCAGTAATTTTCGCTTATGTTTGTTCTCTCATCAGTTTTCTGATTCAACTGCCGTTTTCTCTTCTCCCCCTCACTTTTCTGTCAACTTTCCAGATTTTTTTTCACTATTTAGTCCATTTCAAGGGTCTTGTATTTTTGGCTTGTTCAATGACCAAATTTGAACATGTTTATTTCACCCCAAATCTTATACATATTTTAGGTGAACATATTTATTGCACCCCAAAACTTATACATACATACATACTCTATCAAAAAAAAAAAAACAAACTTATACATATATGTTTTGTAAGCAAAATGACTATTTTCTTTTCTAAATGTTTGCTTTAAGTACCAACTTCTTTAACCAATTCACTTTTTCAAGTAGTTTTTAACTACTAGACACATAGCCACGATAGGAATTCGGTAACTAAATTCATCTTCGTAAAATCATTAATTTTAAGCAGGACTTGAACCCACAACTATTTGGTTGAGAGCTTATCACATAACAAAAAGACACAAGCAATTTGGTCATATTATAGATAAATTAATAGTGGATAAAAACCGATCGATCACCTTGAGTTGCTGGCTCAAACCAACATCATCAAATCTTAACTCTAAAAAAGATTATCATAATCATCTCGTCTCGCTATTTAATTTTCGGCTAAAATTCTAACTAATAACTATTATGATCACCAAATCTTATCAGTATGCATGTTGAGACTTAAGACGATGCCAGCGTCGTTAGCTTCGTATTCAAATTCTGAAGAATAGAAAACCGGAGGCGGGGCAGTAACAAGTAGTTTGGTTCTAAAAGGAAAGAAAATGACTCATATTTTGTGTATAACTCTGATCAAGCCGTTTAGTGTTAGCTAACGCTCTGTTAGCGTTGTTAGTTAATAACTCCTTTAGGTTCGGCCCACTTGTTTAGGCCCGTCTTGCACTTATGTTAGGTTTGCTCATTTTCTATTTAATGTCTCTGTACTGTATTTAGTTAATTGGATCTGATAATATAGTTTTGAATATTCCTTTGATTTCTACATGGTATCAAGAGCTGCATTGAAAATTAATAAAAAGAAAAAGAAAAAAAAAAGACGGATGATTTAATTATTCGCTTTGGTGTCGCCGATGACTCTTGTCGTCAACTGTTGCATTGAGCGGGAGTAAAATTGATTGGTAATTAATCCCGCTCAATGCAACAGTTGACTACAAGATGGTTTCAGTATCAGTATTGAATTGAAAATTGGTGTTGGTGATTGATGTTATAGTCTTTAATCTCTGAAGAAACTGCTATCCGGTATTCTCTTGATTTCTACAAGCGTAAGTGAACTTGTAATTAAACTCCGAAGAAACTGTTATTCGAATCGTCGCTTCCGCCAACATGACGTGTCAGCACGGCATCGCCGTGAGCCGACAGTCGCTAAAAAAAATCACATTTCTTTCATATCTACGCCTATCCACTGCGATTGGCTGTCATCAAGGTCTTTATCATCGGTCTATGTTTAGCTTTATCTTTAATAGATATGGTTAGTTTGTTCGCCTAAAGACATTGCGATTTCTCAGCTTAAACTGAGAGAGAATATTAGATAATATTGTGTTAGTCGGTCCAAGAGAAAATATTAGATAATATTATGTTTGTTGGTCCAAGCACGATTACACACTTAAAAGTCTGTAAAGATTTCTATTTTTTCAACATGTACCTAAACTTGAAGAAAAATCCTTTGTGCAAATGGTTACAAAATGGGTAATGCATGTATTTTTGTTTGGTCCATTTTGTAATCTTTCTTTCTAACACGTTTTTGTTTCTATCACCCGAAAAAGAAAAAACTCACTGAGTTCATTTTTATGTTTTTGTTTATACCAGTTCCAAACAAATGAAGAACAAATTTACGGCAAAAAAACGGAGTAAATCAATAGTGTTTTCCTGGATCACTATAAAAATGTACTGTATTTGATATATATTAATATAAAATTGTCAACAGAGTTTATGACACTAGACATCATTAATCGTCACGACCAAACAAGCCCTGTTCAAATATATATGATTCTGACTCGATACTCAAAGCAAGACAAAATCACAAATCTTATAAAATCTCCAAAGACAGCCAGAGCCAAAATTTGGCCGTGTGTTTATGTTTTGTTAAGTCACTTTCTCTCTGTGCTTCATTTTTTTTATAGCATCATGTTCTGCTATTTCCGTGCGTTTTTAAACTAACGTAAGCGCTGTTCACGGGTCGATACCAAGCGTAGGTTAGCATGGGCTGATTTTAGTAAGATTAAAGTATAATATGTTTTATGGAAAACGATAAACATTACTTTAAGAAACTTTGCCGGATTTCTGCAGTGACTTGTCGGTGGTTTTGGCTGTGGTTTGTAAAAGGTGACAAGAAACAAATTGTTAAATAATGTTTTGGTCCCTAGAATACAAATATTTTATATTCCATCAACTTTGGCGTTTACTTTAATGCACTATGGTTATACTGTAGCATCTTTTTAACGATTATTTAAAGAGTAACTAGATTAATTTTTGAGCTAGTTAAGTTGGCATAACTGAGAAAAAAAGGTAACTGTTAAGTTTGTTCTCTAATCAGCATGCAGGAGGTAAATAACTCTTACTTCTGGTTTTACTTTGGTATGTCTTATAAACCACCAACATTAATAACAACAAACACTAATATCTAATCCAGCTGAAACGGAGTCATTAAAGGTTGCAGTGTTAATATCTACTTGAGGAAACGATTTCGACATGCGCAAAAGTACTTAGAGAGAGCCAAGTGTGTGGAACACTACCAATAACACTTATTGTAGTGTTACCTCAACACCACCTGATCAATTCCCTAATAATATACCAATAACTAAAACATTTTTTCTAACAAAAAAAAAAATAATAGTAACACTTACTGATACATGTAGGTCTCACAAAAAATACCGACACACTTACAAAAAAAGAAAAAAATAAATACCAACGTCACCGGCCATTGCAACAACGCAAGGATGAACGTCGCAATGATGGCACCGTCGCCGATGTACAAATGGTGGCACATTGGTTATTTTGGGTGGCGAATGGCGAGCAAAAGTACCTCATACCGTGCTCTCTTAATGACTATTGTATTTAAACTGATCTCAACCAAATTTAGACCTTTGCTGGTATCGATTACTATTATTATTTATCCATACTATTATAAAGAGTTTACGGTTTTCTTTGTCTTCTGGAAATGAGTCTAGCAATAAGTAACAGTGAATTACTCACACCAAAAGACTTGTGTCTCAATGATAACTCATGTTATGTAAGAAGCTTTTCAACTAAATGATTGTGTGTTTAAATTCTGCTTAGGACATGTGAGATAAATTTGTGGTGTAAACACGTGGAGATAGTTAAAATTTACGTTCTAAAAAAGTAAGGAATTACTCAATTGCTCTTTATTACATATATAATCTAACGAGTAAATTGCAAAAAAAACGTTCTTATTGTTAGGCGAAATTGCATGTTTCATCCGTATGATTCGAAAAGTGCAAGCGACATCTTGTGGGAAACCTTGGATCCAATTTTGTTCTTCCCTAAATTGAAATTACTAAAATACCCCTTGAGGGGTATTTTAAGGGGTATTTTAGTAATTTCAATTTAGAGAATGACGAAATCGAACCCAAAGTTTTCATACAAGAATGTCGCTTGCATTTTCCGAATTACACGGACAAAATATGCAATTTGACCAAACCACAAAGACGAGTTTTGAAATTTACTCTAACATAACCTCTAAACTTTTGTTATTTTTTCGGTTTAATACTCAAACTTATAATGCAATAGTTTTATTGATATAAAAAACTCATTTAATACCTTACACATTATATATGGAAGATTATAACATCCATTTTAAGTGTCGCATCAAGATCACAACAAAACATCAAGTGACTACCAAACATCAAAAAACACAAAGAAAATTATCAATTGTCATTATGTTAGTCCGAACTAGCCAAAATATTTATTATTATTATTATTATTATTATTATTATTATTATTAACTAACAAATTTACGTCATGTTGTACAAGTGACTCAACTAAAAATGGCACATATCCATCATACGGATCATCTATATTATTAGTTAACGCTAATCTAGCCAGCTCATGAGCGACTTTATTCCCATCACGTAGCACTAAAGACCAAGTACACGAATGGAATAAGAGGAGTAGCGTCGAATATGGAGGAATAAAGCTTTAATGTGATACAACACTTTGTTGTGTCTGAAAGCGTTAACAAGTATACTCGAATCTATTTCCAAAACAATCCTTGTAAAACCTTTGGCTTGCGCCACTTGAATAAACCCAAAGAATCGCTTTCGCCTCGGCTTCGAAAACCGGCATTGCAAATGCCAACTGTTTGCTTCCTGCTACCAATACTAAATCGTTTGTGGCATCTCATGACAAAGCCAATGCCTAATACATCATTGTTTCCTAAAACTCCAGCATCATAGTTGATTTTTATCAATCTGTAAGTTGGGGCAGACCAAGCTCGCGAGGGTGCATGATGAGAAGGTGTAAATGCTTTAGTAATTCGATAGGCTCGATTTTTTTTTAAAAACTGTTTACTTGACACAACAGGATTGCGTAAGTCTCATACTAGTAAATTCGATGATCCCTGAAGTTTAAGGACACTTGCTAAAATACTTTTTGTTTAAATTGATGTAAGCAAAACTAACGTGACACTTTGGGCCTTAACCTAAAGGTTTTTATTGCTCGTGATATAAACATAAACAAATTACCAAAATAAACCACTTTTATACCCCATTTTAATTAGGGAATATGATGCCTATTTTATAAAGTAGGCAAGTTACCTATTTTCCTTTGTAAAAAAGGGTAGGGACAGGGACTGAACTGTATCAGGGGCTTATTGCAGGGACTGAAATGTACATTTTGTAAACTTGTATATGTCTCATGTGAGGCTTATGGATGGTTTCGGGTTTGTTTTTGTTTTGTTTATTTTTGGATCCCGTCCCCTTTTATGTAGCTTGTTAATTAGGGTGAGATGTCTTGTTTTGTTTCTTGGTTTCGTTTGTAGTTCTTAATATATGTTGCCTTTCGAAAAAAAAAAAAAAAAATGTACATTTTGTAAACTTTTTTCAAAAAGAATGTAGGCAATTGCCTACATTTAAATGTAGGCATCATTTCCCCTTTTAATTATGAACCTTTTTTATTCACTTTACCAAAAATGGTCTAGGCACACCCCAAACCAAGAGGAGTACCTCAATCAAGCGCACATATGTATATCATTTTATGTTTCAACTTTAGAGTGCTCCTCAAAATGGTTCGGTGCTCTTCAACATTTTTTTTTGTTAGTTGCACACAAAAGACGGAGCACCTCATTTTTAGAGTGCTCCTTAACATTTTATTTGAAAAAGAGTGTTGGATTTTTTGCTTTATGTGAGGCGCACAAGAGAAGTCGGGAGTATTTGGTGTTTAGATGCTCCCGTTTGTCTTTATGTGAGGCGCAACAGGGGAGCACTTGGATTTTTTGTTTTGTCTTAGGCGCACAAGAGAAATCGAGAGCACTTGGTATTTTAGAATGCTCCTGAACATTTGATTTTGTAATTTTTTTTTTCTCATCTAAGACGCACAAGATAAGTCAAGAACACTTGATCGTTTAGAGTTCTCCTGAACATTTTATATTAAAAAGTCAAGCGCACCTAATCAAAATCCATAAATAAGCCTAACTAAATTATCATATATTTTGCCAGAGTCTAACATCTAATGATTAGTTTACCAAAGTTCATTTTGATTATTTTTTTGTGCTCCGTCCATTTTTGTATTTTGGTCTCTTAAATGATCCATTTAAGAAATTTTCTCTATAACCATTTATCGATTTCTGATATAACATTGACATTTATTTTTCAAACATCAAAGATAGTACTAAGTACAAAATAGATAGGCCCTCGTTTGAGAAAAAAAAGAAGAAAATGATTTTCGTTCGTTTGGTGGTAGAGTACACTTATTGGCCGTACAATTAAATAAAAGAAAGTAATAATGTGCTGCTCCCTATCATTTCACTTTAATGGATTAAACGTCTCTTCAAATAATGTTCTTTCTCTATTCACATTATTTCATTTAACTAGCACAATCTATATAATTAAATGTGACTAGCATTCATATTAATATGGAGTAGTACGTAACAAATTATACATGCAATATTTTACTTTATGTAAAAGAGCTAATACTATTGATTCGTCAAACCAACATTAATATGGGATTTATTGGACCGGTCTAGAGGCAGTGTGGCCTTAAATGTTGTGAGACTATAATGTAATCTATTTTTGGTCGAGCATTCAAATGTTTGTCAATAATTATTAACTTTGTTGGCAGGGGCGGATGTACATGTAGTTCAGGGGTAGCGACCGCTACCCCTGAACTTTTACCCGGTAGTGGAATTTTTGGCCATTTTTGGCTATTTTTTGGCGATTTCGTGACCCCTGAAACAAATTTTCGCTACCCCTAAACAAATTTTCGTATTTCGCTACCCCTAAACTTGGCTCCTAGTTCCGCCCCTGTTTGTTGGTGCATTTTAATATTTTGCTCTTAATGTAGTTACGGAACTGCATGTGTGATATCAAAAGTTAAGAGTGAGTTAACTAGTGAATGTCCTACAAACTTTAACTTTCAAGTTGTTGATGCAAATATTACATTGATAGCATTGGTTATGCACTGCATGTATGAGCTTTAGAGGATTTAGAAAGCTCAAGTAGCCACTTATTAAATGTGTTATTTAGTTTTTTCGAGATGTGATATCAAATTAGCTAACCTTGAAACCGTATATGTGCCTATGAGTAATAATTTACATCTCGAAAAAATGAATCAGATAACATAAAATTAGAGAAATGAAAACAATA
Organism: Artemisia argyi; assembly: GCA_030686995.1. Classification (NCBI taxonomy): domain Eukaryota; kingdom Viridiplantae; phylum Streptophyta; class Magnoliopsida; order Asterales; family Asteraceae; genus Artemisia; species Artemisia argyi. The sequence goes on along the minus strand of CM060691.1, from coordinate 10,806,335 downwards.
GAGAATTTTAATGAATTCTTGTGTTTGGTAACAACAAAGACTTGATATCATAAATAAGAAAGGAAACTATTTTTGTTAGAAAAAACAAAAGGAAGAAGAAAAAAAAAAAAAAGCTTGAAATAATTTACATAGCATATTGATACCATAAAAAAAATAAGACCCAAAATTAAATAAGAACACCTGCAAATAAGATACAAAACAATATGTCTAAATCAAAAATAATATGAAAAACAACTTTATCATGATAAAGTTCATGTTTGATTTAATTTAATTATTACTAGTTATAATACCCGCGCACGCGCGAGTTTTTTTTAAAATTTTTTTGAATCATATATTTTTATTTATTAAAAAACAAATAATTTAATCTTTATTTTGTTTGATTTATGATGTTTAATTATAGTTTTTTAGTATTAAAAATAATTATTTAAAAGTTTTAATCCTATTGTTAATTGCATCTTATCTATATTTTTTGTATTTATCTTCTACTTGTGTTATAGATAAATATAAAATGTTATCTAATAAAAAAATAATCTTTTTTTTTAAATAATATTATTACTAAATAAGGTATGGTTTAGTTTTTTTAAATGGAAAAGTCCCCACTTCGGGTTTTATTTTATTATATAAAAGATTAACAAAATCAAAATACAAAGTTATAAATTAGACTGTCTAAGTTAAGCAAGGATTCTAGCAAATTTGTAATATATACATGCTTTTGTAAATCCAAAATGATTTTTGATGATATAAAACATTCACGTAAATCTCTTTGTAACTAAATTACACATCATGATTTTTATTTTATTTTATTTTATTTTACATAATAGCCTCATTTCTCAAATTTTCCAACAAAAAATAGTGGAAATGAATTCACAATACTAATTCTCCATCAATTCTCTACAATTTTCAACATTTTTATTTTTCTAAGCTATCAAAGATAGGAATTTGATCCATTTTCATTTTTTCCATTCTCATTCCTCTCTATCAAACATCCCTTTTAAATTGGATGCAACTTTTGAAGTGGAACAAATACAAATGCATTTTTAAACAAAATATATCCATGTTTCTTATATATATCTATAAATTTTTTGCTAATCGTTTCTATTCACCTATCTCCCAAACAAAAAACATAAACACATAAAGATTTTATTGACAAGGCATGAAATTTTATAAAACAAAGCATGGTACAAAGAAACAAAGCAACGTACAAAGAAACAAAGCAAACACATTACAAAAACAACCAAATCCTAAAAGAATTGGAGAAGGCTCAAATGTGCAACACATAGAAATTTATGACGAGGAGAGTTATATTAAATACCAAACTTTTTTTACATGGGATGCATTAACCGCACCCTACCTATCATGGGGGTTCACCTATTTTAGTCAAAAAGTACAAGCATTAAAGCAGACAGTACAAGCGACGGCAGCAGTTTTGGTCAACACACCCTCTCTACAGGGAGGGTGTGGTTAACTCATGCCTTTTACATATCAAGAGATTTATCCCGATAATCCATCTAAAAAAAAATCAATGGTTGAGATTAAAAGCATTTTTATATTTCACTTATTTTTTATAATTTAAATATCTCTTAAACCGTTAATTGTTAAGCGAAAATAATTACACCATCGCGACGAGCATTTAATTATCTTTTTATAGACGGGCACTTTGATATACTTTCGACAAAAAAAAATTCGTTTTTTTCACGTTTTTTTTCGTGGCAAAAAAAATCATATATGATATTACATATCATATATGATATATCATATCATAATATCATATATGATATATCATATATGATATGTATATCATATATGATATTTTCGGTCACGAAAAAAAAAACGTGAAAAAAACGAAAAAATTTTTTTTGGCGAAAATATATCAAAGTGTCTTATCTATAAAAAGATAATTAAATGCTCGTCGTAACGGTATATTTTTTTCGCTTAACGATTAACGGTTTGAAAGATATTAATATTTGAAAAAAATGATAAAAGTGAGTTTTTAAATTGTTGGAATTAATCTCATCCATTAGATCAAATAAATATAAAGGGTGGAGATTAGTCACTTGGTATGTAAAAAAAAATTGGTTCTCAAATGATCTTAAATCAATTTATGACGCTTTAGGTTAAGTATTATATTCATTAAACCCACCACCTTTATGTCAGCGTCATCTTATCATTCAACACACTACCATAACTACCATCAAATAGGTGTAATGGTTACTATCAAACCAAATATATAAGAATACATCATTTTACACAAACACACCCCACAAACCAGGGTCGTCCCATTGATTTGGGGGGCCCGATGCGAAATCACAAATGAGAACCCCATAATCTAAGTCTTTCACTCTTTTTGTATGTGATCCAAAGTTTGTCTTCTATTTTTTGTATGTGACCCGATTCAACTTTGATAATATTTAACAAAGACAATAAAAATTCAAAACGTTTATATATAAAACTATAAATATTAATGGATGTATACTAAATTGGGGCCCCTTACAAAAGGGGGCCCAATGCGGTTGCACCACTTGTACATGCTAATCGTCCTCACTGCCGCAAACACATACAAAAAAAGTGGGAAAGAGCATGGTGGTCTGCACCACCAAACCATTGTCTAAATGGGGGATCGGTGACTAAAAGAGGAGTGCTATGGAGATAGCTCGTAATTGGTGGCACCACCAAGTGATTGATCGCTATCATAACGTCCAGTCTTAAAACTTAACAAAAAATAATTAAAAGAAAAAACCACAATCATAAACACATAAGGATCACATTTTACTTTTGTAAATTGATTTGTTTGTACTGTCTATGAATTATTTAATAGTTTGTTTTTAGTTTTGATTAGGATTATTTGAATGAAATGAATTTGTCTTACTCATCTTCGTTCTCAGGTTTTTAAAAAGAAAGAAAAATAAAAAGATGGGAAACTAAATTTTTTTGTGTTCTTCATTATTATTTTATGTTATTTTTAACAGAAAAGAAAGGAAACATAAATGAAATGACCGGAAAATCCCTAATATTTTTCTACAAAAACTTTTTGCCCAAATATGGGTAGATTTGGCCGAAACAAAACAACATCCAACCTATTGAGTATATAACGACCAATATAACATTTAATATTTACTCATACTCGACTCGTATTGTTAAATGAACATGTTTAAAAGGGCATAAATATAATTATGAATCTTTTTTTCAAACTCACGAACACAACATCATTTCACTCGTTAACATGAAATAAAAAATCAACTTTCTTTCGGTCTTTTATTTTCATTTCCCTACTTTACTCGACCCCACCTAAAAACTTAAAAATGCAGCGTTTAATGATCATTATTAAACTTTGACATAATAAAATAAGAACGTAAACAGATTAATATGAAACAAAAAGAAGCCATCCATATCTTACTAGCATTTTTCCTGTCCTTGTATTCTAGATTCTTTTCCAAAAGATAGATGCTTAATATACTAGTGGTGGGAGAATTAATGAATATATTTATCTTAACCAAAACATTAAATACTTACGCCTGTTTAGTTTATAAATGGGTTTGGGTTCGGATTCAAATTTGAAATTGGATTTATGAGGAATGAATATTAAGATAGAGTAAATATATTTTAATTAATATAATAATTAAATTGTATTTAAATATAATATTTTAATTAAAAAAAATGTTGTGAGAGAGGTACAATAGGTCCTACAGGATTTACATAAAACCCACCATGCTTGAGTGAAATGAAAAAGTAGCTGATCTCGCAGGTTTTAAAGTATTAATTTATCTACCAAACACCATTTATCATCTCCCATACTCAAATCCGAATCCCACACCCCTGAACCAAACGGGCCTTTAATGCCTTCATTAGACACAAGATATTAAAAAAATAGTTTTTTTAACTTGTGCTTAAGAGCATAAGTTAAGCACACAATAAGTATATGAGCTCTATGTACTTTTGATGTACTTATGGTGTGCTTAAGTTGTGCCTTACACACACGTTAAAAAAAAAATAATAAAAATAAAAAAAGCTAGAAAATAAATACAAAGTGAAGCTTCTTTTCTGCAACACCACCACCTACAAACACAAGCACATACACACACTTACTTCTGTATCTCTCTAGCTTAAAAGCAAACCTATTCTAGCTCATCTTCATCTTCAACAGTTTCTTTCTTAGAATATATTTTGAGTCAAAGTTTTCTTAATGTCTGTGCCACTTGAAGAGCATGACTACATAGGTTTATCAGATGCTTCAAGAAGCTCTGTTGAATCATCAAACATTTCATCAGATTCTGAGACAAACAATGTCCTTAACCTGAAAGCAACTGAGCTTAGTCTTGGGTTGCCTGGTTTTTCCAAGGATTTTGAGCCTGTTGCTGTTGCTAAGAACTTTATGCTAGGTGCTAAAAGAGGGTTTTGTGATGTTGGTTTTGAGAAAGTTCAAGGGCAAAATGGTAATTTGGTTGATGGTGTTGTTGTTAAGGTTGGTGAAGAGAAGAAGAAAGATGTTGTTCCTTCTGCTAAGTAAGTTTATTAAAGCCTGTTTTGTTGTTTAAATAGATTATTATATTCAGCTTATGGCTTATATGGTTACTTTTTGTGGCTTATTCTGAAAATTTTTGGGCTTATATAAGTTAATTATGATATAATGAACTTATATAAGCAGAAAAGTTTCAAAATAAGCCACAAAAAGTGAGCTTATGAAACATGAGCCCAAAACCATATAAGCCATAAGCTGGCTATATATATAAGCAGAAACAAACACTTCCTTAGCTTGTTTAAAGTTTGATTTGTTGTTTATATGAGTGTTTTCTTGTTTTTGTTTAAGGTTATATGTGCTTAAAATCCTAATATTGGAAAATTTTATTTTGTTTATTGAAACTTATATGTGCTTGAAGGCCTGCTCTTGGAAAACTTTAGCTCAAAAAAATTAGAATCTTGAGTGGTTTTGTGTTCTTTTCACATGAATCAACAGAGAACAAACTATTGGCTTTAGTTTTCTTTGACCCCTTTTATCATCTATAGGTATGTTTGGCTGAATTGGGGCTAAATTTCATGTTTATGTGACTTTTGTTTCTTGGAAGTTTTCTGTGTTTAAAAGCCCCAATTTTGGAGAATTTAGCTTTTGGTAAGAGTTGGAATCTTGAGTTGATATGTGATTTTTCTTATGATTTTCTCTTAATAAAACTAGATGCTGGTTTTGACCTTCAGTTTATAATGAATGTCCAAACTTCAGCTAAGCAAGTTTTCTAGAAATCCCTTTTAGGCTTTTATTGTCTGAATGCATATTTGTTGAATTAGGGGTTGATTTTCTACTATTATGCTTATTTGCTTGTTTTTCTTTAAAGGTATATTTGCTTAAACCATGAAAGTCAAAATATTGATTTGATTTGTATTTTTTTCTCTAAAAAAAAAATGAACCATCAAAGAAAAGCTTTGAGCTTTATCATGGGGAAATTTTGCTGTTTACCTGATGTTTTGAACTTGAAATTATGATTAAATGTTTGTTCAAAATTGTGTGAATTGGTTCAAGAACAGTTTTAATGGTTTATGTAACAGGGCACAAGTGGTAGGATGGCCACCTATTCGATCTTTCCGCAAGAACACAATGGCCACAAATGTATCTAAAAACGGGGATGCCCGCGAAGGTAGTTCAGGATCAGGAGGGTGTCTCTATGTTAAAGTGAGTATGGATGGTGCTCCATATTTAAGGAAGATTGATCTAAAGGTTTACCGAAACTATGCTGAACTTTCAAAGGCTCTTGAGAATATGTTCAGTTGCTTTACTCTTGGTATGTTTCTCTATTTTAGTATCTTTGAAGTTCAAAATGCAATATAGTTGTTAAATTTGATAAATTTCTTGATTTGTGGATTAGGTCAATGTACTTCTAATGGAATTCGAGGGCGTGAAGGGCTTAGCGAAAGTAACTTGAAGGACCTTCTTCATGGCTCTGAATGCGTATTAACTTATGAAGATAAAGACGGTGATTGGATGCTTGTTGGTGATGTTCCTTGGGAGTGAGTTCTTGCTCAAAATTTAACAGAATCCGTGTTCATTTATGATATAACAACCAATATCTAAATGTGTTTCTGATTTTGTAGGATGTTCATTGATTCATGCAAGAGATTAAGGATAATGAAAGGCTCTGAAGCAATCGGATTAGGTATGCAAAAATGCTTAGAACCAAATTCTTGCGTTTGCCGTAACTCTTGATAAGTTTTTGACATTATGTTTCACATGTGATTTCGAAGTAGTTTTTATGGATCTTTGTCCTTTGATATATGCGTATCTGTTGATTACAGCTCCAAGGTCAATGGATAAAGGCAAGAACAGAAACTAGAAGATGATCCCAATTAACACGAAAAATGGTTGTTCGGTTGAGTTTTGCATCTCCTCCACGAGTTGATATATGTGCTTCGATAATTTTGGTTGTAGTTTTTCTTATTTCATCTTCCTTAATGGCAGAATGTTTAGTCATAACTGGAAGGAACCATCCAGTTGTTTGTTGTGAACCACTTGACCTTTGTTAATGTAATTTGTAAATGGCTTTGTTCTCTCCTTCATCATTTGTTTCTGACTTTTTTGTTAGCATGTGCCACTTTCTAAAAATAATGGACTACTTGCTCCATTTTATCATTTTCAACGATATCTTTCTATTTCGGGTTCGATGTATCATTTTCAACAATACCTTTCTGTTTCGGGTTCAATGCATGCCAACACAGATGGCGCACGCAAGAAAGTCACCTTCAATTCATTATCAAATACGGGTTCAGTGTTCGCCGGCATGGATGGTGCCACGCAAGAAAGTGACCTTCACTTCATTATAGAATACAAGTGTGTGGTTTCTCGAGTAGGTTCATCTTCTCGCAAACAAGAAAGGGACCTGCACTCCATTCCGTAGTTTCTCGAGTAGCTTCAACTGTTCTCGCCTAACTATTTTTATCATTTGGAGTCTTGATCTAGTGATCAACAATTCAACATAACTATGAAACAGACTTTGCATATTCATTTTCACATATATTGGGTCCCATTCTGACTAATGTTTGTTGAGAGCCGCATGCATTGAATCTTTGACTACTGACTAGTCAAATGTTGACCAATTAATTACCCAATTTAAGCAGACCAGCATTGAAGCATAGCATTGTATCCTGTTTTGCTTAAAGATGCAGGCCCCATTTTTAGGTTAAAACAATATTCCAAGCTTCATAAAAAAAAAGAACCAATATAGCAAAAGAAAAGAGTTAGAACACTAATTGCTATTTGGATGTTGTAAGAGGTCGCGTGATATTGACATACACAGGAACAACGTATAAATGTTTGTTCTAAGACGTTAGTTTCTATGATTGTTTTGGAGATATCTGAACATACACCATTTGAGTATACCCGTTAAATACAGAACTCTCGAGTCTTGATAAGCCAAGTCTTTGAAACAAGCGGAATCGACCATCTTCTACTATAGGACTGGTTGCACGTGCTGGATCGTATCGTGTTTGATGAGTAAGTGATGGACCGGCAACTGGTGGAAGTTCCCAATATACATCAAGTATGGATTCCACAAACCTACTGTTTTGGAAATGCTCATTGTATGAAATCGGTTTGTTGCTGTGGTTAAAGTCGTCCCGCATATACCCTCTAACTCCCCACCATGCTTCTTCTGGCCCGCATAGTTCTTTTACGTCCACTGCCTTTTCCCAAAATTTCTTCCTTTTTGATCGTTGTCTGGCTTCATCACTATCTTTATAGCAGCTGTGACCACCTCCTAAATAAAAGATTATCAGCAGTCATAATCAATTATAATCATGTTAATAGTAATCATAACCAAAATAGTGAAGGTGGGACATTAATTCATAAACTAATGAAAGTTGATTTTGGGGTTTTTTTTTTTTTTTAATCTCAGATAGGTCAAGTAGGGTCGAGCAAAAATAAAAAACTAACTAGAAAGAGAGCCGCTCAAATGGGTCGAACGGGTCGAACGGGTCAAACGTATTATAAATCGCCCATGATGTATTTTGAGCATGCAACCTTCTATCACTTTATTCTAAGATAAATTCTATTATAGTAATGCCACAAGTATTTATCAATAAACTCAAAAAGAGACATAAGGTGTTTCCAGGTGAAGCCAACCCGACTTGTTTCGACACATACTAAACAGACCTGTTTCAACCTGTAACCCAACCCAAATATCTTGCCACCACTAAAATACAGTCGATGTTTTAAAAGGTTATTGCAAGATGAAAAGGTGGGATGATCACTGTAAGTGGAAATATAAAGTAGATAATAATGTCTAAAGCTGTACATAACACAAGTTACATACGAAAACCATTGTTTTAAAAACCAGTAAACTGAAATAGCCAGCAACAGACATTGTAATGGACGTAAAAAAAGCTAAACAAGACAAAGGGTGCATTGACCAGCTTGTCCCACCTTATATTTCTCCTAGTAAAATTATAAATTTATGTTTTCTGATTTGAATGCAAGCTTAAAAACACTTACTCATCTAGTTGACATAGGCTTCTTTTTCATAATCAGATTCTGAGTTATGCTCTATGCCTAAAACATGGCTATAAAAATTTGGTTTTGTAGGTGATGCTATACCACGCCTTTGTCAATAAACGCCACTTTCGAGCCTAAGGGTCAGAAGTGAGCCATACTGTTGAGACTTGACTCTTGAGAGTGTGCTAGGGCTAAAAGGAATAGCATAGCAACAATAAATAATAAAAAAAAGCAACTAGTGTAAAAGCATATTCAATAGAGACATGCTAGAAGGAGTCAGAGTTTGCTGCTGTGTACAACATAAGTATCAAAATCGACATATTTCCATGACAGTTGAGTAACCCACTTCAGACAGGGACACATTTTTTTATAAGGGAGCTCAGAAATGCAACCGGCTATGATCATATAGCTTGATGTAACACACTAACCTTGTATATAAGATTGATCACAAATCTGTCGAAGGGAATAATGATCACCAGTCCCGGTATCATAGTTGTCTTCGAATACAAGATGTGAGAAGCCAGCTTTAAGCGCCTGCTTAAGTCTGCATAAAAAAAATGTAATAAGAAACAAGAACACCTTATTTCCCACCAAACGACAAAGCCTAGAATCACATAAGCCAAAGAAGTATACTCATTATTAACAATGTGATTACCTTTTCAATTCATTCTGATGATCATCAAAGAATATAAGAACACGACTCAGATCAGTTATGCCATGTTTCTTCATTACAGTTGCCCAGTTAATTTTCCCGAAGTCAACAAAATCCTTTCCAGCAAAATACGTGCAGTTCCCATCAACATAAGCAGGCCCCTTCTTAAGGTATTTCTCAGGATGGCGGGGCGTAACTGAGATAATTTGGGTGTCAGGCATCGCTTGCCTTAAAACCCATGTTGAATGTCCCTTGAAAGCCCCACTCTCAATCATTAGGTCTGGTTTCAGCCATCGTGCCATGAACCAGAGTCCAAAGCTGTGGTCAAAACCCATCCCGAACATATTATTCTTGATGGGTCGTGTCTCGTATATTGGTACAAACTCTTCCAGACCTTTGAGCAAATCCTTAGTTGTCCATTCAACAGTTTTTCCATGTTTCGATCTGCCTTTTAAAAAGGATAAAAAATTAGAATTAAAAAACAGATAGATTGTTAGTCCATATTTCATAACCAAACTTGGCCTATACTTATCAAGAGTGTACTACTGCACTATGATTTTATAATTACTGTTCTGTACTTAACAATCTAGAGTTATACCATGAAAAAGGTGTATCAGAAGACGTATTCTAGAGCAGGGAACTGAGATAAACACTCCAAATAGATACATACGCGACTGTTAACATGGAGTTTTGAATCGGTGATTGGAAGCAAAACGAATAAGCAAATAAGCATAACCCAAAGGAAAATGAAAAACCAGGTAATAAATGTAAATGGCATATACTACTAAGCACATCTTCACCCAATAGACCGAGCACTAGAATCATAACCAACAGAATTCACCCTCATTAAATAGCTAAATTGCTAAAATAATAACGCTAAGCACCATGAGCCCATGGGACACATGATGATAACATCATAACACTATATTATGCCAGACTAAGACCAAGACTAATGCATGAACATGCAAGTGTTTATTGGCTATCTTTAAACTACTGGTGTGCCTTTTACTCATATGCATTGCTTATGCATATATTTGGTTGTGTAAAAAACATAATGCCTTGTACAATTATTCAAAATTCTAGCCACTTCTCAAATGTCAATTATAATTTGCCTATCAGGTTAACTTGGGCAGTGTCTAAGAAACCTTATTTAAAGAGCTTATGCCTATTCATATAAAACAGCTTATAAGCTTATTCTGTAGTGTCATCGCACAATGCAGAAGATAGTGTCTGGATGGACTTATCAACTTTTCAAATAAGCTACACCAAAACAGCTCACTGAAACAGTTAAATGAACTGAGAAAGGGACAAAACCTGAGAGGGTGTTTGGATTAGCCTATTTAAATGAGCTTGTTCTTATTAGCTTATTAATTTATGAGCTATATAAGTTCTTATAGCTAAGATCCTCCATTATAACTTCTATAAAACAGCTATGTAATTCAATTAAGCCATGAACAGTTTGGATACTCAAAACAGCTTGGGTTCGATAATGCAGGAAACTAATAAGCTATCTAGGTAAGCTTAGGCAAACACCCCCTTAATACTAAAGTGAATCACATCTAACTCATAAAAATTAAATCAAAACCTACATCTCAAGTTCTCAAACATAACTAAACAGCCTTTATCACAAATCTATCTACTTTAACATAATGTTTAGATTAGTTCATCAGCTTATTTCACATAAGCTAGTCCAAAATAGCTTATTAAAAAAAAGCCGATAAACCTAAGCTATTTAACTCTTCCAAACACTCTCAGCTAAATCAAAACACAGTACTTACATTCTGCTTATTAAATAAACTTCCACAAACATTATCTACATTTGAGTTTATAACCAAACTTACAGCAACTGTCTAACTTAACATCTCATCAACATACATCACAAATACATATATAATCAAAACGTACATCTCAAGTTTTCAGCCATAGCTATCTAACTAAACATCTCAGCAGCATTTATCACAAATCTACTTAAACTAAATACAATGAAGCGTTTAAAGGATAATGAAATAGCTTAATGAAACAACTTAAATAAGCTGATAAACCTTATCCATTACCCCCTATCCAAACACTCAAAATGCCTTCTACTATCGTTCAAAATGCTAGTCACTACTCACTCCTCAAATTTCAATTACATCTGCTTTCTATGTAAGCTAGGGGTGCCAGGAAACATTATAACAAAAACAACTTATTAGCTTATGAGGCATTGAAACGCAATGCAATACATAGCTTTTCGAATAACTAATTTCAAATAAGCTATTCCAAAGCATGAAAGCAGCTTAAATCAACTATTACACCTAAACATCTGATCAGCATTCATCACAAATTTAATTCAATCAAACGCATATAAACATTTAAATAAATTTAAACAGCACAAATATATACAACACTAATCCAGATCTAATAATTCTAAACCCTAACTGAGTAATAACTAACAAATAACTAAATAATATTTTGGGTAGCGTTTTGAACACACCTTTTCAAATATGACTTGAAGAAGCATTTAGCACTAGTGTTTACCTTCATTAATTTACACTTAATAATTACACATATTACCAAACGCTTTTATAAAATAAACAGCTACTTACTAACTGCTACTACCCTACTACTAACAACTACTACTACTAAAAACACATGCTACTACTTTCAATTTTTTTTTTTTTTTTTTTTTTTTAAATTATTTTAACGCAACTAATTATCTGACAATATACACTACCGCAGTACCGCTACTAGCCTACTACTAATTACTACGACTAGTTTTGCCAAACATACAACATCTCATTAACGCTACTTTTTTAAACAGCACTTAACTATTTCACAATATACACACCACATACTATCTCACATGTCCTAAGCAAGACTAGAACCCACAACCATTTGGTTGGGGAGCTACTCACACAAGAGGTGCCATTGGGACATAAGCCCTTTGGTAGTTACTACTAACTGCTACTACAACTTCTGGTACTACCGCTAACTACTACTAGTACTACCGCTAACTACTACTAACTGCTGCTACTACTACTAGTACTACAGCACATCTACCACTACTAATGGCTACTACTACTACTAGTACTACCGCTAACAGCACAGCTACTACTGCTCCTGTACTTTTATTTTATTATTTTTTGAACGCAACTAATTATCTCACAGTATATACTACCGCTACTACTACTACTACCACTACCAGCTACTACTTCCTGCTACTACGGCTTTCAACATACAATCATTCAACTCACTACACAAAACTAACTAAACAACTAACAGAACATATTCAACCAATCACAATGACATAAATCCAGATCTAATCAGGAGCTTACACCACGGAACACCTAACGCTCCAAAATCATCTTCAACTCCCTCCAATCCAAAATATCGCGCACGAGAAACTCGATCAAACGACGTTATCTCACTCACACATATCACATCGCGAGATTTTACCACAACAGACGATATTATAAACACGGTGATGATAACGAGAAGCAGAATGGGACAGGTGTAACCGGTTCGGGTCAAGTAGTTTGAGATCCGGTTAGTAAATGAGGGATATTTTCGTGTTTTGGATCCGTCGTCGTTTTGCGACGAGGAGTCGTCTTCGTCGCTGAGATGTGGAGCTCTCCGGAGAGATAGTGCGTTCAGCATTTTGAAATACACACAGTTAGTTCACTGTGTGAGTGTAAGCTGGCTTATCAGCTTATTTGTGTTTCGGCGTAAGTCTCGATTTTTCGGCTTATTTTGAAGAGTTATGGACTTATATAAGTTTATCGATAGGGCAACCAACTTGACCAATTTACTTTTTTATTGCAGACTTTACCAATGAACTTTTAAAATTTTTAGCCGACTTGAACCAAATATTTTTGGATAATACACACATCATTTCTATTTTCTTTTTTTAATTTCCACCGTGGATTTTTTGACAGCGTGGATGTTGACTCGTTGTGCGGTCAACATAAATAACAAATTTCCCCCAATTTCATTTCTATCAAAGCCTATTTTATTCAAACGTCTTTCGCTTATCAAATCCACACATCCAGCAGCTGAGTTACCTACACAACAATCTGTGGTAGGCAACCAAACTCTTGATGAAAAGACAAGCAGTGATGGAGAAGGCAAATCTGCAGATGATGGAAAAGGCAAGCAGATTGCTATGTACCTGTAGAAGAAAAAGCTTCAGAAGTGATTACACCAAAAAGAAGAAATAATCAAAAGTGGATGGAAATGTACTACACAACAGATGGTCAAAGAATTTATCACAAGAATCGTGGAAGATCAGAAAGGATCAAGAATATCCAGATGAGCAAGGCCTATAACTTTGATCAATTTGGCATAGGATCAGTTCCTGAAAATGCTTTTGATGTTTCTGACTCAGATTAGCTCTTGTCTTTGAGATGGATTAAGCAGCCTATACATCTCAAACATATGACCCCTGTACCAATCATTATCCAACTCTGGATCAAGCCAATCATAATACTTGCATTTCTTGGTTCCTGGTTTGTAGCTGTTAGGACAAACAAGAAAGTGTCTGCAAGGGTTATCTTCGGTCCAAAAAGTGAGTTTCATAAGTGGAAGATGGCATTTACACTCAGTTTCAACTGGTGCAAATGGGTTGGAATAGTTGGAAGAAGATGAAGACATGATGAGGAAGTGATTTGCAGGTTTTTTGGAAGAAGAAGAAGACAATGGGGGCTAGGGTTTCTTTTTAATCTATTAATAATACGTGGGTCGGGTTAAAAAAGGGTATAAAACTTGGGTAAAAAAGGGTCAACATCCACGCTGTCAAAAAATCAACGGTGGAAATTAAAAAAAGAAAATAGAAATGACGCGTGTATTATCCAAAAATATTTGGTTCAAGTCGGCTAAAATTTTAAAAGTTCATTGGTAAAGTCCGCAATAAAAAAGTAAATTGGTCAAGTTGGGACATTTTTGAAAGTAAGATGGTATTTTATAGCTTTTACCCATTTATATAAGCCCAAAAGTATCAAAATAAGCCGGAAAAAACTTAAACAAACACCCCTTAGAGAAATTAAGGGTTTTTGGATTACTTAAGTTAGCTGATATTTTATCCTATGTTCTCGAGTTTTACTTAAGAAAATAAAGAATATGAAGTTAAATAAGAAAGATTGTGTTTTCGAGTACTACTTTAAAAGAAAATTAAAAGGAAAAAGATTGGAAAATAAAAGTGATTTGGTTAATTGAAGTAAAATATTTTCTTTTAAAATTGGGTTGAAAATGTTAGTTAGTGCAAATATTACGATATTTAATCTATACAGTCTTGTTTGTTTTGATTGATGACAAACGTATAACTTGATACATAACGTAAAATGTACAAGTTACTCATAATCATATTTTGTCTCAACATCTCTCAACGTATCGAGTCATCGTATGCTACAACACAGGTTCGTACATATTTGTTATGTGGCATTATATTCAAACCCCTTAGAACGACTAAAATACTTTGGGAGTCTTTAAGTATTTAAGGTGTCAAAGTACATTTTAGGTGTTAAATAGAATAAGTGTCACATTAGGTGTCTAGATAATATTAGTAAGTTTACAATATATAAAAATGTGTCTTGTATCAACATAAGTACATAAAACATTTTTAGTAACTTACTAAATATTATATAGCTAGCTAATATATTTTTTTTATACAAGTAATTTACCTTTTTAAGTTAATATATACATTTGTCTAAATGTATTTTTCATAAAATGGAAAACTATATTTGAAAATTATCTTTATCAAAGATCATTTAAGATGTGTCATAGATTGTAGTTGACTTGTAAACATCTTTGAAAAATGACTTGGTTAAAGAGCTTGTAAGATGTGTCATAGTCCTTGTAAGTTGACTAGGAAACATATATGTCTTGTCTTATCAACATTTAGTTTCAAGTATATGCATATGTCTTGTCAATGTTGACTCTAATAGTAACCCATGGTTTTGGAACATGGTTTTGGAAAACTTCTTTACTTGTTTTGCCTATAAATAGAAGTTCATGTTTTACTTAGGATGTTGATGAAAAGATGAAAAAAACACACACACATAGATAAGTAGGAAACCATGTAGATCACCCTTTCTATAATGATCATAATGCTTCTAACATTTATCTTTGTTGTAAGCATATCATACTTCATGATCCACCAAGAAGGTTACAAGATCTTGAAGTCACCATTCATTCAAGCATTCCAACATATGAAGATTCAAGATTACTTGTCATCCTCAATGATTGAAGACTTCTTATTCAAGAAGTTCATGTAGATTAGTCATTCATATCCATTAGACTTTTATGTCTTGGATCATCATTGTATCATCACAATATAGATTAGATTGTTTATGTGTTTGTGCCATAAAACACAAGGTTTTTATGTTGGGCCACAAAACATAGCGGGAGTGGTTGTACCCTTGGTAAAGAACTCGACATCTAGCTTAGTGTCGGAAATATTGTATAGGCGACGATGGGAGTGGTTGTACCCTTGTAAAAGAACTCGACATCTAGCTTAGTGTCGGTAATCTTGTAAGCGACGTGTAAGGTTTTCTCCGCCGAGAAGGGAGGTTGTTGATCTAGTGAAGTAACTCTCGAGTTGGGTACTCGAGGAGTAGAGTATGGCGGAGAGGAAATCCTCGTGTTCGGTTTGCACTTTCCTTTTACTTATTTCTTTTCTATATTGTTTGCATTATGTGATTGTTTGTGTTGTGACTTGTTGTTTATGCTTGTGTGATAACTTGGCTTTAGTTTATGCTAGTCATAAACTACACTTAACATATTTCATATTAGAACAAGCTAAGAATGGATATTTGATACAACAAGTAATAAAGTTTTTAAACGGTAACGTATTCACCCCCCCCCCCCCTCTACGTTTTCACAATTGGCATAAGAGCTTCGTAGCTCTTATTTTCAAAACAAATGGTTTTTAAAATGGAGCACGATCCATGTATCAAATTACCATTGAAGCGGAATATAATATGAAAAATGTTTCGTTAAGTATACTTAGAAATTTTGCGGTTAAATATTACTTTGTATACAAGCTTGAAGGTGTCCTTGAAAAATAAAAGAAAACATTTCTTAAAATTTGTAAATGTCAAATTATATGCTTAAAGCTAATTTACGAAAACTACAGTTTTAAAATGAGCGTTTTGGATAACTACAAATTTAGTTGAAAAATCACGTTCGTAAATGTTTAGATAAGTCACATAAGTAGAAATGTTGTTAAATATATGTTTTATATGTTTACTATCAAATCTAGTAAGTCCTACACGTTTTCTTTATGTCAAAATATCAGTTTTAGTGAATCTGTCATCAGACCCCGCGGAACCCTCACCCTCAATGGGCGGAACCCTCAAAAAGGTTCCTTGAAATCCATCAGTTCAGTGACAGTTTTTGTCCAACTTCAATAATTCATAACTAATTAACCGTAAGTTCGTAGGAGTCGCGCCACCTATCAATTTGAAGGTAATTGTGTCTACTTTCTTTTAAAAATGATGTTATGGCCTAAATATAAACAGAAGTCAAAAGATTAAACCAAATACTTTAATGTGTTCAAAATATCAAGTTTCGTTTTGACGTAGAAACTCAAACTTTTGAGTTAGGCAATATAAGTTAGTATCCTTTGAACATTGACATTATTTTCTTTAAAACTAAAGAATTTTGTGATATTCATATATACAAAGGAAACTAATCAAGCTTGGCATACATCGTCATATTTAAACGCAAAGTGACGAAAAGTATATTTCTTTTTATGTTATGCTAAATGACTACTTGTTTTAGTTGTATGCATATGTGGTATTTGCTTATTGAAAGTTGTGATTGCACTTGTTTATTTGTGATTCATGAGTGTCAATCTTGTCATGATATTCATTGCTTGTTTGTCTAATTCATGTTTATACCCAATATGATATTTGCTAGATTGTGTGTACTAAATTGAAAATTTGTGTTTGTATTGCTTATTGATTTAGATATTCTTCCTTGCATATGTTATGTGATTATTTTGCATAATTCACTTAGGAATGAGAATTAAGTAATACTAATTAAATATCTTGGAATATGGTCACGCGTCTAAATGAGTCACTACATTTTTAAACATGTAGTATTCTTGTAAAATGATGTTTGATATTCATGCTTCTACAATGATGTTTAATGAATGTGTTGTGCTATAAGATAGAAACTCATCTTAGATTGATCATGCAAACTAACCGTATCATGTTTGGATGATAACACTTTGTTGTTATCAATTTTCCATGTTTGGCTCATAATCCTCGGCTTAATCTATATGCTAACATGTGTTAGAATATATGTTTTTAGTTTTAATCTTTCACATCTAATTAGGTGCATATGTTCCAAGTATTATTAGGATACTTGAACGGGTTTCGGGAGTCAATAAATGTCCACTATTAAGGAGTGTTTGGCACTACTTGAAATTTGAACAATTTGGTAGTTAAACAATGTGTTTCATGGATATATGTTCTTCTAGGATCTTTTGTTATCTTTAGACATTGTCTTGTACTAACGGATATGCAGGTAGAGAACATTTGGGATGTTGTCAAATTTTCTAGTTTATGGATATTTCACTAAGTATAATGAAATTCGCTAGCCCCCGGTCAAAGTCTAACGGTTAGAGTTTTTCTATATCCAACTTTTGCATTTCCTAATCAGTACTATATTTAAGTTTTGTTTTTAGGAGTTTTCGAAAAATTTGAAATTCGTCTCGAGGCTCGAAATAGTGGACTGCTTCATTTCTGGTGTCTGGCGGATCAGGCGGAACCTTCAAAAGGGTTCCGCCAGTGCATTTTCTGGGCAACCCAGAAATAGCCCAACGGAACACACGGAACCCTCAAAAGGGTTCCGCCAGTCATGCAGATTTCTTTTTAAATTTTCATTTAAGACCCTCACTCAAGATCACTCACTTTCATCTCTAGGATTCTTCTCACTAATGTTCACTCATATTAGGATTAGGACTTATCACTTGCACCTATAGGATAATCATCTATAATAATACTTTCTAAATTTCGCAAGAATGATCCAAGTTACCTTTCTCCATAAAGGAAGGAATCCAAAAACTTGTTCCTTGTAATCCTCGAGCCATTGAGTATTTGTGATCACTACACACACTCACAACATTCTTTCATCCTTAACTCATCCTTCAAGACGATAAAGATTTACATCAAGTCATAACTTACTCTTAAGTTATAGATGTATTATCGAGTCTTGTTATCCTTTTATGCTATCCATTCTCAACTAAGTAGGATTGACAACTTAAGTATTTCGTTCAAAATATTCAAGTAAACTTGACTTACTACCGTAGTCATTAAAAGTCATATCCGAAAAATCAACACCCAAGTATTTTAACAATGTTTGTTAAAACACTCATCACAACTTGAACACTCATCATAGTACTCTCCCAATCAATAGGAACAAAAACAAATGTCAATAGGTTTTCATCCTTAAACATTTAGCACTTAAGTTCACTTGTTCTTTCACCATCATCTCATCACATTCACCTTGTGATATATCTCAACCCATAAGCTTCACAAACATGAGCAAAACTTCAAGCACCTCACCCGCCAGTTGTACCAACCAATAGATCAGAACAAATTAGGATTCATCCTTCTTCACTTTCTACATCTATGAAACTTAAGTACTTCCTTAGCACAACAAAGCTCCACATCACCACATCCTTCTTTGGACACACTAGTAGAGCTACCACCTAGATAAACCAATCCACCATCCTTACCTTCATTTGAATCCATTGAGTGCATTGCTAAAAAAGCCCTTTGTCTAAACACTCATTTAACAAACTCAACCATACTTTACCACCTATAGGATTAGAACTTTCACCATCAAATGAGCATGAAGCGCACATTTAATTACACTAGGTTTAAGTAGTTCCGCCTTCACAAGTTATCAAAGTATTGATAATACTTTTAACTTCTGCACATGTTTCATTAAACTTCAAATTAACATTTTAACAACATATGTTAAAAAGCAATCTCAAAGCCAACCTCATACACCCTGAGCAACAATGACTCTTGAGGAGTATACATAAGAAACTCGAGTGAATTCCTCTAGTCATCATCTAGTGATTATAATCTTGAGACCAAGTATATTTAGGATAGGACTATCCGATTCAAACACTTTGGCTTCATATCTTCATTTAGTAAAACATGATGTCTTGAAAGACATTATGCCTAAGAAATCATGCGTCAAGTTTTCATCATTAAAAGGATATTGTATATCCTATGCGTCATTCTCTCATTGAACATGAACGGTTGTGTTACATGAGATTTCATTATACCCCATTGGGTTAATGATCTTAAATCAACATCTGCAAGTTCTAGGATCTAGATCCTCCTCATCATCTCGTCATTCTTGTTTTCATAAGCATGGTGACTTTATTCCACGTGATAATCTTACTTATTGAAAGACACCATATGTGTCTATTTTCTTTTAAGCATTCATCATAACCAAACCTTACTCATAATCTAGTTCAAACCTTGTGCACATCCACGGTTAATCCTACATATCTCTAGAGCATACACAAGATCTATTGAAGTTGGTAATTTCACTTAGATTCTTGTTCTAAAGAGCTTTCTTAAGAACGTTCTTAACATATTCCATTTTCACACACTAACATATCTCTTGGTCTTTGATGATCAAATCACTCTCATAACCTTTCATCACTCAAACCTTAAACCACCAATGTGACCTGAAAAACCAAGTTATCCTTTGTTCTATCAATATCGAGTCGTCCACCATTTCCATCCCCTCAAAGAAACCAAGAGTCAATATCATACACCTAGTCATCTTCACAAGAAGATTCCACCATGTAACCAAACAAGTGTGTCATCCCCACTACAACCTAACCCATTAAGGTTAAACCATATTTCATGATACATAAACTTATATTCACCCTTGTGTCGCTCTTTGAAACAAAGGGCAACTGTTATATCCATACACTCATTGTCATAGTTGTCTATGTAGTCGAAAGTCAAGTGAATTTCATTATGAAATGCGTCTTTTCCACTTTCTAGCAAGTGAAGAACACAAAGAAGATATCCAAGCTTCAAGTGTTGTCAAGTCATCATCACCTCATTTCACACATTCACCTTCAGTCGTCAACCAACAAAACACCTCAAAATTCCATGATTCCCAATCATCCATTAATGATTACCCACATTCACAAAGAGTCTCCTAACCTCAATCCTCAAGATCACTCATCGTCACCTCCATACCAATATTCTAATCCTTTCCACCTCCTTTGAGAAAACCACATGCCTCTTCATGCGATCATCTCGCATTGATAGAAAAGAGCTACATGACTTCAAGGATAAAGTTCTTTGTATGCTAATCAACATCCCTAAAAACTTCAAAATCATTCAATTTCACAAAGCTCATCGCTTTCACTAAGATAATCGCTTACATTAACCTACAACCTCCTAAACACTTCATCATAATTCTTTATATGATGCATTACACAATATGTTGGATGTCCACCTATTGAGGAGGAGAGAAATTCATTCACATATTTGTATTTTGTCAAATTGTATTCAAAGAACATCTACTCATGTTTCTTACACCCTAAAATACCAACACATAGGTACACTTCATTTAGTTAAAGTCGGTTCACAAAACCATAAGTGCTTCAAGCCTTTGACTTTTTCTCCTTTTAATAGTTCAAGCCTATTTCACCCCCAATACCTCATCAAGTGAAAAACACATCATATGTTCGACAAAGTTCTTCATCTCCACAACCAACAACCAATGGAGTCTAGGATTATACTCAAAACTAGGACTTCACAACTTCATTGTCTAGAACACCATCATAGGATCTCATCCTTTTTTTTCCTCGACACATATCATGCACGTCATTGTAAGTGCAAACGATATTTTAATCAAACTCTCATTCTCAACACGTTGGTCTAATCAACACTCTCGCATCTTATGATGTCATTCTCATCCTCATATAGGTGTTTAGTATTTTTAGTACTCTTTTCATGTGAACTCTTGTTCATAGGTGCTTATTGTTATCACTTCCTTTCAATTCCATTCAAGCATGCATTATGGCAAGATACATCATCTTTGGTAGATGATAAAATCATATTCGTTGCTTATCTCTCAAGTTGTGAATTATAGGATTGCATGAGTCAATATGTTCTATCCTTATCTTTCGATATAGCATTTGCTATACACATGAGTTTCCAATGGTAAGCGTGTTTTCAAGTCTAATTTTTATAGTTCCTAATCAGATATGAGTTATATTTGTGTTTTTAGGAGTTGTTGAAAAATTTAAAAATCGTCTCGGCACTTAAAATATCGGACTGCCTCATTTTTGGGAACTGGCGGATTAGGCGGAACCTTCACGAAGGTTCCGCCAGTGCAATTTTATGGAAACCCAGAAATGGCCCAGCGGATCAGACGGAACCCTCACAAGGGTTCCGCCCGTGTTATCGCAAGGTTCCGCCAGACCACCTGCAAATCTTTTTTTTTTTTCTATTTTTCAAAATTTCGACTACCACACTTCTTCAAAACAACCCTTTAGGTGAGAAACTCATTCCTTGTTAGTTTATAACATCATTAGAAGCATCTCATCCTCATGTTTTCTCTCTAGGCATTGTTTTGTAGGTTTCTATCATATTATATTCACGTTTTTATTGTAATTCTTATTAGAAGAATACAACTTATTTTTCTTATGATTGTTTTTCTTTCTACAAGAATGCACCTCATGAGATCTTTGATATCATGGGTGTCTTCCTTGAGTTGCTTATATCATTATATATATATATATATATATATATATATATATATATATATATATATATATATATATATATATATATATATATATATATATATATATATACTACTTTATAAAGCATTTGGGACATGCTATAAATAGAAGGCTTAAAAATTCAGATTCAACAAACTACTTATAATGGAAATACTTGTCTTAATTTTGCTATTAAAAATTCTGCTTAAAAATTCAGCTATTACTTTTGAAAATGTGTTAGTTACTGGAAATTAAATATAGGTCATTAAGTCCATTGACTTGTAACAGGGCTTGTAACGGCCCATTTACACATTAGTAATAGGCTTCCGATATTAAAATTACAAATTAAGATACATACAGGGATATAAAAACCCCCAAATAAACACACATCAGACCATTTCATTTTCATCTCTCCTTGCTCAAAAACCTAAATAAACACTCTTCTCCTAGATAACAACCGCCGCTGCCACCACCGCCAACGACATGTGTCGGCAACACCATTCCTTGACATGGTCTAGGTGGCCGGTTTTCGCCGGTTGTTTTGGATTCGGTAGTTTTGGCTGGCGGTTTTGGTTTCAAACTTGAACCGGGTTGTTACTTCCTGATATGCGATGGTAGTTTCGTGGTAGGATTATTTTTGCTAGATCTAATGTTAGATCTATAAAACCCCACACCAGCCAACACACAAAAGCATACACCCACCACCAGCACTTGCATATCACTCTAAAACACAAACTAACCTATCATCTCTATCCTTTCATACACACTAAACATCTTTTGAAATCGGCACATAGATGTTACCTCAAAAATATTTTTGCTGATATATAATGTTATGAATCTGTTTGAGTTTAATAATGGTTTATAAGTCAAATAATGTAATTTGAGCTCAATAGCCATTGTCATACTTTTAACAAAGACCAAGAAGAAGTTGTGACATGTCAAGCATTAGCTATATGGTATTTTCTGATTGTTGAGTTTAATTAATATTGGATGTTCATATTTTATTTTTTGTTTAGTCATCTAGATGAAAATATTTCGTCAATATGAACTCCTCTCCGTAACATGCGAAGGCGTTTAAAAATTGTTTAATTGTGAGTATGACTTATCAATTGAGGAGTAAGTTTGCACTGTAATTAGTTGGATAATAGGACTACCTCTTGGTTAAGAACATAACTTCAATAAATTTGACAATAAGTTGACAACTGACGGTTGGACTTTCGATAGGAGACTGGCCAATAAATGAAAACATATATTGGACGAAATTTCAAAAGCCTAGAGTGACAATTTTCGAAAAGGATTTTATGCAATTTTGAATGCAGCCACTGAAGTTAAAGTAATTCTCAAATTTACATTAAATGGTAATGGCCAATAAATTTTAAGTTTTGGTACATTACTTTGTAAAAATGTAAGTCGCATGGAAACTGAAAAAAGGTTTGAAAATATTCCTATATGACAGCAAACATAACTCGCACTATAAGCTATTGCGCGAGATGACAAGCCAAAGTGCCAAACTATAACAACTGATGAACTATTTGAATGTAGTTATGATGGTTTGTCTAAACACGCAAAAAAGGGATGCACACATACACAAACAAAAGTTACTTCTGATTCATAGGTACATCTATTAATGCTACAGTATTACAGTAATCGTTTACTAAAAATTAAAACAATTCCATAAGAAAATAAACTCTCACACACATATATTGACTTTATCATCATTTAAAAAATGCTTCGCATTACATTTATCATCTTATAAACCAATGGTCGAGTACTTATTAACTCCATGAAACTATCTACATTCGTCACAAAAAATTTATAATCAGAAAATATTAGTCGCGAGAAATTTTAGTTAGAGGGTACCCGCCGCCGCAACGCGCGGGTACCCTGCTAGTATATATATATATATATATATATATATATATATATATATATATATATATATATATATATATATATATATATATATATATATATATATATGCATCTTATTTTTCTTTGAGATGAAATATATTGCATTAACTCTTTCATTGTAGGTTCACCATTATATATGATCAATCGTATATAGCATACTCATCTAAGGATGAAGTTTTACATCGATTATTTTTCTTCTTTTATTTTAGGTGCTTCTTGAGACCTTCGAACAAGGAGGAATCTCCATCAAGCACTCATGATGCATCGTCTATACACTTTTTTGTATACGACACGTTTGTCTAAAGACAAAGCTTATATTATACTAATTTTTGTTTTGTAGGATTCTTCATCCTTGCATCATATACGTTGGTACCCTAGCAACGGGGAGTATTGATCAAGAGGGAGTCGATCATACACTAACCTTTGTTTCTTTTGTAGCTTTCTTATCCTTGCATCATATACGTTGGTACCCTAGCAACGGGGAGTATTGATCAAGGGGGAGTTAATCATGCACTAACCTTTGTTTTTGTAGCTTTCTTATTTCTTGTGTCATATACGTTGGGACCCTAGCAACGGGGAGTATTGATCAAGGGGGAGCTACAATCTAGGGGAAGCATGCACACATTTATCTTTATTCTCATTTTTCGACACACTTTTGTGTTTCGACAAAAAGAAGGAGATAAGTCAACATAGTCCAACATGCATTTTATTCATCATGCATTTTTCGTATAATTTTTATGTTGCACAACACTAATCTTGATGTAGGTCAAGGAACTTAATTTGATCCATGGATCCGCTAACAACCTAAGGGATGCAACAACCTTAGGAAATTGGAGTTGAAGAATTAACTTCACTAGGGATGATGCAAGCTCGCCATTTCGGGGAGAAATTAAGTTAACTCCAAGGACACACCCCTTTTTGTTTCGACAAAAGGGGGAGAAGAGTGTAAACGGAGAAGGAAATGTAGAAGGTGTGTTGCGGATACAAGTAAGTAATACAGACACAAGTAACTTTTTACATTTTACGTTCTATCACGTTTACATATTTTGTCATCATCAAAAGGGGGAGATTGTTAGTGCAAATATTACGATATTTAATCTATACAGTCTCGTTTGTTTTGATTGACGACAAACATGTAACTTGATACATAACGTAAAATGTACAAGTTACTTGTAATCATATTTTGTCTCAACATCTCTCAACGTCTCGAGTCATCGTATGCTACAACACAGGTTCGTACATGTTTGTTATGTGGCATTATGATCAAACCCCTTAGAATGACTAAAATACTTTAGGAGTCTTTAAGTATTTTAGGTGTCAAAGTACATTTTAGGTGTTAAATAGAATAAGTGTCACATTAGGTGTCTAGATAATATTAGTAAGTTTACAATATATAAATATCAACATAAGTACATAAAACATTTTTAGTAACTTACTAAATATTATATAGCTAGCTAATTTTTTTTATACAAGTAATTTACCTTTTTAAGTTAATATATACATTTGTCTAAATGTATTTTTTATAAAATGAAAAACTATATTTGGAAATTATCTTTGTCAAAGATCATTTAAGATGTGTCATAGATTGTAGTTGACTTGGAAACATCTTTGGAAAATGACTTGGTCAAAGAGCTTGTAAGATGTGTCATAGTCCTTGTAAGTTGACTAGGAAACATATATGTCTTGTCTTGTCAACATTTAGTTTCAAGTATATGCATATGTCTTGTCAATGTTGTCTCTAATAGTAACCCATAGTTTTGGAACATGGTTTATAGAACATGGTTTTGGAAAACTTCTTTACTTGTTTTGCCTATAAATAGTAGTTCATGTTTTACTTAGGATGTTGATGAAAAGATGAAAAACACACACACACATAGATAAGTAGGAAACTATGTAGATCACCCTTTCTATAATGATCATAATGCTTCTAACATTCATCTTTGTTGTAAGCATATCATACTTCATGATCCACCAAGAAGGTTACAAGATCTTGAAGTCATCATTCATTCAAGCATTCCAACATATGAAGATTCAAGGTTACTTGACATCCTCAATGATTGAAGACTTCTTATTCAAGAAGTTCATGTAGATTAGTCATTCATATCCATTCGACTTTTATGTCTTGGATCATCATTGTATCATCACAATATAGATTAGATTGTTTATGTGTTTGTGCCATAAAACACAAGGTTTTTATGTTGGGCCATGATGCGTGGGAATCGCAACAGGCTTTACCTCTCGAGGGATCTCAAGAAGCTTACAACCCCCACCAGGCAGTGTACCTGATCGTTGTAGTATAGTATAGTGACAAGTACCGGGGGATTGATCGTTCAGCTTAGGAATAGTGTCGCTAGGATTAGAAAGCCTAATTACTAGTTCTAAAGATGAGGGATGATTATTTTTGTGTTTTTATATTTTTTAGAAAGCAAGTAAAATCTCGGGGTTTGAAAGAGTGGGCGGAATTAGTTGCTATTCAACTAACCCAAAACTAAGATGCAATCAAAATAAAATAATAAAAATGAAAATAAACTAATTATACTAAGGTTGTGAGCAGTAATTGGAGAAAATGTGTTTACTTAGATTTCATTACTCCCTAGATATCTTTTACACGTTAATTACTTGTTATAATTGCATGGATGACGGATCGTATTCCTTAATACCATTCATGGGGTGGCATACATAACTCCCCAATTCTATGAGCTCTTATCTCCTCCTACACCATGCCCAGCACAACTATAGGGATTGTAAACAGTGGCTCATGCATTAAATACAACCAATAAAGACCTAGTACGCCTCGGTTCATGTTTCTTAAGACGTTCAAGCATGTTACCATTTGGAGATCTGCCAGTTTTCTTAAGCCTAACATATAAATCATTCATCCAAGAACAAGAATAAACAAGTAATCAACACATAATCAATATCTAGGTTTCATTAGATCTAAGCAAACACAATAGAGATCTAGCCTAGCATAATGAAATTGAGACAAGAACAAGATATAGACAACCAACACATAGACATATTGATTAAATTAGAAGAACACTTATCTCAATTACAATGCAAGGTATCAAGGGTTTGGAACCTGGTGAGTGCTTATTTACTCACCATTTTATGGCCAATTACCTACCCAAAACGACTTTTTAAGCTAACAAATGCCAAGAAAACATTTGTTTTTGTGTTTGTGATATGCAGGTACGGATATTTTACAAAATGACGGAAATCACACGAAAACCGGTAAAACCGAGCACGAGAGTTGAAGATGGTAAAAAAAGTCAAAGCCGGGAATCCAAGAATCAGTTTCAGTCCTCTATCTACTCAGACTTGGCAAGAATAGTCCCTGGAATATATTTTTGAAGAATGGCAGAATTTACCCTTGGATTATCAAAAGTTACATTTATGGTCCTTGTAATTTTCAATACTAAAAATCTGAGTTATTAAATTCTGGTCCATAAAATTTGAGTCCATTCACTCATTTACCTCACAAGCCCACTCCACAAAAATACCCAAAGCCTGGTCCAGAATTATAACCCAAGCCCAATCCCTTTTGGTCAATCTCGGTCAAACGCACAATTAATAAAAACCAAACGCGCTTTCAATTTCCCCCAATTCATAAATTACCCACAATCCCAGAAGAGTTACTATTACATGAACCCTAGTTACTGTACCCACCCTTAATTACCACAATTAAGGGTAATTTGGTACAATCATTGGGCTTCTAGATGGTCAGGATGATGTCAGATGTGTGTCAGAGCAAACAAACACACGAGGGGGATAACGTGGCATAGTCTGATTTGCTGAGACGCGTCATAGATATATGATCGAAGGGCTGTAATTGATGGGACGTGATCTAAGGGCTGAAGTATGAAGAGAAGAAGCACAGATAGTTGTGGATTGCCAGCATGGCAATCACACTCCCCTCACTCACTCCTCTCCTATATAAAGAGGTGTTTAGAAGCTTATTAGTAGTAGAAATTTAGGTATTGTTATGCTGTCGAATTTATTTTAGAATTGTTTCAGTTAAATTTCATCTCACATCTTGTAATTCATTTTCATATTAATAAAAGTTTAGTTCATTTTCCTTTTATCCTGTTTCAATTTCTTATACAGTTTAGCCTGTTAGCTTATTGATTTACATGTTTGGATTTAAATCCTAATTTGAAAGTTTGCTTTTAAGTTTAGTTTAGTTTTTATAAACTCAGAATTATATATCAGTTTCAAAAATATATTCATAAAAATTATAAATAAAAATCAGATAAATAAAAAAAATGTTTCAAATATTTGTTTAGAGTTTGAAGATAAGCTGTTTTAGCTTATAATAAGTATATTCAAACTTTCATAGTTTGTTGTATACTTATACTATTTCATTGGGTAAAAGTTGATCAAAGTCAACTATAGTCAAAGGATATTTGGAATCTGAGTTTGCTGAGGTGTTTTGGATAGACTGATACAGAAGCTAAGAACTCAGCCTATCAAAAGATAGGCTAGCATAGTGAGCCCCCTCTGTTCTAGCTGAGGGGGAAGGATTTGGTAAACTTTTGAATTCTTATTTTCAGTAGTAACTTTTTCTTTGAACTTGTTGTTTGATAGTAGAACTGTGTAATTGATTGATTCTGAGTAGTATTGTTGATTTGAGTATTCTGTCATTTTGTTGTTCTGAGTTTGATTTGGCTTGGTTTAGAGTAACTGTTCCATTAGTTTTCATTGTATTATAAGCTGCATAGATTTAAATGCTTAGTGATTGATTTTATCTGATCATCTATCATAATTGAATCTGTGTTTTTGGTTTGCTGATAGCTTTCATTGGAATAGGTTGTTATAATTGCTAAACTTAGTGATTTGATAGCTTAGAGAATCAGTTGTATTGAGATTTGCATAGTTGATCAAGTAGTCATAATTTTATAAGAGTTAACTGTTAGATACAATAGAATTTGAGATAATTAGCTTTGCTGTGATTTAGACTTGTTGAATTGGATTTGTGGAAAAGTGTTTTGTTTAGTAAATCATGGAATCTCAGTTGATATTGTCTAATCTAGAGGTGTTTGGAACTGCATAATTCTGAGTTAGCATTACATTTTGAGGTGGTTTTGGATCTGCTATTGTTTAGCATCAGTTAACTGATTCAGCAGCCCATATAAGCTTCTTTTTGTCTAAAATTTGAACTCTATGTTGATTACTAGTTCATCTTTATAGTTTCATCATTTCTCGACTACAGCTTTTAGTTTTTTAGCTTTTACACAAGCTGCAAGTAAGGTGTTTAGGCTTGTTTGGTGTTGACTTATTAATGATTTTCTATCTGTTTGATTTATCTTTTTAGCATTAGATAGTTTGTTTGATTGCTTTAATTTGAATGTTAGAGATTAGATTTTGTTAATTCTAGCTACTTAGCCCATAATATTTGTTGGTAAGCTGCTTTTAGGTCTGATTGACATTAGCTTGCAGTGCTATTGTTCTTCCATTTGTTAATCTGTGTAACCTTTTGGTTTACTGAGCATTACTAGTGCTTGATTCTGAGCTTCATATTAGTGCTATAAATGTTGTGATTGATCATTTGCTTCTGTTTAAATTTGTGCCATATCTGCTTATTACATTGAGCTTAACTTGAGCTTATTGCTATTACTTTAAGTAACTGTGGGTTATTTGAACTAAGGATTGGTCATTTACTGCATTATCGGAGCACTAATCATCATTTTCAGTCTGTGATTTTCAATTTCATAAGTTTTTATCACAAGTGCTTATTAATAAGCACTTGTGATAAGCAGTTTCTCTTAAAATAAGCAGTTCAGCTTTTCATTTTTTCTTCAAAATTTTATTTTAAGTTCTTTTTATTATTTTAGAATTTCTGGAATTTTTCCAGATTTTTCCAACCATTTTTACTATTTTTATTAATTTCTTTTGATTATTTTCAATTTTTTAAATAGATTTTAAATACCAAAAATCAATAAAAAAATTAGAAAAGATTCTGAAAAATACAAAAATATTTTTATAATTTCTTTTATAATATTTTAGAATTTTTAGAATTTAATTTTCATTTTTCAAATTTGTTTTTCTATTTTTCTCTATTTTTAATTCACTTTTAATTCAATAAATAGGAATTTAATTCTAGAAAATAAAAGAAAAGTCTAAAAAATATTTTTCTTTTTCTTAAAATTCTTTTTATTAGTTTAATTTTTTTAGAAAATATTTCCAAAGTCGTAGGATCATTTTTCGTAATACGTTACGTTTTAAATTTTACGGTTGCGTTTCCGTTTTTACGGTTTTCAATTCGGTGCATAGTTAGCTTGTAATCTTTGCATATTTCTTACTTGTTTGATATTACGTGAACTATTTGTTTGCTATTTCTCATTTTCTCACTTTACAATTCACGATTTCACGAATCGATATTCTCGATTCCATTCGTCTTCGTTGGAAAACGACTCGGGTGATCCGTATTTACGCGGATCACTTCGATACTATACTATAATTATAATAATTGGTTTTTACACGAATCAATTTTTGGCGCCGCTGCCGGGGAAGGCCGAAGTGAATTTTTGAATATCTTTTTGAAAATCGTGTTTTGTTAAGCCTTCCTCTACTTTGTATATATATCTCTATAAAAATTGAAAAATCAAAAACACTTTTCCTAAAGTGTTTTCAAAAAAAAAAAATACCAAAAAAATAATAAAAGTTACAGCCTCGACTCGATCGAAAGAAAGGGCGTTGTAAACCAAATAAGTCTCGCAATATAACGAAAACGTAATTTAGTTGTTTATCGGACTATTTCAATTACTACAACCGAATAAGCGGGAAATACGGATAGCTAAGACATTAAATTGCTAGCTGAAGAGAGATCCATTCTTCTCTCCCGTCCCGTCGCGCGTGGTTTTGAAAGAAACGGTTTTCGATTAACATTACGTTTTAAGAAAAGAAAAACAAAAGAAATAAAAAGTTTTTGTGAAAAAAATATAAAAAAAACAAAAAGATTTTCTTTTCTATTTTCTTTTTCATTTTCTTTTTAATTTTGCTCGTGGTGTATGCACACCCGATCTTCGTTTGAGAGTCTTACGTCTCCGTTCTCTAACCCCGAGCGGGTTTTACGACATACGAGTCGGGTTCATTTCCTTGACGAGGAGGAGATGAACCAAAATGAACACAACGGACCCCCGCCGATGGGTGGTCCGCAGCACAATGTTATCCCGCCGATGGGACAACAACCGGCATTTGATCCACGTCCGATGGAAGAACAACTCCAATCACCATTTAATGGTGTGAGGAGGGCAATTGTGATTCCGGACATCAATGCCAACTTTGAAATCAATCACGGATTACTCAACTTAATCACGGGTATATCATTCCACGGGTTTGATAACGAAGACCCCTATGCACACATCCGAAATTTCACCGACATCGCTGAGACGATTAGAATGAACCAAGTGCCTCACGATGTGGTGAAATTGAAGTTGTTTCCTTTCTCCTTAAAAGGAGCAGCCCGGACTTGGCTGGAAAAGGAACCGCCTAACTCAATTCACACTTGGAATGACCTTGCTTCCAAGTTTGTGAATCATTTCTATCCTCCCTCTAAAACTTCTAATCTCCGTTCCCAAATCTTTCGATTCCAACAAGCTTTTGATGAATCGTTTAGTGAAGCTTGGGATCGTTTCAAAGATTTGTTGGAAAAATGTCCTAACCATGGGTTCACCGACCTTCAGCAGATTGATACTTTCTATAATGGGTTGTTTTATATTGATCAAGATTCACTCAACTCTGCTGCGGGTGGTAACTTGTTGGCTAGGAATACGAATGATGCCTTCACGATAATTGAAAATAAGGCTCGTGTTAGAATGTCGAGAAATAAGCTTCAAATGCCCAATAATGAGAAAAATAATGATGAAGTAAAAAGTATGATTTTGGCCTTAACAAAGAAAGTCGATGCAATTTCTATGGAAAAATCAAGTCAACAAGTCAATGTCATTAATCAAGGTTGTACAACTTGTGGTGGTCCACACCCGTATTATGAATGTCCGACGACTGGCTCTTTTGCTCAAGAGAACGTGTATGCTGCAAATATGGGTGGCAACGGTTACCCACCTATTCAAGGAGACCGTAATCTCCTCAGCTACCGTCCGAGCCAACAACATGGACCACCCGGGTTTAATCAACCTAATCAAGTGAATCAGAACAATAATGTGCAAAACCGGAATCATCAATTCAATAACAATCAAAATCACAACCGTGGAAATAATGGTTTTCAAGGACAAAATCAAAATTTTCAACAAAATCAAAATCGGGGAAATTTTCAACAAGGCCCGCCTCAAGGGAATCATTTTCAAAACAATGGCAATTTTCAAAACCGTGGGCAAAGTTTTAATAATCAAAATCAAGTTGCTATTCCGAATCCGTCACCCACGGAAGATTTGATTAAGCAATTGCTTCAAAACCAACAAGCTTTTATGACAAAACAAGAGGAAATAACAAGGTTGTTAGCTAATCAAATCAATGATCTCAACAAACGTTTAAATGATCGACCCTCGGGCTCTGGAACTTTGCCTAGCAACACGATCCCTAACCCGAGGGGCGATGCAAAAGCGATCATTACGAGGAGTGGTGTTACTTACGATGGACCGACGGCTCCGACTACCTCTTCTTCTCTACCTCCCAAGGTAGTCGCCCGTGAACCCGAGGCGACAACGGATACGGAAATTCCTAGTAATAATGGAAGGACCGAGAACATCCAACCTCCGGTGGTCCCAACGTCTAAAGGAAAAGAAAAGGTCGTTAATGATAATGAAAACGAAACACCCGTCAAAACAAAGTTGCCATATCCGTCACGCTTAAATGAACAAAAGCACCGCGAGAAGGATAAAAACCAAATGGAGAAGTTTTATCAGATTTTTCATGAGTTACACTTTGATATAAGTCTCGCGGATGCTATACTTTTGATGCCTAAATTTGCTTCGATGCTAAAAGGTCTTTTAAATAATAAGGAAAAGCTTTTTGAAATGTCGAGAACCCAAATGAACGAGAATTGCTCAGCGGTTCTTCTTAAAAAGCTACCCGAAAAGCTTGAAGACCCTGGAAAATTTCTTATACCATGTAATTTTCCGGGAATGGTTCAGTGCTTCGCCTTGGCCGATCTTGGTGCTAGCATTAACTTTATGCCGTTGTCGATTTGGAAAAAGTTGTCTCTTCCTAACTTGACACCGACGCTTATGACCCTCGAGCTTGCCGACCGATCTACGTATCGTCCAATTGGCATAGCTGAGGATATTTTTGTCAATGTTGGGAAATTTCATTTCCCTGCGGATTTTGTGGTTGTTGATTTCGATGCCGATCCACGGGTTCCTCTCATTCTCGGGAGAGGTTTCCTAAGGACCGGTCGTGCCTTAATTGATGTTTATGACGAGGAGATTACTTTACGTGTTGGAAACGAAGCCGTTACTTTTAACCTTGATCAAACCGCGAGATACTCCTCCAATTACGATGTTTCTTCCATCAACCGTATTGACGTTATCGATGAACTTACGGAGGAGTATGCTCAAGAATTTTTTGGTTTTACCGATAATGCTTCGAGTGGCAATCCCACTCCTTCTTTTGAACCGATCATCTCCGATTCTTCCCCTTCCCTCACTCCGTTTGAGGGAAGTGATCTCGCTTGGGAAGAAATCAATGCTTGCCTTGTAAACGAATCATTTTCACCGGAATTTGATAATAACAACTTTGATCCGGAGGGGGACATTTTACTAATTGAAAAATTGTTAAATGAAAAACCGATTGTTTCTTCCCCTCCGGTTGACTTAAAAATGGCAGATGTAAAAGAAGTTAAGCCGTCTATTGAGAATCCTCCGGAGCTCGAGCTCAAGGATTTGCCTCCTCATCTCGAATACGTATACTTGGAAAAAAATGAAAAATTACCGGTTATAATATCAAAAGGTTTAAAAGATGGGGAGAAGACAAGACTCTTAGATGTGCTTCGGAAGCATAAAAGTGCTATTGCTTGGCAAATATCCGACATTAAGGGAATCGACCCTCGATTTTGTACTCATAAGATTCTTCTCGAGGATAATCACAAAGCTTCCGTTCAGCAACAACGACGGGTTAATCCACAAATCCATGAAGTTATCAAAAAGGAAGTTATAAAACTCCTTGACGCTGGAATGATTTATCCAATCTCGGATAGTTCATGGGTTAGCCCGGTTCATTGTGTGCCAAAGAAGGGCGGAATCACTGTTGTGAAGAATGACGATAATGAGCTTATACCGACTCGACTTGTGACCGGATGGAGAGTTTGTATCGACTATCGAAAGTTGAATGATGCGACACGTAAAGACCATTTCCCGCTTCCTTTTATGGACCAGATGCTTGAACGTTTAGCGGGAAATGAGTTCTATTGTTTTCTTGATGGCTTTTCTGGGTACTTTCAAATTCCCATTGATCCCCAAGATCAAGAAAAGACCACTTTTACTTGCCCGTATGGAACGTTTGCCTATCGTAGAATGCCCTTTGGCTTATGTAACGCTCCAGGCACGTTTCAACGGTGTATGATGGCCATTTTCTCCGATATGATTGAAAAAACCATGGAAGTGTTCATGGACGATTTCTCCGTCTATGGAAATACTTTCGACTCTTGCCTTTCCCATTTGGAAAATATGCTAATTCGGTGTGAAAACACTAAATTAGTTCTAAATTGGGAAAAGTGCCACTTCATGGTTAAAGAGGGAATAGTCCTCGGCCATAAGATATCCAAATCTGGGATTGAGGTGGATCGGGCAAAAGTCGATGTTATTGCTAAATTACCACACCCGACTACCGTCAAAGGAATCCGAAGTTTCCTTGGTCATGCCGGCTTTTATCGACGTTTTATTCAAGACTTCTCCAAGATAGCCCGGCCTCTGACCCACCTTTTAGAAAAAGATGCTCCGTTTATCTTCTCAAATGAATGCATTGAAGCATTTAATGATCTTAAAAAGAAGTTAACGGAGGCTCCCGTCTTAATTGCCCCCGACTGGGACTTGCCCTTCGAGCTAATGTGCGATGCTAGCGATTATGCCATTGGTGCAGTTCTGGGGCAACGTAAGAACAAGTATTTTCAGCCTATACACTATGCAAGCAAGACCATGAATGACGCCCAACATCATTACACAACCACCGAAAAGGAGATGTTGGCGGTCGTCTATGCTTTTGAGAAATTTAGGTCTTATTTGCTACTTAAAAAATGCATAGTGTATACGGACCATTCAGCCCTAAAGTACTTAATGGCGAAGCAAGACGCTAAGCCACGCTTAATGCGGTGGGTTCTCCTCCTTCAAGAATTCAAAGTTGAAATTCGAGATAAAAAGGGAGCCGAGAACCTTGCTGCCGATCACCTTTCTAGACTTGAGAACCCCCATCAAAGTGTTCTCGAGAATAAGGAAATTAATGATGCTTTTCCTCTCGAGACACTTGGGAGTGTGACCAAAACTGACCAAAGTACCCCATGGTTCGCCGATTTTGCGAATTACCATGCGGGGAATTTCATTAGGAAAGGGATGTCGTCCCGGCAGAAGAAGAAATTCTTTAAAGATGTACAACATTATTTTTGGGACGACCCCTACTTGTTCAAAGTCTGTGCGGATCAAGTGATCCGGCGGTGTGTTCACGGTATGGATGCCGTTGAAATACTTAAGGCATGTCATAGTGGACCCACGGGGGGACACCATGGTGCCAATTTCACCGCTAAGAAGGTTTTCGATTCCGGCTTTTATTGGCCGACGATATATCGGGATGCCCATGAATTGGTGAAAACATGTGATTCATGCCAACGTCAAGGGAAAATCTCTCAAAAAGATGAAATGCCGCAAAATGCGATTCAAGTTTGTGAGATCTTCGACGTTTGGGGCATCGATTTCATGGGGCCATTCCGATCGTCTAGGGGTAACAAATACATTCTCGTGGCCGTTGATTACTTATCAAAATGGGTTGAAGCAAAGGCGCTCCCCACCAATGACGCCCGAGTAGTTGTTAAGTTTTTGAAGAGTCTCTTTGCCCGATTTGGTGCACCTCGAGCCATCATAAGCGATCGTGGGACCCATTTTTGCAATGATCAATTTGCGAAAGTTATGCTTAAATATGGTGTCACACATCGTCTTTCCACGGCTTATCATCCACAAACGAGTGGTCAAGTTGAGGTCTCCAATCGTGGTTTAAAACGTATACTTGAAAGGACAGTAGGTGAACACCGTGCCTCTTGGGCCGACAAATTAGAAGATGCACTTTGGGCTTTCCGGACCGCTTACAAGACTTCAATTGGGTGTACACCATATAAGCTGGTTTACGGGAAAGCTTGTCATTTGCCTATCGAACTAGAGCACAAGGCCTACTGGGCCTTAAAACATGCCAATTTTGACTTAAAAACCGCGGGTGATCACAGAAAAATTCAATTGAATGAGTTAGTAGAACTCCGTGATCAAGCTTACGAGAATTCTTTGATTTATAAAGAGAAAACGAAAAGACTTCATGATGCCAAGATCAAAGACCGCGTTTTTAACGTTGGTGATCAAGTGCTACTTTTCAATTCTCGGTTAAAGATATTCTCGGGGAAGCTTAAAACCCGTTGGTCTGGACCATTCACAATAACCCAAGTTTTCCCTTATGGAACCATTGAGTTAGCTCAACAAGATGGTCAAAATTTTAAGGTGAATGGTCATAGGTTGAAACATTACTTTGGAGGGGATGTACCGACTATGGTAGTCCCGGATCTCCAAACTTTCCCCAAGGACAATTGAATTCGGGGATCGAGTCAAGCTCATGTGACTCGGTTAACAAAAACAAGCGCTTCGTGGGTGGCAACCCATGCTTATCCAATTTCATCTTCTTATTTTCTATTTTCTAACAAATAACGTGAGGAGGGGGTGCCTTTTCTACTCTTGTGTTTCGTGGTTATTTGTGATGATTGTTCAGGATTGTCCATGATTTATGACGACTCTCGTGCTCGTTATCTCTTCACTTGGAGTCTCATTCATCGGTGCTATTTGGAAATCCTATATCCGTTAAATCTTATCGACTAACGTTTTCTTTGGCATAATTAATAAACGGCCTAGAATTTTGTTAGGATTACCTTAACCCATAAAACATTGAGGACAATGTTTCGTTCTAGTCGGGGGGAGGGTGAATCTTCGATTCGATTTTGATCTTGCATTTTTCACAAGTCGTGTACTCTTGCAACTCCGTTTTTCCACCAAAAATGAAAAAAATTGAAAAAATGAGAAAATTTTCAAAAATTTTGATGAAAAAGCAATGAAAAAGTACAAAAAAATGAGAAAAAGTTGAAAAAGTTGTGCAAAAATATAATAAAGTTTGAATAAGTGTTTTGACACCTTGTTGACTTTCTTGCTGGCGAGAGTAGGAATAAATATTTTGACTTGACCGGGCGTGTTGAGCCCTAGCTTGTTCCCTTAACCAATGATGATCATATAAGCTTGTGCTAGTTTTGTACACAAGGAGCTATAAAATGCGAATTCTTTCTTAAGAATCTGCAAGTTCCCGTACTTGACTTTATACATGCGCAGCTTAAAAGCTTTCGCTAGTCTTTTACATAAGGAGCTAGAAAACGCGAATTCTTCTTCTAGAATTTGCAAGTTTCCGTATCTGACTTTATATATGCGTGGCTGATTATCGGCTAAGTATTCGCTGGTTTCATTAGTTGGAATCTTAAATTGCAAAGAGCGAGAAATGATAGAGTTTATTTAGAAGTTAGATGCTAAACGTGGAGTAGTGGTTCTCTTTAGAGCTCATGAGAGGTACTTGTGGCTTTTTACTCCCATCAGAAACGTCACCAATATATAATAGATGTTCTAGGTTAATTAGTGGTATTTCGGTTTGAATAATATTTAGTTCTTTGTTTTCTTAAGAGAATTTTTGCTTTAGAAGTTGGGTACATATCAAGGAACATAAAAAATAAGAGCAAAAAGTGAAAAATCAAAAGTCAAAAGTTGATTATTTATGTGGTTTTGGAGCTACCCGTTAAGCTTCCATTTATGTTGAGAAAAAAGTAAAGAAAGAAAGAAAAAAGTGAAAAGTATGAAAAAAGTGAAAAATGAAAAAAGTGAAAGTTGAAGTATTGATTGAATAAGAGCTATGTATTTATCAATAAGTTGTTGGCGCGTGAGGTGCATGTGATACGTGATTAGTAATCAGTCACATGAGGTGCACGTGATCGTACTCCGCAACTTATATCCTTGATATTGTATGTACCCCTAATTCCTTGAAATGGACCAAATTTCTATTGCAGTGGTTCTTAAGAGAAAATGAATAACTATTTATCGTTTTAACTTAGGTATCACTATCGGACTAAAAATTATCGAAACGAGAAAATATGAAGCAATTCATTTCTCAACAAAATAAAATATTGAGATACAAAACCTAGGAAATGGGAGTAAGAAGTTTCCACAAGTAACTGTTATGAGTAATGTTAGCATCTAATTTGTAGATAAGCTGTGATCTCGTTTGTACGCTTAGTTTGGGGACTCGTGAAAAATCAAGGATGACGATTTTTATCCGTATGGTTGCTTCTTTAATAGAAGTGTTTCTACTCGTTGACCCTAATAATTATTGCAAGATAATGAAAGTTCAACAAACCGTCACAAGTGTGAAGTATGGAAAAGTCCAAAAATAGAAAGTGTAAGTAGAATAAATGAATAAAAGGAAAAATTTTGGAATACAGAGCGTTTTCGGGAATAAATGATTTTGTAATCTCTTTTGAACCGCCTTGCTACTTTTCAAAGTTAGTAAAAAGAGTATCGAAATTATTTATCCCAAGAGCGTGAATTGATCACATTGCGTGAGGACACGACAATACCTTAGTCGGGGGGATTTTGGTCAAGAAAACATTTGTTTTTGTGTTTGTGATATGCAGGTACGGATATTTTACAAAATGACGGAAATCACACGAAAACCGGTAAAACCGAGCACGAGAGTTGAAGATGGTAAAAAAAGTCAAAGCCGGGAATCCAAGAATCAGTTTCAGTCCTCTATCTACTCAGACTTGGCAAGAATAGTCCCTGGAATATATTTTTGAAGAATGGCAGAATTTACCCTTGGATTATCAAAAGTTACATTTATGGTCCTTGTAATTTTCAATACTAAAAATCTGAGTTATTAAATTCTGGTCCATAAAATTTGAGTCCATTCACTCATTTACCTCACAAGCCCACTCCACAAAAATACCCAAAGCCTGGTCCAGAATTATAACCCAAGCCCAATCCCAATCCCTTTTGGTCAATCTCGGTCAAACGCACAATTAATAAAAACCAAACGCGCTTTCAATTTCCCCCAATTCATAAATTACCCACAATCCCAGAAGAGTTACTATTACATGAACCCTAGTTACTGTACCCACCCTTAATTACCACAATTAAGGGTAATTTGGTACAATCATTGGGCTTCTAGATGGTCAGGATGATGTCAGATGTGTGTCAGAGCAAACAAACACACGAGGGGGATAACGTGGCATAGTCTGATTTGCTGAGACGCGTCATAGATATATGATCGAAGGGCTGTAATTGATGGGACGTGATCTAAGGGCTGAAGTATGAAGAGAAGAAGCACAGATAGTTGTGGATTGCCAGCATGGCAATCACACTCCCCTCACTCACTCCTCTCCTATATAAAGAGGTGTTTAGAAGCTTATTAGTAGTAGAAATTTAGGTATTGTTATGCTGTCGAATTTATTTTAGAATTGTTTCAGTTAAATTTCATCTCACATCTTGTAATTCATTTTCATATTAATAAAAGTTTAGTTCATTTTCCTTTTATCCTGTTTCAATTTCTTATACAGTTTAGCCTGTTAGCTTATTGATTTACATGTTTGGATTTAAATCCTAATTTGAAAGTTTGCTTTTAAGTTTAGTTTAGTTTTTATAAACTCAGAATTATATATCAGTTTCAAAAATATATTCATAAAAATTATAAATAAAAATCAGATAAATAAAAAAAATGTTTCAAATATTTGTTTAGAGTTTGAAGATAAGCTGTTTTAGCTTATAATAAGTATATTCAAACTTTCATAGTTTGTTGTATACTTATACTATTTCATTGGGTAAAAGTTGATCAAAGTCAACTATAGTCAAAGGATATTTGGAATCTGAGTTTGCTGAGGTGTTTTGGATAGACTGATACAGAAGCTAAGAACTCAGCCTATCAAAAGATAGGCTAGCATAGTGAGCCCCCTCTGTTCTAGCTGAGGGGGAAGGATTTGGTAAACTTTTGAATTCTTATTTTCAGTAGTAACTTTTTCTTTGAACTTGTTGTTTGATAGTAGAACTGTGTAATTGATTGATTCTGAGTAGTATTGTTGATTTGAGTATTCTGTCATTTTGTTGTTCTGAGTTTGATTTGGCTTGGTTTAGAGTAACTGTTCCATTAGTTTTCATTGTATTATAAGCTGCATAGATTTAAATGCTTAGTGATTGATTTTATCTGATCATCTATCATAATTGAATCTGTGTTTTTGGTTTGCTGATAGCTTTCATTGGAATAGG
Organism: Artemisia argyi; assembly: GCA_030686995.1. Lineage (NCBI taxonomy): Eukaryota > Viridiplantae > Streptophyta > Magnoliopsida > Asterales > Asteraceae > Artemisia > Artemisia argyi. The sequence goes on along the minus strand of CM060691.1, from coordinate 10,766,064 downwards.
TTGTTATAATTGCTAAACTTAGTGATTTGATAGCTTAGAGAATCAGTTGTATTGAGATTTGCATAGTTGATCAAGTAGTCATAATTTTATAAGAGTTAACTGTTAGATACAATAGAATTTGAGATAATTAGCTTTGCTGTGATTTAGACTTGTTGAATTGGATTTGTGGAAAAGTGTTTTGTTTAGTAAATCATGGAATCTCAGTTGATATTGTCTAATCTAGAGGTGTTTGGAACTGCATAATTCTGAGTTAGCATTACATTTTGAGGTGGTTTTGGATCTGCTATTGTTTAGCATCAGTTAACTGATTCAGCAGCCCATATAAGCTTCTTTTTGTCTAAAATTTGAACTCTATGTTGATTACTAGTTCATCTTTATAGTTTCATCATTTCTCGACTGCAGCTTTTAGTTTTTTAGCTTTTACACAAGCTGCAAGTACGGTGTTTAGGCTTGTTTGGTGTTGACTTATTAATGATTTTCTATCTGTTTGATTTATCTTTTTAGCATTAGATAGTTTGTTTGATTGCTTTAATTTGAATGTTAGAGATTAGATTTTGTTAATTCTAGCTACTTAGCCCATAATATTTGTTGGTAAGCTGCTTTTAGGTCTGATTGACATTAGCTTGCAGTGCTATTGTTCTTCCATTTGTTAATCTGTGTAACCTTTTGGTTTACTGAGCATTACTAGTGCTTGATTCTGAGCTTCATATTAGTGCTATAAATGTTGTGATTGATCATTTGCTTCTGTTTAAATTTGTGCCATATCTGCTTATTACATTGAGCTTAACTTGAGCTTATTGCTATTACTTTAAGTAACTGTGGGTTATTTGAACTAAGGATTGGTCATTTACTGCATTATCTGAGCACTAATCATCATTTTCAGTCTGTGATTTTCAATTTCATAAGTTTTTATCATAAGTGCTTATTAATAAGCACTTGTGATAAGCAGTTTCTCTTAAAATAAGCAGTTCAGCTTTTCATTTTTTCTTCAAAATTTTATTTTAAGTTCTTTTTATTATTTTAGAATTTCTGGAATTTTTCCAGATTTTTCCAACCATTTTTACTATTTTTATTAATTTCTTTTGATTATTTTCAATTTTTTAAATAGATTTTAAATACCAAAAATCAATAAAAAAATTAGAAAAGATTCTGAAAAATACAAAAATATTTTTATAATTTCTTTTATAATATTTTAGAATTTTTAGAATTTAATTTTCATTTTTCAAATTTGTTTTTCTATTTTCTCTATTTTTAATTCACTTTTAATTCAATAAATAGGAATTTAATTCTAGAAAATAAAAGAAAAGTCTAAAAAATATTTTTCTTTTTCTTAAAATTCTTTTTATTAGTTTAAAATTTTTAGAAAATATTTCCAAAGTCGTAGGATCATTTTTCGTAATACGTTACGTTTTAAATTTTACGGTTGCGTTTCCGTTTTTACGTTTTTCAATTCGGTGCATAGTTAGCTTGTAATCTTTGCATATTTCTTATTTGTTTGATATTACGTGAACTATTTGTTTGCTATTTCTCATTTTCTCACTTTACAATTCACGATTTCACGAATCGATATTCTCGATTCCATTCGCCTTCGTTGGAAAACGACTCGGGTGATCCGTATTTACGCGGATCACTTCGATACTATACTATAATTATAATAATTGGTTTTTACACGAATCAGAACCCTTGAAAAACCTGTAAAAGTTGCACCAAATTCGTCTTTAGGGTTTCTCCAAAACTTCTCATTTTAAATGTGAAAAACTAGAAAACTATATATAGGAAAATAGGGGTGACGGCGTCAAGACAAACATTGTGACGCCGTCACCTCGCCGCCAAATACTTCCTCGGACGCCCTTGATCTACTTCTGACGCCGTCAAGCCTAGGCCGTCACACAATTTACTCTTGACGCCCTGTGTGTGACGCCGTCACCAACTACGGATTTTTATTCTTGGGGTTTTGACGCCGTCAGGGTGGTACTCTTGACGCCGTCACCTACTGTTCCCAGCATGGAAAATTGAGACTTTGCCGTTTTCTTCACTTTTATGCTCTAAAAACGTCCAAAATGGCTTATTTTCCAGAATTCACTCTCCAAGTACCTAAAATCACAAAAGGAACGATTTAGGGTAATATTTGATCAAATAAATTCGTATTCGGGCTTAAATGACCCCCTAAAAATAGATCATTTTTTGCCTCATCATATACCCTTACACTTGAGATTTGCTTGTCCTCAAGCAAATGCATTTTTATTCTACTCAAAAGACAAGTTAGGGGTCATTTAACACTAATATAAAAGTAATTACAACAAATAATCGTTCCACTAAAGACCAAAGACAAGCACGGAGGTCATACACAAGCACCTCACAAATAGTGTTTAGATACTCACATCTCTCGGGTGTAATAAAGTGTAAATTACAATATGGAAACGGAAGATATCTCTCACTACCTGTCATAGCAAAATAGATTACCATAGGCTTGGGAAAGGATCAAACCTCCACCACATGGCGTAAGCACCTAGGATAAACTATCAAAGAGGTCTTTTAAAAGGGTTGTAACGTTAGGTATAGGGATATGAATTACACGGTTTTTTTGGATAAAGGAAGTTTTACTGGTGGCGAGTTAACAATCTTGGTTAATTACATGTACAATACGGCGTTGCTAAGCCAAGAGTAGACTCGACTTAAGCTAATAAATGAAAAATAACAAAAAACATAAAATAAACATAGAATGAAATGGGATGGTAGTCCGTATGTTTTTTCTGTTTTTCTTTTTCTATTTTTTTTTTCTTTTTCTTGATTTTTCGATTTTTTTTTTTTTTTTTTTTTTTTTTTTTTTTTTTTTTTTTTTGCATACACTCTTAGCCTACCATCCAAAATAATACATCATAGGGGATGAGAATTCCCCTTACACTTGAATCTTTACATACTTTACATTAAACTATTCTAATGACTCGAATTAAGAAAATCAAAACACTTGGAGCACTTTTAAGATTAACGTACGTATGAGGGTAATAAATGATGTTCTTCCCCATTACTCCATAAATAAGTACTTTCCCATGAGTCCCAATCGTCCCAAAACAATATGTACAAGGATATGACTCGACTTAGCAACCATGTAATCAATTAGAAAGTTAACTTAGGGTTTAACAAATAACAATAATGCACTAAAAATGAGCGCATACACGGAAGGTTAAGGCGATTTGGTTGTACATTTAAGTGGGGTGTAACAAATTCTTCCTTTAAGTAAAATGCTTAAAGTTAGAAACGAAAAGATAGGCTCGGAGGGGTGTACTAGGGGTTTCGTGTACTAAAAATGAGTACAACGCTAAAGGTGTGGGAAAAATTAGTTGACTTAACTAGCCAAGTAATATGACTTAAATGGTCAAGTAATTATAATACGGGTTTAACACAAGGGTGATCCTAATGCCTCTTATCATGTAGTAAATCCTACTACACGAATGTAGTCTCACTAGCGGTCTCGGGATGCATCACTAACGCAAGTTCTAGAATCTAAATGCTACCGGTACACTCATAAGCACTAGTAATGAATGCTTTTCCTATCAAATCTAAAGGCGAACCTCACATTTTTGGGTGGAAATTTTTTCTGAATATACGGTTATGTGCTAGTCATACAATCTCCTATCCATGAGACGCTTGCTATGGCTAAAGTTTCACTCCTAAATGTTATAAAAAATTTTAAATTTGGCGCTAAAATTGCACTAACAAGTATTTCTCATAGTTTTATTACACATCTACCATTAAACAAAACAAACTCAAGCGAAAGTGCATATGTAAGGTATCATCTTTTTACCCTCCCCTTACACTTAAGATGAACATTGTCCCCAATGTTCAAGTAAAGAATGTAAAAGTGAAAAAGTAAAGAGAATGAAATCAAATACTCCCCTGATTCGCTCGGTATGGATAATAGGATGGCCAGGTTAAATATTCCTCCAAGAAAATGAACAATCAAAGCTTCCCTTCCAGAATATAAATCATCTTCTTGTCATACGTAACCTGTAAAACCTGACAAAATAGACAAGACAACCTCGGGTAAAATCGGCGGCATCCTATATAAGTTACTAAATCCTAGAAAACAAGATAAGATATAATGCTTGTGGAATGAAGTTTGCAGATCTCCTGGAGATTATAAAACTTAATAATTCACAAAAACCATAAGACTCCGTTAGAAAAACAAAACCGGTAAAATTTCCAGATTTTAACTCCTGACGCCGTCAAGAGTAAAACTCTGACGCCGTCAGAATGGACCTGCAGAAATTCTTATGTTAAGTTTCCGGAAAATTTCTGGAAAAACTTGGTATTACTTCCTGGAAAATCCTGCAAAACTTCATTATGACTCAATACAAGCATTTGACTCTAACAAATACGAATATACATGTTCATTTAATATCGTGGAGAATCATGATCGGTTTGTTTCTTAAAAACATATTTGGGGTTTCCCCTTACACTTATCTTTTGTAAAAATACTTCTAGGTGGAGTTAAGACTAGGCTAAACAACAAAGTAAAGTATTTCCACATTTTAGTTTAGAAACATGATCAACCAACAATAAAAACTAAACATGCATACGGAAGCAAATAACAATCAAACAAATAAAATCACACAAAACATGGGTTGCCTCCCAAGAAGCGCTTTTCTTTATTTACGAGTCTTGTAGCTAGACTCAAGGTCATGGGTTACCGTGTATCGCTTATGCTCACATAACCAAGTGTGAGCCATCTAATAGTCGCCTCATCTTTCTTATAATCATCTCCTAATTCTAAGCATCCGCGATAGTATATTTTATTTTTTTCATGAGTATACTTAAGTCCTTTTCTCTTATCATTCTCACTCAGCATCTCTATGGGCGGATACCTACTACACTTTTCCATGTAGAAATCCTTGAACCTAGGGTGTGTTCGGGGCATTTGATAGACAAATTCTTCATCCCCATCCGAGAATGTAATTAACCCTTCTATGAGTTTTTCATCGAGGTTGGTCAACCGTTTGAAAGGTCTTCCAAACACAACTTGGGTCAATTTATCATCAATAAATTCTCCTAGATTCTCCATAACCATGAACTCAACAAGATAAACCAAACTTCCTACAAACACATGCAATGGTATTGCCTTAGCCACAATATTTTCTCCTTTGTATTCTAACTCATCTATCATGATTTTATTATATTCATTGCGCGAGATTATGTTCATTGGGAGAGATGAGTTAAGATAAGCGTTAAAGCTTTTAAATCCGATCTTACAAGGAAATTGAATGTTAAACGAACTATCGCACTCAATCCTAGTTCTAGGGTCGACATACCTAAGAGGGTTTATTTCTTCTTCCATTCTATCCTCATTAATCACATCGCCATCATCAAGATCCTCATCGGAGTCTGAATAATAAAAAGGACTAGCCCTATGGTCATCATCATGATCAGACTCTTCTAACTCAGAATTATTGTCAAAGTGGTGGTTGGGTGAGAGGTTAGGTGGGTTCTCATTTTTTGCTAAAGGAAGTGGGGCGGGCATTTGGAAAGTCCTACGACGAAAAACACGAATAACAGGAATCGAACGATCAATGTTATTGTTATCCATCGAAATGGTTTACGAACAAAGACACAAAGAAATGAGATAGACTAAAGAAAACCTAAAAATAAAAATAAAATCTTACTAGAAAGGAATCTAGCAAGTAGACCTAATAAAAAGAAATCCTAACCTAGACAATAACTATTCCCCGGCAACGGCGCCAAAAACTTGATGCGTGGGAATCGCAACAGGCTTTACCTCTCGAGGGATCTCGAGAAGCTTACAACCCCCACCAGGCAGTGTACCTGATCGTTGTAGTATAGTATAGTGACAAGTACCGGGGGATTGATCGTTCAGCTTAGGAATAGTGTCGCTAGGATTAGAAAGCCTAATTACTAGTTCTAAAGATGAGGGATGATTATTTTTGTGTTTTTATATTTTTTAGAAAGCAAGTAAAATCTCGGGGTTTGAAAGAGTGGGCGGAATTAGTTGCTATTCAACTAACCCAAAACTAAGATGCAATCAAAATAAAATAATAAAAATGAAAATAAACTAATTATACTAAGGTTGTGAGCAGTAATTGGAGAAAATGTGTTTACTTAGATTTCATTACTCCCTAGATATCTTTTACACGTTAATTACTTGTTATAATTGCATGGATGACGGATCGTATTCCTTAATACCATTCATGGGGTGGCATACATAACTCCCCAATTCTATGAGCTCTTATCTCCTCCTACACCATGCCCAGCACAACTATAGGGATTGTAAACAGTGGCTCATGCATTAAATACAACCAATAAAGACCTAGTACGCCTCGGTTCATGTTTCTTAAGACGTTCAAGCATGTTACCATTTGGAGATCTGCCAGTTTTCTTAAGCCTAACATATAAATCATTCATCCAAGAACAAGAATAAACAAGTAATCAACACATAATCAATATCTAGGTTTCATTAGATCTAAGCAAACACAATAGAGATCTAGCCTAGCATAATGGAATTGAGACAAGAACAAGATATAGACAACCAACACATAGACATATTGATTGAATTAGAAGAACACTTATCTCAATTACAATGCAAGGTATCAAGGGTTTGGAACCCTTGAAAAACCTGTAAAAGTTGCACCAAATTCGTCTTTAGGGTTTCTCCAAAACTTCTCATTTTAAATGTGAAAAACTAGAAAACTATATATAGGAAAATAGGGGTGACGGCGTCAAGACAAACATTGTGACGCCGTCACCTCGCCGCCAAATACTTCCTCGGACGCCCTTGATCTACTTCTGACGCCGTCAAGCCTAGGCCGTCACACAATTTACTCTTGACGCCCTGTGTGTGACGCCGTCACCAACTACGGATTTTTATTCTTGGGGTTTTGACGCCGTCAGGGTGGTACTCTTGACGCCGTCACCTACTGTTCTCAGCATGGAAAATTGAGACTTTGCCGTTTTCTTCACTTTTATGCTCCAAAAACGTCCAAAATGGCTTATTTTCCAGAATTCACTCTCCAAGTACCTAAAATCACAAAAGGAACGATTTAGGGCAATATTTGATCAAATAAATTCGGATTCGGGCTTAAATGACCCCCTAAAAACGGATCATTTTTCGCCTCATCAGGCCACAAAACATAGCGGGAGTGGTTGTACCCTTGGTAAAGAACTCGACATCTAGCTTAGTGTCGGAAATATTGTATAGGCGACGGTGGGAGTGGTTGTACCCTTGTAAAAGAACTCGACATCTAGCTTAGTGTCGGTAATCTTGTAAGCGACGTGTAAGGTTTTCTCCGCCGAGAAGGGAGGTTGTTGATCTAGTGAAGTAACTCTCGAGTTGGGTACTCGAGGAGTGGAGTAGGGCGGAGAGGAGATCCGTGACCGAACCACTATAAATCCTCGTGTTCGGTTTGCACTTTCCTTTTACTTATTGCTTTTCTATATTGTTTGCATTATGTGATTGTTTGTGTTGTGACTTGTTGTTTATGCTTGTGTGATAACTTGTCTTTAGTTTATGCTAGTCATAAACTACACTTAACATATTTCATATTAGAACAAGCTAAGAATGGATATATGATACAACAAGTAATAAAGTTTAATGACTGGCATTTTAATTGACGACAATTATAAGCCATATTAATTGACGACATATAATTACTTTAATGACTGACATTTTACAATAATAACGTATTTCCAATACGTTCTCTGACGAACTGTGATATTTTTCTTGTCACTTTCGAACGTGTATGTAGTGAATTAAAACATGTGAGGAGGGTAAATCTTCTTATGACCATGTATGGTATTTAAATGGTCACCAAAATGTGTACTTAGTTAAGTTTGAACACTAGATTTAGTGTGAGAAAGTCAATGACTTTACACTAAGTCATTTGGTGGTGGTTAAATACATGAATTACGCTTTTTCTTTGTTTAGGTTACTTGGTAAGGTCGAGACATCAATTTAAATGTATACAAGCCTAACTTGTTACCCATGACTGTTTCTTGTCCTTTACGAGGCCACCCCACATATCTGTATATATCTAGTAAGGTTTAAGCCTAAGAACTTTTGCAAGGACATTAAGGTGCCTAACCAGTAGGCTAACAGTGATGGTACGCGCTATATCGCAATGTTAAAATCTAAAAAGTATAAAGTTACTCATTTTTTATTTATAAGTTTATCAAAAAAATGAGTTGTAAGTTGAAATTGATAAAACTAGTTAGTTGGAAAAAATATACGTTTTTTTTTCATTATATATATTTTTAATAGTGATGTATATTAAAGAGAAACTAGCAATGAGCTAGTAAATTATAAAAGCGATTTTAACCAATCGTTCCAACTACTACATTTGTTACATCTATACTTAAGCCAAGAAAAAGAAAGGAAAAAAAAAAAAAAAAAAAAAACGCGAATGTTATAGAAAATGTCACAATTTCTCAAACCAATAATTTAAAGTATCATCATTCAAAATAAATCGCACCTGTGTTGCTTCCCATTTTTGCTCTTGAACTATCCAAACCTGAAAACACAAATGCAGATATAATAACAGATCCTTAAGAAGCACTAAAGTAATCATAGCCGGGCAAATATTATTGAAATTACCTTCTTATACAACCGGAGTTCGCCAAAATCATTTCCAGAAATGCCAGAGACAAACATAACTGAATTCAAACATAAAAACCAAGCATATAACCAAATGGAACCATATAATTTAAGCATAATCTGAAATAACAAACCCCGCCATTAATTACTAAAATAGATCACACAATGATTTCTATAATTATAGCAAAATAGGCAGAAAAAACTCAAAATTTCTGCTTCGCATGGATGCAAACCTAAATCGAAGTGCTACCAATAAAGGACTTTTCAATTTATCAATTTTATAAACCTTCATGTATGACAGAAAAAGAGCCACCCCCAAGATATAATGAAAAAGAATTCAAACTTTTTAAGATCATTGAGCCGAACAGTTATAGTCATGATGAGGATGACCATGGTCTACGTGATTTAATAAAGATATGTTCATCCAAAATGAATCGTGTTTTAGATTAAATTAAAGGAAGCGAAAGCGACGAAAATTATGTTAAATGTATTTCAGTGATGAGAAGAAAATGACTGGTTTGATTATGTGATAGCAGTTTAGATTTAGAAGATGAAAAAGGCAAACTCATTGATAAAACGAAAATACTGAAAAAAAAAGAAATAGGAAAGTGTTTGATGTTTCCATTTCATCATTAATTTTGGCTTTTTCATCATCTGAATCTCAATTGCAATCACATAACGAAACTGGTCCTTTTCTCCTTAACACCGAAAAACATTGAACATCTTCGTCATCACTTTCACCTCTTTTAATCTTATCTGAAACACATATTCTTTTTGATCAACATATACTCATTCCATTAAATCACAATGACACTCATCATCATCATCATCATCATCATCATCATCATCATCATCATCATCATCATCATCATCATCATCATTGTAAGCATCATAGTCGTTTAAGCTAACAAAATCTGATAGTCTGAACCAGTTTAGCTTAAACCTTGAAGGTGGAGAATTGTAACACCCTAGGCAAATCCAACATTGGCTGTGGCTTTGAGTGATGCTGGGTATATAAGGATAACATACGCCTTACTAGAAACAACGCGTTTTGTGGTGTAATAGTATGGGTTACATACTGTTAAGCATGCTCGTGTGAGAGCACAACTGGCATGGGTGACATACCAGGAAGTTACAGGAAAGGCCAGAAAAGCAAAGTCGTGAGCCTTCGGACAAAGCGAACAATATTGTGAGCTGAGTAAGGCGGGATGTTACAACTTGGTATCAGAGCCACTCCAGAGCCGTTCGTGATGGTGGGGCAAACCTCATCGAGGACGATTAGTCCCTAAGGGGGGGGTGATTATAACACCCTTGACAAATCTTACATCGGATGTGGCTTGGAGTGATGATGGGTATATAAGGATAACATACGCCTTACTAGACACAACGTGTTTTGTGGTGTAATGGTATGGGTTACATACTGTTAAGCGTGCTCGTGTGAGAGCACAACTGGCATTGGTGACATGCCAGGAAGTTGCAGGAAAGGCCACAAGGCTGAGTAAGGCGGGATGTTACAGGAATGACAGACGTATTCTGTCACTGATTGAAGTTAGTAAAAATTTAGTTCAAACAATCATTATTTATCATTCGTATGCACAATAATGTAGTACCTCTGTATGAAACTCGATGTATACCATAACACATATGATTCTTTATTACAAAGCACTCAACAACTATACATGAGACGCATCAACATGCCGACGCTTAGTAGAATAATTCATTATTTCATAAGTAATAAGCAATCAAATATGAAACAACAAACAAAATCCTATATTCATACTATATCACATTCCATAACTCATATAACCACATATCTGTAACACCCCGAAAATTTGGTAAGCAGCGGAAGTCTAATCGGGGTCATTACAGTTTAGAACACAATCATACTTATAGAAAACCATTCAAAAGATAGTTAATATCATTCCTTGAAAACTCAAAGTAGTCAGAGTTACAAACATTTTTCCAAATGTTAATTGTTCACAAAAGAGATGATGAGTTTGAAAAGAATGATATAGTCATTGAGATAAAAGGGAGGTCCTGTGTGCCCTTTTTGCCAGCTCCGTGCCATCATGCCTGCTAGTTACCTGAGATAAACATGCTAAAAAGTCAACACAACGGTTGAATGAATCCATAGTAGTTTAAATAGTAATAGTGTGAACACAAGTCAAGCATTTTGAAATAAACAAGCCAAGATAGATTGGTCTTGACTAAACTGGTGTCATATTGCTCCTAAGCCTCACGAAACTCAAGCCTTAACATCGTATCGAAATATCATAAAGATAAAAATCACCTACACCACGGGGGATGTAGATAACAAAGGGGCCCTCGGTGATGGAAATGTACTCGGTTCCATGGTACCTCGAATATAGCACACCTCCTGCCAAATAATCACTTTGACAGAGATGGGCTGCCATTCCAATAGATCTATTAGCTATATTCGCGCTCACTCGCAAGTGATTAAGGTTCGTGATATGAGGGACTTGTAGTACGGGTGTCAACTTAGGCAATATCAGGTAGTAATAGCATACAAAAAAATAATAGTGTTCGGTTTATAGCATGTATCTCCCCACGGTTAGAAATAATTGAAAATGTGGGACCATGAACTCACCTAACGGGTGTGTGTGAATCACAATGGTGCTCAAAGGTGACGGTGTACTGCTACGACTAGCAATGAAAATCCTCCGACTTGCGACCTATAATGATGAAATAATATATATATATTACCATCGGTGTTTTAGATTCGATACGTGAATGACATGTGATATGTCTCGAGTACGGTGATATCGATTCGGGTGTCTTAAAATATTCCAAAATAACTTTACAGTTATTTATAACATTTATACGAACGGGAAAATCAATAGGTGTTAGTTTATCCGTTAAAATAATAACGTTAATAAAAATATTTATTTTAAATATTTTTAGTAAATATGTATATTTATTATGTAAGTTATAATATATATATATATATATATATATATATATATATATATATATATATATATATGTGTGTGTGTGTGTGTGTGTGTGTGTGTATATATATATATATATATATATATATATATATATATATATATATATATATATATATATATATAGGTATGGGTTAAAATAAAAGGGCATTATAATAAAAAGTGTAGGAATGATTGTGAGGGCGACATGTGTCACCCCTATGCTACATCATATGACACATGTCACCACCCCCACCCCCACCCCCCTCCCGCAAAAAAAATTTTTTTTTCCCGCCAAACAAAAATTTTTTTTTGGGCAAATTTTTTTTTCCCGCCAAAAATTTTTAGTGCATCACAGTTATAAAGTTACTGCATCACAATTATAAAAGTTACTGCATCACAGTTTTAAATTTTAGTGCATTAAGGTTATAAGTTACTGCAACATAGCTGATGCACTAAACTATTAACTATGATGCAGTAACTTATAATAAAGATGCACCAAAACTTAAAAAAGAATCGTATTTTAATTGTGATGCAGTTACATACATATATGATGCATAAAACTTATGATAATTCAGTTTCTTTATAACCATGATGCAGTAACTTTATAACCATGATGCAGTAACATTAAAACCATGAATGCAGTAACTTTATAACCGTGATGCAGTAACTTTATAACTGTGATGCACTAAAAAATTTTGGCGGGATTTCTTTTTTTTTTGTGGGAAAAAAATTTTTTTCGGCGGGGGGGGGGGGGGGGGTGGGGGGGGGGGGGGTGGGGGTGGGTGACACGTGTCATATGATGTGGCAAGGGGGTGACACATGTCACTCCCACAATCCTTCCTACACTTTTTATTATAAGGCCCTTTTTAGAATAACCCCACCATATATATATATATATATATATATATATATATATATATATATATATATATATATATATATATATATATATATATATATATATATATATATATATATAGGGGAGCTTTAATTTCAAATCCCTGTTAAGTGCGGAAACTGCGAGAACTCCAATTTTGCATTAGAAAACATGCATGTTCATATAAAACATGTATGTTTTCTTACATACACCTTAATACACATGCCTACGTATTAAGGTGTATGTAAAAAACATACATGTTTTATATGAACATGCATGTTTTCTAATGCATAATTGGAGTTCTCGCAGTTCCCGCACTTAACACGATTCTAAAAATAAAACCATTTTGCATTGATCTATTGCACTTAACAGGTTGTTATATGAACATGTATGTTATGCATGTATGTGTATTAAGGTGTATGTAAGAAAACATACATGTTTTATATGAACATGCATGTTTTCTAATGCAAAATTGGAGTTCTCGCAGTTCCCGCACTTAACAGGGTTCTGAAAATAAAGATACACTATATATATATATATATATATATATATATATATATATATATATATATATTACAAAAATAATTATGTAAGGTAGAAATAATAAAATACCATTATCAAAGTTGACCTTTAACTTTAATAAAGTTACACTTTTTACCCCTTGGTCAAAACACTTACATTTTTAGTCCTTTCTAACCTTTTACACATTAGACCTTCACTTTAGAGTAATGACAATTTCTACCCTCAAGTTTTATTAAAAATCGACTGTGTTAGCTTTAGTCCGAAAGTTTGACAGATTTGTCAATTTTGGTCCCTTAACGAAAGTTTTTGCAAAAATAGTCATTTGTTAAGTTTTTGAAAAACAAACTTTTGGTACAATAAAGGTAACATTTTATCTTATTTGTATTCTTCAAAATCAGTTTTTAAAGTCTTAAAAACATTTCGAATTCCTTATAAGTTTTAACCAAAATTTTATTAATAAACTTTATTTGGGCTCGTTAGCCCATATTAGGCCCAAACGATATTTAGTTTGTATAAAGAGGTGTTTCGAGGGTGAGTAGGATCTAGCTTATTTTACGTAGTATAGGGTCGAGTATTTTATGCATGTTAAGTTAGTTCGATTCAGTTTTGTTCGAAGAGTTGGGTTAACGAAAAATATATATACATCGTACGTAAGAAAACAAAGTTACAAGATCGTTTCTAAGTGACGTCGAGCTGAAATATTCATATATAGTGTAACGCGTGGTTATGAAACCCGAGTGTTATACAACGTGTGTGATGCGTGCTATGCATGATAAAGGATAACGTATGAATTGAAAAGAGAAGTGGTAACTTACAACACCAATAAGGTGGTGGAGAGTTCGTGTGATAGGAGACAAGAAAACGAGTAAACTTGGCAACCTCCTTGTATAGTGACTCTCGATCCAAATTAGCTACCCAACTTGTACTCAACCCAAGTCTTCGTGAGTGCCCTTCCCTTGGTCTTCGACAGTAAGCGAAAGAAATGATGGATAGTGTTTGTAGTTTGAGAGATTCGAATTTGTGGTGAGGGTGTGCATTAAATGTAGGGTATTTATAGGAGGATCATAGTGGTTTTGAAAAGCTTTAAACATGTGATACTAGTTGTACACCATCTTGACTTGTCATTCGATTTCAAGATAAACTCTTCTAATCCTTTTGGTGTAGTCAAGTCGAGTTGTAAGGCTTGAGAAGCTATGATTATATTTTGGAATTGTTTAGTACTAGGACTAGAGGAGATTAGGGTCATGTGATTGTACCATGTAGATTAGTTTAAGTTTGTGTTAGTGGTCAATGAAACACAAGGTCTTGTGGGTAATGAGAGCTTAGGGTGTAAGGTATTGGTATGTTGGTTAAACTAGCACCCTAGGTTTTTATAGAGCGGCTTGGGTGTTGGTTTTTGGCTAGTTATATACGCAAGACGCAAACCAGTGGGGTGGTTTGATTATGTCGAGATATAAGGGAATCTAAGGAAAAGAAATGTGGTCCAAAGGTGTTGATATGTTTATGTTTCGTGGTCTCCATGGACTGTGGTGTCGAGTAGTATGTAAAAGAAAGGAAAATGAGTGTGATACATATATGTAGCACACGAGCTGAGCTCGTTTGTGTTCTTAAGCAACACCAAGAAACAGCCATTGGGCTTGGTGATACATTCGGCCCAAACAGAAAGCAAGAGAAAATACATATGTGATCTTGGGCTTATGGCATAACACGGCCCAACAAAACGAAGAAAGAAAACAGATCCTTGGGCTTGAGTGAGGCACGCGGCCCAAATATAAAAAAAAGAAAGAGTATAGTGGACTTTAGGAAAGCATAGGCCCAAAATGATAGCGAGGTGTCAGTGACTAATACGTTCGTAACTTTACTTTCGGTGTCGGTGTCGGTTCGCGTGAACCTCGAAAATATTAACGGTGTTGCTCATACATATATATATATATATATATCGATGTCATTAATAAGGTGTCGCGTCGCAAGTGGGAGTTACTGGTGTTAACCTCATCGGGTGACATCCAAGAGTGACCAATGGTGATATCAGGTGATAAACAATCGGTGACCAAAGTGTCCAGGTGTCAAGCAAACGGTGTCTCATATAAAAATTTTAAATTAGCCCACAAAAATGGCTTTGATTAGAATAGTTACGATAATTAGCATTAACAAATGACCTGGGATTTTACGGAGTATTACAATATTAGATTCTAATGAACATTAGAAATTACTTATTTTGCACATGCAAACAATAGAAATAGATAGTACTTATTAAATCACAAGTTATGAAGAAAACTTATAGACATGAAACAGAAATACCACTCAGCACCACATTTCAGACCTGATCACAAAGCACTTATCAGTCGTTGCTAAAACCCTTTCTTAACCAAACTCACTATATACAATGACACTACAACATATATAACAAAATACATCTTTAACTTTTTATTAACAACATATACGAAACTAACAGTCATGACCCAAACTTCTACGCAGTATATGACCAAAAGATGTAACCAATAGGTACTGATGTCATTAGACTAACCTCACCACTAAAATTTTAAGAAACTAACCTTCCCTTTATCCGAAACTGCTGATTTGACCACCACACACCAGCCGCAGTTATTTGCAATCACCAGAACATACCCACATATTGATGGTCACTTCCACTGGACAAACCTGGATGCCAGTAGTCAGTCAAGTACTTTAGTCATGGTAAAGATACAAAATCAGTAGAATAACAGCATGGATACAAAAATGTAATCACAATGCATTTCAACCCCTACCATCTTTAACACACTAACTAATTTTCAGACAATCTTAACAGCTTTGTGTAGTTATTTAGAATAGCAACGATTAAATGCAATGAAATAGATATGACACTCAAAAAATACATCACAGGCTCTCACATTATCCATTAAACACAAATCGTAAGTGATATATCAAAACACATATCACAACACATAGTATAGTCTAAAACTTGTATAAATCCGCACCTAGAAACGCATATTAAAAAAAATCAAACGACCACGAAGTAAGCCAAAATGTCATGCATTAATCAAAATTATGAAACAAAAATACACTTAAAATTATAGTAACAATCATCTCTAAAAAAACAACAAAAAAGTCCAACAAACCCACAAATTAAACGACATAAAATTTACACTTAACACTACAATTAAAAAAAAAAACAAATATTTGTTTTATACAAAAAATCAAAAACCATACCAATATAAACTAAGGTTGCAAAAATCGCTAAGCGGCAGCTGAGCGGTCGGGTACCTCCTACCGATTAATCGGTTAGGCGAGGAATAATCGAGGATTAATGAGATTGGATTTTTTATATATAAAATTATAAATTTTGAAACTATATGCCCGATTTGGCCGATCTAGCCCATTTTTTTCTTCTGATTTGGCCGATTTATACCTGATTTGGCAAAGTTATATACGTAACCGAGTTTGCTGATTTATCTGATTTTTGTCCGATTTGACCGATTTTTATCCGATTAATTGGTATGTTGACCAATTTTGACCAAACCGATTAACAAGGCGTCGCTCCAAGCCAACAAAAGAATTAAAAAAACAAAACAACGTCATTTTGTAGACCGTCTTAACGGCGTCGTTTTCCACGGTAAATGTATAATAGAGTAATATGATTTTTTAGTATCTTGTTTGATGAAATTAATAAGTTTTTGTAGAACATTAACTTTCACATACATATTACCAATCTTGTTATATATCATCATGGCCATCCCGTGAATTTTGATGGTCCTGGGTGATATTATAAAATAGGTCTCGTTAGTATGAATAATTTTGTGTCTAAGTAAGAAGGTTCAATTATACTACCAACATGTTATAGGGGTACAAATATGTTAATAGAACGAGTATATTATTATTCGATGACTTGACTTCAGGTTTATAAGCAAAGTTATTGAATAACTCCTAAGATTATACAATCTTGAAAGGCCATATAACTCGACTTAAGACTACCAACTAAAACTCAATGTACATACATACTAAGCTGAATAAATCAATATTTCAACCAAAATAAAAAGATAATGAAAGACATAAAGGAAAGACTGTTCTATAGAGCCAATTTGACAAATAGTAAGCAATTAAATATATGAGTGATATATAACATAAAGATGAACCTTAACAAAAAAGATTCTAAAGTAAAACTTAAAAAAAAAACACAAGTTGAAGAGTTACCCCTTAAAAACCAAAAGAATCATCGAAAAAACTTAAGTTTTATTTAACCGATCAAACTTTTACATGAGTGTATATTTGCCTTTTTCGTTTGCCGTTATTTACACGTGAATTTATAATAAAGATAACTTACTTGAATTTTGAATCTTAGATCCAATATTGGGCCTATAGAAAGGCTTTATATTACCATATATACATAATTGGTTTTTGATAAATTGGTGCCCCTCTAAAATTTGGGGCCTTGTGCATAGACCCAGCCCGCCTTGGCTGGGCTGTATATCACACATGTCTTTGTGACACTTCAAATCATAATCTCTTAGTCGTTGAGTAAAATTTACATACCAGTGGCCCAAAAGAGTGGGTAGCATTAACAAGTTATTTACTTGGTGCTTACTATTTTAGTATCATTCAGTCTTTACTAATTTTTAGGTTTTCATCGCCGTTTTCACCTAAATTCAATTAAACTTGATTAACATTTTGGGGTTTCAGCACCGCTTCACATCAATTCACATAAATTCGATCAGATCGTTTAGGTTATCACTACCGACTCATATCAGTTCATTTAAATCCATTCAACTTTTTAGGTTTTGTGCACCGCTTTACATTAATTTTATTGAATCTTTTTAGATGTCACCCCGCTCCATATCAAATTACTTAATTTCAATGTGAAGTAACACCAAACGAGGCAAACAAAGAAGATTTTTTTCAAGAAATTGAAAGCAACAAAAATTACGCATCGATTTGGCATTTAGATAATGTAAGTTGAATTCATCTCTAATTCTTGTTTTCTTTGCTATGATTTGAATTGATCTATCAATTTTAATATCGGGAATTTATATCTTTGATTTTTTAGCATCAGATTTAGATTTTCCGAGACTGAGCTTTCCAATATTAATGATTCATAAATATATTTTTTTAATAAATTGCATCCACTCGACACATAAATGTATAATTAAATGGAAAAACAAGAGTTTGTTAAATCTAAAATTTCATTTATGTAAAGTAATTTAGATATTTAGTCTATTTCTATAAAATGATTTTTTTGATAATTAAATAGAAATTTGTGTTTATTAAATAAAGTTTTTTATTGATTAAATAAAAGATATTTGTTTACTATATAAACATTTTAGCATATGATGCATTAATACATGTTAGTAGCATTCAACATACTAGGCGAGTACACACACAAAGCCTTAACAATTTAAAGTGGTAAATAATTTTGCAAAATTGTGGTTAATTCTCATGTATGAAATACATGAACATTGTTTACTGTGTCAAACCTTTAACTTGTAAGTAATAACAGAAGGAAAGTGTACATGTGTAAAATAAAATATTGATAAAATAAGGAGTAAGTGAAGATTTACAAATGTTCATTTCTCACTTTGAAAGTGTAAGTAAATATGGATATTCTTTATTTATAGTATAAATATAGATATGCACTTGTGCTAATCTTTATGTACATGATTTTCTAAGACCAAACCAGTTAATGTTTATTTGCATTATTGCATTAAGCATACTACCTTATAATTTATATATGCACAAGATTTTTACAAGCAACTTAATTTAAACTTAGTAATAACAACTTTTGGTTAAAAAAAAGGAATAAGTCCATGGAAGTATACACTAAAGATACAAATTCATAAAAGATACATTATGTAAATTGAGTAATCACGAGTTATAAAATACATCATAATTTATAAAATACATTTAACTTTTACACATTTCATACACTTACATATGTATGCATATGTGGGGATTTTAAATAACGAACTACTATATATTTTATATTAAGTTAGATAGGAATGAATTATGCTAAGGTACAATTTCGTGTATACGTATGCATATCACAAACTTTTATTTTGATATTTAATTCTATGTATATACGGGATTTTTTGTGTTAAAATCAATTTATCTCACAACAGCAGCAGCAGCAGCAGCAACAACAACAACAAAAGCTATTTTATAAATTTAAAGTTTAAGGGGCACATTTTAAATTTATATATTTCTTAATCATGATAACTGAGAATTTTACATTTAAGTCTTTAATATTGAATATAAATTTAGTTTTTTACTTTTTTTTTTCTCACAATTTTATACTTGATTGTAAGTTTTATAGGTCTATCAAAATATAACGTTATTTTACACATAAGCTAAAAAAATCTACAAGTACATCAGTATTTTGGTTGTTTTTTCTTCACGCTTTGTGTAAACTAAATTTTGTTCAAACTAAATGGAAATAACAATGCTTGATTTTTTCATGTGACCAGCTTTCTTATCTATTCAATTTAAATTTCCTGGACAGTTTTTTTTTAGTTTTCTTATAAAATAATGTTGTTTGTTATTTTACAAAAAATGTAAATACAAAACATCATTGTGCATATTATCATGTTGTCACTATAGATCATAACCTTAATATTATCTTTTACGTCATTGTGCATATTATCACTTTCTCACTATAGATCATAACTTAATATTATCTTCTATATGTGTTATGGGATCATAACCTAAGTATTATCTTTTATATGTTTATTTCATAGTTTGCGTTTGTACTCTTTACAGGTAAAACAAAACATTCAATAAAAAGAATAAACCAGTTTTCAATATTAAGTAAAAAAGATGTTCCACAATATCACAATATATTAGCTCCTAATAAAATAAATGAAAAGTAACTGTACAATTGAGATGCGATGACTTAAATTAAATACATCACTTTTAAATTAAAATGCATCAAAATATTTTCTATAACTTTTAATTAATATGCATTTCATGAAATTAGATTAAATCTCAGTTTTTTGTTTCTCTACATGTCATGTAATCTTAAAAATCAACTTTCATTCTTTTTTCAAAATCACTTTCGAAAATGACGAAGATCTATCTAAGTGAATAGAGAAACTCTCAAGTCATTGCATTTCAAATGTATTTTTAGTGTTATTTCTCATCACTTGTTAAATTTGCATCTCGCTAAATGCCTATATGATGGTGTACCCCATCGTGTGGCTCGGAGACTACACCTTCGTACGTTGCACACTTACAAATAGACTTGAAATACTCATTGGCGTAAAGCCCACTAGGCTACTGTTAAGGAATCCGCCAATACACGAAGCCCAAACATCAAAGCCCGATGCTCCGAAGAGCTCTAGCCTCCAAGGAGATCGAGGCTCCGTTGTTAAAGGATAACAGAAAATCTCGAGGATGCATACCACACGGATAACGGTTTTTCTTTATTCCCGCTCGTGCAAACAACCGCACATGGGCACGATTTCGGAGCTTATACTCGAAGCCCTCCTATTGGCTAATGAGAATATGCTCTCTTTCAACCAATCCGGCTGAGACAT
Organism: Artemisia argyi; assembly: GCA_030686995.1. Classification (NCBI taxonomy): domain Eukaryota; kingdom Viridiplantae; phylum Streptophyta; class Magnoliopsida; order Asterales; family Asteraceae; genus Artemisia; species Artemisia argyi. The sequence goes on along the minus strand of CM060691.1, from coordinate 10,745,589 downwards.
GCGGCAAGGCCTAGATACTTCCTAGTGTTTGTCTATAAATACCCCCTCATTTTATCCATTTGAGATATGTCATCACTCCCTCTAACTACTTTCTCTCTCTAAAACATTACCTCATAATTTGATGACTTATTCTTAAATCGGAGCCGGTTCGCAGATTTATCCCTTGCGCTTCAAATAACCCAAGCGTGCTTTTGTGTCTTATTTCAGGTCACCACTATCTCTTGAAGTATATTTCTTACGTCATTAAGTAGGCTCTGATCATTAGGTGCAATCCATTTTCAGATCACTACCCTAACCTAGCCTTCGTAGTTCGCATAAAAGAAAACTCAAACACTGTTGGAGTATATGTAACAGTATGGTAAAGATAATCAAACCGGATATCTCAATGAATCGTGCAATTACTTACCAAAAGAATCTGTTCAACCCTATTCGCCTAAGTTACATGAATATCTCTTTAGGATAATTCAAGAGAGTTATGTTCTTAATTTAGGCACAAATGCAAGAACCCTTTTTGCTTATGAGTGTTTTTTTTTGTTTTATTTCCCTTTATCTCATGCTTACTGTTCTCATTATATAGAGAGTATCGAAACAATGGAATTATGAAAATTAATTGGCCAATTAATTTTAAGTAGTTACAAGACCTTCAACATGGGAGATTAAACCAAGTTTAAGCCGACCATTGAATATGTTAAAGAAGTTACAAATGAGAAAGAAACAACAAAGTTTGTTGGTGCAAATGATGGCCAAGGTCTTTTATATATTTTAATGATGACAAATATATATTAGAAAATACTTAAAATCACAAACGATAGCCAAGAACCGAAAACGCACCATGCAGTACGCTAAAGTGGATCTTTCAATACAGGTTCGTACATGATATTTAAGATGTTTGGTAAACTCGCAACAAGATTTGGACTTAGTGAGATGACCAAAACAAGTCCTCCCGTTTTACAAAACGCGAACTCAAAAATATTTTATAAAAGCCATTAGCCAAGGCCAAAATATTTTTCTGAAACCTGGGAGATTCATACTTTCACTAAACCTTCAAAGAAAAATATTTATATGGCTATAATCTTTACGTATGTCTTTACTAATCATGTAACGGGTTTACTCCCTTATTGGTCAATTAAGTCAAGGCCACTTTGCGTAAATGCAACTTTCCCTTTATGGATTACTACTTTACTTAAGATGTAAAGCACTTATCTTACTTGTATCAAAGTGATTAATGAATATACTATTTGTGACTTAATCAAGGATTATGAAATTTGAATATTTAAATTTGAATTTTGAAATATGAATATCCTTTGCATACGCTTACTTCTTCAACACTTAACTTCTTACACACTCCAACTTTACAATATTCTTGTCTCCTACACCCTAACACAATCTCCTCTACATTCTCATTGTCTCCCACATTCCAAACAATGCCACCATATATTCTCATACTATAAACTAATACTTTCCTACCTACACAATCCCTTAATTCATTCTCCTTGGTTCCCAAGTTTCATTCAAACTTCCTACACACTCTTATTTCATATTTGAATTTGAAATTTCCAACTCACACTATCTTACACATTTGCTTCCTTTATGCTCTTCCTTCTATTATACTCACAACAATTCAAACTTAAATTTGAATTCAAATTAAACTTTCTGCACACCCTAACTTCCCCAACACACTTCCCTCTCACATACTCTCGCATTCATATTTGAATTTGAAATTCAAATATTTCTTGTCCCCTACTACAAGACACATCTCTTAACCTTTGCTTCCTCTACACTCTACCCTCCATAAATCTTATATTTGAATTTGAAATTCAAATATCATTTTGTCCCCTCATCCTAGACATAACTTGTCCAACACACTTCCCTCTCACATACAAAAAACTTCTATTTTGAATTGGAAATTTCAAATTTCAAATTTGGGAGGCAAGGTATTACTTAACCCTTGGGGAACACTCTTAGATAAACCCTTAGTCAATTTGTTCTTTTTTTTTTCCTCATCCAAAATGGATTAACTCCCCAATTATATAGTTACACACTTCACTAAATATTTTTAAACCCTCTAAACATTGGCTAAATGAGTTGGTTGACCTTATCCCGCCTGGAAAGGTAAAAAAAGTGAAGTGAATTTTAGGGTTTAAGAAGAGTGAGGCATTCATAAACAAGCCATGAGCCAACCAGGCTCATCAGGCTCTGGCGCGTCAGCGTGCCAGGGCCGATCCATCTCATGGGTTGTCTATAAATACCTCCTCTTGTCTTGTGTCATTCTTATCTCTTTCCATTAATTATTTCTCTCTAATTTCTTCTCTCTAATCACTCCAAGTCTACTAATCTTCTTGTTTTCTAATATCTTCTTATATCATCTATTGAAAGAACACTTCTTCCGCAAGAGAGACACACAAGAACTTAATCCGCTCTTGTGTGTTGTGTCGAGGATCTTCTTCTCTATACTCATTCGAACCGAGTCTTTAGGATAGGTTAGGTTGTTTCAAACAAATCAATTCTTATAATCATTTGTAAAGTCTTATCACGGTGTGGATAAGCAAGGGTGTATAAAGTCTTATACCTTGGTGGTCAAGCCTAGATCGGGTGAATGTCTAGTTGGGGTTTGATTCTTGCTTAGGGAAAGTCTTTGTAGTTTAGGTAGAAAGTCAAATCATGAGATTGTTTTGGGTGGTTCTGGTTGCGGAGTACCGTTAGGAGTAGCTCTTCTTTGTGAGCCCCGATCTTAGTGCATATATGTGGAGTGAAGTTGTAACAGTTTGTAATCAGCCATAAGGATTATACTAGTGAATAGTAGTAGTGGAGTAGTGTATTCGTAACTGGATGTATGGATAGTTTAAACTCCCAATCCTGAACGAGTATATATATTGGTGTCGATTTCTCTCTCTCTATTTCTACTCTATCTCTATATTGTGGTGTTTAGTTGTTTTTCTCATATACACTTATAAACATTTGAAGACTTAAAGTTTCTAAACTTTAATTGAGTCGAAAAGAACGTATTCACACCTTCTACGGTTCTACAAAGTTACAATATGAGCATCAACTCACTCATTCACCGAAGATTTCGCTTATTGATGGAATACTCATGTTGATGAGTATACTTGCTGAAAGAGTATACTCTCTTATAAGATTATTCACTGAAGGGTTGTCCCTTCTGATGAGTTACTCCCTAATGAACTTGCTGAGTCTTACTAAAGAGTATAACTTTCTGATGAGCTCATCAACTAGTTTTTTTTCTTCATCACCACTATTGAGTCAAAGAGGTTCACTGATTTAATGGGTGTAGACTCTGTACCTCGAATCCTAAGTATCTGAAGAATGTGTAAGCCTTAAAACTCTCACTCAAAATTCATGAATATGAAATGAATAATAAAGTTGTAGAAAAATTTCATTGATATTCATTCCTTTTATTGAACAAAAATAAGTCTATTTATAGCCTTTACAAGAAAGCAACTAAGTATGAAAATAGAAACAAACTACTGCTACTACTACCATGAGACCTAACGTGCCAATGCACTTACATAAAACTCGCTCAAACTAGTACCAATTCCAACTAACAATAGAACATAAAATATAAACCATAAATATCTATTAATTTCAAAACTCCAGCCATGCATACGTGTACCTTGACATAAATGATTAATCCAACATTCACCCCCTTAATCATTTATTCACACCCTTTAGTCATAGCATCTTTAATCACCATCTTTTCGAACCATCTCGATTCTATACCTTTCCCGAACACCCGACCTGCACCTCGGTCACATCTAAAGTCTTCTCTAGCTCAACCCCTTTTGATTGTTCACAACACATGTACACATGTAACATGAAATCCTGTTGGACATGTTCACTACCATCATGACCTTTTTACGAATCCACGACCTCTTCCTCGGCCACATCAAAAGACACCCGGTTTGAACTTCCATTGCCATTATGTTCACCAGTTTGTTCTCCAGCACCTCACTGTTGTGTGTCACCACACAGAACCCATTTGCTATAACACTTCCTGTAACACAAGAGCATCATTCCACCTATCAAGAAAACAAAGCCACCCGCTTCTACCATGTTCTTTCACCCGCCAAACGAACCGATTAAACACCACCTGCATTGAATTCTTTCTGCTCGTTTTTTTCATGAACCGGTTAATCTCTCCATTTTTAAGTGACCTAGAACCTACCACCTTCTATGTCTTCACTTAATAACAACTTCAAACCTTTTTTTTGATGAAACTCGTTCCAAGAGCTCTGTTCCACCGACCAAGAATAACATGCTACAAGCTTTACTGTCTTTTTGTACATGCAAAACGAACCAAATCCAAGGCCACCTACTTTGACGGATCCTTTTCGTTCACTTTTCACGCACTTCCGCTGGTTAGTCTCTTCAACACGGAAAAACTGATCAAAGGTAGCTTACACCCCCTTCCACGAACATGTGATCATAACATCACAACCCCTTCAAAACAAAACCCGGTTCCTTGCTACGTCTGCCCTTCAGTGAAGGGCTACACCATTTTCTTTAAACCTGTTGGATCGGTTTCACAGGTTTGGATTGGAGCCAATTGTGTTTGAGAATTTGATTGAAATTTACCATGTTCACGTTTCAATAAAACAGTAAATGGAAATCTAACAAGAACTTGATAATACAAATGTAACTTTCATAAAACTGTAAAAGGTTGTTTACAATGACTCGATTCTAGACTTATATACTATGATGAAACGTTGTGACTATACAATGACCATTACAACGTTTCATGAATAACTAACTTAACCATAAATAACTATCATTAACCTAACGGGGTGTTTGGGTTAAGGTTTAACCCAGCCCATACTAAAACCTATTTGATCCATACGAAATAAATACATACAATACATAAATAATAAAGTCTAAACAACATTCTAAGTAATTATTGTGCCACATCTCCTTCCTAATTACTGAATGTTGATGTTTTCCATCTTGCTGTGCTTGAATTTCTTTCAAATAATGACAACAAAGTCATCACTTTCTTCTGTGCATTCACTTGATTTGTTGCTCACTTTCATGGCTTCTTCTCCTTCAATCTTGATCCTTTTCTTTGGTGATTCATCAACTAGATCCATTGCATCTTCCAAATCTGAATCCGGCTGTGGTCTAATGTATGCAGCAACTCTGCCATTTTCATCACTTTCTACCTTCCCTAGATTTGCTCTAATTGCATCTTCATAATAAATTTTCACCATTCCAATATACTCTTTGTAACATTCTTTCACTGTTTCTTGTTCTTCATCTGCCAATCCTAAGAGTCTTACAACTTGATACCATTGGTTGTTGAGAGTAATATTCATGTATCCACCCAATTCATCAACAAACTTATACAATCTTAACATATCCACTTTTATTACACCAATGATGGGTGGCAACTCTCCTAATGCACTTTGCCTCATAAATCCCAAATAAAACCATTCAAGCATATCTAAAAACCTTTTACTCAATACTTCCCAATTTTCAAATACTAATTTATCTATCTTGATCAAATTCAGAAAAGCAATAAACCTGGGAAAAGTATTGACCTTCATTGCATACAACGTGCCATTCAACTAATGTAATCATGATCTATATAATCATGATCTTCCTGATGATCCATTTTCAATTCTTCTAAACCTTTGATCAGTGAACATTCTTCTTCAATATCCAACGATTTGAAGTAGTCATCAAGGAATTTGTTGTGGCTTGTGATTATGTTTTCATCATCTTGTTCTTCCATCATACCTTCTTCAATTCCATGATTCTCAAAACTATCAAACATGTATTTCAACTTGCATCGATCTGTCCCATATATGACAATGAATCCTTGCTCTTCAAGTTGTTCCATGCTTAGTACATTTAATGTTATTTCTGGAGTGTATAACACATTTGCCATTATGATCTCTCCATCTCCAGTGCCCACAACTGCTTCTCCCACACCGTATGAAACAATAAATTTTCTTTCATCCTCTTCTACTCCTTCCACTTTGAATCTCTTGAACATTCTTTTAAACAAATGTTTCATTGGAGACATGTGTCGCTTGTATGCAGAACTTACATACCAAATATTGTCCCAACTTTCTTTTTCAGTCCCCTCAACCATGTAATCTGTGAGAACATGCACTTGTTCTTGATATTTTGCCTTTCCATGATTCTGTGGGTATGAAGGGTTCATGTCTGATGAGATACTGGAAGTTTCTGCAGTGTTTTGGTTGATGTGTAGTTTGTCTAGTTTCTTTGGGCAGTTTCTGAAAATATGCCCACGTTTCCTACATGCATAACATTTTGGCCTTCTATCTTTCTTCTTGTAACTGCCATCATTCCTACTTTCTTTCTGCATCTTTGTAGAGTTGTAAGACACAATTTCTTGTACCTTTTCTTTCAGCATCTTCTTTCCCTCAGGGGAAATTTTCTTTTTAGATTTGTTCCAGTGTTTCAAATCATTCTGAATGGGTTGTTTCTGTGGTGTGTTTGTGGTATCGTTTTTTTGATGGCTCCATCCAGGAATCAGAACATGTGCTCTGATACCAATGTTGGATCGGTTTCACAGGTTTGGATTGGAGCCAATTGTGTTTGAGAATTTGATTGAAATTTACCATGTTCACGTTTCAATAAAACAGTAAATGGAAATCTAACAAGAACTTGATAATACAAATGTAACCTTCATAAAACTGTAAAAGGTTGTTTACAATGACTCGATTCTAGACTTATATACTATGATGAAACGTTGTGACTATACAATGACCATTACAACGTTTCATGAATAACTAACTTAACTATAAATAACTGTCATTAACCTAACGGGGTGTTTGGGTTAAGGTTTAACCCAGCCCATACTAAAACCTATTTGACCCATACGAAATAAATACATACAATACATAAATAATAAAGTCTAAACAACATTCTAAGTAATTATTGTGCCACAAAACCAAGTCTTAAACCCGCCCTTTATCGAACCTCAAGTCTGATACCAAATGAAGAATATCAAGCCTCAAAACGCACACTCAAAACTCACGAATGTGAAATGAAGAATAAAGTTGCAAAAAAGTTTCACCAATATTCATTCCTTTTATTTAACAAAAATGAGGCTATTTATAGCCTTTACAAGAAATCAACTAAGCATGAAAATAGCAACAAACTACTACTACCTAAAAGACTAGGTACCATGAGACCCAACGTGCCAATTCCAACTAACAATAAAACATAAAATATAAACCATAAATATCTGTTAATTCCAAAACTCCAGTCATGCATACGTGTACCTTGACATAAACGATTAATCCAACAGTATCACCATATCTCTCAATTGCACTAAATTACCAACATATACATTAAGGTTTCAATAATAATAACTACTATTTTTGAAAAGGATTTATATACATATGAAACAAGGTGAAAATGTATATGAACAAGATTAGCTTCAATTATGAACATCACGTTCACTAGAACACTTAAACATTCTTTCACTGTGTTGCTTAGAATTTTTTCTACTAAATAATCTTCTTGTGGGATCCAAAATTATGGGACTATCTTTAATTTTTTTCCCCCCCTACAGTATGCTTCCTTTTAGGCTTTTATGCAAGTTTGCCCATTATAAAAATATTTTTATAGCATCAAATACGGCTAAGGTATCCCTTAATAAAAACCATTTTTAGACTCAACTGACAATAAATGTTCCTTGTATGTCAATGTTTGTCTAGGTCCCGACCTTGATCCTCTTTTCTGCTTCTACCTGATCTATAAGTAAAAACTGGGATTTGGCATTTAACAAAAGTGTTCGGCTGTTCGCTTTGTGTTTGTTTTGCTGAAGTATCAAGATAATGTCACGAAGTGGAAGACTGTCTTGGCTAATGTTTCTTAACAGCAAAAATTACAACCTTGATCCAGAAGACATAATATCAACATTACCTGAAGATGTTATTCATCATATCGTATCATTCCTTGAAACTGAAGACAAAGAGAAACTGAAGCTCCTCTCAAGAAAATGGAGGCTTGTACATTCACAAACACAAAAACACCTTTGTTTCTCAGGGTGTTTTTCTCTAGACGAGCAGCAAATTTCGACGATTATTCAAGATTACTTTCCCTCAACTGAAAGCCTTGTTCTAGAAGACTGTTCGGAAATAAAAAATCTGAAAATTGCAAATAATAAACTAACGCACTTAATAGTGTGTAAATGCGAAGACCTGGAAAAAGTAGAATTGAGTACACCAAATCTACAACATCTTTATTTCTATGGAGTTGTTCGCCAGCCATGTGCATTCGAGCTCATTGATACCACAAAACTGAAAAGGTTGATGTTCGATGGAGAATATATCATCGATGATAATATTTTTTCAGATTGCAACACAACATTTCCGGTGCTTGAAGATTTGACTCTTGGTTGTTCAAATTATATGCCACATCATATAAAAATATCAAGCCGTTCACTGAAAAACATATGTTTATTTGATCTCAAGAAGCCGGTGGATATCACCATTGATGCTGAGGCACTGGTTTGTATCCAGTATAAAGATCATTTGATTCATAATTTCTCAAATTCAAACATTCCCAATGTCCAGAATGCGACGATTGAGTTTAATACTCATACCAACCAGGAGACAGATGACTCGTGGTTTCAGAAACTGGTTGGTATGCTTCAAGCTTTCAAGCCTTCTGATACTCTCTTGCTAAAAGTTGAATCAGACAAGGTATGGTAGTAAAATGCATGTGTGGATTTGTTTGTTCATTTATTTGGTTTTGAAAGACATAATAAATATTTACTTAAAATTGCTGTTTTCTCATACTTCAATATAGAGTCTTGTAATCCCAGAAGAAGCAAAAAGAAGCCTTTTTCCTCTGATTAGCGTTGGACCCGAGACGCTAACCGTAGAGATAGACAAGGCGACGGAATCTGTTGCTGATCTTCTAGATTTTATTTTTTGGATCTCTCCACGGGCTGAGGATGTAACTATCTGCAGGGAACGCGCTGTTATATCAATACAAGTATGAATATGTTCCTATTAGAATTTTAGCATGTCCATATTAACTACATACATACTTTCTAAATATACACTTCTATGTAGTTTATAAATGCGACTTTGTTATGATGACAGATGAAGCATGGTGAGATCTTGGGCATATCACAGAACCATTCTTGCTGTGCGTCTTACCCAGAAAAATGTTGGCGCCATTCGCTGGAGGAAGTAAGGTTGATGTGCGAGTTTGATGTAACCTGGGTGGAGGATTTATTATCTTATTTCAAGGAAAATCTTGATCTAGTTGAGCGAAATCTTATTTATGCAATTGATCAGTAGGAGTCAAAAGGGAGGTGATTTGTACCCAACGTTAATTGATGCTCACGTCGCCTATGTACAACATCTTTACACACATGTGATGCTAGTGTAGGCATCAAAAAATTAAGTGTTGTACGAATCATCTCTTGCAGTAAAACTTTAAGAACTGCTTTAGACAGATAGTTTGTGTTGCTTAAGCTTGTCCTTTTGGGTGAAACTACATAAGTTGTTTGTAATAAACAAGTACTTTGTGTTGCTTTACTGCTGGGTTCTCTTTTAAAAATTTGTATTTATGATCTTGTGAGATTGAGACAGCTTACATATCTTGGACTTTACGTTGGATAATTGTTAAGCATAGCAGTAAAAAATTTACCCTGTTTTGAAGATGATTTTTCGTTTTAAATTTTGGCATGCGCTGTGGACTTCTGAAGTTCTGATGCCTTAAATTGCAAAAAGTGAAGAAATTTGGCCAACTTAAAATATGGGCCTATTTTTACTCTATAATTTATTTTTTAAATAGGGTTCATACTTCATACTATCTAGTATCTACACTAAAATAGCACAAGGCAAGGTTCTGCCTTTGCATATAAAGAACTGATTTCAAGTCGATACAATCTTAGGATTATGCAGTTTTGTGTATTGATGTGTTGAATCAATATCTATAATTTAATTATTTGATTGTTAAGTATATTGTAATACTATAGGTCGGATTTTACTTGTTACTAATGAAGTAATTTGTCACCATTAAAATTATTTGCTAGTATAAATGATTAAACAGCACACATGGTGTACAATGTCAAGACATCAAACTTATTTGCATATAGCATTACAATATATATTAAATCCCAAGGGTTGCGACGTCGTTTTGCTAGCGGGTTTCCCGCCAAAATAATTGGGCTTACTTTGGCCCGTTGATTGTTGCCCAATTCATCCTGCTCGATCTATTTCATTGTTGCCCAATTCATCTTGCTCGATCTGTTTCGTATACATAAAACATATAGAAAAACCTAGAAGCTTATCCTCATCATCCGCCTCTAGAATCAACCACACACATCATCGCTTTTCTTTTTCTTATTCTTATAAAAAATATCAAGAACAAAATATGTAGATCTGTGCCGATTTTCTTTTTGTTTACCGTGTTTTTGTCGCCTCCCGTATCCTTGATTGTGGTTGTAGCTGGCACTTCCAAGAACAGGTAAGTAAGAAAATTTGATTTATGGGTTTTTGTTCTTTGTTAGATTTTATGATATTGAGCTGTATTTTGCATAATTAGTGGTGTGGGTTTATGGTATTTTGCTGCTTTCTGTTGTCGTTCTATGAAAATTGCGATTTCTATATTTTTTTATGTTTTGATAGCTTATTCAAAATCACAGGCCGCTGCTAGAGGAGGCGCTAGAGGTAAAGGACCACCCAAGACCACGGCGTTATGGTTGAAGAACGAAAAGTTGAAAAGATTGAGGGTGATGATATTGATCTTCCAAAAAGTAACTTTTTCCTTTTTTTCATTAACTTTTACTTTTTTTATAAAAAAAATTTAGGTTTGTTAGGATTAAGACGGTTATGTATTGGTTTTTAGACGAATTGTTTTAATGGAAGAAATTTGTTAATTTGTTCATGTTTCATACCATGTGTTTGATAAAATGTTTTAAAGACATATTGGTACTGCGGATTGGTGCCCGCCAGCTGCGGCTGCGTGCCGCTGATGGGGGGGGGGGGGGCATAATTTTGTGGGTGCAATTGGTAAGGACATTTGTTATGGGGTGCATAATTTTACGCCTTGCAGTGTGCCATTGATGGGGTGCATCCTTACTCTCATTTGCACGTCTTATGTTCGTATGACATAAAAAATGCTCACATTTTTACGAGTGCACATATCTATTTTAACTAATTCTTTGCTTCAATTCCCGTTTATTCAAATTCCGTAATACCATATACTAAGATTGTTGTTGCTTTTTTAGGTACGCCTACACAAAGAGGAGCCGTCTTGACTACTTTACATGAAAATCATTCGCGTACACATTCAGTTACTTGAGGTGAGTCGCTACTTAATTTTGAGTAACATTTATTGAACGCCGCAAAATAAGATGCCATAGTACAACAAAGACAGATGAACGATTCCCTACCTGCTTGAATTTTATGTCTTTAGGCTAAATATATCATGGACAAGGTGAAAGACAAGCCTGGAAAAAACACTGATGTTACTCTTCATGCCGGTAAGATTCACCAATACACTAAGGCCTTTTTTTTAATAAGGAATTGAAATTAGTGAGTAGTATTATATATTACTCACATCCTTAGTTCTTACGCGAGGTGGAAACTTTGACGGATCGTTTGCTCAAGGGGACCTACAAATTGCCAGCATTATACCTGGTAGACGCTGACGAGATAGCACATGCAGAAACTAGGTTTGGAACCGGCAATCAGGTTGGTACAGTTTTCAATTGCATTGTCGTAACATTATATATCTTTGACCTTTTTGTATGCGTATTTCAGTTGGGACACTTGATAGCAGCGTTTTTTTTAGGAGGCTCCGTAACCAATGTATAGTTCATTATTAAAATTTAAGTTGATACATTTTAGTCTAAATTTCAGGGGAAAATTTTGAAGATGTAGTTGGAAGCCCTTACTATATTGCATTTGAAGTTTTGTTAAAAAAAACTATGGTCCAGAAGCCGATATATGGAGTGCTGGTGGCCGATATAGGTTGGTGCACCTATTGGTGGAAGTCAAAAGAAAGAACGTCTTTATTACTCGCCTACTCGGATAATCGCCTAAATGAACTCAAGGTTAGTAAGGAGAGTCTTTGGTGGTACCGGGATCTTCGACGTTATGGTACAGGTTAGCATTTTTTTTTTCTCTTCTGCTAATTTCTTGAAACAGCCTGTAATCTAATCATACTTCAAATGGTCATTTGATCATCTTGCTTGCATCCGAAAAGGGTAATTCAGTAGTCATGTGGCAATTGAATGTGAGTTATTGATGTTGTTGTGTTATAAAAGTGACTATTAGTCAAACGCTTAAAAACCCAATCAATAACATAATGGGGAATTTCTAAGGACAAAATCACTACCATCAGTAGCCTATTACAATAAAGGTCATGTATTTTGACTAAAAGTCATCACTCAATTTGCCACAAACCATTTTGCAGGCCAACATTCATAGGAATGGTGAAAAAAGGAGCGGTGGACCAATTCTCAGCAGTATCGTACCTAGCCAGGTTGGTTTTTATTGATTATAGTGGTGGATTTATGGAACCGAAATACCAAATGATTAAGGGGTGCTTGGATCAGCTTATTTTACCGGCTTACAACCTTATTTGTATTTGGAAAACCTTATGACCTCACTTTTTTGGTTTATGAAGTTATTAAGTTGAGCTTTTGTTCTTGAATGCGTACATAGGCTAAATTTGATAAGCTTATGACCTCACACGGGTAGTAGAAAAAAGTAAGAATAAATGAAAAAAGTAAGAATAAATTTGAATGCGTACATAGGCTAAATTCGTAAATTTATCATCTTCCTTTAAAAAAAGTCTCCCGCGTTTTCAGGTTGTGTGATATGACAGATACGGAGAGGAAGAGTAACAGTCCAGGGTTTAATCTTTAAATGGCATGTAAGACATGCAGTTAATTTTAGTTTCAGATTTTTAGTATTTTGAATATTGAATTGGGGTCTTATTTTGCAGGCCCAAATAATCTGTCTTTTTATCTCATGTTCGTAAGATCTGAAATCATCAAAACATTAATGCATTTCCGTGTTTCATGGTATACCAGGTATGTTTCATTTTATGAAGTCAAAAAATATTGGGGTTGTTTTCTTTTTAATGGTTGTTGCCTCATGTAATCTGCTCTAAAATAAAGAGAAAAACAAAATGTTTCAACCATGTTACTTTGGTGAAAGGTGAGCGGTTTGAAAGGTCCAAAAAAAACTACTACATTTACCAATCCAAAATTATATCATTAACTCGCAGAAATGGCATTGTACATGTCCATCTAGATATTAAAGTTTTGAAAACGCGGCTTAATGACAGTTCATTTTTGCCAAGCGTATGTTCATAATAAAGATATAAGGTTTGAGCTGTGTAAGTTTTAATATGGTGCAGGTTATGCTTATAGCCTTATAGAACTTGGCAAGTAACACCAAGTGGGTGCACATTCCTGTCGACAAAGCTGCAGCACTGAAAACTTGGCAAGTAACAGCAAAACTTCACCACTAAAAGCTACCTGAAGTAACAGCAAAACTTCAGCCCACTAACAACAAAACTTCAGCACGCTTTTACTTGACATGCTTCAGCCCACTAAAAGCTGCAACACTAAAAATTTGGTAAGTAACATAAAGTGGGTGCACGTTCCTGTGGACAAAGCTGCAGCACTAAAAACTTCAGCCCGCAAACAACTATATAAAGATAAAAAAAGACCGACACACGCCTGAGTGCCAAAAGAACAAACCGGTTGCAGTAGTTCGCGTAGGAATATTGGACCGACATGTTATGTGCTCGACAACCCAGGGTAAGTGAAATTGTTAGTTCCTTTGTAGTAGTTATGGTTTTTTTTTATCTTTTGTGTCGTTCCGACTGCTGCAAATATGTAGTTTTTACGGCTGTTTCAAATAGTGGATATAACTGGATTTGAAATAGCAAAATCCGTAGGTACAGTGAACTCGGCCAAGGGTGTTAGTCACCATCATTCTAAACCTTCTTTGGCGATCTGAAAAGAATTGTAACAAAGATAGTGTTCCTTATGATAGGGCGAACGATAAAGAAGTCGAGAGTTTGAATGTCGAAATTTATTGAAAACGTAAGTAAACTTTTACATTTTATATTTTTTATGCATCCTAGGCACTTTATTGACTGCTACTCTATGGTTTTAGTATATTTTAAATTATACTCATTTTGCGTGTTTTATATAAATTGCAGTCAACAATTATATTATGACAATACATGCACAACTATTGGCTTCTTATTTACATCTGCAGGTGACAATAATGCAGCCAAGCATTCTCGACGACCTTCTTTTTTGTGTGGAATGTCGCCTAGAAGCATAGACGGGCTAACAACATATTAGGACTTCTGAATAACGAGATGCTGGTATGATATTTTCATTCAGGATTGTTTGGAATTGCTTATTTTTTCTGTATCATCTTTTCCGTGCACACTTCTGAATCATTTTTATTGTACAAAATTTTAGAAAAATGAATGCTCACTATGAAGCGATACCTCATCACATGCTACTTACAGGTGTTGCTAAATCTAATAACCCCGGTAGTATTGTGTTGCTAACTCGGATTTTATGAGCTCTAAAGGAGTGAGCTCTTTCAGGCTGTGATAGACTCATAGACCTCATTAACTGCAAAAGTAATAATGGTATACATTTCATGTAAAAAATAGTGTACTCTATGAATTTGCAACAGAGTTTTACATTCTCCTTTCTTTGTTATGTATGTCATATTTTATTTATTGCACATCTACCATACAATATTGGCTGAATTAATTTAATGTTGGAAGACTTGCATGATCCAAACAATGTAAACTGAACCCTGCCCATTTCCTTTCATTTTTCAGAGCCCATCAGTGTTAGCGATGCAACCATTGTGGATGCAAGTTACATGGTGACTTCTGCTATTGAATGGGTCACCATATCGATAACTGGAAGTGTGTGTATCTACATCGGTGCATCCAATAGCAAAACCAAATACCACTGCCATTCTATTTATAAACCATATACAACGAATAAAAAACCCCGCCAGGCCGCAACGCGGCCGGCCGCCGCCATACTTGTTTGAAATAAAATCTCATAGTTAATATAATTAAAAGCCAATTTCAGCTAGCAACTATGAGAATGAAACTATAACTATAAAAGTGATTAAAGGTGTTTGTTTAAGATGAGGGGGCCCACCAGGTACTCAATGATAGATATAATCCATATTTCATATACATCAAGAGAGGTAGGTGCGGATCTTTCATAGGTGAGGGACCCACCACTACTATCAAACTAAAAAAAATTACAAGGATTATCCTTGTGGTTTACACAGATTTCATGTTTAGTCTCTATTTCATTTTAATTACACCAGAGATATCTATTTTTGAAACTTGTCACACATTTAGTCCCTAATTTGGATGGGCCGATAGTTTATCCATTAAGTTATTTCCACCGTTAATTCTCTGTTAATATTTTTTGCACCATTAGTCCTCATTTTCTAAAAAAGTCCTCACTTTTTGCACCGTTAGTCCCTCCGTTAATATTTTGCACCGTTGTCAATCTTTTTTACGTTTTCGTCCATTTTAATGTTCTCGTATGTTTTTTTTAACGTTTTCGTCAATTTTTTTTACGTTTTGTCAATCTTTTTACGTTTTCGTCCATTTTGTTACGTTTTAGTCGATCTTTTTACGTTTTCGTCCGTTTTTTTTACGTTTTCGTCCATTTTTTTACATTTCCGTCCCGTTTTTATACGTTTTTTCTGTTTTCTTATGTTTTTATCCGTTTTCGCCATCTTTTTACGTTTTCGCCCGTTTTTTTATTTTTTATTTATTTTTTTTAATTATTTTTATCATTAGGAAAGTATACTAAAAGAAAACTTGACATTTGATAAAAATATTTATGTATCGATTTTAAATCATGATTTTGATAACTTTTTGGTCCGAATCATCAAAAATGTAAAACACGAAAGTTGTCTGGAATGATGTTTTACATCAAGACTCACGTGATTTTAACCTGAAAAATGCAAAAAAAAGGCTGTTTACTACCAATACTTAAGCCGTTTTCGTTCGTTATCATTCGTTCATTACATATCAAATCGGGCTCATCGGCAAGTGTATATGTCTTAGAGGAGAAAACTATATGAACATCTTTATGTTTTTGTACGTTTTTCTCATGTTTTTATCTGTTTTTGTCCATTTTTACATGTTTCGTTAGTTTTTTTTTTTTTTTTTTTTTTTTTTTTTTTTTTTTTTTCACATTTTCAAACATTTTAATCCGTTTTTTCTGTTTTTGTTTGTTTTTTTTTCAAATAAGTTTGATGATTTACACAAGTACAAAATTTACAAGAGTTTATAAGTTTATAAGTTATAAATTTGGTAAAAAATGGCTTAAGTTTTGGTAGTAAACAATCATTGTTTTGCATTTTATGGTTAAAATCTCACTAGTCTTGATGTAAAATATTATTCCGGATAATTTTTGTGTTTTACACTTTTGATGATTCATACCAGAAATGGGTCAAAATCGTGATTTAAAATTGACACAGAAATATTTTTATCAAATGTCAAATTTTCTTATAGTATGCTTAATCACAAAATATAGGCGAAAACGTAAAAAAAGGGCGAAAACCGATAAAAACATAAGAAAACAGACGAAAACGTAAAAAAAAAACGAACGAAAACGTAAAAAGATTGACTAAAACGTAAAAAAATAGACAAAAACATTAAAAAAATGGACGAGAACGTAAAAAATGTACGAAAACGTAAAAAGATTAATAAAAACGTAAAAAAATGGATGAAAACGTAAAAAGATTGACTAAAACGTAAAAAATGGATGAAAACGTTTAAAAAAATGGACGAGAACGTAAAAAAATGGATAAAAACGTAAAAAGATTGACTAAAACGTAAAAAATAAGTAACACTGCTAATTAAGGAAACCTTTTAAAAATGAAAAGTTACTGAAAGTGGAAAGCCGACTAAAGAAGAGTAATTTGATTTAAGATAAGTTATTAATAATAAAATGATCCCTAGTTCAAGTAGATATATTGAAGAATAAGTGAACTTTTCCCTTTCGTGATTCTTTCCTTTTCATCTCATTGCATTGCTAAGGTACGGATATTCAGACCTTACTCTTAAGGTTTCCTTTGTGATTACAACCTCTGATATGAACCTTTGATATGAACCTTCTGTTTGAACCTCCGATATGATAAACCTTGCTATTTGAACCTTCTGATATGACAATTATGTTTTGAACCTTAATTATGAACCTTTTGTTACCTGAGCTTCACTAGGCATGGGGGTTCCATGTCCATGTCATGGATGCACCTCTGACATGACTTTAGGGCACTAGAGTGATGTTCTGCCATGTCCCTTCTGTTATATATGAATGTGCACTATGGTGATGGGTTATTTTCAAGGGCGTATGGATGCATCCTAGATCAGTTTCTGTTATGATATGATATGATATTGTCTGGTGAATGTGGCTTTGTGTGCAATACACTTCCTTCACATTTCTGGGAGCTAGCTACTCCATTTATTGAGGACACCCATCATATTGTTTGATTGTCTGAGAGGTCTCCCCTCTATATTATTATGAAGATATGTGATTATGATATGATTATGATATGTTTCTAAGCTCATGGTATATTCTGATTTTGTTTATACAAGTGATTGTATAAATTCCTTAACTAAACTACACATTACATTTTCGTACTATACATTATGCATAAATTATGTTTCCCACATTATAAACTTGTACTTCAGCATTTATATTTCGTTTCATTATTGTTATATCTGTTCACTGGGCTTTTTAAGCTCAGCCGCATTTCTTTTCACCGCGGCAGATATTCAAGATAGCTTTTGGGATAGCTTTCTGGGATTGAGAGTAGAGCTGAGTGAAGATTTGACTATAGTCGTCTTAGTTTAAAGTTAATTATGTAAGACTTACGCTTTTGTTTATTTATGAATGCTCTGATGTAAAACCATATTATTGTGACATCTTTACCCTTATCAGGTTTGTGTGTTACAATTTATGGTATCAGAGACAGGTTAGGAACCTTTGAGCTTAGGCTATGACCCGTGAGGAATGGGTAGACATTAAGTTACCTTCTGCGTAATTTTCTTTTCCGAACTATGTCCTTATTTCGTTTTGGAAATCGTTTTGATGATCGTTCATATGGAGAATGCTCATAGGAATGGTGATGGTGGAGATGTCCCTAACTTTGAGGCTATGATAGCTGCTGCTTTAGACAATGTTATTCCGAATCTCTCTACTGAATTGAGAGGCCAGATCACTAATGGCATCAGAAATAATGCTGGGTCATCAGGTGGTGGTGGCGGTGCTCCACCTACTGAGATACATATTTGGATTGAGAGGTTCAACAAGCTGAAACCATTTGCTTTTTGATCTGCTGCTACTCCCACTTAGGCAGAAGATTGGATCACTCATATGGAGAAGCTGTTCCAAGTTTTGGGTTGTGCTAATAATTTCAAGACTCGTTTGGCTGCGTTCAAGTTGGAAGGAGATGCTCTTAATTGGTGGAAGGCTCATCTTCGGACTCAAGTAGGAGGAGAAGCTTTTGCTGATACGTGTACTTGGGCTACTTTCTGTGAGATTTTCTATAATAGGTATTTCCCTGTTTCTAAGCAGTAGAGGTATGAAAGGGAATATGGGTCTATCTATCAGTTGGAGAAAGAGAATTATGTGGAGTATATGCAGAGGTTTATGAGATTAGTTAGTTTTGTGGGATCTGTTGCTGGTGATGCTCAAAGACAAGCCAGGCATTTTAAGTGGGGTTTGAAGAGATGGGTTCTAGATCGGATTGTCAACAATGAGTATGCTGATGTGGCACAAGTTTGTGCTGCAGCTCGTAATATTGAGTTTTTGAACGAGAGTGGCAGTTCAAATAAGAGAAACAGAGATGGAGATCACATTTGATGCGTGGGAATTGCACCAGGATTTACCTCTCGAGGGATCTCGAGAAGCTTACAACCCCCACCAGGCAGTGTACCTGATCGTTGTAGTATAGTATAGTGACAAGGACCGGGGGATTGATCGTTCAACTCAGGAATAGTGTCGCTAGGATTAGAAAGACTAAAAACTAGGTCTAGAGGTGAGGGATGATTCTTTTTGTATTTTTATATTTTTATAAAAGCAAGTAAAATCTCGGGTTTTGGAAGAGTGGGCGGAATTAGTTGCTAGTCAACTAACCCAATTACTAAAGATGCAATCAAAATAAAATAATAAAAATGAAAATAAACTAAATTAAACTAAGGGTGTGAGCAATATGTGGGAAAATGGTGTTTACTTAGATTTCACTACTCCCTAGATATCTTTTACAGGTTAATTACTTGTTACAGTTGCGTGGATGACGGATTGTATTCCTTAATACCATTCATGGGGTGGCGTACTTACTTCCCCAATCCTATAGGCTCCTACTTCACTCCTATGTCGAGCCGGCTAAGAAGCTCCTAACATGGGATCACTAGAATTCGCTCATGCATTAAATACAATCATAAAAACCTAGTACACATCGGTTCATGTTTCTTAAGACGTTCAAGCAAGTTACACAATGGAGATCTGCCAGTTTTCTTAAGCCTAACATTGAAATCATTCATCCATTACAACTATAGACAAGCAATCAACCTATAATCAACATCTAGGTTTCATTACATCTAAGCAAACACACAAAAGATCTAGCCTAGCATGTTAAAATCAAGACAAGCATAAGATATATTCAAACAACACATAGACATATTGATTGAATTGAAAGAAGACTTATCTTAATTGAACATGAAAGGTTTCAAGGGGTGAAAACCCTTGAAAATACTGTTACAAACGACCTAGGGTTTATTAGGTTCGACCCTAGTATTCTCCACACAAGTTCCTCTCTTAATGAATGAAAAATAGAAAAGTATATATAGATTCTGTGAGGTGACGGCGTCAAGAGTAAATATCTGACGCCGTCATCTCGCCGCCAATAAAATTCTTGGACTGCCTAGATCTGGGTTTGACTGTCACGTGTAATCCTTCTTCAGGCCGTCACCAAAATAACTCTTGACGCCCTTCTTCTGACACCGTCATGTTTTCTCTGGGTCGTCATGCATTTTACTCCTGACGCCGTCAAATTTTCCTTCTTGACGCCGTCAGGTACTGTTCCCAGCATGGAAAATTAAGTCTTTGCCGTTTTCTTCACTTTTATGCTCCAAAAACGTCCAAAATGCTTCCTTTTCCAGAATTCACTCCCAAAGTACCTAAAATCACAAAAGGAACGATTTAGGGCAATATTTGATCAAATAAATTCAATTCCGGGCTTAAATGACCCCCTAGAAATGGTTCATTTTTTGCCTCGTCATATACCCTTACACTTGAGATTTGCTTGTCCTCAAGCAAATGCGCTTTTATTCTAATCAAAATACAAGTTAGGGGTCATTTAACACTAATATAAAAGTAATTACAACAAATAATTCCACTAAAGACCAAAGACAAGCACGGAGGTCATACACTAGCACCTCACAAATAGTGTTTAGATACTCACATCTCTCGGGTGTAATAAGTTATATATCACAATATGGAAATGGAAAACATCTCTCACTACCTGTCATAACAAAATAGATTACCATAGGCTTGGGAAAGGATCAAACCTCCACCACATGGCGTAAGCACCTAGGATGTTGGCATGAATATTACGATATTTAATCTAAACATCCTCTTCATGTTTTGATGATGACAAAGATGTAAGTTACAACATATAACGTAAAGTGCTTAAGTTACTTGTGATCACAATTCTTCTATGCATTCTTACGTCAACAAGCCTCGACATCTCAACGTCTCAAGTATGCTTCAACAATCACTTAAGGTATGGATAAACAAGTGTTTAATACATCTCATGATCAAAGGGGTATTTAATTAACTAATACAAAGTTTATTTAATTATATAAACATATTATATATTTTTGAAAAACACTTTTGGTAATAAAGAAAAATGTTTTAATCATACTAAATATATGATTTCAAACTTTTAACCAAAATTAGTTAGTTTTTCACCAAATAAACTTTCCCCACTAAAAGACAGAAAATCTGGCCGTTTCAGTAGGGCGACCCCCTTAATTTTAAGGGGACCGGCACACAATTAAGGAGACCGGCCACGCTCCCCTGTCAGATTTGGTCATAAAATTTTCCCTATAAATACCACCTCAAACCTGGAATTTTTCTCACCTTTTGCACAAAAATTTTCAGATCCAATTCTCTCTAAACATCCTTCTAAAACCCTTTGATCATAAGATTATTAATCTTTGTTTCAAGTGATCCAATTTCTCATCACTCAAAGTGCAAGAGAAGAATTCTCCCTATCATAAAGCCAAAGATGTATTAGGATCTAGTTAGTGCTTATGTGAAGTTGTGAGTTATGTATATGTAATAAGTAGATCAAGATGATCTTACTTAGTAGTGATTTAATGAGTGAGTAAGAAGTAGTGGGAAGAAGTAGTAGTGTGGAGAAAACATGTTGTTGTGAAGATGTAGGTGTGTGATTAAGTAGTGGAGCTTAGAAGAAGTTGTGATGAAGTTATGAAGTCGTGAAGAAGTTGTGAAGCCGTGAAGAAGTTTAGAAGAAGTTGTGATGAAGTCGTGAAGTTGTGTAGTGATCGAAGTTGTGTTGTGAGATTGGTTCTAGCTACTATTAGAACTCGACATTTAGCTTAGTGTCGTTAAATGGTGTAAGCAAAAGTTGTGTACGGTTTTCTCCGCCAAAAGGGAGTGTTGAGTAGTGAAGAAAACTCTCGAGTAGGTGACTCGGGGAGTGGAGTAGGAACAAGGAAGGTGTCCTTGTAGCCGAACCACTATAAATCATCGTGTCCGGTTTGCATTTCCTTTCTCTTATCTCTTATCATTTGTTCTTGCATTTCTCGCTTTACTTCTATGCTTGCCTACATGTCTTAATATTGTGATTGTGTGTATAATTGCATGATATGGTCAAATAGATTATTATTCACACTTCTCATATTAAGTTTAACTTGATAGATAATTTGATACAAAACGTTTTAAGATTTTAAAAGGAAAACGTATTCACATAAAGATCGACCAAAGCTCCATTCATAAAACTAAGTTTTTCCAAAAGCTTACATATATAATTGATCATATTGATTATATGTTGTTTTCATACTAAACTCTAATTGAAGTTTTCCAAACAAACAATTGAATAAATTTGAATCAACATTTTGAAACAAAGTTTTTATAAAATCAAAAAGAAGGGAAAACTATTCAACCCCCCTTCTAGTTTTCCACATAGGATAAACTATCAAAGAGGTCTTTTAAAGGGTTGTAACGTTAGGTATAGGGATATGAAATACACGGTTTTGTTGGATATAGGCAATCTTTACTGGTGGCGAGTTAACAATCTTGGTTAATTACATGTACAATATGGCGTTGCTAAGCCAAGACTAGACTCGATTTAAGCTAATAAATGAAAAATAACAAAAACATAAAATGAAACGGGATGGTAGTCCGTATGTTTTTTTTTCTCTTCTCTTTTTCTATTTTTTTTCTTTTTCTTGATTTTTTCGATTTATTTATTTATTTATTTATTTATTTATTTATTTTTTTTATTTTTTGCATATACTCTTACCCTACCATCCAAAATAATACATCATAGGGAATGAACATTCCCCTTACACTTGAATTTTTACATACTTTACAATAAACTAATCTAATGACTCGAATCAAGATAATCAAAACCCTTGGAGTACTTTTAAGATTAACGTACATATGGGGGTAATAATATTATGTTCTTCCCCATTACTCCATAAAATAAGTACTTTACCCATGAGTCTCAATCGTCCCAAAACAATATGTACAAGGATATGACTCGACTTAGCAACCATGTAATCAATTAGATAATTAACTAAGGGTTTAAACAAATGACAATAATGCACTAAAGATGAGTGCATACACGGAAGGCTAAGGCGATTTGGTTGTACATTTAAGTGGGGTGTAACAAATTCTTCCTTTAAGTAAGATGCTTAAAGTTAGAAACGAAAAGATAGGCTCAGAGGGGTGTACTAGGGGTTTCGTGTACTAAAAATGAGTACAACGCTAAGGTGTGGGAAAAATTAATTGACTTTACTAGCCAAGTAGTATGACTTAAATGGTCAAGTAATTATGATACGGGTTTAACACAAGGGTGATCCTAATGCCTCTTATCATGTAGTAAATCCTACTACACGAATGTAGTCTCACTAGCGGTCTCGGGATGCATCACTAACGCAAGTTCTAGAATCTAAATGCTACCGGTACACTCATAAGCACTAATAGTAAATGCTTTTCCTATCAAATCTAAAGGCGAACCTCACATATTTGAGTGGAAAATTTTTCTGAATTGTACGGTTTTGTGCTAGTCATACAATCTCCTATCCATGAGACGCTTGCTAAGGCTAAACTTTCACTCCTAAATGTTGTAAAAAAATTTAAATTTAGCGCTAAAATTACACTAACAAGTATTTCTCATAGTTTTATTACACACCTACCATCAAACAAACAAACGCAACCGAAAGTGTATCCTATGAGGTATCATCATTTTACCCTCCCCTTATACTTAGGATGAACATTGTCCCCAATGTTCAAGTAAAGAATGTAAAAGTGAAATAAGTAAAACGAATGAAATCAAATACTCTCCTGATTCGCTCGGTATGGATAATAAGGTGGCAAGGTTAGATCTTCCTCCAAGAAAATGAACGTTCAAAGCTTCCCTTCCAGAATATAAATCATCTTCTTGTCAAACATAACCTGTTAAACCTGAGAAAACAAACAAGGCAACCCCGCGTAAAATCGGCGGCAATCTATATATGCTAACAAATCCTAGAAAGCAAAGTAAGATATAATGCTTGTGGAATGATGTTTGCAGATTTCATGGAGATTATAAAACTAAAGATTCAACAAAAAACTTTAAGACTCCGTTAGAAAAACAAAACTGGTAAAATTTCCAGAATTTTACACGTAACGCCGTCAGGAATTTCTTCCTAACGCCGTCAGAAGTTACCTGCAGAAATTCTTATGTTAAGTTTCCAGAAAATTTCTGAAAAAACTTCGTCCTACTTCCTGGAAAATCCTGCAAAACATCATTATGACTCGATACAAGCATTTGACTCTAACAAATACGAATATACATGTTCATTTAATATTGTGGAGAATCATGATCAAGTTTATTTCTTAAAAACATATTTGGGGTTTCCCCTTACACTTATCTTTTGCGAAATACCTTTGGATGAAGTTAAGACTAAGCCAAACAACAAAGTGAAGCATTTTCACCATTTTAATTTTGAAACATGATCTACCAACAATAAAAACAAAGCATGCATACGGAAACAAATAACAATCAAACAAAATAAAAATCACACAAGACATGGGTTGCCTCCCAAGAAGCGCTTTTCTTTATTTACGAGTCTTGTAGCTAGACTCAAGGTCATGGGTTACTACGTGACCTCATCCCTTGAGATGATGTACCCCATGTAGTTGCGATCATTACTATCGTGGTGGTGTCTCAATCTGTCGATACTTGCAATCACCTCTCCTCCTCCTTTACTTCTCAAGTTAGCCATCCCATCTTGGCTTATGCTTTCAATTGTGAAAGGCCCATACCACCAGGGACTCGGTTTATCGGGAGGTATCGTTATCTCCAAGTGTCTTAAGAGTACTAAGTTCCCCTTCTCGAATGGTACATGGCCCCTCGTTGGTTGACTATGTTCGAACTCGACATGAACTTCATTGCTTTTGCTTCTTTCATGTTCAGCCTCCTTGTAGCTTTTGATTCTTGCCTCCCATGCAAGTATTTTCTCCTGAACATGAATAGGTGATGTGTCAATGTTGTTTTTGAGATTTCTCCCCCTCAAACTCTCTTGCCCATATTGCGGGGTCATGGGAAAGCTAATCTTTCTTTTTCCTGATTTAAGCTCAATTTTCCTACCTTCATACTTAATGACAGCTCTTGCGGTGGTGAGGAATGGTGCCCCAAGGATTATTGGCATGCATCCATCTCCTTTATCATCGATGATCATAAAATCAACGGGATACATGAATCCTGCGACATTGACCAACACATCTTCTGCGATTCCCAGGGGGTACACGTAAGAGTGTCCAGCGAAGGACAGCCTAACACGAGTGGGGGATGGCATTTTTGATGTTAGTTGGGTGTAGATAGTTAGGGGCATAAGATTTACTTCTGATCCTTGGTCGGCGAAAGTGTTTAGATATTTCAAATTCCCGATGCTGGCTGGTATCTCAAAGTTCCCACATGCCATCTGCTTAGTAGCCACTTTTTGTACCAATAGTTTCTCGAATATCGGTCCCCCAGGTAACGTATCATACTCATCTTTTCCCTCTTCCTCCTTCTCTGAACCCTGTTTGGAGGATTGGTTACGCCCGTCACCCTTTATCCAATTAGTTATAGTGTTTTCGTTTATATCATGTTTCAGGTAGTAACTTAAGGATTGGGATTTTGGCGGTTCTTCTGTGGTGTGTTCACTAGGGGTTTCTACTTTCTCATTATCCGTGTGGACAATTGTGATGGAATTAACAAACCGGGTAGTGGGGATGACGCTTTCTTTCCTCAGTAACATCCTTTCAGGGGTTTTCTGGTTGGCATACTCCTCCATTAGGCTCATCATCTCATTCATTTTCTCTTGCATCTCCTCTTTTTGTCTATAAACTGCTTCTTCGAATCTAGCAAGCCGCTCAGAATGGGTCGCCATATATTCCCTCATTCTGACTTCAAATTCTGGGCTAAGTTTCTCAGGAGGAGAATAAGGTGGGGCACAGTTTTGAAAAGTCTCAACATTCTCTCTAGAGGGCGACTCTGATAACGGCGTTGAAGTCATTTTCGAGACAGAATTGACAGTAGCCCGTCTAGGACTTAAGGGTCTCTTTTGCCTTTCCTCAAAATAGTCAACTTTTGCCTCAAGTTTGCAAAGGAGTTCATCGGAGATTTGATTAGTCCCTCCAGGTGTCGAGATTGCATTGATGGCCGCCTTTACAGTGTGTTTAAATTCCCATAACTCTTGATTATTGGCGGCAAGCTGTTCAATAATTGCCCAAGACTCCTCGGCGTCCTTATCACGCAATCTACCTCCCGCGGTTCTATCGATTGAACGTTTAGTGTGATAGTCGACATGGTCATAGAAAATTTGAACTAATAACCAAAGATTTATTCCATGATGAGGGACTTTGTGGAGTAGATCCTTGAAACGAGCCCATGCTTCGTAGAAAGTTTCATCCTGATGTTGTTCAAACATCAAAATGTCATTTCTAAGCATCGCATTCTTCCCCGGTGGGAAGAATTGGGCAAGGAAGCGAGTGGTGAGATCATCCCATGAGGTGATGGATCCCTCGGGGAAACGTTCAAGCCATTGACTTGGTGGCTAGGTCGGGAATACTCTCCTAGGGTTCGGGGCCTAAGAGGTTGGTTAACTAGTGGTGGGTTTTGTGGGTGGTCTTGTTGTGGTGGGTTGATGGGTTCAAAGATGTTACCACCTTCCATGATGTCAGATGGTAAAGATTACGAACAAAAACACGAAGAAATAAGATAGACTAAAGAAAACCTAAAAATAAAAATAAAATCTTACTAGAAAGGAATCTAGCAAGTAGACCTAATAAAAAGAAATCCTAACCTAGACAATAACTATTCCCCGGGCTGCGGCACCAAAAACTTGATGCATGGGAATTGCACCAGGCTTTACCTCTCGAGGGATCTCGAGAAGCTTACAACCCCCACCAGGCAGTGTACCTGATCGTTGTAGTATAGTATAGTGACAAGTACCGGGGGATTGATCGTTCAACTCAGGAATAGTGTCGCTAGGATTAGAAAGCCTAAAAACTAGGTCTAGAGGTGAGGGATGATTCTTTTTGTATTTTTATATTTTTATAAAAGCAAGTAAAATCTCGGGTTTTGGAAGAGTGGGCGGAATTAGTTGCTAGTCAACTAACCCAATTACTAAAGATGCAATCAAAATAAAATAATAAAAATGAAAATAAACTAAATTAAACTAAGGGTGTGAGCAATATGTGGGAAAATGGTGTTTACTTAGATTTCACTACTCCCTAGATATCTTTTACAGGTTAATTACTTGTTACAGTTGCGTGGATGACGGATTGTATTCCTTAATACCATTCATGGGGTGGCGTACTTACTTCCCCATTCCTATAAGCTCCTACTTCACTCCTATGTCGAGCCGGCTAAGAAGCTCCTAACATGGGATCACTAGAATTCGCTCATGCATTAAATACAATCATAAAAACCTAGTACACATCGGTTCATGTTTCTTAAGACGTTCAAGCAAGTTACACAATGGAGATCTGCCAGTTTTCTTAAGCCTAACATTGAAATCATTCATCCATTACAACTATAGACAAGCAATCAACCTATAATCAACATCTAGGTTTCATTACATCTAAGCAAACACACAAAAGATCTAGCCTATCATGTTAAAATCAAGACAAGCATAAGATATATTCAAACAACACATAGACATATTGATTGAATTGAAAGAGGACTTATCTTAATTGAACATGAAAGGTTTCAAGGGGTGAAAACCCTTGAAAATACTGTTACAAACGACCTAGGGTTTATTAGGTTCGACCCTAGTATTCTCCACACAAGTTCCTCTCTTAATGAATGAAAAATAGAAAAGTATATATAGATTCTGTGAGGTGACGACGTCAAGAGTAAATTTCTGACACCGTCATCTCGCTGCCAATAAAGTTTTCGGACTGCCTAGATCTGGGTTTGACGCCGTCACGTGTAATCCTTCTTCAGGCCGTCACCAAAATAACTCTTGATGCCCTTCTTCTGACGCCGTCAGGTTTTCTCTGGGTCGTCATGCATTTTACTCCTGACGCCGTCAAATTTTCCTTCTTGACGCCGTCAGGTACTGTTCCCAGCATGGAAAATTAAGTCTTTGCCGTTTTCTTCACTTTTATGCTCCAAAAACGTCCAAAATGCTTCCTTTTCCAGAATTCACTCCCAAATACCTAAAATCACAAAAGGAACGATTTAGGGCAATATTTGATCAAAAAAATTCAATTCCGGGCTTAAATGACCCCCTAAAAACGGTTCATTTTTCGCCTCATCAACATTCAGGACAAGGGACCAGGTCAACAAGATAAGAGTTTGGAGCATAGAGGCCAAGATGACAAGGGTCGTGATCAGAAGGGTCAACCTGACAGGAGACAAGAGTCAAGAGGACAAATCAGAGGGCTTGTGATGGATAGAGAAATGACCGACAAGGCTACTACTATAACAACCAAAGATCATGGAAGGATGGAGAACAAGCTCAACGAACTAACCGTGATATCAGATCTAGGGATGAAGAGCAGAAACAGGATCAGGATAGGAGGCCTCAATGTGCTACGTGTGGAAAGTACCACAGGGGAGGGTGCAATCGACTTACAAATGCTTGCTTTTCATGTGGCTCGGTGGATCAAAAGATTCGGGACTGTCTTAAGTATCAGGCCAACAACTACAACAAGAAGGCAAGGGAGGATAAGCAGAATCAATCAGAAGATCGTGCAACCAACTAGTTTTCTTTGTTCCTTTTCATTGTGATGTTAGACTTTGATTTCATTTCCATTTCAATGACTTCACTGATGTGATTGAATCTTTTAGACCATTAAGTTCTTCTTTGGAAGTTTCGTATTATGACAATTCTGCGTATGTTCGTTAAGTTTATAATCATAAGAATTTTGTCGAATTATTTTTGGAAGTATTGGTACTCTATTACGATAGATCTGTTAGATTTTTGTTGTTTTTTGATACGTTTCGTTTTTCGTTCGACCGTATAAATGATGATTATTTTGTTGAATTCTGGAAAAGGAGAAGTATTGTGATGCCGCTATTAGGTTGCTTATTCACGACTTGAGATAAAGTATGGTCATTATGAATGTATAAAAGGAGAAATATTATGAAGCCTGGCCAACGTAATAATATTTACATCATATAACATACCCTCATTGTGAGCATATGATATTTCGGGAAGTGTTTGAGAAGCATTAGATCTCCGCTAGTTGAATTATCTGTGATAAGTAAGACTTTTATGATTCATTCTACCTATGTGTGTGTTCTGCCTTCATTGTTAGAAATCTGGATACGTTTAAATTCTCATCGTATGTTTATTGGTTGTTGTTCATCTGTTAAGAATTTTAGAACTCATTATAGAAGTTATCTATCATCTGAATTTCCGCACTTAATCTGTTTTCTGTTAGTACTTTTGAGAAGTACTTTAGTTATCTGCTACATGTATGCGATCGTTGAATTGAATTTTGATCTGCTCTGGATAAGATATGAAGATATGAGATTCTGATAAGAAAGATGTGTCTGTCTGTTTGAAATCTGTTGGGAAAGTTTTCTGAATTGAGATTATTTTTATAATCGAAAGATTCTGTGTTCGTTTCATCCTCATAAATTCTGAAATTCAATTCGTTTTCGTCTGCTCTGCTTACTCAATTTTCACGGACGAAAATTTCTTTTAGAGGGGAAGAAGTTGTAATACCTAAAAATTCTAAACATGCAAAATTACCAAAATGCCCTTAAGTTTAAAAATTTGCAATAACATTTAAATAATACCAAAGAAAACCCTAGAAATCTGGAATTTGGCAACATATGATTAAATAAATTATGAATGAATAAAATTTTTCATTTTGTAAAAGAAAAAATACATTTCTTGCATAGAAATTAATTAAAGGCCCGAATATATATTTATGTATATTTATTTATAATTAATTTAAAGAGTTAAAATACAAATATAATTAGGAAACTAGTAAATTATCTTGACTAGGCCTTATCCCATAGTATCTCAGCTCAAGTACCCCACCCCTCCATATAAGGCTCCCACACGTTTTCTTTTCCCTAAAACCCTAAATCGACCAAAAAAATTAAAACCGAACCCTAAAACTCACCAAAATCGATCCAAAGTATTCTGGTACTCCCAAGCATTTTTCTTGAACGTGTTTCAGTCATAAGAAGGTGAGAAAAATCGTGCTTGGGGCTGTGGTACACTGATTCGAAGGCTAGGAGTTTTTATTCGAATTGTTTTAATCCGAAAAGTGCAAAAATCTGTTTTAAGGCTCGATTTCTCCAAGGGTATTTTTCTATCACTCTTTTCATCTCATATAATCTTTACATACATTTGAAATCGAACCATGCATGCTAAATTGACCATATGAATTAATAGAAACTATAAACCCTAAAATTGACTAAAAACATTAATCGGCTATATGGAATTTTGTGAGCTTTGAATCTATTTTATACAGGTCCTATATATATTATTAGACTCTAATAAAATCAGATCCCATGTATGTGAAGCTTGTATAATTTGTTTTAAGTTTTTGTATGTTAAACTGATTCGAAAATAAAAGAAATAAAAGAAAAGAAGATCGTTTAGGTTAGGGGCTAAAGTTTTTGGTATTGAATTTGGTGTAATTAATGTGTTTTAAGGTTAAAATTAATGTTTGTAATGATTGGGTAAATTTAGGGTTAGGGTTTGGTAGATTTTTGTATAAACCGATTGGATATTAAAAGTATAAGGGTGTGTTTTGTAATTTGAGGAACATGTGGGTTAGTTTTATAAGTTGTATTAGACAGAGGTGAGTTTGGAAAAATATAATATGAGGGTGTCATGTGTAAAGTTCGCAATTAAAAGGTTTAAATGGTAATTTATGTAATTATATAATCCGATTTGTAATTAAATAAAATTAAAGGGTTGGAATTGTAAATATGGGAAACTTATGTATTAAAAGTGAATAAATATAAAACTTATGATTTTTACACTTTTGACCTTGAACTATTATTATGTTATCATAATTAAACCCTAAAACCATATTAATAATTTATTTAATTATTAACTTAATATTTATGTAAAATCTTGCAAAATATGTAACATTGCTAATTAAGGAAACCTTCTAAAAATGGAAATAACTAAAAGTGGAAAGCCAACTAAAGAAGAGTAATTTGATTTAAGATAAGTTATTAATAATAAAATGATCCCTAATTCAGGTAGATATATTGAAGAAGAAGTGAACTTTTCCCTTTCGTGATTATTTCCTTTTGATCTCAATGCATTGCTAAGGTATGGATGTTCTGACCTTACTCTTAAGGTTTTCTTTGTGATTACAACCTCTGATATGAACCTTTTGTTTGAACTTCTGATATGATAAACCTTGCTATTTGAACCTTCTGATATGTCAATTATGTTTTGAACGTTAATTATGAACCTTTTGTTATCTGAGCTTCACTAGGCATGGGGGTTCCATGTCCATGTCAGGGATGCACCTCTGACATGATTCTTGGGCAGTTGAGTGATGTTCTGCCACGTCCCTTCTGTTATATATGAATGTGCACTATGGTGATGGGTTATTTTCAGGGGCGTATGGATGCATCATAGATCCAGTTTCTGTTATGATATGATATAATATTGTCTGGTGAATGTAGCTATGTGTACAATACACGTCATTCACATTTATGGGAGCTAGCTACTCCATTTATTGAGGACACCCCTCATATTGTTTGATTGTCTGAGAGGTCTCCCCTATATATGATTATGAAGATATGTGATTATGATATGTTTCTGAGCTCATGGTATATTCTGATTCTGTTTATACAAGTGATTGTATAAATTTCTTAACTAAACTACACATTACATTTTCGTACTATCCATTATGCCTAAATTATGTTTCCCACATTATAAACTTGTACTTCAGCATTTATATTTCGTTTCATTATTGTTATATCTGTTAACTGACTTTTTAAGCTCGGCCGCATTTCTTTTCACCGCGGCATGTATTCAAGAGAGCTTTTGGGATAGCTTTCTGGGATTGAGAGTAGAGCTGAGTGAAGATTTGACTATAGTCATCTTATTTTAAAATTAATTATGTTAGACTTCCGCTTTTGTTTATTTATGAATGCTCTGATGTGAAACCATATTATTGTGACATCTTTACCCTTATCAGGTTGGGGTGTTACACCATCCGTGTAATTTTTTTTAACAAACTAATACTCATTGTCATTCATGACACCATACCAAATGCACCCTTAAGTATATTTTTTGGTAGCGTACATAGCAACTTCCTTATTTGATTGTGAAATTAAATTAATTTATATACTAAAAGTGTTTTATGTTGGCTCAAATTGGGGTTTACCACAATTTGGAATATTAGGCGTTGTTTTTTTTTTGTTTTTTTTGAAGAAACACTTTTTCCCTCTTTTCACTTATTTTCTCTGCGAGATTGTAGTTTTTTTTCTCGACATAAGTGCTTCATTTCACTTCTTACATCTTCAAAAATTAGATATAAACTTACACTTCTTCAACATAACACTATATATTTTTCTTTAATTCTTTTCTTTCAAAAGCGCAAAAAAAAAAAATGATTTTCTTCCTTGCAGATGAAGACTTTAAATGTACTTCTTCTCCTGTAGACATGATTTGCAAATGAAGATATAAAACATCTGCAAAACAAATGACACCTTAACAACTTGTCATGGTGAGAAAAGTTGCAATGGAAGAATTTGAAGCCTGTAAATAGGATGTTTGACCTTTATTTACGATCACACTAAAAACATATAAAATCCCTATTATTAATAAGAGATTATGTATTGAAAGTCCGCTCAACTATTAAATATTTTACTTTTAGGCAACTCATTTTTTTAAACTAATTTATGGTCCACCCAAGTATGTCATTGTTTTCCTTTCTACCAACCTCGTTAAATTATTGCCGGATACTCATACAATTTCAAGAATAGAGCTAAATTTAACATATCATCACAATATAATTGACAATTTAAACATAAAACATTAGTTAAATTATCTTAATTCATTTTCAACTAATTAAAGTTCACTTAAATAATGGTTAAAATTGATATTTTGTATTTCAATATTCGTTTGTGTTGTTTTGATTATTTAGTTTATTCTCGTCGTTTTAAAGATTTTTGAGATAAAATTATCCGAAATTGGTATAAACCAATGCAAAACCCATAAATCGGTGGCCTATGATAAATGGGTGACCTAAAAGTAAAAGTTTAGTAGTTAAGTGGCCTCCCAATACATAATCCCTATTAGTAACAAATTTTCTAAATTTGTTTTTACCCTTTTGGCTTCTGCTGCAGTTGGTTCACGAAAATCATTGCCTCTTTTAGATAATTTATACCCCCTTGATTTTCTCCCCTAAAGATATATATATTTCATTTCCCTGTTTTGGTAAATTATCCGTATATATGTAATATGTGTATATTTTCTTAACCCTGTCTTCTCTTTGCATCGAAGGCGATCAGGTTCTTTGTTTTGTGATATTATGATTTCAAGTTAAATCAAGCCAGTTTTCAGTTTTATTAAGGTTAGTTTTGAGAGCTTAGTCTTTTCTAATAGTCCTCAGCTATTAGGGTTTATTTCATATTATATGCCCTCAAAGTCTCAAACTCCACTTTTATCTGTGATTTCCTCATACTATGCGAGCCACTAAGATAGAGCCTTTTAAGACTTCACAAATCTTGACCGGCCCTAAAGGTTCCTCGTATGCCAATGTCTCATTTCTGGTCCAGTCCTTGATCCTTTTCACCTTTTCTATTAATTGCTTAGAAGTAGAAAATTAAGACATCACATCTAACAATCTGTTTGTTGTTTGGACTAGTGTATCAAGATGAGGTCATCAAGGGGAAGATGTCTTGGCAAAGATTTGTGAAGTGCAAAAATTTTGAACTTAACCCTCAAGACATCTATTCTAGATTGCATGAAGATGTAATTCAACATATTATATCGTAACCTCCATTGGAAGACATAGATCAACTTCGGATGCTACCAAGAAAATAGAGGCTATTTTATCCGGCCACTAAAGGAACTCAAGTTCTCCTCTTGCAGACTTGATGGGCAACAACTTTTTTTTCAAGATTACTTTCCATCTGCTGTGATTTTCTCTCTAATAAATTGCTCGGGGGTAAAAAGTATGAAACTTGCAAGTGATTAACTACTGGAACATTACATTGTTCAAGTGTGAAAAAATGGAAAGAGTAGACTGACAGCATCAAATCTCAAAAGTTTTGTATTCATTGGCTTTGTTGGCAAGCCATGCATAATCGAGTTGGCTCCTAGCATACATTTGAAAAATCTTGAATTAGTTGGAATCTCCAACAATGAAGCTACATTTTCAGACTGCGAGGTTAAATTTCCGATGCTTTTGGGGTTGACTATCGGAGCCACTCATCATATGCCAGATCGAATAAACATATCAAGCCGTTCATTCAAAACCATAATTGTCATTACTTTCATGAAGCCTATTGATATCACCATTGATGCACTAGAACTGGATTATTTCTGTCATGGAGATCACTTGCGTGTTAATTCTATGCCACCTAAGAGAAGCTTTTAGCCCGCTTGTGACAAGTTTTTGCTTATAGTTAATTCAGAAAAGGTATCATCATATAGTGTGGATCCGTTTGTTAATCTCTTTTGTGTTGTAAGAACTATATAGATCAATATAGTTACAACCGAAGGAGTACTTTAGATATCTCAGATTTGTGGTTCACAAATCCGGAATGATTGAGGATGATGTAACATACCGTATAGAAGCAAGCTGGTTGAAGTGGAGAGCGGCCACAAGAATCCTTTGTGACATGAACATCCTTCTAAAGCTGAAAGGAAAATTTTATAGGTTGGCAATTCGACCAACTATGTTGTATAGGTCAGAGTGTTGGACGTTAACAAAGAGTCAAGCAAATAGGATGGAAGTGGCGGAAATAAGGATGCTAAGGTGGACTTGTGGTAAAACTACGTTAGACATGATCCCGAATGGATTTTTTTGAAGAGAACTCCAAGTTGCAACTATAATCATCAAATTGAGAGAAGGACGATTGTGATGGTTTGAGCATGTAAGAGGAGACCACAACACTTATTAGGAGAGTGGAGTCTATTAATATTGATGACTTGAGGAGAAGGGGTAGACTAAAGCTCACGTGGGAGGACAGACGGAGGCTTGAACTAAAGGAGCTCCTATTGTCCGATGATATGACCTCTGATAGGAACGTGTGGAGTACTAGGATTAGGGTAGATGAGTAGGGTGCATAGATGTAGAGATGCATGGTAGCTTGAGCAGAGGCCATTTTAGCCTTTTAGAGTTCATGCATATAGGTTTTCTTGCTTTTATGCATTTTTGGCTTATGTATGTTTGTTTAGCTCTATCTCCTTTTTTGCCCATACGATTGTTTTCCATAGATGGCTTTTTGGCTTTTATGCATGTTTTTTATTTTATTTTATTTCTTCATATATGCTATTGCGTTTTCAATAATTATTTTTGATTGTTTTGTGTGCTTTGCTTTATCTTCTTACTAGCCTAAGGCCCGGCCGTTGGCCGGCTAGATTAAAGTTTTATTTTTAAACATAAAAAAGTTGTACAAACATAATGTAAAAATTTAATACGCTATAATGTATAATGCTGAAAGATAAATAATGTAACATAAATAACCTTGAATGTATTGTTTAAAAGATAAAATTAAAAAAATGGAAAAATTAATGTCGATAAAGGACTTCTTTGTACACAACGTTAGTTGTGTGATTGCAATGGTTGTCATCTTTGTTACAACACAATACTTTAAGGCCCTTCTTGCTCTTTACCCTTGATACGGCTACATATGGTTGTTCATGTGAAAACCCCGATCGTTCCAAGTAAAGACCCACCTTAGATAATGTTTGCCCTTGTGAAAAAGAATAAAACGATGATAAACCAAATTTAAAACAAAAACAACCTGCATACTTTTTAGACGTGTTTATCAATATTGTGCAAACACATTCCCGGAGCGCCGATATTAAGAGGCAGGCTTGTCACATTTTTAATGCCGGTAAATGACCAAATAACTTTATAAAACCCCTTATATAAGCTCATATGCCCCGCTTATAGCTTATCCAAACATCAGGATGAGCTTGTTTTTGCTAATCAAGCTAATAAGCACTCTAAATAAACTAAAACAAATGCATATATTAGTCTTGAGCCTTGACTATCCGGGTAAAAGCGTTTATATTTTACAATATTGTAGTTAATACGCACATAAGCATTTGTTAGTACACACACACACACACACACACACACACACACACACACATATATATATATATATATATATATATATATATATATATATATATATATATATATATATATATATATATATATATATATATATAATACAGATTGTGGTTTACACTTTACTGCATTGGATCCTTATTCAAGGATTTCTATACAATTTGACTGTTAGTTACTACTACATAAATGTGTAAATCTTACACAGTTTAGGCAAACCTTTTTGCCCATTTATTTTAAGCAACTTTCGTAGTCGAATCCCAGTTCAAGAAAACTGTTATGCGATGGTGTGAAAGTGTCAAAGACATAATGTCTCAAAGCTTTGCCTACAACAATTGCTTTATTATTGTACACTAATAGAATGCATCTCCAATTTTATCGTGCAATTGTGACATGCAAACCTCTACATTTTCTTGCTTGCAAAAGGAATGTCACATCAGCAACGGCTGCAACTAATCCAACGTCTTTCAGCTTCCTGTTATTTAGTAGTTTCATAACCATTGGTTAACGTCTGCCATATAAAACTGTATCCCACAAAATATAGACAACTTAATGTTTGAAACTAACCTGAAAGTCCAAGCTCCCCTTGAAGTTCTCTTAATCACAATCTCACTGGTTCAAAATCTTTGCAGGTTAGGTTGGTCCCTCTTTGGTTGTAAATAAAAAGTTTCATCAACCACAAGAACATGCATGCTTGTCAAATGAAAGAACAAACAACCTGATAAAGCATCCATTGTAGGAAGGATATGAACACCAGGTTCTTCCTATGCAGGTATAAGTACCTAAAAAAACCATATATTGATACTCTTCTAAGTTCAGTGGCACAATTTTAACAACTTATTTAGCTAAAAAAACCAAATATTGATACTCTTCTAAGTTCAAGTGTCTTCACAAATCACAACAAATAATAAGCTACTAAATAAAAAATTTATAGTGTGGCCTACCTACATGATCTTGTTGCAAAATGACCCCCGTCTCCACTGTCCACAGCAGTAGACCATTTGTTGTGGATGAAATCAGTTAGACTAAGTATGTTGCAGGCAAGACTAAAGCGGATAAAAGAGAGATCAATACAGACATCATAACAACGTGTTTCATCATTCCTGTTGTAATTCCTGCAACCGAAACCCTCAAAAATAGCAAGTTACAAACCTGAATACGACAGTCTTCTTCGATAGCATATGCCCATGGAAAGTCAAAAAATTTACTTCAAGAATTTGAAACATAGAAAATTAGGCTAATTTTATTTCCCACACTTTTTTACCCAACCAACCATGACCCAAGTGCCTAAAATGTGTCATTTTTAACTTGTTTCAGAAACATTGCCTGAATTAGGTAGATACGTGTTATATATTATTTGGCGGGTCAAACGGTTATACCATTGAACCGATACTGTGTGAGCCGTCTGTCAAACAATTCGGTTCAACATTTACAACATTCACTTTTGATTATGCTAAAACATTTTTAAGTACATGTTTAAGGGGGTGTTTGGCATTAATTTTTTATTATGCTAAAACTCATAGTTTAACAATGAATATTAAAAGGTCGAAATTCCTCTTACGAAGAGAAGCAAGAAACTGAAGCCGATTATCAATGTGGGTTATTTTATCGTTTAAACTCCAAAAATTGGTAGTTCATAGAATACGCTTGCATAAAATATTTGACGGGGATAAATAATATGTGATCTAAAATATATACACATCTAATATAGATTTAATAGGGATACATACCTTTGTTAAGGGGATCGGTAAAGATTTTGTATCTGGTCTTTTTGGTATAATGGTAGCTGAGTTTCGACCTGGAATCCAACATTTACCTATTGTTCATCTTGTGTGAGATTGTCATAAATACAATGGTGAGTATTTACCTGTCGTAAATACAAAAGCAATTTTAGTTGGTGAACGTAGTAAACTCAATGAAACTACGTACACTGAACTTATTCAAGCCATTCAAGCAATGGCTGATTATGAGAATCATGTGGAACAATCGTAATACTGATCGAGTCAAGTGTTTCGTAAATTTCAGTCAAGTTGTATAATATAAGAGCTCATTTAATCAATAGGACTCATCAAAGTCAGATTGTTCAAGTGATGTGATGTGTTTCAAGTCAAGTTTTCAAGCCAAAGGTTTTCAAGTGAGGTGCTCAAGTCAAGATGTTTAAATTAAGTGTTTTATTTTCATAGAGTGAATGGAAGTTTATATGGGTCAGTTGTTACACTGAATCACACATGTATAACACCACCGAGGAATTTCTTGAAATTATTCAAATGATAAATTATTTGTGTAAAATAATTAAAAAAATGTACGTTGTTTAACCAAAAAGTCGAAGAACAAACTTAATTTGAAAAACAGGGAGATCAAAAATGTAAAAATAATAAACCTGTTTACAACAATTATCCATTTGCTGTCAATAATGTCTGTTAACCAAAGCAAAGTTGTTTGGCCAGGCAAAAGCTTATCGATACTATTCTGTCCTTGTAGACATTTTTGTCCTAGTAAGTCCCACTCCAGCAGCTGCATCAACTTAAATGTGAGCCATCAAGAACAATACTCAATTAAAGGTTGTGAATATTTATAGATAAACTAAATTGACGTGATTTTCTTCACCTCCAAATGAGACAGCAAGAGCAACATAACCTGTAACACTTCGTGAATCGGTTGGAACTGCAGCAAATCCATATAATATGCGGTTAGAAGAAATAGTTGAAAGAGTACTTACTATCAGATCATGATAACGTCATATAGATGAATGGTACCTTACATCTTCTTTTTTATTTCCAATATCATGCAACATATGACTGTTTCTCTCATCAGTGGACATCAACACTTTCTTATGTGATTAAATTATTTTTTTGTTCCTTCTAGCCAAGAACCTACCATATCAGTTGCACATAACTCAGTTAACACAAATCATGAATAAGAACAAAATAATAGTAGCAAGAAACATATAATCAAAATGCACAACATAATTTGCAAGCTTACCAATATTTCAAAAAGATATACACCTGGTGACCCTGCCAATGTATGACCCACCATCTTGTTGCGAACTACAGCCTTGACCCATCAGTGGATTACCATGCTCACCTTGCTGATACATACACGTCTGTGATTCCTATATCCAGAACCCTGCGGGTTTTGCAACACTAATTCCATCCAAAAGATTACCAATCCCAAATTATTGTTACAATGATGGATATAAATTCGAAATACATGTACTGATCAATTACAATAACGAAGTAATCAATTATTCTTAATTATGATAAGAGAATATGTCTTCATTTGTCTTAGCTCCAAGATTATCTACTTCAAAAAATAGGTGTTCTTCACAAATTGCATTATCTATCGAACTACTACTGCTCATTCCTTGTACAATAAACAACATGTACTGATCAATTACAATAACGCAGTGATCAATTATTCTTAATTATGATAAGAGAATATGTCTACATTTGTCTTAGCTCCAAGACTCATCTATGCCAAAAAATAGGTGTTCTTCACAAACTGCACTATCTATCGAACTACTACTGCTCATTCTTTGTACCATAAACAATAGTAAAAAAAATTCTTCATTTGTTTTAGATCAAAGAAAACAACGGTATAATAGTGACTTAAGAATTCAATCAATAAAAACATAAGAAATAAGAATGCAATTGCTTAATCTTTTACCACTATAAAAACTTTAAAGCTATATCATTTGGGAGATTGAGATCAGCAAATTCGTAAGTATTACAATAGATTTACCTATAAAACTAAGAAAATAGATCTTTATCACTAATGTATGCAAGAAGTTTCACTACTTGTAAACTTATTTTAAATATAACATCCTTGATTACCACAAAAAATTTAAAATAATGCTAATATTTAGAATGGAATTTATGCACACATCAAAAACTAATATGACAAATAGAGGTGCTAATTACCAACCTAGAAAAACATGGGTCGATGTAGGTTACTTTTTATATCGAACAAATCAAAAACCTAATTTTCAAAAACCACATTAATGTACTAAAACCCGTTGATTAGTTGGAATATGATCAAGAGAAGAGTTGTGCATCTGTTTGTTAGCTTTACGAAGCTAAACCATACTTCTTTAGGTGAATTAGAATATGTCATACAAATGAGTAATTCTATTTATAGACGGCTTGCCATCACTTTTAGTATATTTCCATTATTGATTAATGGATATTTATTTAAAGACATACAGACTGTTGGTAATCTTGAAAATATTGCCTTCTGTCATATTGCAAGATTTGGCTCACTACATAAACAATAGTAAAAAAAATAGTAAAAAAAATTATTCATAAGATGGCGATTTGAAAACTTTTAGAGATGACCAAGCGGAAATGGCTACATCTTTTCAGCATGTTTTTTGTTCTCGGATTGTTCACCGGTATATGGTTTGCTTGCAAACTATATAGTGCAGTTGAAGATAGGAAAATATCTGAGGGCTTACCTAAAAGCTTTATATTTTGGCAATGATGACCCTACTCTTTGAGAAACCTCTTGAGATACCATTTCTCTTTAATCTCGCACAAGAAAAGCTCTCAATCTGTTGAAGAAAAAGATACAAAAGTTAAAGATTAAAACATCATCTATAACAAACAATATTGAGGAACAATAATAAATTAAAAAGTATAATAAGACGACATTGTATTAAGTAACAAACTTGTTTATACCTTCAAAATAAACTTGATTCTAATAAAGTTTCAAAATGATATGGCTCATACAGGTTTTAGTAGAAAAGATTACATTCAAATGATAAGATGAAATACATTATAAATCGCTTTTATATTACCTTCAATTTTCGATCACCACCAGCTCTCAGATGTTGTACACAAAGCTTTCCATTTCCTTTAAAGTTGACCGTCTATTAGTCTTTCACCCCTATATCAAATTCACACAGTAACGTAGTCATTCATTCAATGTTAGCACAATAAGTGAAACATAAACCCTGTTAAACCATATATCAAATTCACACAGTAACATAGATATTCTAGTCAATAGCACGATGTATAAAATCATCATCAATAGCATGAAAAAACATAAGAAGAACAAAAATTTCTTTTCGCAATACTATAATGAAGAAAAAAGAGTCTTGTATCTGTTTTGTTACGTAGGTACAAAAGAAGGAGCTCATAAGTATAAGAATATGTTATGTAGTAATATGTTGAAGTCTAACCTTTACTACATAACATATTCTTATTCTCCTCGCATCTAAATTATACTCTCATCATGAAACTTGCTCTCATCGTATCTAATTTTGAGCTCCCTTTTCAGCGTTCAGACTTCATACACATGTCTAATACCTACATTTCATTTTCAAGTATGCCATTTTCATGTTGTAGAGCTATTCTTCAACTGTCAATTTCAGGTATCCTATTTGAAGGTAAAATTCAAGGTATGCTATTTGAAGGTAAAATTCAAAACTTGAAACATGTTCTGAAGGTACAATCTCGGTACTCATACGATAAAATGCAGCATATCAGATGGCATACATATTCACTTTTGAATGCCATATATATATACTCAGAATTAAAAAATTACAAAAAATTCTACAAACTTTCCTCTAAGAGAAATTTCATCAAACACTTGGCACCTAACATTTTTTTCAACAAATCTCATCAAATTACCTCCAATAGATATTCCTTCATACACGATTTTAATCCTATATTCAATAAAATATAAGAGTTATTGAAACCATCTAAAATCACCAATCATTAAACAGAAAACATATTTTTTTTCCAATCATCAAAATCAATCAGTGATATATTGAGAAATAAAAGATTAAAAAACGTACCTTTTTGCATATGGAGACGATATCAATGATGCATCTTCGTTTTTTTATTTGTGATAATACAAAGACATAGTGATTGATTTATTCGCAATAACTAATACTATTATTGTGATAATTGATTTGTGTATAATTATCGGATCATGATAACTAATATTGGGCATGAATTGATTTGGGGGTGATTAGATTTAGGGGTTGAATTGGGGGTAAATTTTGTGTTCGTCTTTAATGTTTTGCTAAAGTTTAGGGAGTACATTGCTTAAGGACCGTAGATGAGAGTATAGTTTCCACGTGGCGAATTTTAAGTATTTTTGGGGGAAAACTTGCCTAAACCCAACCTTGTTTTATATAGGTGGGAGATTTGTTGCCTATGTTAATTTTGTTCTTATGTGCCCTAGTGTTTTTTTGTTTTGTTTTTTTTCTTCTTCTTATTTTGGCTTACATGTTCCCTTGTTTCTTTGTCTGTATGTATTTATATCTTTGATTGCTTGTATGTTTTTGCTTTATATGGTTCTGTTATGTTATTGTCTCTCTTTCCTCTCTCACACCTTTCATTTTGTCTCTTTTCTTGCGCGCGCGCGCACACACACACTCTTATTGGAGGTCTTTCCTAAAGCAGTCCATTTACCCTCGGGTAGAGTTGTGACTGTCTACGTTTCACCTTCCCCATACCTCGTTTCAGTAGGATTGGGTATTGTTTTTGTTGTATACTTACACTTTTGGTTTCCGTACTTGAATGCACAGTGTCATATTCTTAGAAGCACTAAAAAGACGGTCTGAGAGACCTAATATAGTAGTGATATATACCGATTGATAACCCACCAACTTATTTGGTTGATCTTGTAGATACCATGATATTGATTTCTCCACCAGTCGAGTGTCTGTTTATGATAATAGGACTTGTGATCGAGTCTTTATGGGTACGAAGATATATGTTCCTGTTGATCTACCACCTTTAGGTGGCCGATGAGTTTATTTGAGACTACAATAAAACTTGAGACCGAGGATACGAGTAGAGGCTTTTATATCAAACAATTAGTGGTCCACATTGATTACAATTGACATGAATTTAAAATTTTGTAAATCACATGTAAATGATCGTATTTCACAATTTTCAATCATATGTGATTTAACACCTAATCAACATGCAAATGTGCAATATAGATGGTCTCAAGTTTTAAGTGGTCTTAAATGAACCTCCACCCTTGTATTTTTTTATGAAGGCATCTATTATCTCACACAATATCTTACACATGTCTCAAACGAGACTTAAACCACAAACTCTTGATTGATGGACCACACACATATATATTAACTTATAAATACCACCAAAGGGCTTGTGTTCCGATGATACCCTTTGTTGTGTGAGAAGCTCCCCAACCAAAATGGTTGTGGGTTCTAGTCCTGCTTAGGACATGTGAGATAGTCTTTGGTATGTATATTATGAGATAGTTAGTTGCCGGTAAAAAAAAAGAAAAAGAAAAAAAAGAAAAAAATTAAAAACCCTTCCTGAGGTTCATTTATGCATCTTTAAGATTTTTCTGAACATCACAGTTAAGGCATCGCGAAATCTCGGGCATACCGGATTACCAGTCAAGTTGCACCCCTTATCCTGCAAGAGGTTGCCGTCGTTCTTTGGTGGATAACGGGTTCCGTAGGCCTGATGAAATCTTGGGAGATGATTTAATTTCGATGGAAAATATTTTAAAGGTTGCCGTGATGCTATCGAACCTTATTTCTTGGAGTAAAACGTTAAAGAATGTCTTTTAACAAATAATTTGTGTCGTTATGTTTTGAAAACTCTAATGAAGAAAGATGGTCTTTTAAATTCAAGTATTAAATAAAGGACATTAATTACGACAGTAGTAATCTATTTTGTTTATGAAGATTACTGCTATATCAGATGAACTCAGATATTACTGGTTAGGTTGTATTTATGAATAATTGATCTAAATTTATTTAGAGAAAATGACTTTCCAGCGGATAGTGTACAAAGATACTCGCGATGTCTTACTTCACAAAATGAATTGATGCCTATATTCCTTGGGTACTCGTTAGTTAGGACGTGGTGACATATCAATGGATTGGCTCAGCTGGTAATGTAATTTAGCTGCTAAACAGATACATTAGGGACCGTTTAAAAGTATCTATTTTTCATTTATCACTGTTTTTTCTTTGTTTAGAAATTTAATGCGTCCCATATTATAAAAGATAAGTCAGATACTGTTCGTCTGCTGTTATTCAAACTGAAACTTGGATGTTATGGTATTATATACTAATGTAAAGTACTCAATGACGATATTGATCACCTATTTAGATGAGTGAAATTACTAGATGACTGATCACTGATGACAGTACATCAGGGGACGCCTAGGATATCAAAGTTTGCTTCAGTTCCATCATATCAAATCCATCATTTAATAATGTACTTCATTGACAAGAGGTAATGTCATCCTATTATTTTTTGTTTAATTGGAAGCAGCTAGTAAAATTGCTAACATCTGTCTCTAGTTCCTTGCTAGAGTTTTTAATGAGAATTTCTGATGATAAAAAGTATCATTATGCATGTTTGTTTTCAGTGAGAACTTTTGAGTGTTTGGAAGTAGCCAAAATGCTTGAGCTAATCCAATACTTTTAGCCGTTTTGGATCTGCTTATTTGAAAGGGATTGACTCATATGAAATAAGCTGATAAGCAAATCCAAACACTATATCTTGCATCATATTTTGATAGTACATAAGATGATAACCTGTTTCGTAAAACATGAATGTTATTATTATTATTTTTTTTCTGTCAATTCTGTGAATAAATAGATCAAGTACTAAAATGAATGATATCTGTAGTGGAAGTATGTGAAAGAAATTGTCTGTAATATTAATATTGTTTTTTCCGGAACAAACAGACAATGAATTTAATATGAAATAAATTTCATTAGAGATATGTGAAAACGTAATACGGTTTCATGTAATA
The DNA here is from genome assembly GCA_030686995.1 of Artemisia argyi. NCBI lineage: Eukaryota > Viridiplantae > Streptophyta > Magnoliopsida > Asterales > Asteraceae > Artemisia > Artemisia argyi. The sequence continues at coordinate 10,700,756 of CM060691.1, read as the reverse complement.
AGCTAAAGATTAAATGATTACTAAATAAGGGTGCTTGCGAGTCGGGTTTTGATTCGGATCCAAATTTGGTTTTTGGCTCTATAGATTGTGTTATATTGTGGATTTTCGGGTCATTATGTTAAATATTATATAAGTTCAACTATTCATTAGACTGTCCTAAAAATTCCCCTCTTTATAAAACCTTAGAATTCAGTTCCGATGAGGTAAGTAAATCATAGGGGTGAGCATTTACATCAAACCTGGAGTTATAATTAAAGGAAATATTTGGCAAGAAGCTGCATTTGGATTAGTTTTGATCAAAACCGTAGAGCTGAGTTTAGGGGAAAGGATTTTTTAGTAGATCCGAGAAGGTGAAGTAGTTTCATTTCGTTGAGTGTTGACAAATCGCTGATAAGATTGTTTTGTGGACTTAAAATCGTGCCCTGTAAGTTCAATCATCATTAGTACTAAATTGTCCCTTTTGGTAATTAGTTTATGATTCTCGATCTTGATTGTTATGAGTAATTAATTATAGTGTATGAGCATGGCATATATATGTTAAAAAGCAATCAATCCATGGATGCTTCATTAGATGCAAATTTTTCATTCAAAATCTCAATTTTCAAATTCAGTTTCATATATGATCATGCTAGTTATATATAATCTTGGTAAATCGGCTTGAGGTTGTGTCTTATATCGCTGATAAATTGAATTTGTGAATCAATTTTGTTGAGGTGCACTCTTTATTTCATTAACTTTTTTTTTTTTTTTTTTTTTGAGTATGTCATATATGAAAGTCCTTGTGCTTTCTTGAATTGATGACAGTTATTCCGAAAATGATGTTGTGTCTAAGGTGAAGAGATTTGGTTATACATCTAAAAAGTAAAATTGGGTGGCCTAGACGTATATGTGGCAGGTGTCTTGACTGTATGCGTAGTAATTGGTTTCAGGGGATTAGGGTAGTAAAATATAGTGGTTCTTATGACATACTGATATGAGGATAGTAATCAGAAGTATAATAAGGAGGTCGATGAATAGAGGGCTCACGTTTTCACATTCTTATCTTATTTTTCATAGGATCAAGATAATAAGAAAATAAGAAAAAGAAATTTTCATGAAACATGACATTTCTGCTAGTAAGGATCTTGTAAGCTGTGTACATCATGCATCAAGCTAGTTTCATTCGATGGGGATCCAATTAAAGCACAACTATAAGATAGGCTCGTATTTTCTTGATGTAATTGAGATAGGGAACTAACTTGATATAAGGTCCTAGTAGCTTCACATAAATCATCCCCAAAAGTGGTAAATATTAGAGATAAATATGAGGCTTTGGGTCCATTAGGGTTTCTAGTATGTTCCATGTAAATTTTGGGTCCAAAGTGGAAAATACTTTGTTTTTGACTTTCAAATGTATAGCAGTGACTCAATTGAAATATAGCATTAGCATAGCCTTGTGCCCATCTCTATAAATTTTGACCTGGGTCACGGAGAGTCTGAGACCATGAGGTATAGAACAGGAACATATGATTCCTTGTCTAAAATAGTCAGAAATTGAGTCGATTAAACATCTTTAATGTACTAAACCTAACTGCTTGGCTTCCAGATGATCGATATAGTAGTGACTTAATTGCTTGATTCACATGTATATGTCAAGAGTCTTCTTAACTTGTGAGCAAATTAATTGTGCGATGATGGTATATAAACTGGATTAAAAAGACAATTAATAATCTTCTTTTGAGTTTAGATGATAAAATCTATTCACTCCAATACACTCCAGATTTATAAGCGCGTGAAATTTTGTTTGCTGCTTCAGCGATGTTACTCTATGTACAGGGGTTGTTTATTTACTGATCTTACTCCATGTACAGACGATCTTTTATATCTGAAAGCAAATAAAAATTTCAAAATATTACAGATGGGACGAAGAGTGAGGAAGTGTTCTTGGGAAAGATTCTTGGAAAAAGCCACAATAGTATATTTGATCACAACGATACAATTTCCAGATTACCTGAAACTGTACTGCACCATGTCATTTCTTTCCTTCCAACTTTAGAAAAAGATCAGGTTCGGTTCCTGTCAAGAAAATGGAGACGAATTGCTGCACAATCACGAACGGAGCTCTCTCTGAATGGACGCAGATTAGATGAGCAGGAATTGTCAAGGATTTTGGTGGATGACTTCCACTCGGTAGAGGTTCTTATTCTAAAAAGGTGCTCCGCGATGAAAACACTCAAACTAGTGAATTTCAACCTAAAAGCTGTTGAGTTGAAGTATTGTGGAAGCTTGAAGAGTCTAGAACTCAACACACCACATCTCGAGACTTTTCAATTTCGTGGACCCCACAAGAGGCCATGCAGAATCGAGCTTGGTATCTGCAAACAGCTGAAAATTATGGATTTAAGTGGGGTTGCCATGAACAACATGATGTTTATGGACTGCAACAAAACTTTCCCCCTTCTTCAAGTCTTGACCCTAAGCTGTTGTGATATGACGGGGTGTATAAAAATCTCAAGTAATTCACTCCATGGGTTATTTTTGTTGAAATTTAACAAGTCAATAGAAATCACAGTCACTGCCCCAAACCTGCATTATATCACTTACAATGGCAGTACACTATGTTCTTTTTCCAATATGAATGTTGGCAGTCTCTATTCAGCTAATATTGAACTATACCCTAGTCGGTATGAAAAGCGTAATGATACATGGTTCTGTAGTTTGATTGAAATGCTTCAATGTCTGAAGCTTGCTAAAAGGTTGGTGTTTGAGACAGATTCTGAGAAGGTACGTTTTGGAAAACCTTAGTTCGTGAATTTATGTTTATGTATTTATTATATTGTTACACTTAATTTGGTCTTCTTGTTGCACTGTAGAATATTATAATACCGAAACATCTTAGAGAAAATCTTATGCCTCCACTGGAAGAAACTGATGTGGTAGTAGAGATCGCTTCAAGAACAAGAGATACTACTAATTTTGTTTGTCTTGCCGATTCAATGCTTTGGATTTCACCTCGGCTTAAGCTTTTTTCTGTTTCTTTAGGGAATGTGTTTTTTGCAAGACTAATGGTACTGTTTCTAACTTCTAAAATAAACACAAATTCATTTAAATAACAATACTGCAAATTATTGTTATAGCAAATTGTCAAATCTGTGTTTATACCAAAATGACCACCAACTTAATTTGCGAACTACATTATTTTGTCACAAGTTTTGAACTTTTTTGAATAGAAGATTTTTAATTTTTGGAGAAACGCGCAAGAAACAAAGATCATATTTCGGATAGTTTGAGAAATTGGTGGTTATTTTCGTGTAAACACATTTTTGTGACATTTTGTTAAGAAAGCATTTACGACGTGTGACTAGTATAATATACATCCCTAAAAATAAATAAAGAAATTTGTAAACTTTTTGCCTTTTGTAGTTGGTTCATGGGGATTATTCAAGAAAACAAGAGAATTCATGCAGCTTCTGCACCTCGCATCCCATAAGATGTTGGCGCCATTCAGTGACACATTTTAATGAATATGTTTTCTTCGAAGACAACGAAAACTTACTCAAGTGTTATCTCAAGGAAAATCTCCAAAAGGTTGAACGCGTTGCCATAGATACCGATATTTTTTATACAGGTTGATGGTGGCTTGTTTACTAGTTCTTGAAAGTTCAAACGATATTTAAATTTAGACAGTCTTCGGATATTAGTACATTAATTTTTGATAAGTTTATTGTGAAGCTTAACTGAATAAAGATGTTAAGAGGATACTTAGTTGTTATCAAACCATCTGATCAAAGTGATCATTTAGTATTGTTAATCTCTAAATTATACTTAAACCGTTGGCACAATTTTTAGTATCTTTTTCTATATATTTGATGTGTTGAATCAATATCTATAATTTAATTATTTGATTGTTAAGTATATTGTAATACTATAGGTCGGCTTTTACCTGTTACTAATGAAGTAATTTGTCACCATTAAAATTATTTGCTAGTATAAATGATTAAACAGTACACATGGTGTACAATGTCAAGACATCAAACTTATTTGCTTATAGCCCATATAGCATTTGAAATAAAATCTCCTAGTTAATATAAGTAAAAGCCAATTTCAGCTAGCAATGTTTAAGTATATTTTTTTGGTAGCGTACATAGCAACTTCCTTATTTGATTGTGAAATTAAATTAACTTATATACTAAAAGTGTTTTATGTTGGATCAAATTGGGGTTTACCACATTTTGGAATCTTAGGTGTCGTTTGTTTTTTGGAAGAAACATTTTTTTCCCTCTTTTCACTTCTTTTGTCTCTTTTTTATGAGTGCATAGGATTTTTTTTTATTTTTTTTTTATTATTTTTTTTAGTGCTTCTTTTCACTTCTTATATCTTCAAAAATTAGATATAAACTTTCACTTCTTCAACATAAACCCTATCTATTTTTCTTTAATTATTTTCTTTCAAAAGCACAAAAAATAAATGATTTTCGTCCCTGCAGATGAACACTTTAGATGTACTTCTTCTCCTGTAGAACATCTGAAGAACAAATGACACATTTACAACTTGTCATGGTGAGAAAAGTTGCAATGAAAGAATTTGAAGCTTATAAATAGGATGTTTGACCTTTATTTACAATCACACCAAAAACATATAAAATCCCTATTATTAATAAAAGATTATGTATCGAAAGTTCGCCCAACTATTAAGTATTTTACTTTTAGGCCACTCAATTTTTTTAAACTAATTTATGGGCCACCCAAGTATGTCATTGTTTTCCTTTCTACCAACCTCGTTCAAATTATTGCCGGATATTCATACAATTCAAGAATAGAGCTAACTTTAATATATCATCACAATAAAATTGACAATTTAGACATAAAACATTAGTTAAATTATCTTAATTCACCTTCAACTAATTAAAGTTGCACATAAATAATGGCTAAAACTGATATTTTGTATTTCAATACTTGTTTGTGTTGTTTTGATATCTTATATTTAGCTTTATTTTTTTTGGGTAAAAGGTCAATGACCCGGTAAATATATTATCCAAAAAACGTTTAAGTACAAATGGAATGTGGCTGAAGTACCACATTAACCTCAAGCACAGGCGCTTGATAAACAAGTGTTTATGACAGGCCATAAACACAAACGAAACCTAGCTAAATACAAAGTATCAAACTAGGTATAAAACAAGAAAAACATGAGATGCGAGCATCCCACATCCACCCAGCAGCACGAAACGTAGAAGTACATAGGATGAGGGTGAAATCCCTCACCTCACTTGACATCCAAGAACGATCTTCCATGTAACAAATCCACATAGAGCGAACCAGTAACCATCATGCCATGATCCGAGAGAAACACACGAATCCAACAACCTCCACAAAACCATCTTGAGACGAATCAATGGTCACAAATCCAAACCCCATCATAACCACTTCAACAACGATCCAAGTCAACAGGATCATGTCAAATAAATAATAGAATTCTTAAAAGAAAGAACCCTAACACAACGAGTCCATCACCAGCCCTCTCTCACCCCACTACCACGAAGAATCATCACAAACCATAAGGTAAACACGATCAAAGATCGACTTACATGGTATGAATGGACAACCGTCCAACATACAACCCAAGATATAGACATTAACGCTCAGCAACAATCACCAAGCAATCAAAACCCTAAAAATACGAAACCCTAAAATATAGTTTAGTTCAGAAAATCATCCCTAAGAACCAATCGATCCAAGAAAGATAGAAGGCTTATAGGGGAAGGGTTTGATCACTCACAATCCACCAACGATCGTAGAATAAATAAAACCCAAAAGTTAGGGTTTGGAACAGTACAGATCTGTATACGATCGACCAAGATAGATAGAAACCCTAAATATAAAACGATTCCCTAAAAACATTATAAAACGTTTATAGAGAACCGATTGTATGTGAACGAGTGATTTAGGGTTTCATGAGCGATTCCACACAATATATATATGAATCACAGCACACCGCCTCTAGATACACACAAACCAAGAGAAACCGATTGCATACACAAGGTAGAGAGGCGGTTTTACTGGTTTGATTTGGCCGGAAAAGACTATAGAGGCGGCGGCCGGAAATCGCCCATAGAGAGAGAGAGAGTATTAGGGTTTTTTAATAGTCACTTATTTAGCTTTATTCTCGTTGTTTCAAGGTTTTCGAGATAAAATTATCCGAAATTGGTATAAACCAATGTAAAACCCATAAATCGGTGGCCTATGATAAATGGGTAGGATAAAAGTAAAAAGTCTAATAGTTAGGTGGCCTCCCGATACATAATCCCTATTAGTAACAAATTTTCTACATTTTTTTTTTTACCCTTTTGGCTTCTGCTGCAGTAGGTTCACGAAAATCATTGCCTCTTTTAGATAATTTATACCCCCTTGATTTTCTCCCATATATATATATATATATATATATATATATATATATATATATATATATATATATATATATATATATATATATATAGGGAAGAGATCCAATAAGAAGAATAATTAAAATAAGAAGGGTAAGAAGTAATTGTCACACATTTTAATGTGGGAGGGAAAATTTGAATGAAGATGCATCCATTTTTGTAGGTGCATCTAGAATGTGTGGTTGTGGTTACTTCCTATTCTTCCTATTTTTATTATTCTTCTTATTTGATCCTTAGTATATATATATATATATATATATATATATATATATATATATATATATATATATATATATATATATTCCAATTCCCTGTTTTGGTAAATTATCCACATATCTGTCATATGTGTATATTTTCTTAACCCTGTCTTCTCTTTGCATTGAAGACGATCAGGTTCTTTGTTTTGTGATATTATGATTTCAAGTTAAATCAAGTCCAGTTTTCAGTTTTATTAAGGTTAGTTTTGAGAGCTTAGTCTTTTCTACTAGTCCTCAGCTATTAGGGTTTATTTGATAATATATGCACTCAAAGTCTCAAACTCCTTTTTTATCTGTGTTTTCCTCATGCTATGCGAGCCACTAAGATAGAGCCTTTTAAGACTTCACAAGTCTTGACCGGCCCTAAAGGTTCCTCATACGCCAATGCCTCGTTTCTGGTCCAGTCCTTGATCCTTTTCACCTTTTCTATTAATTGCTTAGAAGTATAAAATTGAGACATCACATATAACAAAATGTTTGTTGTTTGGACTATAGTATCAAGATGAGGTCATCAAGGGGAAGAAAGATGTCTTGGCAAAGATTTGATCGAAGTGCAAAAATTTTGAACTTAACCCTCAAGACATCTTTTCTAGATTGCCTGAAGATGTAATTCAATATATTATATCGTTTTCTCCATTGGAAGACATATATCAACTTCGGATGCTCTCGAGAAAATGGAGGCTATTTTATCCAGTCACTAAAGGAACTCAAGTTCTCCTCTTGCAGACATGATGGGGAACAACTTTTGATAATTTTTCATGATTACTTTCCATTTGCCGAGATTTTCTCTCTAATAAATTGCTCGGGGGTAAAAAGTATGAAACTTGTAAGTGATAAACTAATGGAACATTACATTGTTCAAGTGTGAAAAAATGGAAAGATTATACTGATAGCACCAAATCTCAGAAAGTTTTGTATCCATTGGCTTTGTTGGCAGGCCATGCATAATCGAGTTGGCTTCTAGCATACATTTGAAAAATCTTGAATTAGTTGGAACCTCCACCAATGAAGCCACACTTTCAGACTGCGACGTTAAATTTCTGATGCTTTCGGGGTTGACTATCGGAGCCACTCATCATATGCCAGATCACATAAACATATCAAGCCGTTCATTCAAAACCATAATTGTCATTGCTTTCATGATGCCTATTAATATCACCACTGATGCACCGGAACTGGATTATTTTGTCATAGAGATCACTTGCTTGTTAATTCTATGCCACCTAAGAGAGCTCCTATGAGTGCGTATCGTAATGGAAAACACTTGGTCACAAATAGTTCAAACACTACCCTTCCTAAGGTCGCGAGAGCTACAATCAAACCGTACCTGAATGCAAACCACGAGTTTCATAAGTTGTAGTTTCAAAAACTTGTTGGTATGCTAAGCTTTTAGCCTGCTTATGACAATTTTTTGCTTATAGTTAATTCAGAAAAGGTATCATCATATAGTGTGAACCCGTTTGTTCATCCCTTTTGTGTTGTAAGAACTATATAGATCAATATAGTTACAACCGAAGGAGTACTTTAGATATATTGGATTTGTGGTTCACAAATCCAGAAGGATTGAGGATGATGTAACACACCGTATACAAGCAAGGTGGTTGAAGTGGAGAGCGGCCACAGGAATCCTTTGTGACAAGAATGTCCTTCTAAAGTGTGACAACTGGCAAATTAGGGAGACTTTTAAAATCCACATTACTTTAAAAGTTGGATTTTTAATAAAATGTTTGGAATTTTATTTCGTAACGAATTTGTGAAATTGAACCGATGTTTTAAATCTTGAAGTTTATGGGATTTTGAACTCGAATTGTTGATTTGTTATGGAATATATATTGTGAATTATTGTCGAGACGTCTTTGCTGCACTACATCGACTCCGGCACTAGGAAAACCTAACGAACTTAAATCTTTTGGATAACGGTTGCGTTTATACGCTAAATGAACGTTTTTATATTTATATATTTCGGGATGTGTCTTTGGAAAAATTAATGGCGATGTGTACGAAAATGTTTGGCGACATTTAATAATTTTGAGAACGAGTAATCGTGTTACGCGAAAACCGATTAATAACATTTCTTACACACTAAAGTTTTGTGGTTAATGTTGAAAAAATGAAACTTTAGGGACCATAGTTGCAATTTTCGGGTATATAACCCATTCCCCTAACCCTAACCATCATTAATATTATCACCACTCATCTCTCTTCTCTCTCTCCCTTGTCGCCGCTGGCTGCTACCCCCGACACACCACCACTGCCGGTCACCACTTAACACCACCACCACCAAAACACTCCCCATCTACTCCTTTTTCTTGTTGAAAGATACACGCGCCCAAAAGAGACCCCCTCCTCCGTTTCCTTGTTTGCCGCCGCGTACAAACACCAAACAACACCACACCACTATTTTTCTTGGTTTTCATTCGATTTGAAGGTGAGAAAAACGCGTGTTACGCGTCGGGTTTGATTAATTCATGTCAAACCAGGATGTAATCTTTGATTTGGGTATTGACTTAAAGATGAAAAATGGGTTTTGATATAAAAATTGAAATGGTATCCTTGGGTGTCGACTCACATTCGATTGGTACTCGGATTTGATAGTTTGGATGCGTTTTGTGGCTCAATGGAGCTTAACCGAGACCTTGTGGTCTCGGTATTGTGGCTTTTGGCTCGTTTGGGAGCTCAACGTGACCATCTTGGTCCGTTGGATGTGGTATTAGCTCGTGTGAGCTCAAAGCGACCCTAAGGGTCCGATTGGTTTTGGTATTATGGCTCGTGTGAGCCTAACGTGACCCCCTTGGTCCGTTTGTTTTGTTTAAATTTTTGGGTTTAGAGCCTAGTCGAAACCTCAAGGTCTCGGGGATGGTTTTCGTGGCTCGAATTATGGAACGAGACCCAAACGGGTCTTCCAGTTCGAAATTGACTAGATGTGACCCATTTTAGTTGTTATTTTTGATGTTTCCGTTGTTGTAATTTTTGTTATTATTGTTGTTGTTGTTACGTTTAGGCCGAGAAGCATTGCAAGGCCGAGACCTTGTGGTCTCGGCAATGAACTTGTTGGTATTATGGAGTTGTTGTCAAAGGTATTCGGGGACCGATTGTGAGACGGTCAATTAGTTTGACGGAGATAGGATTAATAGGGTGCCGTAGTCGGACCCTATTGTTTTAGTTTGTGATATGGGACTTGATGACGGTGTTGTGGTATTGACGATATTGCTTTGGACCGATGGTTGTACGAGTTGGAGTCACGTTGACTTTCTAGTCAATGGTTGACTTCGGCAAACGCCTTGACTTTTGGATTTGGACAATGAGCCGAGAGTGATGACTCGTACATGTGACTCGTATTTTATAACTCGAAATAATTAATAATTACACAATTAATAAAACTCGTAATAACTTATATATCGGTATAAACATTTATATAAATGCGTATATAATAAATAGGTGATCACGAGTAACAAAAATAATAACGTTTACGATATATATTAGACTATGAAAATAGTATAATATCGTCGGAAACATTATTATAAATAAATGGTTATAAATAGAAATATTAATTGACGCGAATCGTTAGTAAGAAATAAAGCAAGTTTTGAAAATAAAATGAAATGTTGTGAGTTATAAAGTAATCGAGGGCACTTAAATCCAAGTTTTGACCGTTTATAAATGGTTGACTTTGTGCTTGTCACGGATATGTGACGTTAATATATTCATTTTATATAACTACGTAACTTATTTAATCGACGGATTAAATAGGACCTATTTGGTTATATAAAAAGGGTTTATTAACGGCTATGGTATCCTACGACGCCCATAGGTTGTGGTAGGTGTACAGGAATAATAAACTGCTAAATATCTCGTGAGGTTTACCGAATTGACGAATTTGTTAAGTTTGACGATATATTTAGGAAACTTATTAAACTTTCAGACTTACCATATAGTATTCTACGTGCTATGTGATTTTGGATTTGGTATGATTTTAAAATAATATATTAGGTAAATAAATTGTGGAGGATTACTAAGTCGACGGATTTAATAAACTTCGACGATTTATTTAAATAATATATTGGGCCAATATTAGACCTGTAGATCGTTATTATTATTTCTTTCGTTGTGATTTCTTGGTTTGTGTTGACTCGACCTTCCACCCGCATGGATACCAAACGCCAAACTAATATGAGAATAATACGAGAAATGGATTTTTGGAAAGTAAAAAGGAATACGTTCGGGATTGGAAATATTTGATTTTGAGGAAATGAATCTGAGAAGAGTTTATATTGTTAGGAAGTGCCGAGTCCGTAGTTGCTGTCTTTTGAGTTGCTATGCTTCTTGATTCTACTTGTTTCCTTGTGCTTATATCTAGACTTGAGGTGAGTCATAACCCCACTTTTACTTTTGAACTCTGTTTTCAATACTTGGGGGTGAGAAACGTTCAAATTGTTTTATGTAGACTATTATTGCTGTTTGATTCAAGACTTGCTATGTTTATAGAACTAGGTAGTGCAGCGCATGTCGTATCCTTACGAATGCAAGAACATGTTGTATCCTTACGAATGTTGGGCATGTCGCATCCTTGCGAATGCATATTGATTTGATTGGATTTGGATTATAGTGTGCACCTATAGGTTTGGTTTAGTGATTTGAGGCCTAGTCTAGCTAGCAAGCGTTTTGCATATATGTCCACTTGATTGAATTAAGAATCTAAACCTATGATCTCACCAGCGAAAGCTGACTTTTAGCGCGTTTTCTCAGGTAATTAATTGATGGCTTTGGATGCTTGGTTCGGAAAGCTTGGGTTTGGCAACCTGGTTTAAGGATCTATTTTCTCAAACTCTGATATGTAATTGTGGACCTACATTTACTCTATTTGGGCCTTACTTGAATAATTTGGGATGAATGTAAACTTTAAAAACCCCGTTTGGTTTTGTTTTACTTATGTTTACTTTATCTCGTTCTTTTATGACTTGTGTTGGATACCAATCCACGTGGCACCCCGAAAGCTTGATTAGTATTCCGCTGTACCAAATTTTGGGGGTGTTATAGATTGGTATCAGAGCTAAGGTTATAGAGAACTAGGTAATAAACACCTAAACTATAACCGACTTTTATAGAAAACGATCCTCGACCAATGCCCACCAGCCCGCCAGGCCGAAGCATCTTAGATTATGATTGAGATATTATAAGATGATGATATGATATGAGATTAGTGAAGATGAGGTAGATGAACCTGTTAATTTATTTGGTGGTGGTAATGAGCTTGAAGGTGAATATGATGACTATGATGATTACCCAAGACAAATTTATGATCTTCCAGGTGAAATGGATGCTTTTAAGTCGTTATATGGCTTGAAGCTCCAAGGTCGTAGGAAGTAGTTTTCATTTTTTGCTATAGTCTTGTTTTGTTTGTGTTTATGGCTGTTCTCTAGTTAGTACTTTTTGGTACGTGTTTTGCCTATGTAACGGGCTGAGTTGAGGGGTGTACGCCCTCATCCTATGTTCTTCAACGTTTTTGGTGTAATATATTTTACCAGGGAGTGTTATCCCTTTTACCAAAAAAAAAAAAGATATGATATGAGATTTTGAGATGAATTGGGAATTATGGATATGTTGACTATATGATATGATGGCGTTTGGAAACTTATATGGTTTAATTGTTTTGGAAATGTTTTAGTACTGAGGTATTTGAAAATTCTTTCTTGGAATGATATGATTGGGATTATACATTGATTTTAGTCTGATATTTTAAGTTTCGTGGTTTAGTTGTTTTGAAACACTTACACCTACCCTAAATCGTTGTCACAGACCATGGCCTCCTATACGTTCAATGTTTCTGAGGATCTTCTTGCGGATCCATTCCGCCCAGCACAGATCACCATGGCTCCTGATGATCCTTACAGGATTGCCATGCACCCAACTACTTCATCACCGACAGCAGTTGCTTCTGCACCACCTGTTACAGCTACTTCTCAGGGACCCTCATCTTCTTTGGGGCTTCTTGGTACCTCGAGGCAGCTTACACTTCATCAGGCTTTGGCTCGTGTGGCTCCACATTTCGCCCACCGAGCTACGGCATGCATGTCTGTGCGCCCTTCGTCACCACCTATGCACATTGATGCTCACGCTCTTCTGTTAGATGCACCACCCACATCATCCCGTCGTCGTCCTAGATCACCTATCCTATCACCACATGGTTCACCTGTTCAGAGACGACGATTGATATAGTACCCCTCTGATGAGGAGGAGGAGGAGTACGAGGGTGAGGAGGAGGCTGATGACCCTCAGGAGGTTGAGCAGAGGGATGATGACCTACAGGAGGGTGAGGAGGATGATCCTCAGGAGGAGGAGATGCCTGATGATGATAGTTCTCCAGCACATTCAGCTCATTCTGCAGAGCCTGATTCTCCGATACATCAGTTAGAGCCGGTTTCACCTGATCACCCGTTTTTGTTTGATTCTCCACCTGGCAGTCCCGTGGTGTCGGACGCGCCATCTGAGATATCTTGCTGAGTCTGCAGATTTGGGTGAGACTGGCAGGATTTGGGCTCAGATTACGTCACAAGGCGAGAGGATCTCGCAGATGGCCGAGCAGATTGATAGGGTGACAGTTGAGTTTATCAGTGAGTTGAGGGTGGATTTGGTTACTGTCAAGAGGAGGACGACAACGATTAGGAGAGTTATGATGGAGATACATGAGCAGATGGAGAGTTTGCAGAGAGGTTTCATCACGGCTCGCGAGGCAGATCGCAAGTTGTGTCAGAGGAACACGGAGTTAGAGAAAGAGGTTGCAGACCTCAAGAGGGATAGTGATACTCACAGTGTCAAGTTGGGATCGTTATAGAGAGAGTTAGATGGTCTGAGAGCTGAGTTGAGGAGTTTTCGCCGACATGATGGCTAGATAGTTTTGGACTATGTTGTTATGTTGGTTTCTAAACCAGGGGAGTGCTTGGTTAGAAAAGCTAGTTATCTTATCTTAATGTATTTCAGTTGTATGTTCGTCTCGTTTGGAATGATTGGTATCCTTTATATCTTTGGTAGTTGGAACGATGTTTTGATCGCTATTTCTAAGGATGATGGTTATTTTGTATGATGTTATGTGGTTTTGGATGTTATGAAATTGCGTTCCTGTTTGTGTGGTTTATGTCTTGTGGTGAAATGTTGATATTTTACCGATGTCTTGGCTTCATCTACCCAATTATTGTTGAGCGTACGATAAATATATTGGAGACTTATGAACCTTGTATTGTGTTTCAGATCAATGGCCCCACGACGAAACCCTGTCAGAGCTACCCAAACTGGTCATGCAGTGACTACCCCTGGTCGCCGAGGACGCCGCCCTACACGAAATGTTGAAACCCCTACCCCCGACAACCTGGACACCACCAATCGCAACAACAGGAATCAAATGTCGATGTCCAGGGAGACAATGATCATACTCCACCAAATGCACCGACTGTGGATCAAGCTATGATCAATCAACTTGTGGAACAAGGGTTTGCTGAACTACCAGCTGAGTCGAACCATTCCAAAAACTCAGATGGAACCTTTCCACCTGTTCGTACTAATGGATGCAACTACAAGGAGTTCCGAATCTGTGGACCCATTGAGTTTGGTGGAACTGAAGGAGTGGTCTACTTAGTCAGGTGGATAGAGAAAACCGAGTCAGTGTTCAATGTCAGCAATTGTGCGGAGAATGCAGAGGTAAAGTTTGCTACTTTTACTTTTAAGGACGAGGCATTAACTTAGTGGAACAATTACCGAAATTTGGTTGGGTGTGAAGTGGCCTATGCCATGACTTGGGAGCAGTTCAAGTCCTTGTTGATTCAGATTTACTGCCCAAGGAATGAAGTTAAGAAGTTGGAGATTGAGTTTTGGAATCAAAAAGTGAAGGGTACTGACATGACAACTTACAATTGTCGTTACCAGGAGTTAGCTCTGCTTTGCCCAGATATGGTTAAGACTGAGACTCAGAAGATTGAGCGGTATACCGATGGGTTACCAGTGGCTACAAGGAACGATGTGATTGCTGCTAAGCCTGCTACCATTCATGAGGCTATCACGGTCGCTCAAGAATTGATGGATTCGTTGGAACTGGAAAATGCTAAGAAAGAAAATAATGGAATGATGAAGATAGATAATCACTCTAAGGGTAATGATCACCGAAACAAATGACAAGCAGTTGCCAAGGCTTATGCTATTGGAGATGGAGATAAGAAAAGTCATAATGGAGATTCGCCCAAGTGTGGCCGTTGCTATAAGAATCATTCTAGACGATGTACTGTGATGTGCAAGAACTGCTCAAAGATTGGGCACATAGCTAAGGATTGTAGAGCTCGACCACTTGCTATGGTTCAAGCTACTCCTGAAGCTATGAGTAAGGCGAATGTTACATGCTTTGGATGTGGGAAGAAGGGACATTATAGGAATGAGTGCAGGGAATCGTGGAACCGAGGAAATCAAGGATCGGGTGGTAATGGGTACAATCATGGAAACCATGGAGCTGGAGAGAACCGTGGACGTCATGACAATGAGAACCAGCGTGTTGAAGCAGGAGCTGCACATGGGAGAGTGTATGCAATTGGGAACGAGAGAGGAGAAGACCCGAACGTTGTTACTGGTACGTTCCTTCTCAATAATCGTTATGCTTCCATACTATTTGATACTTGTGCCAATAAGAGTTTTGTGTCCACTACTTTTGCACCCTTATTAGAAAAACCCCCGATGGCCATAGGAATTGGTTATGACGTTGAGTTAGCTAACAGAAACATAGAAAGGATTAAAACTATCATATGCGGTTCCACGTTAAATTTCTTGAATCACCCTTTCAACATAGATCTTCTACCCGTCACGTTAGGAAGTCTCGATGTCATCCTTGGTATGGATTGGTTGTCAAGTATCGTGCTTACATACTTTGCGATGAGAAAATCGTGCGTGTGCCTTATGGAAAGGAGATTTTAAATATACAAGGCGATCGAAATGGTTTGAAGAGCCTATCCAGATTAGCAGTCATTTCTTGCACTAAGCTACCAAAGCTGATGGAAAAAAGATGCTGCCTTTTCTTAGCTCAAATTTCTGAGAAAGGAGGGAAGGAGAAGAAAGAAAGATGCATCAGAGATGTGTCTATAGTTCTGTGAAAGGTCTTGCAAAAGTTGCGGCTCAAAAGCGTAAGAAATAAGTGCGGTTGGGCAACTTTTGTTGTAGGTTATGTGTGATATAGTTAGTCACCTTATAATATTGTGCTAGAATAACGTGTTGAAGAATGTATCTCTAGCTTGTATTAGGAATTGTCTTTGTTGTATGCTTTATGCTCTTATATGTGATATAAAGTGGATTATGGGTTATATGAGAAATTAATGTTCAGTTCAACTCTATCTTTATATAGTGCTCAACATTTGGATAGTGGAGTCATCTTGGACACTAATATATATATATATATATATATATATATATATATATATATATATATATATATATTGTTATAATGTGAATTAACCCATGTTGCAAGTCTTCAAATGGTAACCTAACCCATTTTGGAAATTTCACATGTGAGGATTTCTTGTTTGTTGCATGTTGTGATTTCTATGTGTAGCTAGGCCACCGCAAAGGTGAGACTCTTGACCCATGGATCCCGGCCTTGAAACAAGGCGGAGCAATGATCTAGGGGGAGCTATGTTAAAGGGGGAGCACATTCGGGTGCACATACAAGCTAGCTCATTTTTCCCACAGGCCCAAGTTCGAAACCTGGCTTGATTGGAAGTCCCGCCTTTTTGATTCGACAAAAGGGGGAGAAAGAAAGCAAGAGCGTGAAGACCATTCAAGAATTGTTAAAGGCTTCACCAAATTACAAAGCAAAGGTCAAGACGCAAGCTACACCAAAGGCGCACTTTGTCTTCGCTAAGTTTTGTAATTTTATTTGCTTTCGGTTTTTATTTGTCATCATCAAAAAGGGGGAGATTGTTGAGACAACATGATCAAGATCTCTTTATGTTTAAATGATGACAAATAAACCATCAAAACACATAAAATAACAAACGTTAGCTCAAAATCGCCGGAGCCAATGTCTGCTCCTAGCGCGCTGCCCGCGTGTCAACGCACGAGTGACGCGCCAGGACACTATATGGTTCTGGGCGAATTTTGAAAGTCGGCTTTCCCCTTACCCGACAAATGTGGATCTTTTAATACAGGTATGAATATGTTATATGCTTAATTGAGAACACTCGAAACGAGTTTTGAGACTTGAGAGATCCTACTTTTATAGTACCCATTTACGGGAAAACGCCAACTCATGTTTTCTAACTATCGCCTCTTGCCAAGGCTTTTCTAAACTTAGGGAGCTTGTATATTTCACGTGACATCGTGTTAAAGCATCCATATGCTCATATCCCGTTCTTACGTCTTCTCTAATTACATAACGGGTTTACTCCATTATTTGTCAAACTAAGTCAAAGGTCACTTTGCATAAACGCATCCTTTCCCACTTGGATTATGCTTTACATCAAGGCAAAGCACTTCACTTGTTTGATCTAAGGTATTAGTTGAGAACGTCGAGTCGTGGAAAGTCACGAGATAGGAACCTATGGATTCTCGACGTTGTGTTACTTGAACTTATAAGTAACCTATGATTTTCTCAACTTATAATCCTAATTGTCTAAACCTTTTCTTCTTAATGACAATTAGTTTACTTCCTAATCTTCTCTTAATCCCATTTATACAAAAGACAAAACCAATCATATCCAAATCAAATATTCTCTTACACAATCTCTTACACTCTTACATATTCCCTTACACACTACATCTCAACCATCCATTCCCTTACAACACATCTCATCCCTTCATATTTCCCACATGCCAATTGTTTGAATTCCAAAGGAAGCTCCCTTTGATCTCAACCATTGAATTCAAACCAAACACATCTCAACCATCCATCTTATTTCTTCCCCCATGATTTGGAATATTCCATTAGCATATTCTTTCTTCCTCTCCATTCCATCACATGTGTTGGATCCTCACCATCCATTTCAAACCAAAACCATCTCAACCATTGATCTCTCCTTTCCCCCAAGCAAAGCATATTCCTTTGGAATATCCTTTCTTAATCCAAACACAAGGCATCTTTGATCCTAGCCATCTATTTCAAATCAACACATCTCAACCGTCCATATTTCCCACATGCCAAATTATTTGAAAACCATAGGAGGCTCCCTTTGATCCTAGCCATCCAATTCAAACCTTCTCATCTCAACCCTCCATCTCATTCTTCCCCCCAAGCATTGAAATATACCTTGGCATATTCTTTCTCTCTTTTCTATGCCATGTGAGGAGATACACTTCTACCCCTTCCAAATTACCCTATCTACACTTTATACCCTTGGTAATTTGGTTTCTCTTTGAACACTTCACAAATGATTTCCAAATTGGCTATTTGAGTTGGTAAACCTTAGAATGGTTAATGTTAAGGTTTAGTGTGAAGTACAATTGGGGGTTTAGCAAGGATAGGTATTTATAAGATCCAAACACCCAACACTTGGGAAACATTTACAGATGCCTGGCATGCTGCCCGCGCGTTGACGCGCGGGTGACGGGCCGGCCTCGGTAAATTTTCCCAAGTTTAGGTTCTTGGCCTATAAATACCATCCTTGCCTTTTGTATTCCTCACCCTTTGCCATTATTCTTTATCTCTAGATTCTTTCTTCTTAAACACTCTCAAATCTCTCTATCTCTAATCTTGTGTTCTTGATTTTCATACTAAAATCTTTGAAAGAACACATCTATTTGCAAGGGAAGAATCACAAGAACCTAATCCACTCTTGTGATTGTGTCGAGGGTCTTCTTTCTTATACCATTTCTACTAGAATCGAGTCTCTAGGTTAGGTTAGGGCTTGGTTGAATAAACTCCTATTTATTCATTCAATTGTCTGTAAGGGAAGTCTTGTGTCTTGGTGACCAAGCTTTGATCATTGGGGATCTAGTTGGGGTTTGATACTTCCGGTGGGAAGTCTTGGTAGTGGTCTTGGTGAACCTTAGGTGAAGTCGAATCGCGAGATTCTTTTGGGTGGTTTCCGAGGGTGGAATACCGTTGGGGAGTAACTCCTTCTTTGTGAGCATCGATATTGGTGAATATCGGTGGAGTGAATTGTAACGGTTTGTAGTCCACTGAAAGGATTATACTAGTGAATAGTATCAGAGTCGCGGATTCGCAACTGGACGTACGGATGGTATAAACCCCCCATCCCAAACCAGTATATATCATTGTGTTCTTTACTTGCTTTATATACTTTGGTTGTGTTAGTGGTTGTTGGTTTATTGTACAAGCACTTGGTGTTTTATTTGGCTTAAAGTTTTTAAACATCCAAAAAGCCGAAGAAACCGTATTCACCCCCCTCTACGGTTCTACAATTGGTATCAGAGCGGTATACTCAAGTTTTTGAGCATTACAGCCTTCCCGAGAAGTCGTTTTATGTCAAAAACTTCTTTCCCAAAAATCTTAAACCTAACTAAGATTTTTGGTAAAGTAGAGTATAGATCCATGGCTCAAGGGAACTATGTTGAGGGGTGTTCTATGCAAAGACCACCTTTGCTAGAAACCGATGGGTTTTGCTTTTGGATAACCCGATTTGAGACCTATGTTAGGTCCAAAGATCTTGATTTGTGGGAAATAATTCAAAATGGCAACTTTGAGTTCATGGTGGAAGACCCGGAAACAAAGTTGTTGGTGAAAAAGCCACATTTGGATCTTAATGATGATGAAAGGAGAAAGCTTGGTAAGAACAATGAAGCCAAGATGTTGATCTATAATGCACTACCTCGAAAGGAGTTCGAGAGGGTTCATGTTTGCAGGACCGCCAAGGAAATTTGGAACTCTCTCATCATCACTCATCAAGGCAAATCTCAAGTAAAGGATTGCAAGATCGATCTACTCATACAACAATATGAGAAGTTCTCGATCTCAGATGAAGAAACCATTGATAATGGGTACAAAAGGTTCAATGCTATTATCACTAGTCTCACGGCTCTTGATCCTAGTTTCTATAACAAGAACCATGTGAGAAAGTTTCTTCGAGCACTTCCGGTAAAGTGGAGGCCAAAGGTGACGGCCATAGAAGAAGCTTAGAATTTTGCGTAACTACCTCTTGATGAGCTCATTGGAAATCTCAAAGTCTATGAGATGATTCTTGAGAACGACAAGGCAAGTACCAAAGACAAGAAGGAGAAGGTTAAGTCTTTGGCACTTAAAGCTAAAGTCACTAGTACTCAAGCTAGTGATGATAGTGATGGTCAAGAGGATAGCAATGAAGAAGATGATATGGATGACGAAGAATATAATCTCATGGCTAAGAACTTTCGGAGGTTCTTTAGGAAAGGTGGTAACTTTGGTAGAAGAAATCGGTTTGGAAACCGAGATAATGGTCGAAGGAACAACTTTGGGGGAAACCGAAGTGGTGACAACAAGGTTGGTGATAGCTTAAGACGCACCCAAGGATGTTACAATTGTGGAGAGAAGGGTCATTTCATCAATAAATGTCCTAAGCCGAGAGTGAACAAGGAATTCCTTGGAGGAGCGTGAAGTGATAGTGAAGAAAAAGACCAACCAAAAAATAACGCTACGTGTCATATGGCTCAAGAAAAATTTGAGGTTTATCTCAAAAGTGATCTACAACCGGATGAGTGGGTAGTGGATAGTGGTTGCACTAAATACATGACCGGGAATAGAAGATTGTTCACATCATACACGGCGTATAATGGAAATCAAGTCATTTTTGGAAGAAAAATTAACGGCAAAATTGTCGGCAAAGGTAATGTCCTTCATGACTCCATAGAAATCTCCAATGTTGAGAATGTTAGGGGTCTAAGTTTCAATTTGATTAGTGTGATTCAATTGAGTGATGATGATTGTGAGGTTAAATTTACTAAGGTAGATTGTACTATTAGTAAGAATGGTGTTGTGTTAGCAAAAGGTCATTGGAGAAATAACTTATATACATGCAAGTTGGGTGATAACTCTAAGCAACACATATGTCTTACGTCCATGGTGGACAACTCAACGCTTTGGCATAGGAGGTTAGGTCACGCCAATATGAGGTTAGTTCAAAACCTAGCTTCTAACGAGCTAGTGCGGAATTTACCAAAGTTGAGCTTTGAAAGGCATTATTGTCACACATGTCTAGGGAGTCAAGGTCAAACCAATAATATGAATAAAAAGGAAGTGACAACTAGTAAGGTTTTAGAATTGATTCATTTGGATTTGTATGGTCCATCGCCGATCCAAAGTTATGGAGGAAACTTCTACACTTTAATGATCATAGATGATTATTCAAATTACACATGGTTATTATTCCTAGAAAACAAGGATGGAGTCTTGAATAAATTCAACATTTTGAGAAAGAAACTTGAAAACCTACTTGATTGTCCAATTGTATCAATTAAAACAAAGCATAGTAGCGAATTTGATAAAATGCAATTTGGAACCTTTTGTGACAACATGGAATATCTTATAACTTATCGGGCCCGTTCACTTCTTAATCGCATGAGATTGTTGAAAGAACACATCATAAGTTAAGAAAGATGAGTCGTGCAATGCTTGACGAGCAATCCATTCCACAAAAGTTTTGGTGTCATGCCCTAGATATCGCTTGTTACATTTTAATAGAGTCTACATAAGAAAGGTAATTAATAAAACACCTTATGAAATACTTAGGAATAGAAAGCCATCCCTAGAGTATTTTAAAGTATTTGGTTGCAAATTATTTATACTTAACACCAAAGAATATCTCACCAAATTCGAACCAAAGTCGTATGAAGGTGTGTTCATAGGATACTCTCAAACTAGTAAAGCATACATAGTGCTTAACAAGGAAACAATGAGGATTGAGGAATCTCTCAATGTGACCTTTGATGAGAGCATGCCTGAGCCTAAATCATCTCCTTCGGTAGAACATGATGTGATCAATGAACCTTTAGTTCAAGATCAAGAAAGGTCGCCAACATTCCAAGTTAATGTTTCAGATGAAGGCAATCCTAAGGAAGTGAGAGAAGCGAGGGGTCATCCTATACAACAAGTCATTGGTGACTTGAATAAAAGGACACTTAGGTCACAAAAAAAAGTCTAAGTTTTGGCATGACATTTTTCAAGAGTCCAAATTGCTTTGGGATAGGTTTTGATGCTTAAACATGCATCTTAGGAGAACAATCTTTAGGTGCTATTAGAGCTTCTGTGATTAAGGCTTATGTGGAGGCATGGATGTAAGATCAAACAAATGTCTTCCAAGAGGAAAGATATGTATCAACTCATTATTCAAACAATGATTGATAATATCCAGGATTCTACATGTCTATACAATGTGCATTGAACAAGAAAAATTTGACACAATTTATCTTGCTTGATCTCGATAATATTGATTTTGTTATAACTTCCAAGATTAGATATGATATTCTTCATAACTCACACTTGTGTTAAAGATCTTGTATCTAATTCTTCTTGTTCACCTTATGTGATAGAATACATGTTGCATGCTTAAATTAAATTGAATAATGCTATCTCCTAATAATTAATTGCTTGTAGTTTCATGCATAAGTTTGATGCATGCATGATAAAATTATGTGAACTATCATCTTTCTTTTATTCCTTACACCATCACATGCTTAATGACATATTAGTACATGATTTAGATGGATTAGCCATCTCTTCAAGCATCCTAGTAGTTGAACTCATCATGAACATGAAAGACTAGTTTCTTTACTCATACCTACTACCCTTCTTCCATCCTATATAAATCACATTATTACTTGCATCTTCACATACTTCTTTTTCTTCCTTCAAAACTTAAATCACTTAGAAAATTCTCCTCTCTAGAATGAGTAATGCTTCAAACAATGACTACAAGGGTAAGTCCATTGCGGTTGATGAAGAACCAAATGATGAATGGGAAAATCCATCATGTATTGATAATCAAATACTTAGGAATTATGTGATGAAATGTTTGTGGAGTGATCCCATATGGTACAAAACGGGGTACCCTCTCCCTCCCAAACTTGATGCTTCAACTCATGACCATGCACGAAGGTGTAAATGTTGTGAGAAAACAATCAAGATTGAGAATGATGTTAAGGATCTTCAAGAGGAGATGATGGAGTTGCATCTTGCCTACAAGAACAATTTCATGATGTTAACAAATGTTGTGAAAGGTCTTGCAAAAGTTGCAGCTCAAAAGCGTAAGAAATAAGTGCGCTTGGGCAACTTTTGTTGTAGGTTATGTGTGATATAGTTAGTCACCATATAATATTGTGGTAGAATAACGTATTGAAGAATGTGTCTCTAGCTTGTATTAGGAATTGTCTTTGTTGTATGCTTTATGCTCTTATATGTGATATAAAGTGGATTATGGGTTATATGAGAAATTCATCTTTAGTTCAACTCTATCTTTATATAGTGCTCAACATTTGGATAGTGGAGTCATCTTGGACACTAATATATATATATATATATTGTTATAATGTGAATTAATCCATGTTGCAAGTCTTCAAATGGTAACCTAACCCATTTTGGAAATTTCACATGTGAGGATTTCTTTTTTGTCGCATGTTGTAATTTCTATGTGTAGCTAGGCCACCGAAAAGGTGAGGCTCTTGACCCATGGATCCCCGCCTTGAAACAAGGGGGAGAAATGATCTAGGGGGAGCTATATTCAAGGGGGAGCACATTCGGGTTCACATACAAGATAGCTCATTTTTGCCATAGGCCCAAGTTCAAAACCTGGCTTGATTGGAAGTCCCGCCTTTTTGATTCGACAAAAGGTAGAGAAAGAAAGCAAGAGTGTGAAGACCATTCAAGAATTGTTAAAGGTTTCACCAAATTACAAGGAAAAGGTCAAGACGCAAGCTACACCAAAGGCGCGCTTTGTCTTCGCTAAGTTTTGTAACTTTATTTGCTTTCGGTTTTAGTTGTCATCATCAAAATGGGGGAGATTGTTGAGACAACACGATCAAGATCTCTTTATGTTTTAATGATGACAAATAAACCATCAAAACACATAAAATAATAAACGTTAGCTCAAAATCGCCGGAGCCAATGTCTGCTCCTGGCGCGCTGCCCGCGTGTCAATGCGCGAGTGACGCGCCAGGACACTGTATGGTTCGGGGAAAATTTTGAAAGTCGGCTTTCCCCTTATCCGACAAATGTGGATCTTTTAATACAGGTATGAATATGTTATATGCTTAATTGAGAACACTCGAAACGAGTTTTGAGACTTGAGAGATCCTACTTTTATAGTACCTATTTCCGGGAAAACACCAACTCATGTTTTCTAACTATCGCCTCTTGCCAAGGCTTTTCTAAACTTAGGGAGCTTGTATATTTCACGTGACATCGTGTTAAAGCATCCATATGCTCATATCCCGTGCTTACGTCTTCTCTAATTATGTAACGGGTTTACTCCCCTATTTGTCAAACTAAGTCAAAGGTCACTTTGCGTAAACGCATCCTTTCCCACTTGGATTATTCTTTACATCAAGGCAAATCACTTAACTTGTTTGATCTAAGGTATTAGTTGAGAACGTCGAGTCGTGGAAAGTCACGAGATATGAACCTATGGATTCTCGACGTTGTGTTACTTGAACTTATAAGTAACCTATGATTTTCTCAACTTATAATCCTAATTGTCTAAACCTTTTCTTCTTAATGACAATTAGATTACTTCCTAATCTTCTCTTAATCCTATTTATACAAAAGACAAAACCAATCATATCCAATCATATCCAAATCAAATATTCTCTTACACAATCTCTTACACTCTTACATATTCCCTTACACACTACATCTCAACCATCCATTCCCTTACAACACATCTCATCCCTTCATATTTCCCACATGCCAATTGTTTGAATTCCAAAGGAAGCTCCCTTTGATCTCAACCATTGAATTCAAACCAAACACATCTCAACCATCCATCTTATTTCTTCCCCCCATGATTTGGAATATTCCATTAGCATATTCTTTCTTCCTCTCCATTCCATCACATGTGTTGGATCCTCACCATCTATTTCAAACCAAAACCATCTCAACCATTGATCTCTCCTTTCCCCCCAAGCAAAGCATATTCCTTTGGAATATCCCTTCTTCATCCAAACACAAGGCATCTTTGATCCTAGCCATCTATTTCAAATCAACACATCTCAACCATCTATATTTCCCACATGCCAAATTATTTGAAAACCATAGGAGGCTCCCTTTGATCCTAACCATCCAATTCAAACCTTCTCATCTCAACCCTCCATCTCATTCTACCCCCAAGCATTGGAATATAACTTAGCATATTCTTTCTCTCTTTTCTATGCCATGTGAGGAGATACACTTCTACCCCTTCCAAATTACCCTATCTACACTTTATACCCTTGGTAATTTGGTTTCTCTTTACACACTTCACAAATGATTTCTAAATTGGCTATTTGAGTTGGTAAACCTTAGAATGATTAATGTTAAGGTTTAGTGTGAAGTACAAATGGGGGTTTAGCAAGGATAAGTATTTATAAGATCCAAACACCCAATACTTGGGAAACATTTACAGACGCCTGGCGCGCTGCCCCCGTGTTGACGCGCCGGCTTCGGTAAATTTTCCCAAGTTTGGGTTCTTGGCCTATAAATACCATCCTTGCCTTTTGTATTCCTCAACCCTTGCCATTATTCGTTCTCTCTAGATTCTTTCTTCCTAAACACGCTCAAATCTCTCTATCTCTAATCTTGTGTTCTTGATTTTCATACTAAAATCTTTGAAAGAACACATCTATTTGCAAGGGAAGAATCAGAAGAACCTAATCCACTCTTGTGATTGTGTCGAGGGTCTTCTTTCTTATAACCTTTCTACTAGAATCGAGTCTCTAGGTTAGGTTAGGGCTTGGTTGAATAAACTCCTATCTATTCATTCAATTGTCTGTAAGGGAAGTCTTGTGTCTTGATGACCAAGCCTAGATCATTGGGGATCTAGTTGGGGTTTGATACTTCCGGTGGGAAGTCTTGGTAGTGGTCTTGGTGACCCTTAGGTGAAGTCGAATCGTGAGATTCTTTTGGGTGGTTTCCAAGGGCGGAATACTGTTGGGGAGTAACTCCTTCTTTGTGAGCTTCGATACTGGTGAATATCGGTGGAGTGAATTGTAACGGTTTGTAGTCCACCGAAAGGATTATACTAGTGAATAGTATCAGAGTCGCGAATTCGCAACTGGACGTACGGATGGTATAAACCCCCCATCCCGAACCAGTATATATCATTGTGTTCTTTACTTGCTTTATATACTTTGGTTGTGTTAGTGGTTGTTGGTTTATTGTACAACCACTTGGTGTTTTCTTTGGCTTAAAGTTTTTAAACATCCAAAAACCCGAAGAAACCGTATTCACCCCCTCTACGGTTCTACAGAGACATTATTTATATGGAACCAAGTGTGTTGTGTACACTGACCATAAAAGTCTACAACACATCTTGAATAAAAAAGAGCTTAACATGAGACAGCGACGTTGGATTGAGCTGCTAAGCGATTATGATTGTGAAATTCGTTATCATCCCGGAAAAGAAAACGTCGTTGCTGATACTCTTAGTCAGAAGGAGAGAATACCATCGTTACGAGTTAGGTCATTGGGAATGACTATCATATCGCTGTTACCGTCTCAAATATTAGAAGCTCAAAGGGAAGCGTTGAAAGCAGAAAACCAACCTACTAAAAATATCTTTGGGATGGCAGAAAATGAGAAGGGATTTGTTAAGCGTTCTGATGGAATATTATATTTTGGAGACCGAAGTTGGGTACCCTTGTACGGAGGAATTCATGAGTTGATTATGCATGAGTCGCATAAGTCAAGGTATTCTATTCATCCTGGGTCAGACAAGATGTACCAGGATTTGAAGAAATTGTATTGGTGGCCAAACATGAAGGCAGATATAGCATTGTAGTACGTCAGCAAGTGTTTGACATGTTCAAAGGTTAAGGCAGAACACCAGAGACCGTCAGGGTTATTGATACAGCCAGAACTCCTAGTTTGGAAATGGGAGCGGATCACCATGGATTTTATTACCAAATTACCAAAAATAGCTAGCGATTGTGACGCTGTCGGGGTAATTATGGATCTATTGACTAAGTCTGCTCATTTTCTAGCAATTAGTGAAGATGATAGTGTTGACAAACTTGCGAGGTTGTATGTAAAAGGAATTATTTCTCGTCATGGTGTTCCAATATCGAATATTTCGGATCGCGACAGTCGTTTCACGTCAGCTTTGTGGCGATCATTTCAAACCGCTTTGGGGACGAGACTTGATATGAGTACAACATATCATCCCCAAACCGACGGTCAGAGTGAGAGGACTATTCAAACTTTGGAGGATATGCTTTGTGCATGTATAATTGATTTTGGTAAAGGCTGGGAGAAGTACATACCTCTTGCGGAATTCTCCTATAACAACAGCTACCATACAAGTCTTAAAACTGCACAATTCGAAGCTTTATAGGGTCGTAAATGACGTTCGCTGATTGGTTGGGATGAGGTTGGAGATAGCCAACTCACAGGCCCCGAGCTTATTTTAGAGACTACTGAGAAAGTGACTCAAATTCGTGATCGGTTACAAGCAGATCGTGACAGGCAGAAAAGTTATGCCGATCAGAGACGTAAACCTCTTGAGTTCCAGGTAGGAGACAGAGTGATGCTCAAGGTCTCGCCTTGGAAAGGAGTGACACGTTTTGGAAAACGTGGGAAGCTCAACCCCCGCTACATTGGACCATTTCTAATTTTGGAGAGAATTAGGCCCGTAGCTTATCGGTTGGAGCTACCACTGGAATTGAGTAAAGGTCATGATGTGTTACATGTGAGTAATTTGAAGAAGTGTCTTTCTGATGAGACACCGGTTATACCGATGAAGGATATTCGTGTGGATGAGAGTTTGGACTTTGTGGAAGAACCGATTGAGATTTTGGATCGAGAGATTAGGCGACTCAAGCGCAGTCGTATTCCACTCATCAAGGTTCGTTGGAATTCCCGTCATGGACGGAATTTACGTGGGAACGTGAGGATGAGTTTCGGAAGAGATATCCTAAGCTTTTCACTTCGTAGATGGATTGTTCCGAGAGAAACCCGGGACGGGTTTCTTCTGAGGCTGGGAGGATGTGACAAGTGGCAAATTAGGGAGACTTTTAAAACCCGCATTACGTTAAAAGTTAGATTTTTAATTAAATGTTTGGAATTTTATTCGTAACGAATTTGTGAAATTGAACCGATGTTTTAAATCTTGAATTTTATGGGATTTTGAATTCGAATTGTTGATTTGTTATGGAATATATATTGTGAATTATTTTTGAGACATCTTTGCTGCACTACGTCGACTCCGGCACTAGGAAAACCTAAGGAACTTAAATCTTTTGGATAATGGTCGCGTTTATACGCTAAATGAACGTTTTTATAGTTATATATTTCGGGAAGTGTCTTTGGAAAAATTAATGGCGACGTGTACGAAAATGTTTGGCGACATTTAATAATTTTGAGAACGAGTAATCATGTTACGGGAAAACCGATTAATAACATTTCTTAAACACTAAAGTTTTGTGGTTAATATTGAGAAAATGAAACTTTAGGGACCATAGTTGCAATTTTCGGGTATATAACCCATTCCCTTAACCCTAACCCTCATTAATATTATCACCACCCACCTTTCTTCTCCCTCTCCCTTGTCGTCGCTTGCTGCTACCCTCGACACACCACCACCGCCAGTCACCACTTAACACCACCACCACCAAAACACTCCCCATCTACTCCTTGTTCTTGTTGAGTGATACACGCGCCCAAAAGAGACCCCCTCCTCCATTTCCTTGTTTGTCGCCGCGTACAAACACCAGACAACACCACACCACTATTTTTCTTGGTTTTCATTCGATTTGAAGGTGAAAAAAACGCGTGTTACGCGTCGGGTTTGACTAATTCAAGTCAAACCCGGATGTAATCTTTGATTTGGGTATTGACTTAAAGATGAAAAATGGTTTTTGATATAAAAATTGAAATGGTATCCTTGGGTGTCGACTCACATTCGATTGGTACTCGGATTTGATAGTTTGGATGCATTTGGTTGCGTTTTGTGGCTCGATGGAGCTTAACCGAGACCTTGTGGTCTCGGTATTGTGGCTTTTGGCTTGTTTGGGAGCTCAACGTGACCATCTTGGTCCGTTGGATGTGGTATTAGCTCGTGTGCGCTGAAAGCGATCTTAAGGGTCCGATTGGTTTTGGTATTATTGCTCGTGTGAGCCTAACGTGACCCCCTTGGTCCGTTTGGTTTGTTTAAATTTTTGGGTTTAGAGCCTAGCCAAGACCTCAAGGTCTCGGGGTTGGTTTTTGTGGCTCGAATTATGGACCGAGACCCAAACGGGTCTTCCGGTTCGAAATTGACTCGATGTGACCCATTTTAGTTGTTATTTTTGATGTTTCCGTTGTTGTAATTTTTGTTATTATTGTTGTTGTTGTTACGTTTGGGCCGAGAAGCATTGCAAGGCCGAGACCTTGTGGTCTCGGCAATGAACTTGTTGGTATTATGGAGTTGTTGTCGAAGGTATTCGGGGACCGATTGTGAGACGGTCAATTAGTTTGACGGAGATAGGATTAGTCGGGTGCCGTAGTCGGACCCTATTGTTGTAGTTTGTGATATGGGACTTGATGACGGAGTTGTGGTATTGACAATATTGCTTTGGACTCATGGTTGTGCGAGTTGGAGTCACGTTGACTTTCTAGTCAACGGTTGACTTCAGCAAACGCCTTGACTTTTGGATTTGGACAATGAGCCGAGAGTGATGACTCGGACATGTGACTCATATTTTATAACTCGAAATAATTAATAATTACACAATTAATAAAACTCGTAATAACTTATATATCGGAATAAACATTTATATAAATATATAAATGTGAAAACGTATATATATTTATATAAATGCGTATATAATAAATAGGTGATCACAAGTAACAAAAATAATAACGTTTGCGATATATATTAGACTATGGAAATAGTATAATATTGTCGGAAACATTATTATAAATAAACGGTTATAAATAGAAATATTAATTGACGCGAATCGTTTGTAAGAAATAAAGCAAGTTTTGAAAATAAAATGAAATGTTGCGAGTTATAAAGTAATCGAGGGCACTTAAATCCAAGTTTTGACCGTTTATAAATGGTTGACTTTGTGCTTGTCACGGATATGTGACGTTAATATATTCATTTTATATAACTACGTAACTTATTTAATCGACGGATTAAATAGGACCTATTTGGTTATATAAAAAGGGTTTATTAACGGGTATGGTATCCTACGACGCCCATAGGTTGTGGTAGGTGTACGGGAATAATAAACTACTAAATATCTCGTGAGGTTTACCGAATTGACGAATTTGGTAAGTTTGACGATATATTTAGGAAACTTATTAAACTTTCAGACTTACCATATAGTATTCTACG
Organism: Artemisia argyi; assembly: GCA_030686995.1. Lineage (NCBI taxonomy): Eukaryota > Viridiplantae > Streptophyta > Magnoliopsida > Asterales > Asteraceae > Artemisia > Artemisia argyi. The sequence goes on along the minus strand of CM060691.1, from coordinate 10,670,616 downwards.
TGCTATGTGATTTTGGATTTGGTATGATTTTGGAATAATATATTAGGTAAATAAATTGTGGAGGATTACCAAGTCGACGGATTTAATAAACTTCGATGATTTATTTAAATAATATATTGGGCCAAAATTAGACATGTAGATCGTTATTATTATTTCTTTCGTTGTGATTTCTTGGTTTGTGTTGAGTCGACCTTCCACCCGCATGGATACCAAATGCCAAACTAATACGAGAATAATACGAGAAATGGATTTTTGGAAAGTAAAAAGGAATACGTTCTGGATTGGGAATATTTGATTTTGAGAAAATGAATCTGAGAAGAGTTTATATTGTTAGGAAGTTCCGAGTCCGTAGTTGCTGTCTTTTGAGTTTCTATACTTCTTGATTCTACTGGTTTCTTTGTGCTGATATCTGGACTTGAGGTGAGTGATAGCCCCACTTTTACTTTTGAACTCTGTTTTCAATACTTGGGGTGAGAAATGTGCAAATTGTTTTATGTGGACTATTATTGTTGTTTGATTCAAAACTTGCTATGCTTATAGAACTAGGTAGTGTAGAGCATGTCGCATCCCTGTGAATGCATATTGAATTGATTGGTTGAGAAGCATGCCGTATCCTTACGAATGCAGCGCATGTCGTATCCTTACGAATGCAAGAACATGTCGTATCCTTACTAATGTTGGGCATGTCGCATCCTTGCGAATGCATATTGATTTGATTGGTTTTGGACTATAGTGTACACCTATAGGTTTGGTTTAGTGATTTGAGGTCTAGTCTAGATAGCAAGTGTTTTGCATATATGTCCACTTGATTGAATTAAGAATCTAAACCTATGATCTCACCAGCGAAAGCTGACTTTTAGCGTGTTTTCTCAGGTAATTAATTGATGGCTTTGGATGCTTGGTTCGGAAGGCTTGGCTTTGGCAACCTGGTTTAAAGATCTATTTTCTCAAACTCTGATATGTAATTGTAGACCTACGTTTACTCTATTTGGGCCTTACTTGAATAATTTGGGATGAATGTAAACTCTAAAAACCTCGTTTGGTTTTGTTTTACTTATGTTTACTTTATCTCGTTCTTTTATAACTTGTAATGGATATCAATCCACGTGGCACCCCGGAAGCTTGATTAGTCTTCCGCTGTACCAAATTTTGGGGGTTTTACATAAAGCTGAAAGGAAAATTTTATTGGTTGGCAATTCGACCAGCTATGTTGTACTGGTCAGAGTGTTGGCCGTTAATGAAGAGTCAAGCAAATTGGATGGAAGTGGTGGAAATGAGGATGCTAAGGTGGACTTGTGGTAAAACTACATTGGACATTATCCCGAATGGATTTTTTCGAAGAGAACTCCAAGTTGCGACTATAATCAACAAGAGGAGACCATAGTCAACAACTGTTAGGAGAGTGGAGTCTATTATTGTCAATGACTAAAGGAAAAGGGGTAGACCAAAGCTCAGGTGGGAGGACAGACGGAAGCTTGACCTGAAGGAGTTCCTATTGTCCGATGACATGACGTCTGATAGGAACGCATGGAGAACTAGGATTAGGGTAGATGAGTAGGGTGCATAGGTGTAGAATGCATGGTAGCTTGAATGTAGGCCATTTTAGCATTTTAGAGTTCATTCATATAGGTTTTCTTGCTTTGATGCATTTTCGGTTTTTGTATGTTTGTTTAGTTCTATCTCTTTTTTTTTTCCAGTATAATTGTTTCCCATAGATGGATTTTTGGTTTTTATGCCTGTTTTTATTTTTATTTTTATTTTTTTCTTCATATATGCTATTGCGTTTTTAATACTTATTTTTGGTTGTTTTGTGTGCTTTGATTTATCTTCTTATTTTTTGTCTCTTTGAATTTTGTTCTTATATGCCCCTAGTGCTTTTTTTCCCTTCTTCATATTTTGGCTTGCATGCTCCCTTGTTTCTTTGTCTGTATGCGTTTATATCTTATATCACTTGTATGTTTTTGCTTTATATGCTTTTGTTATGTTATTGTCTATCTTTCCTCTCTCACACCTTACATTTTGTCTATTTGCTTGCGCGCGCGCACACACACACGCTTACAGCAGGTCTTTCTAGAAGTAGTCCCTTTACCCTCAGGTAGAGGTGTGACTCTCTACGTCTCACCTCCCCCATACCTCGTTTCAGCAAGACTCGGTATTGTTTTTGTTGTATACTTACACTATTGGTTTCCGTACTTGAATACAGATTGATAACCCACTAAATTATTTGGTTGATCTTGTAGATACCATGATATGGATTTCTCCACGTGTGGAGTGTTTGTGTATGATAATAGGAGTTGTGATCGAGTCTTTATGGGTACGAACATATATGTTCCTATTGATCTACCACATTTAGGTGGCCAGTGAGTTTATTTGAGACTACAATAAAACTTGAGACCGAGGCTACGAGTATCGGCTTTTATATCAAACAATCAATGTTCCCCATTGATTCCAATTGATATGAATTTTAAATTTTGTAAATCACATGTAAATGATCGTATTTCACAAATTTCAATCATGTGTGATTTAACACCTAATCAACATGCAAATGTGCAGTATAGATGGTCTCAAGTTTTAAGTGGTCTTAAATGAACCTCCACCCTTGTATTTTTTTTTATGAAGGCATCTATTATCTCACACAATATCTTACACATGTCTCAAACAAGACTTAATCAACAAACTCTTGGTAGATAGACCACACACATATATTAACTGTTAAATACCACCAAAGGGCTTGTGTTCGAATGGTGCCCTTTGTTGTATGAGAAGCTCCCCAACCAAAATGGTTGTGGGTTCAAGTCCTGCTTAGGATATGTGAGATAGTCTATGGTGTGTAAATTATGAGATAGTTGCCGGTTAATAAAACAAATATATATAAATACCTTTATGAGGTTCATTTATGCATCTTTAAGAATTTTCTGAACATCACAGTCAAGGCATGGCGAAATCTCGGGCATACCGGATTACCAGTCAAGTTGCACCCCTTATCCTGCAAGAGGTTACCGTCTTTCGTTGGTGGATAACGGGTTCCGTAGGCTAGATGAAATCTGGGGAGATGATTTGGTATCTAATTTCGATGGAAAATGTTGTAGAGGTTGGCGTGATGCTATCGAACCTGATTTCTTTGAGTAAAACTTTAAAGAATGTCTTTTAACAAATAGTTTGTGTCGTTATGCTATGAAAACTCAAATGAAGCAAGATGGTCTTTTAAATTCAAGTATTAAATAAACTACAGTAGTAATCTATTTTGTTTATGAAGATTACTGCTGCTATATCAGATGAACTCAGATATTACTGGTTAGGTTGTATTTATGAATAATTGATCTAAATTTACTTAGAAAACATGACCTTCCAGCAGATAGTGTACAAAGATACTCGCGATATCTTACTTCACAAATTGAATTGATGCCTATATTCCTTGGGTACTCGTTACTTAGGACGCGGTGACATATCGATGGATTGGCTAAGCTGGTAATGTAATTTAGCTGCTAATCAGATACTTTTGGGACTGTTTAAAAGTATCTATTTTACATATATCACTGTTGTTTCTTTGTTTAGACATTGCGTCACATATTATAAAAGATAAGTCAAATACTGTTCGTCTGCTGTTATTCAAACTGAAACTTTGATGTTATGGTATTATATACTAATGTAAAGTACTCAATGATGATATTGATCACCTATTTAGATGAGTGAAATTACTAGATGACTGATCACTGATGACAGTACATCAGGGAACGTCTAGGATTAGGATATCAAAGTTTGCTTCAGTTCCATCATATCAAATCCATCATTTGATAATGTACTTCATTGACAAGAGGTAATGTCATCCTATTATTTTTAATTTGTTTAATTGGAAGCAGCTTGTAAAATAGGTAACATCTGTCTCTAGTTCCTTGCTAGAGTTTTTAATGAGAATTTCTGATGATAAAAAGTATCATTATGCATGTTAGTTTGTTTTTAGTGAGAATTTTTGAGTGTTTGGAAGTAGCCAAAATGCTTGAGCTAATCAAATACTTTTAGCTGTTTTGGATCCGCTTATTTGAAAGGGATTGGCTCATATGAAATAAGCTGATAAGCAAATCCAAACACTATATCTTGCATCATATTTTGATAGTACATAAGATGATAACTGTTTCGTAAAACATGAATGTTATTTATGTATTTTTTTTTTCTGTCAATTGTGTGAATAAATAGATCAAGTACTAAAATGAATGATATCTGTAGTGGAAGTATGTGAAAGAAATTGTCTGTAATATTAATATTGTTTTTTCCGGAACAACAGACAATGAATTTAATATGAAATAAATTTCATTAGAGATAAGTGAAAACGTAATACGGTTTCATGTAATAAGCTAAAGATTAAATGATTACTAAATAAGGGTGCTTGCGAGTCGGGTTTTGATTCGGATCCAAATTTGGTTTTTGGCTCTATAGATTGTGTTATATTGTGGATTTTCGGGTCATTATGTTAAATATTATATAAGTTCAACTATTCATTAGACTGTCCTAAAAATTCCCCTCTTTATAAAACCCTAGAATTCAGTTCCGATGAGGTAAGTAAATCATAGGGGTAAGCATTTACATCAAACCTGGAGTTATAATTAAAGAAAATATTTGGCAAGAAGCTGCATTTGGATTAGTTTTGATCAAAACCGTAGAGCGGAGTTTAGGGGAAAGGATTTTTTAGTAGATCCGAGAAGGTGAAGTAGTTTCATTCCGTTGAGTGTTGACAAATCGCTGATAAGATTGTTTTGTGGACTTAAAATCGTGCCCTGTAAGTTCAATCATCATTAGTACTAAATTTATGTCCCATTTGGTAGTTAGTTTATGATTCTCGATCTTGATTGTTATGAATAATTAATTATAGTGTATGAGCATGGCGTATATATGTTAAAAAGCAATCAATCCATGGATGCTTCATTAGATGCAAATTTTTCATTCAAAATCTCAATTTTCAAATTCAGTTTCATATATGATCATGCTAGTTATATATAGTCTTGGTAAATCGGCTTGAGGTTGTGTCTTATATCGCTGATAAATTGAATTTGTGTATCAATTTTGTTGAGGTGCAATCTTTATTTCATTAATTTTTTTTTGTTCAAATTTTGAGTATGTCATATATGAAAGTCCTTGTGCTTGCTTGAATTGATGACAGTTATTCCGAAAATGATGTTGGGTCTAAGGTGAAGAGATTTGGGTATATATCTAAAAAGTAAATTTGGGTGGCCTAGACGTATATGTGGCAGGTGTCTTGACTGTATGCGTAGTAATTGGTTTCAGTGGATTAGGGTAGTAAAATATAGTGGTTCTTATGTGACATACTGATATGAGGATGGTAATCTGAAGTTTAATAAGGAGCTTGATGAATAGATGGCTCACGTTTTCACATTCTTATCTTATTTTTCATAGGACCAAGATAATAAGTAACTAAGAAAAAGAAATTTTGAGAGGGGAACTAATTTGAAATAAGGTCCAAGTAGCTTCTCAAAAATATAGTGGTTCTTATGTACCCATCTCTATGAACTTTGACCTGGGTCACCGAGAGTCTGAGACCATGAGGTACAGAGCAGGAACATATGATTCCTTTCCTATAATAATGAGAAATTGAGTTGCTTAAACATCTTTAACGTACTAAACCCAGTTGGTCGTTGGCTTCTAGATGATTTATATAGTGACTAATTATCTGCTTGATTCACATGTAGTAGTATATGTCAAGAGTCTTCTTAACTTGTGAGCAAATTAATTGTGCAATGAATGGTACATAAACCGGATTAAAAAGACAATTCATGATCTTCTTTTGAGTTTAGATGATAAAATCTATTTTCACTCCAATACATGTCCTCTTAGTTCATGTTTTCGGAAAACTACATACCTTTATTTAAGGCATGTAAAACAAGTCAATATTGAATCCCAGATTTATAAGCGCGTGAAATTTTGTTTGCTGCTTCACTGTTCTTACTCTATGTACAGGGAATATTTATTTACTGATCTTACTCCATGTACAGAGGATATTTCATATTTGAAATAGAATAAAATTTTCAAAATATTACAGATGGGACGAAGAGTAGTGAGGAAGTGTTCTTGGGAAAGATTCTTGGAAAGCCACAATAGTATATTTGATCACAATGATACAATTTCCAGATTACCTGAAACTGTACTGCGCCATGTCATTTCTTTCCTTCCAACTTTAGAAAAAGATCAGGTTCGGTGCCTGTCAAGAAAATGGAGACGAATTGCTGCACAATCACAAGATAGGCTATCTCTGACTGGGCGCAGATTAGATGAGCAGGAATTGTCAAGGATTTTGGTGGATGACTTCCACTCGGTAGAGGTGCTTAGTCTAGAAAGGTGCTCCGGGATGAAAACACTGAAACTAGTGAATTTCAACCTAAAAGATGTTGACTTGAACTATTGTGGAAGGTTGAAGAGTCTAGAACTCAACACACCACATCTTGAGAATTTTCAATTTTGTGGACCCCGCAAGAGGCCATGCAGAATCGAGCTTGGTATCTGCAAACAGCTGAAAACGATGGATTTAAGTGGGGTCGCCATGAACAACATGATGTTTATGGACTGCAACAAAACTTTCCCCCTTCTTCAAGTCTTGACCCTAAGCTGTTGCGATAGGACGGGGTGTATAGAAATCTCAAGTAATTCACTCCATGAGTTATTTTTGTTGAAATTTAACAAGTCAATAGAAATCACAGTCACTGCCCCAAACCTACATCATATCACTTACAATGGCAGTAAAATATGTTCTTTTTCCAACATGAATGTTGGCAATCTCGATTCAGCTGATATTGAACTATACCCTAGTCGGTATCAAAAGCGTAATGATACATGGTTCCGCAATTTGAATGAAATGCTTCAATGTCTGAAGCTTGCTAAATGGTTGGTGTTTCAGACAGATTCTGAGAAGGTACGTTTTGGAAAACCTTAGTTCGTGAATTTATGTTTATGTATTATATTTGTTACACTTAATTTGGTCTTCTTGTTGCAATGTAGAATATTATAATACCGAAACAACTTAGAGAAAATCTTTTGCCTCCACTGGAAGAAACTGATGAGGTACTAGTAGAGATTGCTTCAAGAACAAGAGATACTACTAATTTTGTTGATCTTGCCGATTCAATGCTTTGGATTTCACCTCGGCTTAAGCTTCTTTCTGTTTATTTACAGGGTGTGCTGTTTGCAAGACTAAGGGTACTGTTTCTAACTTCTAAAATAAACACAAATTCATTTAAATAACAATACTGCAAATTATTGTTATAGCGAATTGTCAAATCTGTGTTTATACCAAAATGACCACCAACTTAATTTGCGAACTACATTATATTGTCACAAGTTTTGAACTTTTTTGAATAGAATACTTTTAGTTTTTGGAGAAATGCGCAAGAAACAAAGATCATATTTCGGATAGTTTGAGAAATTGGTGGTTATTTTGGTGTAAACACATTTTTGTGACATTTTGTTAAGAAAGCATTTACAATGTGTGACTAGTATAATAAACTTCCCTAAAAATAACTAAACCAATTTGTAAACTTTTTGCCTTTTTGTAGTTGGTTCATGGGGACTATTCAAGAAAACAAGAGAATTCATGCAGCTTCTGCACCTCGCATCCCATAAGATGCTGGTGCCATTCAGTGACAAAATTTAATGTATGGGTATTCGTCGAAGACAATGAAAACCCACTCAAGTGTTATCTAGAGGAAAATCTACAGAAGGTTGAGCGCGTTGCCATAGATACCGATAATTTTTTTATGTAGGTTGATGGTGGCTTGTTTACTAGTTCTTGAAAGTTCAAACGATGGTTAAATTTAGACAGTTTCCGGATATTAGTACTTTAATTTTTGATAAGTTTATTGTGAAACTTATCCGAATAAAGATGTTAAGAGGATACTTAGTTGTTATCAAACGATCTGATCAAAGTGATCATTTCGACTCGAGTATTGTTAATCTCTTAATTATACTTAAACCGTTGGCACAATTTCTAGTACAGTATCTTTTTGTATATATTTGTTTGTGTAGTAATTTGTTTAAAAGTAGTACATTCTCAGAGTTCTTTGAAAAATTTAAACCATTCATTTATGATTTTGTTATATACAAATCTATGTCTACATCATAGATGACATGGCGGCACCGTCCAGAAGATATACATCAATAGTTCCATACATGAATTTCATTGGTCGAATAAGCAAAAACGTTACAAGATGTCACAACCACAAATGTCACTAAAAAAAATATTCCAGCTCAACAAAATAAAATGAAAAAGATATACAAGAAGATACAAATACAACATAGTAAAACGAGGTCTCAAAGCCTATCAATATAAAAATTTTCATTTTTTTCTGCAAGGCAACAGGTAAATATCTAGCAAAGCAAATAATTAACTCGTACAATATGGTGGCTTTAGTGTGTCTAAATTAACGGGACTGTAAAAACCATTGATATGTAAATAAGTTGGTTCATGTCAATTACCAAACAATTCTAATATAATATAATGATGGATGCTAACATGTGAGCCATCTACATCAGTCGGCCAATTTTAGCCAAACTATTTACCGACTACGGCTAACAACGACAACTTCCAACTCATCACGCCCTTATTTTACAAAATTGGTCGGTTCATTTCTGGGCCCATTAAAGGTCTTGCTACTTGTCTACTTCAATTATTGTCCAGGATGGGCCCATGCAAACAAAAAATCAATAAAGTAAATGTTTTTTCTCTTATCATTAGTTTGAGTTGGAAAATTATCAACCGTGTATTTGAATTAATAAACCCTCATTATCTCTAGTTTAAACTGGATTATTCTATTGATTTGGTAGACAAAGCTTGTTAACTTAACACGTCACACAATAAAACAAAACCTTATAATTGTGTGACTTTTTGTTTTAAGATAAAGAAGAGTTATCAAGGTCCGTGAATCACATAGATTTTTCTAGCCGAGTGTAAAAATCTTTTGAAAAAATAAGTATATTTCCGAAATGAATATTATCAAGAAAAGAATTGTGTTTACATGTCGTCTTTAGTTTTAATGAAATGCATCTCATAACATTTATTCATGTGTTCGTAAATGAAACCGAGTCTATAAAAAATTATAGTGATTACCTATATACGAAAAAGTAAAAATCTGTCACTCATTAGTCATCACTCAAAGAAATATAATACTAACGTGAACGTTAACATTTAACAAATATAAATGCATGTTGACAAAATAAGACTCTAGTTATCTAATACTTTATTGCAAATGTCCTAATACCACATAGCATACACCAATTTAAAAAATCATAGTGTCCCATTATTTAGAAAAATTTAGTATATATAGGCTCTTCTATATTTCACCTAAGTCACCATTTCAGCACTCTCTCTCACTCATAATATAAGAGTAGCTAGCTCCCAGTATTTTTATAAAAAAATGCCTGGAATTGCCTTTGGTGGTTTTGATGATTCCTTTAGCAGCAGCTCCATCAAAGCCTACATTGCTGAGTTTATCTCCACTTTGCTTTTCGTCTTTGCTGGTGTCGGCTCTGCTATCGCTTTTGGTACGATTTTTTAAATACTGCTAGGCCTAAAGTCCATTCGTACATGCATAACATATAGTTAACGTGTTTTTTTATTTTATGCAGACAAATTAACAGCAGGTGCTGACTTAGATCCTGCTGGTCTAGTAGCTGTGGCTGTTTGCCATGCACTAGCACTTTTTGTGGCTGTGTCTATTGCTGCCAACATCTCAGGTGGCCATGTGAACCCAGCAGTCACCTTCGGGTTGGCTGTTGGCGGCCAGATCACTATCATAACCGGCGTGTTCTACTGGATTGCACAACTCCTTGGGGCTGTTGTCGCTAGTTTCCTTCTCAGTTTCGTCACTGGAGGCCTAGTAAGTATAGTATATTATAGATGTATATGTGGATATTCCATATATTTTAGTATTATGTTAAATACTAAGTGGTGTTTTGCTTTTTAGGCTGTCCCTACACACGGTTGTGCAGCAGGAGTGGGAGCGATTCAAGGAGTGGTTTTCGAAATCATCATCACATTCGGGTTGGTGTACACAGTGTACGCCACCGCATGTGACCCAAAGAAGGGTGCAGTGGGAACCATTGCCCCTATTGCAATTGGGTTCATTGTGGGAGCCAATATCTTGGCTGCAGGCCCGTTCTCTGGCGGGTCAATGAACCCAGCCAGATCTTTCGGGCCTGCTGTGGCTAGCTTTGACTTTTCTCAACACTGGATTTACTGGGTTGGACCTCTCATTGGTGGTGGCTTAGCTGGACTTATCTACCCAAATGTGTTCATTAGTAGTGAACATGCTCCCATCACCGACTACTAGAATTTCAAGTGTTTTTTATGTTATGTGTATTGAATAAAATTCTAGGCACTATCAGTTGTAAAAGCATGAAGAAATTACTTTCTTTGTATGTTGTTTCATTTTTATGAGATGTTTATCAAAGTTATTATTTTTTGTTATTGGTCAATAATTTGATTTGAGTTTGTAGAAACTAGAAAGAGTATCCGGGACCACAATGAGTGTGTAATTTGGTTATGGGTCATTTTTGGGTTGTTTTTTTTGGTGAGGTTAAAGAAAACAGAATATAGTGGGTGGATGGGCCAATATGACTCAATCAATCCATGTCATTTACAATGTGGATGATATATCTCATATCTTCAAAGCTGTATGATGTACTAGGGGAAAGATTTCAATTTTGTCGTTTGGTAATAATTTCATAATGAGTCTCACAGGTTGCATGTTTATAATGGAAGTGTTCTATTTACTTTATATGTGTCAAAATATAAATTTAGTTCTCTAGACTTACCTTACCTTGCCTAAATTTACAGGGTCATATTCGGTTTTACTGTACGTGTCAAAAATAGGATCGAGTGTTAGACCTCATTCTTTAGTCCAAGTAGACATTGGTTTATAGTTAAAATTTATATCTTTTTTACATCTTTGATTATTATAAGCCGAAATGAGAATTAGTATGGTTACTTGAAAATAGTTGTTTGATTTCTCATATTGGGTTAAAGTGAGTCCAAACGCTAAATCATTATGCATTCACTAAACCATTATGCATACAAAGCTTAACAAATTAAATACAATATTATCACCTTAAACATGATCATGCTTACAGAAGTAGATAGGCTTAGCAAGGAAGACTGACCATTACGGGATCAGTCCTTTGGAAGGCTCACGTTGACCCGATCAGTTGTCTCTGCACAACTTGGGGCTGCTTACTTGGAACTGATTTATGATATTAAAGACTGGATAATTATTGGGACTTATACTGGGTTGTTGGAACATGACTTGAGCAACTAACTTAGGACAGGGCCCTCTAGCAAACGGGCCTAAGCTAGGCCAGGCTCGCTGACTTCTTCCTAGCTAGTGCAACTTGCAAGAAAATAAATTTCAACTTGATTGTTTTGATGTAATGCGAAAACTAACTAATAAATCAGCTGAGTGTATAGCAATCAAGTATATATGTGTCATTTATTATAAGGCTTGTAATTGGTTAAGAGTTGTCAAATTTTTCGGATACATCTCTCCGAAAAGGAATGGTAGCTTGAAGGCTTCGGTTTGCTTGATGGTCTCTTCTATGGGTAGGATGTTAGTGTATGAAAAGTAATTTTGGTATAAATGACTAATGTTTATAGTGAAGTTTTAGTATTATTATTTTTAATAGCTAGTTCCTGTTTACTTGTGATGTGTTGTATTGTAATGGTAAAGTTGACATAAAAAAAAACTTTTTCAAAAAGAAATAGATGTCGACAACATGAAATTGTAAATTTGTACGTACTTTTATTCAACAGTAAACCAGTTACTTTACAACAACAGTAAACTCTCATATATCCATGTCATCATCGTAAAGTTATATGGAAAAAATTTACTAGTATATAAAGACTCTTGAGTGTTGTCTATAGAGCATCACTTCACTCTCCCAACCAAATTGACTTATAATCAAAATTTATGAAAAAACTTAGCATTAAAAATGCCTAGAATTGCCTTTGGTAGTTTCAATGATTCCTTCAGCATCACCTCCATGAAAGCCTACATTACTGAGTTTATCTCCACTTTGCTCTTTGTCTTTGCTGGTGTTGGCTATGCTATCGCTTACAGTACTTACTTTCAAACTTTACTTAGTATAGTACTAACTTTTTTAACGACAAACTCACACATTGGAAAATATATAGCTTTTAGCATAATTTTTGTAATGAACCTACTTGAAAAATGTACGCCAGACCAAAGTCATATTAATATTCATGTGCCATGCATCTATGATGTCTAATGGTCATAACAACTTATAGTAAAACAAATCATATAAATTGTGTTTGTTTTTTATGTGATACAGGCAAATTAACAGCAGATGCGGCCTTAGACCCACCTGGAATAGTAGCTGTCACTGTTTGCCATGCATTCGCACTTTTTGTGGCTGTATCAATAGCCGCCAATATCTCAGGTGGCCACGTGAATCCAGCTGTCACCTTTAGCTTGGCTGTTGGAGGCCAGATCACCATCCTATCTAGACTCATCTACTCTATCGCTCAACTTCTTGGCTCCATTGCCGCGTGCTTTCTTCTAAGATTCGTCACTGGAGGCCGAGTAAGAATAGGATAAAACAGATAGAAATGCCGATATTTTTGTGGTGCGAAATAGATGATAATGTTAAAAGTATGCTTAACATGCAAACTCATGTGTTATTACAGTTCAAGGAAATCTTGTCATTTTCTCTAACTTGGTAACTTTGGTGTTTGTTATGTAAAGTTTGATTCTGCAGGGTCTGAAGTGAAAGAAGGCTGGATATAAATACTCCCTCTTCCTAGATCGAGGGTTAACTATCACATTCCGTCTGTGCATTTTTCATCTCCATATTCTCTTAACAATCGTCTGGTTTTGTATTAGTCTTGTGATCATCTTGATCATAGTTTGCATCGAGTGTTGTAGTTAGGTTGTTTGTATGTGTGTTAGTGAATTTTTTAGTTGCATCCGTTTGGGGACAGTTGTTTCTTTTGTATGTTGATTGCACTCGTTTGAGGACAATCGTACTGATTTAGTTATAGTAAGGTGATATCACCTAAGATAACATACACGACTAAAGCCCCAATTACAACAAAGAAACATAACCACCACATACCAAAGCCTTTGTGAGTTTGGACTTGACCATAATCCAAGATACAATCAGCCTCATGACAAACCATATGAAACTGACCAAATGTGTAGGAAGCAAATGGAATCACACTAAACATTTACAGAAGCATTTGAGAGCTGTAAATCGCTCAAGCATATGAGACAAACCATAAAAAAATAATGTGCGGCTTTACATGACACATTCGAAGTGTTGGTTAATCAGACTTCACAGGTTGTTAATCTTCTTGAATCGAGTATGAATGAACAGGAAGATTGGGACAGAAACTTGTATTGATCGATTGAATTTTTGATTATAGAACATGACATATATATACTGATTGAATCAATGCCATGATGAAGGGGTATACCGATTCACTAAAAGTAAACGTTATGATTCTTCTAAATCGGTTTATACCGTTATCTCTGACCCAGCCCAATACTAATTTCTGTATATACCGAAATTACATAAATACATAATATAAATACATACTAAACTACCCTTAACTTTGCTTCTATAACATTATTGGTCCAACATTCACCCCCTAATGTTATAGACGGCAATCGAGTCTTCTTCACTTGCCTTCACAGCAATGTGGGTTCATCGTCAGTTTCATAAATGAGATGTGACTCTTCTTGCTTGTCTTTATTGTATTTCCACTTCGTACATCCTTTCGCAAAGTGGCCTAAGTCACCACATTCATAACATCTAAAAGTGCTCCTCTCTTTAGTTCCTTGACTTGTACTTGTCCCACGTGCATATGAACTATTCTTCCATTTCATGCTTTCCTTGGCTTCTTTGTTGAAATTTTTATCTCGCCCTTTACCACGACTTTGGTTGTTTGAACTTGCCATCAGAAGTTTGTTTTGATAATTTTCTTCCGGTTCATCTTGACTTTTGAGGCGTTCTTCAAAGGTTATTATTCTTCCCATTGCTTCTTCAAATGACATATTATAAATCTCGGAATATTATTTGATAGATGCCACAATTGGTAGAAACTTCTTTGGAACGGAGTTCAGTAACTTTCTGACGAGTGTTTTGTCTTTAAGAGTTGAACCAAGACTTTTAAATTTGCCTGTTATGCTTCCCAATTTTCCAGCAAAGTCACTTACGATTTCGTTGTTTTTCATTTTCAAAGTCTCCAATTCACTCCTTAAAGTTTGTAGTCGTGCTTTCTGAACTCGGTCCTCTCTTATATATCGTACCTTAATTGATTCCCATATTTCATTCGCTTTCGAATATTGTGCAACTTGCATTAGAATATCTTATGGTAATGTTGTGAGGATCATTGCTTTTGTTGTATTCATCTTTTTTTCATCTGCGACTTCTGTAGCTTCAAGTGTTTCCCACAGACCATAAGCTTTTAAGATTGTTTCCATCATAATTGCCCATGTGGTGTAGTTTGATTCATTCAGTTTCGGACATTGAAGTGCTATATTTTGCTCATGAGTTGGTGTAGATGTTTCTCCTATCTTTATGCTTTGTTGCTTTCTTACTTACGTTGCTTCTTGCTTACTCACTTGCGTACTTTCTTACAATCAGAACCGAGATGGTTTCTTGTTTTCTTGCTCTTGTGTTTTATCAAAAGATCAAAACTCTTACTTGATACTGGCCAACTTGCTAACCAGGTTTTGTTGCTAAACTTGCTCAATATTGAACAACTTGCTAATCAATATTGTGCTTTCCAGACCCACTTGCTAATCTAGCTCTTGCTTGCTTTGATCAAAATAATTGATCCTTTCTTGCTGATATTTAAAACCCAATGATTCTACTTTCTTTCTAGTTTGAATCAAGGGTTCTACTTGCTATTTGAACCTTAAGGCTCGGAACTTGCTATGCACCTAAGGATTCGGTCTTGACTTGCTAAGAATCACTAGGATTTGGTTTAACTTGCTATGAACCACAAAGGGTTCGGGTTTCTTACTTTTCCTTACTTATTAAATTAGTTTAAAACCAAACTAATAATAATATAAGAAAACTTATACAATTATGCGACTTCTGATTATACCAAAACGTTCCCTTTTCCTTAGTTTCGATTCGATCGTCGCCTCTGATCATTTTTTTCTCTCTTCAATCGTTGCTTACTGTTGGTGTTCAATCCAATCAAGTCTTCGTTCTGCAATTAGGGCAAACTTTCGATCCCCTCTTTCTTTTCTAATTATTATTGACACAAAAGAACCAAACCCGTTTCTTTTTACCTGGAATCGATATTGCTCTTGATACCAAATGTTGGTTAATCAGACTTCACAGGTTGTTAATCTTCTTGAATCGAGTATGAATGAACAGGAAGATTGGGACAGAAACTTGTATTGATCGATTGAATTTTTTATTACAGAACTTGACATATATATACTGATTGAATAGGTGTCATGATGAAGGGGTATAGCGATTCACTAAAAGTAAACGTTATGATTCTTCTAAAATGGTTTATACCGTTATCTATGACCCAACCCAATACTAATTTCTGTATATACCGAAATTACATAAATACATAATATAAATGCATACTAAACTACCCTTAACTTTGCTTCTATAACATTATTGGTCCGACACGAAGTACATTTGGTCCTATGTGGTCAATGATAATTTTTTTTCGGTGAAAAGTGAACATATATTAATAAACTCTAAAGATTACAACCAATAAAGAAAAATGGAATTGACATGCCCATCCATAATACAACTTCTAATTCTATGACAGAAACTAAACAAAGTAAGTCTAATAGACATACACTTTTTGTCCCATAACATATACCACACAGCATGATATCTGATAACACTAGTCAAAATACGTACATCTGATGGAGCATACACTGCAACTGCTGCATTGATACATGGGAATTGCGCCCTCGCAACAGGTTTTACCTCTCAAGGGATCTTGAGAAGCTTACAACCCCCACCAGGCAGTGTACTTGATCGTTGTAGTATAGTATAGTGACAAGTACCGGGGGATTGATCGTTCAACTCAGGAATAGTGTCGCTAGGATTAGAAAGCCTACTAAACTAGGTCTAGAGGTGAGGGATGATTCTTTTTGTATTTTTTATATTTTATGAAAGCAAATAAAATCTCGGGTTTTGAAGGAGTGGGCGGAATTAGTTGCTAGCCAACTAACCCAATTAACTACAAATGCAATCAAAATAAAATAAAATAAATGAAAATTAAACTAATGTACTAATGTGGTGGAAACAATAATGAGAAAAGTTGTGTTTACTTAGATTTCATTACTCTCTAGATATCTTTTACCGGTTGATTAGCTTGTTATAATTGCATGGATGACGGGTTATATTCCTTAATACTAGTCGTAGGGCCATGTACAATATTCCCTAACTCTATAAGATCCTACTTCACTCCTATGTCGAGCCGATTAAAAGCTCTTAACATGAGATCATTAGAATTCATTTATGCATTAAATACAACCAAAAATCGTAGTACACCTCCGATCATATTTCTTAAGACGTTCAAGCAAGTTACCAATGGAAGTCTGCCAGTTTTCTTAAGCCTAACATCGAATACAATCATCCGTAATAATTATAAACAAACAATCAACCAATAATCAACATGTATAGGTTTCACTACATCTAAGCAAACACAATAAAAGCCTAGCCTAACATGTTAAAAGAAAGATAAACATAAGATAGAATCAAACAATACATAGACATATTGAATGATTATTGGAGAACTTATCTTTATTAAAACATGGAAGAAAGAAGGGTTTGAAACCCCTTCAATATGCAGGAAATTCGACCTAGGGTTTGTGCACAACTTGTTCCACACTTTACAATGAAAAATTGGAAAAACATATATAGACTAAGCATCCTGACGGCGTCATGTATTAGCCTCTGACGCCGTCAACTCACCGCCAAGTTGAAATTCCTATTGCATAGATCCACTTCTGACGCCTTCACGTACAAATCTACTCTGGGCCGTCACGTGTATTTGGACCCTAACGGCCTTGGTGACGCCGTCAGGCCATTAACAAAGAAATTGTTCTGGGCCGTCATGTTATAAGTTCCACATCCACCTCTTTTGTCACTCTTGACACGGTCACGTGTTAAGGCTTGACGTCATCAGGTACTGTTCCCAGCAAGGAATTTGAGACTTTGCCGTTTTCTTCACTTTTATGCTCCAAAAACGTCCAAAATGCTTCCTTTTCCAGATTTCTCCTCAAAAGTACCTAAAATGACAAAAGGAACGATTTAGGGTAATATTTGATCAAATAATATCGAATTCGGGCTTAAATGACCCCTTAAAAGCGGTACACTTTTCGCCTCATTAAATACCCTTACACTTGAGATTTGTTTGTCCTCAAGCAAATGCGCTTTTATGCTAATCAAAATACAAGTTAGGGGTCATTTAACACTAATATATAAGTAATTACAACAAATAATCGTTCCACTAAAAACCAAAAACAAGCACGGAGGTCATACACTAGCACCTCACAAATAGTGTTTAGATACTCACATCTCTCGGGTGTAATAAAGTATATATCACAATATGGAAATAGAAAACATCTCTCACTACCTGTCATAGCAAATAGATTACCATAGGCTTGGGAAAGGATCAAACCTCCACCACTTGGCGTAAGCACCTAGGATAAACTATCAAAGAGGTCTTTTAAAGGGTGGGTTGTAACAAATTCATCGTATAGTTGCACATCGTAGGGAATGTAAATTTGGGTGGGTTGTAACAAATTCTTCCTTTAAGTAAAATGCTTATAGTTAGAAACGAAAAGATAGGCTTGGAGGGGTGTACTAGGGGTATCGTGTACTAAAAATGAGTACAACGCAAAGGTGTGGGAAAAATTAATTGACTTTACTAGTCAAGTAATATGACTTAAATGGTCAAGTAGTTATGATACGGGTTTAAACACAAGGGTGATCCTAATGCCTCTTATCATGTAGTAAATCCTACTACACGAATGTAGTCTCACTAGCTGTGACAACTGGCAAATTAGGGAGTCATTTTGAAAACTCGCATTACTTTAAAAATTATAATTTTGGAATATTTGAAAAGTTTATCGTGACGAGATATTTTATGAACGTTGGAATGTGATTTTAATCGTACGTTATTTATGGGATTCGATTATTTATTAATGGTTTGGTTTGGTTCATTCGTGATGATTTATTTTTGAGATCATTATTTTGGCAATACATTGACTCCGGCACTAGGATAACCTGACAATTTTAATTATTTTAATATTGGTTCGGATATTTATATTTTTGGAATGTATCGCGAGGTTTTGATTATTTTGGAACGATTTTGGTTCGAGGAAGTTGATTTGTTATTTAAGGTTTCGGGTTTGGTCCGTGTATTTACACCGGGCTACTTAACCCACTTTACCCGTTAATATATTACTATCATTAATAAAAAGGTTTTTTTTTTATAAGAGTAAATTGAAAATCGTCCTTATGGAATCTGGGATAACAACACAACACCAACACCTTCACCAACATTCACATCTCTCTCTCTCTCTTTTTAACACACCATCACCGCCACCCTTAAACCTCCAATAGCGCCACCACCGCCACTCTCACACCAAAAAATGACACCACCATCTTAATCATCTTTCCCCGATCTATCTATTGGTATAAACCACACGCGATTTGGACCACCTTAACACCCCGTACGAATTAATACCACCACTCTAACACCACCATTTTTGTTTAACCTTGTTGGGTTTTTAAAGAAATCAAGTTTGGAGTCGATTTTGAAGGTGAGTGGCCACGAATCTCACTCGTGTGCCTCGATTTGTGATTTAATCCGTGTCCACATGGGTTATATTTGTTGGGTTTCGAAATATAATGATGGGGAAATGATAATTTTGTCATTAAAATCCGTTTGGTATCTTGGGTTTTGGTTTTGACGCGAGTTTGATGCTCGACTTATGTTTTGGGTCACGTTTGGTTTTGATTGTTGGCTCGTATGGAGCTTGGCCGAGACTTAAGGTCTCGGTGTGACCCTTTTCTTGGCTCGTTGGGAGCCCAAGAAGACTCTTGGTCCGATATTATTTGATACTTGGTTGTAATTGGTGACCGATTTGAGGTTATGGTTGTTTGGTAATTTTGTTGTTGTCGTGGTTTGTTGCCGACGACCCTATGGGTCCGTTTGGTTCGACTTGGCTCGTATTAGAGCAATGCCGAGACCTAGAGGTCTCGGGCGTGACCATAATATGATTATTGTGGTGTCATTTTGACCCGGGTTTGACTTGGTAAGTCGACCCGTACGTATGGTATATATATTGTTGTTGAGGTTTATATTTGTTGGATGATATTGATTGTTGACTTTATTTTTTTTATGGGTTCATGGTTATTTGTTGAGCTTGAAGTGGTACTTGGACTTGTGATTTGGATTATGGAGTTGTGTTAACGAGTGTGGATTTGGGGACCGATTGTGAGACGGTCACTAGAATGACGGAGATAGGATTAGTTGGGTGCCGTAGTCGGACCCTCATGTTGTAGCACGTGGATTGGGATCGATTTGGACGGAGTTGGATTATTTATTTTGACTTGGTTATTATTTTGGACTTGGACTATGAGCCGAGAGTGATGACTCGGACATCTGACCAAATCCGTATGACTCGATAAATATCTAAAATCAAACATTAAAAACAATACTCGTAATAATATTATTGATAATATAATCGTTTATATACGTATATAGACGTGATAAACGTACATATATATATATAAATGCGTATATTAGTAATAAAACGATCACGAGTAAACGTTATAATGATATAACGATAATTATTATACTATGCAAATAGTGCAATAAATGTCGGAATATTATTATAAATAAATAACTTGAAATAATGCCGAGAAATAATACGTCGGGTAAGTAATAATTAAAAACGTGACTCTTTATAAATTTAGAAAAACTTATCGAGTTATACGAGTTGTGGTTACTTAAAGTCCAAGTGGGCTTTAGTATGTGACTTTTGTGTTGTCACGGATATATGACGATTAATATAAACATTTTATATAACAAGTGACTTATTTAATCGACGGATTAGATCGAGTTATTTGGCTATATAAAATGAGTATATTAATGGGCATCGTATCCCACGACGCCCATAGGTTGTAGTATATGTATTAGGATAATAAATTACTATATATCTCGTGGAATTTGGCCGATTTGACGATATATATAGGGAATTTATTGGACTACGATATATACCAAATAGTATACTTTGTGCTATGTGCTTTAGGTTGGGTATAATTTTGGAACGATATATTACGTAAATAAATATGGGAGATTACCAAATCGACGGATTTGATAAACTTCGATGATTTATTTAAATAATATATTGGGCTAATATTAGACCTATAGATGGTTTATTATTTCTTTTCGTTGTGACTTCTTGGTTTGAGTTGTGTCGACCCTTCACCCATATGGATACCAAACGTCGAATTTCAAATTAATATGAAGATAATTCGAGAAATGGATATTTTTGGAAAGTAAAAATGGAATACGTTCGGGAATGGGAATATTTGATTTTTGAGGAAATGATTTCTGAACGAGCTTGATATTGTTAGGAAGTGCCGAGTCTGTAGTTGCCGTTGCTTGAGTTTGCTTACGTCTTTATTCTATCGATTTCTTTTGAGGATTTTCTGGACTTGGGGTGAGTCATAGCCCCACTTTTACTCTTGAAATTTGTTTTCAATACTTGGGGTGAGAAACGTGCAAATGTTTTATGTGGACTATTATCGCTTTATTTATTTAAAACTTGCTATGCTTATAGAACTAGGTAGGATCGAGCGAGGCCTAGTCCCGAACTAGGTAAGCTATTGATTTGGTTATTGAGCGAGGCCTAGACATGAGCTAGGTAAGCTATGGATTTGGTTATAGAGCAAGGCCTAGTCCCGAACTAGGTAAGCTATTGATTGGTTGTTGAGCGAGGCCTAGTCCCGAACTATGTAAGCTATTGGATTGATTATAGAGCGAGGCCTAGACTTGAGCTAGGTAAGCTATTGATTGGATTGATTTGAGCTATAGCGTGCACCTATAGGGTTGATTATTTTGGTTGGATTATTTTGGTTGGATTATTTTGGTTGGATGATTGAGGCCTAGTCTAGCTAGCAAGCGTTTTGCGTTTATGTCCACTATATTCAATTATGAATTTAAACCTATGATCTCACCAGCGAAAGCTGACTTTTAGCACGTTTTCTCAGGTAATTAAGTGATGCCCTTGGATGCTTGGATTGGAGGCTTGGCAATGGCACCCGGTTATGGATCTATTTTCTAAAACTCTGATAAATTATTGTGGACCTACGTTTATTTCTATTGGGCCTTACTTTGGATAATTCTTGGGATAAATGTAAACTTTAAAACCCGTTTTGGTTGTGTTTTTCTTATGTTTACTTTATCTCGTTCTTTCATGACTTTGAATGGATACCAATCCCCGTAGCACCCCGAAAGCTTGTTAAGTCTTCCGCTGTATCAAATTTTGGGGGTGTTACAGATTGGTATCAGAGCCAAGGTTATAGAGAACTAGGTAAATAGACACCTAAACTATAACCGATTTTTATAGAAAACGATCCTCGGCCATTGCCCGCTAGCCCGCCAAGCCGAAGCATCATTGTTATTATTGAGGTATATTGAGATGATTATTAGATATGGGATTCTTGAGATGATTTGAGGATTTGAGGTTTATTGATTTAGTGATATGATGGCGTTTTGGGGAATTATATGCGTTTTGAGGAATTATATGGCTTAATTGTTTTACGAATGATTTTAGTAATGCGGTATTTTAAATCTTTCTTGATTATATATGATTGAGAATTATATGATGATTTTGATATGGTATTTTGAGTTCGCGGTTTAGTTGTTTTGAAACACTTACACCTACCCTACGCCGTTGTCACAGACTATGGCCTCCCGTATGTTTGACGTTGTTGAGGATATTCTTACTGCACCTGTACACCCAGCACAGATCACCATGGCTCCTGATGATCCTTACAGGGTTGCCATACATTCAGCTACTGTGTCACTGACAGCTTCTACTTCAGCATCGCCTGCTGCATCTACGCAGGGACCCTCATCTTCTCTAGGGCTCCCTGGTACATTGAGGTAGCTTACTCTTCATCAGGCTTCGGCTTGTGTGGCTCCACGTTTTGCCCACCGAGCTACGGCACGTATGTCGGTACGCCCTACTTCACTACCTTTACAGTTGGATGCTCACTCTCTCCTGTCAGATGCACCACCTGCATCATTGCGTCGTCGTCCTAGATCACCTACCCCATCACCACATGGTTCACCTGTTAGGAGACGACGATTGATGATGTACTCTTCCGATGAGGAGGAGGAGGAGTACGAGGGTGAGGATGAGGCTGATGACCCTCAGGAGGCTGAGCAGGGTGATGATGATGACCCTGAGGAGGAGGATGACCCTCAGGAGGAGGAGATGCCTGATGATGATGATTTGTTAGTGCCGCCAGCTCAGGCTGAGGAGCCTGATTCACCTATACATCCGATAGAGCCTGTTTCACCTGATCATCCATTTTTGTTTGAGTTGCCACCAGGTAGTCCCGTTGAGTCGGATGCACCTTCTGAGGTTTCTGCTGAGCATGCAGAGTTAGGTGAGACTGGTAGGATGTGGGCTCAGATTACTGATCTTGGTGAGAGAGTTACACGTATGTCAGAGCGGATTGATAGGGTGACCGTTGAGTTCATTGGGGAGTTGAGGATTGACATGGTTACGGCTGAGAGGAGAGTTACCGAGATGAGGAGGGGTTTGATGGAGATTCACGAGCATATTGAGGGTTTACAGCGAGGTTTTATTACAGCTCGAGAGGCCGACCGCAAGTTATGGCAGAGGAATGCCGAGCTGGAGAAGGAGGTGGCTGACCTCAAGAGAGACAACGACACCCATGGTGTGGAGTTACGATCACTATGGAGAGAGCTTGATGGCTTGAGGCAGGAGTTGAGGAACCTCCGCCAGCAGCATGGCTAGATGTTTGAGTTATGTTGCCTTGTTGCTTTCTACACCGAGGAGTGTTCGGTTAGAAAAGCTAGTTATCCTATTTTGATGTACTATCCATTGATTATTCGTCTCGTTTGGAACGATTATTATCTTTTGTGTTTTTCGGTAGTTGAAACGATGTTGGATCTTTATTGTATGGTTGATGGTTATTATTATATGGTATTATGTGGTTTTTGGATATTGTGGAAATTGAGTTCCTATTCGCCTTATTGATGTCTTGTGGTGTATTGTTGATGTTCTTTCCATGACTTGGCTTCGTTGATTTAATTCTTGTTGAGTATATGATAAGTTCTATCGGAGACTCATGAACTTGTATGATGTTTCAGATCAATGGCCCCATGACGAAACCCTGTTAGAGCTACTAGAACTGGTCCTGCAACGACTACCCCTGGTCGTCGAGGACGCCATCCTACTCGAAATGTTGAGACCCCTACTCCTGATAACCTGGACACTACTAACCGCAACAACAGGAATCAAAATGTTGATGTTTAGGGAGACAATGATCATGTTCCACTTAACGCACCTACTATGGATCAAGCAATGATCAATCAATTTGTGGAGCAACGAGTTGCTGAGTTACTAGCTGAGTCAAATCATTCCAACAATTCTGCTGGAACATTTCCACCTGTTCGTGCTAATGGATGTAACTACAAGGAGTTTAAAATTTGTGGACCCATTGAGTTTGGTGGAACTGAAGGAGTGGTCTACTTGGTCAGGTGGATGGAGAAGACTGAGTCAGTGTTTAATGTCAGTGGTTGTGCGGAGAATGCGAAGGTAAAGTTTGCTTCTTTTACCTTCAAGGATGAAGCTTTAACTTGGTGGAACAATTACCGTAATTCGGTTGGGAGTGATGTGGCTTATGCTATGACTTGGGAGCAATTTAAGTCTTTGCTGATTCAGACTTACTGCCCAAGGAATGAGATTAAGAAGCTGGAGATTGAGTTCTGGAACCATAAGGTGAAAGGTACCGATATGGCAACTTACAATCGCCGTTATCGAGAGTTAGCCTTACTTTGCCCCGATATGGTTAGGACTGAGACACAAAGGATTGAGAGGTATACCGATGGATTGCCTGTAGCTACAAGGAACGATGTGATTTCTGCTAAGCCTACAAACATTCATGAGGCTATCACTATTGCTCAACAATTGATGGACTCGTTGGCATTGGAAGAAGTTGAGAAAGACAAGAATGGAAAGAGGAAGAGGGATAATCACTCTAAGGGTAATGATCATCGAAACAAGCGACAAACAACTACTAGAGCTTATGCTATGGGAGATGGAGACAGGAAGAACTACAATGGAGATGCACCCAAGTGTAACCGATGTTATAAGAATCATTCTGGACGATGTACTGTGATGTGCAAGAATTGCTCTAGGATGGGACACATAGCTAAGGATTGTAGAGCTCGACCACTTGCTATGGTTCAAGTTACTCCCGAAACTATGAGTAAGGCAAATGTTACTTGTTATGGATGTGGAAAGAAGGGACATTATAGGAATGAGTGTAGGGAATCGTGGAACCGAGGAAATCAAGGATCGGGTGGTAATGGGTACAATCATGGAAACCGTGGAGCTGGAGGAAACCGTGGACGACAAGATAATGGGTTCAACGTGTGGAAGCTGGAGCTGCTCATGGAAGAGTGTATGCACTTGGAAACGAGAGAGGAGAAGATCCGAACGTCGTTACTGGTACGTTCCTTCTCAATAATCGTTATGCTTCCATACTATTTGATATTGGTTCCGATAAGAGTTTTGTGTCCACTAAGTTTGCACCCTTACTACAGAAACCCCCGATGGCCTTAGGAATTGGTTATGATGTAGAGTTAGCTAATGGGAACATAGAGAGGATTAGGACTATCATTCGCGGTTGCACGTTAAACTTTCTGAATCGTCCTTTCAACATAGATCTTCTACCCGTCACGTTAGGAAGTTTTGATGTCATTATTGGTATGGATTGGTTGTCGAAGTATCGTGCTCATGTACTTTGCGATGAGAAGATCGTGCGTGTGCCTTACGGCAAGGAGATTCTGAATATACCAGGAGATAGAAAGGATTTGAGAGGCCCATCTAGATTAGCGGTCATATCTTGCACTAAATTGCCGAAGCTAATGGAAAAAGGATGTTTCCTTTTCTTAGCTCAAATTTCTGAGAAAGGAGGGAAGGAGAAGAAGGAAAGGTGCATTGGAGATGTGCCTATAGTTCGTGATTTTTCGGATGTGTTTCCCGATGAATTGCCGAGAATTCCGCCTACAAGACAAGTAGAGTTTCAGATTGAGTTGATACCTGGTGCTGCACCCGTGGCACGAGCGCCTTATCGTCTTGCACCTACTGAACTGGAAGAGTTGTCGAAGCAACTAGTGGAGTTAGCCGAAAAGGGATTTATAAGACCAAGTTCTTCGCCTTGGGGAGCCCCGGTCTTATTTGTGAAGAAGAAGGATGGATCGTTTCGCATGTGTATTGATTATCGAGAGTTGAACAAGTTAACGGTGAAGAATAGATACCCGTTACCGAGGATAGACGATTTGTTCGATCAGCTTCAAGGATCGAGTGTGTATTCGAAAATCGATTGAGATCGGGATATCATCAGCTTCGAGTTCGCGAGGAAGATATTCCGAAAACGGCTTTCAGAACCCGTTACGGGCATTACAAGTTTCAGGTGATGCCGTTTGGGTTGACTAACGCACCGGCGGTATTCATGGACCTCATGAATCGTATGTGTAAGCCTTACTTGGATAAGTTCGTGATTGTGTTCATCGATGACATTCTAATTTATTCGAAGAGCGAGAAAGAGCATGAGGAGCACCTAAGGCTTATCTTAGAATTGCTCAGGAAGGAGAAACTGTATACCAAGTTTTCTAAATGTGAATTTTGGATTCCGACGGTACAATTTCTGGGTCATGTGATTGATAGACAAGGAGTTCATGTAGATCCTGCTAAGATTGAAGCGATTAAAGATTGGGCTGCACCTACGACCCCAACAGAAGTTCATCAATTTTTGGGTCTAGCCGGTTATTACCGAAGATTCATTGAGGGATTTTCGAAGATAGCAAAACCGTTGACCAAATTGACTCAAAAGAGTGTTAAATACGAATTGGGAGATAAGGAAGAGGAAGCATTTTAATTACTTAATGAGATGTTGTGTAGTGCTCCTATCTTAGCGTTACCTGAAGGTAACGAGGACTTTGTCGTCTATTGTGACGCTTCTCATAAAGGTTTAGGAGCTGTGTTAATGCAACAAGAGAAAGTGATAGCTTATGCTTCCCGACAGCTTAAGAAGCACGAGAAGAACTACACCACCCATGATTTGGAATTAGGTGCTGTGGTTTTTGCCATGAGGATATGGAGACATTA
This sequence comes from Artemisia argyi, assembly GCA_030686995.1. Lineage (NCBI taxonomy): Eukaryota > Viridiplantae > Streptophyta > Magnoliopsida > Asterales > Asteraceae > Artemisia > Artemisia argyi. The sequence goes on along the minus strand of CM060691.1, from coordinate 10,644,166 downwards.
TCTGTATGGTACTAAATATGTTATATTCACTGACCACAAAAGTCTACAACACATCTTGAATCAAAAAGAGCTCAACATGAGACAGCGACGTTGGATTGAGTTGCTAAGCGATTATGATTGTGAAATTCGCTATCATCCTGGAAAAGCAAACGTTGTTGCTGATGCTCTTAGTCGAAAGGAGAGAATACCATCGTTACGAGTTAAGTCATTAGGAATGTGTCACACCCCCAAAATACCTGAATGGCAGCGGAATGGAATACCTGAGGGTGTAACGGATCATAGCACACAACCAAGATATATTGAACGACCTAAAGTGTCGTTTATAAAATACATCGTTTGATTCATTCAAATATTCAGAGTTATAAAGACATAGGTCCCAAAAGTTGGAAAAGTTTACGGAAACAAGTTTAGTACAATCAAACGACGTTTAAACATAAGTGCAAGAAAGTCCGAATGAGCCATATCATCCTTGTTACACAAAATGACTCCATGCATGCCATGAGAATATGCCTTAGTTACCTGAGAAATACATTGCGAAAAACGGTCAACATAAAGTTGGTGAATAATCATAGGTTTGTAAGTAAATCGTGAGTACATAAGCCACAAGTAATAAGTAAACCGACAAGAATGTCAAAAAGCTACATTGTCTCTTAAGCTCATGACCCCGAAGCTAGACTTAGTAATGCCCCACCCGAGTGTTTACCAGACACTCAATTCGTTAAGACATGAAATGCATTCGTCCCGTTGGAGCAACCCAACGCGAATGGAGGCGTCACCCTCGATAGATCTATCCACTCACTCCCGCTTAGTACTAGAAATTAACGGTCCATGATAATAAAAGGGGACTTGTCAAGACGTGGTAATAAGGCAACTTAAGCAATGTATGGAATTTGTAATACTTGGGCATGTACAAAAATAATTGTGCAATGTATTCTCCCCCGTGGGATTTAAAATCAAATAAGTAATTAAAACGGGGCTATGAAGACTCACCTCGAAGTGATGGTACAAAGATGGTGCAATGAGGTAAAAGTAGTCGGGACAATGAGGCGCGCACACTAGCCGCAACCTAAATGGATAATCGCGATCTAATTAAGATCAAGCCGTAATGAAATGAATGCACATGCACATGATGCTCATACCACTCGTAATTTGGAAATACTAGTTATCGTCATATTAAAATAGTTTCCATACTTAGGAAAAATAAGTCCATATATAGAAGTGTATAACTTGTCGTATTGTCTTGTATGAAAAATGTTAGCGTTAAATTCCTTGTGTCGAAAACCTTGAAATAACGTCGTTAAGTCTTATAAGTATTCTCTTGGGTCATACGTATTCATTTGTTAAAAATATAGCCCTTAGTAACATTTCGAGAAAAATATACCATTTAGCGCGTAAGTTATTATTTTTATTTGTGTCCATATATATATATATATATATATATATATATATATATATATATATATATATATATATATATATATATATATATAGTTTGACGATGTTAAAATGGGTATAACTTGGTCGTTTTAAGCTCGTTTTCCTTGTTCTTTATGTCCACGGATTCGTTTTCGTATATACTAGTATATTTTTGATAACTCGGTTCCTTTAGGTTACGTTTAACACCTCTTTTTACTCATTGAAATCTGCCAAACAGCAAGCAGTTTTTGTAAGAATAGTTTTCGTCGTTAAATTTGCAAAAATCATATCTCCTTCGTTATAAGCTTGTTTTAATCCGTTCTTTCGCCTAAAGTTTCGTTTTTGAATGTATTTTCTAAATCTTTGGTCAAAACTTGGCCACCATCTACTGATTTTCCCACGAAATGAAAATAGGGACAGTAGGTATTTCAAATGTTTCAAAAACCATTTTCAAGTCTCCAAGCTAGTTCTAACCTCAATCAAACCACTTTCAAACACCACAAAGCTAGTCTGAACCTACCATACACCTTCTTAGGGTGTCATGGGTCCTTAAACATCATAAATCCACTAGGTCTAACAAGGGTTTCTTATGTGTCCATTTCTAGGGCTCAAAGTTACATATGTACAAAATAAAGTGGTATAAGCCATTATATGCATGAGTTCTTGTAAGAAATATATATAAACATGGTAATAACTTGTAAAAATCATAAAAATGAGTTTGTTAACTTACTTGAAGGTTTAGGGAGTTTGGATGATAAAAACCTACTAATCCTTGAGTTTTTATTTCAAAACTCCAACAAGGATGACTATATGAACTAGTTTATACCTAGATCTTGTAAAATTTGTTCTCCTTGCTCCTTGAATCACCTAGGTCGATTATACCTTAAGAGAAAATGAGTGAAAGAGTTTTGCTTGTGCTAGTAAAATGATTTTAGTGATAAAAATGGATGAAAAGTTTAATTTATACTTAGAGACAATAGTTTGGTGGGCATTTAATTAGGTTGGTGAAGTTTCAATGTATTAGGACCATGGGGGGGGGGGGGGGGGGGGGGGGTTGGCCGGCCCAAAAAGGAGGGAAAGGGGGGGGGGGGTTGTCCTTGGGTTTAATTAAAAGATTAGTATTAGTATTATGTAGTAAAGTTAGTTTTAGGTTTAATCGGGTACCGGGTTTGTTAGAAATAAATTTTATTGAAGTTATTCGGGACGTAATAAAGTCGTAAAAATTGTAAAAATATGCCGGGTACAAGTACGGAGAGTTCGGGTGATTATCGTTTAATTTTGGTGAAAACCGTCGTTATTAAGTTAAACGTACGATACGTAATAAATAAATTTCCAAAATACCAGGTAAATTAATATTAAAATTTTTATATTATAAAAATGAGTATAAAAATATATTGGGACAATAGTCGGGAGTGTCGGACATGTTAGACACATTTATAGTTCGCGTATTAGTGTTTACTTAAAATAAACGTACGTAAATCGTTAATTGTACCAAAAGTATAAATTTAATTATCCTACGAGTGGAATAGCATGCAAGTGCCCTAATGATGATGTGCAGACTATTTCTAGTCTGTATGAAATGTCCCTGATAATAATGCATGAATTCGCTCCTGAACCAATACGGTTACGCGAATTTGAACACTCGTAAACTAAATTTACGACGACATGAGTAATGCACGTGAATAGTGATTTCCTCTCGGGAATGAATAGTGTCAAGTGAATAGTAAAATTTTTGAACGTGTCTCAGAATGTCAAATTGACCTAAAAAATGATGAATAGTAAAACGATGAATAGTGATCAATGAATAGTAATTTGTGAATAGTAGAATGTCGAAGTTTGGAAAAATGACCTGAAATTGTGGGTTGTGACAGTCGCCCATCCAAAAAGGAATTCAGTCCCTGAATTCAGTTAGTGTTGGTCTCGGTAATAGGCTCGGTGAAAAGTTGTGGATACTTGCGTCGCATTTGGTCTTCTCGTTCCCAAGTAAACTCGGGTCCTCTTCGAGAATTCTAGCGAACCTTCACGATCGGAATTCGACTTTGTTTCAACTGTTTGATCTCGCGATCCATTATTTCAACTGGTTCTTCCACAAAGTTAAGCTTGTCATCGAGTTGTATTTCTTCTAATGGTATAATGGCAGACTCGTCCGAAAGACATTTCTTGAGGTTCGAAACATGAAACGTGTTGTGTACGTTGCTAAGTTCTGATGGAAGTTCAAGCTTGTAAGCAACCGGACCAATCCTTTCCAGGATCTTGAATGGCCCAATGTATCTCGGGTTCAACTTCCCGCATTTTCCAAATCGTATTACGCCCTTCCAAGGCGAGACTTTCAACATGACTTTGTCTCCGACCTGAAATTCCAATGGTTTGCGTCGAACATCTGCGTAGCTTTTCTGTCGACTTTTAGCAGTTTCTAGTCTCTCTCGAATCTGAATTATCTTTTCTGTCGTCTCTTGTACCATCTCTGGGCCAGTACATTGTACTTCACCGACTTCGGCCCAACAAACTGGAGATCGACACTTACGACCATAAAGTGCCTCGAATGGTGCAGCCTTAATGCTTGAATGGTAGCTGTTGTTGTAGGAAAACTCGATCAACGGCAAATGGTTAGCCCAACCATTTCCAAAGTCAATCACACATGCTCTAAGCATGTCCTCAAGTGTCTGAATAGTTCTCTCGCTCTGACCATCGGTCTGAGGATGGTAAGCAGTGCTCATGTCTAACTTAGATCCAAAAGAATCTTGCAATGACCGCCAAAAGTTTGAAGTAAAACGACTATCTCTGTCGGAAATGATGGAAACTGGTGCACCGTGTCTTGAGACTATTTCCTTGACATAAAGTCTAGCAAGTTGTTCCATAGAATAAGTCTCTCTAATGGGTATGAAATGTGCTGATTTGGTAAGACGATCAACAATTACCCAAATAGCATCGAAACCTCCTGACGTCTTAGGAAGTTTAGTGACAAAGTCCATAGCAATACGTTCCCACTTCCATTGTGGAATCTCTGGTTGTTGAAGTAACCCTGACGGTTTCTGGTACTCGGCTTTCACTTTAGCACAAGTAAGACATTTGCTGACATACGTAGCTATTTCTGCCTTCATGTTCGGCCACCAATAAAGCTTTTTGAGATCTTGATACATCTTATCAGAACCTGGATGAATAGAGTACTTCGACTTATGTGATTCATGCAAAATTAATTCTCGCACTCCACCATAGAGTGGTATCCAACTCCGGTCCTTGAAGCATAACACTCCATCTGATCTCTTTACAAAGCCATTTTCGCTTTCTGGCATACCATAAATTTTCTCGTGTGGTCGATTTTCTTCCTTGAGAGCCTCAATCTGAGCTTCTAAAATTTTTGATGGTAATGGCGAAATGATAGTCATTCCCAATGACCTAACTCTCAAAGGTTTGAGTCGTTCTTTTCGGCTAAGTGCATCTGCTACAACATTTGCTTTTCCTGGGTGATATCGGATTTCACAATCGTAATCACTCAACAATTCTAGCCAACGACGTTGTCTCATGTTAAGTTCCTTCTGATCGAGTATATGCTGTAAGCTCTTGTGGTCGGTAAAAATTACGCACATGGTACCATAAAGGTAGTGTCTCCAAATCTTGAGTGCAAAAACTACCGCACCCAACTCCAAGTCGTGCGTAGTGTAATTCTTCTCGTGAATCTTAAGCTGTCTAGATGCATAAGCTATCACCTTCTCGTTTTGCATTAGCACAGCTCCAAGTCCTTGATGCGAAGCATCGCAATATACCACAAAGTTCTCAATACCTTCAGGTAGTGACAAAATCGGTGCGCTACAAAGCTTTTGTTTCAATAATTGAAATGCAGACTCTTGTTTTTCTCCCCACTCGTACTTTTCATTCTTTTGTGTCAGCTTTGACAACGATTTCGCTATCTTAGAAAACCCTTCAATAAATCTTCTGTAATATCCAGCAAGTCCTAGAAATTGACGAATTTCTGTAGGAGACTTGGGCGTAGCCCAATCCTTAATTGCCTCGATCTTTGCCGGGTCGACTTGTAAACCTTGGCTATCAATAACATGACCAAGAAATTGAACTCTTCGTATCCAAAAATCACACTTAGAAAATTTGGCATACAATTGCTCCTTCTTGAGTAGTTCCAGTATTGTTCTGAGGTGTTCTTCGTGATCTTCCTTACTCTTGGAATAAATCAAGATATCGTCAATGAATACGATCACAAACTTATCGAGATACGGTTTGCACACCCTATTCATGAGATCCATAAATACCGCAGGTGCGTTGGTTAATCCAAAAGGCATCACTTGAAATTCATAATGATCATAGCGTGTTCTAAATGCCGTCTTCGGGATATCCTCTTCCCGAACTTTAAGTTGATGGTAACCGGATCTTAAATCAATCTTGGAATAAAAACTAGAACCTTGTAACTGGTCGAACAAGTCGTCAATTATGGGGAGGGGATAACGGTTCTTCACCGTTAACTTGTTCAGCTCACGATAGTCGATGCACATTCTGAAAGTTCCGTCCTTCTTCTTCACAAACAAAACCGGCGCTCCCCAAGGCGAGGAACTCGGTCTAATGAATCCTTTGTCCAAAAGTTCTTGTAATTGATTCGACAATTCTTGCATTTCCGAAGGTGCAAGTCTATACGGTGCTCGTGCAATTGGTGCAGCTCCTGGCACTAATTCAATTTGAAACTCAACTTGGCGTGTAGGCGGAAGTCCTGGCAATTCTTCTGGAAAAACCTCTTGAAATTCCTTAACAATTGGCACATCTTCAAGTCGTTTCTCATCCGACTTCTTCTCCGTGATGTGAGCCAAGAATGCATAACAACCCTTCTTTATGTACTTCTCGGTTTTAATGCATGATATGATACTGAGTCTAGTTCCACTTCGCTCTCCACGAACGACCAAAGTTTCACCGTCATAAGGAAGGTGAACAACTTTCTCATCGCAAATAATCCTTGCTCGATGCCGAGATAACCAATCCATACCGATCACAACGTCGAAACTTCCAAGTTCTACGGGCATAAGGTCTATATTGAATGGATGGTTTAGGAAATTTATGGTGCAACCACGGACAATGGTGTTGGTGTTAACTAAAGACCCATCGGCTAGTTCAACGATATAGGAAATGTCTAATGGGGTTGGTTCTATGTTAAGTAAGGGTGCAAATGCAATAGAAACAAAACTTCTATCCGCTCCTGAATCAAATAAAATGGATGCATAACGATTATTAACGAGGAACATACCCGCAACAACATTCGGGTCTTCTTTGACATCGTCACCTCCCATAACATAAGCTCTTCCTCGAGCCCTTCCATCTTGATTCCCAGTTCCTTGATTCTTCTTCTTTGGGCACTCATTCTTAAAGTGTCCAAGTTCTCCACAGCCAAAACATGTTACCGGTGGTTTCTGATTGCCACCAAAGTTTGGACTCTTGCAATCCTTGATGTGATGACCAACCTTCTTGCAGTTGCCACATAGATCCGGGCAACGTCCTGGGTTATGATGCTTCTGACACCTCTCACACTTGGGTAAATTACCCTCATATCCTTTCCTTTCAGTCGGCCCTGCAGCATAAGCCTTTGCCACTTCTTGCCTCTTAGGTGGCGGCTGAACAGCGTTTCCACCTTGGTTGTAATCAAACCTTCTCTTGTTGTTGTTGTTATAGTTTGAATTGTTGTTTCGGTTATTGGGATAGTTGCGGTTCCGATTGTTGTTATAGTTGTTGTTGTTTCGAGTGTTGGTGTAGTTGGTGTTGTTTGAACGGTTATTGTTGTTGACAGCAGATTTTCCTTTTACCACTTGGACCATGAGTTTCTGAGTTATACGAATAGCCTCTTCCATCGATTGAGGATCAAAAGAAATCACATCTCCTCGAACACTTTCAGGCAATCCACCAACAAAGTTTTCCATCTTTTTCTCATCATCGGGAACCATAGTTGGACATAGTGCAGCCAACTCTTGAAACCTTCTGAAGTAGGTCTCGATGTCATCACCTTTAGTCACAAGCTCATAAAATTCTGTTTCCATCTTTTGCACCTCGGTACGAGGGCAAAACTTCTTTGTCATCAATTTCTTGAATTCCTCCCAAGTAAGCTTGTAAGCATTTTCCATACCAATCGGCTGAGCATACGAATTCCACCAAGACATAGCTTCATCAAGAAGCATACCTGTAGCAAATTTTACCTTGCTGACGTCCGGGCATCCGCACATGAGAAATACATTCTCAGTCTTTTCAAACCAGCGGACTAAAGCAACCGCTCCTTCAGTGCCCTTAAATTTGATAGGATCACTAATCTTGAAATCTTTCCATGTACATTCACGCCTAGTAGCAGTTGGTTCAACTGTTCCTGTATTAGAAGCAGTCTCAGAAGCCCTAGCAGCAACCTCAGCTCTCTCAATCTCCAGAGCTTCTGCAATACTATCCCTGACCAACTTGCGGATAGCGGCTTGAGTCATAGCGGGTGTTTCTGGTGCAGTCTTACTCTTCCTTGGTGCCATATTTCAGTCTATGTCTAGGCTCCTCCAGGTGCTCTAGATGGTCCAGGCTCTCCCCTCAAGCGGCGAATCTCACGATCCATCGCAACCACGATCTCCTCAAGATGCTGGACTCGTAACTGAAAAGAAGCATCCCTACGCTCCAAAATGACCAACCTCTCTCGAAGCAATGTCAACTAGTCTACCTGCTCCCACTGAGTCTCCTGTGTCGCCTGAGCTCTATCTCGAATCTCAGGTAACTCATCCCTAAGTAGCTCAATCTCCTCCTGGTGCCTCAACTGTCGTGCCTCGAGTCCATGGTAAGACACATCAATACCAACTCTACCCTGAATCAAATCCTCAACCTGCTCCTCTACAGCCTCAAGTCGAGTGGTAATAATCTCGTCAACTCTATACCCCAAACTATCGACTTACTCCTGCTGAGCATCAAACTGATCCTCTAGTGTAACGGCTGTAGGATCCCTAGCTGCAGCCGCTCTCGAACTCTCACCTATGTGGTATACTGGTGGTGGTGAAAGGTCAGCAGTCTCGGTAATGGGTGAATCTGGGGTGGTAAGCCTTGCACGCTTCCTGAGTGGCAAGAGTGAGGTAGGTACAGGAGTAGTAATGGGTATGGCTGGTGGTGGTGGTGTAGGCACAGTAGGACTAGGGAGACTCCTATAAGTAGATGTAGCATAACGAACACTCTTCCTAGCAGTCTGGATAGTCTTATCCCTAGGAAACATAAGTCTCGGCTCTGAATGGATAGTAGTAGTAGGTGATGGTATGTCAGTGGGTACAGTAGGATGGACATGGGGAGTAGGAGCCGTCTCCTCCTCCTCGAAAGGTTCGGTGTCATCATCAGATGCCAAAAGTGGCAACTCAGGTGTAGGGGAAACAAATGGTGAAACAGCAGTGGAGGACACAGAGCCCTCATCACCAGAGTCTGATATAGTGTAAAGTACAACAGTGTTTGGATTCGAAGACATGACTCTATGATAATCAAGGTGAAATGAAAATAAATAACTCGTAAAATGGAATCACCAAAATAAGTAAATATGCACTATGATGAAATGATGATATGCTATGATGGTGTGGTTATAGTCTAGGGTCCATGATGCAACCTAGTTCGCTATAACCTTAGCTCTGGTACCAATCTGTCACACCCCCAAAATACCTGAATGGCAGCGGAATGGAATACCTGAGGGTGTAACGGATCATAGCACACAACCAGGATATATTGAACGACCTAAAGTGTCGTTTATAAAATACATCGTTTGATTCATTCAAATATTCAGAGTTATAAAGACATAGGTCCCAAAAGTTGGAAAAGTTTACGGAAACAAGTTTAGTACAATCAAACGACGTTTAAACATAAGTGCAAGAAAGTCCGAATGAGCCATATCATCCTTGTTACACAAAATGACTCCATGCATGCCATGAGAATATGCCTTAGTTACCTGAGAAATACATTGCGAAAAATGGTCAACATAAAGTTGGTGAATAATCATAGGTTTGTAAGTAAATCGTGAGTACATAAGCCACAAGTAATAAGTAAACCGACAAGAATGTCAAAAAGCTACATTGTCTCTTAAGCTCATGACCCCGAAGCTAGACTTAGTAATGCCCCACCCGAGTGTTTACCAGACACTCAATTCGTTAAGACATGAAATGCATTCGTCCCGTTGGAGCAACCCAACGCGAATGGAGGCGTCACCCTCGATAGATCTATCCACTCACTCCCGCTTAGTACTAGAAATTAACGGTCCATGATAATAAAAGGGGACTTGTCAAGACGTGGTAATAAGGCAACTTAAGCAATGTATGGAATTTGTAATACTTGGGCATGTACAAAAATAATTGTGCAATGTATTCTCCCCCGTGGGAGTTAAAATCAAATAAGTAATTAAAACGGGGCTATGAAGACTCACCTCGAAGTGATGGTACAAAGATGGTGCAATGAGGTAAAAGTAGTCGGGACAATGAGGCGCGCACACTAGCCGCAACCTAAATGGATAATCGCGATCTAATTAAGATCAAGCCGTAATGAAATGAATGCACATGCACATGATGCTCATACCACTCGTAATTTGGAAATACTAGTTATCGTCATATTAAAATAGTTTCCATACTTAGGAAAAATAAGTCCATATATAGAAGTGTATAACTTGTCGTATTGTCTTGTATGAAAAATGTTAGCGTTAAATTCCTTGTGTCGAAAACCTTGAAATAACGTCGTTAAGTCTTATAAGTATTCTCTTGGGTCATACGTATTCATTTGTTAAAAATATAGCCCTTAGTAACATTTCGAGAAAAATATACCATTTAGCGCGTAAGTTATTATTTTTATTTGTGTCCATATATATATATATATATATATATATATATATATATATATATATATATATATATATATATATATATATATATAGTTTGACGATGTTAAAATGGGTATAACTTGGTCGTTTTAAGCTCGTTTTCCTTGTTCTTTATGTCCACGGATTCGTTTTCGTATATACTAGTATATTTTTGATAACTCGGTTCCTTTAGGTTACGTTTAACACCTCTTTTTACTCATTGAAATCTTCCAAACAGCAAGCAGTTTTTGTAAGAATAGTTTTCGTCGTTAAATTTGCAAAAATCATATATCCTTCGTTATAAGCTTGTTTTAATCCGTTCTTTCGCCTAAAGTTTCGTTTTTGAATGTATTTTCTAAATCTTTGGTCAAAACTTGGCCACCATCTACTGATTTTCCCACGAAATGAAAATAGGGACAGTAGGTATTTCAAATGTTTCAAAAACCATTTTCAAGTCTCCAAGCTAGTTCTAACCTCAATCAAACCACTTTCAAACACCACAAAGCTAGTCTAAACCTACCATACACCTTCTTAGGGTGTCATGGGTCCTTAAACATCATAAATCCACTAGGTCTAACAAGGGTTTCTTATGTGTCCATTTCTAGGGCTCAAAGTTACATATGTACAAAATAAAGTGGTATAAGCCATTATATGCATGAGTTCTTGTAAGAAATATATATAAACATGGTAATAACTTGTAAAAATCATAAAAATGAGTTTGTTAACTTACTTGAAGGTTTAGGGAGTTTGGATGATAAAAACCTACTAATCCTTGAGTTTTTATTTCAAAACTCCAACAAGGATGACTATATGAACTAGTTTATACCTAGATCTTCTAAAATTTGTTCTCCTTGCTCCTTGAATCACCTAGGTCGATTATACCTTAAGAGAAAATGAGTGAAAGAGTTTTGCTTGTGCTAGTAAAATGATTTTAGTGATAAAAATGGATGAAAAGTTTAATTTATACTTAGAGACAATAGTTTGGTGGGCATTTAATTAGGTTGGTGAAGTTTCAATGTATTAGGACCATGGGGGGGGGGGGGGGGGGGGGGTTGGCCGGCCCAAAAAGGAGGGAAAGGGGGGGGGGGGGGTTGTCCTTGGGTTTAATTAAAAGATTAGTATTAGTATTATGTAGTAAAGTTAGTTTTAGGTTTAATCGGGTACCGGGTTTGTTAGAAATAAATTTTATTGAAGTTATTCGGGACGTAATAAAGTCGTAAAAATTGTAAAAATATGCCGGGTACAAGTACGGAGAGTTCGGGTGATTATCGTTTAATTTTGGTGAAAACCGTCGTTATTAAGTTAAACGTACGATACGTAATAAATAAATTTCCAAAATACCAGGTAAATTAATATTAAAATTTTTATATTATAAAAATGAGTATAAAAATATATTGGGACAATAGTCGGGAGTGTCGGACATGTTAGACACATTTATAGTTCGCGTATTAGTGTTTACTTAAAATAAACGTACGTAAATCGTTAATTGTACCAAAAGTATAAATTTAATTATCCTACGAGTGGAATAGCATGCAAGTGTCCTAATGATGATGTGCAGACTATTTCTAGTCTGTATGAAATGTCCCTGATAATAATACATGAATTCGCTCCTGAACCAATACAGTTACGCGAATTTGAACACTCGTAAACTAAATTTACGACGACATGAGTAATGCACGTGAATAGTGATTTCCTCTCGGGAATGAATAGTGTCAAGTGAATAGTAAAATTTTTGAACGTGTCTCGGAATGTCAAATTGACCTCAAAAATGATGAATAGTAAAACGATGAATAGTAATTTGTGAATAGTAGAATGTCGAAGTTTGGAAAAATGACCTGAAATTTTGGGTTGTGACAGAATGAATATCGTATCACCGTTACCGTCTCAAATATTAGAAGCTCAAACGGAAGTGTTGAAAGCAGAAAATCGACCTGCTGAGAACGTATTTGGGATGGCAGAAAATGAGAAAGGATTTGTTAAGCGTTCTGATGGAGTATTATGTTTTGGAGAGCGAAGTTGGATACCTTTGTATGGAGGAATTCGAGAGTTGATTATGCACGAGTCGCATAAGTCAAGATACTCTATTCATCCTGGGTCTGACAAGATGTACCAGGATTTGAAAAAGTTATATTGGTGGCCAAATATGAAGGCAGATATAGCGTTGTACATTAGTAAATGTTTGACATGTTCTAAGGTTAAAGCCGAACATCAAAGACCGTCAGGATTATTGACGCAGCCAGAACTCCCGGTTTGGAAGTGGGAGCGAATCACAATGGACTTTATTACCAAATTACCAAAGACAGCTAGCGGTTGTGACGCTATATGGGTAATTGTGGATCGATTGACTAAGTCTGCACATTTCCTAGCGATTAGTGAAGATGATAGTGTTGACAAACTTGCGAGGTTGTATGTGAAGGAGATTGTTTCTCGTCATGGAGTTCCGATATCGATTATTTCTGATCGCAACAGCCGATTTACGTCAGCGTTGTGGCGATCACTTCAAACCGCTTTGGGGACGAGACTTGATATGAGTACTGCATATCACCCCCAAACCGATGGTCAAAGTGAGAGAACTATTCAGACTTTGGAGGATATGCTTCTTGCATGCATAATAGACTTTGGTAAAGGCTGGGAGAAATATCTACCCCTTGCGGAGTTCTCCTACAACAATAGCTACCACACAAGTCTTAAAGCTGCACTGTTTGAAGCTTTATATGGTCGTAAATGTCGTTCACCTATTGGTTGGACTTAAATTGGAGATAGCCAACTCACAGTCCCTGAACTTATTTTGGAAACTACTGAGAAAGTAACGCAAATTCGAGATCGATTGCAAGCCGCTAGAGATAGGCAGAAAAGTTATGCCGATCAGAGACGCAAACCCCTAGAATTCCAGGTTGGAGACAAAGTGATGCTGAAAGTCTCGCCTTGGAAGGGTGTGATACGTTTTGGGAAACGTGGGAAACTTAATCCCCGCTACATTGGACCATTTCTTATTTTGGAAAGAATTGGGCCCGTGGCTTATCGGTTGGAATTACCTCCGGAATTGAGTAAAGTTCATGATGTGTTTCATGTTAGCAATTTGAAGAAGTGTCTTTCGGATGAAACGCCGGTTATACCAATTAAGGATATTCGTGTGGATGAAAGTTTGAATTTTGTGGAAGAGCCGATTGAGATACCGGATAGAGAGATTAAACGACTTAAGAGAAGTCGTATTCCGCTCATCAAAGTTCGTTGGAATTCGCGGCATGGACCGGAATTCACGTGGGAACGTGAGGATGAGTTTCGAAAGAGATATCCGAAGCTTTTTTCTTCGTAGATGGTTTGTTCCGAGAGAAACCCGGGACGAGTTTCTTCTGAGGCTGGGAGGATGTGACAACTGGCAAATTAGGGAGTCATTTTGAAAACCCGCATTACTTTGAAAATTATAATTTTGAAATATTTGAAAAGTTTATCGTGACGAGATAGTTTATGAACATTGGAGTGTGATTTTAATCGTACGTTATTTATGGGATTCGATTATTTATTAATGGTTTGGTTTGGTTCATTCGTGATGATTTATTTTTGAGATCATTATTTTGGCACTACATTGACTCCGGCACTAGGATAATTATGTGGACTATTGAACTTTGTTTTCAATACTTGGGGTGAGAAACGTGCAAATGTTTTATGTGGACTATTATCACTTTATTTATTTAAAACTTTCTATGCTTAGAGAACTAGGTAGGATCGAGCGAGGCCTAGTCCCGAACTAGGTAAGCTATTGATTTGGTTATTGAGCGAGGCCTAGACATGAGCTAGGTAAGCTATGGATTTGGTTATAGAGCGAGGCCTAGTCCCGAACTAGGTAAGCTATTGGATTGATTATAGAGCGAGGCCTAGACTTGAGCTAGGTAAGCTATTGATTGGATCGATTTGAGCTATAGCGTGCACCTATAGGGTTGATTATTTTGGTTGGATTATTTTGGTTGGATGATTGAGGCCTAGTCTAGCTAGCAAGCGTTTTGCGTTTATGTCCACTATATTGAATTATGAATTTAAACCTATGATCTCACCAGCGAAAGCTGACTTTTAGCACGTTTTCTCAGGTAATTAAGTGATGCCCTTGGATGCTTGGATTGGAGGCTTGGCAATGGCACCTGGTTATGGATCTATTTTCTAAAACTCTGATAAATTATTGTGGACCTACGTTTATTTCTATTGGGCCTTACTTTGGATAATTTTTGGGATAAATGTAAACTTTAAAACCCATTTTGGTTGTGTTTTTCTTATGTTTACTTTATCTCGTTCTTTCATGACTTTGAATGGATACCAATCCCCGTAGCACCCCGAAAGCTTGTTGAGTCTTCCGCTGTATCAAATTTTGGGGGTGTTACACTAGCGGTCTCGGGATGCATCACTAACGCAAGTTCTAGAATCTAAATGCTACCGGTACACTCATAAGCACTAATAATGAATGTTTTTCCTATCAAATCTAAAGGCGAACCTCACATATTTGGGTGGAAAATTTTTCTGAATGGTACGGTTTTGTGCTAGTCATACAACTCCTATCCATGAGACGCTTGTTAAGGCTAAAGTTTCACTCCTAAATGTTGTAAAAAAATTTAAATTTTGCGCTAAAATTACATTAACAAGTCTTTCTCTTAGTTTTATTACACACCTACCATCAAACAAACAAACTCAAGTGCAATTGTATCATATAAGGTATCATCATTTACCCTCCCCTTACACTTAGGATGAATATTGTCCCCAATGTTCAATTAAAGGATGTAAAAGTAAAAACAGGTAAAAGAATGAAAACAAATACTCCCCTGATTCGTTCGATGTGGATAGTGTATCAACAAGGTTAAATCTTCCTCCAAGAAAATGAATGTCAAAAGTTTCCCTCCAGAAATATAAATCATCTTCTTGTCATATATAACCTGTTAAACCTGATAAAACAATCAAGGCAACCTCGCGTAAAATCGGCGGCAATCTATATATACTAACAAATCCTAGAAAGCAAATTAAGATATAATGCTTGTGGAATAAATGTTTGCAGATTTTCTGGAGTTTATAAAACTAAAGAATTAACAAAAAACTTTAAGATTCCGGTATAAACAAAACTCACAAATTTTTTTCAGAATTTTAGTACCTGACGCCGTCAGAATGTTCCTGGAAAAATCTTATGTTAAGTTTCCAGAAAATTTCTGGAAAAACTCATGCCTTACTTCCTGGAAAATCCTGCAAAACATCATTATGACTCGATACAAGCATTTAACTCAAACAATTACTAATATACATGTTCATTTAATATTGTGGCGAATCATGACCAGTTTCGTTCTTATAAACAAATTTGGGTTTCCCCTTACACTTAGATTTTGCAAAATACCTTTATATGAAGTTAAGACGATGTTAAAAACAAAATAAAACATTTTCACAATTTAGTTTGAAACATGATCTACCAACAATAAAAATAAAACATGCATACGGAAACAAATAAAATCAAACAAATAAAAATCAAACAAACAAAAACACACAAAACATGGGTTGCCTCCCAAGAAGCGCTTTTCTTTATTTACGAGTCTTGTAGCTAGACTCAAGGTCATGGGCAATTACGTGACCTCATCATTGGTCTCATTCTCTAGGTTATCCTCAATCTTAGTTTTGTATTCCGGACCTGATTGTAAATGTTCTTTATAGAGACCAACCACCTTTTTCTCAATTGCTCCTATAATTCTATTGGAAAATTCCCTATCAACTTTATATTTTGGCCCTAGAGTTAAGCAATCCTTATAGAAAAGGCTCTTCTTCTCCCATACATAGTCCATGCCCTTTTTCTTATCCTCGTCATTGATGTCCTCAAAACCACCAATGTTATCCATATCAAATCGAGGCACAAAACGGAATTCATTCATTCTATTAGGCATCCTATATGTGATCCTATCAGTTTCACTAGTAAATCGGATCGTCCCTTCTATCCCATCATATTCTAACTTGGATTCTTCAACAAATGGCTTACCTAATACAACATGGGATAAGCGACAATCAATAACACTAGCTAAATCTTAACAACCATAAAGTCAATGATATAAGTAAAGTTCCCAACGAAGACATGTAGACCTTTAATTCTCCCGACAAAGTTACAAACTCCACTAGGGTATTTGGGATCTTTTCTAGGTCCGAGTCTTGTTTTCACTATATCATTATAAACACTTGAGGACATAATGTTGATTGGAGATTCAAAATCAATGTAAGCGTTGTCAATGTACTTATACCAAATCATACATGGTATCTTAACATTCTTAGGATCACCTCTCTTTATCTTAGGGTCAATTCTAGCACAAGGAGGTCGAGGATTATCAACAAGATTATTATAGTACGCAGTCTCCTTTTTAGTGGGATATAGATTGAAATAATCATCTGGTTTCGGATCTATCTCCCCTTCCTCAAGTTTCTTCTCATCCTCACCAACAACGTCAAAATCATTAGATCCTAGGTCCTTATTTGAATACAAGGGGGTCGCTAGGTCACTAAATGCATGATTGAGCTCAACTTCACTACGGGAAAAGGGTGGATTCGCGTTTTCCATAATGGCCAACGGAATAGTCAATGAATTTAATTTACTAACAAAGTCACGAAGAAAAAGATAGACTAAAGAAAACCTAAAAATAAAAATAAAAATCTTACTAGAAAGGAATCTAGCAAGTATACCTAATAAAAAGAAATTCTAACCTAGACAATAACTATTCCCCGGGCTGCGGCTCCAAAAACTTGATACGTGGGAATTGCGCCCTCGCAACAGGTTTTACCTCTCAAGGGATCTTGAGAAGCTTACAACCCCCACCAGGCAGTGTACCTGATCGTTGTAGTATAGTATAGTGACAAGTACCGGGGGATTGATCGTTCAACTCAGGAATATTGGCGCTAGGATTAGAAAGCCTACTAAACTAGGTCTAGAGGTGAGGGATGATTCTTTTTGTATTTTTTATATTTTATGAAAGCAAGTAAAATCTCGGGTTTTGAAGGATTGGGCGGAATTAGTTGCTAGCCACTAACCCAATTAACTACAAATGCAATCAAAATAAAATAAAAGAAATGAAAATTAAACTAATGTACTAATGTGGTGGAAACAATAATGAGAAAAGTGGTGTTTACTTAGATTTCATTACTCCCTAGATATCTTTTACCAGTTGATTAGCTTGTTACAATTGCATGGATGACGGGTTATATTCCTTAATACTAGTCGTAGGGCCGTGTACAATATTCCCTAACTCTATAAGATCCTACTTCACTCCTATGTCGAGCCGATCAAAAGCTCCTAACATGGGATCATTAGAATTCACTTATGCATTAAATACAACCAAAAATCGTAGTACACCTCCGATCATGTTTTTTAAGACGTTCAAGCAAGTTACCAATGGAAGTCTGCCAGTTTTCTTAAGCCTAACATCAAATACAATCATCCGTAACCAATTCAAACTAGAAGCCAATGTTCACCTTTCTACCATAGATTCATGACCACATTTCCTGATCAAAGGGACACCAAACATCATTCAACCATCACCCACAATGATATATGGCTACCTCTGTCAGGCTTCATCATGCAATCTATAGCTCCCGTATTCCTCAAAGAAGGGCTATACCCAATTGGCTACATTTCCTAATCAATTATCCTTAATCTACAATAGCAGCTACATTCTCACTATATAGACCAAAGATAAGCATAACAAGGCATCACCAATTAGGGAACACACACCAAGAAGAAACCAACATAACCTCCTAGGATTGTAATGTTAGGACCAAAAGGCCTCATCTTTCACGACCCTCTATTCCTAACAACTTAAAATCCCACACCAAGCTCATTATACCCTTCTCATTTTAGGAAACCTACTTTATGAGAAACATAACAGTCAAAAGAAAGAACTATGCTAAATAACTAATACATACTTCTCCCAAGACCAGTCTTCATAAGCTATAACAATAGAACTCAAAATGCAAATAGTTCATCTCTTACCAAAAACTAGTTATAATAACCATGCACGCACGAGGTTTTTTCAGAAAAATTTAATTATATAGTATTATCGTTTAAAAACAGAAAATTTTATGTATATTTTAAAAAGTTAGAGTATCAACATGTGCGAAAGTAAGAAAAATAGTTAGCAGAAATTGTAAATATAATCGTGGCATCGACCTTGTATTGGATTCTTGAGCGTCTTTCCTTAAAAATTTTGTTTATTACTATATGGATATATCATAATTTACCCGTGAAAATTATGATATAAGTACAACTAATAAGTATGCATGAGTTTTTTATTATGTATTAATATCAATTAATATTTTGTAAAAATTTTATTGGATGAAAAATTTAACTTTGTTTAGCTGACATAGATGTTAATGTTGAGGTTGATGTTGTTGTTTAACTTTAACTATTGATATCATGTTGTACAAAATATGCAAGTTTAGTAGCACATAATGAGCGTTGATTAAGTTTTTTTAAAATGTTTTTCCGGATATCCGTATATAAACTTTAAATAATAATTACACGAGTCGTTATAAGTACAATCATGTATATTTATTTTCATATCACAGCAACTCGTGCTTACTATTTGATATTTATATTACCGTTAATAATAATTTAACTGTATTTAATATTTAAACCCGTGTACGTATAGATTAAATGTTTAAATAGGATAACATGAGTTCTTATTTATATTTAACATACATAATAAAGAGATATTTTAATAGATGAAAGTTTGAAACTAATATTTATTTTAAAATTATTTAACGTATATTAAAACTAATTCGTACATTTATAAAATTTTGTAAGTTTAATGGATGGAAGTCTCAAAACGAATACTAATACTCATGTAATTGTAAACAAAGTTCATATTATAAAGTGTAGGGGTATAAAGTGTAGGGTGTTATTTGTTTATTATCTAAAGTTATCAAAAAACATGAAGATTTATAATTTTGCATTTAACTTCAGATAGTATATTTAAAATTCAACCACTATATTTTCTTTTTTTAAGTTTTTATTTTCATAAATTTGACACATATATTTTTATGTGTTTTTTTTCTATCAATCAAATTTTTTCACCAAATTTATTAAAGTTTGACCAAAATCAATTCAATTTTGACTTTTTATTAGCCAATCATATTGCTCGATTTTGCCTATGTGTCAAAATTGAGCATTCCTATTTGTCCAATTTTTTTTTGACTAAGATTGTTTTGTAAAAAAAACTCCGAAATAATGTAATTCTTTTATTATATAAAACATTTACCTTCCACATTAAATGAACTCGTCATAAAATAATAATAATAATTCTTCAACTAAACCCTAATATTTTCAACAAAATCACTAAAAGCCTCAAAATTATGTGAAATTATAACACTTAGCAAATTGATTTGGGTGGATGCAAACAATAAACACATCTTCAATCTTCCACAAATATCCCAAAATTTATTCTTACACACAATAAACACCAAAATAAAAATATTGATTGTATAGTTCAAATTCAAATTCTTGATGTTATATTTTGGTTGCGGATGAAGAGCCGCTGCCAATTCTTTATTTTAGATCAACACTTAACCTCCGTTTGAATATCAGAGTTTCAGAGGAATCCAGATGGAGAACATGCAATTGTGATTTGTGAAAAAAAAAAGAAATTGATTGTATGAGGTTAAGTGAAACGGGATTAAGAACGGGGTTTAAATTTTGTAATAAAAAAATTATTAAACACCCGTTATATTTTCTGTAAGTGTATTATAGTTTAATTTAATGGAAGTGTTTTATTTATTTCTAATGTGTTTGATATTACTTTTGTTTCTCTAGACTTAAAGTGCCTAGAATTACATGGTCATATTCGGTTTTACTGAATGTAGCAAAGATAAGATCATGTGTTAGATCTCATTCTTTAGTATACGTAGATGTTGGTTTATAATTACTTGAAAATAGTTGTTTGATTCTCGTATTAGGTTAGAGTGGCGAGTCCAAACACTAGTATTTACTTTGTCATCTTAAGTATATAAGTATGAGTATTCACTAAATCGTTATGCATACAAAGCTTAACACATTAAATACATCCAATATTATCTCCTTAAACAACCTCATGCTTAGGTTTAGCAAGGAAGACTCACCATACTAGGCCATGTTGAAAAGCCCAATTATGAGATCAGTCCTTTGGAAGGCTCACATAGACCCGATCAGTTGTCTCTACCCACCACTAGGGACTGATTTAATTTCTGGTATCTAAGACTGGGTTTATTGGGCCTTAGATTGGGTTGTTAGGACATTACTTGAGCAACTCACTAATTAGAACAGTGCTCTCTAGCGAATAGGCCTAGGTTAGGACCAAAGCTTGAACAACTGACTTCTTCCTAGTGCAACGTGCAAGAACATAAATTTCAACTCGTTTTGGTGTAATGTGAAAGCTGTTAGAGTTTAACAATTAAATAGCACGTATTGCGGAAGCTAGGATCAAGTATAACACATAAATATTAACTAAAACATAAATAGTAAACGTACCCGATGCACTTCAAATTAACCTTGATTCTTGTACAAATAGATCAATGATAAACCCCTTACCGTTTTGTTTATCGATCTCTTGATAATTACTAAAGTAAGTAATTACCTCGTTCTTGTACACACAAACTACCAACGAATAAAGGTTTGATGCAAGTAAACAAAACACTTAATATTTGCTTGACAAAAATCGGCCCAAGATCCCTTTGGAGGGGGGTGGACTATCGGCCAAGAAAAGAAAGAAGGAAAACAAAGTTTTAGGGTTTAGTGTGTGTGCACAAAAGATGTGAAACCCTAACCCTTGGCCTTGTATATATAGTAGAGTAATCTTGGAGCACAAGAAAAACATGGGTTGGGCTTCCTCCCCTTGTTCGACCAGCCATGGACCCCCTAGGGGTGTTCCAGAACCTTCTTGACTCCCAAGTTACACTATAGTCCTTATCTTTCGTTACTAACGATAGTTAGTCCATACGGTTAATAACTAACGACCATTTAGTCCATTAAGTGTTTATAAATATACATATACGATACATTTAACATATATATATTTATTATACATTATTCTTGTTTGTAAAGTGTGCAATCCCGAGGTCTCGGGTTCGATACTAGACATTTACATATTAATGTTTATACGTAACATTTAACAAAAGCTAAGTAATAAATCAGCATATTCTAATTATCAAAGAATGTGTCATTTTTACAGGGCTTGTATTTGGTCAAGAGCTTTAAATCTTTTGGATAAACGGGTAAATGGATGAGAGGTTAACCCGGGAGGGTGTGTCTTTGACTCGAATGTATGCAGCCTAATCGGGTATCCTCGTGACCGTTTACGGCCCTTCCAAGTCACCCCCAAATGTGTATCGTGAGGTTTGAACTTTTTACTTCTTGTGAGTAGTTCAAGTACCTTACCACTAGACCATTTCTTGGTGGTTTTAGATCTTTTGGATAAATGTCCCTAAAAAGGAATGGTAGGTCATTTTCTTGAAGGCTTCACTTTGCTTGGGGTTACTTGTATGGGTAGGATGTTAGTATATGAAAAGGAATTTATGTATCATGAGTGAATAATGGTCATAGTGAAGTTTTAGTATTACTATTTTTCATCCAATCTATAGAGCTAGTTCCTGTTTACTTGTGATGTCTTGTTTCGTAATGGTAAAGTCGACATATAAAAAAAACTTCTTTTAAAAGAAATAGACGTCGACAACATGAAATTGTAAATTGTACATACTTTTATTCAACAGTAAGCAACTATACAACAATAGCAACAAACTCTCTTATATCCATGTCATCATCGTAAAGTACTAAAATTATATGAAAATGTTTTAGTATATAAAGGCTCTTCAGTATTGTCTATAGAGCATCACTTCACTCTAGCAACCAAACTGGCTTACAATCTTAATATCTGAAAAAACTTGCATTGAAAAAAATGCCTGGAATTGCCTTTGGTAGTTTCAGTGATTCCTTCAACAGCACCTCCATACAAGCCTACATTGCCGAGTTTATCTCCACTTTGCTCTTTGCCTTTGCTGGTGTCGGCTCTGCTATGGCTTACGGTACTTGCTTTAGTCCTCACATACTAAAGCAGACTAATATTTTTTACGACAAACTAACCTAGATAAATATTAGTTACGAACCTACTTGAATAAAGTTTTGCTAGACTGAAGTCATGTTATTCATGTGCCTGTTATGTGCTGATATTAAACAGTCATAACGCATAATTAGTTGATTTGATACAGGAAAATTAACAGCAGATGCGGTCTTAGACCCACCTGGTCTAGTAGCTATCGCTGTTTGCCATGCATTCGCACTTTTTGTGGCTGTATCAATAGCCGCCAATATCTCAGGTGGCCACGTGAATCCAGCTGTCACCTTCGGGTTGGTTGTTGGAGGCCAGATCACTATCCTATCTGGACTCATCTACTGTATCGCTCAACTTCTCGGCTCCACTGCCGCATGCTTTCTTCTAAAATTCATCACTGGAGGCCTAGTAAGTATAGGATAAAATAGATGGAAATGTCTATAGTTTTTTAGTGCTGAGTAGGCGATATTTTAACATTCTAGTGGGCATATTTCAGACTATGCAAAATTCTAAGGGGTGTTTCTGTATTAAAAAAATTGCAGGCTATCCCCACTCACTCTGTCGCGCTAGGCATGGGATCGATTCAAGGGGTGGTTATGGAAATCATCATCACATTTGCGTTGGTGTACACAGTGTACGCCACCGCATGTGACCCAAATAAAGGTGCATTGGGCACAATTGCCCCTATTGCAATCGGGTTCGTTGTGGGTGCCAATATCTTAGCTGCAGGCGCATTCTCTGGTGGGTCGATGAACCCAGCCCGGTCTTTTGGGCCTGCAGTGGTTAGCGGTGACTTCTCTGGACACTGGATCTACTGGGTTGGACCCCTTGTCGGAGGTGGCTTAGCTGGAGCTATTTACCCAAATGTGGTCATTACGCAACAAGATAAACGACATTTACTGACGAAATGTAAGCGTCAGTAAGTAACATTTCAGTCACTAAAACTATTAGTCATCTCCCACTAAAAAACAGTCACTAGTGAAGCCATCAATATAGGTCATTTCTCACTAAAGATCTGGTCAGCAAAGGGTTAAAATAATTAAGGACTAAAATCTTTAGTCAGCAAAGTGTTTAAATTGTAGTGCCTGTCTATCTTTTAACGACTGAAAACTTCCGTCACATAACTCTTTAATAAAGAAAAGCGTTTTTTTTTTTACCCTATGCTTAACCCTTTTATTTTTATGCATTTGTTTTTAGCTTTATTGTGTGTATGTGTACTTGATCTTGATTATATATTGTTCCATGTTTGATTTGTATGTGATCATGCTTTATTTTGCTTTTGGCCTCGTTTTAGTGGTAAGTAAAGGTATTTTGCATCAAATAAGTGTAGGGAAGCTCATATATGATTTTGTGAACCATTTTTCAAATATATGATGATTTGTACTTAATTTCAGTGCATGCTTAGTTTCTTTGCCTTTAGTTGTTTTTGTCAATACTTGTAGTTGTGTTTTATGAATTCTTACAAGAAATTAGACATTTAAATTACAGGACTTTTCAGAATTTTCCAAATAACAATTAAAAAAATATGTCAAGCCATTCTAGCGGCGTCAGGGCTTGAACATGTCGCCTATAAGTCACCAGAAATTTTTTTTTACTAAATTTGAAAGTTGTTGTATTTTCCGGTATTTTCTTTTGTTATATAGTACAGCTGCAATGATTATAGAATTTTAAATAATAGACAATCATATTACTTGAAACATATATAACTGACACAATGCATTTTTGTTCATGCTCTTAATCAAAAGAACGAATTTGCCACATCACTAAACATTTTACTACACTAATAGATGATCTCTCGCGTATTTCATCACAGTAGTTTTATGTTTCTCAAGACTTCTACTGTTCTGACTTTTGTCATCGCTTGACTGCATTAAAAAGGAAGAAACTGATTATTAACATCTCAAATAAGGGAATCACCAACAAATTTTCCACCAGCAATATGTAAAAGTATAATTATAAAGGCCATATTTAAAAGAAAAATGTGGCTCTTCTTCCTTTGTTATTATGTTGCAGCATCATGTTTTCTAGAATCTATATCAGATAAAAACATCACTTGCAGGCTATAGCGATATACATATTAAATGGGATTATGAATGGGTTTGGAAAGATTTGTGTCGAAAGAGTTTGTTTACAATCTTTTTAATTTAAGGTAAATGGTAATGGTGGTGGTGGTGGTGGAGGAGATGTACCAACGGTGTCATAGAGTGTTTGGATAAAATGGTAAATTACGGATATATCCATCATGTGTTATGCACGTGTGGAGACTAACGAGAAAAGTAACGAGTGTCAGGGTTTTTGGACCCCAGCGAAGAAAAATAAGGATGTTGGGGACTACCGGTGCAATAAACCCAAGAATTTGAATGAGTTCAAGGACCAACGGTGTAATTTACTCTACATATTATTATTATTCATCACGTGTCTTATTTTTGGGACATTCTTTATTAGGTTCTTTATTTATTAAAAGGATTTTTAAGAGAATCGGTTTTGCTAACATCATTTTTCTAATACAAGAATTACATCATTTCAGAGTGTTTTTGCAAAACCCTTCTTATTGAAAAAAAATTGGGCCAATAGGAGAGCTCGATTTTGACACATAAGCAAAATCAAGCAATATGATTGGCCAATAAAAAGTCAAAATTGAATTGATTTTGGTCAAACTTTAATAAATTTGGTGGAGAATTTGATTGATAAAAAAACACATAAAAATATAGGTGTCAAATTTATGAAAATAAAAACTTAAGAAAAGAGGAGGTAATTAATAAAACCTTAGTGATTGAATTTTAAATATATTAGAGTTAAGTGTAAAATTATAAATCTCCATGTTTTTTTAATAACTTTAGATAATAAACAATTAATCCCTTACACTTTATACCCCATACTTTATAATGTTAACTTTGTTTAAAATAACATGAGTATTAGTATTTTTTTTTTTTTTTTTTTTTTTTTTAACTTTCATCCATTAAAATAAATTTAGTAAATATGCGAATTAGTTTTAATATACGTTAAATATTTTTTAATCTAATATTAGTTTTAAACTTTTATCTATTAGAATATTTTTTTAAATAAGGACTCATGTTACTATATAAAAGTTTAATTTATGCGTACACGGATTTGAAATACGGTTAAATTATTAGTAACGGGAATATAAATATCAAATGGTAAGCATGAGTTACTGTGATATAAAAATAAATATACGCGATTCTACTTATAACAACGACTCATGAAATTGTTATTTAAAACTTATATATGGATATCCGTTGTTCTTAAATGTTTTTTGGAGTAATATATTTACCGGGTCTTTAGACCTTTTACCCAAAAAACTTATATATGGATATCCATAAAAAAAAACATTTTAAAAA
The DNA here is from genome assembly GCA_030686995.1 of Artemisia argyi. Classification (NCBI taxonomy): domain Eukaryota; kingdom Viridiplantae; phylum Streptophyta; class Magnoliopsida; order Asterales; family Asteraceae; genus Artemisia; species Artemisia argyi. Next base: position 10,618,481 of record CM060691.1, on the reverse strand, counting down.
CTTTACGGAACATATTTTAACTTTATCAACGCTCATTATGTGCCACTAAATTTGTACATTTTGTACAACATAATATTAATAGTTAAAGTTAAACAACAATATCAACCTCAAACTCAACATCTCTGTCGGTTAAAAACGTTATACAAAGCTAATTATTAAAAAAAACAAACAAAAACATATCAGTTAGATAGTCATTCTTTAATATAAAAGGTGTTTTCTTTAAATTATAAAAAAAAAATGCATGAATCACAATCCTTATTTGATAAGAATCACCTCCTAAATCAAAAAAAGAAAAAAAACGTAACGAAAATATAAGTAAAAGAAATACCACAATTACAAAACACATCATAAATTGATAGCACGGGTTTGCAAAACTAATAGCATATATTACTAACATCTCATGCAAGTCAAGTATTATTATGTGATTTTGCTTGAATAATAAAATATAATTTTTAATCCAAAAGCATTCTTCTAAAATAATAAGTAGATTAGAAGATATATACATAGGATTTTTTATCTTTAGTCAACTAAATAAAACTGTTTGAAACATGTTAAGTGGTTCATTTCTTAATCGATAATAATACATAATCAAATCAAAATTTTAAAAACCCTGTGCGTGTACAGGTATTATAACTAGTAAATGCATTGATGTGAATATTTTACATAGAGAACTCTAAACAGATCAATTGACACGCCTTCATACTTATCACAAACTTAAATATAGATAACTAATCAACCAAGGTTGAGAATGCACCCGCTGCACAAACTACAATGCCACTTCAATAGCTAATCAGTGTTTGCTTGTGCATCTAGAATCTAATATGACGTTAATTAAAGTATATGTGTAAGCAACCTACGTATATTATATGGAAACAACACTAACCACATGTATCTACTTGTTTCTACAGTCAATCATTTGGGAACACCACTATAGAAACATATACAAACTAACATTTGTAATGGAATCAAATTTAACACTAATATTAGGTTAAATTTTAACTTCAAAATTAAATGAACCCTAATATTAGGTTAAAAATAATGGAATCGAATTCAACCTGATTTATGAAATCACCGATAGAATATAGCCGGTAGGAAATCGTCGTCGCCAGTGGAAAATCGCCATAGAGAGGAGTTGTCTGCTAGGGTTTCAATATTTTTTAGAGTAGTTACATAAATAGTCATTGTGGTTTGTTGGGTATAACGGATTAATCTCTAGAATTTTTTCTCGGATCCTCTTTTTGTGCTTTTGGCCTATACTGGATTTGGTCCTTTTGATCAAAATTTTTGTTAGTTTGACTGTTAAACACTTGACTGGATATCTAACATGACAAAAATAGCCATTATATCTATCGTATTTACATAAAATGCCACTTGAGGTCTACCCTCCACCTTATTTCATCTTCTTCTTGAACTTAACATTTCCAGCCACCTCTACTATAAAATACCAACTGATAAACAAAAACCCATGAGCCATACACCCTCATTTATCATAAGCTTTACTCTTCATCATCAACATCAAATAAGAAAAGATGAATTTTATGTGTGGTTAGTGGTTTTAGTAGTAGATGGTAGTTATGTTTTTTCATTTATATTCTTACAAGATTTGCCACTTTTAACTTGAGTCAAGAAAAGCTGTTAAAAAATTGCTTCAATGAATATATATGGTTTTACTGAAAAAAGAAAACAGTGGGAATAATATTTATAGTACATGCATGTTTGTTGTGAAAGTAAAAATTTAAAAGCTGAAAAAATATACATAACATAGGACTGTAAAGTAAATTGAATAACAAACTTATAGTTTAAGTAAAATAAATTGAATAACTAACTTAGAGCCAATGGGAGCCTCTATTTTATGAATATGAGATCTCTACGAGCCATCATTCTCTATGCAGTTTTCTATACCTGTCATCTACAATAAATTCTAAAAATAATCAAAGTTTTATAATCCTTAAAACATATTCAACCCGTCAGTAAACCACATTTCGTAAACATACTAGGCTCAAATGTTGCCTCTCTATTTCTAAAGAGGCTTGCATATATTACACGGAGCACAACATTAAGCATATGAAAGTGTCATAAATTGCTAAATAATGAAAAACATAAGATAGTTATGTACATTTGTTACATGGTCATATTCGGCTTTATTGAACGTGTGAAAGATAAGATTCAGTGTTAGATCTCACTCTTTAGTATAAGTAGACGTTGTTTTATAATTACTTGAAAATTGTCAACAATGGTAGAATCAGAAAACAGTTACAGTACAGAACACAAACGAAGAAGAAAGTAATTTCGAGGGAAAATCAGTTACTATTTTGATTAACTAAAATGTGAAATGTTTACAAAGATATTTAAAGACAGAGAGTATCTACAGAACAGTCCTACTAGTCTACTACATTTACATTATGAGTCCCTTGACTATCCTTTGCCTTCTCTTTCACACTCCCCATCAAGTGGAGAGTAAGGTGGAACACATACTCCCAACATGGACAACAAATAATTTTGCTCATCCACAATAACTACTTTGGTGAAAACATATGCTAACTAGGATTTGGTATTGACATATGTTGGATTGATCAAACATTCTTTCACCTGATCTCTCACATAATGATAATCCACTTCTATATGCTTCGTTGTGGCATAGAAAACATGATTTGCATTTATGTAAAGAGTAGCTTGGTTATCACAATACAAGTCTAAAGGCTGCAAATCTTTGATTCCCAAGTATTTTAGCAAACTGACTAGTCGAACTTCACAACAAGTTAAGGCCATAGCCCTATACTCTGCCTTCGCTGAAGATCTTGCCACCACAGCTTGTTTCTTAGACTTCCAAGAGATTGGTGAATCACCTAGCAACACACAATAGCCAGTAGTTGATCTTCTAGAAAATAGACAACTGGCCCAATATGAATTACAATATGCAGAGTCTTTGGCTAAAAGAATCCCTTGACTTGGTGACAAAATGATGTATCTAAGTTGGTGTTGCACAGCTTGATGTACTGATGTAGGGGATTGCATAAATTGGCTAAGCAATTGAACTATGTAACATATATCAGGTCTGGTAACGGTTAAGTAGATTAGTCTGCTAATGAGTCTTCTGTACACTTCTAGATCAGAAAGTGGAGTACTTACATCAACTTGAAGCTTTAAATTACGATCCATAGGCAACTTGTAAAGTTTACTAGACAAAACACCTCATTCTTTGAGAAAACCATTGCATACTTATACTATGAAATGAAAATTCCTTAAGATGTTTTAGAGACTTCGAAAGTAATTAAATTCTCCCAAATCTTTCATATGAAACACTAAGCTAAGTTGCGACTTGAGTTCCACAATTTTTTCTTCATCATTACCAACAATCAACAGATCATCAACATACTAAAACTGTAGTGAACTTTGTACCATTTTTCTTTGTGAACAATGAGTAATTAGTCTTTGATTAAAGAAAATCAAATGACACAAGAGCTTATGACAACCTGAAAAACCATTATGACAACCTGAAAAACCATTGTCTAAGGCTAGCTTGTTTCAAACCATACAAACTTTTCTTCAATTTCCAGACCAAATTAAAAGGAAGAGAAGTACTTCCTGCACAGACTCCCCCTTACCAGAATACCCCAAAGGAACTTTCATGTAAACCTCTTCTTCCAAATCTCCATGTAGAAAGGCATTAGACACATCCATTTGACACAGATGCCAATCCTTTAATGCAACAACAACTAAAAGAGATCTCACTGTAACTATTTTGGCAACAGGAGCAAATGTTTCTTGATAATCTACACCATACTTTTGTCTATTCCCTTATACAATCAATCTTGCTGATGCGTGGGAATTGCACCAGGCTTTACCTCTCGAGGGATCTCGAAAAGCTTACAACCCCCACCAGGCAGTGTACCTGATCGTTGTAGTATAATATAGTGACAAGTACCGGGGGATTGATCGTTCAACTCAGGAATAGTGTCGTTAGGATTGAAATTAATCTAACTAGATCTAAATGTGAAGGATGATTCTTTTTGTATTTTTATATTTTATGAAAAGAAAGTAAAAAATCTCGGGTATTGGAAGGAGGGGCGGAATTAGTTGCTAATCAACTAACCCAAAAGCACTAATCAAACTAATGTGCAAGAAAAATAAACTAAGGTTCTACAAGGGATGTGAAGCATGTCTACCTATGATATGTTACTCCTTGCTAGTTATCCAATTCTACCTATTGAATTGTCACACCTTGCTTTAATTGATGGGTTGTATTCCTTAATACCATTCATGGGGTGGTGTACTTACTTCCCCAATTCTATAAGCTCCTACTTCACTCCTATGTCGAGCCGGCTAAGAAGCTCCTAACATGGGATCACTAGAATTCGCTCATGCATTAAATACAACCATAAAAACCTAGTACACATCGGCTCATGTTTCTTAAGACGTTCAAGCAAGTTACACAATGGAGATCTGCCAGTTTTCTTAAGCCTAACATCGAATACAATCAACCAAACAAGAGACAATAGGAATCAAGAATTATAAGCTAAACCAATTAGATCTATCGAAGTGTCACGCCCTAATTGATGAAGATAGAAACATCAACAAGGAATCAATAAGATCTAATCAATTATATACAAGTTTCACATAAACATAAGTAGACACAAGGTAAATTAACAAAACATAATCAAAGAAGGACAATCAACAATAATAATGAAAGACATAGTTGAGATAGAATCATCAAACCAATACATGATGTTTATGGAGTGATTGAAACCCTCTAAGTTGCTGGAAAAACACCTACCTAAACCCAGGAATCGACCTTAGGGTTTAGGGCTTACAAAAAGTGAAGTTATGATGTTATATTTATAGGCTAATTTTCTGTCGGCCCGATCTGACGGCGTCAGAATAATCATGACAGCGTCACGACAACTTTTTTTCACCAAATTGTAAATATCTTCATCCTCTTCGCGTGGGCTTTTGAATCACCTAAATCCGAGTTCGTATGCAAAAGTTATGACCAAAACAATATCAGCTACTCCGCGAGCAAGTTTTGACCAGTTAACACGTGACGGCCTTGGGTGACGCCGTCACGTTCTCTCTGGGCCGTCACAACTTTTACTTTTGACGCCGTCAAGATTTTCTTCTTGACACCATCATCCACTGTTCCCAGCAAGGAAAATTAAGTCTTTGCCGTTTTCTTCACTTTTATGTTCCAAAAACGTCCAAAATGCCTTCTTTTCCAGAATTCACTCCCAAAGTACCTAAAATCACAAAAGGAACGATTTAGGGTAATATTTGATCAAATAAATTCCAATTCCGGCTTAAATGACCCCTTAAAAGTGGTTCATTTTTCGCCTCATCATATACCCTTACACTTGAGATTTGCTTGTCCTCAAGCAAATATGCTTTTATTCTAATCAAAATACAAGTTAGGGGTCATTTAACACTAATATAAAAGTAATTACAACAAATAATCGTTCCACTAAAGACCAAAGACAAGCACGGAGGTCATAAACTAGCACCTTACAAATAGTGTTTAGATACTCACATCTCTCGGGTGTAATAAAGTATAAATTACAATATGGAAATGGAAAACATCTCTCACTACCTGTCCTAGCAAAATAGATTACCATAGGCTTGAGAAAGGATCAAACCTCCACCACATGGCGTAAGCACCTAGGATAAACTATCAAAGAGGTCTTTAAAATGGTTATAACGTTAGGTATAGGGATATGGAATACATGGTTTTGTTGGATATAGGCAATCTTTACTGGTGGCGAGTTAATAATCTTGGTCAATTACATGTACAATATGGCATTGCTAAGCCAAGACTAGACTCGACTTAAGCTAACAAATGAAAAATAACAAAAACATAAAATAACATAGAATGAAACGGGATAGTAGTCCGTATGTTTTTTCTCTTTTTTTTTATTTTTTTTTCTTTTTCTTGATTTTTCGATTTTTTTTTTTTTTTTTTTTTTTTTTTTTTTTTTGCATACACTGTTACCCTACCATCCAAAATAATACATCATAGGGAATGAACATTTCCCTTACACTTGAATTTTTACATACTTTACAATAAACTAATCTAATGACTCGAATTAAGATAATCAAAACACTTTGAGTACTTTTAAGTTTAACGTACATATGGGGGTAATAATATATGTTCTTCCCCATTACTCCATAAAATAAGTACTTTACCCATGAGTCACAATCGTCCCAAAACAGTATGTACAATGATATGACTCGACTTAGCAACCATGTAATCAATTAGATAATTAACTAAGGGTTTAAACATATAACAATAATGCACTAAAGATGAGTGCATACACGGAAGGCTAAGGCGATTTGGTTGTACATTTAAGTGGGGTGTAACAAATTCTTCCTTTAAGTAAGATACTTAAAGTTAGATAGGAAAAGATAGGCTCGGAGGGGTGTACTAGGGGTTTCGTGTACTAAAAATGAGTACAACGCTAAGGTGTGGGAAAATTAGTTGACTTAACTGGCCAAGTAATATGACTTAAATGGTCAAGTAATTATGATACGGGTTTAACACAAGGGTGATCCTAATGCCTCTTATCATGTAGTAAATCCTACTACACGAATGTAGTCTCACTAGCAGTCTCGGGATGCATCACTAACGCAAGTTCTAAAATCTAAATGCTACCGGTACACTCATAAGCACTAATAGTAAATGCTTTACCTATCAAATCTAAAGGCGAACCTCACATATTTGGGTGGAAAATTTTTCTGAATAGTACGGTTTTGTGCTAGTCATACAATCTCCTATCCATGAGACGCTTGCTATGGCTAAAGTTTCACTCCTAAATGTCGTAAAAAATTTTAAATTTGGCGCTAAAATTGCACTAACAAGTATTTCTCTTAGTTTTATTACACATCTACCATCAAACAAACAAACTCAAGCGAAAGTGTATCTGTAAGGTATCATTTGTCTATTCCCTTATACAATCAATCTTGCTGATGCGTGGGAATTGCACCAGGCTTTACCTCTCGAGGGATCTCGAGAAGCTTACAACCCCCACCAGGCAGTGTACCTGATCGTTGTAGTATAGTATAGTGACAAGTACCGGGGGATTGATCGTTCAACTCAGGAATAGTGTCGTTAGGATTGAAATTAATCTAACTAGATCTAAAGGTGAAGGATGATTCTTTTTGTATTTTTATATTTTATGAAAAGCAAGTAAAAATCTTGGGTATTGGAAGGAGGGGCGGAATTAGTTGCTAATCAACTAACCCAAAAGCTACCAATCAAACTAATGTGCAAGAAAAATAAACTAAGGTTCTACAATGGATGTGAAGCATGTCTACCTATGATATGTTACTCCTTGCTAGCTATCCAATTCTACCTATTGAATTGTCACACCTTGCTTTAATTGATGGGTTGTATTCCTTAATACCATTCATGGGGTGGCGTACTTACTTCCCCAATTCTATAAGCTCCTACTTCACTCCTATGTCGAGCCGGCTAAGAAGCTCCTAACATGGGATCACTAGAATTCGCTCATGCATTAAATACAACCATAAAAACCTAGTACACATCGGCTCATGTTTCTTAAGACGTTCAAGCAAGTTACACAATGGAGATCTGCCAGTTTTCTTAAGCCTAACATCGAATACAATCAACCAAACAAGAGACAATAGGAATCAAGAATTATAAGCTAAACCAATTAGATCTATCGAAGTGTCACGCCCTAATTGATGAAGATAGACACAAACATCAACAAGGAATCAATAAGATCTAATCAATTATATACAAGTTTCACATAAACATAAGTAGACACAAGGTAAATTAACAAAACATAATCAAAGAAGGACAATCAACAATAATAATGAAAGACATAGTTGAGATAGAATCATCAAACCAATACATGATGTTTATGGAGTGATTGAAACCCTCTAAGTTGCTGTAAAAACACCTACCTAAACCCAGGAATCGACCTTAGGGTTTAGGGCTTACAAAAAGTGAAGTTATGATGTTATATTTATAGGCTAATTTTCTGTCGGCCCGATCTGACGGCGTCAGAATAATCATGACGGTGTCACGACAACTTTTTTTCACCAAATTGTAGATCTCTTCGTCCTCTTCACGTCGGCTTTTGAATCACCTAAATCCGAGTTCGTATGCAAAAGTTATGACCAAAACAATATCAGCTACTCCGCGAGCAAGTTTTGACCAGTTAACACGTGACGGCCTTGGGTGACGCCGTCACGTTTTCTCTGGGCCGTCACCACTTTTACTCTTGACGTCGTCAAGATTTTCTTCTTGACGCCGTCATCCACTATTCCCAGTAAGGAAAATTAAGTCTTTGCCGTTTTCTTCACTTTTATGCTCCAAAAACGTCCAAAATGTCTTCTTTTCCAGAATTCACTCCCAAAGTACCTAAAATCACAAAAGGAACGATTTAGGGTAATATTTGATCAAATAAATTCCAATTCCGGCTTAAATGACTCCTTAAAAGTGGTTCATTTTTCGCCTCATCACTTGCCTTTTTTTGTCCACAGTTTCATTTGCTTTGAGTTTGGTCTTAGAAATCCAGTGACTGCTAATCGCTTTCTTTCTTGGTGGTAACTCAGTTACTTCCTAAGTACCATTTTCATCCAAAGCATCTAACTCAGAATCCATGACCTTACACCAACCAGGATCTTTGACTCTTCATGAAATGACACTGGATCTTTCTATGCTATCAAAGCTTTTACAAAACCTTGAAAATCTGGCAAAAGGGGTGTTTGGCTTACTTGATTGGCTCTAGGAATATGGGGTAAAACATAATCTTTCAACTTTGTAGGCAAGTTAGAAGTTCTAGTTGACCTTGTAACAGATGATTCATGAGTTGAAGTGGAGGAAGATTGTGCATTTGACTGTGATGTAATATTAGGAATAGAGGAAACTGACTGTGCAGGGTTAGTATTAGCATTTGCAGGTTGAACATTAAACAGAACTTCATTATCTACAACAGGAGTAGGAGCAAACTGACAAGGGAGTGTTGTTGGAAGTGGAGACAAAAACTGTTGGATACTTTGTGCAGAGTATGGAAATATTTGTTCAAAAAAGACAGCATCTCTAGAAACAAATGAAGTATGAGTAACCAAATTATACAACTTATAACCCTTTTGAAGATTGGGATATCCAAGAAAAACATATGGAATTCCCCTGGGCTCAAATTTGTATGTGGTTCTAGCTAGATTACTTACTACTGCAAAGCATCCAAACACCCTCAAATGATGATATGCAGATTTCTTAGCAGTAAAACCTCATATGGTGTTTTGTTATTGAGTACATAGGAAGGAAGAATGTTGATTAGATAAGTTGTCATAGTGACACACTCTCCCTAAAATTTCAAAGGAAAGTGAGAATACAGTCTTAAAGCTCTAGCAGTATCAAGAATATGCGTGTGATTCCTCTCCACTCAACCATTTTGTTATGGCCTATCAGCACATGAGGTCTGAAGTTCAATTCCTAGTTTAGACAAATAAGCTACACATTCTCCTTTCACAAATTCCAAAGCATTATCTGATCTTACTACTTTCACTTTTTTGCCAAACTAATTTGAAACATAACTAAGAAATGATTTCAAAGCCACAAAACTATCTGACTTATTGACTTGTAAATAGGTCCAAGTCAACCTACTACAGTCATCTACAATTGTCAAGAAGTACCTAAATTTGCCATCAGTAGGTACTCTATATGGCCCCCAAACATCCATATGAATCAATTCAAAAATATTTGACTTATGAGAAGTACTCAAAGTATAAGGCAGCTTAGAAAACTTAGCCATAGGACAAGACAACCAATTATCTACATTAGACTTTGACAAAGAAACTGGTAAATCTTTCATGTACTTCAACTTTGAGTCAGAAACATGCCCAAGTCTATGATGCCACAATACAAATGAGTCTTTATTTACAGAAACATAATGACTTACAACATATAGAGATAGTGTACCAAGAGTAATAGTAACCAATGAAGTAAAAACACTATCAACTTCTTCTAGATGTACATTCACAAGGTGGTACAAGCCAGCTATCTTCTTACCCAGACCCTTCACTTTCTTGGTTGCCAAGTCCTGAACAACACATAACTGTGGAGAAAAAGATACTACACATTGAGCATCTTCTGTCAATTTTAGTACAAACAACAAGCTAAATTTGAAAGATGGCACTACCAGAACATCATTGAGTATAAACCATTTTTCAATTAAACTTTTCCCACATTTGAAATGACATAAGTATTACCATTTGGAAGTTTTATTAGTGGCTTAATCTTGAGCAAGTATGGATCAAAATTTGGTCATTTTCTGGTGTCATGTGATCACTGACACATGTATCATAAATCCATTCTTCAAGCAATTCTAGCATATCTATTTCACTATTAAGACATGATATACCTGCTGCAAACTGATGACCAAATCCATCATTTGCATGAACAACACTCCTCAACTATTGCACACTCCTCAAAAACCGTTCAAACAGCTGAGGTGTGAAACTGATGTTACCGCTTTCCACATGAGCAGCAGTCTTAGGAGCAACTTGAAACTTGTTCTAACCATTTTGACCATTTGGCTTGAGCACCTTACTAACATTCATCTTGGACTTAGGATGTCAAGCAGGATACCCAACTTTCTCCCAACACCTTTCAGGAAGATGCTATTTGAAACCACATACCACACTTCTCCTTAAACACACCTTTACTATACAAAGCAACTGATTCAAAACAACTTGATCCAAACAACACCCTCTGAAACTCCTCTTGCTGCAACATAGAACAAGAATTCTCTATACTTGGTAATGGAACCATTAACAGCAATTGAGTCTTCAAGTAATTGTAATGATCATCCAGCCCATTGAGAAACAGAAACGATCTTTGCTCCTCTTTCTGTTGATTCAATGCAGTCAAGAACACATATATCTCTTGAGTCACAGTGATTGTTGGCAACACATTCACGTTATTAAGATCTTCCCAAACACACTTCATATTGGTAAAATACTCACTTACAGATCCACCAGACTCATTAATTGCATAACAATCCTTATTTAACTTATACTTTCTTGAACCATCACTCAATGCAAATATTTTCTCCAATTGTGACCACATAACACTTGCAGAATTAACAAACATGATAGATCTAGCAATTGAATCACTAATTGACCCCAAGATCCAACATATCACCATATTATTACACGTGTCCCACAATTCAACAAGATTGACATCAATTGTAGAATGAATAATAGTACCTCTGATGAATCCCAACTTCCTTTTGGTAGAAAGCCCAATCTCAATAGCTCTACGCTATGCGCGATAATTTTGAGATCCAACAAGCTTTTCTTGAACGGTTAAGGAACTAGGTCCATCTAAAGGATAAAGATACAATGGAATTTGGAAACTAGCAAGAGCATTTTTATTAGCAGCATCAGTCATCTTGATTAATCAAAGAAATCCCCAAATTTTGACCTAATTTTGGTGCGGAAACAAGAACACAACAAACATACTTTGTAACAAACACCTAATAAACTACTCCACCATTGTAGATTAGCTCTGATACCATGTCAACAATGGTTGAATCAGAAAACAGTTACAGAAGACAAACGAAGAATAAAGTAATTTGGAGGGAAAATCAGTTACTATTTTGATTAACTGAAATGTGAAATGTTTAGAAAGATATTTAAAGACAGAGTATTTATAGAATAGTCCTTCTAGTATACTATTTTTACATTATGAGTCCCTTGACTATCCTTTTCCTTCTCTTTTACAAAAATAGTTGTTTGATTCTCATATTGGGTTAGAATGCGAGTCCAAACGCAAGTATTTACTTTGTCATCTTAAGTAAACAAGTATGAGTATTCACTAAATCGTTATGCATACAAAGCTTAACAAATTAAATACAATATTATCACCTTAGAGAGCACGGTATCATGGCACAAATGAGGCACCATTCATATGTGGCAAGCTGATGAGGCGAAAAATGAACCACTTTTAGGGGGTCATTTAAGCCCGGAATTGAATTTATTTGATCAAATATTGCCCTAAATCGTTCCTTTTGTGATTTTAGGTACTTTGGGAGTGAAATCTGGAAAAGGAAGCAATTCGGACGTTTTTGGAGCATAAAAGTGAAGAAAACGCCAAAGTCTTAATTTTCCTTGCTGGGAACAGTAGGTGACGGCGTCAAGAGCAACACCCTGACGGCGTCAAGAGTAATTTCCATGACGACCCAGTACAGATTTGACGGCGTCACGAAGTAGGGCGTCAAGAGTAAAATTCATGACGGCCTGGAAATGCATAACACATGACGGCGTCAAAAGTAGATCAAGGCAGTCCGAGAATTATTTTGGCGGCGAGGTGACGGCGTCACACGCTTTGTCTTGACACCGTCAGACCCTATTTCCTATATATAGTTTTCTAATTTTCACATTAAAAAGAGAGAAGTTTTGGAGAAACCCTAAGTACGAACTTGGTGCGAATTTTAAAGGTTTTTCAAGGGTTCTAAGCCCTTGATACCTTTCATGTGTAATTGAGATAAGTATTCTTTTAATTCAATCAATATGTCTATGTGTTGGTTGTCTATCTCTTGTTCTTGTCTTAATTCCATCATGCTAGGCTAGATCTATCTTGTGTTTGCTTGGATCTAATGAAACCTAGATGTTAATTATGTGTTGATTACTTGTTTATATTTGTATTGGATGGGTGAATTCGATGTTAGGCTTAAGAAAACTGGCAGACTTCCAATTGGTGACATGCTTGAACGTCTTAGGAAACATGAACTGATGTGCACTAGGTTTTATTGGTTGTATTTAATGCATGAGCCACTGTTTATAATCCCTATGGTTGTACTGGGCATGGTATAGGAGGAGATAAGAGCTCATAGGATTGGGGAGTTAAGTGCGCCACCCCATGAATGGTATTAAGGAATACAATCCGTCATCCATGCAACTATAACAAGTAATTAACGTGTAAAAGATGTCTAGGGAGTAGTGAAATCTAAGTAAACACATTTTCTCCACTTATTGCTCACAACCTTAGTATAATTTAGTTTATTTTCATTTTTAGTATTTTATTTTGATTGCATCTTTAGTATTGGGTTAGTTGACTAGCAACTAATTCCGCCCAAATCCTTCAACCCCGAGATTTTTACTTGCTTTCTAAAAAATATAAAAATACAAAAAGAATCATCCCTCACCTTTAGAACTAGTATTTAGGTTTTCTAATCCTAGCGACACTATTCCTAGCTGAACGATCAATCCCCCGGTACTTGTCAATATACTATACTACAACTATCAGGTACACTGCCTGGTGGGGGTTGTAAGCTTCTCAAGATCCCTTGAGAGGTAAAGCCTGGTGCGATTCCCACGTATCAAGTTTTTGGCGCCGTTGCCGGGGAATAGTTATTGTCTAGGTTAGAATCTCTTTTTATTAGGTCTACTTGCTAGATTCCTTTCTAGTAAGATTTTATTTTTATTTTTAGGTCTTCTTTAGTCTATCTTACTTCTTTGTGTTTTTGTTCGTAACTCTTCACCACCCGACATCATGGACAACGGGAACATCTTTGAACCCGTCATCCCACCACAACAAAACCCACCACTAGAATCTCTTAGGCCCCGAACTTTAGGAGAGTATTCCCGACCTAGCCACCAAGGCTACCGAAACACCATTGAGCTCACCGGAGCCAATGTGACCCCCTTGCGATCCGACACCATCCGGTTGGTGCAAAGCGGATGTGCATTCCATGGACTTCGTTCCGAAGATCCAAACCAACATCTTAAGGACTTCCTCAAAATCGTAGATTACATAGACCTAGATGTTGCAACTAGAGAGACAACTCGATTACGCCTATTCCAATTCTCTCTACGGGATCAAGCTAGTCAATGGCTTGAGCGTTTACCCGCGGGATTCATCACCACATGGGATGATCTCACCACTCGTTTCCTTGCTCAATTTTTCCTACCGGGGAGAACTACTAAGCTTAGAAATGACATCTTGATGTTCCAACAACGTCAAAATGAAACCTTTTACAAAGTATGGACTCGATATAAAGACCTGCTCCGAAAAGTCCCTCATCATGGCATCGAACCATGGCTCCAGATTCAAATCTTTTACGATAAAGTTGACTATCAAACAAGGAGATCCATTGATTACGCAGCCAAGGGCAGGCTAAATAGACTTAGCTTTAACGAGTGCTGGAAAGTTCTTGAGGGGTTGGCACAATACGAAGTAGAAGGATGGGAGGACCCGATGTTTCCAAGCAAGGGAAAACTTGACTACGCACACGCCACCCAAGAACAGTTATTAGGAAGCATCGAGAAGCAGGTAAAAGAATTAATGAGTATTGAGAAACCTGCTGCTGAACCCATGTGGAATCCTAATTTACGTAGGAATGCGGTTATCGACCACGATTTTCCTGAACGTTCACGACAAGAGGAATTCGAAAGGATAATGGTAACCTTCATGGATAATCAGGAAAAACAAATCCAACACCTAGAAGCACGCATGGAAAGCACTCACAAAGCTTTTATGAATTTAGCAGACCAATTCATATCAAGGGTCAAAGAAAAGATCAAAGAAAATTCCGTACCTAAAAAAATCAAAAAAGTCTTCGAGGTTTCAACCCCTTTGGCATTTGACCAAGAGGCTAGCGAGAAATTTTCCCCAAGTGCTTCACCATTAACTACCCCCCGTTCTCATGAGCATCCCCAAGAAGAGAAGAATTCACAATTCCATAACATTTTCGTTGGATGCTTGCGAACCACATTCCCAAACCTATCCAAGAGACGTTCTTTTGGTTTTAAACCCGGTGTAAAGAGGTTGCACCTCAAAAACACCACTGATTTGAAACCCTCTATGGAACAACATCTCTTTTTACACACAGGTAACCCGTGCGCAGGTTACAACTTAGCCAAAACGTCATCCAATCCCTTCTACAACCTCACCTCTTTCCGTGACAGTAATGAAACGTTCGACCCTGGTGGACCTCGTTAACGGAATAGCTAATCATGGTTTTACTAATGTTTAGCTATTCACACAAAGTGCAGGAACTAAACGTGGAATTACTTCATTTCTCACCTCACACGGGCATCTGACGGCGTCAGACATAACTCTTGACGCCGTCACCTCGATAGATCAGCAATATTAACCCAAAACCAATCACTTTCAACCCATACCCCACAAATCTCACCCAAAGTGCTGCTACTACTCCGAATCTTCACCCTTCAATTCGACGTCTTCCGCAACCAATCTTCACTTGGTAAGTGATTTTTCTTCATTCTTTTTCGATCAATTGTCCTTAGGATCAATCAATTTGGAAAACCCCTTTCGCCCGAAACCCCATTCTTGACCCATCATTGACAAATCGTAATGCCATCCATTTAGTGATTTGTAAACATGGGGTTACCCATTGATTATGTTATCCCACTCGAATCATGCATTAGTTTAGGGAAAGCCACTCATGCCACGGATTTTTTGACCCCCCACCTATGTTTTCTGATTAAAGGAGCGTTTGGGTAATGGGTTAAGAGTTTGAAAATTGATTTTTCCCTCGCATTTGCATGGTTCGGATTCTGCTAAGTCTGACGGCGTCAGGACTACTCCTAACGGCGTCAGATGTGTCTGACAGCAAGAAAATCATTAAAATTCTCGTTCTAATCGTTTCCGTTCACTCTACCTTTTTCCAGGAAAATGAGCAAGAGATCTCGTCAACATCGGGGCAGTTTCTCTAGGTCCCAAAGAGTTAATTATGGAGAATTGGTCCATAGTTGGAGCGAGTTTGACACTGTTGGTGCCACCACCAAGTATGCGGAACTTTGTAACCACCATATTGATGCTGGGGCTGTGGTTGATTGGGAGTTTCTTAGGTCCCAAGGGTTAGAGGCTGCGTTTTTGGAATGGATCCACACCGATGGGTTTGCGGGTCCTCAATGGGAGAGGTTGTTTAGGATTAGGGAGACGGTGTATAGTGAGTTGGTGAGGGAGTTCTTTGCGACCTTCCATTTTGATCAGGCTGAGGCTAGGACGGATATGGGGGGCACCACTATCTATTTTAGGCTAGGAGGGGAAGTGAGGTCGTGTTCGGTCACTGAGTTTGGTTGGAGGATTGGGTTGTACACTAGGGAGGAGGCGGCTGATGGAGGTTTTATGCAGAGGTTGTTGCATGGGGAGACTCAGAGGAGTGAGATGAGGTGTATCACTTTTTGGCCGACCATAGGGGACGGGGTTTACACCTCGACTACTGGGGCAGCATCCATCAGGGACCCCATAGTTAGATTGGTCCACAGGTGCATCACATATAGCCTATCAGGACGTCATGGCACCACTCACCGTGTCACTGCTTCAGATCTTTTCTACCTGTACACCATCTTTTCAGCGGATGTCTACTGCAACATCCCATTTTGGGTGGCTAGTTATTTGAAGACTAGTGTGGGTGAGAGGGATATCGACAAGGTGTATGGGGGGATGTTCGTGACCCGGTTGGCTCGTTCCTATTATCTTCTTACTCCTCCAATCATGGGGTACTTGAGCGACTGTGGGGCCTGTAGGGTAGTGAGGGCTAAATCCCTCAGGCAGATGAGCATTGTGAGCTAGAGAGGAATGTGACCTATAACTGGTATGAGGCAGGGGGCCTGATGATGAGGAGGATGTTGATGATGAGGTAGGGCCCCAGCAGTATCAGTTCCAGGGTTATGAGGAGGGGACAGCTGACTACTACCGACACATGGGTCGGGGAGACTGGCAGGCACACCAGGGTGCCTGGATGGGTCAGGTGGCGCATGGCGGACCACCACTGACCAGCGCTTTGACTGGATGTATGATCACACCATCCGCCAGATGCAGCACCTCTCCACCCGAGATCAGCTTGAGCCTCACCTGCAGATTGACCCATTCCCCGGCCGTGAGACTGACTACCCTCCCTACGGGTACACCGGACACCTCCCTCCTGGCTATGACTACCATTTCGGTCCTCCTCCCCAGTGATCTTTCTTGATATCTGTTATTTGTGAACAATTTATTGATGGTCATGTAATTCAAAACAATTGATGCTGTAATAGTTTAGGATTCGGCCTCTGTTGGCCTTGAACAATTTTATTTTCATGTTTATTTTTACTTGAAATAATTGAATGTGCTTGTGTTGACGTTCTTCATGTTTTGTGTGATTTTATTTTGTTTGTTTGTTATTTGCTTCCGTATGCATGCTTTATTTTTATTGTTGGTAGATCATGTTTCTAAACTAAATAGTGGAAATACTTTACTTTGTTGTTTTGGCCTAGTCTTAACTCCACATAAAGATATTTTTGCAAAAGATAAGTGTAAGGGGAAACCCCAAATATGTTTTTAAGAAACAAACCGATCATGATTCTCCACAATATTAAATGAACATGTGTATTCGTATTTGTTAGAGTCAAATGCTTGTATTGAGTCATAATGAAGTTTTGCAGGATTTTCCAGCAAGTAGGACCAAGTTTTTCCAGAAATTTTCCGGAAACTTAACATAATAATTTCTGCAGATCACTTCTGACGGCGTCAAGAGTTAACTCTTGACGGCGTCAAGTGTAAAAATCTGGAAATTTTACCGGTTTTGTTTTTCTAACGTAGTCTTATGGTTTTTGTGAATTATTAAGTTTTATAATCTCCAAGAAATCTGCAAACTTCATTCCACAAGCATTATATCTTATCTTGTTTTCTAGGATTTAGTAACTTATATAGGATGCCGCCGATTTTACGCGAGGTTGTTTTGTCTAATTTTTCAGGATTTACAGGTTATGTATGACAAGAAGATGATTTACATTCTGGAAGGGAAGCTTTGATTGTTCATTTTCTTGGAGGAAGATTTAACCTGGCTACCTAATTATCCATACCGAGCGAATCAGGGGAGTATTTGATTTTATTCTTTTTACTTTTTAACTTTTACATTCTTTACTTGAACATTGGGGACAATGTTCATCTTAAGTGTAAGGGGAGGGTAAAAAGATGATACCTTACATACGCACTTTCGCTTGAGTTTGTTTTGTTTGATAGTAGATGTGTAATAAAACTATGAGAAATACTTGTTAGTGCAATTTTAGCGCCAAATTTAAAATTTTTTACAACATTTAGGAGTGAAACTTTAGCCATAGCAAGCATCTCATGGATAGGAGATTGTATGAATAGCACATAACCGTATATTCAGAAAAATTTTCCACCCAAATATGTGAGGTTCGCCTTTAGATTTGATAGGAAAAGCATTTACTATTAGTGCTTATGAGTGTACCGGTAGCATTTAGATTCTAGAACTTGCGTTAGTGATGCATCCCGAGACCGCTAGTGAGACTACATTCGTGTAGTAGGATTTACTACATGATAAGAGGCATTAGGATCACCCTTGTGTTAAACCCGTATCATAATTACTTGACCATTTAAGTCATAGTACTTGGCTAGTTAAGTCAACTAATTTTTCCCACACCCTTAGCGTTGTACTCATTTTTAGTACACGAAACCCCTAGTACACCCCTCCGAGCCTATCTTTTCGTTTCTAACTTTAAGTATCTTACTTAAAGGAAGAATTTGTTACACCCCACTTAAATGTACACCCAAATCGCCTTAGCCTTCCGTGTATGCGCTCATCTTTAGTGCATTATTGTTATTTGTTAAACCCTAAGTTAACTATCTAATTGATTACATGGTTGCTAAGTCGAGTCATATCCTTGTACATATTGTTTTGGGACGATTGGGACTCATGGGTAAAGTACTTATTTTATGGAGTAATGGGGAAGAACATAATATTATTACCCCCGTATGTGCGTTAATCTTAAAAGTACTCCAAGTGTTTTGATTTTCTTAATTCGAGTAATTAGATTAGTTTATTGTAAAGTATGTAAAAATTCAAATGTAAGGGGAATGTTCATTCCCTATGATGTATTATTTTGGATGGTAGGGTAAAAGTGTATGCAAAAAAAAAAAAAAAAAAAAAAAAAAAAAAAAAAAAAAAAACGAAAAAAATAGAAAAATCAAGAAAAGAAAAAAAAAATAGAAAAAGGAAAAGAGAAAAAACATACGGACTACCATCCCGTTTCATTCTATGTTTATTTTATGTTTTTGTTATTTTTGATTTATTAGCTTAAGTCGAGTCTAGTCTTGGCTTAGCAACGCCACATTATACATGTAATTAACCAAGATTGTTAACTCGCCATCAGTAAAACTTCCTTAACCAACAAAACCGTGTATTTCATATCCCTACACCTAACGTTACAACCCTTTAAAAGACCTCTTTGATAGTTTATCCTAGGTGCTTACGCCATGTGGTGGAGGTTTGATCCTTTCCCAAGCCTATGGTAATCTATTTTGCTATGACAGGTAGTGAGAGATATCTTCCGTTTCCATATTGTAATTTATACTTTATTACACCTGAGAGATGTGAGTATCTAAACACTATTTGTGAGGTACTAGTGTATGACCTCCGTGCTTGTCTATTGGTCTTTAGTGGAACGATTATGTTAATACAAATATCGCCTAAAAACGTTATTTATATTTTACGATCTTTGCTAAGTTTTGTAATAACAAAGTATGAACTTTAGCTAAAAGTAAATTATCACTTTGAGTGTTTAAGTCTTGTTTAACTAATGTTTACATTTTCTTTTAAACTAAACATTGGTTTTATTTCTTAAATTAGAAATAGTCACATCACATTTATGGCAAGTTTTGTCATTATGTATTTATGGCAAGTTATGTGTTTGACTTGCTTTCATGTTGCTTGCAAGTATCATGTTTGACTTACTTTAAGTGATGTGACATTGTTTGGTTGCTAGAAGTTATGAGACAAGACCTTGTTTGGTTTGGGAAGTTATTGCAAAAACCTACAGCAGACCCGGCGGTACCCTGGGGGTACATGGGCGGAACCCATCTGAGGGTTCCGCCTGATCCGCCAAGCTTGCAGTATGGTGTGCTATAAATACCAAGCCATAACTTGATTTTTGGCTAGCCCTTTAGGACATATATTCACATACTCTCTCAACTAACTCAGTAACCTTTTGATTTGTGATTCTCTTATGTAGCAAGGGACTTCACAAGATCATTCAAGAAGTTACAAGCTTCAACTCTAAAGTTGCAAGTCTTGGTAGCTTGGTCATGTATAAGCTTTGGTAGTTTATACTTCATGTGTGTCATGTATGTAGAAGTTATAGGTTAGTATTTTAGGCCTCAAAATACAAAGAGTGTTGGGAGTTGTTGTACCCTAGTAAAAGAACTAACGGGAGTGGTTGTACCCTTGGAAAAGAACTCGACATCTAGCTTTGTGTCGGTAAAAGTGTAAGCGACGAATGAGAGTGGTTGTACCCTTGTAAAAGAACTCGACATCTAGCTTAGTGTCGGTAAAAGTGTAAGCGACGTTGTAAAGGTTTTCTCCGCCGGTGAAAGGAGCTTGTTGATTAGTGCTTATAACTCTCGAGTTGGAAACTCGGGGCGTGGATGTAGGGCAAGGAAAAAGAGTCCTTGTAGCCGAACCACGATAAACAATCGTGTTTTGGTTTGATCGTTTCTTTCTTTATCTTTGCTTATTACATGTTGTCTTTTAGTTAGAATTGCTAATCACATATAAAGCTTTCCAAAAGAATTAAAACAAGTAATGTTATGTTTATATCTTGAAACAAATGTAAAGCTTTTCAAAGAACTAAAACAAACAAAGTTAGGATCATCACAAGTAAAGCTTTTCAAAGTATGAAACAAGTAAAGTTAGAATTGTTATTCACATGAAAAGCTTTTCAAAGAATCAAACATATAAAGTTGTGTTTATATCTTTAAGCATATGTAAAGTTTTTAAAAGGATATTTAAGCTAAATAAGAATCAAAAAAGCGGCAAACTATTCAACCCCCCTTCTAGTTTTCCACAATTGGCATCAGGAGCTACGTTACTCAAGATCTTTAAAATAGAATGTATTTTAAAACTTGGATCGATCCATGGATTTTGAAAATCTCAAAGAAGGGCAACCTATTCAAAACCAACCGCTATTTGAAAAAGAAAACTTACTTGAATGGAAAAGTAATTTTGAAAACTATGTGAAATCAATTGATCAACATCTTTGGCATATTATTTCTTTTGGTAATTTCAAACCAAAGAAAACAAGTTTTTAAAAACCAAGATAACTATCTTAAACTTGATAAAAATACTAAAGCTAAAACAATGCTTTACAAAGCTTTAGTACCAAATATGAAAGAATGTATTTTTGTCAAAAGGCTAATGATGTTTGGAAAAATATGGTAAACTTTCATCAAGAAATATGTCAAGTCAAAGATGATCAATTTGATCTTACATATGAATTAGAAGTTTTAGAAAAACTAATTGATAGACACTTAGTAGAAGTTAATACATGTGCTACTAGTTTAAATGTTTTAAATGAAGGTACAAGTGAAGATGAGTACGTGTGTTTTGATGAACCTGCTTGCGTATCGTGGAATGTAATGGATGTTGACGAAGACAATGATCCGGTAGTTTATTGTCAACTTATTGATACAACAAGCAAGGTGTTAGTTAAGGTGATTACTCGTGTCAAGCTCGTAGTAGTCTTGCTTGCGATTCATGGAATAACTCGGATGAAGATGAAGTCAATCATCCGGTTTGTGATTCTATAAAACATCAGGCAAGGTACACTTTGAAATCAAACTCTTTTGCTTTGATTAATTTATCCTAGGGTTTTCTAAACTAGAAAATGAGTCTAAACATTTGTGCAACATGGACCTAAAAGCTATCTTCAAGAATGAGTCCTCAAAATCTCTTAAGAATATCTTTGAAAAGGAAATCTTATTAGAAGATAAAATGTCTAAAATTAAGAGTAATGTTGAAATTAATCTAGAATGTAAATTATGTCTAGATTACAAACATGAGATTAAAATGCAAAATGAGAAAGGAAAAATTATTAGTTAAATTTAATGAAAGCTCAAAATCTCTTGAAAGATTGTTGAGGAGTCAAAGGTTGTTTAAAGATAAAACCGGATTAAGATTTAACTCAAAAGCACCATTAACTAATAAAACAAAGCAAGTAAAATTTGTCTAACCTAGAAGAGAGATTTAGAGATAATTCTATCTCTAATAGAAACTCATGATAAAAGAATTAAGATTATCATACTCTTTGCTTTTATATGATTGTCTAACCTTCTTGGATACATGAGTTATTGAGTTTCAAAGCATGTCGTCAAACCAAGTTTTTACGCTTAATGCTTATCCGCTTGATAGCATCTCTATGCAATTTAAAAGGTACGCATTACTTAAACTTGACTTTGGTTATATCTTGTCTCTAGCATTATGTGCTCAAATATGTGTTATTTGTAATACTCTAGAGTGTCTACCTGCTATTTGTAAATAACTAAGATTAGATTCTATGCAACGAGGAATTTAGTCTTTAGTACTAGTAGGAGATATAAGGTGTTTTGGTTATTTAACCATCAAGAGATAAACACGAAAAACTCTTGAGTATGTCTCACTCAACTCTTGCTTACAAGTGAGCTAACTAAGAATTTCCTAAGTGTTAAAATGTCTAACACTTTGGTGATGCTTGCAAAACAAACCTTTGTTAAACAATTTTATCAAACACCATACTTTGAGTCTTTAATTGTGTCTTTCTTCAATCACTCCTTTATGATAATCTCACATAAAACACACAAGGTAAAATAAATCACATTAGCATATATTAGGATGTGTGAAAGAAAATAAGTTTTCAACATCTAGGATTTACACATCAAATGTGACACATAGTCTAATGATGTTGTACTTCTTGGACTTTTTAAAAATAAATAGAGTTCATAGTGTCTTAAGTAAGAAAACCTAAAGAGTCGAGGAGTCGTTAAATATGACATTTAACGAGTGATCTCCTCCTTCTATGATATCATCTTTGGTAGATGATAACTTAGTCGAAAGTCCAATGATGGCAAGACAAGCATGGAGTAAAAGTACAAAACAACATCTTTTCACCTTGAGTTAAACATTAAATCAAGTAAAATTGACATAAGTTATAAAACTTGATTTATAGGTCATTAGTTGTGTCTAAACAAATTCAACAAAAACAATTTTTGGAATTTAGAATAAAACAAATAGTGAAACGAAGTTGATATTTCAAAGTAATCAAGTGAGTATAGTGTCAATATTTGAAAGTCCTTTTGATAATAAAAGCAAGCCACAAAAGCAAGGGATTTTAACTTAAAGACATTCCTAGTTGCTCTCTTGTTCTCAATGGTTAAGTTATTGATGACCTATCAAGAATGAGATTAGTAAATCCGTAGGTAAAACTAAACGTAGAGAAATGTTTGGAAGACTACTTGTTCTCATAACATTTAGATTCAACATTATGTTTAGCTTTTGTCTATGTGCTCGTGTTAACGAAGATCCTTAAACAACTCGTTAGTTGAGCCTAGTTGGATACATCATAAGGTACTACACAACTAGGATTATGGTCTCCTAAAGAACGGGAATAGAAACCATAGTGTATGCCTAATGGAATTATGTCGGTAATAAGTTGATAAGAAAAGCACAAGTGGTACTTGCACTTTTATACTTACTTACCCAATGATTCTCCAAAACGCGTAAGATTCTCAAATTAGTATCGGATGGAGAAGCACATCAACAAGCTCCGCTTGAACAAGCAAACTCGCATCAACAACGGAATTCATCTTATCAACATTGTTATACCTTCAACAAAGGAAGCATCGACTTCAGCGACAATTCAATCCATTATGTTCTTAATTGAAATATTGTGATCCATCATCATCGTCTTGGTAAAAATGTTCATTGAGGAACATCTTAACTAAGTAAGTCTTATACGTTAACCATTCTATCAACGTTTTCACAAAACCTCTTGAATGAGAAGCATTCATCATCCCTAGGCTTAGTCAAGGACTCATAAGACCTAAAACCTTAGTTTTGAACATTAAGATAAAACCACAAAAATCAAGACAATTCCTTTTGAGTTTTCCCTGCAGATCCTATGGCACCCTCAGACCATACGGGCGGAACCCACTTTTTGGTTCCGCCTGGTCCGCCAAAGCCACATAATATTTTATTTTTAATTTCAAAACCAAACACCTCTTTACTCACAACTCCAACTTACCATCAACCCATAAGATTCACAAAATGAACAAAACCTCAAGCATCTTCCTCATAACCTTTCATCACTCAAACCTCAAACAACCAATGTGAAATGAGAAACCGAGTTATCCTTTGTCCTATCAATATCGAGTCATCCACCATTTCAATATCGAGTTATCCTTTGTCCTATCAATATCGAGTCATCCACCATTTCCATGCCCTCAAAGAAACCAAGAGTCAATATCAGCTTCACCAATAACTCCACCTAGTCATCTTCACAAGAAGATTCCACAATGTAACCAAACAAGTGTGTCATCCCCACTATAACCTAACCTATTAAGATTAAACCACCTTTCATGATACATAAACCTATGTTCACCTTTGTGTCGCTCTTTGAAACAAAGGGCAATTGTCATATCCATACTCTCATTAACATATTTGTCTATGTCGTCAAAAGTCAAGTGAATTTCATTATGAAATGCGTCTCTTCCACTTTCTAGCAAGTGAAGAACACAAAGAAGATATCCAAGCTTTAAGTGTTGTCAAACAATCACCACCTCATTTCACATATCCACTCTCGGTCGTCACCCATACTTTACCACCGTTCACCACATTGTTAAAACAAATGAAAAATGTCATTGAAACATCACTTGCATTACAAAACATTTTTAAGCATCAAAATGAGTCAAGTCAACCGCACCTCCACATTGTTTTCATATAGGCACACACTAGAACATACACATTACAATAGTCATTTACTTAAATGTGAAATTTTGATTTTCTAGGAATCATCATGCCTCCTCTAACTCACTACGACCACAAGAACACCATCAAGTACCTACCCAAACTCCACAAAACCAAAGGTCTCACTCAAACTCAAATCGTTGTCTTCAAAGCCTTAGAAAAACGATATGTCCCTAAGGGTAGAACCATTGATCCATCCTTCTTAGAAGGTACAAACCTCTACACGGAATTTGCCACAATCAACTTTGAGTGTCTCTTAGAAATCGACGAGCCTATTTGTTCTAGGTTTATTTTAGAATTCTATGCATTCATCACCCTCTCCAAGGATGAGTACGGTCGCATGTCTATTAACTTTAGGGCTAGTACTCTTGTGTCCAAAAATGAACTACGTGACCTCCTCTTCATTAGGACCACCAACACTAGGAGAACTAGAACTGGAAATGAGGTCATCTAGGACCCATATGGTATGGAATTCAATGAACTCAAGTCCCAATTAAAGGAATGGGAAGAACTCCTTAGAACCAATGAAATTAGCACCATAGGAAACCGGGATCACATCAATGTTTGTCTTAGCTACATGCTCTATAGCATTTCCACCGGTCAACCTTTTAACTTAGCCTATTACCTCGCCAAAAGAATGGCCGACATACCTTTGGTAGGAACAACCGCTCTTCCTTATGGAATACTTCTCACCCGCCTCTTTAGAACAATCTCTCATTCCTCACATCTTCGTTCCTCTAAGTGATAAACTAGTTTTCAAAGGTAAGGTCAAACGTACTCGCTCACCTACACCATCATCATCATCATCATCTGACATGAGAAAGGATGTTTAACTTCCTAACTCTAAGCTACCTCCTTTAGACTACCTTCTAGAACTCCCCGTCATTGAAATTGTATCCGAAGTGTTCAAGCAAACCAAATGAATTTTTAAGTGCTTTGGAAGGTACCTAAGCAAGCTCAATAAGAGGATAGACCGGTTATGAGACGATTAAGGAGTGTTTGGCTTAAGAATGCTTTAGAATCGTCTTTGTGTTAAAACTACGTGAATTATGTGTTTTTCACTTTCATGGTCTATTATGATTGATGGATTATGTTTTGTATGCTCTTTTATGATTAATGACAATATTGGTGGTATGTGTCAATTTCATGCTTATGGTAAAATTCACTAAGTTAAGTGAAAATCGTTAGCCCCTGGTCAAAGTCCTAAGAGATGAATGTCTATATGCCCAATCTGTCATATAGTAAATTTTCATTTCCAAGAGTTTTTGAAAATTTTGAAAATCGTTTCGCGGGTCAAAAACGCGGACTGTGAAGTTTTTCAGGCCTGGCGGATCCGGCGGATCCCAAATTTGGGTTCCGCCAGTACAATTTCTGGGAATTCCAGAATTGGCCCAACGGACCAGGCGGATCCCAAAACAGGGTTCCGCCTGTGTAGTCTCAGGGTGCCGCCAGTACCTGCAGAAAATTTGTGAACATTTTTCTTAAGATCATAACTTGTAAAGTGTCAAATCATTATCCCAAGTGAGAAACATCTTTCATTAACACCAACAACCATATTGGAACAAACCTCACTCACTAAAACAATTAGGAAGCCACTTCCCTCCAAAAATTCAAATTCAAACATAACTAACCCAAGGAACCCTTTTAAAGGATCCTTCAAACCATTGAAACATTTTCAACCAAATCACATCCCATGATCACAAAGCATTGAGTGCATACGTTGATCTTTGACTCCATCCTATTACATTGAATTAACATCAGATGATGTGACATGGTCATGGAAATCATTTGAAACCTCATTCTTTGAATGGTAGAACATCAAATCCAAACACCCATTTCAACACCTTTTCAACCTTATAAATTTGAAAGTTTTGCAACAATTCAAATCACACCATAACCATCAAAATCCTTCTCAAAAGCCACTAGGATTAGTGTCAAACCTTGTTGCTTCAACAAAACCGTCAAGTCAAGCTCATCATCTTCAAGTGATGCTTTGCTTAATATTTCTTCACCTATCCAAGATTTCCTTAACCTCACCACCTCAACACCATCCTCAACACATTTCAATACCAATGTGATCACTATTCAAGATTTGCTTAATCTTGCTACTTCAACACTTACACCAATGGAACTTTTCCATACACCACCAACATCACCACATCCACTATTGGAAACTTTTGAAAACCCATCACCTAAACCATCAAGCCCTCCATCATTGTCACCTTTTAACACCATTGCCCAAATGGAAACCCATCAACAACCAATATTTCAACCAAACGAGTCATTGGATGATGCACCTCATCCACCGTCATTGCTTGAGAGTTTGGCCTACCTTTATGGTAAATCCTCAATTTTTCCAAATGATCAAGGTCATACACACCTACAATCATTTGTGTTTCACCCCATTCACAAAAACCTTCATGGTAACCATTTACAAATAACCAAGCCTACACCATTTTGTTCAAACAACAACCACCACAACAACAATAACTACCACCACCTCAAGAACCTTCCCAACACTTTGAATCTCTATTTTCTTCGTATAAGAAAATAAAAGCATCTCAATGATCTTCCACCAAGACCAACAACAACCACCACCTTTCACAAATGAATAACCAAGGTCATTGCTTAATAAAAATGAGTCTTTCGACCACAACCAACCACCACAACAAGAGTATCATCACCCAAAACCATTGTTGTTTCACCCTATCCAATAAAATGAGGTTTATCCTAAACCACATTGTGGAACGTCTCAAGTTTAGAGTCTCCAAAATGAAACAAAACCGTTTCTTTTGGAAAATGTTGCTCATTAAAACCAACAAACCAAGTTTAGAGTACCAACACCACCTCAAGTTTAGAGTCTCCAAAATGAAACAAAACCGTTTCTTTTGGAAAATGTTTCCCATTTAAACCAACAAACCAAAACCCGTGTCACCCTCTCAACCTTCAAACTAAAGCCCGCTACAACCACAACCCACATTTTCTTCCTTAAACAACCTTAGCCTTGTTTTTGGAAAATGTTTCTCACAAAGGAAAATGATGATTTCCTTATAGCTTTTTATGGTCGTAGCTTATTTGTAGCTTTTTCTTTATTTCTAGAGTTAGGATAGTGTAACCAAAATTTCTTGTATTTGACTTTTTAAGAAGTCTAAATTTTACATGAAATGAAGTTCACTACACTACAAGGTTTTCTTTGTTTGTTGACCATTTTAGGTATGATATGTGAACTACACCTTTATATGGTACCATACATAAATCTTGTGTTTTAGAAACTAACCTCTCTTTTTGTAGGTTCATTATCCATGTTTTCCTTCCTTGAAACTCCATTTAGGGGAGTAATATTCAAGGGGGAGCATGAGCATTGCATTATTCCGCTTCACAACTCTAAGTTGTGTTTTTAAACATGAAATGCTTTCATGACTTATCTTGTGCAGAAACTAACCTTTCTTTTGTAGGTTCAAAATCCATGTCTCCTCTCTTGGCACTCCATTTAGGGGGAGTATCAACCAAGGGGGAGCATGCCTATAATTCCGCTTCGCTACTCTTCTTTTTGTTTCGACAAAAGGGGGAGAATTTATATGAAACTTGCTCTATTATTTTAAACTTCCGCGTAGCTAACTCTTTGCAAAAACAAGTCTCATTACTAACTTTATAAGACTTAACACTAAATCTTATGACTTACTTTTAAATAAAGTTTATGTTTTGTCATCAACAAAAAGGGGGAGATTGTTAATACAAATATCGCCTAAAAACGTTATTTATATTTTACGATCTTTGCTAAGTTTTGTTAATAACAAAGTATGAACTTTAGCTAAAAGTAAATTATCACTTTGAGTGTTTAAGTCTTGTTTAACTAATGTTTACATTTTCTTTTAAACTAAACATTGGTTTTATTTCTTAAATTAGAAATAGTCACATCACATTTATGGCAAGTTTTGTCATTATGTATTTATGGCAAGTTATGTGTTTGACTTGCTTTCATGTTGCTTGCAAGTATCATGTTTGACTTACTTTAAGTGATGTGACATTGTTTGGTTGCTAGAAGTTATGAGACAAGATATTGTTTGGTTTGGGAAGTTATTGCAAAAACCTACTGCAGACCCGGCGGTACCCTGGGGGTACACGGGCGGAACCCATCTGAGGGTTCCGCCTGATCCACCAAGCTTGCAGTATGGTGTGCTATAAATACCAAGCCATAACTTGATTTTTGGCTAACCCTTTAGGACATATATTCACATACTCTCTCAACTAACTCAGTAACCTTTTGATTTGTGATTCTCTTATGTAGCAAGGGACTTCACAAGATCATTCAAGAAGTTACAAGCTTCAACTCTAAAGTTGCAAGTCTTGGTAGCTTGGTCATGTATAAGCTTTGGTAGTTTATACTTCATGTGTGTCATGTATGTAGAAGTTATAGGTTAGTATTTTAGGCCTCAAAATACAAAGAGTGTTGGGAGTTGTTGTACCCTAGTAAAAGAACTAACGGGAGTGGTTATACCCTTGGAAAAGAACTCGACATCTAGCTTTGTGTCGGTAAAAGTGTAAGCGACGAATGGGAGTGGTTGTACCCTTGTAAAAGAACTCGACATCTAGCTTAGTGTCGGTAAAAGTGTAAGCGACGTTGTAAAGGTTTTCTCCGCCGGTGAAAGGAGTTTGTTGATTAGTGCTTATAACTCTCGAGTTGGAAACTCGGGGCGTGGATGTAGGGCAAGGAAAAAGAGTCCTTGTAGCCGAACCACGATAAACAATCGTGTTGTGGTTTGATCGTTTCTTTCTTTATCTTTGCTTATTACATGTTGTCTTTTAGTTAGAATTGCTAATCACATATAAAGCTTTCCAAAAGAATTAAAACAAGTAATGTTATGTTTATATCTTGAAATAAATGTAAAGCTTTTCAAAGAACTAAAACAAGCAAAGTTAGGATCATCACAAGTAAAGCTTTTCAAAGTATGAAACAAGTAAAGTTAGAATTGTTATTCACATGAAAAGCTTTTCAAAGAATCAAACATATAAAGTTGTGTTTATATCTTTAAGCATATGTAAAGTTTTTAAAAGGATATTTAAGCTAAATAAGAATCGAAAAAGCGGCAAACTATTCAACCCCCCTTCTAGTTTTCCACAGATTATTTGTTGTAATTACTTTTATATTAGTGTTAAATGACCCCTAACTTGTATTTTGACTAAAATAAAAGCGCATTTGCTTGAGGACAAGCAAATCTCAAGTGTAAGGGTATATGATGAGGCGAAAAATGAACCACTTTTAGGGGGTCATTTAAGCCCGGAATTGAATTTATTTGATCAAATATTGCCCTAAATCGTTCCTTTTGTGATTTTAGGTACTTTGGGAGTGAAATCTGGAAAAGGAAGCAATTCAGACGTTTTTGGAGCATAAAAGTGAAGAAAACGCCAAAGTCTTAATTTTCCTTGCTGGGAACAGTAGGTGACGGCGTCAAGAGCAACACCCTGACGGCGTCAAGAGTAATTTCCATGACGACCCAGTACAGATTTGACGGCGTCACGAAGTAGGGCGTCAAGAGTAAAATTCATGACGGCCTGGAAATGCATAACACATGACGGCGTCAAAAGTAGATCAAGGCAGTCCGAGAATTATTTTGGCGGCGAGGTGACGGCGTCACACGCTTTGTTTTGACGCCGTCAGACCCTATTTCCTATATATAGTTTTCTAATTTTCACATTAAAAAGAGAGAAGTTTTGGAGAAACCCTAAGTACGAACTTGGTGCGAATTTTACAGGTTTTTCAAGGGTTCTAAGCCCTTGATACCTTTCATGTGTAATTGAGATAAGTATTCTTTTAATTCAATCAATATGTCTATGTGTTGGTTGTCTATCTCTTGTTCTTGTCTTAATTCCATCATGCTAGGCTAGATCTATCTTGTGTTTGCTTGGATCTAATGAAACCTAGATGTTAATTATGTGTTGATTACTTGTTTATATTTGTATTGGATGGGTGAATTCGATGTTAGGCTTAAGAAAACTGGCAGACTTCCAATTGGTGACATGCTTGAACATTTTAGGAAACATGAACTGATGTGCACTAGGTTTTATTGGTTGTATTTAATGCATGAGCCACTGTTTATAATCCCTATGGTTGTGCTGGGCATGGTATAGGAGGAGATAAGAGCTCATAGGATTGGGGATTTAAGTGCGCCACCCCATGAATGGTATTAAGGAATACAATCCGTCATCCATGCAACTATAACAAGTAATTAACGTGTAAAAGATGTCTAGGGAGTAGTGAAATCTAAGTAAACACATTTTCTCCACTTATTGCTCACAACCTTAGTATAATTTAGTTTATTTTCATTTTTAGTATTTTATTTTGATTGCATCTTTAGTATTGGGTTAGTTGACTAGCAACTAATTCCGCCCAAATCCTTCAACCCCGAGATTTTTACTTGCTTTCTAAAAAATATAAAAATACAAAAAGAATCATCCCTCACCTTTAGAACTAGTATTTAGGTTTTCTAATCCTAGCGACACTATTCCTAGCTAAACGATCAATCCCCCGGTACTTGTCACTATACTATACTACAACGATCAGGTACACTGCCTGGTGGGGGTTGTAAGCTTTTCAAGATCCCTTGAGAGGTAAAGCCTGGTGCGATTCCCACGTATCACAAGCCAGATGGCGTTGTCGTTCAGGCACCCCCTCCCCCGACGCCAATTCCAGCGTGAGTACACACTGGCCACTGCCCCAATTTGCTTTTCTTCTATTTTTTTAAGTAGCCGTTGGTTGTGTATAACTGTTAGAAATTTGAATTTTTTTATCCCACCTTTATAAAACTACCCACATTTAACAATTTTTCACACAACAAACAAATTATCTTTACCTAAAAACATATTCTCTTTACCAAAAATGAATCCAAATGATGATATTTAAAACTTTTTCAATGCCGATGATGAAAGTGACATTTACTTTTTGGCACAAGCTTATCAATATCAACAAGTTCAAACTTTACAAATGCGTAATCCGATATACCGTGAACCTGATGTTATTGAAGCACGTTTGTTAGCCGACTATTTTGGTGATTATTTAAAGTATCAGGAGGCCTAGTTTAGACGTCGATATCGTATGAGCAGGAAATTATTTTTTAGAAATAATCAAAAGGTATTGAAACTTATAGTTACGATCCTCTTTCTGAGCATATTCAATTCTTTAAAGTCCGACCCAATGCTACGGGTTAAATGAGTTGTGGTGTTATTATGAAATGCACTTTCGTCATACGCCAATTGGTATATGACACAACACCTGATGCATTTGATAAATATTTACAAATAGGTGAACATTGTGCACGTAGTTGTCTAGATTTTTTTTTTAACTATATGCATTATTGAGTTGTTCATGCCTGAGACCGTCAAAATTTATATCCAGCACATAAGAGGGTTCTGGGTTTCTGGTAATGCTCGGAAGAATTGATTGTGTTCATTGAGAATGGATTAAATGTCCAAAACTATGGTACAAGCAATTTGGAAGAGGTGATAAAAATATCCAACTATAATGCTTGAAGCCGATCCCTCTTTCGATTTGCGTATTAGGTATGCATTTTTTAAGGTAGCGAATGCGAATAACGATCTTACCGTTTTAAATAATTCTCTATTATTTGATGACCTTATTGATGACATCGCCAGTGTGGCTCCGTTTCAAGTAACTGGATCTATATATGAAAAAGGGTATTACCTAGCTGATGGAATTTACTCACAGTGGGCCACTTTTGTCAAATTATTTATGGTGGCACAAGACGGGAAACATAGACGCTTTAAAAGGCAGCAAGAAGGTGCACGAAATGATAATGAACGAGCTTTTGGTGTCCTCCAAGGACGTTAGAGAATTCTACAACAACCGGCGCGTGCTTACACTATCAACAAGCTACGAAGAATCATGTACACGTGCATTATATTGCATAACATGATTTTGAAAGATCAAAAAGTTTGTGATACGTGAATTCAACGAATTGTATATTAGTTGCAACAAAATATGCAACGTACTTGGATCAAGAGATACGCCGTACAACGGAGGAAGCCAAAGAATTACGTGATAGACAAATACACGAAAGTCTTCAACGAGATCTTATAGAGCATCTTTGGCAACGATATAAAAAAAATAGTTTATTGCAATTTGATGTATTATATTTTGAAAGATCAAAAGTTTGTGAGAAGTGCATTCAACGAATTGTATGTTACTCCACAACAAAATATGCAACATACTTGGATCGAGAGATGGGCCGTACAATAGAGGAAAGCCAAAGAATTACATGATAGACAAACACACGAAAGTCTTCAACGAGATCTTATGGAGCATCTTGGGCAACGATATCAACAAGACAATTAGTTTATTGATAATTTGATGTATTATATATTCGTTCTGTTTTTATTTATTTTTTTGTATATTTTTTAATTTCATATGTTTTTCCTTTTTTTTTTTTTTTTTTTTTTATATTGTAATTTGTATTTTTGTTTGAATGAATGGAAATTTAATTTGTTTGAAAAAAGTGATAAAGAAAATAAAATAGTGTGTCCCAAAAAATGAAAATGGCTCAAGCCATGAGTGAAGGGGTATTTTGGTATGTGAATGTGAAAGGTGAAATGCTGAGGTGATGTTGAAGTGACAAAACGACTCAAACCATGACACCTTGTGCTCTTAAACTACCTCATGCGTAGGTTTAGCAAGGAAGACTGACCATACTAGGGCATGTTAAAAAGACCGATGATGAGATATTGAGATCAGTCCTTTGGAAGGCTCACTAGACCCGACGCTAAAATAAATGTCATTGAGTGACACATAAAAAAAGTGTCACCAAAAGCCAAAAAAGTATCACAAAAAAAAAAAATAATAAAATAAAAAAATAAAATAAAATAAAAATGTATGACCAAAAGCACAAAATAAGTGTCACTAAAAATTTTATGTGCTTCTCCATACTTAAAAAATGTCCGTAGAAGTCTAAGTACAAGTCTATTTATGGTGACATAAAAAATGTGAGTACTAGCTAGGGGTGGAAATTAGCCGAGCCGCTCGTGAAAAGCTCGGGATCTGATCGGTAAAAAGCTCAAACGAGTCGAGCCTAAGTTGCAGCTTGTTTATTAATTGAGCTCGAGCCCGAGCTTTACATAAAAAGCTCGTTTGGGCTCGCGAGCCTAAACGAAAATATGATATTTTAAGTATTAAACTTATATACGAGCCGAGCTCGAGCTTATTAACGAGCTCAATAAAGAAAGATATAGTACGAGCCGAGCTTTAACTTTTCATGGCCAGCCGAGCCCGAGCCTATATAACATTCCACGAGCCAAGCTCGAGCTTAAAATTTAAGGCTCGAAATGAGCCGAACTCGAGCTCGAGCCTTTTAAAACTTAAATGAGCCGAGCTTGAGCTCTGGCAGGCTCGGGCTCGGCTCGGCTCGTTCCACCCCTAGTGAGTACATAGTTTTTACTTTTTGTGACATAGTTTGTTTATAAAAATTGTCATTAAATCTCAAAATTTTAGGTTTTTACCCATAGTTTTAAAAGGTTGTCGTTAAAAGGTTAGATTTAATGACACTTTTTTGTGTCATTAGAACCTCTAACACTAAATATCTATTTTCTTGTAGTGCGATCGGTCGTCACTGCACCACTTGGGGCTAGACCGGGCTTTATTGGGTCTTGGACTCGGTTGTTAGTATATGTAAAGTAAATTCTATATATGAATGACTTATATATATATATATATATATATATATATATATATATATATATATATATATATATATATATATATTTTAAGAGAACGATAACTATTATCTCATACAATACACATTACAATCAATCTCACACGTTGTAAGCAGGACTTGAACCCACAACCAATTGGTTGAGGAGTTTCTCACAACATATGAGGTATCATTAAGACACAAGTCCTTGGTGTGGTGTCTTGTTTATTACTAGTGATGTCTTTTCGTAATGGTAAAGTCGACATATAAGAAAAACTTTTTCAAAAAGAAATAGATGTCGACAACATGAAATTGTAAATTGTACATACATTTATTCAACAGTAAGCAACTATACGACAATGGCAACAAACATTCTTATATCCATGTCATCATCGTAAAGTACTAAAGTTATATGGAAAAGTTTTAGTATATAAAGGCTCTTCAGTGTTGTCTATAGAGCATCACTTCACTCTCGCATCCAAATTGGCTTCTTAATATTTGAAAAAACTTGCATTAAAAAATGCCTGGAATTGCCTTTGGCAGTTTCGGTGATTCCTTCAGCGGCACCTCCATGCAAGCCTACATTGCTGAGTTTATCTCCACTTTGCTCTTTGTCTTTGCTGGTGTCGGCTCTGCTATGGCTTACGGTACTTCTTTAAGACTTCACGTACTAAACAGATTAATATTTTTTAACGAAAACCTCTCACATTGCCAAAGTAATTGTTAGTATAGTTTTAGGTTGAAAGCACTTAATTTATCAATAAACCTAGATATATAAATAAAGTTTCGATAGACCAAAGTCATGTTATTCAATTCATGTGCCTATTAATTATGTGCTGATATTCATAACGCATAATTACTTGATTTGATACAGGAAAATTAACAGCAGATGCGGCCTTAGACCCACCTGGTCTAGTAGCTGTCGCTGTTTGCCATGCATTTGCACTTTTTGTGGCTGTATCAATAGCCGCCAATATCTCAGGTGGCCACGTGAATCCAGCTGTCACCTTTGGGTTGGCTGTTGGAGGCCAGATCACCATCCTATCTGGACTCATCTACTGTATCGCTCAACTTGCTGGTTCCATTGCCGCGTGCTTTCTTCTAAAATTCGTCACTGGAGGCCTAGTAAGTACAGAATATAAAATAAATAGAAATGTTAAAATGTTTTCTAGTTGCTCTTTTCTGACCAAGTAAAATTCTAAGGGTGTTTCTATGTAAAAAAACAATGTTGCAGGCTATCCCCATTCACGCTGTTGCGGTAGGCGTGGGATCGATTCAAGGGGTGGTTATGGAAATCATCATCACATTTGCGTTGGTGTACACAGTGTACGCCACCGCATGTGACCCAAAGAAAGGTGCAGTGGGCACAATTGCCCCTATTGCAATTGGGTTCGTTGTGGGTGCCAATATCTTAGCTGCAGGCGCGTTCTCTGGTGGGTCAATGAACCCAGCCCGATCTTTTGGGCCTGCAGTGGCTAGCGGTGACTTCTCTGGACATTGGATCTACTGGGTCGGACCTCTTCTCGGTGGTGGCTTAGCTGGAGTTATTTACCCAAATGTGTTCATTACTAGTGATGATCATGTCCCCCTCACCGACGACGAATAAATTTCCAATGTTGTTTTATGTTATATGTGTTAAATAAATATCTAGTACTATTCTAGGTTTTAATAGTTGTAAGAATATGAAGAAATCATTTTCTTTGTAGGTTATCTCATTTTCATGAGAATTTATGTAAGCTGTTATGTTATCGGTTAATGCAGCAAATGCTTGTTTGGTTTGAACTCATAGAAAAAGGACCGGACCAGTGGCCACGGTTAGTCTAAGTGTGTAATCTAGTGTACGGTTGTTCTTTTTGGAGTTAAAGCAAATAAGAATATGATAATTGATGGGTGGATAGGACTATTTGTGTCAATCAATGCATGTGATTACAATGTCGATATGTTCGAATCTGTACTATGTACGTGACAATTAGTTGTCGAATCTGTCTCTGCATGAGATTGACTCAGTCACTTGGCAATTATTTCAATAAGGTACACAATGGTATGTGCTGTATAAAAAGATATAAAAAATGGTTATCGAATTTATATGTATGTTATAAATTTGAATCGGTCGCCTAATTATATGACATAGTCCGTTCTGGCCTGATCCAGTTGTGATCAATGAGTCCAAAACAGGCCCAGTTTTGAGATTTCCGGCCGGGCTTATTCATTGCTAGGTCTGCCTAGGGGTGAGCAGAAAAACCGAAATATCCGAATAAACCGAAAACCAAAACTGAACCGAACAAAAAATAACCGAATCGAACTAATAACCGAACCGAATTTGCCAAAACCGAACTTTTAATTCGGTTCTCGGTTTGAATATGGTTTTGGTATTCAGAACCGAAAACCGAATTCATATAAATTTATATATTTTTTTT
Organism: Artemisia argyi; assembly: GCA_030686995.1. Lineage (NCBI taxonomy): Eukaryota > Viridiplantae > Streptophyta > Magnoliopsida > Asterales > Asteraceae > Artemisia > Artemisia argyi. The sequence goes on along the minus strand of CM060691.1, from coordinate 10,581,599 downwards.
ATATATTTTTATATATATAAAAAGATCAATAAAACGTTTTATATATATATATATATATATATATATATATATAGGGGGGCTTTATTTTCAGAACCCTGTTAAGTGCGGAAACTGCGAGAACCTACTTATGTACTACTAATAAAGGATATTGTGCAACATATCAATGCTAAATGGTATTTTTGTAATTAAAAAAAACATCAATTCCTGGAAACATTAATGAAAAGGGTATAAAAGGTATTTTAATTTATACTACCTCAATAACTGCATGCTACAACACCGGGATTTCTTCAAATATTTTCTCAGTTATAATGATCACATATCATCAACTTGATTCTATTTATGAAACCGAACAAATCTTTTTTAATATAAAATCAATCACACACACTGATTACACATACAAACCAAATCCCCCAATTCTCACCATTAAAATTACGAACAATCATCACAACTACAATCAAAATACTACAAAACCCTTTGATTTTTTTGGGTCGATTCAAAAGAAAATCAATGGAAGGTACTCAAATCTGTCATCCTTTCTCGTATTTATTTTTAAATTTTTTGTTGTTTATGGTTTATTGTTCGATTGGAAAAATTGAAAACATGCATGTTCAATATTTGGTATGATTGTTGCCTTGTTAGATTAAACTAAGTTAACATTTGGGTATGAATTGATAAATCGATTGGATTTTTTTTTTTTTTTTTTTTTTTTTTTTCGGATTTTTTGAACCCAGGAAGGTTTTTTGCACATAAATGTTAGTTTATAAAAATGTGAAATTGGTGTAACATATTTTAGTTTTTGTTTCGAAATTTTTTTTTTTTTTTTTTTTTTTTTTTTTTTTTTTTTTTAATTTGTATAATTTTTCGTACAAGGAAGGTATTTGTGCACATAAATGTTAATTTAAAAAAATGTGAATTTGGTGTAACATTTTTTTGTTTTTGTGTCGTCTTTTTTTTTTTTTTTTTTTTTTTTTTAATGTAAATGACTGATTAAGAATTAGATGTTCAAAGATTTTGAAGGACATTGGTGTTTTGAAGTTGTAACATGTTTTTATGGTATCTTAACAATTTTTTTATATCATTTATGGATTATAGGTTCAAGGAAACTAGGAATGGGGAAAGGAAAAGAGAAAGTTGTGGTTGAAGAAGAGGCGATTGATGTGGAACTAGAAGACATTGATGATGATTTTGTTGAGTCAGAATGGAACAACTCAGGTATTTCGATAATGTTTGGGTGGTTATAGGTTTGGTTGTAAAACGGATTGGTGTTTGGATTGTGATAGAAATAGTTTTAGTTTTAAAGCAGGGTTGTTTGGATTAATTAGAGTGTACGTCTGGTAGATAGGGGTGTTTGGAAAGTGGTAGGAAAACTTGGTAACATGTGTGTTTGTCAGGTAGTAGTAACCAGGGGTGCTTGGAAAGTGGTATAAATACTTGGTAACATGTGTGTTTGTCTGGAAGTAGTAAAACATGGATGTTTGGATAGCGGTAGAAGTACTTGGTAACATGTGTGTTTTTTAAGGTAGTAGTAAAACAGGGGTGTTTGGAAAGCGGTAGAAGTAATTGGTAATAGGTTTGTTTGGTTAAATGTCGATGATGTTTGGTAAGGCTCAATTATGTTATTTTGTTATATGGTAACAGGTGTGTATTAAAGGTAGTAGTAAAACAGGGGTGTTTGGAAAGGGGTGTTATATGGTAATAGTTGTGTTTGGTAGCGAGTAAGATAACATGGGTGTTTTTAAAGAGTTGCAAATATGTGGTAACACGTATGTAATACTAAATGATAAATATAATAATCAGTAGGGTTAATGAACATGGATGTTAGGTTAGTGGTAAAAAAAATAGTAGTGTAACAGGGGTGTTTGTTGTGTTTAATAAAATGTTATTGTAGAACATTTATATGTTACGTAGTTAGTTGTTAGTTTTGTATGTTATTATTTTAAGTAACAAAGGTTTAATGTGTAAATGTTAGGTCTAAGAAGAAGCGGACGGAAGAAAGGAAAAGAAGAAATTGACACCAGTAAAGATGGAAAAGGAAATAGCGGTAACGAATGTGTTTATTTATTGTGTAAAAGTCGCCCATACTGATATGAAGTTTGTAGCAAGAAATTACTTAGTGTGGTATCTATATGACAGGTGATTATAATAGAAAAAAAGTCAATAAGGAAATGGTTGGAGTATCGAAAAGAAAGAAGGCTGATAAGGACGGTTAGTGTTCATTTTAATTTAATTATTTTCGATTTTGTTGTTTGAGTAACGTCATAGTTGTAATAAGTGATAGTTAACAGGGGTGTTTGTAGGTTATATATAGTGATAGTTTGCGGAAATGTATATTTGGATCCAGATAGGTTTAAAAATTAAAAATTTCTTATATGTCAATCAATGAAGTTATTAAGTGTATATAAATAATAAATATTAAATCGATTATTTTAATGTCAATTGAATTAATAAAATTGATTTACTATAGGTGATGAAAAGGATGCGGTTATAAAAATTAAAAGGAAGAAAGTAGAAAGTTCAAAAGCAGAAGGGAGTAAAGCATATGTGTTCCAGACGCGAACAAGCCCAAAAATGCTATTCAATGCTTTGCAGACTCTTAGGCCAGTTCAAAAAGCTTGCCTTGAACAAATGGGATTTGAAGGGCTTTTAGATATGAAGTTAGATGGAATTCCGTCTAAAATAGGATTTTATGTGGTGGACAAGTTTAATCCGGATAGCATGGAAATAAAACTTAGAAACTCAAGCATTCAGATTACAAAGCAACTGATTGGAGAGCTACTAGGGATACGGAATGAAGGGAGGGACATCATGGATGAGGAAATTGCAAATGATGGAGGTGTGATTGATAGGTGGTCGGAACAGTTTCAAGAAGGTAAAGACAAAACTACCGGGATACTTAAGGGTTTGATTCGAAAATCAAAGGTTGCAGACATGAACTTCAAGCTGAATTTCATTGTGCTGTTTACGTCTTTGATGGGTGGTGTGAAAGGGAAGGGAATATTGGATTTGAGTGTGCTGAAGCATATAGACACAGAAACTGATCTGTCCACAATCAACTGGTGCGATTATGTTTTGCGGTGTCTAAAAACTTGTAAAGAAGGATGGAATAGGGAGATGTCCAACAGCTATTTTTTGGGTCCGCTTTCGTTGCTAACTGTAAGAACGACTTATTTAGTGTTTAAAGTTTTATAATGTGGTATACTGTTATGATCATGATTGTTGTATATAATTTAAAAATATTTGAAACAGATGGCATATGTAGATGGAACAGTGTGTGATCGGTTCAATGTACCGCGCGTTAGGCCACCATTGAGATTTTGGACGTATGAATTGTTAAAAGAGAGGGAAACAGAAGAGATTGATGGTGGAGGTCTTGGCATGGGTGAACTGCAAGGACCTTATATTGAAGAAGATATTGATCCTATTCCGGAGGATGAAGAGGTAATATGGGATAATTGGTACATTTCAGTGTTATACCTTGTGTGTATATTTTTTTTCTTCTAAAAATATAATTATAATATAGTGAATTATTTAATGAAGGGAGTTATTTGGAGGCTGACGAAAATTGTGAAAGGTATACGGATGCAACGTGAATGTTTTGAAAAAACTTGGGAAGCAGGTGTAGGAATGTTTCCGGGAAACATGTTGATGCATGATTTGCGTCAACAATACCGTTCATCGTTGCTCATTACACAGGCTGATGAGGAGAATGGTTCGAAGAAAAATGAAGGAACAGAAGTGTCTAAGGATGATCCATTTGATTCGCCCGAATTCATGATGGGGGCGCAAACACAGTTGGAAGTCTTTAAATCAGCTGATGAGGCGTGTGAAGACTTCTATGTTGAGAAAAGGCTAAAAGAAATGGATCAACCAAGTTTCAGTATTGGGTTAACACAAGACCCGTTATTTGCAACGCAGGAAAAGGCGGAAGGAAGTGGGTCACGAAAGAATAAACAAAATGATGAGGTAATATGGGATAATTGGTACAGTATAGTATTATACGTTGTGTGTAAATTTTTTTCCTTAAAAAAATTAGACAAATTATTAACATGTATGTTTTTTGATAAATAGGAACAAGAAAACGAAGTTGATGAACAAGCTACCGAAGGAGGAAAATCAGGAATTGGACGTAATATGAATGTGGGAGAAGGTAGTGTCAAGGTGGTGAAGGCAGTCCCATTAAGTGTTGTTAAACCGGTTGAGGTTCGTGTAAAGCGTCTCATAACAAAGACGAATACAGTGGTTTCACCATATTTAAACCGAGTGCTTAAAATTGACTCTGCGATGACAAATGATGAAAAACAGTTAGATATATATCTGCTGAAGAAGAATCGCGGTGATTTAAGGTAATAAGAACTTATTTAATATAAAGTAGTTGTATAATTATGTTTTTACCTAATAGTATTTTTTTTTGGCAGTGAGGTTATGTTTGAGTCTCAAGTTGGTGTAACGATGACACTTCAACAGATTTATACCCTTGTTAATGGTGAAAACATTGATGATAATGTTATTAATGCGTGGTCTGTGTTTCTAAATTCATTAGAGCAGTATAAAGCCAAAAATTCGTATTCCAGATTTTTCTTGCCGACTTTTGTACTTGTAAGTTTATTATTTGATAATTATGTAAAGTTATTTCCAGAATGTAGAGGTTTTTGTCTAAAAACATAAATGAACAGGATAAAAAAATGTGGAAGAAGGACAAAACGACAGATGATAGTGTGAAGGCTTTTATGATGTATGCGGAGACGTGGGCAGGACGTCTAGGGAAGAATTCTTTAGCTGATGTTGACGTTGTAAGTTTTTAACAAATTTGTTTTATAGTTTTCGTATATTAAAATATAAAATAGGATTAAACATGTATGTTCTCATGAAATGTATATTGGGTTGTGTGTCATTTATACACAAGGATGTTAGTGGGTGTGTATAAGATAGGATGTATATACTAATTCTAATATGGCTGATCGGTGTGGATGGTTTATATATAAAATGCAGGTTTACATACCAGTTAGTAATGGGAATCACAAATTTGTCTTGTGCTTGCATCTGAAATACCCAGATGTGATTGTTTTTGATAACAGTCGGATGAGAAATAAAAATGGGTCGGCTAAATATGAGTTAACTCTTTTCCCGAATATGAGAGTCGCCGAAGTCCTGGTACGTAAATGACTTTAACAAGTATATTAGTAAGTATAAATTTAATTATGTGGGAATGCATATGAATTATGGTATATTGAATATAAAATTCAATGAATGCAGCGCACGCACTTTGCCGCGTACATGGTAGCAATGAAACATGTGAATGCAGAAGCAATTGATAAAGCTGAGCTTCGTAGGCCTGAGTTTTCATGGGAGACTGATAATAGACCAAATGACTGTGGTATATTTGCTATGCGACACATGGAAAGCTATATGGGTTCTCCACTTGCACATTGGAATTGTGGATTGGTAGAGGAGAGTAAGAAGCAGGCAACACAATTGGGCAAGTTAAGGAGAAAGTACGTGGCTCGACTACTTCTAGCGGAATGCAACTCGCACACAAATAGGATCAAGACAGAGATGGCAGAAATGCAAGAAAAGAATGTTGGCGTAAAAACAAGGAAAGGACCAGTTGCACCAAAATGAATGAACATGTTTAATTAACAGTAGTGTTTTTTGGATTTACGTTATTAAGAATTATCTTTTATGTTTAGATTATGGGTATGTTGCTAGCGTTTGGATTTTTTTTATGGATATTTTGCAAGGTTTCTGGAATTGGATTTTGTTGCTATTTATGGACAAGTATTGATGTCTTGTTTTTTAAACATGTATGCGCGTAGGACAATTATGTTATAAATTTAACATGTGGGTTGAAAACATACATGTTTTTAGACATGTATGCCTTGAAACATATATGTTTGGGTTGATATCATCAATGTTTTTAAACATGTATGCCTTGAAACATATATGTTTGGGTTGAAAACATACATGTTTTTAAACATGTATGCCTTGAAACATGTATGCCTTGAAACATGTATGTTTGGGTTGAAAACATACATGTTTTTAAACATGTATGACTTGAAACATATATGTTTTGCATAGGCGGCAAATTTTTTAGTTCTAAAATCATATGTGTCTATATTTAGCAATGAATGTTATATTTAACATGTGGGTTGAAAACATACATGTTTTTAAACATGTATGCCTTGAAACATATATGTTTTGCATAGACGTCGAATTCTTAAGTTATAAAATCGTGTATGTTTCTATAGTTAGCAATGAATGTTATATTTAACATGTGGGTTGAAAACATACATGTTTTTAAACATGTATGCCTTGAAACTTATATGTATTGCATAGGCGGCAAATTTTTAAGTTAAAAAATCATATATGTTTCTATAGTTAGCAATTTTTTGTTATTTAATACCAGATATGTTTTAAAAGAAGGTTATGTATGCCAAGGAAGATATACATGTATGTTTTACGTAGTTGTCTATTTGTTTATGGGAATAAGAACATGCATGTTTAAATAAGTATTACTTGAAACATACATGTTTAATTAAAAATATAGATGATTAAAAAAAATATTTGGTTTGAAAACATACATGTTCATGAAAAATAGTGAAAACTAAAAGTAGGAACAAACATGTTTTAATACATAATCTTTTGGTTAGTATGGTGTTAGAAATTTTGAGTGTTGAACAACAATATGCGTTATAAATAAATGTTGACATGAACAATTATTGTAAAATGTAATATTAAATAAAAACACGCGAATACTTAAATTGTGAGTACATGTTTTCGATTGACTAGCATTAAATAATCAAACGGATTTGACAATAAAAATTATAAACAGTACGTCCAACTATGAAAAAAAGTATTAAACCGCATAAAGATCATTGTTAATTAACGTAAATAAAGTTGCATTTATTTGGATTATGGTCAACATCTCACGCTTCGTCTGAATAATCATCTTCATCGTCTTCAGTAGCAACGTCAATGTTTTCATCTTCATAAATATCATCGTCTGAATCGGTTTCCTCATCTTCTTCAATGTTTTCTTCTTCAACAACTTTTTTCTTGCCCTTATTTTTTTTCCCCAATGTTTTCTTGAGCGGGGAATTATCACATCCTCGTTTATTGTGGCCTTGTTGTCCACAGTTACTACACGTACGTGGTTTGAAGGGGACTTTTCTATTAATTCTTGCCTTTGTTTTGTTTTTTCCTTTTTCTGACTCACTTACTATTCGGGAAGAACCTGTTCGATTGCCCTTTGTGTTACAGATTATTGGATTCTCAATGTCTATTACAACTGGTGCCTTAACTCCCAACAGATCCTCATATAATGCGTCCTTGTTTTGAGGCGCGGCTTGTGGTGGGATGTCAGCTTCAGTTTCTTTCTTCAAGTCTTGAATCTTTGTAAGTAACGCAGCCAACTTTTCCGGGTCATTCCTTATAAGTTCTATGCATTCTTCAAGTGTTGATGTAACCTTAGATGCTAGAATTTCAGTTTCTTCTATGCAAGGACCATACCTGTGCCGTTTTTCACGCAAATGAGCAGGAAGAACGTTTTTACACCAACGAGGATTGATGTAGTTATGTGGAATGTTCTCTCTTCCATGAATACCAAATACACAGAAAACGTGTCTACATAAATAACCATGGCGGTTATAATGACCACAAGAGCAACTTATTGAACCGGCCAACTGATCAAGAGCAACCTGTAAGGATATATATAAATGTATTGAAATAAATAATTATTACTAACATATGCACTAAAATGAAATACAACTACAGAACATACATGTTTTTTTATGTGTTAATAAAAATACCAGTTATAATCAAACACCCCTCATCAGTTATAATGAAAACATACATGTTTTTATAGTTAGCAATGAATGTTAATTAACAGCGGTATACAGTTAAGTAACATGTTTAGGAAGTACTAACATATGAAGTAAAATGAAAAGCAACTACATTGTTACATGTTTTTTTATGTGTGACAAACATACAAGGTAAATGAAAATAAACCTTCATAGTTAAACGGTTATTTCTGTGTGAAAAGTAAATTACATACGTAGATGCAAGTGCATGACAATAAAACTAATATAAAAAAAAGTGATAGGAATAAAAATGTACCGTAGCATGATAAACAGTATTGTTTGTATGATCCCGTTGCTGTATGACGCAGTATTCAATAGATCCCTCCGAACGGGAACTAATCTGTGCACAAGAATATAAACCTTTTGAAATCTCGAGTTGTACTTCCAAAAATATGGAATATGTGTACACTTCAGACGAATTACGCTCGATTGGCAGATTGGTTAACATGACAGGCGTCTTCTCAGTAGTAGAGTTGTCTAATACACGTTGCGTATACCGCTGTTTTTCCATGGCAGATTCAAAACACATCATAAAATGGACAAGCGAGTTACCAGGATGAGAATACACCTGGAAAAATGCATTAGAACTCTCTGACCGTGAAGTTGTCTTCATCAGACCACACATGGGCAAGTGGCTAAAATAGCCAGGAACCCACCTTTCTCTTATAGCATACATGTCCGTTAACCATTTGTTCTCACTAAGGTTATACTTTGAAATTAAAGCATGCCATCGCTGCTCGAACATATCAGGTCCAATATATACATTCCACACCAGTTTGTGAAACTCTTCGCGGAATTCGGAGTCAACATCTACATCACCCATCACCTGCAAATTATATTAATGAATTTTAGGGGTTTTTTCTTGATAAAAGTAAAAGAATTATTGTAATTAAAATGAAACAAATTTAAAAACGGTACCACAAGTATGTACAAAAGAAAATTACCTTTCCGGGAAGTTTCTGAGTAATGTGCCACATGCACAACCTATGATGGGAATCCGGAAAAATCTCTAGAACAGCCTTGCGTAATGCGGCATCCTGGTCGGTGAGAGCCAAAGGTGGTTGCTTACCATGAGTTTTTAGAAAGCATTCAAGCATCCAGCAGTAAGATTCATACTTTTCATTGGACAATAACGCCGCACCAAAAGTAACACATTTCTGGTGGTGGTCAATACCAGTAAATGGGACGAAAACCATGTTATATCTGTAAATGGTAAATAAAAATAAACGGTAAAAATATCAGAAGTTGGCATAATTTATCTTTTATAATTTGATCCTGATAAAGAAAATAAAACGTAGACTGGTAATGGAACGCACTTGTTTGTATCAAACGTAGCATCAAATGCAACAACGTCACCAAATGCAACATAATTGCATTTCATTGTTTCGTCCGCCCAAAACATACGGCACAACTTCTTTTCTACGGTGTGATGATAAAAGGAGAATTCAGGGACGTGTTGTTGCCTCTTTGTCATTTTATCGACTAACATTTGGGCATCTCTTTCACCAATGAACATGTTCATACCACGTCTAAAGTTGCTCCAATCAACAGGCATTCCACGAACTTTATCAAAACCTCCCAATAGTGCTACTCTTAACCTATGGGCTTTCTGTGGCCCAATATTAGACAAAGACGCACGATGAATAAACATGTAATCACCATATTGCAGCTTCCGCCGAGCACGAGATAAATCCATATTAGATGGATCTATAAGAGGATGATTATGATTCTCAACAAAATCAAGTAACTCATAGCAATTGGTCCCTCTAATCACTTTCAAACTAATTCTTGCTTTGCAATCAGTAAGTGTAGTCGAAGATCTACGTTTCCTTTTTTTTTTACCATCTATGTTATCATCTTCTTGGGCATGTTGATTGACATCATCATTAAGGGTATTTGTTTCAACAATCTTCCTTGGTTTACCACCTCTATTACAAATAACATGTTTGTGAGTTACTTCCCCTTTCCATTTTTTGGTTCCTGATTTACGTACACCAAACCTAGCCTTAGCAGCATAAACCTTGTACATGTTAACGGCTTCTTCAAACGTATTAAAGCGAGTACCCCTTTTAGGTTTTTCATCAACAGGAACATCAGGGACCCAATATGAGTGTCCATTTGGTGTCGGAATGAACTCAGGGTCAATATCATAGACATCAACAATGGCAGCTTCTACAAATAATAAAAACACTTGTATCATAATTATATAGATGGAAAAAAAAAGGACCTGAACATTAATGTGCATGTGAATATTCATAACAAAGACCTGAACATTAATGTGCATGTGAATATTCATAAGAACATATGGTTATCTGATGTAACATAACATAAAACAACATAATAATAACATAAATTCAATAATAAGTTTTGCAATTCAGTTAAAAATAATAAAGATAAAAAAAAGAAAAGAAAAAAGAAACCATTATTTTCGTCTTGATGATGATGCTCATTATCCATAATCAGGTCATGTTCAGTTAACAAAAGTGTTTGATCATTTTGTTCTTGCACAACGATGTCATCTTCAGCATTAGAATCATGAACAATATCAACAATATCAACCATACTTGTTGTTTTTTTTTTTAATACGAATGAAAAAAGAAAACTGAATTAGGGTTTGTAAAGTTGCGTGAAATACAGATGAAAAGATCTGGAAAATATTTGTGATAATTGTTAAACCGTATATTTGGCATGATTCTAGGAGATTTTTGAATTATAATTAAAAGAGTGTATCAATGTTAAATGACCATACTAACCCTACGAATTAATTACATTAATTTAAAAAGAAAACTGTTTACTAAATTGTGATTGGTCAAAGTGGGTTCTCGCAGTTCCCGCACTTAACAGGGTTCTGAAAATAAAGATACACTATATATATATATATATATATATATATATATATATATATATATATATATATATATATATATATATATATATATATATAGTGTAACTTTCAAATGAGAACCATTTTAACTGCAAGAACTGCGAAAACCACTTTTGTACTATCAATAAAGGAGAGTGTGCAACAATTTAATGCAAGATGGCATTTTTGTGATTAATTGAGACCTCATTTCCTGGAACATTAATGAGAAAGGGTAAAAAGGGCATTTTATTTTATACCATCTCATTAACTGCTTGCATAAAAAAAGGGATTTTATTCAAACTTTCCTCCATCAGTAACTCCAAAATAGTAGGTCAAAATTCATTCCCTTCTCTCTCTCTCACTCACGCCTCCATCCAAAAAAATGAAACAAAAAAACTGATCCGGTTTGTTCTTTTCGATCCAAAAAAAAATCAGTATGCTGTTTTTTTTCATCCTTCTTCCATCAGATTTGATAGGGTACTTAAATATAAGGATGTCCTAGAAACATATAGTTGTTTTGAAGAGCCATTGTGTGTTGCATTAACCAGCCGCCGCCACTTTCACATCCCTCCCTCTTTAAAACCGTCTTGTTCGTGGTACCACCAACCCAAAAATCGATGTAATGCTTTTTGATGGGCTGATTTGAATTGGTGATTAAATCTTCTATCCAAAACTACCTTGAAATGTTGTAAGTTTTTTTTATTTATGATCTGTTTTTGGATTAAATATATATAAAATGATTTTATTTATATTTTTTTAAATTTAGGTTCGATCTAAACAAATATGGTTTTCGATTTGATTATACTTTTGATCTGCAAAATATAATTTCGCTTTGGATCTGTAATGAAATTGTTTACAGAATTAATGAAACAAAAGGAGGGTTTCATCGTGGTATTGGTGGTGGTTTGATCGTGCTTGGACGTGGGTAACTTCTGGTTCGACAAAGGGGTGGTTGTTCGTGGGTTTATAGGCGGTTCGAGGTTGGTTTTTGGCTTGTGTTCGAGGTTGGTTTATAGGCGGTTCGAGGTTAGTTTCGAGTTTGGTTAAGGAGAAGCATGCATGATATCATAACTATATATTCTTAAAACATGTATGTTCAAAACATACATGTTCAAAACATATATGTTTTAATTAGTGGGATTTAACTAATGAAAACCATATATGTTTGAGAACATGATTTTTTAAACACGTATGTTGTCTTTATGATTAGTATAGGTTAAAAAACATGTATGTTTTGTGTTTATGATTACATATGTGTTTTGTGTTGGGATTAGTATAGGTTAAAAAAACATGTATGTTTTGTGTTTATAATTACATGTGTTTTGTGTTGGGATTAGTATAGGTTAAAAAAAACATATATGTTTTGTGTTTGGATTATATGTTTACGTATAAAATATATATGTTTTGTGTTTTCGATTATAAAACATATATGTTTTGTGTTTAACTATTTATGATTAAAAAACATGTTTATATCATTTGTTTAATATACACAAGATTGTGCATATGCGTTATGCTAGTTGTTGTGATTAATTTTCGTTTCTTATTTATTTGTGGTTTAATTATTTTCGTGCATACTTGTTTCAGATTGATTGATGAAGATGATGATATCATTCAAGACCGGGAAGTGGATAAACACGATTATACATGAAGATAATTTGCGACCTCTGGAGATATATGATTATTTCATTGTTTTTTGTACTTGTAATAAAGCGAAATGTAACATTTAAGTATATCAATCTTGTTTTTCTTTTCATAATGATTTATGTTCTTAATTTGTGTTTATAAAAGTATTGGTAGGTTGATAAAAAAAATGTTAACAAAAAAAAACATGTATGCACCTTGACTATTTGGGAAAAAACAATGATGCATTTTGACTAATTGAAAACATGTAGGCACCTTTACTATATTGACTAAAAAAACATGTATGCACATTTGTATAAAAAAAAAAAAAAAAAAAAAAAAAAAAAAAAAAAAAAAAAAAAAAATGTATGCACCATGGCTATTTGAAAAATGTTAGAACTAAAAAAAAAAAAAAAAAAAAAAAAAAAAAAAAAAAAAAAAAAAAAAAAACGAAAAATCCGAATTTTTAGATATATAAAAAACGGAAATTATAAAAGAAATAAAAAATAATATGAAAATGTCTTTTACTATTATACCCTTTTGAATTTAATAAAAATAACAAAATGCTATGAAGCATTAAGTGGTGTACATTATGTATTATTAGTTGTAAAAAGGTGATTTTCGCAGTTCTTGCAGTTAAAATGGTTCTCGTAAGAAAGGGACCCTATATATATATATATATATATATATATATATATATATATATATATATATATATATATATAACAAAAAAATTCTATCATAATATTAAAAAATACTTTTTATGTTTGAAATAACTTTTTTGGCAAAATATATTTGTATATTTTTCTTTTTCTTTTTTAAATAAAGTGTGTAATTTGGTTAAACCGAAAACCGTACCGAACCAAACCGAACTAGAATTCAACCAAACCGAACCAAAAACCGAATTTGAATTCGGTTTGGTTTGGTTCACGGTTTGACCCTAAAAAAACTTTTAACCGAATTAACCGAACCGAATTAACCGAATAACCGAAAACCGAACCGATCAACACCCCTAGGTCTGCCAAGACTGATCTTATTTAAGCTAGTTAAGCAAAACACTGTGCGAGCCATTGAGATAATAAATCAACTGATTCTATAGTATTCAAGAATGTGTCATTATTATAAATGTTATAACACTATAACCACTGGCATGCTCATCATTTACAACATTAGATATTAAGAAAACAAATTCAGGAACAAAACCTAAGATTCTGGAGGAGGTTCCTTTCCAAGTGTCCATTCGTGCCCTTTCCATTCTGGTAATTGCTGAATCACAACCTGCGTTTTCATCAACCAGTTTTCCATAAGATATATATTATGAATATATGATTAGCAATCTGTTAACAAAATACAAACCATGCCCGTGGAATCCGGTTTCCCCACTGTTGTCTGACAAGCTAGCCTCCAATTCTTTGGATTCTGCAGTTCACATTACAAAAACGAAGTTACTTATAGAAAGGTTTAGTCCGTTTCCATTTCGAAAGTTGGTATAAGTTTAATTAAGCTGAACTGTTTTTTGCATCAAGATTATGCAATAAGCATATTTTATGTAGTCATTGACTTATCTTGAACATATTGTCTGTTAGATGTGGTAATTTCAACCCATTTAGTTATGAAAAAGTAATTTGGGTCAAAAAAGCAGCATTAACTTAATAGGAAACAGGGCACATCGGAGTTTTTTAATTTATGAGAGATTATAAATGCAATATTTCGGTTTTGTAAAATTGTCTAAAAAGCTAACCATTCGCTAGAGAACTTTAGAAAAACAAAAGGATTAGTGCTTCATGTAGTACAGCTCGTCGTAACCCGTTTTGACCTCAGAAACATTACCAGTTAACCAACCAGCCCGACCCGTCCATTTTGCTACACATACCCGATTGAGTTTCTCCTTCTCTTTGTCTGTTCGTGGACTTAGCAACTCCTTTCCTTCAATAACCTGATAAAACAAGTCAATTAATTTAACAAAATTTGACTTACTAATAAGTTTATAAACATAGTTTGTTAAGTAGGTAATCAAATACCTCCACCATGCAAGTAGCACAAGTTCCTCCTCCAGCACAATTCAGAAGAGGTCTAGACTAAAATTTTCGAAAAAGAAAAAAAGTATTATGTTATCAGATACATTAGATAATTCACAAAAGAACATCAAAGTAGATAACATTACATATGGTCCATATAACTCGATATTTGAATCCAGCATTATGTCTCTAAGTTTCTGTCCACCAGTCGCATTTCTAAAATGTACATCAGGCGTTCCATCTGGTAGCAGCACAGGCTGCCATTTGACATGAATATATATAATTTCATTACCAAAATCTAGTAATCAACTTACAATGTGCATTAAAATGACATGGTTAATGTTCATGACTTACACTAACAAATGCGAAATTGACACAAGGTGGTTCTTGAGAAGGCACGGCTTCAGGTGGGCCATCACGAAGCGTGGTCATGGCTCGGATTCTTAATTTAGAGTAACTGTGACACTTTGTAGAGGGTCTTTGAATGTTGCTAATTGTGTTCTTGAAATTGTACATGCCATAAGTATTCATGGGTTGAATCGTGCCCATTTTCGAGCTCCGTTTAAGACTCTTTTTTTTGTTTATAAAATAGACATTTTCTAGCTAAGTTAGATGATTTTCAGTTGCATCAAAGGGTTATAGGTTTTTATGTGTGTGGATATGATATATCTTATCTGCTGCTAGTGATATGGGAATGCACCCTGTGGTATTTTGTTCCTTCTTAAGTCCATATCGTTTAGTTTACCATTTTACATTTTTACCCCTTTAGCTAAAATCATCAAACTTGTACATAGCCAGTGTAGTCAAAAGCGAGAAAAAGCGCGCTTTAAGCGAAGAAGCGAAGCGAAGCGCCCTATAGCGCTTTGATTCTAAAAAAGCGATGCGTTTTACTAAAGCGAGCAGAAGCGACCGAAAAGCGACCTAAAAGCGCTCGCTTTTTTGCATAACGGCTAGTTTTTAATTTTTTACCTAATGAAGTTTTACAGGCCCTTTAGCATAATATTAAATGAGCGACCGAAGGGGAGTTTGTGTTTGGTGAGGATGAAGCACTAACTTGGGGTACCGTAGCTAGTGCTAGTGGTGTAAATGAGCCGAGGCATTATACAAGAAGAAATGCACCGGCATCTACAAGTAGGACATCTACAAGTAGGGCACTCTTCGATGAATCCGACGAGGATCTTGTAGATGAAGATGATATAGTGGATCTCAGAAACGATGGGGAAATAAGAAATGAGAACTTAGATGATTATTCCGAATAAAAAATATTAGACTTTAAGCTTTAACTATTTGAATAAACTTCTCTTTTGTGGTCTTTTTAGATTGAAAATGAAGATTTTAAGATAATTATGTTTTTATTTAACCATTGTTTTCATACTAGACACTATTATATGCACAAAGGGTAAAAAGTTAATTGAAGCGCTCGCTTTTGTCGCTTCTCGCTTCTCGCTTTAGAAAAAGGCATGTCGCTTTGAGGTCGCTTTCGCTTTTAACTACCTTGTACATAGCATTTGGTACCTTACATTTTCACTTTCGAACAACTCATTAGCATAAATTATACACATTATGAATCATTAAACTATATAAATAAAAGTAACCAACCTTCTGGCGGCCCATCGACCAGTCTCACGTTCAACATGTGAGAGGTAAATCACGTAACATCATCATTAAAGGTACACAATGACATGACTTTTTCTTTATGTCACATGTCCTCTACCATTGGGCTACCATGACGGAAACGAGTCACAAAAACTATATACTAACCAATTAAAGAAGTAATTTTGATAACACCAATTTACAAAGTATAATGATCAACATAATACCTACATATCGGCTAGAAAATGAAAGTAGATGTCAATTAAAGTTTGTTTTAACATTCTTGTTCTCTCAAACTACATCATTTATCTGTATTGCAAATATATAAACACAAAGTGCAAATATAGTAAATTATACACACTACGAATCATTAAATTAAACTATATAAATAAAAGTAACCAACCTTCTGGCGGCCATGGACCAGTCTCACATTCAACATGTGAGAGGTAAATCACGTAGCATCATGATTGAAGGTACACGGTAAACATAAATTTTTCTTTACGTCAAATGTCCCCTACCATTAGGCTACCATGACAGAAACAAGTCATAAAAACTATATACTAACCAATTAAACAACTAATTTCATAACACCAATTTACAATGATCAACATAATACTTGCATATCCACGAAGAAAATGAAAGTAGATGTCAATTAGTTCACTTTTAAACTACTAAAAAGTAAATGTAAAAGGTAAATCACGTAACATCATGTTTAAAGGTAAACAATAATATGAGTTTTGCTTTATATCACATGTACCCTACCGTGCTACCATGATAGGACGAGTCATTAAAACTATATATTAACAAATTAAATAAGTAATTTGATAACACCAATTTATGAATATGTGAGAGGTAAATCATGTAACATCATGATTAAAAATACCCAATGATATGAGTTTTTCTTTACGTCACGAGTGTCCCCTACCATTGAGCAGAGATGAGTCATTAAACAAGTAATTTGATAACACCGATTTATAAAGTATAATGATGAACATAATACTTATTAGGGTCGAATAAAACAGACCAAAAATCGAATCGAATTGAAAATCGAGCCGAATCAGTCCGACCGACTATATTCGTTTCGATTTATTCGGCTCGATTTTCGGTTATATATTTATGATTTTCTGTTTCGGTTCGACTCGAGCCAAAACCAAAAAATAAATAAAATCCTAAACCGTATAAATTGAACCGAACGGGCCGACACAAACTTGAACTGAATCGAGTTACTTCGGTTTGATTTTCGGTTTATGTCTTCAACAAAATCGGTTTTCATTTCGGGTCGGTTTCGACCCGATGCTCTCGCATATAAGAAAATGAAAGTAATTGAGCATTGTTTACTTAACAAATAAAAAAAATCGCTAGAAGGAGGGCTTGAACCTCCGACCTTGTGGTTAACAGCCACACGCTCTAACCAACTGAGCTATTCCAGCAACTTATTTCCCAAAACCACTTCAAAATATATATCACCAACAAACACTCACTTCCACTACACCTCCTTCACCCAAAAAAAACTCTTAAACCCTCCTATTCCATATACATCTTCTTAGGGCACAAGAATCAACCACAATGCCCTTATTTACACACAATCTTCGCCTACTTTTCTTAAACCCTAACCCCTCATTATTTTTCAAATTCACTCCTAACAAATACCCATTATTCACTTGCCTCTCATCTCCACAAAACCCCAAAAAAACCTACAACCAAACACGCAGAATAAGCACCACAAGAATCAAGAAAATGGAGGAAAAAGATGAGACAAAAGCTGGGTTTAATAGGAAAAGAGCAGAGGGTAAAGATAAAAGTAGTAGGCCTAAAGATTTGAAGCTTAAAGCAAGAAAATTGAATCCTGTTAATACTATTTCTTATGTTCAGGTATTTTTTTTTAATTTTTTTTATATAAAGATTTGGTTTTTATGGTGATTTGTGATATGGGTTTTTGATTTTGAGATGTTATAAAAAATGGGTATTTGTTATTTTGTGTTTAGTTATTGTATTTAGGGGGTGTTTGGCTAAGCTTATTAAACATAAGCCCATTTGGGCTTATTTTTTATAAGCTCCGATTTTGTGGCTTATTTTGAGATTTGTCGGCTTATATAAGTTTATTATGATATGATAAACTTATAAAAGCCTAACAAGTTTCAAAATAAGCCGTAAAATTGGGGCTTATCGAAAATAAGCCGAAATTTATTTTCGATAAGCCCAAATTTTAGACTTTTCGGCTTATATAATTTTATTATATCATAATAAACTTATATAAGCCGACAAGTCTCAAAATAAGCCACAAAATTGGAGCTTATAAAAAATAAGCCCAAATGGATAAGCTTAGCCAAACAGGCCCTTATTGATTTTCTTGGTGATCAAGATTGTGTAAAGATTAGGTTTTTAGGGTGATTTGTGATCAGGGTTTTTGATTTTGGGTTGTTATTGTGTGCAGATTTTGGGAACTGGTATGGATACTCAAGATACGTCGTCTTCGGTTTTGTTGTTTTTTGATAAGCAGAGGTTTATATTCAATGCTGGTGAGGTAAGTGTTTTTGATGTGGTTTTTGGCGTTGTTTGTATATTTGAAAGTGATTATTGCGCCTTCGAGTAATAATAGATAATAGACTTGTTTGGATGATGTAGAACTGATTATTGCCTTTTACATGATTATCTAATGTCAGATGATTAGTTTAGGGTCAACATGTCTTTTTGGCCTAGGATATTCTGATTTCGATTGTTCCATAGCATACGATACCTGACACTGGTGTAATTAGTTCTATTTTAGTTCTATGCCTGATCATGTATTATCCGAGAATAATTTAGGTAGGCTTGTATGGTAAAAAGTTGTATATCTAAAATCAGTGGCTATTACTATCTTTATTTCTATAGAATTGAAGAATCAAAACAACTCATGATCCTCGATTTCTGGCTTTTTATTAACTTTTGTTGGTGATTTGTTTAGGGATTGCAACGATATTGTACAGAACATAGGATTAAGTTGTCTAAGGTACAATTTTCCTTACAAACATTTCAGATTAATGTGTATGTTTACTCTATATGCTAAAATGATTAACTGAGAAGGGCTTGATTCTTCTGTTCTTAGATTGATCACATATTTCTTTCGCGTGTTTGCTCTGAAACTGCTGGTGGACTACCAGGTTTGTGCATCATATAAATTCTAAAATTATTTGTGAGATTACTCTAGTTGGAATATCTTAATCATAGCAATAATCATTTTGTAGGTCTTTTATTAACATTGGCTGGCACTGGCGAAGAAGGGATATCTGTAAGTTCTACTACGACTATAGCATGGATTATTCTTTTAAATGTATAAGATTAACAATAAAAGTGTTTTATTTTTGCTAACATGGATTTTTGTTTGATATTTGAAGGTAAATGTATGGGGACCCTCAGATTTTAAGTATTTAGTTGATGCAATGAAATCATTCATACCAAATGCAGCCATGGTTCACTCACGATGCTTTGGCCCATCACCCAATTCTGATAACGTTTCGTTAGATAATCCTGGAAAACTTCATGATCAACTCAAACTTATTGACGATGAAGTTGTCAAAATATCAGCTATCTTATTGCAGCCAGCAAACCATGGGCTCAAAGAAGACAAGAATGCATTCAAGTCTAGTGATATTTCTGTTTTATATATCTGCGAGTTGCCTGAGATTAGGGGTAAATTTGACCTGGAAAAGGCCACAGCACTTGGATTAAAACGTGGGCCAAAATATCGTGACCTGCAGGAGGGTAAATCTGTGAAATCAGATACAATGGATATTATGGTATACTTGCTACCTTTAGTTATAATATACTACGTAATATTTCATATGTTCTTCTAACTTGATGTGTAGTAAAGGTGTCTATTTCGGTTTTTGACACATACTTTTTAATGGGTTGATTGGGGGTATTGAATTATCTCAAATGGGTCAAATAAAAACTTTGGCTAAAGGGAAGCGGGTTAAATAGGTTAAACGGGTTGAAAGTTGCTTTAATTGTGTTATTATTGATACAACCACTTTAACTGTTTTATCTAAAAATTTTCCAAAAATTATCAACAAATTACTAAGCTATCAAAGTTTCCAAAAATGGTCAAATTAGTGCTTGCAAGTCAACCCATAATGACCTGGCCCGTTTTGACCAGTGCTAAAAATTGACCGTTCTTACTGCAAACCTGGTTTGACTTCTTATCTCCAACATTTAGTTTTGTTTGTATTTTTCAGGTTCATCCTGATGATGTACTTGGTCCTTCGCTTCCTGGGCCTATTGTTCTCCTAGTAGATTGCCCTACCCTCTCTCATTTTCAAGAATTATTATGTGCAGAATCTCTCGACACTTACTATGCTGATATACCGAGTATGCCAGAGGAGAAACGCAAAACTGTTAATTGTGTAATTCACTTAAGCCCTTCATCAGTTGTGGATTCTAGTGACTATCAAAAGTGGATGTCAAGATTTGGTGGGACCCAACATATTATGGCAGGACATCAAATGTAAGCCTCTCTGCCTTATTCATATTTTCTTGAACAACCGAGAATAGAAATTTAACAAAAAATAGTCATTGATACTTTCACAGGAAGAATATTGAGATCCCAATTTTGCAATCAAGTGCGAGAGTTGCAGCCCGTCTTAACTACTTATGTCCTCAGTTCTTCCCAGCTCCTGGTTTTTGGTCTCTTCATAAACAGAACGGTCCAACCATACCCTTCACAAATGAGGTAGTGTTTTATGACATTATAGAAAGAAGGGTTTATTTTCGCATAAAATACAAACTTATTAATTTGTCCTGGTTTAGTCATTATTACTTCTTTTTTTTGGAAAGGCATCGTTCTTTTTTCTGCTTTGAAGTAATAAAAAGATGGTTTTGTGGGTCATATGTAGTCCATATTTTTGGCATTTTTACGTATAATATTTTACAGTGGTATTCTACTTACAAAAATCCAAAAAACAATTAGTTGTTATCGGATCATATCTATCTACTTATAAGCTTATTTATTATGACTGCAGGATACCGATTCAAGGCTTTGCGAGACTATTTCTGCTGAAAATCTCCTCAAGGTGCTGATATTGTAAATTAAATTATTTTATTTTCTGTTTTGCAACTACTGATCACTCTCTTAAACGATATATATATTTATTGAAATTTGTTGAAACAGTTTCGTCTGCGTCCTCATGCACAACTTGGACTAGACAGATCTGGTATTCCGACTAAATCGGGTCCTATTCAAATAATTGATGACCTACTTTTAGAAATTCCAGAGATATCAGATGCTGCTAGACAAGTTGCTCAGCTTTGGGAAGGGGATGAAGATGAAGGAGAAGGGGTGACATCTATGGAAGGTGAAAAGAACGTGACTGAAGAACCTTGGTTGAATCAAAATAGTCTTCCTGATTGTTTGGAGGATATTACAAGAGAAGATGTCGAAATTGTTCTTTTGGGGACTGGCTCATCTCAACCGTCCAAGTATCGTAATGTTAGTTCTATCTTCATCAATCTTTTCTCTAAAGGCAGTGTTTTGTTAGACTGTGGCGAAGGAACGCTTGGTCAGCTCAAAAGAAGGTAATAGTAATATGCCTATTCATGAATAGGTCAATTTGGGCTGTGTTTTACTTAAATGGGTCAAATTAAGAAATTAGCTAAAAGAGAAACCAATAAAATGGTGAACAAGTTAATAGTCGCCTAAGTTGTTTTTCATGGCCTATAACCTCCTAAATTGTTTTTTCATCAGTGATTGGGGCTATTATTGGTACAATATTATTAGTATTTTTCTTGGTCATAACTGAACTGTTACTTGTATATAATTTTTTTTATCAAACGGATAAAAAAGTTGGTCGCTGGTCAACTTAACCTGAAGCAGCTATTCTTTTTGGCCCATCACCCAACCCATATCTAATTTCTGGTTTACTAATTTTTCAATGAGCAGATATGGTATTGAAGGCGCAGATAATGCTGTTAGAGGTTTGAGATGTATCTGGATTTCACATATCCATGCAGATCACCACACGGGTTTAGCTAGAATACTTGCTCTTAGACGCGATCTATTAAAAGGGGTCCCACACGAACCCTTAATTGTCATCGGCCCAAGACAACTCAAAAGGTTCCTTGATGCATATGAAAGACTTGAAGACTTGGATATGCAGTTTCTTGATTGTAGGCATACAACCGAATCTTCTTTAGCTTCTTCCAAATCAAACAATTATGAACCTCCAAATGAAAACAACGTTGATTTTAATCTGTTTGCTAAAGGAAGTCAGATGCAAAGCCATTGGAAAAGAACAGGTATTCCTGTGGATAGTATAGTAGCGTACCCGATTCTTAAAAACTTAAAAGATGTGCTTGGAGACGCGGGTTTGGATGATGTCATCAGTTTTCCTGTTGTGCATTGCCCTCAAGCTTTTGGGGTCGCTTTGAAAGGTGCTGAAAGAGTTAGTAGCGATGGCAGAATAATACCCGGGTGGAAGATTGTTTATTCTGGTGACACTAGACCGTGTCCAGAACTAATTGAAGCTTCTCAAGGTGCAACAGTTCTCATACACGAGGTAAATTGAAGCAACTACTCAAGTGGGTCCTTAGTTATGTGTCTTTTTAACTATTTATCTCATTTTGCTACTTGAAGCCACAATGATCAAATATTAGTGTTCAGAAAAAAGATTCCGGTTATGTTGGTATCTAGGTCAAGTAGTTAGTTTAGAATAATGAGTTTCAGACCAGTTTTAACAAAACTATTGTCTGATTTTAAATTAAAGTGACCTATTGTAACTCTGTTTTAAACCTAATTCTTGGACCGGAGACTGAACACATTCGGTCCGGTCCTCAGTAAAGTTTTGGGCTAGTTCGTCTCCGGTTTTGGCCGGTCCGGTCCGGTTTTGGACTGTTGATCACCCCTAAAATTGACATAGTTACCCCCCTTTTTCACAGTTAGTCCCATCTTTTTATTAAAATGTTGTTTTTTCTTAGTAAAATTGACCCCTTTTTAACTACTTTGAGTCTTTTCGTGAGTGTTACTTCCTAAAACCTTAAATTTTTATAAACTTTTCTTTTGTAAAATTGAATTGACATGTTCACCTTTTTAAAACCTACCTTGAGTTTCTTACTCTCATTATGAGACTATTTTCCGCAACCTGTTATCTTACAGTTGAAGATAATATACTACTTTATCAATACCACATAAAACCTTACATCTGAACACCCCCTAATACGGGTTCATGAAAATTGTGATTTCAGGCAACTTTTGAAGATGCGTTAGTGGAAGAGGCAATAGCAAGAAACCACAGTACAACGGAAGAAGCCATTGGAGTGGGGAACTCTGCAGGAGCTTATCGTATCATCCTTACTCATTTCAGTCAAAGATACCCAAAAATTCCAGTTTTTGATGAAAGCCACATGCATAAAACATGCATTGCTTTTGACATGATGAGCGTTAACTTTGCCGATTTGCACGTGCTTCCAAGAGTACTTCCTTACCTTAAACTGCTGTTTAAGAATGAAATGATTGTCGATGAATCTGATGATGTTGAGGATGCCATTACTTTGGCTGCTTAAACTTTCTTTGTTAGCGCTATAATCAAGTTTACCGATTCTTTTTAAGGCTCTTTTTTTAGTTACATTGACAAAGATAAGTTTTGTATAGATAACAAATCAATTCAAACGTTATAGTTCATTAGTTTGCAAGACTTTGTTAGTGTAACATCTAAACTGTGAAAGTGTGAACATTCATTAACAATTCATTAAATCGGGTTAGATCTGAAATAACAACATATAAACCAACTTCACAATTCACTTGTATGCTGATCCGGGTCTCTTTAAAAATAGCTAGATATATTGAACTGTGAAACACACATGTTTTTTTAAACGAAAAGCACACATACTTGTCATCTGTCATAAATGGTCTCGGGATTAACCCGGTGATATCACGTAGCCAAAGGACTACTCGGTCTCCTTGTGTAACCTGAAAAGGTAAACCATATCAGGATGATAAGTTCTAACATTAAAGTTTCTTCATTCTTTAGATTTAAATTTAAATTCTAGGAACTTGAACAATCTGTCAAAACCCTTTGGTCTACTTGGCCATTAAGATGGACACATTTAACTAAATTCATAATCATTGACTCATTGTTATCACGCGGGAAATTAAACTCCATTGAATGCTTTAACAAATAATAATCACTATATATTAAACTTCATCTTCCTTCAAGTTACATTCATCCTCATGATATTCTCTTGACAGTTTTCCAGGTTAGAAAATTATTTCATATTCCCTTTAGTTTGTTTATTAAATTCTAGTGGCAGTGATGTACGTGTACTAATTTTTATATGGTTGTCTAAACAGGAGTTCAATCTTTCTTGTTTATCTCCACAAAGCAATATACTAAAATGGTATGTGGTAACTTATTTGTATCTTTTCATTTTTTCAGTCCCACTTGTATAAAACTTTTTTGATGTTTTGTTATTTGAATGCAGAAACCAGGCACAAAAGCTAAGTTATTCAGATCTTGGACCGTCGATGATAGGGTTGCTCGTAAACTTGAAGGCACTTGCTTTCATCGGTTTATAGGCTTCCCTTTGTATGAAACAAAACGTATGTTTCTTGAACAGATAGCAAGGTCCTATTCAAAGCAACAACACACATTTGTTGTTGGTAATACACCTCTTTATCTAGGACTAGAGGATGTGTACTATCTGTCTGGTTTGCCTGTTGATGGGCGCCCAATTGTAGGTGAAGTCGTTGCAAATCCGACTTCTTTATGTAGACGCTTATTAGATGGTAAAGATGATCCAGGTAGGAAACTGACTGGTGGAATATTGAGATGTACTTGGTTGAAAGAAACGTTCGAGTTAGTTCCACAAGGTATTGAAAATGAACAGCTTGATGTATATGTTCGAGCTTATGTTCTTTTCATTATTGGAACAATGTTGCTTTCTGATAATTCATATAGTGTTGCGATCCACTATCTGCAATTTATTGAGAATTTGCACCCTAATTCTTTAAATAGCTATGCATGGGGTGTTGCGGTCCTTGCAAGGCTACATCAAAGCCTACAACTGACAAAAAAAAATTTTAGGGGAGCAAGTTGGATTCTTGAGGTATTTTAATAATTCAATTGTATGTATAACAGCTCTTCTATACTTATTTTAACTGAAATCTGTGAATTTTTCTAAGCTCTTTTTTTTAGAAAGGGTTCCGTCCGTTGGAATAGCTTACTTAAAGGAACAACCAGAACTCACAAAAAAATTCCCCGCCTTTGTCGAATGGGGCAACCTGCTGTGCAAGGCATCTAAAAATAAGCGAATGACTATTGATTGGGGACATATTTTTGACAGTATACAAGCAGAGGTGCTTTTTGCAATCCTTTACTTTTATAAAAGTGTATATCTTTCTTTTGCTTAACTAGCTTAATTCTTATTTTTCAGGAAATTAAGTGGACTCCTTATGAAAGATTTTCTGGAATTGATAAACAAAGAATTTTTTATTCTCGTACAATTCTTTTCGATTTTCAGAAAATCATATACCATATGCCAGAAAAGGCCCCATTGCAGCTATCCATTACTAGCATGCAAGAACCTTCGAAGGCTATGATAAATCTAAAAGAAGCATATAGAAACGGATATATAGACAGGAAGATGCTACACCATTATAAAACATATATTAAAGAATGGTGTGAACATCGGTATCACGCAGAAACTTGCATCATTGACACTGATGAAGGTGATATATACTTGTTTCTTAATGACGACGAGACAAAAATGGAGCTACCTACCTAAACTTTATTGAAGTATAATTTTATAATTCATGATTTGCAGGTTTTGTTCTTCCCAACCCCCCTTCAGAACCGTCTTCTACTTTTGATGATTCTGAAGGACGTGGTATGACCCCTTTTTACTTGCATATCTTTCGTCGTTCATCATTTATAATAACTTATGCGTTGCAATTCCTCTTTTTCTTTTGTATTTATCTATCTCAGTGACAGAGTTCCTGCGTCTACCTACTTGGGAAGGTAGTGCAATGGGTAGTAACTGTGAGGATGAGGTTGAAAGGAATCACGAGGATGATGATGGAGGCGATCCGAATGGCAGTGGTAGTGACTTTGATGGCGAGAATAGCAAAGAGAATGATAATGCTGCAGATAAAAACGATGATGATGGTGAGGGCAATAAGGGTGGTGATGGTGAAAGGGACGACGATGGCCATAGTACTAGTACCGAAGTTGGTGACGATTATATTCCACTCGATGTTACACAAGCCTCCTTCTCTCATCATGAAAGTGAGACCCATGCTTGTTTGTCAAAGCATGCCTCCGGTAAGAATTACACTTGCACGTTTTTTAATTAAGCTATGCTCATTTTTATCTCTCTAACCCATGTATGTGTCTTTCGTAGAACCGACAACAGGTGTCACAACCTCCGGATTCCATGAACTAGAATCCTCTCACCCGACAAGTACGTTTGGTCCTTTTCTTTTTTACATATTGTATCTAACCAGTTGATTGGACTTAACCTATTGCTTCTTCTTTCAGGTACTCCTCCAGTTGATCAGGATGCAATTCTTCCGGTGTACCTCGAGGCCAGTGCATCTAGCCATATGGACACTCTTCAAAGGTTTGACAAACTGATTGCCGATCTTGAGGAACTGGCCGTCCACACGAATCATCTAAATGAATGGGAAAAGGAGGAGTACCAAAAGAGCTCCTCAATTACATCTAAAAAGTTGGAGAGGATGACAGTCAAGAAAGAGGAAGCCGTTGAAAAGTGCCATGGCCTTGAAGCAGACCTTGCCTCCACCCAAGCTCGCAATAAAATGCTTGAGCAACAACTTCAAGATGTGACTGAAAGTAATAAACAGCAGGAACTGCAGCTTAAAAATCAGGGCAAAGTCTTGGAAGAAAAAGATAGAGAGATTGCCAGACTGAAAGAGGAGCTTAAGGAATGCATCATTCAGGCTGGTGATCAAGAGAAACAGAAACAAAACGTCATTCGGGATCTGGTTCCTTCGGTAGTAAACCGTCTACTCCGGAGTGCCGAGTACAAAGCTTCAATTGGCAACGCTTTCAATTTGTCCTATGGGGCCGGGTATGTTGAAGGTGTGAAGGTTGACCGGTCAGATGCTGATGTGAAGAAAGTTTTGGCCAGGACGAAAGACTTAGACCTAGATTCTAAGGAAAAGTTTCTCAAAGCTTACCATGAGCTCTTTACTCTTCATTATCCCTTCGTGGATAAAGTTTCTTCAGCTTTCCGACTTCCACTGGATGACGTTCTTGCCATTCAACCAGACCGACCAGATGAAGGTTCTTCCAGTGCTCCATGATTGATTCTTGTTCTTTCTTTCCCCTTTTTATACTTAGCATTTTAGCAATTATGTTTCCAGAGCATGCAGGTGCTGTACTTCTACTTTTACTTTTTGGGTTTTGTTGGTCCTTCAGACCAAAGACATTGCCCTTTATTGTAACAATTCGGGTGTATATGATTGTGGATGCTTTATTTGCAATATTTGAACTTTAATCTTAAACGTATTTCAATTGCCTTGTTCTTGCATTTCACTGTTGTGGTAGCATTGGCTGTACAAGTCTGTATGTTGAGACCATTATTCACTTTTGTTGTACAAATTTGGGAAATTTAGAAGAAGGTTGTGGTCTAGTAAGGACTGATTAGTATGAGGCCTGCCTCTGCCCCTTCTGAACTTGATGCACCATCTGTGAACAACATTCAGCTTGTTCGCTTCCACCGGAGCAATATATGAAAATGGTGTGCGTAACTTATTATAGATTATATAAATATTATCAGTTTTCACATGTATGAAACTTCTTTCTGATATCTTGATATCAAAATCCAGTGACCAGGGTCAAAAATGAAGTTAGTCAGATCTTGGACCATGGATTATAGGGTTTCTCGTAAATCTAAGTTTATGGAACAGATAGCAAGGTCCTATTTAAAGCAAGAACACGCATTTGTCGTTGGTAATACACATCTTTATTTAGCGAGGTCCTGTGCAAGAGCCTTCGTTATTGGAGCAGTGTTGCTTTCTGATGTTTTTGAGCAATCAACTTTTTGAACTTTAGTTTATGGATATTTTTGCCTTTTGGTTAAGTACATCAAGTTTACATATTTATGGTCAGACTAAATCAGGTTTTATTAGGCAATCTCGACCAAATTATATATAAATAAAACTGATCAGTGATCACATGGTTTGTACACTTTTTTATTTGGGCATTGGCCAAATATTTATTCATCACTTTCAGCTTCTTTTTTATTGGCAATAATGACAGCTTCAAGATACAGGCACAATAGATCAAGAAAACTTTGGCATGCATTTATTTACATCCAGTTATGCATCGTCACCATCTACTTATATACACTTTTTAAATAAAGATCGAACGTAAATTTGGCCAAAAAGACAGCATCTTGTTTTTTATTCGTGTCTTATTATCAAACTACCATCTTTCTTTCTTCTTTAATTCCTTTGTATTTATGAAATTGCCACTTGAAAACTTGTTTCTTCACTTTCTTTAGTACTTTCTCTAACTTGACTCGTATCTTCAACAACCCGTGATTCAACTTCCATCTTTTTTGTTCTCTTTAGTTGTCTTACCAAATTGAGCCGTTCAGATGAATACGGAGAAGGAATCTATATACAGGACAAAATAGAACATGAGTATCTTCAAGGAAACAAAAAAAATAACAAAACATAAGATGAACCGCAGGATGCTGATTAGATGTACCATAGACGGCACGTATTTGTTAATTGCAGCCAATATTGCTGCATGCCCAACAGCCGACACCTGCTCAAGCACAAAGATTTTTACAAAAGCAAATAAGTCTTATTGGTTGATAAAAAATATTAATGTGGCAATTTCGACCCATTTAAACGGGTCAGTTATGGTGGTGGTGGTGGTGGTTTTTTTTTTTTTTTTTTTTTTTTTTTTTTTTTTTTTTTTAACGTAATTTTTTGGATTTAAACGTAATATCTTTACTGAAATATAACTTATGTGTAGTTATACTTGATGAAAAGTGTTACAGGTTAACCCTACCCGACCATTTTTTACCCGTTCCAAAATTCCCATTTTCGGCCCGAACCCCACCCATTTTGCCACCTGTAATATACAGTTTGGAAGTAGATGCCTACAGGTATTAGCATTAATATTGTAACGGGAACAAGAGTGACAATATCATTGAGTGTTCTCTTTATCTTCCTTCTTTCTCTACTTGTAATCTTTTTGCCACGCAATTGCTTCACAAGGAGCCTGATAAGTTCTGATACATCTATGAAAAGTAGATGAGTGCCCATTAAAAAAACCTGTATTTCATGTGATATGTTAGGAACTTGGTATTAGAGTAACTAAACCCAGCTATCTAATTAGATAATCGTATATCTATCCAATCACACCCTTAGCATCTTACGTACGTTTCTAGCAGAAATCAACTTTTCTGTGGAATTCCTCCACAAGCGTTCATGTAAACGTTTTGTTTTAGTTCCGTGTTCCTTCTCAGTGAGCTTTACATTGTTGATTCCTGCTAAACTTGTGTCCTGCCAATTGCCAAATATTATAATCACATAAAGTTTTATAAAACCAAGACGAAATGAAGAAAACATTACTACCTTATAGATCCCCCTTTTGGTTAGCTCAATTGGCTTTAACTGAGCTTCCAATAATATAGATTCTGTAAACTTCATTAACTCGCTGCAGATGATAAAATAAAGGTGCATATTTTTATTCAGTTCTGTAGAATTTTGTTATAAAAGTGTTGTTTTCTATAACAACTTACTCCGATTTATCATAAGCAGCCCAGTATTCCTCCAGGCAACTAGATAACAGGTTCTGACTACAAACAAAAAATGTAAAATAATTACGCAAAAGATTAACACTCATAAATTTTCTCTGTGATTTATTATACCACCTTTTAAGCAGAAATGAAAGAACATCAGAATCTAATGGTTGTTTAGAAGAACTGCTATAATGTGCAAATCCGGAGAAAACATCATAGCAAACAGTAAGAACTGTATAAAGGATTATCTCCTTTTCCGCTTGTTTAACACGTTGTCTGGACCTTCTCCCATCATATCGAAACTTGCTTTTAAGTCGAGCGTAAAAATCAAGCCATCCAATTTCATCTGTAACTACCTACATATACAATTTGAGATTTAGTATCATTCAATATTTGTATTTATAAGATAAGTTAAACATTACACATACCTCAGTGAAGAGTTGATACCTTGGTAAGGAGTTAAACTCGGGATAGATATACAGGCTGCCACACTCTAAGTAACTGAAAATGTAATAAATTTTTCTTATTTGTACAGTAAGAGTCAACTATATGTAACTAACCTTCGTCAAATGTCATTTTTAGGTAACCAAACTTTTTTCTCGATCGAAGTTTCAGTAAACTTATATGAGGGAAAAAGTAAAATCGATTGAGCAATTTTGAATTTTACCCTAGGAAATTCTTTATCTGCTCATCCATATCCTTTATCTTCATTCCCGATAAGTATAATCTTGTCTCTCTTCCCAAATATGCAAAAAGCCCAAGAGTGGATAATGTCGTCTCTTCAACCTATATATTAGTAAACAAAACCATTTTAATTATCTGATTTTGGAACTTTTTAAAAAATGGCTTTCGGACCTTGTCAAAGGAGGTTTTATTAGGTGTTATGACACTTTCTCTATGAAATGCTACAGAAAGCTTTTCTTGAACGAGGCCAATCCAAAATTCCACATCTTCTATACTTTTACTTGGTATGACCTTTTTACCACAATGTGATAAGAAATCATCTTCAAAACCTGCCTCAATTGATAACTGATGGAACTTATCAACTGATACAAGATCGCATGCTAAGTCCCTAAGTTGAACCAACGCATCCTTAATTGCTGCAGCAACTTCAGGACAAGAAAAACGGCCAGAACCCAACTTTGTCACCGCAGAACAACAACTTATAGCAATAATAATTCCTGCAATACCACTGCATAACTTTATGTTAAAATACATATGTGTATATTTTGTGGTTAAAAACCAAGCAAATCTAATAATCCGTTATGATTTTATTTGTGTACCTTCCAGCATATTCAACGGACCATTTTGTAAAAAGTGGAATGAATAATCCTGCGATACGTGGAAGTTCAACCATTCTAAACCACTGCACCAATTCCGAGTTCTTGGCATTCAACTGGTTTTCAACTAATTCACCAAGATATAATGCCTTTGGGGACAAACTGAAGAAGGAGGAACATAGTTTTAGCCCAAATGGCCCATTCTCATCTTTATTAAAAACTAAATGTGGCCAAATATAGAAATAGACAGACTGGTAACTAGTCACAACGTGTTCGGGTTAAAATGGGTAAATATGGTATGGGTTACCCATACCATATTTACCCATTTTAACCCGAACAGTTGAGTTGACCAGGAACACCTTTTTTCACATTTTGTGACACGTATATGTTCGAAAGCTAGATTATGTCAATAATAATCTAACGATGAAATCACTAAGAAGGCTTTATGCAATAAGAAACACACTTTCTGCGTCTTTTTTGACCCGTTCCACCATTTGATCAATTTCCTCTTTGCCTATTTTTTGTTTATCAGTTTAACTTGTTTAACCAGTTAGAGTTAAAACATAGCTTAGACTGATAAATATGGTGAATAGATCTTATATAATACTTACATTTTATATACAGGAGTGTTGCAACGTTTGTGACATAGAAATAACTCCACCTCAATCGCAGCTTTCAGTAAAGCATAGACTGCAACCTGTGAAACAATGATTATTGACTTCAATTTATTCGTATAGAACTATAGATGATAAGCAATGAATATTTTAAGAATATATAGCTAACCTGATACGCAGTGCGTTTATGCCATGCATTAACATCTACTCCATTCCATGCATTAGAAAGCTCGGGAACACTTCTAAAAAGTTCTAAGTTCTGAATAGCAAGAGAGAAGCTTCTGGCAGATTCATGCAATACGTATACAAGACAATTAACACGGTTATATTCCATTTCGTTTGTGTGTGTCATACCCAATGCAGGTTCATCTTCAGCAATGAACTGGTCATTAACAGAAGAGCCAATTGACGACACATATTTTGATGAAGACCTACTTAATGAAAAGCTATGAGATGATGATGAAAAGTAATGTTTGCGCTGAAGATTATTTTTCGAAGAGGTATGTTTTTGTTGCTGTTTTGTACTAAACTTTGGCAAATGAGACGTGTAAGCTGCACAGTGATATAAAGATCGAAATGATACTTGAGAGGCCATGAAAATGGAGAAAGAAAGAGAAGAAAATGTGGGAGAAAAAGAGTGATATATACTATGAGAAGCGAGTTCATCAAGGTAACACAAACAATTTAATATAGATATAAACTTTATCTAGCCAAAGTCATTTATGGCCTTGAGTTCGACTCGCAGAAGTACATAAGGCTCAGAAAACCTCAGTAAGAATTCACATCAAGAAGCTTGAACTCAGCTTGCTAAATCATTATGTCTCAATTCAGGCTTATTCTTTGTGTGTGAGCTCGAAATAATCTTGACTCGTTTACAGTCATTTGATGCGAGAGAACATAAAGTTGGCTAGATTGGATAGTCTACCTGTAATGCATCGGTCATCCAACATGGTCGACCCCCAACACAACGCGTCCCTTATGTGTCCTCCCTCTTGCACCTCCGATGCGTCGCTTATGCCAAAAAGGAAGAACTCGGTCGAAAATAAGACCGAGTAGCGTGAGGTTTTGTGTGTGTGTCGTGTTTTTATTAAATGATTTTTTTGGTGGTGTTCGGTCTCCTCATTATACTAAGTTGGTTATGAAGTTGTTGTAGAGAGTGAAAACTAATGTGGCAGTGGTTAGTCTTGTTGTGGTACCATTACGGGTAGCCTAAGTCAATATGCACTTCTTTGCCATTTTTGTTTTATTTATTTTTATCATTCTTTTTTTCATGTTTCCACTTCATATATTACCAAAAATAAGATTTGGCTATAAGTTATATTTACTTGTTATGATGAAGTTTAAAATACACCACTAGTTTTGTCAAACAATAAAGGTTTGAAGAACATCAGTCAAACAAGTTAATCAAGATAAAACCAAGAAACGTGTGGTTTATTTGGATTTTAGACTATGTTGATTGTTTTTATGACAACCGGGTAAAATAACTTCAAATTACTATTTTCGTGCAACACCTTTTGGTTCATTTGTTCCTCACTCAGTTAAGATTTGTAACGCGAAGATGATCAAAACATTAACATAAATTTTCTTGCGACATTCTTAGCTTCTCTTTTGTGTTACCATTTTGAATGTTGCTGTCGGCGACACCAAATAAAATTATTGATGATGGTGCAAAACGGAACACAAACACAAACGTTATCAAACATTCAATCGTTGTGATCAATATCAATGACGATAAAGTTTGTTCTTTCACAACTAAAAGATTTTGCACTATTTCATGTGGCATGTGTTCTTTGGCCCTTCCTCCAGAAAGAAGTGTACAGGTAGCTTAGAGTTATATTTTGAACATGATACTCTAATAAAGCGTTAGTTACAATAAAAAGTTAAAAACAATAGATTTGGACAACTTTACATATTCAGTCAATGTCATTAGTTAAGTTAAAAAGTATAACGAAGTTGGACTTATAGACATAAAAAGCCGGTATGTGTTATTGTCACAAGTCGATAATCCAATTATTCCAAAACAAAACTGTTTCTTGTGATCACACCAATGAGTCACTATATCGTCCTATTTGGTTTCTTGTTACCACCAAACTACAACACCTTTGGTCATATTCTTCTTCCTGATAAGATAACCTTCAAAACGTATTTTAAAATAAAAAAACAATATCGCAATCCATCTGCCGGCTTGGGCTCTATGTGATTTCATTGACCTTAGGACATTAAAATAGACAAAATAATAGAAATCCCCAGTAAATTGATACATATGTGCTGTAACCATAAATCACGAATGTGCCCTAAAAAAATTGGAATTTATTAAGAGAAATGAACTTCCCGAAACTTATATCAGTCTATCATGGTCATGGTGTCCCACAGTTGATATACAAATAACTTTCACTAGGATATGATACCTGTATATTCAGTGTTTTGGCTCGGCCTCTTGTGTACATCATCTCACTAGGGTCTAAATCGTTGTTTATCCTTCGATTTCATTTTGGACTTTCTCTTTAGACGCTTCTGAGTTGGCGTCCGTCCTGAAACCCAATTCTGACATATCCTGTTTTGCCATCAAATTCCTGAAAGACATTGTCAATACAAAAATCAGCACGTCACCACCAAAGACGTGATTTTCAACTACACTAGAAAAGACTCTTTTGTGTTGCCTTTGTTAACATTTGTATACGTGGTCAGATGCCCTTGCACAACAAAGATGTCATGCTCAATCAATTCTAATAAGCTTTCCAAGAAAAGGGTCGATCTGAGCATCTATTTAGCATAGTTGGGTCTGGTCATAGTAAATTAGTTAACCTAACTAACTAGTCTAAGTTTTCTTACAAAATAGTCGTGAAAAAGATGATTGCGAATAATATTTAGAAGACGAATAAATAAAATAACTAACTTGTCCATACGGCATTCGAGATACTTCTTCGAAAGATGTCTGCATATCTCAGATTTATGGCCTGATGTTTTAAGACAGCTTATATATTCTTTCTTTGCCTGCACGTACATTACCAAATTTAGTTAAACGTTCGGGATACTAGTGTAGTTTTGAATAGATTGCTGCTAATGAATGTGATAGATAATACCTCGTCACATAAGTGCATATGGTCTAACGGAAACACTCCTTTCTCGGGTGGTACTGGCCGCGCTCCTCTGTTCCCTCCAAATGCTCCACCTTATTAACGGAAATATAATTTCATGTCAATCACTAAGAGATCATATTAACCTAACATTTAAAAAAGAATCTAACAATGACTAGTGATATGCTATAGAGAAAATGGAAAAACTTCCGTAAAACACGTCCACCCAAGACCCGGTTATCATATCCGGTTAGACCCGGATATTTCCGGCCAAGACCCGGCTCTATCCGGTTAAATCTGGCTATATCCAGCCAAGACCCGGATAGACCCGGTTTGACCCGGCTATATCTGGCCAAGACCCGGGTAGACCCGGGTGGTAACATGTGTCTGTGGTAGAGTGGTAGATTAAAGGTTATGGTAATATAAAAGCACCTGAATTTCATTTCAAAATACAAAAAAGCCAAAATAAGTTTATCACACAAAAGCCCTAATAAATTCTAAGTGAGATAATGATACGTGTACCTGCACTCATCCGATGAGACTTGTTGTTGTTGTTGTTG
Organism: Artemisia argyi; assembly: GCA_030686995.1. Taxonomy (NCBI): domain Eukaryota; kingdom Viridiplantae; phylum Streptophyta; class Magnoliopsida; order Asterales; family Asteraceae; genus Artemisia; species Artemisia argyi. Next base: position 10,546,369 of record CM060691.1, on the reverse strand, counting down.
TTGTAGTTTATTCAAATTTTCTGTTCAGGTAACCGGCAACTGGAGAGTGGAGACCATACGGCTTGGGCCGGGTATACTATCTCACTATCTATGTTATGGGCTTTTTTAAATTCTAATGTTTTCTTTTATTGGGCTCTTTTCTATACTCCTGGTTTGACCGGTGATCTATTTCGGATATGATGAGACTAGAGGAAAAAGAAGTGGCAAGATGGGTGTTCACAGTTCACAATTAGACCCACATGAAAACCGAAACTGACCGTAACCGAATTGAATTTGTCAAAAACCAAACTGAACTGAATTAAAATTTGTTTTTCGGTTTGGGTATGGTTTTGGTGTAAAAAACTGAACCAAACAAAAACCGAATTCACATAAATAAATCTATTTTTTAAATATTTATATGAAAAGAAATCGTTAACACTCTTTCCAGGTATAAATATTACTGTAAATTTTAAGCTTGAAAGTTCTTTTAGTGCTAAAAATCTATACAATTAAATAAAAAATAAATAAATAAATTATGTAATTCGGGTTATTGGGGTCAACCCAAAAACCGAACCGAATTCATATTCGATTTAATCCAATTTCAATTCAGTTTTTAACCGAACTAATCGAACCAAATAAACCAAACAACCTATTAACCGAACCGATGAACACCCCTAGCAAGATAGGTTGGTCGGGTCGGGTCGGGTCACGGGGTCTATATAGGTTTGGGTTTTAACAGGTCTGGGTCTAGATGGGTCCTCTAGAAGACTAGAAACTTGGGACTAAATGGGGTCCGGGTCTAGATTAGTTTTGGTGGGGTTGACTGGAATTTTTATTTACTTTTTTTAAATGAAAAACAAATAAAAAGAACAAAATTTTAACCCAATAGACTCGTCTAGACCCATTGGATAATTGTTATATAATTGCACTCTCTAACAAATAACCAATTAGACTTATCTAATATTTTGGGAGACCAAATTAGGCTCATCTTTTTAGATATTTACCAAATAGACTCATATTTAACCAAATGTGTCTCAAACTGCAAACTCAAGATGAGACTCTTTTTCAAAAAAGTGCATCTTAGGCAATGCTAAGCACCTAAAGGATGACAGTAAAGTTATTGCCTATGTGATTTAAACTTGACACCTTTACCAAAGTAACTTTGATAACTCTCGTTAGTAATTTGTTTACATTTGAACGGGTAAATTCATCAATCAAACCTCACAAATGTTAAACATTTCCGCCGATAGTTATAATGTTGATGCACAACATTGATCTGTGATCTTGAACTATGTATTTTAGATCTATATTTACTCATTACCAAACAACATCATTAGTTTGATAGTATCTAAATCTCCCAATGGGATTACAGAAGCATTGTATGGTTAGTGGATATCAATACGCCACCATAGATAGTAGAATACTAATCGCAATGAAGTTGCTCATTCAGAGCATGAAAACGAAAAGTCAGAAACTATTTACATCTTTATATTCATACCGAAGGTCATAAAGTTTGTCTGCAGACTCTCATATCTGCATTGCCTATCTCTATTTCTAAAACTATACTTGTCCCTACGATTTAAAAACAAAACCAGAACTCATTTTGATGCCAGAAATTATAAACAAAGCACAACCAAGCAGTCTTAGTATATGATGGCTTCGGTAGCTGAAATTCCTGATCCTGAGCTGGTTAGAGTTGGCCTAGATGCATGTGGATGTTGAATCACTACTAGGATCGAGTCCTTTGAGGTCCTGTCCTGATAAGTCGGCTAGCAATACAAAGATTGATCATCAATAAACATGCAATTAAACTACTAATTTGGTTGCATCAAAGAATGAATTAAACACCACTACCACTCCAATCTGCCACTCCCGGCAGCTAAAGTCTTTGAAAGATGCTGCATCCAGTTCCTGAAATAACATAGCGGTGTAAATTATTACCATATTACAATACTAAAAATACTGATATGACTCTGAGCTTACAATGCTGTAGATGGGAGGAACAATTCTATCTTTTTTGGACTTATGCATCGGCATAACAGAGAACCGTGGTGCCAAATCTTGTGATCTAAAAATCCATCTGTCACAACTCACAATGGCAAACTATTAGTACAAACCCATAGACAACATCAACGTATATGTAACTTTATAAAATATGTACTAATGCGCAATTGTGCTTACCCAATATACAGAAAGATACAAAAATGTGCCCACTCACGAACCAGTAACTTCATCCAATAGCTTTCCATAGAACTGTCCATGTTGATGAAAATCTGAAATCAACAAAAACTGAACTAATGGTCTTTTTCTATCAAAAGCCACACATAATACAATGAATAATATGAAGTAGAGAAATATACCGCTGTTTCGGCTATAGCTACAATATGCATTGCACCTTTGAATTTCCTGTATAGCAAAGAACAGAAAAAGACAGAACACGTTTAAGTTAGTATTACTCTATCCAAGTGTTAATTCTGTTTTGGTATTATTTATTTCAAAACGTACTTGAACATAAGGTATTTAGTGTAGACAGCATCACGCATTTCTTGCACATCTTCATCCTCGATAAAAGTCAACTGCTCACTCAAGAGTGATAAGTTCTGAGTTATATGATTAAATATCACAAAGAATATGAGCAAATAGTCAAGCACTAGAAGGATCTGCATTATTGGACATATAAAGGATTAGAACATTTTAGAAGTATAAATTGAAAATTATAACAACTACCGTTAAATAGAACTTACTGAGAAGTATGGTATAGAAGCTCTGTGACCAACAAGAATTAAATAAAAGACACAACCAATAATAGCCATAGCTCGACATTCAGGTACTGAAAGACGCTCAGAAGTGATGCAGTAGCCATGAGCAATAAGCAAAAACGACACGATTGAAGCTGTCTCAAATAGTAATCCGGTTACGTATACTCCAAATGACATCCATAGGGAGCATGTTTGGGAATAAAAACATGAATACCTGCAACGACAGTGATAGATACTCTGAATTAGATAATCACTTTTAACAAAACGCGCAGCATAAGATAGCGTTCCTACACGCTTATGTCGTTTGAAGTTGTGATAATCATATAGTTCGAGTATTTGACAAATTCGGTATATATAATAATTTTGTGGTTGATTGGAATTGTTAACTTTATAGTGCATGTTTTAATGTGAAATAAGCAAATAATCACTTAGAGGGTGTTTGTGATTGCTTATATTTGAAGCATCTAATCCGCTTAAAAATCAGCACTTCGGGATATAGTGTTTGGATTTGCTATTTCATGTTTATCCTATATAATTTGTTGAGCATTAGCAAGGTAACTTTAATTTCTACTCAAATATGCATGTCTGAATCTGCTTATTTACCCCCAAAATAAGCAGATAAGCACAACAAGTATGTAGTACCCAAACTGCTGATTATATTGTGAGGAATAAGCAATCCCAAACACCCTCTTAAAATAGTAATCTTAACCACCCTATCGCATGTAGAATAACCCTATATTATTAACAAATAAACTTTGTTACCGCTAGTCCTAAACTAAATGTAAACGAATAAGGTTCTTTTTAGCCGGAGAGGGCGAGTCTTCAGGACTTTTTAGCTAGTCCTAAACTAAATGTCCAAAACTAATCATTTGACCCCTAAAACAGCTTACAACTCTACAGGGCAGGACTATATCTTGCTATAAGTTACAACGCACAAATATGAAATAATTTACGATGGATCAAATACGAACATACCAAAAGAAGAATGAAAAAGCAAGTTGCAAAGCTTTAACACAAGGAACAGAAGCAAGTGTCCATTGTAAGTTGTTCACCTGCACTAATTCAAATACTAACAAAGTTAACTTCATATCCATGCATGCTCTTACAAACAAACTTTTCGATTGATATAAAACATTCAAGGATATATAGGACCTGACAATGACGATTAATGTAAGTATTGATGATCCAACAAGAAGCGAAAACGACCCAGATGGAAGTGAAAGATGAATATAAGTATGGCAGTGGCCAGTATGACTCGTTTATCGACGTCGAAAAATGTGATGCATCCATAGACTAAATGATCAAGAATGTAGAATTTGGTGAATTTGTAAGAGTTTATAGTTTATATATACGCGCGCTTATTTTATTTTGTAAGGACAAACAAACAAACAACGTTCTCTTTATATTTTCCTTGAATTTGATGGTTGGGTTCATGTTGGGGCGGTTGGCCTAATTTAAATCTTCAAACTTATTACGTATGTCTTTTTTTTTTTTTTAATTATTATCATAGTTAATAAATAAACATGTCTTTTGAATTTTGGCAACATTTCTCCCTGTTGACTATATGAACAGTTATCATAAAATATCAGTCAAAAGTCAAAACATGTGGACCTTGCATATGTACGATAGAAAAAAAAGATTGTTGTTAAATTTTTTTTTAAAGGTTAATTACTTGAAAATGTAGTATATTTGTTATCTTTTGTTATTGTGTGTATTGAATTTTTTTTTATTGTATGTGTTGAACTTTTAAATTTTGATTATTGTGTGTATTTTGTGACCATTCAGCTGTGTAAAATAATCATTTTACCCTTTAAAATTTGAAAAAATAAGGGTAAAATGATCACAAAATACACAATAATCAAAATTTGATAGTTCGGCACATATAATAAAAAATAATAATTTCAATACACACGATAACAAAAAATGACAAATATAATACATTTTCAAGCAATTAACTATTTTTCTTTATTAAGAAGATTGTCAACGACATAATTTATGATTATACAATCTATCTTAATATTTTATGGAGAGTTTGATAAGTTTTGATCCCATCTTTTCTCAAAATCGGGTGAAGAAATTTTAGACACGTGTATTTATGGGAGTCAACTGACCTTTCTTCAAAGATCAAAGCTCTAGAAAATGTCGACATAATGACTCTTTGACAAAAGTTGGGATTAAATCCAGACCATTTAGGCTACTCCTCAACCAACCGGGTCAATTGTGCGTTAATTTTAACTTTTAACGTGATTTCTGAGTATACTTTTCTTATTAGAGAATAACCATGAGTCATAGGTTACGTGCATGTGGTGAGTAATTATTATTAAAATTATAAACAATCGATGCAATTCTAATATATTAAACATAGCTTTTAAGACTACATTTAATAAATTCCATAAGTAAAAATGATATACACAATTACACCATATGCTAAAATTCTATAGGTTCAATTTTTTTTCCTTTTTGTTCTTTTCTTTTGTTTTTCTTATTTTAAAAATATTTTCTTTCTAAAGGAGACAGGATTGCTAGAAAGAAGCTAATTTACGTGAAACAGTTATAAACAGAAAATTAAACGCAAAGATGATGGGGGCGAAAAGGCAGTAGTTGCTTGTGAAGTGGTCATGCAATGCAACAGAACCACTCTCATAATAAGAGTATGTTTAAATATTTAATAAAAACTTAGATTGCAATGTTCTTGTCACATTTTAAATCTAATTAATAATCACCTAATGTGCATAAGGAAAAGTGCAAGTAATATATTAATACTCGTACCAGCAATCTTGACTAGAAGACTGCTTTGCTTACCTAAGAAACAAGAACCCCAACATCACATTAGTTCACCAAACTCACTTACAAGTTACAAATGTAAGTTACCTTCCATTATCCATTTAAGACCAACTTATGTACGCACACGTATGTAAATATGTATACGCATACGATCTAGTGTCTACACATAAGTCCATATATGAATGCATGAGTTTATGCGTATTGGTTATACTCAAGTTTAATCGATAACTATACGGCCGGGTATACGTGAGCCTATTGGGTACACGCGTATATAATTAGAGAACGTTAATTAAAGTAATTAATATATTTATTGTACATTTAATAATTATATTAATATGTTTCACGATATGTTTTAACGATTGTTAGTTAACCATTAGACGCGTTTTTATATGGTCGGGCTAAGTAATTATTATGTAATGGACTTAATGAATTAGTAAAAGCCCAAAACAAATTCACAACCCATTAGGATAGTGGATCATCCAAATACAGGTAAAAGAGGATGTGTTGGTGTTTGACTTGGAGTGCAAGTTAAGGATTTAGTATATAAGGAACCTTGTGATTCCTTATTAACTAATCCTCATTAACCTAAACACTAAACCAATCAACCCACTCCTTCCCTTAAGCTAGAACCGATCAGCAATACAACCCCTCAAGGGTTTTCGATTGCTATTCATCAAGAACAACGCCGTGCACCTCGTTTGTTCTTTCGTGAAGCAAGTACTAGCATCATAACGTTCTTGTTAGACGTGTAATGTGCGCAACAATAGATCAACTCACTATGGTTAATATTGTTTCGTGTGATTCAAGATCCAAGTATATTCAAGATCAATACTCGTCTTAGTAATTCGAGAATTAAATGTTAGTACTTTATTTGCTTAAGCAGAAGTGGGGCTTATCCCTAAGGAGAAAGGTTCAATGCTTGCATACTGCCCAATTGGATGTCATTGTGGGCTCGAATCACTAACTACTAACTCGCCGTTCAAAAAAGAAATTCATAATCATCGAACTAGATCCATCGGATGCGTATTCGTGGTATTAATGGTTAATAGTTTGTTAAATCTCAACAATACGGTGACGAAATTACCAAGGAAAAAAATGATGGTTGCACAAATTAAAGTAACTAATTTAACACGAACTAGAAACACAATATTTTGAAACAGTATATTTTGAAATAATCGTGGTCTTTTCACGAAAATTGATACTGCAAAAACAATTTCAGTTGTGCCTCGTGATTTCTCGATATATCATATTTTTCAAGTTCGGGTAAAAGTAGATAAGAAAATGAAAGTTAAAGTTAAAAGATAATATATTGAAATGAGTAATGGGTGATGCTCACTGGCGGAACCAGGAAATTTGATTGTGGGGGTGCAAAATTTGATTTTTTGACAATAGATACAAAATGTAGCAAAAAAACTAAGATCGAAATGATAAATCAAGTATTGTTGCTTAGAAATGAACGATTTATAAGGTTTTAGAGTGTTGAATATGATTAATGGTTTTTCTTAACCTCAATGTAAGAAAACTAACATTCTGCTAGGACTTTTACACATAAAACATATGTTTCCCTATTTAGAACAAATGTCTAGCTATAATGAAAAGCTACTTCAATATATTCACTAAATGGTTTAGCTAATATGATTATGTTTGATAAATATGAGATCGTAATATGAAACTTTTTTCAAAAAAATAAAGACAGAATGTATTTTGACGATTGTGAATATATCCCCAAGTTAGCACCTAAACTAACGAGGGACACCTTCAAAATCACCAAAATTCATTTTTATCTAAACTAACACTTTGCCATATGATTTTTACATATATACCAACTTTTGGTTACAACCTCGACCGATGTGGGACAGTTTGCTCTATTTTTTTTATTAGGGATTACAATCAGGGACAGAATGAGGATAATGTATTGGCAAAAATATTAGAACATAAAGAAGCTATCATATCCACGTTAAGATTTATTCTCCTTTGATCCTAAGTCCATTCGTTGCTGATCTAAAAAAGATCTTCTCACGTTCGAGTGTTTGCTCGTCGTTTAGGCCGGTGAGTGAGATTTCTGCTCATTGCAGTCACCTCCGGGCTTCTTCGCACCTGGATAGTACTAGGACCCTTGTGCCCCGGCCCTTGATCAGAAAAAGCTGCCCGCCCTATGACCCACAACTCAAAATGAGCCTTGCGACGAGACGCGGACATTCCCCATGCTGCGGTTCCCTCCGGTCCGTTCCCGGGTTGGGTTAGGGGAACATCCGAGCGATTTCCTTCGCGGATCCAAACGCGCTCACAAGGCGCACAATAAGAATAAGACCAATAGAGACTTCATAAGAGACCATTTGAGCTGCAGATCATAATGCTCCAAGAAAGGCATATTTCGAATATAGAGGAGTGAAAGTTCCCAACAATCAATGACTTTTTCATTTCCTTATATGAACCGTACGAGCACGTCCTTTGTCACCCCCCACCGCGCTTACGGCTCCATACCCCAACCCAACTTGCTCTGGGCCCGGGTCCTTCCTTTCTATTCCTCGGTAAATGGACCGTAAGAGCATGGGGGGCGGTATCTGCTTTTGACTGATAGAAAGCATCCCTCTTTTGTCCCTCCTGACCGAACCCGCCAAAAAACAAAAATATAAATAGAGAAAGTTTTGATTGCCGGGAGAGTTGCGTCGGAGACATCTTTATCTGAGGAAGAGGCTTTGTCGTCCGGCTCCTCATAAATGATGTTAGGATGGGCCGGCCCATCCTTGGAATCCTAAAAAAAAAAAAAAGAGGGAACAGAATCACTTTCTTTCAGTGACATATCTAATCAGACTGAATAGGATTTTAAGAGTTGTCACGATCATTCACATCTATTTCAGTAGGCAGGAAGGGTGCGTAAGCTACCGTTTCTAGAATGCAAGCAAGCTAGCGACTCTCCTAGTAGCGAAGGAAAGGGGCATTCGGGAAGCGACTAGTCGCTTCTGGCGAAGCTTCTAGAAGGCCGACCACTACATAGAGAGATCCATATACCAGTCATGAGCGATAGCGAAGCCTAGAGAGGCGTAAGCAGTAGCTTCTAGGGCGAAGCCGAGCCACTAGTGGAGTGGCGAAGGAGGCCTACTATACCGATACTGGATTAGTAACCGGTGAAATCCCCAAATCAAAATTTCAGTGAACTATTGAAGCTATCAGTGTGATTGATCAGACAAGTACCAAGGCTTTCGGTAGACTTCTTTTATTTCCTAATTTGCTTGCGACAAGTCCTAGCATTAGTATGAGTTCGTTGACCGCGTAAGGGTGATCCATCTTGATGACGAATTCCACGATAACAAGAAATAAAAATTAATCCTTCGATGTCTGCTCGTTCTCCCCTCTTCAATTCCCAATGAACAACATGATCTTGACCTATCATTTGTTCAATTTGGTCGATCTGATACTTAGTTAATTCTTTTATCTTATGTTCCCACTGATACCTAATCGATAACGAACCAGAATGGCTTTTTTAGGCCCAATTCCATCTATTTTTGTTGAGGCAATTCTGACTTGTTCATCGGCAACTGATCTAGCTCCTGAAATATATAACATTCTTGATCCTTCCTTTTACTAGTCTTCTTGGCTGGAATCAAAAAAGATTCTCCGCTCTGCTCCTACTCCTTCTTCTCCTTTAGGATAGGGTCGTCGTTGGTCCTTTTTTGCACTAAAAAACTAGTCAGAGCAACTAACTGTCTACGTACGAAATTTACGGAACAGGAATAAGAAACCAGGCGGGATAAAAGAAGAGCGAGGTATAGTGAGAAAGCTCACCCCTGCCTTTAGACGATAAAGCCTTCTTTTACATCCCATCCCCTAGACAAATCAATAGGAAATGCTACAAGCCATTGTTGTTCTTTTGACGATGAACCACTCCGGTACAACAAGCTAACGTGACCTCTACGCTTCGTCCCCGGTGCGTAGGGCCGATCCCCGTGTGCTAGAGGGAGGACCTGTTTGTGTTAAGCATATAGTTGGTTCTTGTCTTGTTTAGGCATTTGGGTCCTTCCTCTCGACAAAACAGAAAGTCTCATTTACTTACGGAATCTCAAATCTCTCTCGCTTCTTCAGCTTGTTCCTGTTCGTCTATTCGGGACGGGGCAGGCAGCCCACATACATGAAGAGAAGAATAGAGAGGGGGTTATCCTGCTTAAACTTTACTACTGGAAATTGGGAAGGGCTATAAGTAGGCCGTTTGTTATTGCTATAAGGGTTGCTCGCCTTTATACGGCTTGGCTTCGCTATCGCTTCTATGTAGTGTAGTGGTCGACCTAAAAAGTAGTATTCCTGCCATGCCTATTATCCAGTGCTAGAAGCTTCGCCAGAAGTAAGCAAGACGAGGTCGCTCTGCTTCGTAGACAAGGCTCGTTCCGTACTTTACTTACGAGCTCGTGTAGTACTCACCCCTATCTCTTCTCTAAAGGGGCGCGCACTCGCTGTCTACTAAATGAGCTCACGAAGCGATCTGGGAGCGAAGCCTTAAATTGAGTTGCTTCCCCCCTTTTCTTTTCCCTCACCCTACCCTTTCATTTCCGCTTAAGCTTCCTCGGTTTGGGGGATTAATTGATTGGATACTCGAGAACCATAATCTTTCCTAGGAACAGCTTCTACGACGATAGATAGGGGTCAGGTCTGTTTGGCATCTATGCCCCCTGCCCTCCAAACAGTATGGGAGCCTTTCAGCTCGTACTGCTCACGCTCCTAGATCTTCACGTCACCTCCTCCACCATAGTGTGAGCTGGGAGCTGCTCCGAAAGGCGAGGCCTACTTAAATAAGTAATGAGCTTTCAACAACGTTAACAACACTACGAAAAAAGTAAACTATGGTTGCCCACTGATATGATCATAGATGAAATCCAACCCCTTCTCTGCTCCTTTCCTGACCCTTTCCTTCGCTACTAGGAGGGTCGCTAGCTTGCTTCATTATATTCTATAAGCGGAGCGACTTGTCGAGTCTACGAAGCTTCGTAGTTGCTTCCCCCCTCCCCCTTTCTTTTGCCCCGCCATGCCACTAGTTCCATAATGACCAGCGAGTCGGAACATGTATGAATATAACCACGCGGAGCGCCGTACCGGCCTATCGAAGCAAGTACGGTCTTTATATCCATGTGTTTATATCCGTAACGCTATATAATAACTTCACCCCTATTTGAGAAGAAAATTGTGAAAAACATGCTTTTCTTCTTGTGTAGGTTGTGTAGTAACAATGACAACACTTATGACCAAACAACTCTCTCACATCAACCCCAATTCAGCTAGATTAAATGCATAACCAAATGCTAGTACTAAGACCATCGCTCACAACAAAAAATATAACTCACAAAAATAAATAAATAACTCACTTACACAAACAAACTCAATTCATTCGGTTGGCTAGGCGGCCAAATCTTTCAAATTTTGAAAGGGGGGACGCGTTTGGTATAGTCTAGGTAGGGAGGGGGCGTATTCTAAATAAGGAGACCGACCATATCATTTGATCTTGCTACGAGTAGTCTTAAACCAATTTTTTTTTTTTTTTTTTTTTTTTTTTTTTTTTTAATGATGAGACAAATTAAAAGAAATGTTCCGTCGTTTGTTCTTTTTGTTTTCCTCTTAAGTTTTTATATTTATAAGTTTCTATAACAAACAACTGTTAAAATAAAACTACACAATAGCAAGAATTAAAGACAACAAAATTATAAAAGAAAAAAAAGAAAGAAAGATTATGTCACGTCAAGAGATGTAAAACCATAAAGTATGTGTATCTTCAATTTAACTTAAATAAAAATTCAATTTTTTTTTCGCAAAAAACAAAAAATTTCAAGTTCTGTTTATGCTTATCAAATCTTACTCTTTCGCTTCTGTCCAATAATAATAGGACACTTTTCTCAACATGTTATTCCATTTTCTGTTAATTTCTTATGGAACACACTTGAAGTACGAGTAAAAGCCAAAAAAAGAAAATTTAATAAGTTGGATAACAGGTTAAACAATAGAAAAAGAAAATCTTTTACCTACCATATGCAAACCCGTTACCATCTGAGATCAGTGTGGACCCGGTTAAGACAACATAGTTTGGCGGGGTGGCGATGAGACCTTCGCTGTCCGCGAAGACGGTCGTTTCTAAGTTGAAATTCACCTTTCAAAAAAAAAAAAAAAAAAAAAATGCAAATAGTTACAGTATATACTTACAAATAACATCAATATAGTAATTATCAAACGATAAGAAAACACTTTACAAAGGAATCTAACATTTGCTATGTTATCTCGATGGCTACAATATGAGTGGACTATTATCCTAGGTGGGCTAAAGTTGTTTAATCTGCAGACTGTTCCCAGATTCTCTAAGCTGTGATAAAGTCGAACCTTGATGTGAAATGGATCAAATCTGATTCAGACTCATTATGATATGAAACAACACTCTACTTTCGTACCATAGCCCAGTCACTTCATACAGTAATAATCTTGGTAGTACCATTTGTATCTAGGTACCGAGGTGTGCTACACCCACTCACAATTTACACAAAAAAATCCACTCGCTGACGTGTCAGCGAGCTGATTGGTTGGTTTTTTGTGGCCCACAAAAAACCAACCAATCAGCTCACTGACACGTCAGCGAGTGGGTTTTTTTGTGTAAATTGTGAGTGGATCTAGAATTATTCCTAGGTACCTCTTGTACCTTTTTAACTAATTTATTAATAAGACAAGACAAATTTTTTACAAGTTTTTGATTTTGGATTTTTTTTAACTTGTGTCCCTAAGCACACTAAAAGACAACGGGGCCCACAGAAAAGGACATAAAAATCAACAGAAAAATACAGTTTCGTGGATCCCTATGTCCTTTCCTGTGGGACCCCGCTGTCTTTTAGTGTGCTTAACTTGTGCCGCTATGGCACAAGTTAGACAAACCCTTTGATTTTTTACTATATTTAACTTGTACTCCCTCCGTCATAATTTTATTGTCCACGTTTCTTTTTGAGATGTCTCAATTTAATTGTCCACTATTAAAAATAGATAGGGAAGTTTAACCAAGTTTACTATATTACTCTTGTTTAAAATTATTATTACATATCTTAAAGAAGACTTTAATTAATTACCTAAGGGCAAAATTGTCATTCTGTCAAAAAGTAAGAAAGAGAAAGCTGTAATAAATATATACTTTTCTTAAACTGTGTATTTTTTGTCAGGTGGCAATAATTTTAGGACGGAGGGAGTAAAACTTTATATGTTATGTTCTGTATTTTTTAGACTATTTTACCCACTTTATTAATAGGATGAGACAATTTTACTACATTTGACTTATTATATTTTATATTTTGTACATTCTGTTTCGTAGTTTTAAAATAAAAACAAAATTATAAAAAATATTAAAAAAATTAAATAGGTATTACAATCATTTTAAGAATACTAATAATAACCTTTCTCAACAATCTTATACAAATTGTCAACAGGATGCAGTCACTTTCCACTCACATTAGCTTTGCCAAAGCCACCCGCCCCCCCCATTTAGTGAGTGAAGCTTGTGGCTTGTGCCTTTTAGCTTCTTTTCTATTATGTTTTTTATTTTAATTGAGATTTTGTGTTGAGTTTTTATTTCAATTGGGTATAATGAGTTCTAAAAAGGATGTGTTGCCTGAGTTATGATGGAGGGAGGTTTTGGGTGTGTGATTGATAAGGGAATTGAAAGGAGAAAATGCCGAGGTGGCATGACATGTCATCTTTTTTGAGTTTTGGATTAAGCCACTATATCTAATGCTCTAAACAAGACAATTTTTTTTTTTTCGGTTAAGAATGTTAAGACATGAACGTGTGAGTACGTGTCAGACAACTCACACAAAAATTCATAAGAGGATAACGAAAGTTGTAATTTTGTTCAACCACATGTGTAATCTCGCTTCAACTACTTTATCTTTATCATAAGAAGAAAAAAAAGGTATAAAAGAGATGAATCCACCATGTACTTTTTGCTTAGGGGTATTAATAGTTGTGTGTTAGGATCGAACTCGAGATCGCGGGATTACACACTTTACGTATAAAGAGTAAAAAAATAATTATTTATAAATGTTATATGTAATTATTAATAAACACAAAACTAGTAACGACCATTAGTATTTAACGGATAATGACTAACGACCGTTAGACGAAGAAAAGGAAAGTAATACTTGTGATTAATTGGAAACAATAGAAGGTTCCGGAATCCCTTTGAGGAGGTTCAAACCGATCGGCCATAAGGGGGTTTTCCACCCCCTCTTTGCCTTGAGCTCCAAGTAAACACTAGTATATAAACACTTCATGGGATATTGTTTTCTCATAACTTGTACACACATAATAGGTGTTTTTCTCTCCTCCTCTTGTCCCTAAATCGATCCTAACCTCAAACCCATAAGGGTTTTCGATTTTCATAGCTAAAAGGTTTTTGTGTTTAATTTACTTGCATAAACTTTTACTTGAATTAGTACGTGTGTACAAGAACGCGATTCAAACATACATTTGTTTGATTCTTGGATTGAATTACAAAAGAGGTAAGGGGTAATTCTTATAATCCACATAAACCCTAATTAGGGTTCTTAAGTTGAAGAATTGCATTACTTGATTCTTGTTCGGGCTAGAATCACAAAGGTGCGTTTACTATTTATTATTGATTAATTAATTACATGTTATATGATCTTGTTATAACGCTTCCGCATGTGTTTACTTGATGTTATTGGTTTATTTATATGCATGTCATGATTATATAATTCCAACAGGGTGAGCATCGAGTCAAAACCGACCCGACCCAACCCGACAAAACCGAAACCTGAAACTCGGAAAAAACCCAAACCGAAATCGAAATTACTCGGTTTTCCTCGGTTCGGTTCGATTTTAGTTTCGGTTCGATTTTTCTCGGTTTTTTCTTCGAACCGGACCGACCCGAAACCGAAACTCGGTAAAAACCTAAACCGAGTTAGAACCGAGTTTTGTCAGTTCGGTTTCGGTCGGCTCGGTTTTGTCGGGTTTCTCGGTTCGATTCGGTTTTGCTCCACCCCTACTTTTGCTAGATCACATATGTATTTTTGCTTGATGTTAACTGTGTCTTTTAATTGATGATCTGAATAAACTTATACAAACCAAAAATTTGAGAGGACGGCTTAAATAAGATAAACGAAGATTGTCCGAATTTGGTATCGACTTGCTATAATTTGGGGTTTTAAGTAATACCATAGTTATTGTTAACATTTTCATTTTCGACCAATTAAAAAAGTGTTTAGTTGGTGAGGACGATATTTGATTGGTTATGAAGTATGGTGGTCTATTTATTTTTTAGAGAAATGCTACACTCGCAAAAAAAAAAAAACATTCACAAAACCATCCACAAAATAAGGTGTCAGGGTGTGATTGACTTAATCATAGAGAAGAGATAAACTATACGGAGTAGAAAAATATATCAATCACAACATGACACCTCATTGTGGATGTTTCTATGGATATTTTTTTGTGAGTGTAGCATACCTCATTTTTTTTTAACAGTGTGTTTTTGGTCGAGTGACAATAATTTTTATACATAAGTGACATGGACTTTTATGAAGAGAGGGTCGTAGTGTTTTCTTGGATTCATTATAACATCAATGCAATGAATGATGATGGTGTCGTTTCTATTGCATTAAAAATACATATTTGACGATACAAAGACGTAAATGTGTGGGCATAGAAACATGAAAACGGACGATCAACATTGAGTTGGTCTCAAAGGACAATGTGTCAAATTGAATAATGCCAAAGACTAACCTGAAGAAAGAAGTGCATAACAAACTCTAGGTACAAAATAATGGACCCATATGCAATATATGTATAAGAATCGAAACGCATAAAATTTGAATCTTGATTCGTTTAATTACATGTTTTTCGGGTTTTTCGATTCCTAACCCTAATTTTTTTTATTAGGTCAATTGACCTATTAGGGTTTTTAGGGTTTTGTTTTTTGAATTTTTTTAATATGATTAGAAACTCTAGGATGTCGTGTAATTGGTTATGCGTTTTAGTAAACGATTTTGATGCAATATGTTAATTGTTAAGCATAATCCATGAAAAGTGCATATTTGCATGGATTTTATTGTGTGAGAATTTAAATGGTTTAAATTGAATATTAATTAAATGTTAAGTTTTATCGTAACATGTAAATTTATTAATAGCTGTCGAATTGGGGAAGACTCCAATATTAAGTAATCAATTACGTGCTATATGGTGTTTGTTTAGTTTTGGCTTACGCAATCGATTTATCGATGTATGTGGCTCTTTTTCCTTTGAAGAAGAAAACCTTAATTGAATAAATGCATTATACACCTAGACTTGATTATTAATAGGACTATTGAATAAAATTTGCATGTGGCTACATGTTTATACATATTTAATTGTTATGTTATGTATATGTTTATTTGGTTGTTTATTTTTTATTATGTATTACTTGTTTTTTGTTTATTATTATGTGAGACATGTTTATAAACGAAAAAGGGTAATTTTTGAATAGAAAAATAATATGGATTAAATAAATGGCGAAATTGTTTTGGTTTTTAAGAGCTTAAATTTCAAAGGATTGGTTGATTGATGTTTTTGTACGTAATGGTTAACTAGGCCCGACCGAAGTTTACACACTACAAGATGGGTATAAGGTTGGCTTCGCATTAAATTGTGGCCTTAGATAGACAACATTCTGTCTTAACGCTCGTTTGTGTGTAAATTAGACTTACCGAACAACCATTACATGTACACTGTCATCTTAAGGGTGAATTGACCACAATTTCACAATGATTATCCGAAACACTAAGCCTTAAGGCTTATGCAAAAGTACGATATAGTGGACGATAATTGTTGGTAATTCTTTAATTGGTGAACCCGATACCTCAATCAAAACTTTGCTATTTTACTCTTAATGAATTGGTAATAAAAATGTTTTATAAAACCAATGTTATAAAGTTGTATGCATGCTTCTTCATACATTATTTTGATTACACGTCAAAATTTAATACCCTTATAAAATTAAGTCAAATGCCATCTAATTAAGAACACTTGAAGTTGTAATTTACGTCATGTGAGAACTTGGCGAGATTGCAATGGAGAGGTAAAATTTAATTGGTAATAAAATGTAATTTACGTCATGTGAGAACTTGGTGAGATTGCAATGCAAAAGTACGATATAGTGGACGATAATTGTTGGTAATTCTTTAATTGGTGAACCCGATATCTCAATCAAGACTTTGCTATTTTACTCTTAGTGAATTGGTAATAAAAATGTTTTATAAAACCAATGTTATGAAGTTGTATGCATGCTTCTTCATACATTATTTTGATTACGCGTCAAAATTTAATACCCTTATAAAATTAAGTCAAATGCCATCTAATTAAGAACACTTGAAGTTGTAATTTACGTCATGTGAGAACTTGGCGAGATTGCAATGGAGAGGTAAATTTCATAATTTCATTGCTAGCAGATCAACTGATGTAATGGATTTATGAGTTTGCAGTTTTTAAGTTAGACGACTTAAATTGAGTAGGAAGTGAGATCTTAGACTCAAGGCATTAAGATGGGGATCAAACATGCTTACATTATAAAAGTTTTGTGATTGTAAATCCCATAATGATCTAGGAATTGCAATATGATATTGGCAATTATTGCTCGACAATTACCTTGTTAAATACTATCATTACTAGCAGATCAACTGATGTAATGGTACTATGTCAATTAGGATCCTAGCTTTAAGAAAATACTATGGTTTATATGATTATTTACCAATGGGTATTTTATTTTCTTAAAGATCTAATTATCAAAAATACTAAAAATTGAATTTTTGTAATTCGTTTTAATGTATTAATGCAACGTTCAAACCGTAAACGTACTTTGGGCTTTGGTAAATTGATATAGTTCTGTTTTCAAACAAATGTTTGATTAAAAATAATTTACTTAAAAGACAAAAGAAATCTTCTTTCTATGAAATAAGAGTGAGACATAATCCTATTTCTTTTTATGAAAAGGATAATAGGAATATTAGATATGTCTAAATTCTAATATAACTCATAGCAAATTTTTAATAGTTAAGAAAATTGCGAATATTTTCCATAGGGATTTCATCATCCTCAATCGGTGATTAAATTCTTAGTAACAAATATGATATTTGGTTAACAGAAAATTATGTATGACATTTATGAGTTATTATAATTAGAAGCTAGACTAATTACCGCAAATGGTTAAAGACAAAGTAGTTGTTTTGACTATTTAAAATGTACTACATACATTGTTGGTTGGTAGACCTGTTAAGGAAGAAATTGCATGCCCAATTTTTCAAGTTAATCGCATTTGATGGATAGTCCATTATTTACAAAGTAGGATACAATTTAGTGCATAAGTAATTGTTACGTATGGAGATTCAAAGGTATAGGAAAGTTAAAAGCACACTATTTTATTTCACTGAATATGAAACATTTATAATGTTGTCAAATTCAGTGAGAGTATTATGTGCTTATTACTGAATAAGAAATTATTGTAATGATCTTTAATTCAGTGGGAGTTACAAGCTTTGACATCTTGGTAGCTAAAGATAATTACTTTTCAAGTGTAGACACTCATACTTTTAAGGATAGTCTTGTACGTTTCCTTACTAGACATTGTTGTTCTACATCTACTTGTTATGCTAAAATCTATGACACAATCATATTTGTGACAACTGGCAATTTAGGGAAACAATTTACAAACCCGCATTACTTTAAAATTAATGATTTTTGGAATATTTGAAAAGTTTATTCGTGATGAGATTGGTAAACGTTGAAATGTGATTTTACACCTTGCGTTATTTATGGAAGTTGATTATTAATTATTGGTTTGGTTTGGTATATTCGTGATGATTTATTTTTGAGATATTTATTTGGCACAACATTGACTCCGGCACTAGGATAACCTAACAAATTTTATATATTTTAAATGTTTGGTTCGGTTATTTTATATTTCTGGAACGTATCGCGAGATTTTGGATATTTGGGATGAGCTCGGTTCGGGAGAGTCGTTTTACTTTAAATGAGTTTCGGGTTTGGTCCGTGTATTCTACACCTAAGTTATCTAACCCACTTTACCACTATTATTATTATTATTATCATTACTTTTTTTATTAGAATAACTACAAAAATCGTCCTTGTGATAACCTGGATAAACAAACACAACCAACACCCTCATCATCTTCACCACTCTCTCTCTCTTTTGAAACACAACACCACCGCCACCTTAAAACACCATCACAGCCGCCACCGCCCCCCTGCTAAACAAAATAACACCACCATCATCACCACCTCGTTCTGATCTATCTTTTGACATAAATCACGCGCCCTAAAACCTATTTTATCATCACGTACGAATCACCACAACCACTTAAATATCACCATTTTCATTTAATCTTGTTGGGTTTTTAAAGAAATCACGTTTTGAAGCCGATTGGAAGGTGAGTGGCCACGATATTCTTGTCATGTGCCTCGATTCGTGCTCCAATCCGTGAGTACACGGGTTGTTCTTGTTGGGTTTTAAGTTTTATAAAAGGGAAATGAAGTTTTGTTAATGTTTTGATGGTTTGGTATCCGGGTTGGGTCGATTTGGTGTCGATTTGTGGAAGGGTTTGATATTGGGATGTTGATTGGTGGATTTGAGGATCGGTTTGAGCATGACCGAGACCCAAGAGGTCTCGGGGTCGCGTTATTGATGGCTCGTTAGCCATGTCGTGACCCAAGGGTCTCTCGTTGCTATCTTGTTGTTGTTGCTTTGGGTTAGGCCGACGACCCAAGGGTCCGTTTGGCTTGTCTTAGCTCGATTAGAGCAAGGCCGTGACCCTTTGGGGTCCGGTCGAATATTGTTGCTACATGGGTTGTTATATGACCACTATGGTCCGTTTGGTTGGCTCGTATGGAGCAAGCCGAGACCCAAGAGGTCTCGGGTGAAATCACGTTTCGTGTGGTTTAGTATTTGACCCGGGTTGACTTGGTAAATCAACCCGTAAATGTGTTATATTATTTGAGTACCGTTTATGTTTGTCGGATTATTGTTGTTGACAAGCTTATTATTATTTTGACTTGTGATATTGATTATGGAGTTGTGTTGACGAAGTGGTATTGGGAACCGATTGTGAGACGGTTAACTAGATTGACGGAGATAGGTTAGTCAGGTGCCGTAGTCGGACCCTATTGTTGTAGCACGTGATTTGGGATTGATTTGGACGGAGTTGGATTGCTTGTTTATGACTTGGTTATTTTATTTTTGGACTTGGACAATGAGCCGAGAGTGATGACTCGGACATGTGACCAACTCATATAACTCGATAAATAATTATAATCAAACGTTAATAATAAAACTCGTAATAATATTATTGGTAATATAACCGTTTATATAAGTATATAGACGTGAAAAACGTATATATATATATATATATATATATATATATATATATATATATATATATATATATATATATATATATATATATATATATATATATATATATATATATATATATATAATGTGTATATTAATAATAAAACAATCACGAGTAAACATTATAATAACGTGACGATAATTATTGTACTATGTGAATAGTGTAATAAATGTCGGGAGTGTTATTATAAATAAATAACTATAAATGATTACGAAATCTAATACGTTGGATAATTAATAAATAAAATATGTCTTTTAATAAACAAGGAAAAACTATCGAGTTATACGGGGTTGTCGTCACTTGAGTCCAAGTGGACTTTATTTTATTATGTGACTTTCGTGTTGGTCACGAATATGTGACGATTAATATATCCGTTTTCTATAACTACGTAACTTATTTAATCGACGGGTTAAATAGGGTCTATTTAGCTATATAAAATGAATATATTAATGGGCATCATATCCTATGACGCCCATAGGTTATGGTACGTGTATTGGAATGATGAATTACTAAATATCTCGTGGAGTTGGCTAAATTGACGAATTTGGCAAATTTGACGATATATATAGGGAATTTATTTGACTACGATACTTACCATATAGTATTTTTTGTGCTATGTGATTTAGTTTGGGTATAATCTTAGAGTGATATATTACGTAAATAAATATGGGGGATTACCAAATCGACGGATTTGATAAACTTCGATGATTTATTTAAATAATATATTGGACTAATATTAGACCTATAGATTGTTTTATTATTCTTTTCGTTGTGGCTTCTTGGTTTGAGTTGTGTCGACCCTCCACCCGCATGGATACCAAACGTCAAACTCCAAACTAATACGAGGATAATACGAGAAATGGATTTTTGGAAAGTAAAATGGAATACGTTCGGGATTGGGAATATTTGATCTTTGAGGAAATGATTTTGAACACGTTTATATTGTTAGGAAGTGCCGAGTCTGTAGTTACCGTTATTTGAGTTGCTTTATGATGAGTGCTCAAACACTCATCATTTTTATCGTATTTAAACTGCCAAAACATCCGAAAATGCTCAGAAATGCATCAAAATACTAAAAATATCCCAAGGGTTGTATTTTATACCTTTCAGATGCAAAATGAGCAAAAACAATGAAAAACGAACAAAGTTTACACAATTGGCAGTTTTAGTCCCCCGACTTTCAAAAATTTACAAAGCTAGTCCCTGAGCATTTGTTTTGAAAGGAAAGTCAACCTAAGGCATTTAAAAGTCAAATATTATCAAAATTGATCCTTAGGTAAAAACTTTGGAAAATTACACTTTTGGTCCCTGCAGTTTGGGAAATGGACGAAATCAGTCCCTGGAAATTTTAAAATAGAAAATGCATTTTGTGACCTTCATCTTATGGGGATGTAACATGTTTGGTCCCTGGTTTAACTTTGGAGGATGTGCAACATTGGTCCTTCGAATTTGCATAAAATACAAAATTGGTCCTTGTGATTATAACCAAACAAAACCAATCGGACCCTTTGTATCTTTATTATCCAATCCAAACCAAAAATAATCCACCCCAGCCCATTGATATCCCCAGCCCAAATACACTCAAGCCCACCCAACTCTTTTTTATTAGTAATATAACCGGGTCAAACAAAAATAGTCAACCCTCCCTCACCCCTCACCTCTTCTTCCCCGCCAAAACACACAGCCCCCACACCCTCTGCAAACCCCAACACTCTTGTCCCCTCCCCTCTCCTACCAGCCACCCTAATCCACCACTCCACTCAACCTAATTAAACCCTAAATTACACCCTTTTGTCCCCCACCATCTTATAACATCAACAATCTAAGGGTCAAGATGAAAAGAAGAACAATCAAAGGGCTAAGAGAAGTTTCCTAGGGTACAAAGTTGTCTCACACCAGACAACAAAAAGCAGAACCAGAAGACAAAGAGGAAGAAGAAGACAACAGCCTGGTCCAAGTTTCTTTTTATATTTTTTTTTTTTAGTATTTATAAAGAAGTTGTAAGCCATTTGATGGCCAGTAGTTAATTTTAGTTTGTAGTAGGGTTTTTAGTATAGTTTTTAGTTAAGTTTCTTGTATGCTCTTTTTTTTAAGTTCAATGAAAGTTTAATACCTTTTAAAATCTCATGTTTCTACTTCTGCTTAGTCAATTGCTTATGTAAACTGCTTAATTAGCTTATACTAGTATTCATTTGCTTAATTTCTACTCACTATTGCTCCTTATAGCTGAGTGGATATGTTGTAGTTTTAGTATTTATGGCTTAAAAAGTTTTTGCAAATCTTCTCACAATAACTGTTAGCTTAGCCTGTAACTGCTCATCCATTTCCTACTTATTACTATTGCTCTTTTTTGATTCATTTAGGCTTGTTAGTGTATAAGTAGTCTAGTGTATTTAATGCTCTCAATATGGTGGTCTAAGAATCTGTCTTTTAGTGAATAACTTCAACAGGTCACCACCTTAAGGGTTGTTTGGTTTAGTTTGGTTCATTGCATATTTGTGGTTTTTGTTGGTTTAAGGTTGTTTACACATCTTTCTCAAGACTAAATTAAGGTAGTTGAACCTTAAAATCAGTAGGTATTTAGTGTTTAAGTCAAATTCAACCTTATATACTCCTTAATCTGCCTAACTGTTAGAAATTAGATAGGTATAATCTTCATATCAGTTGTAGGAATTGTTAAGTTAGTATAATTTAATCTTATTCTAGCCTAGTACAGCATACTCAATCTGTTAGGGATGACCCAAATTGAGATTAGTCAACTTTTAGAAGAATTTAAAAAGTCAAAATTTTCAATGCTGATGAAAATGGGACAGTTTTCTCAATCATTTGTAGGCTGCATCTTTGCCTATAAATGAATAATTTTTGTTGATTTGTAAACCTTGCCAGCTTGTTTATCAATTTCAATAAGGAAATCCAAGTTTGAAGCTCATTAAATCCCTTCATTTTGATCTTGAAACTGCCCTCCTAGGCCTTATCTCCCCTGCACCCAGGTTTGTGTAGGATTTTAATTACTCATAAGTTGGTCAAGATTTGGCCTAGGGTTGTGACTGTTGCTGATTTATAAAGCCCCCTAGGTAGTCTATAGGATTTAGAAGTTAGTTTGCTTAATTTGGCTTAGTAAGTGCTTATTCACAGGCCATCATTTAGCCTGTCTTTGTTGATCTGCTGCTGTTGCTACCTTTTGTTTTTTTTTTGTTGATTCTTGAACTGTTCTTGTTGATTTTTTTTTAGTTGTTATTCATGTTTTGTTATTAATAATAAACCTTGATTGTTGTTGTTGTTGGGTTCCTGATTGCTTATTTTTAGCTTATGCTTGTTGGCTGCCCAATCTCACAAGCTCACTTGATTCCCAAAATCATCACTGTAATCATTTAAGTTTGCACAGTCATGAGCCATTTATCATTTCAGTTGTTTGAGTTGTTTTGAGTTCACACTTGCTTTTGCAGCCTAGTTTCTAAATGTGAGCTTGTCCTTTTGGCTTGTAACCTTCAATCACCATTCTGACCCATTCCACTGGATCAGTGGCGACCAAGGTCCTTTCATCACCTCACATCTAGCTATCTACTTAAGCCTCCCCTGAGAAATGTGGTTTTTTGGGAAGCCAGCTGTGCAGGCTTGTTATTTCCATGCTCACTTTTGGATTAAGAGCTTCTGCCTTGCATTCAAGCCCTTGAGGTCTGTTTGGACTGCAGTTGTGTTTAAGCTCATCTCTGCTCATTTCTGTTTAATCAGTGATTATTTGTTCTAGATTAGCTTGCTCTAAGTATGTTTAATAGATTTTAACTTAATCTTGCTTAGTTGGTTAGGATTTAGCTTAAGTAGCAGCTTATTCAAGCCTTAATTATCCAATTTAAGCTCAAAAGCTTAACTGTGGAGAACAAAAGCTCCGACTGAGCTTATTCTTAAGTTCCAAAGTAGGTTCCTTCACAAAAGTTCATCATTTTCAGTAGTTAATTAGTTTTGAAAAAAAGAAAAATCCAAAAAACCAATTTTAATTTTTAGTGATAGCTTCAATTTAACATAATTTAACTTTTTAAATTTTTGTCAAGTACTTATCTGTTTTTATATTTTTCTTAAATTCCTAGTATATTAAAGTATTTGTAGGATTTTTTTTTCAGATTTTTATCCTTTCATTTAGTATTTATTAAAATTAATATTAGTTTATTAATAATTAAGTAATATTAGATAATTAATTAGGTTTATTAATTTTTATTTAACAATAGTACTTTTTTAAAATTTTCCTAGGTTTTATATGTCATAAAATAATTTTAGGAAATTTTTCATAATTTTCACTATTCATTTTCTATTTTTCTTAATTTTAATTAGTTTAAAGTAATTAATAAATAATAGTTAATTAATAATAAATAGAGAAAAAGTAGGAAAAATATATTTTTAGTTTTAAAATTACTTTTATATTATTTTATAATTTTTAGAATTAAATTTTCATTTTTCTAGCTTAATTTCATAATTAGTGTAATTTAAATATTATTAATTAGTAATTAATTAATAGTAATTAATCAAATAGTGTAAAAATTTATTTTCTTTTTCTAAAAATTTTCTTTTATCTTGTAGTTTGTAAAAAAGTCATTTTCACCCCCTGGGTGTTTTCAGATTTCCATTTTCACTTTTTATTTCGTACGTTTACGTTTTATTTAAACGTAACGTACGCGTTTTTAGGTTTAAATCGTTTCTGGTTTTTCCTAGCTTTCCCGTCTTGTTTATATAGCTTATTTAAGCTATTTCTTTGTAGATTCCTTAGCTTAATCACTCACAACCCCTTTCTCATCCAAATTCACCCGATCACGAAACCGTTTGATAACAATTCACACCTCGTCGGGACATAACGACCCGGGGAAACCACTATATTCCGCGGAGCATTGAGCCTTAGGAGTTTGACTTGTTTGACCACATCCGTGGTTGAATTTAGTTGACTGCTTTTGCCTCAATCACTTTACGTCTTTCATCTATCGATTTCTTTTGCTGATTGCTGGACTTGAGGTGAGTCATAGCCCAACTTTTACTCTTGAACTTTGTTTTCAATACTTGGGGTGAGAAACGTGCAAATTGTTTTATGTGGACTATTATCGCTTTGTTTTTTTTAAAACTTGTTATGCTTATAGAACTAGGTAGGTTATAGAGCGAGACCTAGTCCTGAACTAGGTGAGCTATTGATTTGATTATAGAGCGAGGCCTAGTCCCGAACTAGGTAAGCTATTGATTGGTAGTTGAGCGAGGCCTAGTCCCGAACTAGGTAAGCTATTGGATTGGTTATGGAGCGAGGCCTATTCATGAACTAGGTAAGCTATTGATTTGATTGATTTGAGCTATAGTGTGCACCTATAGGGTTGGTTAGATTTGGTTGGTTCGTTTTGGTTGGATGATTGAGGCCTAGTCTAGCTAGCAAGCGTTTTTGCGTATATGTCCACTTTATTTAGTTATAAATTTAAACCTATGATCTCACCAGCGAAAGCTGACTTTTAGCGCGTTTTCTCAGGTAATTAAGTGATGCCCTTGGATGCTTGGATTGGAGGCTTGGCTATGGCACCTGGTTATGGATCTATTTTCTAAAACTCTGATAAATAATTGTGGACCTATATTTATTTCTTTTGGGCCTAACTTTGGATAAATTTGGGATAAATGTAAACTTTAAAACCTCGTTTGGTTGTGTTTTTCTTATGTTTACTTTATCTCGTTCTTTTATGTCTTGTGTTGGATACCAATCCCCGTAGCACCCCGAAAGCTTGTTGAGTCTTCCGCTGTACCAAATTTTTGGGGTGTTACAATTTTGATCACATAAACAAATGCATGGCGTGTTGTTTATCAACTATATGAGGTTGTTTCATGCACAAGTGGGAGAAATGTTATCTTTAATGTGTGCAAGAAATAACTCATAAATATATGATTTAATGGATTCTCTTGACTGCAAGGTAAGAGAATTACATTCTAATATTAATTATACTAATTTAATTCAAGAAACACTTTGTGTTACAATTTGTGTTATGTGAGAGCTTAGCTAGATTGCAACAACAAGGTGAATTTCATATTTTCATTAATAGCAGATTGATGAGTATCTAAATACTCATCATTTTATACCAATCTGAGCTGCCAAAACATACAAAAACACTCAAATATGTATCAAAATACTTTAAATATCTTAAAGATGTGTTTTATATGTTTCAAATGCAAAATATGCAAAAACAGATGAAAAACGTACAAAGTTTGCATAATTGGTAGTTTCAGTCCCTCAAGTTTCATAAATTGTCAAAACTAGTCCCTGGTTATTCTAAAAACATGAAAATGTCACCAAAGGTCCTTTTTAATCATAAGGTTACATATTTAGTCCTTTGGTGCAAAGTTTCATAAAATTACAAGTTTAGTCCCTCAACTTTGGAAATTGACATAAATGGTCCCTGGGATGTTAAAAACTTTGAGAAAAGCAATTTTGGTCCTTATACTAATAATATTTTGCAGGAATGGTCCTTGGGTGATAAGTTTGGTGAATTTACATGATTGGTCCCTGAAGTTTCACAGTTTGGCAAAACAGGTCCCTCAAAGTTTCAAACTTGACAGTTTCAGTCCCTGGGTGTTCAAAATGGGAAAATTATCATTAAGGGTCCTAGGGAATTCATAATTGTCACTTTTAGTCCCTGGGAGAAAGTTTTGGGAAATTACATAATTAGTCCCTCAAAAATCCAGAAATTACATAAATGGTCCTTTAATATTTAAACATGGAAAATTATGTAATTTTAGTCCTTGGGTTATTCATTATTGGCAAATATGACCCTTGTGATTACTTTGGTTAAATCACAAAATCAGACCCTCTACTTTTGCTTAATTACATTTTAGGTCCTTGTGATTATTTATCTAAAAACCAAACGGATCCTAATATTATTTAAACCAAATCCAAATTAAACCCAACACCAAACACCTACCCAAGCCCACCCTTTCCTTTTGTCCAGCCCACACAACAGCCCAGGTCAAACCCCGGTCAAACCACAAACCAATACCACCCCGTACCTCCTTTTCCCTCCCAAAACCAAAACCACCATACCACCACCACTGCTCCACCATACCACCCTACACCTGGCCTGCCACCTCTCACCCACTATCCCACCACCTCACCACAACCCTCCAAAACCATTTAAACCCCTAAAACCCTCCCCACGTTATCCACAGTACCCAATTTTGACTTTGGCGCCAAGTTACCAATTTGAATGGCCTGGATCAATTGGACTACATCAATGGCTCTAAATTGGTGGGAAATCACCCAGTGGGTCCCACAAGCTCAGATAATGGCTACAAAATAGAAAGGAAGCAGAAGAACCAGATGATTAGTTTTAGGTTTAGTTAATTTAGGTCGTATGTAGTGTAGTTTATGAATTAAGTTGTAATTTCAATTAAACAAGCTTGTACTAAGTTGATTTCATGTATTTCAATCTTTAAATTAAGTTAATTTCAAGTTTCATCTCAGTTCTCAGTTTATGCCATTTTTAGGAATTCTCAAAATCTCAAAGTTGTTGTTTGTTGTTATTTGTGATTGTTATTGAGTTCATAAGCTCATATAAGCCTTGACAAAGCTTATTTAAGCTTTTATACACCTCAGTTTTCTGTTTAGTTCATAAAACAAAAATACTTAAAAAATCAAATTAAATATTAAGAAAATAAAAAAATCAAAGTTACAAGCTGATTGGAGCTGAGCAAGGTGAAATTTGGATTGATTTGGTATTAGAATCCTATGGGGGATACTAGGTATTGATCTTGGTCCTTGGTTTCATGTCCTCAGCTTTGAACCACTTGTAAGTTATAAATCTGATTTTTGTATAATCTTGTTATAATTGTTATTTGTGATAATTTAGTGTTCAATTAATCTTTAGTTAGTATAGTGAATCTGTTCAAATCATAAAATCATTAGGTGTAAGCTTAAAATTCATAGAAGTTAGTGAAACTGTTTTGTATGGGGGTGTTTGGCTCAGGGTTGCTCAGTGAGCTCCACTGAGTTTGAGTGTGTAGTTGTGAATCAAGAAAGTAATTTATGTTCATGTAAGCTCAGTTCAACCATTTCTTTTAGTAATATATAAGGCAAAAGTCAAAATTACACTTAAACTTCAATAGCAGTTCACTGTGTGGAATTGACAACTTCATATCAGCCATAATTGCTTATCTTTGGTTATAATAGCTTAATTTAGTCTTGGTATATCATATTACATCCTATTCAGTTCATAAATCTAGATTAAAACTCAAGAAAGTCAAAATTTAGGTTTTATAGAAAAAGTCAAAAGTTCATCTCTCAGATTTTCTCAAATCTTGAGAGATTTTTGTAGAATTGTGTAATTGGTTTGAAGGTCTGAAAATTATTGTGGTAATACTCTACCACCTCAACTTTAGAATCCCATCACCATTTTATTTTTAGGATTTTTATTGTGGCCCCCACTCAACCCTCAACACAACTGCAGGGCAAGGTGTTGCCCTGCTCAGTTCAGACCTCAGTCACCACACCCCTTTGGTGGTGTCTTGAGACCACCTCAGTGGGTCCCACTACCTCTAATTAGTTTCCCTCAACCCCCTCCTAGTAGAGAACTTAGATTGACCATAAGTTTGACCTGCACCTCAGTGGACCCCACCTAGAAATAGCTCTCAAGTTTGTCCCCATTCTGAGTTCAAAACAGGTTTTGGATTAGCTTATTGTAGCTTATTAGCTTATCTACTGAGCTTATTTAGCTAAATTAAGCTTATACAAGTCTAACATACCTATTAGAACCAGAATAAGCCTTAGTGGGTCCCACATAAGCTCACTTGAGCTTATTTACCTTTTCAGTCAAACTTGGTCAACTGTGGAAGGAATAAGCTTCCACAGTGCTTATTAATAAGCTACAAAAATATTGTTTTTACAAAAGTTACTTGTTTTTATGTATAATATAGTTTTGAAAAAGAAAATTCAAGAAAAACAAATATAAAATTAAGTGATAGTTTCTATTTAATACAATTTAATTTTAATTTTCATTTTTATATTTTTATTAAGTAATTTGTGTTTTTATATTTTTATTAATTTCCTTATATATTAAAGTAATTTAAATAATTTTCTTAGATTTTTATATTGTCTTTTGATATTTATTAGATTTAAATATAGTTTTATTAGTAATTAATAAATAAATAAGTTATAAATAGCATAATTAATTTTTATATAGTAACACCTATATTTTATATTTTTCCTAGCTTTCATAAGTCATAATATAATTTTAGTAATTTTTCTAGAATTTTTACTGTTCATTTAATAGTATTTATAATTTAAATAGTTTAATTAGATATTAAATAATAAATAGAATAATAATTAGTAAACTAGTTTATAAATATATAAAATAAAGTTTTTATAATTTTTTAGGATTCCTGTGATGGTTAATTAGATTTATAAATTTTTCCATAATTTTCTAAGTTAGTTTAATATTATTTGTAATTTAAAATAGTTTATTTAGTATAATTAATATAAATAGTTTTTAATTAATAAAAAGTTTATAAAAAGACAAAAAGATTTATTTTTATTTTTTATACTTTCTTCAAGTTCTATTTTAGGTTTAGAAAATATTTTTATAAGTTTTTAGTTTAATTTGTAGTATTTATAATTTTCTAATTAAATAGTTAAATAGTTTTCCATTAAATAATTAATAATAAATAATATAATAATCTAAATAATAGTTTTCTTTTTAATTTAACTTTATTTTAAGTTTAAGTTTATAGAATTTTCATTTTTAACCCTTGTAGTTTATTTTTCTTAAAACTCACCTTTTTCTCAGTACGCAATCACGTCTGATTTTAATTTGGTGTACGTTTTAAATACCTAGGTTTCACGTAATCATTAATTTAGTTTTCCTAAGTTATTTTAAGTTGTAAAACCCTAGTTAACCACACACACACACTTTATACCCTTTCCTGTTCACGTTCACTAATCACAGATTCGTTTATAATATCACATCGCACACCTCGTTGGGACTTACGACCCGGGAAAACACTGTATTCCTCGGAAGCATTTGCCTTTGATTAGTTTGACTTTACTATTGACCATTAACAAGTGGTTGAGAAATTATCTGACTGTTCAGGACCAATCAAAATTTGGCGCCGCTGCCGGGGAGGTTGTGCGCTTATTTTAAACGATTTTGCGTATTAGTGAGTTTGGATATACATCCATTGTATATTTACCCTCTTTTATCTATATTTTTATATAAACAAAACACAAAAATATTCACCTTTACACCCTTACCTATTTGATTCTTCATTTCTCATCCCCAAAACCCTTTGATTCTACATTCTTCCACTTATCTCATAATTGATTCTAATGGCATCTCTCGATGACGATTTCTTTAAACAAAGGGCCTTTAAAAGCGAAGTTGAAAAACTTATGGCCTTGTCAAAAATGTCGAGATGTCATGTTGATTATGATGGACCTTCGATTCCTATTCCCTCTCCGGTGAGGGAAAGAGATCATGAAACCGAGGTGACAAAGGACCTTGTACTTTCCTCTAACGATGGAGGTGCTAAATACGTCCAAACCACGGTTGTCCAAAAACCTGAGCTCACAAATGCTCCTAAACCTTCAAAAATCAATCCTGATCTTTCACGGTTTACGGTTAAAAGTTTGTCAAGCAAACGTACAGAGCTTAGGGCAATGACTGAAAAGAACGATTTACCTAACCTTCACAATTATCAAAAACAATAACCCGAGACCATAACGGAAGTGGTGGAAATTCCTAGCTCCAAGAGCACACCACTTGTCCCACCTCCAGATTTTGTCCCTTGTGACGGTTGTGGTGAGCCTCTTTTCGGTTTTCCATGTCGTTGGTGTACATGTGTACAATGTGGTAATGATATTCAAAACGGGAGTTGTTTGTTTTGTGGATCGAGTAATTCATTTGCTTATGATCCTAATCAAAACTCATACAACGACTCCTCAAAATTTTCAAACTACCCATCACATTCATACGAGCAAGAATCATATTATCCAAATTTCAATGATGCTTCATATCAAAATACACCAAGCCAGACTCAACAGTTTTACTGTTGTGAGTACTGTGGAGGTCCACATTTTAGCTCTGATTGTCAAACAAGGAATCCATTTCCTTGTAACAATTACGACTATTCGTTTCAAGACCCACCTCCACAATACCAAATGAACCAAGCAACTCCTCAAAACCAGCAAGACCCTTGTCTAGAGGTTCTTGAAAAACTTAAAAACATTAGGGAGGAGTTGGCTAATATGTAGTCTCACAATGCACAAAGTTTTTCTTGTGTATATTGTGGGGGCCCTCATAATGATGATCAATGTCAACCTTTCGGTTTTGACACATCCACACCCCCACAATCTTCACTCATTCCATATTCTCGTGATAAATCTATCGCGGAATTACTTGCTGAAAAACATGCAGCTAGAGACGTAAAAAGCATGGAAGATTTAATTGCTGAGCAAAGAGTAGCCAAAATACGTGCCAATATTCGCTATGCTGCTTTTTATGAGGACAATGATGACAGTGATGATGATGATAACATTGTTATCATTCAAAAAGAATCATCATGTTCATCAGTTGAGACTCCTTCCATGCATATACAGGAAGAAAAGAATATAACTGAATCGCCAGCAGTAGAAATAATGGAACTTGTAGACTCCATTACTGCTAGTCCTTCTCATCTCCCTGAGTCTGCTGTTATCACACCCGAAGTTCCCACTCACTCTCTGAACATGGGGGACGAGCATCTTGACACTGTTCCTGCAAAGGAATCGGACGAATTCATAAAGTCTAGTGTTGAGAACCTTGTCTCAATCCCAAGTGAGTCACAGAGAATTCTTGGTCATGTGTGTGATATTCCTCCCCCTCTTGTCTTTCCAAATAATCATACTGAGATGTTCTCTGATTCTGATGAGAACTATTCTTTATCTTGTGGAGACATAAGTTATGTGGGGGAATTACCTTCTGAGCTTGTCAACTCAGAAGAAGAGAATGAGGAAGAAATCATCCAAGACGAATCTCTTCGTCTTACATTATTAAATGCTAATCTTCTCATTTCTAGAATCGAGGCTTTTAATGAAAAGCCTATTTCATCTCCTATCCCCGTCAAGGATAGTGAGGTTTTGATCAATGATTCTATTCCTGAATTGCAAACGTTCCATTTTGATCAAACGGAAGAGAAGATAAGTGGTATCACCACTTCTCATTCTTATAATTCTCTTCCCGTTTATGAATCATTTACTATTGAGGAGTTCCCTAATGAACTCGCTCAATTCAATTCCGAATACGAATCATTCACCTTTGAGGAGTTCTCCTGTGAACTCACTCATATCATATCTCCACCGGAGTATGATAACTTCTATTTTGATCTAGACATACCCATAATATGTCTTGATCATCCGAGCTTAAACGAGGAGATTCATGAAACAATGAATTCTCCTATTGAAGATAAGGAGTTAATCATGATTTTCATCATGACCTTCTTTCTTTTCTTCATATATCCTGTTCCTTATCCTGTTCTTCACTCTTTCGGGAGTGAAGACATTATCTTTGATCCCGGCATTCTCATTTATAAATTATGAGCCGGTTACTTATCTCATCGGCGTGGAACTTTCACGTGCTTCTAATGTTTATCCAAACGTCTTGAATGAAAGTCCGATTGAGATTGTCTCTTCCACTTACTTCCCCATGGACAAATAAATTCGGGGTCGAGTCAAGCTAGTGACTCGGGAATCAAAAACATTAGCATGTACATAGGTTTTCACCCGTGTGTAACACCCTAGTGTGGGGGAGATGCCCCACATGTTGTATATATCTCAAAAAAAAAAAATAATAATAAATAAATAAATAAAAAAATAAAAAAATGTACATATAGTGATAGCTTCTATTTAAGAAGTTTTATCTAAAAAAATAATTGTATGTATATACATCTTAAATAAATAAAGGCTATGTAATATTTTCTTCTTACGTTCTAAGTGTCGGTTTAACACCCGGTATTTTGAATATTGAGGACAATATTCAGTTCTAAGTGTGGGGGGAGATTCGTTATTCTAACGAATTTAAACACATGTTCCATCAAGAACCCCCATTTTAGCCAAAATTTTAAATTTTTTTTCTCACTTAGAACGCAATAAATGGTATCAATCCTCCATGTCTAACCCACAACATGATTGGCTAATCCAGGAGCAAACGGTTCTTGGTAAAGATAACTCAAACCCGTTTATGGCTTGCAATTTGCCAAAAAATTGTATGGTTCCTCAACTCCCCATTATCCTCAAAAGCTAATGAGTTGGCTAGCCCGCAAGATTATGGCTTGTGGTAAAGGCTGTGGAAAATCCATAATTGGTAATCAGCTCACCAAGATGTTGACTATTCCATCAAGAGTTGGCTAGTCCAGAAGCAAACGGCTTTTGGTAAAGACTAATCAAATCCGTTGACAGCTGGTGATTTGCTCAAAATCACACGGTTATCAGGTGTGCCACAGTTCTTACACCTGGCTACTCCAGAAGTGATGACTTTTGGTAAAGAGTTTTTCAAATCCATTAAGTTTTTCTCAAATAAGATTGCTAGGGACTAGCAATAGTTTAGTGTGGGGGATTGATGAGTATCTAAATACTCATCATTTTATACCAATCTGAGCTGCCAAAACATACAAAAACACTCAAATATGTATCAAAATACTTTAAATATCTTAAAGATGTGTTTTATATGTTTCAAATGCAAAATATGCAAAAACAGATGAAAAACGTACAAAGTTTGCATAATTGGCAGTTTCAGTCCCTCAAGTTTCATAAATTGTCAAAACTAGTCCCTGGTTATTCTAAAAACATGAAAATGTCACCAAAGGTCCTTTTTAATCATAAAGTTACATATTTAGTCCTTTGGTGCAAAGTTTCATAAAATTACAAGTTTAGTCCCTCAACTTTGGAAATTGACATAAATGGTCCCTGGGATGTTAAAAACTTTGAGAAAAGCAATTTTGGTCCTTATACTAATAATCTTTTGCAGGAATGGTCCTTGGGTGATAAGTTTGGTGAATTTACATGATTGGTCCCTGAAGTTTCACAGTTTGGCAAAACAGGTCCCTCAAAGTTTCAAACTTGACAGTTTCAGTCCCTGGGTGTTCAAAATGGGAAAATTATCATTAAGGGTCCTAGGGAATTCATAATTGTCACTTTTAGTCCCTGGGAGAAAGTTTTGGGAAATTACATAATTAGTCCCTCAAAAATCCGGAAATTACATAAATGGTCCTTTAATATTTAAACATGGAAAATTATGTAATTTTAGTCCTTGGGTTATTCATTATTGGCAAATATGACCCTTGTGATTACTTTGGTTAAATCACAAAATCAGACCCTCTACTTTTGCTTAATTACATTTTAGGTCCTTGTGATTATTTATCTAAAAACCAAACGGATCCTAATATTATTTAAACCAAATCCAAATTAAACCCAACACCAAACACCTACCCAAGCCCACCCTTTCCTTTTGTCCAGCCCACACAACAGCCCAGGTCAAACCCCGGTCAAACCACAAACCAATACCACCCCGTACCTCCTTTTCCCTCCCAAAACCAAAACCACCATACCACCACCACTGCTCCACCATACCACCCTACACCTGGCCTGCCACCTCTCACCCACTATCCCACCACCTCACCACAACCCTCCAAAACCATTTAAACCCCTAAAACCCTCCCCACGTTATCCACAGTACCCAATTTTGACTTTGGCGCCAAGTTACCAATTTGAATGGCCTGGATCAATTGGACTACATCAATGGCTCTAAATTGGTGGGAAATCACCCAGTGGGTCCCACAAGCTCAGATAATGGCTACAAAATAGAAAGGAAGCAGAAGAACCAGATGATTAGTTTTAGGTTTAGTTAATTTAGGTCGTATGTAGTGTAGTTTATGAATTAAGTTGTAATTTCAATTAAACAAGCTTGTACTAAGTTGATTTCATGTATTTCAATCTTTAAATTAAGTTAATTTCAAGTTTCATCTCAGTTCTCAGTTTATGCCATTTTTAGGAATTCTCAAAATCTCAAAGTTGTTGTTTGTTGTTATTTGTGATTGTTATTGAGTTCATAAGCTCATATAAGCCTTGACAAAGCTTATTTAAGCTTTTATACACCTCAGTTTTCTGTTTAGTTCATAAAACAAAAATACTTAAAAAATCAAATTAAATATTAAGAAAATAAAAAAATCAAAGTTACAAGCTGATTGGAGTTGAGCAAGGTGAAATTTGGATTGATTTGGTATTAGAATCCTATGGGGGATACTAGGTATTGATCTTGGTCCTTGGTTTCATGTCCTCAGCTTTGAACCACTTGTAAGTTATAAATCTGATTTTTGTATAATCTTGTTATAATTGTTATTTGTGATAATTTAGTGTTCAATTAATCTTTAGTTAGTATAGTGAATCTGTTCAAATCATAAAATCATTAGGTGTAAGCTTAAAATTCATAGAAGTTAGTGAAACTGTTTTGTATGGGGGTGTTTGGCTCAGGGTTGCTCAGTGAGCTCCACTGAGTTTGAGTGTGTAGTTGTGAATCAAGAAAGTAATTTATGTTCATGTAAGCTCAGTTCAACCATTTCTTTTAGTAATATATAAGGCAAAAGTCAAAATTACACTTAAACTTCAATAGCAGTTCACTGTGTGGAATTGACAACTTCATATCAGCCATAATTGCTTATCTTTGGTTATAATAGCTTAATTTAGTCTTGGTATATCATATTACATCCTATTCAGTTCATAAATCTAGATTAAAACTCAAGAAAGTCAAAATTTAGGTTTTATAGAAAAAGTCAAAAGTTCATCTCTCAGATTTTCTCAAATCTTGAGAGATTTTTGTAGAATTGTGTAATTGGTTTGAAGGTCTGAAAATTATTGTGGTAATACTCTACCACCTCAACTTTAGAATCCCATCACCATTTTATTTTTAGGATTTTTATTGTGGCCCCCACTCAACCCTCAACACAACTGCAGGGCAAGGTGTTGC
Organism: Artemisia argyi; assembly: GCA_030686995.1. Lineage (NCBI taxonomy): Eukaryota > Viridiplantae > Streptophyta > Magnoliopsida > Asterales > Asteraceae > Artemisia > Artemisia argyi. The sequence continues at coordinate 10,510,420 of CM060691.1, read as the reverse complement.
CCTGCTCAGTTCAGACCTCAGTCACCACACCCCTTTGGTGGTGTCTTGAGACCACCTCAGTGGGTCCCACTACCTCTAATTAGTTTCCCTCAACCCCCCTCCTAGTAGAGAACTTAGATTGACCATAAGTTTGACCTGCACCTCAGTGGACCCCACCTAGAAATAGCTCTCAAGTTTGTCCCCATTCTGAGTTCAAAACAGGTTTTGGATTAGCTTATTGTAGCTTATTAGCTTATCTACTGAGATTATTTAGCTAAATTAAGCTTATACAAGTCTAACATACCTATTAGAACCAGAATAAGCCTTAGTGGATCCCACATAAGCTCACTTGAGCTTATTTACCTTTTCAGTCAAACTTGGTCAACTGTGGAAGGAATAAGCTTCCACAGTGCTTATTAATAAGCTACAAAAATATTGTTTTTACAAAAGTTACTTGTTTTTATGTATAATATAGTTTTGAAAAAGAAAATTCAAGAAAAACAAATATAAAATTAAGTGATAGTTTCTATTTAATACAATTTAATTTTAATTTTCATTTTTATATTTTTATTAAGTAATTTGTGTTTTTATATTTTTATTAATTTCCTTATATATTAAAGTAATTTAAATAATTTTCTTAGATTTTTATATTGTCTTTTGATATTTATTAGATTTAAATATAGTTTTATTAGTAATTAATAAATAAATAAGTTATAAATAGCATAATTAATTTTTATATAGTAACACCTATATTTTATATTTTTCCTAGCTTTCATAAGTCATAATATAATTTTAGTAATTTTTCTAGAATTTTTACTGTTCATTTAATAGTTTTTATAATTTAAATAGTTTAATTAGATATTAAATAATAAATAGAATAATAATTATTAAACTAGTTTATAAATATATAAAATAACGTTTTTATAATTTTTTAGGATTCCTGTGATGGTTAATTAGATTTATAAATTTTTCCATAATTTTCTAAGTTAGTTTAATATTATTTGTAATTTAAAATAATTTATTTAGTATAATTAATATAAATAGTTTTTAATTAATAAAAAGTTTATAAAAAGACAAAAAGATTTATTTTTATTTTTTATACTTTCTTCAAGTTCTATTTTAGGTTTAGAAAATATTTTTATAAGTTTTTAGTTTAATTTGTAGTATTTATAATTTTCTAATTAAATAGTTAAATAGTTTTCCATTAAATAATTAATAATAAATAATATAATAATCTAAATAATAGTTTTCTTTTTAATTTAACTTTATTTTAAGTTTAAGTTTATAGAATTTTCATTTTTAACCATTGTAGTTTATTTTTCTTAAAACTTACCTTTTTCTCAGTACGCAATCGCGTCTGATTTTAATTTGGTGTACGTTTTAAATACCTAGGTTTCACGTAATCATTAATTTAGTTTTCCTAAGTTATTTTAAGTTGTAAAACCCTAGTTAACCACACACACACACTTTATACCCTTTCCTGTTCACGTTCACTAATCACAGATTCGTTTATAATATCACATCGCACACCTCGTTGGGACTTACGACCCGGGAAAACACTGTATTCCTAGGAAGCATTTGCCTTTGATTAGTTTGACTTTACTATTGACCATTAACAAGTGGTTGAGAAATTATCTGACTGTTTGAGGCGAATCACAGATCAACTTATATAATTGAACTATGAGAATTTACAGTTTCTAAATTAGATACCTATTAGAACATGTGTCAATATGATATCAAGACTACTTTAATTTATAAATTTATGAATTCATGAAATGACATAAATTAATAAAGTAATATAATGATGCTTCAATCTGAATATTTATGTGTTCTTGGAATGACATAAAGAAATAATGTTATTTACATTATTATGAAGTAATAAATTAACTTGAAATTACTATTGAAACCAAAAGATGGTGTTCATAATTACTTTAGTTAAACATGTTTATGTTTCATTTTAAAGATATAAACATAAAGTCTTTTAATTGTTACAAGACTTATAATAAAGTAAGAAGTTATCTTGTTATGTTTTTTTTTTAATTAAAACATATACATGAAGTTATTAAATTGTTAAATGACTTATAACGTATAGTGGGATTATAACAGTTTATGTTTTCTTGTAAAGACATGGACATGAAGTAACTTTGTAAAAAGTACTTGTGTTATAAAGCATGTAATTGGCTTGAAAATTATTATACCATTAAAATGAATCAGTTGGTAAATAAACAAGTCAAAACGAATATGGTTATCTTAAATATTGTTAGATTGTCTTACAATATTAATACTAATGAAATACCAAATGTTTATGGTATGTTCAGTTAGGAAAATCAAACTCTTGTTATATTGTTTGGTTAAAGATAACTATGACTTCTTTTCTTCCAAAAGTTATCAAGGTTAAAATATTGAGTATGGCTTGGACATATTTAATAAAACTCCAACCTAGAAGATTAATAAGACATCATCATATGATGGAATGTGATGAATGTGATGGATTACATTAAGTCTTAAATTGAAGTTCTAAATTTGTTTAACTGCTTAAGAAGAGGTTATTAACAAAGTAAAGTCAGGAACAGTCAATAAGTATTTGTAATATCCCAAAAGAGAACATTGTATTGTTGCTTTATTTGCTAAGTATTTAAAGATAGTCTTTAAATTACTAAAAGCAAGTGGGAGTTTTGATCTTTAAAAGATAAAATTACAAGATACATAATCTTCTAAAATACACTAGCAAATATCATGATGAAGTTTGACATTTGAATGTTAAATCTCAAGATGATAATAAAGTTTGACATTTAAATGTTAAATCTCAAGATGATGGAATTCTCATTTATAGAATAGCAAAATATCTCAGATATTTGATTAATATGCTGAGGGCTATGATTTACAGGATTATTGTAAACCTGATAATCATTATGATACTTTACCAAATATGAAATTGGGTAAAGTATACATGATATGAATAATTAAGATGTTGTCCATAAAGATAATCAATTTTAGAAACTTGGTTTATCTTAACAGTTAGACTAAAAAATGAAGATGAGTTTCTTCAAAGATAAGGTAACCCTTGTGGTTTAAATCTTTGTAAAGAAATCATATGGACAATATTGTGCACGTATTTAAGGCATGTCTTATGACAAGATTATTAATCACACTTAAGCGGTTAACTGTGATTGAATATTCTTTTCTAAATACATTAAATATATAAAGATTATGATTGTCATATTTATGAAATTGACAATGGAATATCAAAATTCTTTCTTGAGTGATTACTTGAGCGAGGACGATAAGTAATCAAAAGGAGTTTATGAATTCAAATAAATCTTTGAAAGTGTACAAAGTGCAACAATCCATGGATGGATAAATGCATGCATCTAGAAAATTACTCTTATATTTAATTATTAAATTCATGTTTTGATTTATAATTGAAATAAGATAATTTCTAAGTATTCCTAAAAGCTAGTGGAAGTATTATGTTAAATTTTTAAATCATATATGGTGTAGAACATATAAAAGGTAACATTCCATATAAGTTAAAAGTTAAGTCTTAGTTTGGAATGAAACTTTACTTGTAAGATTTGGAAAATAAGACATACAACCTTGGAATGAATGCTTATTGTTGAAACATGAGCGGTAAATGAATCTAATATAACATAATATATTATTTAGGAAGTCTAAATAGATATGTATGACATGAATAAAATCTAAGTATGACTCAAAGATTTTTCATGAACATCATGTTTTGTTGTATCATGCTTGATTACAAGATGATTTGGCAATATTAATATCCAGTTAAAAGTTATTAGATAACTTGTGTAATATTCTAAAAAGAATGTGTTTGATTATACAATCATATCCTAAATCTGGAACAACTTTCAAATTCTATAGATGAAAAATTTTCAATTATTGTGAAAATTGTCATAGTCAACAAACTTGAAAGTTTGAAGGGCATCAAACATTACACAATAGATATTAATGTTTACGGAAAATGTTTAAGAGCATGTTGTTGTTTGCATACAATGATGCTAATGAAATTGAGACGACACTAAATACTAGTTATGGTAAGAATTTCATCCTTGGCTATTACTAGTTATGCTTACTAAAAGCATAGTTGCATTATACATTAAGAGAATAAGAATACTTTAAACTTTAAAATGTTTGAAAGTTTGATTATCATAAATTGGTGGTTAAGGATGTCAGACATTTTATGAAATATTATATGGCATTATCAAAATAGTTGAGTATGCAAATACAAGAAATTTAATAATTGAATTATTGAAATAAGTATTCTTAAAATTCCGATAGATCAAAGTTGGATGATTTATGCTTTGTCAACAAGTATGAATGTCATTACTTGAGACATAATTCATCAACAATAGTTATAATGCATTGATCTATTTAGTATTTGGATAAGGGATGTTAAACAATTATTATAATAAATTTAAATAAATGGTATGTTTAATTTATAATAAATTGTATCATATATTTGTATGTTTAATCCATGAATAAATGTTATTCTAAAATTGTCTGTTGTCAGTTAATAATATGGGAATATTATTAAATTAAGACAAATCTGAAGGTTGGTATAATATACTTAAAGTATATTGATGCGTAGTCATGCCATTTCAGATGATATTCAATGATACTGAATATAGGACTTATCCCAACTAAATGATGTTACTTTATGGATTTTGTTATTAAGTAAATCATGAGAAGTTATCCTCAGACTTGAGATGCAAGATAAGTGTCATGAATGTAGTACATTTTTGTGGAACAACTTAACGCTATACGTAACTGGTAGTCATAAGAGTTGTTTTCGAAAGTGTTACAAAGTTTGTGGGTTTTGCTTGTAGTCAAGATAGAATTTGTTCCTTCAAATTTATTTTTGGAGTTTAATACTACTGCGCCCCTCATAGGGTTGGTAAGATGCATGTGCGGCCGCACCCAAGATCTCCCCTGAATATGTTCAGAAGATTTGGTAATCTTGATCAATAAAGAAAAACAAGAAACAGAATGGTTAATTAAGGAATGACTTTAATCCATATCCTTATTAACGTGGTATTAGAAACAAAAGGATAATAATAATGAGAAATCATTAAAAGGTTTTTCTAGGAGCCTTACTCGAGATCGTACTAGAGGCATCGGCGTGTTGCAAGACGCTAACCGATGTGATCACACTATTAAGATATGTCCAAGTGGGAGCTGTTAGATTTATGAACATAAATTAATAGTTGTGTGTTAGGATCGAACTCGAGATCGCGGGATTGCACACTTTACGTATGAAGAGTAAAAGAATAATTATTTATAAATGTTATATGTAATTATTAATAAACACAAAACTAGTAACGACCGTTAGTATTTAACGGATAATGACTAACGACCGTTAGACGAAGAAAAGGAAAGTAATACTTGTGATTAATTGGAAACAATAGAAGGTTCCGGAATCCCTTTGAGGAGGTTCAAACCGATCGGCCATAAGGGGGTTTTCCACCTCCTCTTTGCCTTGAGCTCCAAGTAAACACTAGTATATAAACACCTCATGGGATATTGTTTTCTCATAACTTGTACACACATAATAGGTGTTTTTCTCTCCTCTTCTTGTCCCTAAATCGATCCAAACCTCAAACCCATAAGGGTTTTCGATTTTCATAGCTAAAAGGTTTTTGTGTTTAATTTACTTGCATAAATTTTTACTTGAATTAGTACGTGTGTACAAGAACGCGATTCAAACATACTTTTGTTTGATTCTTGGATTGAATTACAAAAGAGGTAAGGGGTAATTCTTATAATCCACATAAACCCTAATTAGGGTTCTTAAGTTGAAGAATTGCATTACTTGATTCTTGTTCGGGCTACAATCACAAAGGTGCGTTTACTATTTATTATTGATTAATTAATTACATGTTATATGATCTTGTTATAACGCTTCCGCATGTGTTTACTTGATGTTATTGGTTTATTTATATGCATGTCATGATTATATAATTCCAACAGGGTGAGCATCGAGTCAAAACCGACCCGACCCAACCCGACAAAACCGAAACCTGAAACTCGGAAAAAACCCAAACCGAAATCGAAATTACTCGGTTTTCCTCGGTTCGGTTCGATTTTAGTTTCGGTTCGGTTTTTCTCGGTTTTTTTTCGAACCGGACCGACCCGAAACCGAAACTCGGTAAAAACCTAAACCGAGTTTTGTCAGTTCGGTTTCGGTCGGCTCGGTTTTGTCGGGTTTCTCGGTACGATTCGGGTTTCATTCGGTTTTGCTCCACCCCTACTTTTGCTAGATCACATATGTATTTTTGCTTAATGTTAACTGTGTCTTTTAATTGATGATCTGAATAAACTTATACAAACCAGAAATTTGAGAGGGCGGCTTAAATAAGATATACGAAGATTGTCCGAATTTGGTATCGACTTGCTATAATTTGGGGTTTTAAGTAATACCATAATTATTGTTAACATTTTCATTTTCGACCAATTAAAAAAGTGTTTAGTTGGTGAGGACGATATTTGATTGGTTATGAAGTATGGTGGTCTATTTATTTTTTAGAGAAATGCTACACTCGCAAAAAAAAAAAAAAAAAAAAAAAAAAAAACATTCACAAAACCATCCACAAAATAAGGTGTCAGGGTGTGATTGACTTAATCATAGAGAAGAGATAAACTATACGGAGTAGAAAAATATATCAATCACAACATGACACCTCATTGTGGATGTTTCTATGGATATTTTTTTGTAAGTGTAGCATACCTCATTTTTTTTAACAGTGTGTTTTTGGTCGAGTGATAATAATTTTTATACATAAGTGACATGGACTTTTATGAAGAGAGGGTCGTAGTGTTTTCTTAGATTCATTATAACATTAATGCAATGAATGATGATGGTGTCGTTTCTATTGCATTAAAAATACATATTTGACGATACAAAGACGTAAATGTGTGGGCATAGAAACATGAAAATGGACGATCAACATTGAGTTGGTCTCAAAGGACAATGTGTCAAATTGAATAATGCCAAAGACTAACCTAAAGAAAGAAGTGCATAACAAACTCTAGGTACAAAATAATGGACCCATATGCAATATATATATAAGAAAAGTCATGTAAACGAGTTTGATTCAGTTGGATGATTCGATATAACATATAATACAATTAACTAGATGACTAAAATATATGAGACGTGGCAATTGTTTTGGTTTATAAAGTTGTGAGTCACTTTACTTCAACTTACAAAATAATGAAATGTCAATTTAAACATAATATTAAATATATCTTATAGTTATCACAATCATTTATAAAAATTAGTTTAGACGGCTGATTAATCGACGCCTAGATGCTAGGCGAGAATTTACCCATCCGGATTTATACCAATCGGTCTTATTAATTTGGTTGGTAATTAATTGGCCAAATCAAGCATAATTCGGATAAAAATCGGCTAAATCGGTCAACTAAGTTAACGCGGGTCAACTTTTTCCAAAAAATAAAATTGAGGTTTTATTTCAATATACCTCCCGTTTTCACAAAATCAGTCGACACTGCCATTTATACGCACCTCGAGAAGTGATTTAGCACAAAATGTGAAGGTATGCTCTTTTTTCTTATTACAATTGAATGTTAATGACACTAATTGAATTCGAAAATTGATTTCTCCAAATTAATTAAACTATTTAAACTTTGAACCTTAAAATATTTTGAAGCATTTCGTATGTTATATATATAATTTCAAAAACTTTTAATTTTATATATTAAAAATCGATTAATCTTTGATTAATCGCCATCTAACCGATTAATCACTAGGCGGTACATAGCCGCGCAGCTAGCACCTAGCGATTTTTACGACCTTGTTGAAGGTATGCATTTCTTTCGAATTTAATGGGAAGTTACATAAATTGTGTTTTTTCATGATAAGCTAAAAGCAAATTTGACACTCCCCAAATTTTTTGAATTTTCAGAAAGGGAAAAGTTGTACACAGAAACACGTTTTCCAAATGTCTTATTCAAACATATTACATTCCGTACATTGATACTTGTAGCCTACATAAACACGTTGTCATAACTCATCATAACCATATACCAAAAGTACACAATGGCTAGTGGTCACAAAACAACCAATAGCTTTTCACCATCAGTCCAAGACACAACAACTCAACAAGCCATGTCTTCTAGCAACAACAACAACAACAAAAGATCACGTACTAACAAGGAACAAATGAGTTGCAAACATCCAGTGTACCGAGGCGTAAGACTACGCAGATGGGGCAAATGGGTGTCCGAGATAAGACAACCTAGACAAAAATCGCGCATTTGGTTAGGAACTTTCCCAACAGCCGAAATGGCGGCTAGAGCTCATGATGTAGCTGCATTATCTATCAAAGGGAATGCTGCTATCCTTAACTTTCCACAACTTAAGGACAGCTTGCCACGCCCTGCTTCTATCTCCCCACGCGACGTGCAAGCGGCTGCTGCGAAAGCAGCCACAATGTGTGAGTTTGAGCTACAGCCGTCTTTGGATGAGTCAATGTTGTCTGCTGATGATGATAATATTTGTGATCAGGTAGATGAGTTAGGGGAAATTATTGAGTTGCCTAGTTTAGATGAGAGTTTTGAGTCGTGGTCGAATGAGTTGATAGTTGAGACGATGGAAGGTCCGTCATGGGTGGTGGCTGATATCGATAGTTTTCTTAGCTTGTCGTAGGTTAATTAGATTAATGTGAGTTATGAGATGCTTCTTTTGATTGTTTGAATTAATATTCTTCTTCTGCTACTACTTGTTTTGTACTGAGTGATGAACTCTTTTTTGTTTAACCAATTGCTTCTACTGCTACTATAGTGAATGTTACAAAAAGATGCAGCTTGCTCCTAAATTCAACTACTTCATTTCTTGTCATTTTAAATCAGAAGTTGTGGCGTTTGCCCATCGCCACAAACGATTAGAGATATTGTCTGTTCATGCTTTATATGTAAGAGAAATTTAGGCCTTGGGCGAATTGATTGACAGTCTCATAAAAAATATGCAGAACAACAAATTAAATAGAAGACAAATTGTAAATGTGAAGTTCTTTGATGATGTAAATGGCATTTAGATGATACACAAATAACCCAATATTTTATTCGAGTGGAGCTTGAGAGCAACAGGTGTAGTGGTGTTCTTCGTCTCGCTTTATAGCAAAAAGTGCTGTCACCTCTCGGATCTTTAAACCAAACAACCCCCCCAACCCCCCAATTACTCACGTTATAGGACACCCACTGGCCCACTCATAACCCAATAAAACAACAAAAAGGGATAACACGGCTGGTGATCAGCGCCAGACCCTAGCATGGCATTATGGGATGGCACTATTCTTACCGGCCACCCACACCTTAAGCTCCGAGAATAGTCTTTTTGTCAAACAGATGTTTTGTTCACAGAAATGCAAAAGATACCCATAAAAAGAGGAATCTAAGGTATCACTTTTTCTATAAAGGCAAAAAGCTATGTAACAGTATATACCACAAACAAGATGCAAAAACATGCCCATGTAAGGTCATGTAAAGTGTAAGCCCCACTTTGATAAATTTGAGATCTCAATAACAATAAGTTTATGAATTTTCACCACCAATAAACATAATAACAGCAAAATTTAATTAAATGTTATACTCCAATTCCTCAAATTAAATCACGACTCGGCTATAAATCCGTTGGAATACTTTTACATATCGTCCTCTTACTAATCATGTCCGCCAAAATTCAACAAATCTATCACCTCTATAACTAATAATGAAATATATGGTGCTGAAAATTGTTACTGATCGATCACATAAACACTCATTGGCATGAGAATTATAAATTAGGAGGCTTAATTTACCTAAGCCGATTATTCTATTCACTAGCATCTGCCCACATCTCAGGGCAACACAAGCTCAGTAACCACCATAACCACCCATAGGGTTTCCAGCGGGCATAGACGACACAGGCTCCTTGATGTCAACAACAACAGCATCTGATGTAAGGAATGTCTTTGCAACTGACGACGCATGCTCCAAGCAACATCTTACCACCTGGCAAAATTCATTGCATACATACCATTAGCATATACAACATCATTTGATAGCCTAAATTAGAATATGAATGAAAACTTAAAACTTACCTTTGTTGGATCAATGATACCAGCAGCCATTAAATCCTCGTATTTTCCAGTTGCAGCATTGTAACCAAACTTAGGATTATCACTAGCCAAAACCTAAAAAGATGAATTAAAGATATGAAAAAATGCAAGACATGTGAGTATGTGACAGTAATGGTCATAGTGGTTAATATCTTGAATCAATAATTAGTTAGTTACCCTTTCGATCACCACACTTCCATTGACACCAGCATTTTTCGCTATTAACTTCATAGGGTAGCCAAGGGCCCTCTTAACAATCTCAGCTCCTACCTACCAATATTCAAAAAAGTCAATTCTTCACCACAACCAACATTATTAACCCTTGTAAAAGCTACAATGCTACATCATGTGCAATAAATATGATACCTTCTGTTCATCATTGTCAAGGGTATCTTTGATGCTATCGACCTTTGCAGCAAGGCGTAAAAGAGTGCACCCGCCCCCCACGACAATGCCTTCCTGAACAGCTGCCTGTAATATGTTGGTGACATTATTTCGTTAGAGACTAGAATACTAGATGTAACCAAGATAACAAGTCCCAAAAAAGAACAAAAGTTTGGACCTTGGTTGCATTAAGAGCATCCTCAACTCTCAGTTTCTTTTCTTTAAGTTCTGTCTCAGTTTGTGCTCCAACCTGTAACCAATATTAAGTTGAGAAATCGACAAATAACCAAAACAGTATCAAGAGCAACAAGAATAAACGTTACCTGAATAACAGCAACGCCCCCAGATAGTTTTGCAATTCGTTCATTTAGTTTTTCTTTTTCATAGTCCTGTTCTGCCACCTGTAACATCAACCAAGATATTTGTCACAAAACTGAGTGAAAAGACCATTATAAATATATAGAAATGCACCTCAAGTTGGTTCTTAATTTGAGTAATTCGTTTGCTTATTAATTCCTGAGTGCTTCCATCACCAACAATGGTGGTAGTATCCTTAGTCAGTACCACCTTAGCAGCGAATCCTAAAACCTCACTTCCGGCATTCTCAAGGGTTAACCCAACCTCGTCTCTGATCACAGTTCCTGAATCAAGTACGCACGGAGATGATCAAAAAGTGCAGGAAGAAAGATGACGAACAATATACTAATAGAGGTGGCTAAATGGGAAGGTTGAATAACGGGTCAAAAATGTGTATTTTTCTTGCACGGGGCCATGAAACTTTTTTCCATAACCTTTTATTTTTCTCTATAAACAATTAGAGTGTTAAATACGATTACAAAAGATAATATTTCTCGAAAAATTGATTTAGTAAGTTGTTTAAATTAGAGATACCCATTCTACCCCGTTTGCATGTAACCTATTTGACCCATTAAACTTAAATGACTTGTGTCGACCCTTTCGAAACTAGATGGGTCGAAGCCTAATATATAGTGCGTTTATGTATGTAACAAAAGCTTTACCTCCAGTAAGAACAGCAATATCATCAAGATATTGACTTTTGCGTTCACCAAATCCAGGGGCCTTAAGTGCAGCAATCTTTAGAGCACCTCGTAGCCTGTTCACTACAAGGGTAGCAAGAGCTTCCTGTTCAACATCCTCAGCTATAATCACTATCGGGTATCCTCCTTTAATAGCATCCTCCAATAAGGCAACTAAGTCTCGTGCATTAGTGACCTTTTTGTCAACCAAAAGCAACTGCACGACAAAGCTTTATATCAATATCCAATAGTAAGTCCTATTTACCCGAGTATTATCAAGAAAAATGTATCATGATAACGTTACCTTGCAATTTTCATACTCAACAGTCATTTTCTCAGTATCGGTAACGAAATATGGTGAAAGGTAACCACGATCAAATTGCATGCCTTCCACGACATACATAGTATTTTCAGCACTTTTCCCTTCTTCGAGAGTCACAATACCTTGCCTTCCTACTTTACTCATGGCTTCTGCAATCATATTTCCAACTTCGGGGTTGTTCCCTGCACTCACTGCCGCCACATCAGCTAACTCACTGTCTTCAACCTGCGATTTTACATACAATGCAAGTCTTGATCAGAAACGTAGAATAATGATATATCAAAGAAATAATGTAGAAAGGATTTAAGCTTTACGTCTTTTGACATCCGCTTAAGCTCTGCAACAAGGGCTTTAGTGGTTCTTTCAATACCCCTCGTGATTTGAATTGGGTTGGCACCTGCTGCCACCACCTAACAGATAATGACTTAATACGTTAATTCTGACTCAGCCTTATAAATAATTATAAACTTCGACAATTACAAGCACCCGTCAAATACCTTAACACCTTCGGTGATTAAACCTTGTGCAAGAACAACAGAAGTTGTTGTCCCGTCACCAGCCAAATCATTTGTCTTTGAAGCCGCTTGTCGCACAAGCTTAGCACCAATGTTCTCAACAGGATCTTCCAATTCAACCTATATACAGTAACAAAATCAGTCAACATTGTTCCTTACGTAACACACTACGCAACTGTAAGTGTAACATACCTCCTTAGCCACGGTAACACCGTCGTTAACAATCTTAGGTGACCCATACTTGCTCTCGAGTACTACATTACGCCCTTTCGGACCAAGAGTTACCCCTACTAAATCCGCAAGCTTGTTAACACCAGCCTACACAAACAACAAACGTATACACTCTATTAGCACGCTCGCCATCAAAAAGCTAAAAAAAATATTTTCATTTTCGTTGATATTCACCTGAAGCTTCTTAATTGCGGATCCGTCTTTGTTAAAGTACAATTCTTTGGCCATTGCGTTGACCTTGGGACTAACTTTCTTCTGCAAAACTACATTTCGCCTTCGGCTAGCAAAAGGAGCAGAAGAAATAGAAGCAAATGACGACAATGAACGAGCCGACGTGTTACTGATTTTAGCATCGGCTGTCCCAAAAGTGCCAATGGACATCATGGGCGTGATTGATGTCATTTTCTACAAACAAAACAATGTATCAAAAACAAAGATTGGGTGTTATTTTATGGGCTTATTAGCTTATTGAGATTTTGAAAAGCCGTTAAAGCTCACTTTTTTGAGCTTATCTTGAGCTTATGGACTGCCACAAGCTGAAGCTTATGATCTTATAAGCTGAAAAAATGAGCTTTATCGGGTTTTTAAAATCTCAATAAGCTAATAAGCCCATACAAATAAGCTAATCAATTGCAAAAAGGAGCATTAGGGGGAGTCTGGATCTTCACCTTATTTTACGGGCTTATCAGCTTATTGAGATTTTGTAAAGCCAATAAGCTCACTTTTTCGAGCTTATCAACTATAAGCTGAAAAAGGTGAGCTTTATCAGGTTTTCAAAATCACAATAAGCTAATAAGCCCATAAAATAAGCTAATCAATTGTAAAAACCAACATTAGGGGGTGGTCTGGATTATCACCTTCTTTTATTTTATGGGCTTATTAGCTTATTGAGATTTTTTAAAAAAAGCCGATAAGCTCACTTTTCCGAGCTTATCAACCTGAGCTTATGGACTTCCATAAGCTGAAGGTGAAAACCTCATAAGCTGTAAAAAGTGAACTTATTGGCTTTTTTTTTTAAAAAAAAATCTGAAAAAGCTAATAAGCCCATAAATAAAAGAAGGTAAATAATCCAAACATCCCCTATAATAACATAAAACATAAAAGTAGTAGTATGATCACTATGACATTTTTATAAAAAAAACTTACAAAAGCAAGAGTGATCGGAGTTTTAGCAGAAAAGTAGGTAGGATGAAGGTGGCGAAATGAGAGAGGGTTTTAAGTAAATTTATTTGTTTAGGGTTTTATTATTATTGATTTGATTATTAAAGATGATGATGGTTAATAATTTAATAAAAACGAGTCACGCATTGTAAGCTCCGATCACAATGAGCAGGAACCTTCTAGAATTTCTTCCAAGTCAAACCTCTTAATTACTACGGAGTATATTATTATGTCACCTTATTAAAGGAGAATTTGACGAAATGTGCTTTATTATGTAGGCTCTCTCACTTAAGTGTCTTAAAGTGTAATTCTTTTAGGAGGCGTTTGGTTTGTTATTGGAATTACTATAGGTATCGGTTTGATTAGATGGGTGGAATGAAATGGATATCTAGGGTGCGTTTGGTTTGTAAGTGAGATTGGAATTAAATTTGGACTTGGGAAATGTTTGAAAAAAAAATAAAGAAAGAGAAAATGTATAGTATATATAAAATATAAATTAATGTTATATTTAAAAACTATTATTTATTAAATATAACAGAGAGAAAAAAAATATTAAAAAGAAAAAACATTAAAACTTGTGGCTTATATTGTTGGAGAGGTGGGACCATTTTGTCTTTATTCACCAAATCTTACCATTTAGGCCTACTATGAGATCTATCATTCAATACTCTTAGGAGAAAAAAGAAAAGTGTTCCAAACAAATGTTTTGTATTTTCTTTGATTCTAAACCCTCCGAAACCCTCATACCAAATGGACCCTTAATTTTGATATCACTTTCAATATAATTGTTTGGTTGGTAATTGGGTATGTTTATTATCTATAAAAAGGGTTTTTTTAACTTGTGCCATAAGGGCACAAGTTAATCACACAAAAAAGTACATAAAAATACTCAGGGACCCACACAAAAGTACAAACAAGTGTACTTTTATGTGAATTTTTATGTCATTTTTCGTAGGTCCCATTGTACTTTTGATGTGATTACCTTGTGCCCTAGGGCACAAGTTAAAACAACCCTTATAAAAAATGGGTCCTACAATATGATTCAAGTTATAGAAAAAAAAAAAAAAATAATCCATAAAAATACATTAATTAATAATAAGACAAAAATCAATAATATTTTAATAAAATGATGGAATAGTTTCACCATACCATACTCCTTCATGTGGTTTGAGGAAACCCACATATATTGGGTCCTACCGGGTTTTTACATACCCATACCTTCAATGCAAACGTTTAATATGATTCTTATACCCATTCCCCATACCTCACACCCTTAAACCAAACGGACCCTTAGTTTACATGATTTTATAAAAACTTTTGAGAAAACTAATTTATTTTATAAAGTCTTGACATCTCTAATTTTATTATGTGTTACGTTCTAAAAATCATATCGTTCAATCCAGAATACTTTCATTTTTAATTTTAGATAGATTTCAACATGGTTTTGAGTTGTATTTCAAAAACAAAAAATGAAGTCAATAAACCACAAACTTCTGTGATACCTTGGCGACTCTCCGTGATAGCTGTGATATGATAATATTTGTGAGTTTTTCCAATTCACTTGTTATGATGTCTAAGTAAACTATCACATCAATCTCGTCAAATATGCGATGTACTATATTAAACATTAACCTTACTCTCCTCAACACTTCATCCATGACTAATTTTTGTATTTTCTTTTCTTACACATGACACTCGCGCATTTCGACGCTACACAATGTTTTAAGCATAGGTCTTGATCACTTTGTCGAATCGATAGTCTTCATCATTTTTATCTTTCTGATTTTGGGTTTAACCTCAAGCACGATTGCATATCCTTCAAGAGAACTTGAGCCCCAATTCTTGGTGATGAGGAACATGTGTCAAAACTTCTTCAATCCTCGGTGGCATTGGTTTGGAAAGCTAAAGCCGCGTGAGAAGAAAATTTTGTGCACATATTTCTCAAACTATAAAGAAAGTATAAGATGAAGAGTACGAAAAAGTTGTTGGACAAATTACTGTAATTTTATACCAAGATTTTAAGTTGTTTCCTTTTGTAATTTTGTGATTATATATGAGAGTATCTTATGTCATGTCCACATTATATTTTATGATGAAGAACATCCTCCTAAACCGTGTCTATTTTTAACACAAGAACTAAAATAAATGGACTAAAAAAAATGATACTAACTGATAACATTCGATAATCACTTAACCCTGTTTGTTTTTTTATGTCAAAAAAACCCTATCTCTTGTAACACAATAATCCCAACGAGATAAATCAAAGTTCAACACTTATGAATATTATATTGATGTATCTCGTCGATATCAACTGTCACAGTAGAGTTGTTAGTCTACTGTGTGGTCTACTATAAGGTCAGTTAGACTGGTAATGAAATTATTGCTGAAATACGTATCGCCTGCTATTGCAGATATAGTTTGACAGTGTCGATATGATGGTTTACTTACCCTGATAATTATTGCATTGTGAAACTAAGTATCATTGGCTATTGTGTGTACAACAATAGATTTGACATTTGGATTACCCTAAGAGTAATTTACTGCTACATTTTTAATCTAAACCATCATCATCTTGGTGACTTTTCATACACTATTATTGTGTGTGTCATGCACGTGACCATTTCAAATATGTTACCTTTTCTTTTACAATACGTGACCATTTCAAATATATATATATATATATATATATATATATATATATATTTCTATAAATATGTTACCTTTTCTTTTACAATACTTATATTTTTACATTCACAAACAAAGACACTCCCCATGCAACTTACAAGCTTTCATGTTCAAGTTTTGGGTAGGTGAAAGGCCTTCATCACTCTACGTCAGTAACAAAACATTTGTTGGCTCCTATTCTTTATAAAAGAGGTGTAAGAACCACAATGGTTGTGTGCCTTTAACTTTATTGATAACCAATATAAACCCTTATGTACCCTAAGCCCACCGATCGGGCTTGGGCTATTCATCAATTATATCGGCTAATTGATGAATGACTCAAGCCCAATCGGTGGGCTTAGGGTACATTAGGATTTATATCGGCTATGAATGAAGTTCAATATATAATTCATATTTGTCATATAACAATAAACCAATCTTAGTTCTTCATTTTTTTTATCAAAAAAAGTAAAATAAATAATAAATAAATAAATAAACTTTCACCCTTTTTTAAAAAATTAAATATCTCGCAAACCGTTAATCGTTACTTGAAAAAAAATCATAATATCACGACGAGAATTAAATTATCTTTCTATAGATATGCATTGTTATATACTTTCGACGATTTTTTTTAATTCGCCCAGAAAAATCACATGTAATTCGTAAAAATCACATGTGACTCGTAAAAATCATATGTAATTTGTAAAAATCAAATCATATGTGATTTTTACGAATCACGTGTTATTTTTCTTGGCGGTAATTAAAAAAAATAAAAAATAAATAAATAAATAAATCGTCGAAAGTATATAACAATGTATATGTATAAAAAAATAATTTAATTCTCGTCGCGATGGTTTATTTTTTGTAACTTGAAAATTTATCGTTTGCAAGATATGTTGTTTTAAAAAAATGTGAAAAATGTTTTTTTTATTAATTTAGATAAAAAAAAATGGATGACTATGTTCATTGCTTCTATGACAAATATGATTTATATATTGATCTCACCACATGACGGTGCACACGAAATGTCGAAATCAAATTATACATATACATATGCAATATTTTTCGTGTAAAGAAGATAAAGTACTTAAACGATTTACGTGATCAAACAATACACCGTTGCAACGGGCGGACATTTTATTTCTAGTTTTCAACATGAGAAAAGAAACTACGAAGAAAAGATATGATGCAACTATACTATATTTTCTCTCATAACGACTCTCATTTGAACGTAACAATGTAGAAGAATATTTAAACCTAATCACGTTGGCTCCATTTTGGGTTTAGATGACATTTTCCAAGGGATTAGCTAGTTAAAGTCAAAATCAGCAGTAATTTGTTGACATTAGTAAAGACTATGTTAGTTGTAAATTTACAAGGTTATTATACACTATCAAAGACCAAAGGAGACATTCCAAACAATAGCTAGGAAGCTGCTTAGAAGTTATACACTAGCAGTTAAGCATCCAGTGTCCATATAATAGGCACAACTACATACTTGTTTGATAGTTAAAACTAATTGTGAGTTTCGAGAGACAATATATAACAAATGGCGATTATGGATTGGCAGGTTACACAGGCAATAGTCGAAAACAACACGGTTGCTTTTAGGAACATGGGTGAACAAGACAAGCATATGATTGAGCGAAAACTAGGAAACACTACTGCGTTACACCTCACTTCAAGAATTGGTAATGCTGAAATCGTGTCCATTATTCTGTTACTAAGGCCAGAAATGGTGGAGGCTGAGAATGATAACTTAGAAACTCCACTCCATGAAGCGTGTCGCATGGGACATGAGAAAGTGGTCAGGTTGCTTATGGAAAAGAACCAATGGGTGGCTAGTAAGCTCAACTACGAGAACCAGAGTGCCTTGTTCCTTGCTTGCAGTTACGGTCATCTTAACATTGTGAACTTCCTCCTGGATCACACGAGTTGGTTGTTGAACATCATAGACGATGCAGCTTGTCTCCACATTGCTGCCTCAAAAGGCCGAACAGGTTAGAATTATTACCATGAGGGCTGGGTAATAAGGTCTAAACATGTAATTTTATTATTAAATTTCAAGTTGGTTTCACATGAATAGAAAGTTTATATTATGTCAATAATAATCTAATTTTTTTAGTACTTAGATTTTTAAGCAATGAAAGTTACACCTTGGAAGACTTTCCAACTCAAGCTTAACTATTCATAAGTAAACACGTTAAAGTCCACATCTTGGTTCTTGATGATGCAGATATTGCTAAAAAGTTGCTAGCGAAGTGCCCCGATCTAGCTAATCAGAAGGACATACATGGTTCCTTGGCATTGCACTTTGCTTGTGAAAGGGGGCAGTTTGATATTTCGAAAATGCTATTAGAAATGGACCCTCACCAAGCTTCACAATTTGACTTCAATGGCTATACACCTTTGCACTTAGCTGCCATAAACGGGAACCTAGCTATTTTAGAGGAGTTTGCATCCACAGCTCCTTTCTCCTTGGAGTTTCTAACAAGATATGGAGAAAATGTGCTCCATCTTACCATAAGATTCAATAAGTTTGATGCCTTCAAATTTCTAGACAATATCCTCAAGGGTACAGACCTGTTTTACCAACGTGACAAATTTGGCAATAATGTTCAGCGTCTTGCTCAGATTGTTGGTTTTCATCAGGCATGAGTCTCTCTTTAAATGCTGTTCAGTTGCTAGCTAGTTCTGATGAGATCAATAATCTAATTCTCTGCTTACGTGTTTATAATTATTCATGTTCATTACAGTTTGCAGAATACATCAAAACCGATGAAACAAAAGCGCTAAGTAATATTGATCAAATGATAGGGAATCACGAGGACAACCTTGTAGAAGCGGCTCCTATAGAAGATGAAACAATTACGTTAAGTAGTGATCAGATGATAGGGAATCACGAGGACAACCTTGTAGAAGCGGCTCCTATAGAAGATGAAACAAACTCAAGATTAGAGCTCGTAACAAATATAAATGCAAGCATTTGCAGTCAAAAATACGCACAAGACGAGACCAAAATCGAATCTCATAAGAAAATTCTAAAAAGAGAGCATCTAGAACTACACAGAGAGGCGCTACAAAACGCAAGGAACACAATTACAATAGTGGCCATCCTGATGGCAACTGTCACATTCACAGCCGGCGTAAACCCTCCTGGTGGTATCTACCAAGAAGGACCTATGAAGGGAAAAGCGATTATGGGCAAAAGTAAAGCTTTCAAGATCTTCGCAATCAGCAATCACATAACACTGTTTGTATCCCTCTGCATTGTTGTAACATTAGTCAGCATTATCCCTTTTAAGAGAAAGGCATTGAACCTGATACTGAGGGTGGCTCATAAAGTTACATGGGTGGCTTTATCATTCATGTCTGTGTCGTATGTCGCAGCAACATGGGTGATTATGCCAACAACCCATGATCAGAGCAACAATATGAACTGGCTTTTAGAAGCTCTACTGTCTATCTGCGCAGGGACTCTTGGATGCACCTTCTTTGGGTTAGGGATTATGCTTATCAGAGATCAAATAAAAAAATATAAGTGGAGGAATGTAAAGGTCGAAACTGAAGCTTCTCGCTCCATAAATTCAGATGCTATTAGTAACATTAAAAGTGGATTTCATGCCCTATGATCACGCACAGGCCACTGTTTCCAGGAGCTACTACACTTCTCTTTGTATATATAGCAATGTTTATTTCATTTGTAAATATCTTGCATGAGCCGATGTAATCTATATGAATCAATATTTGCATGTTTCCAACAAGATTTCAACATATCAAATATTTAGTGTCATCAATCATTTTGAGTATTAGTGATTTACCCGAAAGCAAAAGGATTTCAAGTTAAGTTCTAATATGAGTTAAGAGGTGCGGAGTGCACGCTTGTATAAACTAATCAACTTGATTTCATATATGACGAATGATAAAAGTTTGTGACGGAAAATTCGTAACTAAGGTGCTGCAACCATTTAATAGATGTGACTATTGTCACTAATAACAGAAAAACTGTCGATATTTAAGTGTCGCTGAAATCTATTTGAAAGTTGGTTAATTACTTCCTACCAAAAAGTGTGACAATTCATGAAAGGGTGTGACTTTTCTTATATACCATACAGACACAAACCCACGACCTCTGTCCCCCACTTGTCATCTAAAGTGTATATTCACACATGCATACGAAAACAAACATTATAGTCCAAACAAATGGAAGCTGCTTAGAAGGCTCATGGTATATAACATGAAGTTTACATATATATATGTCAGCACTCAGTATCATTAAAGTCTATAAAAGAGACCCAACTAAGTAGACTTGTGTTATGGTCAAGTGTGGTATTAGCTAGAGATGGCAATAGATTGGCAGGTTACGCTGACAATAGTGGAAAATAACATGGTTGCCTTTAGGAATATGGTAGAACAAGATGAACATGTGATTGAACAAAAAAAAGGAAACGTTACAGTGTTGCACCTTGCTTCAAGACTAGGAAATGCTGAAATGGTGTCGATTATTTTAGAACGAAGGCCAGAAATGGTGTCTGCTGAGAACAGTGATAACTCAGAAACGCCACTCCATGAAGCGTGTCGCATGGGACATGAGAAGGTGGTTAGATTGCTTATGGAGAAGAATGAATGGGTGGCTATTAAGCTCAACTGTGACAACCAAAGTCCCTTGTTCCTGGCTTGTAGTTATGGGCATCTTAATTGATATACACCAAAGTATTGATCTGCTCCGTAATTAGCCTCCATTTGAATTGATATACACCAAAGTATTGATCTGCTCCGTAATTAGCCTCCATTTGAATTGATATACACCAAAATCTTCTGAATTCGCATTTTTCAAATCTCCCATGCCAGATTTTAAAAATCGTGTTGTGAAAGAATTTGACCAAAATAATGGCTCATTAATTATCATATAATGCAGCATTGATTGGTGTATATCAATTCAAATAAACGCATTTATCTCATCTCTCATCTCCATACACTCTCAACTCTCTTCCCTCTAATCATCTCTCTCAATTTTCGATTCCACCATTCATCGTGTGACGGACTGACGGTGGTGCACTTTATCGACGACAATGGTGATAGCCTGATAGGGGTGTGTGTGAAAGTAGTTATGGTTGTTGTGAACCAAGCGAGAGTTCCATCTAAAAGGTTTTGGTCTTTTCTATTTGTTAGAAGTTAGAACTATTAACTTTTGTCCTTAATTTGTCTGATTCTAACTATTAGTTTAGGGTTACGTTGTGCTTCATATATATTAAAGTTTTGTGGCTACTTTTGTCATCTTCTTTTGCGGTATAAATTGAGGCGAATGATGTGTCGAGGCAAATAATAGTAGTTAGTTATGGCCACTACCTTTGTCCGTTGGTCAATTGGTGGTAAATTTTTCAAGAGACTTTATTTTAGTGTATCTTAAATGTTTTGATGTATTTGTATTTGGATGTTGTTTCTTGGATGTACCTCTTGTTCTTTTCCCCGGTCTCCTCCTTTGAGCCGGGTTGTTTATATAATTCCAAGCTTTTCAAAAAAATATATATATATATTGCTACTTTATAAGTAGCTTCATTAGTCTATCGAAGATTTGTATGAATTAGTTAGATCGAGTCAACTACTCACAAACCTACCATACTAATATCGCATTTGGATTCACAATGCTCAGATTCCTCACTGATCGCAACTTTACAATAAACATATCATGTTAGATCCAATAATAAAAGTTTAAATTAGCCATGTTGGTTAGAAATATATGTCACAACTTATCATAATTTTACAAATGTTTAATTGTGTTCTTCAATTAGTTTGGTATGCATAGTATAATAGTTAGTGTAAAACTTTTTAAGACAAAGAAAGATTCAAGAATTATTCAACCAATCTCACCTTTTCATTAGCACAAATTATTCAAACGTTTAGTTCGTTTGGATGATACATGAAACCAAAGAATTAAAATACAATGACTCAGCTATATAAGATGTAATTGAAAGATTACAACCCTAACATAAACACATTTTACATGCAAAAACAGACACTATATACCTAACAAACTATATACAATTAAAAAAAAAAAATCATGTACGGAGTACTAGATTGGTACATTTAAAAAAATACATTGCTATTTTTCGACCAAATCCTAATAAACTAAAACAAATTACAGGTTCCTATCGACTATAGAGGAGTGAAATAGGGTCTATTTATATCTGTAAAGTTATAAACTGACTCACAAGATCGAAGAGACCATATTCTATCAAACATGTATTTGCACCGACTCACCACTAGGGTGGAAACGAGCCGAGCCGCTCGTGAAAAGCTCGGTATCGGATCGGTAAAAAGCTCGAACGAGCCGAGCCTAAACGAGCTCGAGCCCGAGCTCGAGCCTAACTTTGAGCTCATTTAATAATCGAACTCGAGCCTGAGCTCTATACAAAAAGCTCGAGTAGGCTCGCGAGCCTAAACGAGCCATAGAAATATATACGTATATATATGGTCTATACGTATAAACGAGCTTAAAAGTAGTAATCGAGCTCTAGCCTTATGTAATTAACGAGCCGAGCTCTATTTGGACTTTATTTTCTTTAAAACTTTATATAAATTAGTCGAGCCCGATCCCGAGCTCGAGCTTGTGAAAATTTTCACGAGCCAAGCTCGAGCTTTATATATGTAAACGAGCCGAGCTCGAGCTCTGGCAGGCTCGGGCTCGGTTCGGCTCGTTTTCACCCCTACTCACCACCTTTGTAAAGTTGCTCTCTTTAGTCCCCTACTTGATAAAACAAAAACTTAACATATATTTAATCTTTGAAATGGAAAAGAAGGTATGAATCCATTTTTTTGAAATGAAAAATTCTAAATAATAGTTTTGTTGTATTATATAAAAAAAAATAACATTTGACGACTTATTATTTAGTCGTGTAATATCAGTTTGAAAAGTCTTGATTCAAAACTCTGGTCGCTATCCCACCATAACATGTTTTGTTTTTTAAAATTTAACCTCTTGTGAAAAAAGATATCTCTATGTTCAAAAAAAAAAAAGAAAAAAGATATCTTATACACTAAAAACTTGAGTTGTCTTAAAAATGCAAAGTGCTCACAATAAATGTTTCATAAATTAAAGTGAAATGTGGATGCTTCATATGTTAGTACATTGATTTAATAGTCATGCATAAGGGTAAGTACATAAGATTAGTGATTCAAGTAATTGAAAAAATTTGTACGGTACAAAGTAGTTTAAGCAACATCAAAAGTATATTAATTACACAATATTGGATGACTTAATTTAATGTGCAAGAGGATTTGTGCACAAATTGTAGTACGGTACATGATAGTTTAAACAACATGAAAAGTATATCTTCTATACTATCTAAAGATTGAAGTGCTTAATTTAATGCGTAAGAGGCATTGTACACAAAAGTTTGTACGGTACAATATATTTTGCATGATGAATCGTGCACAAAAGTTTGTACAGTACAATATGTCTCAAGCCATCTCTAAACCTCAAAGAATACAAACCAAAAATGCCATGAATGCATAAATAAAACACATCAATTAATGGTTAGTCTTTTTACCTTCCCGTCCATGAGTTACAAATGTTTTATCAATTATATAATGTGTCAAAAATCACACACAACAAACAATAACTTCCTCCACACCACGTGCACATTGGGCTACAACTTATTATGGTGGTAAAGTAAGCATCATATCGTCTTACTTATTTAGCATATTGATTTATATTATTTTATGTAAATTTCATGTGTGTTTTTTTATGTGTAAGAATGTAGGACATAAAGATGGTGCTTAGGAGTTTTGGTGGAACACACACAAACATTTTTACTTTGATCGAAAATGCAATATATTGATTAACTGTATTTAAATTACTAATGATCAACTATATCTAATTATTTTTTGTAGCGCGTCAAGAAGCATTAAAGAAAGAGATCGATAAGTCACAAAAATTGTATCAAGAATAAAACATGCAAAAGGCTAATGAACAACAACGACAAAGACAAGAACAACAACAACAATAAGAACAACGCCACGGCCACCGGTGGGATGAATACTTAGCATTCATATTAATAGTACGTTACAAATTAAACATGCAATATTTTAGTTCATGTAATACCGCTAAACGGGCTAATACTATTTATTCGTTAGCAAGTAAGTTTATTGAAAATAATGTAACGAACATTCAATTTTTAGTCAATAATTATTACTACTCTTTGTTGGTGCATTTCAATATTTTTGCTCTTAATGTAGTTTTTTGTCTTGCGGTGTGTTAATGTTACTTTCCTAATTAAATGTCTTGAAATATTGCGTCACTTTGATATTTGATATGACTGTGTAAATTATGTCGATGTTACATATTGAAAATTGTAGTATATAATAAAAATATCTTCATACTATCATCTTAACAATAAGAATCTTCTAAATCAAAGAAGTATATAAAGGAGAAGAAAATTGTATTTCAAATGTTATCCTACACTTATCACGAGGTAAGCATTATTCATTTGAGTTTGAGATCATGTGATTCATGTCGTCATACTGTAAATACTTAGAGTTAGTTACTAATTAATGCTCCAAATTCGATATTATAGTTTATGGAAAAATGTTGTAATAATGCATTAATTAAAAAATAATTTATGTAACTTACTCATATTAAAAGATTACATATGAAAAACCTCATTTAAATATAACATTTTACAAAAAACCTCTTCACATTAAAGAAAGAGATCAAGAAGTCACGAAAATTGTATCAAGAACAAAACATGCAAAATGCCAATGAACAACAACAAGAAGAACAACAACAATAACAATGCCATGGCTACCGGTGTCAACATAGATGAATACTTAGCATTCATATTAATAGTACGTTACAAATTAAATATGCAATATTTTACTATAGGAATTATAATTTATTATGCGAATTATAATTTATAATCTTGAATATACTAATTACTTTAATATTTTATGTTTTTATAGTTTTGTTAAAAAGGAAATTTATTTTATAGTTCGCTTTTAATAATGTAATTTATTTAAACAACAAAGTCCGTCTATCACAAAAAATGAGAGTTTCAAACATGAACCGAAAATTAGTCCTGAACATTACGAAAAAAATAATTAGATCAAACCTGTGTGCATCGCATGGGTCCTGAGGCAGTCCAAACCTGTGTGCATCGCATGAGAATGAATATAAAAGGTCTCCAACATTAATTTCATCGCTTCATATTTAAAATAATTTATGTAACTTATACATATTAAAATATTACATGTGAAGAGAGTCTTTTCAATGTAACATCTTGAAAAAAAAATCTCTTCACATATACTCTTTTAATATCAATAAACTATTTTAAATATGTGACATGCTTGGAAATGTGATACCATCACAACTTAGATATATAATGACGAAAATAAGTGTCAAAAATTACGCTATATAAACTTATATACAGCCCATGTGCAACTCAATAAAGTATTTTAAATACGTATAAAGCTTAGCAAATGTGTGACACCATGACAACTCAAATATAAAATGACGAAAATAAATGTCGAATATTACGTTATGAAAATTTCTATACAGCCCATGTGCATCGCACGTATTTTAAATCTATAAAACTTCTATACAGCTCATGTGCATCGCACGGGCATTGTTGACTATTATAAGAAATAGTTATAACTTAGTCAGATGTATTAATATTAGTTTGTTCTAATAAAAAACGATAGAGTTAATACCAAAATAAATAGACAAAAAATATTATGTAAAAAATATATCTTAAAAAATTACATGTCAATAAAATATTTTAAAAACATATCATGCTTACAAAATGTATGCTACCATGACAACTTATATATATAATGACAAAAATACGACTTGAATATAAAATGACGAAAATAAAAGATGGATATTAAACTTTAAAAACTTTTGATGTGCTCACGGTGTGTACAAGTTTTAAATTTATAAACACGATTACCGGATCTAGAAATAACACATACGAGCAAGTGAACTCGTTCGTTATAGCAAAATTGGGTTGGTAAGTCGGGATCGTTCGCAGGGATATGTGAGTGAATCTAAGCGTAAGTTTAAAAAGTAAATCTCTAACACTAGCGATAATGATTATAAAATAATTCAAATGATTAAAAACTACACTTGCTTAGACTAGTTAACTACTCATAAGAAAAGCATGATTGTGATAACTTCCTTAACATGTTGGTAATCAGAATTAGTTGGTGTTCTAAGATATTGTTTCTACAAGTTAAACCTTCGTCAAGATTTTAGTTTATAAAAACAAGCATTAGGTTTGGTCCAATCAATTCAAGATCAATTCAAGGTTCATAAAGTCGAATTAACAACCTTAACCACAAAAATAGTTTCTTGTTTAATCAAATACTCTTAAGAAATGGTCAATACAAAATGTAACCTCACCATAGACAAGTAGGCTACAATTGATTATAAACTACTAAAACTTTTGACCAATTAGGCGTTTACAACCAATCCGATGTGATTAACAAAAAGTATTCTCATTACAATTATACCTTAGTTTCTTTGTTTAGTCAAGAATAATTATGGTGAAAAACAATCATTCATAGACAAAAGATTATAACTAATTGAATAATAACAACCCTTTCGGCCAATGATATTATAAGCAACTAGTTAAACTTGACTCAACAAATGTCACTATGAAACTTTAGTCTAATTGGGTTTTAGAATTGACTTGAAATTGAATTAAAACATGTTATCACAATCATAGACTAATCATTAAGTAATTAACATCATCTAAGCAAATGCAAAAGGTTACTAGCCACTCATAGCAAACATGAACATAAACTCAAAATATTGAACATTATAAATCATAATCAACGTCTTACAAATGTTGGAATATGGTTACAAATGAGTAAGAAATGATTTCCTAAGTATTGGTGTTGACTTCTTGAAAGTTTGACCTCTGGATGTTGACTTTTTGGACTTCCAATGCTTCCTGAACTTTTATGGACAAATTTGGAACCATGAGACTAGTAGATAACTATTTGATAGTTACTTAGTTGATGGTAGATGATGGTGTATTGAGTGATATATCAAATGAGATTGCAAAGCCACTATTTATACTATTCCACAAGCCTAGGCTCATCAATGCAGCAACTTGACCTCCAAGGTGAATAGAAGAACCTAGAATACCAGAAGGAAGAGCCTAGAATTGGGTAGAATGAGGTAGAATGAGTTTTGCAAAAGTTTAACGAGCTGACCAACTGATCGGTTTCGGGGCATTACCGATTGGTTGGATGAGACGTATGGGTCTAACCGGTTGGTTGGTTTCCAACCGATCAGTTACTTGTGACATTTTCTTCTAACCGATCTGTTAGATTACTTCTGACAGCAACAATCTTGATCTTTATCTCGGTTCTTCATTCTTTGTCCAAACTTGATTATTCCTTGTCAACGAACTTTGGAATGATGAAAACTTGGATTCTTCTTTGTGAAATGCTTGAACGAATCGGATCCCGACTAGGAAATGACAAATCCTTCAATTCTTTCACTTTTTTCTTCCATTTTCCTGTTTTTGGCTACAAATGCTTTGCAAACATACTTTGATACGATTAAGTGACAAAAGCATATAAAAATAACCAAATAACATATATAAAAGCACAAATAACGCTACTAAAAACATGCACATTTTGAGCGTTATCAAATCCCCCACACTTGAACTTTGCTTGTTCTCAAGCAAATCTAGAAATAAAATATCATCCACATGGTATTTCAAAGATGTTTTGGAAAAATGTGATGCAAATCTTTCAAGTACAAGTACAAGTTAGATTCATCATTTTGAGCTTTAATGGTTGAAACATTGAGATGTTTGACAATACCTAAATGATTTTATTGCTAGATAAACATTACTAATCACCTCACGAAAAAGGAATAAGATATAATTCACTCTAAACACTCATTTTTGGGTGAAGTATAAGAGAAATCACACTCATTGCTCAGTCATGATTTAAATATTACCATAGGCTTGTATAAGAAACATAACTACACCGTCAAGGCGTAAGCACCAAATATTCATATCAAAGAGGGCTTTTATTCGGGTTTAAGGCTAAAAAGGGATAATAAGGACTTTCGTTCAACTATCTTATGTAAAACAAAATAGATCGCTGGCGCAAATTCTTGTATCAAAACAACGGATGGTCACTAAGGATATCCTTAGATCGCTAGCGCGTTGTTATTCCCTCAAGAAATCGGATGGTCACTATATGTCATACACTTGATAATTTCACTTGAGTCAAGGGTAGGAATAAGACATGGGATAAATTTAGAGAGTAAAAATGATAAAGAATATACAAAATAGTCAAAGTCTACAAACCGAATGTTGCTAGCTATCTTGAACCACTATCATGCACTCTTTAGAACTCCATTCTTGAGCGAACAATACTTAACACTATAGCTCATTGGCTATTTTATTCGAAATATACATTTTTTTTGAACATAAGATGGACATAAAATCACTTGTCACCATTCTACTTTGATGACTTATTCTCAACTTTGCTTTGATCACTACTTCCGGAATTACTACTTTCTTTATACTTCATAATTTCCCACATAACATCCAGCTTGTCATATAGCTAGCAACCAACTAAGACTTGACTAAGGGTAAGGCTAGGCTAAAAAGTGTAAAATCTTTGTGTATTTTTTAGATTTAATCAAAAGAAAAGATAGGCTCAAAAGGTGTAACTAGGGGTATATAGCGTTAAAAATGAACGCTAACAAAAAGAGTTATGTTGGTGGTTAACTAGTCAATGAAACTAGCTAAAAATTTATATGAAGGCTATTTGGGTTAGATCCTAAAATTGCCTCTTATCACATATGCATACTTATATCACACAAGAAATGTAATCTCACAACGGTCTCGAAATGATTTACAAGCACAAGTTTTAGAATAAATAAAATCACCGGCACACTCATAACAAAAGATTTAAGCATCAAATAATGCATGCTTCATAAGAAATGGGCTCAAATCCTCACAATTTAGTGGAAAGAGTTACAATATGTGCTAGCTAATGTTATCGATCCCAGAATGGATTGCAATATTAATCGGGACACATCTCAAATTTCAAAAGTTACCATTTTTACCAGTGGATGGATCTAGTTATTCTAATATAATATCCTAAAAGCGTGAAAACAACTAGATCATAAGGGCAACAAAATTTAAATTCAAGCTAAAAATTTATGGAATATTCTTATTTATTCTTATTTACCTATTCACCCCCCCCCCCCCCCCCCCCCACACTTAAGTTAAGCATTGTCCTCAATGTGATAAACGAACTTTAAAGTATGAAAATAAGAAAATAAGAAAATGAACCGTATTTTCCTTTGTGATTCTTTATTCCAAGTGTCCAAGTTTCTTCATCATTTCCTATATCAATCTTAAAACAAACAAAAACAAGACTATATGTCTTATTAAAATTAGTGAAACACCCCACACTTAAGTTCAACCAAGTGATTTAAACTTTGGGGTGTAATCACTGAAAATAAATTAAGAATTAAAAATAGCAAACACATGGGTTGCCTCCCGAGAAGCGCTTGTTTGATTTACGAGTCATCAGCCTGACTCAAATTTCGCAAGAACTACGTTGATGCTGTTTGGATTTCCTCTTAGGATATTTTGGTACGAACAATACGTTTTCTACCACAATTCCTTCTCCAGTTTCATCTATATCTTCCAATACGACTTTTTCCCATGCTCTAGGAAGAGCATCATAGATAAAACCTTGGTCATGCGCCCATGGCGTCATTTCCTGATAAGGTGCCATGAATGTGATAGCTTCGTATTCAGATTCGGTTGGATATTCAATAGAAATTTTGCTCATTTGCTCCTTATCATAATACAACTTAATGCGGTGACCATTAACAATGAAACTTCCACCATGCTTGTCATAGAGTTCGACATATCCAGATGGAAATCCATGTTTCACTATATAAGGTCCCATCCATTTGGGTTTGAGCTTAGGAGCTTTGAATTGTATTTCATATTGAAAAGCAGAACTTTATCCCCAGCTTTGAATTCTTTTCTAATTATAAGCTTTCGGTCATGATAAGCTTTAGTTCTGGCTTTGTATAGCTTGGAGTTTTCGTAGGCTTGGAGCCTCAATTCATTGAGTTCATGCAATTGCAAGAATCTTTTCTCTCCAGCTATTTTCAGATCGGGGTTACAACTTCATAATGCCCAATAAGCACGATGTTCGATTTCGAACGGCAAATGACATGCTTTTCCATACAAGAGTCTGTATGGTGTTGTGCCAATT
This sequence comes from Artemisia argyi, assembly GCA_030686995.1. Lineage (NCBI taxonomy): Eukaryota > Viridiplantae > Streptophyta > Magnoliopsida > Asterales > Asteraceae > Artemisia > Artemisia argyi. Next base: position 10,479,717 of record CM060691.1, on the reverse strand, counting down.
GGAGTTTTATAAGCCGTACGAAATACCCATAGAGCGTCATCGAGTTTCCTTGACCAAATGGAAGGATTGTCTTTAACCGTTTTTTCGAGTATTCTTTTTAATGCTTTATTAGTATTTTCGACTTGTCCACTAGTTTGTGGATGATATGATGTAGCAAAACGATGATGAACTCCATATCGTTTCATGATTTTCTCCATTTGTTTATTACAGAAATGGGTTCCTCTATCACTTATTAAAGCTTTAGGGATTCCATAGCGAGCAAAAAGCTTTTTGAGAAAATTGACAACAACTCGTGCATCGTTAGTGGGTAAGGCTTCAGCTTCAGCCCATTTGGAAACGTAATCGATTGCAACGAGAATATATTCGTATTTGTGGGATTTAGGAAATGGTCCCATAAAATCAATTCCCCAAATATCGAATATTTCGCAGACTTGAATGCTCTTCTGAGGCATTTCATCTCTACGAGAAAGCCTACCTGATTTTTGGCATGCATCGCAGTTTTGAACAAGAGTATGAGCTTCCTTGAAAATTGTTGGCCAATAGAATCCAGCATCAAAAACTTTTTTAGCTGTGGTGGTAGGACCGTAATGTCCCCCTGTTGGGCCATGATGACATTCATCAAGAATTTTTCTTGTTTATGCTCCAGAAACACATCTTCGGGTCATTCCATCGGGACACATTTTGAAAAGAAAAGGTTCTTCCCAATAATAGTTTTTTAAATCCGAAAAGAATTTACTTCGTTGAGCATGAGTTAATCCTTTCTTGAGAATATTTCCACCAAAATAATTTGCAAAATCTGCAAACCATGGTATTTCCTCTTCATCAACTTTATCGATGGTCACAAGAGTTTCATCGGGAAAATAATCATCAATTTCGTCTTCCTTTAATTCTTCCAAATTTGGGTCCTCAAGACGAGACAAATGATCGGCAACAAGATTTTCTGCTCCTTTCTTGTCTTTTATTTCGATATCGAATTCTTCGAGTAGTAAAATCCAGCGGATAAGATGCGGTTTTGCATCTTGTTTGGCAAACAGATATTTGAGCGCTGAGTGATCGGTGAAAACGATTATTTTGGAAAGCACGAGATAAGATCTGAATTTGTCAAAAGCAAAAACTACAGCTAACAATTCTTTCTCCGTAACCGTATTATTTTGTTGGGCGTTGTTAAGTGTTTTGCTAGCGAAGTATATAGGCCGAAAATGTTTTCCTTCACGTTGTCCTAAAACAGCTCCAACAGCAAAATCGCTTGCGTCGCACATAAGCTCGAATGGTAGTGACCAATTAGGTGAAACCATAATCGGAGCACTAGTCAATTGGCTCATTAGTGTTTCAAAAGCTTTAATGCAATCTGCATTGAAATCAAAAACAGAATCTTTTTCAAGAAGTTTTGTCATAGGACGAGATATTTTGGAAAGATCCTTTAAGAAACGACGGTAGAAACCGACATGTCCTAAAAAACTTCTAACGGCTTTAACGTTAGTTGGAGGTGGTAATTTGGTGATAACATCAATTTTTGCTTTATCAACCTCCATTCCTGAACTTGAGATTTTGTGTCCAAGCACAATTCCTTCGGTTACCATGAAATGGCATTTTTCCCAATTGAGAACAAGATGTGCCGCTTCACATCTTTCGAGCATTTTGTCTAGATTTGAAAGACAAGCTTCAAAAGAATCTCCAAATATTGAAAAATCATCCATGAAAATGATACGTGGGAATTGCGCCCTCGCAACAGGTTTTACCTCTCAAGGGATCTCGAGAAGCTTACAACCCCCACCAGGCAGTGTACCTGATCGTTGTAGTATAGTATAGTGACAAGTACCGGGGGATTGATTGTTCAACTCAGGAATAGTGTCGCTATGATTAGAAAGCCTACTAAACTAGGTCTAGAGGTGAGGGATGATTCTTTTTGTATTTGTATATTTTATAGAAAGCAATTAAAATCTCAGGTTTTGAAGGAATGGGCAGAATTAGTTGCTAGCCAACTAACCCAATTAATCTAAAGATGCAATCAAAATAAAATAAAAGAAATGAAACTAAAACTATTATACTAATGTGGTGGAAACAATAATGAGGAAAGTTGTGTTTACTTAGATTTCATTACTCCCTAGATATCTTTTACAGGTTGATTAGCTTGTTACAATTGCATGGATGACGGGTTATATTCCTTAATACTAGTCGTAGGGCCGTGTAAAATATTCCCTAACTTTATAAGATCCTTCACTCCTATGTCAAGCCGTTAGAAGCTCCTAACATGGGATCATTAGAATTCTCTTATTCATTAAATACAACCAAAAATCGTAGTACACCTTCAATCATGTTTCTTAAGACGTTTAAGCAAGTTACCAATGGAAGTCTGCCAGTTTTCTTAAGCCTAACATCGAATACAACCATCCGTAACAATTATAAACAAACAATCAACCCATAATCAACATCTAGGTTTCACTACATCTAAGCAAACATAATGAAAATCTAGCCTAGCATGTTAAAGAGAAGACAAGCGTAAGATATAATCAAACAACACATAGACATATTGAATTATTTTAATAAGTACTTATCTTCAATTGAACATGGAGGATCAAGGGGTTGAAACCCTTGAAAAGTTGTTAAAATTCGTCTAGGGTTTATTCCCTCAAAGTTGCACACTAATGAACGAAAATTGGAAAACTATATATAGATTTTACACCTTGACGGCGTCATGTCATAGCGTTTGACGCCGTCAACTCGCCGCCATGATAAAAATCGTATTGCCTAGATCCACTTCTGACGCTGTCATGTAGAGAAACACTCTGGGCCGTCACGTGTGTTTGGACCCAGACGGCCTTGGTGACGCCGTCAGGCCAATAAGCTTGAAAACTTTCTGGGCCGTCATGTTATAAGTTCCATATCCACCTCTTTTGTCACTCTTGACGCCGTCACGTGTAGAAGCTTGACGTCGTCAAGTACTGTTCCAGCAAGGAAATTTGAGACTTTGCCGTTTTCTTCACTTTTATGCTCCAAAAACGTCCAAAATGCTTCCTTTTCTAGATTTCTCTCCAAAAGTACCTAAAATGACAAAAGGAACGATTTAGGGCAATAATTGATCAAATAATATTGAATTCGGGCTTAAATGACCCCTTAAAAGCGGTACTCTTTTCGCCTCATCAAATACCCTTACACTTGAGATTTGCTTGTCCTCAAGCAAATGCGCTTTTATTCTAATCAAAATAAAAGTTAGGTGTCATTTAACACTAATATAAAAATAATTACAACAAATAATCATTCCACTAAAAACCAAAAGCAAGCACGGAGGTTATACACTAGCACCTCACAAATAGTGTTTAGATACTCACATCTCTTGGGTGTAATAAAGTATATATCACAATATGGAAATGGAAAGCATCTCTCACTACCTGTCATAGCAAATACATTACCATAGGCTTAGGAAAGGATCAAACCTCCACCACTTGGCGTAAGCACCTAGGATAAACTATCAAAGAGGTCTTTTAAAGGGTTATAACGTTAGGTGTAGGGATATGAAAAACATGGTTTTGTTGGATAAAGGCAATATTTACTGGTGGCGAGTTAATCATCTTGGTTAATTACATGTACAATATGGCGTTGCCAAGCGAAGACTCGACTCGACTTAAGCTAATAAATCAAAAATAATAAAAAAAACATAAAATAAACATAGAATGAAACGGGATGATAGTCCGTATGTTTTTCTCTTTTTCTTTTTCTTTTATTTTATTTTCTTTTCTTTTTCGTAATTTTTTCGATTTTTTTTTTTTTTTTTTTTTTTTTTTTTTTTTTTTTTTGCATACACTTTTACCCTACCATCCAAAATAATACATCATAGGGGATGTACATCCGCTTACATTTGAATTTTTACATACTTTACAATAAACTACTCTAATGACTCGAATCAAGATAATCAAAACACTTGGAGTACTTTTAAGATTAATGCACATATGGGGGGAATACATGATGTTCTTCACCATTACTCCATAACGCAAGTACTTTACCCATGAGTCCCAATCGTCCCAAAACAATATGTACAAGATATGACTCGACTTAGCAACCATGTAATCAATTAGACAATTAACTAAGGGTTTAAACAAATAACAATAATGCACTAAAGATGAGTGCATACACGGAAGGCTAAGGTGATCTGGTTGCACATTTGGGTGGGTTGTAACAAATTCTTCCTTTAAGTAAGATGCTTAAAGTTAGAAACGAAAAAATGGGCTCAGAGGGGTGTACTAAGGTTTCATGTACTAAAAATGAGTACAACGCTAAGGTGTGGGAAAATTAATTGACTTTACTAGTCAAGTAATATGACTTAAATGGTCAAGTAATTATGATACAGGTTTAAACACAAGGGTAATCATATTGCCTCTTATCATGTAGTAAATCCTACTACACGAATGTAGTCTCACTAGTGGTCTCGGGATGCATCATTAACGCAAGTTCTAGAATCTAAATGCTACCGGTATACTCATAAGCACTAATAATAAATGCTTTTCCTATCAAATCTAAAGGCAAACCTCACATATTTGGGTGGAAAATTTTTCTGAATGGTACGTTTTGTGCTAGTCATACAACTCCTATCCATGAGACGCTTTTTAAGGCTAAAGTTTCACTCCTAAATGTTGTAAAAAATTTTAAATTTGGCGCTAAAATTACACAAACAAGTATTTCTCTTAGTTTTATTACGCACCTACCATCGAACAAACAAACTCAAGTGCAATAGTATCCTATAAGGTATCATCATTTACCCTCCCCTTACACTTAGGATGAACATTGTCCCCAATGTTCAATTAAAGAATGTAAAAGTAAAATAGGTAAAAGAATAAAAACAAATACTCCCCTGATTCGTTCGGTGTGGATAGTGTGTCAACAAGGTTATCCTCCAAGAAAATGAACGTTCAAAGCTTCCCTTCCATAAATATAAATAATCTTCTTGTCATATATAACCTGCTAAACCTGAGAAAACAATCAAGGCAACCTCGCGTAAAATCGGCGGAAATCTATATATATATATATAAGGATATAATGCTTGTGGAATGAATGTTTGCAGATTTCCTGGAGTGTATAAAACTAAAGAATCAACAAAAACTTTTAAGACTCCGTTAGAAAAACAAAACTCGCAAAATTTCCAGAATTTTACACGTGACGTCGTCAGGTGTTAAACCCTGACGCCGTCAGAAGTGACCTGCAGAAATCTTTATGTTAAGTTTCCAGAAAATTTCTGGAATAACTTATGTCGTACTTCCTGGAAAATCCTGCAAAACATCATTATGACTCGATACAAGCATTTGACTCTTACAATTACTAATATACATGTTCATTTAATATTGTGGCAAATCAAGATCATTTTCGTTCTTATAAACAAATTTGGGGTTTCCCCTTACACTTAGCTTTTGCAAAATACCTTTGTATGAAGTTAAGACGAAGTTAAACAACAAAATAAAGCATTTTCACAATTTAATTTGAAACATGATCTACCAACAATAAAAATAAAACATGCATACAGAATCACATAACATCAAACAAATAAAAACACACAAAGCATGGGTTGCCTCCCAAGAAGCGCTTTTCTTTATTAACGAGTCTTGTAGCTAGATTCAAGGTCATGGGTCATCCTATATGTGTGAGCTCCTCGTCGAGGACATCTTTGGGATCAAACTTAGGTTTCAACTTCCTATCGGTTTGCTTGGTACGGTATGACTTCTCAAATTTTTCTCCATCCGGATCATATAAGATCATCTTAATATGCCATGATCCGTCACCTTCCTTAGGTGGCTTGTCCCAATTCCATTTACACTTATCCCCTTCCCTTTTTCTAGATAGAATGGTCGTTGAGGTCCTATAAAGTTCCTTTCTATCCAAGGTCCATATCTAGATGGTCTCCTATTCATCTCTACCCAATGTGGTGTCGGTTCGTCCTCACAATCGTAGCTATGCTTCTTAACATCATAAACCGACCAAGTCTCACCAACTCCTACTGCTATCTTAGACTCCTTACAATCTATCATGGCACTAGCGGTTGCTAAAAATCCTTTTCCTACTAACAATGGGCATGTAGTATCACTAATCATATCTAGGACGTGAAAATCCGCTAAGATAGTTAATTTTCCTACGTGAACTACTACATCCTTCATCATTCCGACCGGGTGGGCAATGCTTCCATCTGCTAGACCAATTAGTACTTCCGTATCCTCTAACTTTCCTAGCTTAAGAGTGGTGAAAAGGGACAAGGGAATCAAGTTGAGGCTTGATCTTAAGTCGGCTAGTGTGTCGAAAGCTTCAGATTTTCCAATCTTACAAGGCAAAACAAATATACCCAGATCATCAAGCTTTTTAGGCAACTTGTTTTGAATGAAGGCGGTCTCATTTTTACCTAATTTAAGTTTCTCATATTTCTCTAGGATGGCACTATAGTAGGGAGCACGGGCTAAGACATCAATGATGGGGCGTTTAAGGTGGAGCTCCTTGAATTCATCGTCAAGGTCTTGTGTAGGAGGTATTTCAACTATGTTATTGACCGGTTTAATATCGGATGTTTTATTCAATTGGTCTTTTTGAAGAATTTGGGTTTGCTTGAAACACGTGCTCATTGCTTTGACCGAATAGTATTGTGGACAAGAAGTAGGTGATGAAACCGATGATATGGCATTAACGTTTAGTTTCGGGTTCTTGACCGTGTCATTTGGGAGTGCTCCCATTTCTCGGTCATTGAGAACTTTCAACAATGTGTCAATTTTATTGGTCATCTCACTTTGTTTTTGTTTGAAATCAGCTTCAAACTTAGATATGCGAGCTTCTTGAGATGCCATAAATTTGGACATCAATCCTTCAAGATTATTGGTACTACCATAGTTATTGGAAGGATTGTTGTTGAAAATACGGTTAGAGGGTGGACCGTTTGGTTGGTAACAATTAGATGGATTGGAAGAATTGTTTTGGGGCATGTTTTGGTTTTGTTTCCACCTAAGGTTCGGGTGATTTTTCCAAGAAGGGTTGTAGGAATCACCGTAAGGGTTTGGCTCAGGTTTGAAAGTTTACCACTTGTCTCCCGCTTTGTCGGTACGCGAGGATGCGTAATCTGCAAAAGCTTGTCCCGGGAGTTCCACGCAATCACGAGTGTCATGGGGAGTACTACATAATTTGCATGAAGAAGTGATTTTGTTCACTTGGCTTGAAGGCTTAGGAGCTTCTTAGGATTTCATAAGAAACTTGACTTGGTCTTCAAGTTCCATGATCCTACGGTCGGGAGTGCTAGAATCGTTCAAAGGCAAAGATATTGCCTTGACCGTTTTGTTCAAATCACGGGGATCATTCCAACTTTCGTTGTCATAGAGAGCAAGATCTTTTATGAGTTCCCATGATTCTTCCGCACTTAGATTACGTAGCTTGGCACCGGCCGATTGGTCAATGGTTTGCCTTGTGGAGAGATCGATATGGTCATAGAAGATTTGGACTTTGAGCCAAAAATCTATGCCATGATGAGGGACTTTTTGGAGTAAGTCCTTGAAACGAGTCCATGCTTCATATAGAGTTTCACCTTGACATTGTTGGAACATCAAGATATCATTTCTAAGCTTGGTAGTTCTCCCTGGTGGGAAAAATTGAGCAAGGAAACGAGTAGTGAGATCATCTCATGAGGTGATGGATCCCGCGGGTAAACGTTCAAGCCATTGACTAGCTTGATCACGTAGAGAGAATTGGAATAGACTTAATTGGGTCGACTATCTAGTTACAACATCAAGGTCTATGGAATCTATGATTTTAAGGAATCCTTGAGATATCGATTAGGATCTTCGGAACAGAGTCCATGGAATGCACATCCGCTTTGCACCAACCGGATGGTGTCGGATCGCAAGGGGGACACATTGGCTCCTTGGGTGAGCTCAATGGTGTTTCGATAGGCTTGGTGGCTAGGACGGGAATACTCTCCTAAAGTTCGGGGCCTAGGAGGTTGATTTGCTAGTGGTGGGTTTTGTGGGTGGTTTTGTTGTGGTGGGTTGATGGGTTCAAAGACATTACCACCTTTCATGATGTCGGATGGTAAAGGTTACGAACAAAGAAACGAAGAAATAAGATAGACTAAAGAAAACCTAAAAATAAAAAAAAAATCTTACTAGAAAGGAATCTAGCAAGTAGACCTAATAAAAAGAAATCCTAACCTAGACAATAACTATTCCCCGGCAGCGGCGCCAAAAACTTGATACGTGGGAATTGCGCCCTCGCAACAGGTTTTACCTCTCAAGGGATCTCGAGAAGCTTACAACCCCCACCAGGCTGTGTACCTGATCGTTGTAGTATAGTATAGTGACAAGTACCGGGGGATTGATCGTTCAACTCAGGAATAGTGTCGCTAGGATTAGAAAGCCTACTAAACTAGGTCTAGAGGTGAGGGATGATTCTTTTTGTATTTTTATATTTTATAGAAAGTAATTAAAATCTCGGGTTTTAAAGGAGTGGGCGGAATTAGTTGCTAGCTAACTAACTCAATTAATCTAAAGATGCAATCAAAATAAAATAAAAGAAATGAAAATAAAACTATTATACTAATGTGGTGGAAACAATAATGAGGAAAGTTGTGTTTACTTAGATTTCATTACTCCCTAGATATCTTTTACAGGTTGATTAGCTTGTTACAATTGCGTGGATGACGGGTTATATTCCTTAATACTAGTCATAGGGCCGTGTACAATATTCCCTAACTCTATAAGATCCAACTTCACTCCTATGTCGAGCCGTTAGAAGCTCCTAACATGTGATCATTAGAATTCTCTTATGCATTAAATACAACCAAAAATCGTAGTACACCTCCGATCATGTTTCTTAAGACGTTCAAACAAGTTACCAATGGAAGTCTGCCAGTTTTCTTAAGCCTAACATCGAATACAATCATCCGTAACAATTATAAACAAACAATCAACCCATAATCAACATCTAGGTTTCACTACATCTAAGCAAACACAATGAAAATCTAGCCTAGCATGTTAAAGAGAAGACAAGCGTAAGATATAATCACACAACACATAGACATATTGAATGATTTGAATAAGTACTTATCTTCAATTGAACATGGAAGGATCAAGGGGTTGAAACCCTTGAAAAGCTGTTAAAATTCGTCTAGGGTTTATTCCCTCAAAGTTGCACACTAATGAATGAAAATTGGAAAACTATATATAGATTTTACACCTTGACGGCGTCATGTTATAGCTTGTGACGCCATCAACTCGCCGCCATGATAAAAATCGTATAGCCTAGATCCACTTCTGACGTCGTCATGTAGAGAAACACTCTGCGCCGTCACATGTGTTTGGACCCTGACAGCCTTGGTGACGCCGTCAAGCCAATAAGCTTGAAAACTTTCTGGGCCGTCACGTTATAAGTTCCATATCCACCTCTTTTGTCACTCTTGACGCTGTCACGTGTAGAAGCTTGACGTCGTCAGAAACTGTTCTAGTAAGGAAATTTGAGACTTTGCCGTTTTCTTCACTTTTATGCTCCAAAAACGTCCAAAATGCTTCCTTTTCCAGATTTCTCTCCAAAAGTACCTAAAATGACAAAAGGAACGATTTAGGGCAATAGTTGATCAAATAATCTCGAATTCGGGCTTAAATGACCCCTTAAAAGCGGTACACTTTTCGCCTCATCAGAAAACTTCCATAGATGTTTCAAGCATATCTTGGAATATAGCAATCCTACACCTTTGAAAAGTGGCAGGTGCATTACAAAGACCAAAAGCCATACGCTGATAAGCATAGGTTCCAAAAGGACATGTGAATGTGGTCTTTTCTTGATCAGAAAGATCAATGGGAATTTGGAAATACCTTGAAAAACCATCGAGGAAACAAAAGTATTTGTTGCCTGCTAATCTTTCAAGCATTTGATCCATGAATGGAAGAGGAATATGATCTTTCCTGGTGGCTTTGTTCAATTTTCTATAATCAATACATACTCGCCATCTAGTGACTGTTCTAGTGGGAACTAATTCATTCCGTTTGTTGGTCACTACAGTCATTCCTCCTTTCTTGGGAACACAATGAACAGGACTCACCCAAGGACTATCTTCAATTGGGTATATGATTCCAGCGTCAAGAAGTTTAATGATTTATTTCTTGACAACTTCTTTCATGTTAGGATTGAGTCGACGTTGTCTTTCAACAACAGGTTTAGCACCTTCTTCGAAATTGATTTTGTGTTTACAGAAATCAGGGCTAATTCCTGGGATGTCAGAAGTTTTCTACGCAAAAGCGTGTTTATGCTTCTTAAGAACTGAAATGAGTTTTTCTTTTTGATTATCCTTGAGCAACGTAGATATGACTACACGAAAAAGTGAATTCTCCTCCAAGTAAGCATATTCAAGATTATTTGGAAGTGGTTTAAGCTCAAGATCGGTGGGTGGTTCTTGAAGAGATATCTTGATCCTCATTTAATCATTAATGGTAATTTCTTCGAAATTCTCTTCAACTATTTCTCCTTCTTCTTCATCATCTTCTTCAAATTTAACTTCCATAAATTCACCGAACTCTTTATCAAGATTCGTTTCATTTATTTTCTCAGAAGTGGTTGTGAAAGGATCAGAATCGTCAAGTAATGCATCCGACTCTTCCTCAGTGACTTCATCGATTACATCGATGTTAAAACAAGTGTCATCACTGGTATATGGATATTTCATTGCTTTGTCGATTAGAAAGGTAATTCTAGCTATCTTCTCCAACTCCTAGATTGAGTTCTTTACCTTTAACTTTGATTATTGCATCAACGGTGTTTAGGAAAGGTCTTCCTAAGATTAAAGGTACTTATCTATCTTCCTCCATTTCTAAGATTACAAAATCCACAGGAAAGATAAATTTACCAACTTGGACAAGCATGTTTTCGGAACCCCAACAGGGTATTGGTATGTGTGGTTGGCTAATCAGATACTCATCTTTGTGGGTTTCAGAGTATTGATGGAAAGTTTAGAATACAATGAATAGGGCATCAAATTAATACTTGCACCGAGATCGGCTAAAGCATCGCATGTGATGTTGTTTCCTAACGTGCATGGGATTAGAAAACTTCCGGGATCTCCGAGTTTTGGTGGAATTTTGTTTTCAATAATGGCTGAACATTCTTCATTGAGGAAAGCAGCAGATATTTGCTCTAATTTATCTCTGTTATTAAGAAGTTATTTCAAAAATTTCCCATAATTGGGCATTCCAGCTAGAACATCAACGAGAGGTACATTGAGTCTAACTTCTTTGATCATATCAACAAACTTCTTATAACGCTATTCTTTTTTCTCTTTTCTAAGAGCTTGTGGGTACGGAATTTTTGAAGTGTATGCTTTGAGTGGTTGGGTTGTTTCTTTAGTTAGTGTTTCAGGAATATCTTTCTTTTCTGCTTCAGCTTCTTCTTCACTATCATCATCGATGATTTGAGTTTCATTGGGATTGGCTGGTGGATCATAAGAAAGACCACTTCTTGTGAATACAGCATTGATATGCTCATTTCTGGTTTGTGGTGGACGATATGTTTTGTCATTTGATCCAGAAGGCTTTGGGTTGGATTGGGTATTGCTTGGTAATGTTCCAGGTGGTCGTGAAGAAAATTGATCAGAGAGTCTACTAAATTTTTGTTCAAGATCCTGGATAGAAGCTTGATGATTTTTCTGACCTTGCTCAACTTTGGTTTTGAGATTGAAAAAATGAGTTTTAACAAATTCATTTGTGGATTTTTGAGCAGTCACGAAATCTCGCATCATTTATTCGAAATCAGTTTCTTCTGGTTTTTTGTCAGAGTTTGGTGGAGTTGGATTGTCTACTCGTGGTTGAGAATCACGGTTGTTATCCCTTTGGCGATCTTGCCAATTTCCAGAATTTCTTCCGTAATAATTACCACGAAAACCGCCTCCACGGTATCCTCCTTGGACATAATTGGCTTCCCCTTCTTTGGGTCCGACCATGGGTTGGTCGTCACATTCGGATGAAGTGTGATTACCTCCACAGTTGTTGCAGCCGTCTCACATTTCTTTCATTTCTCCTTTGATATCTTTATATTGCGAGTCGATTTTGGAAGTTAAGGCTTCCATTTTCTCCATGAGTTTAGAGGTATCGAAACTTTCGGCAAAAGCAACGGTTTTTCGTAAGGGTTTGGTTTTGGAATCTTTTGACCAATCGAGTTTAAGGAGCACTCGATCTTCGAGCAATTGATATGCCTCGTTGGGAGTTTTATAAAGAAAAATTCCTCCAGCATCAAGAATTCCTTGAGATGTTTCATCAAGTCCATGGTAGAAGATTTGGATAATTGTTCCTCGTCCTAAACCATGTCCATGACAACTATGAAGTAAATCTTTCATACGAAGCCAAGATTCGACAAGAGATTCATTGGGGTTTTGTGTGAAAGCACGGATTTCTCCTATGAGACGATCAAACATGGCAGGTGGAATGAATTGGCTTACAAAAGCTTGCCTCATCTCCTCCCAAGTATTGATAGTTCCTGGGGTTAATTCGTTATACCACACTTTGGCATCTCCGGTGAGTGATGATGGGAAAAGTTTGGGTTTAATGGCGTTGACATCGGTGTCGCCATATCGAAACATGCCACAAATTTCTATGAATTCGGCAATGTGTTTGTGCGGATCGGCCCTCGAACGGCCATCGAATTGATGGTCTTTGATCATAGAAAGATGGTGTCCCTTCACGGTGAAGTTGTCACCAAGGTTAACAGCAACAATAGCTGCTCCAGGAGTGGGTGCTACGGTTCGGTTTGTGGCCCGCATGGGTTGGTCATCGGCCATTGGAAATGGTTGATTGGTGAATGGGTTATAAACAACTAAGGCTTCGGAAAGGTTATCAAACGGTAGGTTTGGTATTCTTGGTACACGGTTGGTTGGTGGAACAAAAGTGTAACAACCGTGGTTTTAGCAGGTCAGTTTGACTGATAGTCTTGACTCGGTTGACGTTTGTTTGGTGTGTCTTAGGTGAGTGAAGTGATATATATGTGATATAGGTGAGTTTTAGCATTAAATCCCTTTGCGTAAATTATTTTTATTGTGATTTGGAAAGTATGGAATTTGAGAAAGTTCATTTTGATCATCTTTGTGGTGTAGAAATGACTTGTGTAGTTTTGGTGTTTTTGTGTTTTTGAGTAACGAGTCTTCATTCATATATTTGAGCGTTAGCAAGTTACGCGGAGTTTGTTTTATGTGTTATACATTTATAAAGGGTGAAAATCTATTTTTGAAAACTTTATTTTTGAAAATGATATTTTTCCGGTTTGTCGTAAAAACTGAGGTTTATCGCATAAGACGCTAGGATTAGCTACGGGTGTTTATATTAATCTTACGTGTTTGATTTGGTTTGATAATATTAGCAAATGGGTGGAGTTGGTGGTGGGGAAGGGTGGTGTTGGTGGCGGCAGTGGTGATAGCTTCTGCTGGTGGTGGTGGACGATGGTGGTAGAGGTGGCAGTTGGTGATGGTTGCGGCGGTTGGTGGTGGTGGTGGATGGTGCATGAAATGTGTATACAAACTCGTGGATCAAATATGTAATTTACTAATGAAGTGAGTTAACGAACGTTAGTAAAAAACCCAAATCCGCCAAAAAAATTTGTTGTGAACCTTTTTATGCAAGAAAAAAAGAAGAGTACCTTGATTGGAAATGAACCCTAAGTTTGATACCTTTTTGTGCCATTTGCCCTAAAATATTTTATATTTCCAAAAATCAAACATAAAAACATGTATACGAGCATGCATTTGTGATCCAACGTTAAAATCAAAATAAATATGTCGATTATTTATTTCTTTAGCTTAACAACGTAATATACTAACTTTAGAGCGTATTTATAAATATTGTAATGAGTATGCTAAGATTTATTACAAATGTTTTTTACTAAAGGATTAGTCATGTACGGGTTGACATGACTAACCCCGTTCATCTATATCTATATCTATATATATATCTATCTATCTATATCTATACTATATAATATATGAAGCTTTTTTACAAGCTCTTTAAGCACGGAACATTAAAAATCCAATTAATTCACTGATGTGGACTTCCTTATTTAGCATGAATGTACAACACCTTGAAACACAAATTTTAGTAGGATAGTTTCTCATGGTCAACATATATACGTCAACCTAAATTAGGAAGTCAGTGAACAACATTCATTGTATATGCTCTCATTGTCAACCTAATTTTTTAAAGAATTAAACATCATTAAATTGTATACGCTCCTCTTCTAATTTGATAAACGTATTCAAAAAGTCATCCAAACACATAACCTTCTAAACGCGTTTTTTGAATCAATCACCATTATAACATTGGTAATGATATGCAAGCTGGTATTTTGTTGTCTACATCGAGTAAGTTTTCTTTTTAGGGTTTAGATTTGAATCACATAATACAACATTTGTGATTGAATTAGTTTGATTATTAAATAGTTCTTAATTGTGTATGTTTGATTTCTCCTCATATTTTTGTATTTTGATTATCCTACTTACAATGAGAGAAGGATTTCTATAAATGTCCAGAATTATCATTTTGGTGTTTTTGGAAAAGCTTATTAGTAAACCGGGGATGATGGAAGTATTTTAGATTTATTAGTTAAAAGACCTTTATCAAGTGTTTTATGCAACAACTGAGTTCAAAATATTTTTTTAAAGACTTTTTGAAACTTGGTTGTTTGGGTTTGTTTCTTATTTTGATCTTTTAAGTTTATTGGTTATAGCTTGATGTGTCATAGGTGATCTTGAAGACGCTTTTATACACCACAAATGGGTTTCTTCTATATGGATTTTGATCTTATATCAAACAGGCGAAGGGAAAATACAGGAAGGTAGCGGAAGTAGTCAGGTATTGAATCTAAAAAAATATAGATTTTGCTCACATTTAAATATCACCATGCCTTCTTTAGTTTTTTTTGGTTGCTTATTTCTGACAGTTTGGTTCCAACATTGTTGTTCTAATTTGCAGTGAGATGTCCATAACTAAGTTGAAGGGCAAATACAAGAAGATAGCTTTTTTATATGGTACTTAGATTGAACATGTTCTGCTCCTTTTTGATGCTTTGTTATTTCTGTGAATCAGTCGTTTCAATATTTTGCTGAAAGAATGATCTATAAAGTGACATTACGGAGAAACTCTATTATGCAAAGAAGTTGTGCAAATTAGGTACATTACATAGCCTTTTTATGTGTAAATTTAATTTAATTCATGATTATTTAATCTTTAGATTATCCTTTAGCTATTATTTTTTTATTGCAACTTTATTTTGTACTTAACATGTTTGATGAAATGCCTGTGTAGTAAAAGATGTCAATAACTTTATTTCCCATTTTGATCTTCGTACATTTTTTATATACATTGATCAAATTTGTTTTCTTAGTTTCTAATGGTTTTTCAAATCCTAAATTGTTTTGCGTAGATGGCATGGTCGAAGAATGAGGTGTGCAAAGTACTAGATAAAAATGATATGCAATACTTAGGTAAATACATTCTCTATTCTAATAAATTGCAATAATCATTGGAAAAGTTTCGGTCTAAAATTACTTATTTGCTCAGTCGCTATCATTACAAAATCTTGGTGAAGATTGAATATGCTCCACAAGTTTTCTCAATATTCTTTATTGAGGGTTATTGTAGGTAGTAGTTGCTTATTAGTCACAGTTTTTCAGTAAATCATGTAAGAGAATATTATGTGTTGGATCCATAGTTTAGTATAATGTGGAGTAGATCTTGACGGCTTTAACACAAACTATTGTTGATATCGGTCATCAGTACTAGATGTGTCAGATCTATAAGTTAGTACCATATGTAAATGTTGTTGCTTATCGAAGCCAATTATTAGTTAAAAAATGACTCATGAACTCACACATGTAACTTACACTTTTTTGTAATTAACTTCACCTAACAATCAAGAGTTTGAAAGACCACAAGTTATGCATGTTCAAGATCATCTAATGCAATGCGAACTATTTTTTATGAGGTTCTTTTAAAAAGGGTCACTCACTACTTTGGACCATTACAACATGTAATGTTCTCTTCTTGGTGTTTATGAGTTTTGATTTGTACTGAATTTTGTGCAGTATTTTAAAGAAGTCAGGGGAAGCTTTAATGAATGATGGCTACAATACTTAGACTGCAATAAGGGTTGATAAATACAAGGTATATATTGGAACTTTTTAGTCATGTGCTAATATATTTAGACACATTTTTATATAATATGTTAAAATAATATAGGATTGGTGGGTTTAGGTTCATGAACATTTCTACATATGTATTTAAACATATCAGTAGTAATAAAAAGTTTGGCTCGCCAAAATAAATAAATGAATAATAGTTGATGTTTACTTGTGTGATGCTTATTTTCACACATCCTTGTGTTAATTTTACTTAAGTGACTAAATGTACTTCAAGCTCACATATGAAAAAAAAAAATTGTTACTTTTAATCTTGAAAAGTTTATGATGAGGCGAAAAATGAACCACTTTTAGAGGGTCATTTAAGCCCGGAATTAAATTTATTTGATCAAATATTATCCTAAATCGTTCCTTTTGTGATTTTAGGTACTTTGGGAGTGAATTCTGGAAAAGGAAGCAATTCGGGCATTTTTGGAGCATAAAAGTGAAGAAAATGCCAAAGACTTAATTTTCCAAGCTGAGAACAGTACCTGACAGCGTCAAGAGGAAAACCATGACGGCGTCAGGAGTAAATTTCATGACGACCCAGTGCAAACCTGACGGCGTCACAACAAGGGCGTCAAGAGTATTTTTGGTGACGGCCTGCACAAGGGGAATACATGACGGCGTCAGACCCAGATCTAGGCAGTCCGAGGAACTATTTGGCGGCGAGATGACGGCGTCAGACTTTTGTTCTTGACGTCGTCACCTTCCAAACTCTATATATAGTTTTCTATTTTTCATTCATTAGAGAGGAACTTGTGTGGAGAAAACTAGGGCCGAACTTTGTAAATCCTAGGTTATATTTTACAGTACTTTCAAGGGTTTTTACCCCTTGAATCCTTTCATGTTCAATTAAGATAAGTCATCTCTTAATTCAATCAATATGTCTATGTGTTGGTTGATTATATCTTTTACTTGTCTTGATTTTAACATGCTAGGCTAGATTTATCTTGTGTTTGCTTAGATCTAATGAAACCTAGATGTTGATTATGTGTTGATTACTTGTTTATGGTTGTATTGGATGAATGATTTCAATGTTAGGCTTAAGAAAACTGGCAGATCTCCATTGTGTAACATGCTTGAACGTCTTAGGAAACATGAACCGATGTGTACTAGGTTTTATTGGTTGTATTTAATGCATGAGTAAATTCTAATGATCCCATGTTAGGAGCTTTTTAGCCGGCTCGACATAGGAGTGAAGTAGGCACTCATAGGATTGGGGAAGTAAGTACGCCACCCCATGAACGGTATTAAGGAATACAATCCGTCATCCACGCAACTATAACAAGTAATTAACATGTAAAAGATATCTAGGGAGTAGTGAAATCTAAGTAAACACAATTCTCCCACATATTGCTCACAACTTTAGTTTAATATAGTTTATTTTCATTTCTAGTATTTTATTTTGATTGCATCTCTAGTATTGGGTTAGTTGACTAGCAACTAATTCCGCCCAACTCCTTCAAACCCGAGATTTTTAATTGCTTTTCATAAAATATAAAAACATAAAAAGAATCATCCCTCATCTCTAGACCTAGTCTTTAGGTTTTCTAATCCTTGCGACACTATTCATAGCTGAACGATCAATCCCCCGGTACTTGTCATTATACTATACTATATCGATCAGGTACACTGCCTAGTGGGGGTTGTAAGCTTCTCGAGATCCCTCGAGAGGTAAAGCCTGGTGCAATTCCCACGCATCAGTTTAAAAACATATCCCCGTGTAAGTGAAAGGAATCCATTAAAAGTAATCTGTGTATGTAATCCCTGGAAATGTAAAAAGTGTATAAATAAATTTACTAAAGTTAATAAAGGAACTATTAACTGAAATTGTGGCTTATAGAGACTGTTTGAGAATGCTTAATGAACTGTAGCTTATAGGTAGTAAACTATCACTAGACAGGTCGGGTCGTCCTTTAAACACACTTTTCTCTGGATTTCGTTATATAATGTAGGTATGCAAATCAAGACCCTTCAACAATAAGAAAAAGTAAAGAACTTTTACAAGAAGTACCTGCAAGAAAGCTTAATCAGTTATCCAGACCATTAGGCTCTACTGGGGTGACAAAAACAAGTTTAACTATGACTACCTTGGTCACTTGATTCTTTTTAGGTGAAGGGTCATCTATGAGGTAATATATATATATATATATATATATATATATATATATATATATATATATATATATATATATATATATATATATATATATATATATATATATATATATATTCCTGTTACGGGTCAAAAGTGATGTATAGAGGTCAAAACTTATCTATAAATTCTTTTGGACTAATTTATATCAATAATTAATAACCATCATTTTATGGATATAAAACAAGTATAGTTGACTAATTTAAATGTTTATCGTTGTGGTAAATATCTTTAGATGATGCTGCCAGAGAGATGAACGATACACATGGCACATGAGGTTTCTTGGATTAGCTACTGTAAAGGCAGTTGTTGCTATCCGTGCCGTTATTGCTGGAGGATGGTTAGAAAGTTCTTTGCATTACAGAAGCACCCATGCTATATTTGGGTTTAGATAGTGGTTTCATATTCAGTAATAGACTTCTCTTAACTGGGTTGGTCTGTGTTGTAGGTGGAGAGTAATGAACTTCTCTGATGAAGTAGGCAGAGTGGTTCATCATCTCGAAGTGCAGAGTTACCTGGAAAAGATGCCGATTATGACATGAGTTTGGCCATACTCCTACAAGTTTATAGTTTCATGATCAGAAGGAACTCTTTAGTGGCATACACATAGTTCATGGCTTAGAGCCACTGTTTACGATTATATCATTATTCACCTAAAAGAAGAATATTCCTACCCATTTCCTGAGCCAAAGCATGAAGCAGTCATTACTATTGGTATACATTTTATTCATGTTGAAAATGTGAATGTTCCTAAATTTATAATTTAATATATCAGATGTTATATGATGATAAGGATCAGGTGAATGGTGGGATGTAGCACCCCATGAATGTTATTAGAGAAGCCGCATTAACAAAAGCAGCTACAAATGTTTTGGATGCATATACAATCAATAGTCAACTCGGTGAATATTATTCGAGTTACAATGATAAGAAGACATTGATAGTTAGTGGAAAGGAAGACTTTTCAAGACATGGTGATAAGAAGGGTTCAAAACAAGTAGTAAAGTTAATGAACATGAACATTTTAGTTAGTTTGATAAACATTTCACGGGTCTATCGCTTTCTAAAGTTGGTTTGCAGTTACATACGTAACTCCTTAATGAATAATGGAACTTATCGTTATCTCAGTTTCATTTGCCATGACAATCAACAAAAGCCAAGGTCAATCGCTTTCTAAAGTTGGTTTGTATTTGCCGCGTCCTGTTTTCACATATGGATAACTATACGTTGTTGTTTCAAGAGTAAAAAGCAATAAAGGTTTGAAGGTTGTCGTTTGTGATCAGGATGATAATGTCTCAAAAACTACAACAAATGTCATATACAAAGAAGTACTTCAAGGTCTATGATCAAACTTCAAGAGGTATGTAAAATACATGTGTCCCTTTTCCTTTCTCATATTCTCAATAATAATATATTATCAGTCACAACATGCTTTTACTTACATCATCTATGGACTATTAGGTGTGCACGGCATGGATATTGGGTATTAAATCGATAAGCGCTCAAACACATCATTTTCTGTTCAAGACAATCAATTTTGGAGACGCTAATTCGTTGTGTTTTGGTGTGTGCAAACAACAATTATCAAAATATCAACAAACGTGAAGTCTAATTTATCGTGAGACAAATAGACGTGAAGTAATACGAGTAAACCTTTTAGGAAAAAGATTACCTCGCAAAACTCGTGAAAGTGATATTTAAATTGTGAGACTGGGAAGTGATTTCCCGGGTCGTACCCCAACGAGGTGTGAATGGAAAGCTTCGAATGAGATTGGGATTAAAATCTTGTATGATTGGAAAGGTTATTTGGTGTTACGATACGTTAAATTAACGAAATTGAAAATTAACGAACGATGGTAAAAATAAATTAACCTAAGGCAACTAACAAACTAGGAAATACCTAAAACACTACGGGAAAACATAATTAGGTATCGGGAATCCTAACACGTTAACTAAATTAAAAACGTGACGTTTATTTAAGAACAAACGTCAACGTACAAAATAAAACGTGAAATTTAAGTTCTAAACGTCCTACGGGTTTACGAATAATTTTCTAAGGTACTAGAAGACAAAAGAAATTTTTAGGAAAAAGAAAATTATTTTTTCAATAAAAACTCTAATTATTATGGATTAAATACTAATTTAGCTAAATAAAATTCTAATAATTAATTTAACACTTAGAAAAATCTGAAACTTTTATGGAAATTATTTTACACTATTGCAAACTCAATAAAAATACTGATTTGGAAAAAAGCTATCACAAATAAGCTGATAAAAGCTTAAACAGATTTGATAAGCTAAAAAGGCATAAAAGCAAATGCTGTAATAAAACAATTAATGAGGAAAAACAAATGAGAAAAGTCCCTAGGGCACTGATGGTTACTGCGTGTGGTGTTGTGTCTCTTGTGACCAAGAGGTCAGGGGTTCGAAACCCATTTTTTGCAAAACTTTCCAAACATTTTTTTTTCAACTCTTTTGTTTCTCTCTTGTTCATTACACCTTAAAATCCAAACGACATTAGTAACTTCTTTTGAAATCAGATAACAAAAACAATATTTGGATGGATTATGATTTCAAAAAAAAAAAAAAAACAGATTCAAGATCAAATATAATTTGTTCAAAATTCGTTTCTTGCAATTTCACACAACACATACAAACTGAAACTTCTAATAAGCTCACATCAGCTTAATCAAACTTATAAACAACAACAAAAGCAACAGTAAATAGCAATAACAACAGATTCAATACCAAACTAGAGACTAACAAGCTCAGTAAGATCAAGAAATAATAGCAGCAGCAGCAAAAGGGACAAAAAGGGCCAAATGAGTGCTTAATTTTAAGCACTTTAATAAGCTTCAAGAGGAAATCTACCTCCTAATTCCTGACTACTAAATAAGGACCTGTTTTAAACACCCAAGGATACCCCCACTTGCCCAAAATTTACCAAGTAATGGTCAATTTGGAGTTTGGGTCAAAATGGGTGCAGGGGAGAAACCTTCCCTGCAGGTCTGTTTGGAGCAAGGTAGGACCCACAAAAAAAATCACAAAAATGCAACAAGCATGGGAATCCAGAGGTGAGCTGGGGATCTTTAACTCTAAAAGTAAGCACACAATTCACCAAAAATCACCCAATATTTGCTTTTCTAATACTTACTCTATTTTGACTTTTTGTAATTAAGCACCGCAGTTGACTAATTTGAGTTCCTAATGATCCTAGATTACTACAAGTGATATATTAACCTTAAATAAAGCAAACTTAAGCTTCCCTAATAATTCTACACTAAACTAAAGATTTTGCCATTCTCAAATTTCCACAGTCCTACTGTTGTGAAAAACTTGGTCTAACTTTGACTTTTAACTCACAACCTATCAATCTTGTGTTCAAAGTTCAAACTACTCTAATAAGATGCTAAGGATGAAGTTTCAATAGGTTATGTCTACTCAAAAGCGTATGAGATCAGTAGACTGCCCAAATCCAAACACCCCCCTTACCTAGGCTGTATTGAGGAATTCTAAAGCAAATCATTAAATTAACACCTAAACTCTTACTGATTTAGTTATACTAAGTTAAATTGAACCTAAATAAGCTAGTGTGAATAATTAACAACAACAAATAGTACTTAACAAATCATATAATGAAGAAAGATTCAAAATATTACTTGGCATCCAAGCAGTTGGTGACTGAGAACAAGGGAGCTCAAACACAACCTATTGTTCCCCTTGGAACTCTAAACCAATCCTCATACTCATCTGCTACTGCAACTACACTTCCTTCCATTTTTCTTATAACTTTTGAATTTTCTTTTTCTCTTTTTTTTCTTTTCTTCTCTGAATTTTTCTTTCTTTTGTTCCAACAAACTTAAACAATGATTAAATGAGATTTTGAGATTAATAAGCAGAACTTAAGTGACAGAAAAAAAAGGAAACTTAACTTTTAAATAGAAATTCGAATTTTGCACAAACTAAAATGAAACTTTCATTAAAACTTGATAACTGAAGTTACAGAAAAGAACTAAGTTTTTAAAACAGAAAATTACAAGAGAAAGAGAGATGCCTTTTGAAGGCTTTACATAATGCCCTATTTATACTAAAGATCTAGGGTTTCTTCACTTCTTTTCCTTTGTGTTTCTTCAGTGAGACAAAAGCTAAGCGGGAAATATTTGTGCTTCTTTGAGATCACTCACCACCCTTGGATTAAAACAACATCAATGTCATCCCTTGATTCAACTTTGGCGCCCAAATGGAGAGGTGGATTGCCAGCTTGGCATGGTATCTTGTGACTGGATATGGTGTTAGGTACAATTATGTGAGGGGAAGGGGATGTAGTGGGATTGGGAAGAGGTGGAGAAGACAAGAATGGAGAGTGATGGGGGAGATGGTGATGGGAGTATTTGGAGGGTTGCAGGTCACGGGGGGGGGGGGGGGGTTGATGTGGAAGGGATGGGGTTATGTTTGACTGGTCAAAAGAATACGTTTTTATTATTAAAACGCAAAAGGGCTTTGGGGTTGGGCTTTGGGAATACTTGGGCCTTGGGAAGGATTTGGTTGGATTGGATTGGACAACCGGGCTGGTGATTGTATTTAATGTTTAAGGATCCGTTTGGTATTATGATATCACAAGGACTTCTTTTGCAATTTAGCTGAAAATCTAAGGACCATTATTGTACATCTTTCAAACTTCAACCAAGGGTCAATCCTGTCAAGTTAGGTAAACCAAAGGACCAAAAACACAATTTTCCAAATTTGAAACACCAGGGACCAAAACTGCCAATTTGCCAAAGTACGGGGACCAAATGTGTAATTTTCCAAAAGTTTTCACCCAAAGATCATTTGTGTTATCATTTGACTTTTAAAGAGTTTGGGTTGACTTTTCTTTAAAATAAATGCTCAGGGACTAGTTTTGTCAAACTTTGAAAGTCGAGGGACTGAAACTGCTAATTATGCAAATTTTGTTCATTTTTCGTTTGTTTTCACTCGTTTTGCATCAGAAACATATAAAATACGATCTTTGGGATTCTCTTCGTATTTTGGTGCATTTTTTAGTGTTTTTGAACGTTTTGCAGTTCAGATTTGACTAAAAATGATGAGTATTTACACACTCATCAGACGCCAACGCTTGGATGTTTATTAGTTTAATTGTAACAAACTCAATTGCTTATTGGATAATTGGCGCATTGTCTCATTCGTTCTTTCATATATTAAATGGAGCATGTTTACGTTATCAGTTTTTTTATCATCGCATTTTGTTATTTCTTAAAAAACAAAAAACAAAAACAAAAAACAAAAACCCCATGATTCAACGGGTCTTTAAGCTAGTTACTAACATACTAGTATCTTAACTACTTATAATGTAGATTTAGTCAAAGGAGAAAAGTGGAAAACTGAATTTTCAGTCAATCCTCATTTTGCCCTTCTATACTAAAAGGGTGAGAGAAAATGAATTGTGTAATTAATGCTCTTATTAAAACACCCCATAACTTAAAATTACAATAATTTATTCATATGGTACAACCAATTAAAAGCATCTATATCAAATTAAAAACAATCAATTAAAAAACCTCTTACTAAAAAAGTACAATAAAATTTTCACAATATACAATTTAAACAAGCTACAACATAATATAAAATATAAAATAATTAAACACACTAATTAATGTTATTTTTAAAACACCCTAAAATGAAAAGTATATGTTATTATACACATTATACAAATTAATAAAACACACAAAACTTTAGACAAGCTAACAAGTTGATGTTGTATATAGTTTTGAAAACTGGACCGGACCAACGGGTTCAACTAGGAAAAACATATAGTTTTGAAAACTGGACACGACGGGTTCAGTTATTAAAAGCATGACTCGGTTTAAATCGACCCATTTTTCGACCAAAACGGTTCAACCGGGTTTCAAAACATTATGTTGACACATGAGCTTAAGTATCAAAGTCAATAAGTCAACAAAGTCAATAAGTCAACACATTTAATCCCTAAATCTTCAAACTTTTATTAGAGGTGGCAAAACGGGCGGGCACGAGCACGGGCTAAAATGGCACGGGTTATAACGGGCACGGACTAAACGGACAAATTATAAATCGGGCCAAACGGGCACGGGCTAAAACGAGCAAATTATAATTCAACTATTAAAAACATTCGGAACAGTCCTAAAAACCCCTTTAATTCATCTTGTAAAAAAAGATCAAGCATCTAAGTCTTAACTATATTTAATTATTTTTTCTTAAAAAAAAATAGAGTATTAAATGAATAAAAATGCAACGAATTAAATATATCTATCAATTAATTAGAGTATTAAATAATTATGCATAAAATAGTTAATAAATGAGATAAATTAAAAATAAAATAGCTGGAATGTTTTATAGTTACCAGTGACAAGTGAATTGATCGGAAAAAAAATGAGAGTAATTACTTGAAAGTTGAATTGTGTGATTCGAAAGCCCATCTAATAATATCTGTTTTTATCTTTTACATGTAAGAGCCTATCAAATAAATGCAAGGGGGCAAAAAACGCCCCAAACTTTTAAAAAAGTGTCAAAATCGCCCAAAAGTTACAAATTGGGCAAGATTTGCCACCCATAACTTTTATTATTTTTCATTTATAACCCATAAACTTTCTTTTATCACTAAACGATCTGTCGTTATAAAATCCTGTTGCTATGCACATGTATTCGTCTAGTATGATAAATGCGTCCGGGTTCAAGTGTGGATATGTGAACCCGTCAACCCGATCATACATAAATTGTTACACCTGTTTAGGTTTATAGCAATTATGAATTGAAAACTATTTTCGTCAATATATGCACTCAAGGGAAAGGTTCTAAAGCAATTGCAGCTATTTTGTAATAAATTTCGTTATTGAGCACTATGTTTCATGAAAAGTAAAATTCCTTATGTAACAAATTTTGAAGTAGTTTTGTATACTTAGTCAAAATATTCAATAATAATAATAATGATTTTGCTAAATTATTTCTTTTTTAAGTGTTTGTGTCATTCATTTTCTTTATCGTTGAATCATTTTCCAGTTATTTAAACTTCAATTTGTCAAATTTGTCCCATTTATATCAAAGTCATCTTAGGTTTTTTCACTTTATGAATGTTCATCACTTTCATTAATTCAACTTGATATAAAAGATGTATTATATGTAATTGAGAGAATAAGAATAAAATATTAGTTTTGATATCATCATTTAAAAGTACAAATTAGAAAAGTAGACTTCTGATTCTTAAAAGTATACTAAGTACGTGTTTGGTATGTGGATGTCCCACTGTCAGACTTGAATGAAAATGAAATGTGTATGTTTGGTTTCTCTAAAATATGAAATCATCAACCAAAATGTAAAAAATCTCATTCTTGCACAAAATGCACGGTATCAAAAAAGTTATCATATTTCATTTTGTCTTTTCTAAATTTAATGGTCCTACCTGTACAAACAACTCACATTCTTTTTGTTATATATAATTAAATATATATATATTTTTTTAAAATAATAATTTATGCATATTATATTATACTTTCTCTCTCATACTTTTTTCTCAAACCCTTCTCAAATCTTTCAAACAATTCTCAAATCCAAATTCAATTCTAAACCCACCTACAAACCAAACGAACCCTAAATAATGATGACATATTCATGTTAAGTTATTCTTAATTTAAAATAACTACAAATTAGAAAAGTAGACTTCTGATTATTAAAATTATATTAATTTAAAATAATGATGACATATTCATGTTTTACTTATTCTTAATTTAAAATAATCATATTTGTTAGCTGTACATTTGTTATATCAATAAATGTACAGCTAACAATATTCATACATTTTATTTACTAGACGAGTACCCGTGCATAGCAACGGGATTTTATAGCGACGGATCGTTTAGTGATACAAAAAGTTTATGAGTTATAAACGAAAAATAATAAAAGTTTGAAGATTTAGAGATTAAACATAATGTTTTGAAACCCGGTTCGACTTGTTCTGGACGAAAAATGGGTCGATTTAAATCGAGTGAACCCGACGGGTTGAGTCGAAAACGGGTCAAATTAAACCGGGTCAACCCGCCGGGTTTGAAGCGTCCCAGGTCAACCCGGTTTTCGATGTGTATTATTAGTTTCATTTTGAAATATATGTTTCGTATGGCTTTTATTAGTTAGACGAACCGGTGGCGACACTGGTTCCCGGTTGAACCCGTTGGTCCGGTCCAGTTTTCAAAATTATATGTACCATCAACTTGTTAGCTTGTATGAAGCTTTGTGTGTTTTATTAATTTGTATAATGTGTAAAATAACATTAGTTAGTGTGTTAATTATTTTATATTTAGATTATGTTGTAGCTTGTTTAAATTGTACATTGTGAAAATTTTATTGTACTTTTTAGTAAGGGGTGTTTTAATTGGTTGTTTTTAATTTGATATATATGCTTTTAATTAGTTATACAATGTGAATAAATTATTGTACTTTAAAGTTATGAGGTGTTTTAATAAGAGTATTAATTATACTATGCATTTCTCTCACCTTTGACTTTTAAGATTTCACTTTTCAAGATTTGACCATACATTCTTTATAGCGACAAATAGTTTATTCGACAAATAGTTAATTCATCAAAAAAAGTTTATAGGTTATAAATGAAAAATAATAAAAATTTGAATATTTAGGAATTAAACATAATGTCTTGAAACCCGGTTCGACCCGGGTGAACCGTTTCGGTCGAAAAATTGGTCGATTTAAACCAGGTCAACTTGCTAGGTTGGGTCGAAAACGGGTCAAATTAAACCGGTTCAACCCGTCTGGTTTGAAGCGTCCCAGGTCAACCCGGTTTGTGATTTGTATTAATTGGTTGTATTTAATTTGGTAGATATGTTTTTAATTGGTTGTACAATGTGAATAAATCATTGTACTTTTAAGTAATGGGGTGTTTTAATAAGAGTATTAATTATATTTCATAATTTCTTTTAATAAGATTTTTCAAGATTTTCACTTTTCAAGATTGAACATTTTTTCAAGATTGGTCATTTTTCTAGATATAGATATGCAAAGTAGATGAAGAACCCTAACGAACCCTTGCAATCGGGTTTGTGATATTCCCTAATAGAATATTAATCACACCTAATCATGTCGGCTGATCATTTCTGTTTGAATGTCATTTTCTAGAGGATTAGTTTAGGCAGTTACATTCTTAATCAGTTCATTAAATAGTACGAAGTAAATATTTGATTCTAGATACTTGTGACAATGTACATTCACACATACCAAAACAAATATTCCAAACAAATGGAAGCTGCTTAGAAGGCTCATGGTATATAACATGAAGTTTACATATACGTCAGCACTCAGCATCATTAAAGCTTTCAGTGTCTATAAAATAGACCCAACTGAGTAGACTAACTTGTGTTATGGTCAAGTGTGGTATTAGCAAGAAAGTATTAGACGATAAATTTGGTCACACAAAAAATACAATAGCCGTCGATCGCACAAAAAGTACAAGGAATCCACAATCGTGCTTGGGCCATATTTATCGTCTAATAGAAAGTTGATAGATGGCAACAACAGATTTGGCAGGTTATGCAGACAATAGTCGAAAATAACATGGCTGCCTTTAGGAATATGGTAGAACAAGATGAACATGTGATTGAACGAAAAATAGGAAACGTTACAGTGTTGCACCTTGCTTTAAGACTAGGAAATGCTGAAATGGTGTCGCTTATTTTAGAACTAAGGCCAGAAATGGTGTCTGCTGAGAACCATAACTCAGAGACACCACTACATGAAGCCTGTCGTGTGGGACACGAGAAGGTGGTTAGATTGCTTATGGAGAAGAATGAATGGGTGGCTAGTTACCTCAACTGTGAGAACCAGAGTGCATTGTTCCTGGCTTGTAGCTATGGGCATCTTAACATTGTTGATTTCCTCCTTAATCACACGAGGTGGTTGTTAGACATCGTGGACAATGTAGCTTGTCTCGACGTTGCTGTCTCCAAAGGCCGAACAGGTAGCAAGCTAAGTAGTGCTGTTAATTATCATTTTCCAGTATATATATTAGATATATATCGTATAGTATTGGATGGGTCAAAAAAGTGTTATGGTTAAAACATGTAGCTTTGGATTGTCATTATACACTTTGTATCGAAATCTTCTTAAAAGGTATACGCATAGCTTATGAAATACTGTATGATCTTCAGGCAACTTTTGACCCATTTGCAATCGCCCCTTCAGTTAAATACTTTCACTGTACTTGTTTGGCCCGTTAGAGAGAACAAATTACTCGAATTGAACTATCTGTTAGCAAATGAGTTAAAGTGCCACTTCCTATGTTTAAAAGTATACTGTTATCTTTAGTGTCTCTAATAGACTTAGTAATATCAGTTTATTCTTGATGGTGATGCAGATATCGCTAAAAAGTTGCTAGAGAAGTGCCCGGATCTAGCTAATAGGAAGGACATCAATGGATCCTTACCGTTGCATGTTGCTTGCAGAAAAGGGCAATTGGAGATTTCAAAAGTTCTGTTAGGAATGGACCGCGACCAAGCTTTGCAGTTTGATAACAATGGCTACACACCTTTGCACTTAGCTGCCATAAATGGTCACTTAACCATCCTAGAGGAGTTTGCATCCATAGCTCCTTCATCCTTTGAGCTTCAGTCAAAACACGGAGAAAATGTGTTCCATCTAACCATGAGATTCAATAAACTGGATGCCTTCAAATACGTAGATGGTGTCCTCAAAGGCACAGACGTGTTTTACCAACTTGACAAATTTGGCAATACTATTCAACATCTTGCACAGATTAGAGGTTTTCCCCAGGTGTTTTTTTTCTTTCTTTATATATATATATATATATATATATATATATATATATATATATATGCTTTTCACTAGCAATAGTAAACTCACTAGTGCTAGTCCTTGGATCAAAAGTCAAACTAGTTCTAGAGCAGTTCACTTCAGATGCTTTTATAATTCTTTGTTAAACCTGATGCCCTAAAATCTTTTGGGGCTTTGTGGGGTCTCACTTTTCGCACACACTCAACGGCGGCACTAGTAAGTTGTTTAGTCAAATTTACTTTGGTTTGTGTCACTAACTACACGTTCATTGCAGTTCGCAGAATATATGAGTGAAACAAAAGAGCAAATTGATCATCAAGAGTCTGAGAAGAATCAAACTGAGTTGGCAATTACAGCCGAAACTGTTGTCAGTCACATTCATCTGCCAGAAAATCAAGTAGAAACAGTTACACTTGAAGGTGCAGCACACTCATTCTTGGAACTCGAGATAAACAGAAACACTAGTTTTGCAAGCGAAACCACTACTGTAGAAGAATCACAGAACAAGTCTCCTAAGAATCAGCCAAAACGAGAACATCTTGAACTACACAGAGAAGCACTACAAAATGCAAGGAACACAGTTACACTAGTGAATATCTTGATACAACAGTCACATTCGCAGCAGGTATGAACCCACCTGGTGGGGTCTATCAAGACGGGCCTCTAAAGGGAAAAGCAATAATGGGCAAAAAACGAGCTTTCAAAATCTTTGCAGTCAGCAATCACATAGCACTATTTGTATCCCTTTGCATCGTTGTAGTCCTAGTCAGCATCATCCCTTTTAGACGGAAACCACTAAAGATGATACTAGCAGCAGCTCACAAGGTCACATGGGTGGCGTTATCATTCATGGCTGTGTCCTATGTAGCTGCAACTTGGGTTATCATGCCAACGCCTTACGAGAATCACAGAATGAATTGGATCCTAGCAGCTTTATTGACTATCTGCGCAGGGACACTTGGATTTACGTTTTTTGGGCTAGGAGTTATGCTTATGAAGCATCAGTTGAAGAAGTACAAGTGGAAGAAGGGAAAGTTGCAGTTGATGAAGAAAAATGCTCGTGAAGCTCGACTGAAAAATCTTCATAACCTCTCGCTGTCAACAAATTCAGATGTTTATAGTTACCGGAAGACAGGATTTCATGCTCTTTGATTTTAGTGCTAAGACTATAAACCGAACTAAGACCAGCCACACGTTATCAATGAGATAGATAATGGATTAGCATATAACTAGTGGTAGTTCTAGTTTCTGTTACTAATGCTCAAAAGAATGATACTGTTTATTAGCAATTTTAAAACCATGTATATTACCATGTTGTAAAAATGTTCCACACTGTTATAATGTGTAAGAATTTAATCATGCATCGCTTATTAAGTGATAATTTGATGTTTGGATGGAAGAGATTATGTCATATTAAATTATCAGAAGTCAGAACTTAGTAATTAGCTACTTAGCTTAAATAAAACATTATACAAAAGATAATGTTATATAGCCTTTAGATAATTACTCTCACTGTGCTTGTTTGGCCCGTTAGAGAAAACAAATAACTCGAATTGACCCATATGTAAGCAAATGAGTTATAGTTGTCACTTGTTACGTTTAAAAATGTACTATTATCTTTAGCGCCTTTATTAGACTTAGTAATATCAGTTTATTGTTGATGGTGGGTGATGCAGATATCGCTAAAAAGTTGCTAGAAAAGTGCCCGGATCTAGCTAATAGGAAGGGCATCAATGGATCCTTACCGTTGCATGTTGCTTGCAGAAAAGGGCAATTGGAGATTTCAAAAATTCTGTTAGGAATGGACCACGAGCAAGCTTTCCAGTTTGATAACGATGGCTACACTCCTTTGCACTTAGCTGCCATAAACGGTCACGTAACCATCCTAGAGAAGTTTGCATCCATAGCTCCATCCTTTGAGCTTCGATCAAAACATGGAGAAAATGTGTTCCATCTAACCATGAGATTCAATAAATTGGACACCTTCAAATACATAGATGGTGTCCTCAAAGGCACAGACCTGTTTTACCAACTTGACAAATTTGGCAATACTATTCAACATCTTGCACAGATTAGAGGTTTATCCCAGGTGTGATTTTTTTTATTTTGTTTCTATACGCTTTTCACTAACAATTTAAACTCTAGTAAACTCGCTAGTGCTAGTAGTCCTTGGATCAAAAGTCAAACTAGTTCAAGATCAGTTCAGTTCAGATGCTTTTATAATTCTTTGTTAAACTTGATGCCCTAAAAGCTTTTGAGTCCGTGTGCTGTCGCACCTCTTGAACACCCTCTAAGACGGCACTAGATAAAATTTGAAGTCAAATTCACTTTGGTTTATGTCTCTAATACGCTACATGTTCATTGCAGTTTGCAGAATATATGAGCGAAACAAAAGAGCAAATTGAGCATCAAGATACTGAGAATCACCCAGACATCATTACTCAAACCGAGTTGCCAAAGACATCCGAGACCGTTGTCAGTCACACTAATGTACCAGAAAATCATGTACAAACAGTTGTTCTTCAGGGCGAGGCACACTCTTTCGTTGAACTCGAGATAAATAGAAACACTAGTTTTCCAAGTGAAACCACTAATGTAGAAGAAAAACAGAACAAGCCTCCTAAGAATCAGCCAAAACGAGAACATCTTGAACTACACAGAGAAGCACTACAAAATGCAAGGAACACAGTTACACTAGTGAATATCTTGATAGCAACAGTCACATTCGCAGCAGGTATCAACCCACCCGGTGGGGTCTATCAGACTATCAAGACGGGCCTCTAAAGGGAAAAGCAATAATGGGCAAAAAACGAGCTTTCAAAATCTTTGCAGTCAGCAATCACATAGCGCTATTTGTATCCCTTTGTATCGTTGTAGTCCTAGTCAGCATCATCCCTTTTAGACGGAAACCACTAAAGATGATACTAGCAGCAGCTCACAAGGTCACATGGGTGGCGTTATCGTTCATGGCTGTGTCGTATGTAGCAGCAACTTGGGTTATCATGCCAAAGCCTTACGAGAATCACAAAATGAATTGGATCCTGGCAGCTTTATTGACTATCTGCGCGGGGACTCTTGGATTTACCTTTTTTGGGCTAGGAGTTATGCTAATTAAGCATCAGTTGAAGAAGTACAAGTGGAAGAAGGAAAAGTTGCAGTTGCTGATGACAAATTCAGATGCTAATACTTGCCGCAAGTAAAATGCAGATTCAGATGCTCGTGAAGCTCCACCGAAAGATATTTCAAAGTTTGGGGAATGGGAAAATTCAGATGCATATTCAGATATTGGTAGTCAGGGCGGGACAGGATTTCATGCTCATTGATTATAGCGCCAAAATTATAAACCGAATTAAGACCAGCCACTCGTTATCAGTGAGATTATCATACAACTAGTGGTAGTTTGTCATCGATTCTCTTTTTAGTTTCTGTTAATTACTAATGCTCAAAAGAATGATACTGGTTATTTGCAATTGTTTGCCTAGAAAATTTCTGTTATCAATTATCATAGGCCACAATGTAACACATTATCTAGTACACCGTACATTATCTATTATAAGGCTGTAAACGAACTAAATATTCAATGAACAATTCATAAACTATTTTGATTTAATCGACCGTTGCACATGACCAAAGCTCCTTTTGTTCCAATCAGACAACCTGTTAGCACATTCACTCACAATACCACACGGATCATGTTGCATACCAGCAGCCAGTCCATACGCCCAACCATCTCTAACCACACCGTGGATACTCTCATCACGTAACCACATGCTTTCAAAACGGAACATTCTGTTTTTTTTCTTCACCATTGGAGATATACGACAAATTATTGGGGAATGATCAGATGCAATCCTTGCTAAGTTCTCAAAAGATGCATCTAGGTACAAGTCAAACCAATGTGAGTTTGTTAAAAACCTGTCAAGTCGTTTTCTTACATTTTCATTGCCTCTTCGACCGTTGCTCCATGTAAGTTTAACCCCCGTAGCACTCCTATCCTCCAAGTTGCAGAAACTACAAGCCTCGCGAACATGAACAATATTTTGCATTCGTTTTGTTAAATGAATTGTAACACCCCCAAAATTTGGTACAGCGGAAGACTCAACAAGCTTTCGGGGTGCTACGGGGATTGGTATCCATTCAAAGTCATGAAAGAACGAGATAAAGTAAACATAATAAAAATACAACCACGCGGGGTTTTAAAGTTTACATTTATCCCAAAATCATCCAAAGTCAGGCCCAAAAGAAATAAACATAGGTCCACAATAATTATCAGAGTTTTAGAATTATAGATCCATAACCGGTGCCAAATGCCAAGACTCCAATCCGAAGCATCCATAGAGCATCACTTAATTACCTGAGAAAACGTGCTAAAAGTCAGCTTTCGCTGGTGAGATCATAGGTTTAGATTCATAATTCAATATAGTGGACATATACGCAAAACGCTTGCTAGCTAGACTAGGCCTCAATCATCCAACCAAAATAATCCATCAATATAATCCAATCAAATCAAATCAACCCTATAGGTGCACGCTATAGCTCAAATCAATCCAATCAATAGCTTACCTAGCTCAAGTCTAGGCCTCGCTCTATCATCAATCCAATAGCTTACCTAGTTCGGGACTAGGCCTCGCTCAACAACCAATCAATAGCTTACCTAGCTCGTGTCTAGGCCTCGCTCAATAACCAAATCAATAGCTTACCTAGTTCGGGACTAGGCCTCGCTTAATACCCAAATCAATAGCTTACCTAGTTCGAGACTAGGCCTCGCTTAATCCTACCTAGTTCTATAAGCATAGCAAGTTTTGAAATAAATAAAGAAAGCGATAATAGTCCACATAAAACATTTGCACGTTTCTCACCCCAAATATTGAAAACAAAGTTCAAGAGTAAAAGTGGGGCTATGACTCACCTCAAGTCCAGCAAAGAAATTCTCAAAAGAAATCGATAGAAGCAAGACATAAGCAACTCAAGCAACTCACGTAACGGCGACTCCAGACTCGGCACTCCTAACAATATCAAACTCGTTCAGAAATCATTTCCTCAAAATCAAATATTCCCATTCCCGAACGTATTCCATTTTACTTTCCAAAAATATCCATTTCTCGAATTAACTTCATATAAATTTGAAATTCGACGTTTGGTATCCATATGGGTGGAGGGTCGACACAACTCAAACCAAAAAGCCACAACAAGCAAAATAATAAACCAATTATAGGTCTAATGTTAGCCTAACATATTATTTAAATAATTATCGAAGCTTATCATATCCGTCGATTTGATAATCTCCCATATTTATTTACGTAATATATCGTTCCAAAATTATACCCAACCTAAAGCACATTGCACAAAGAATTCTATTTGGTATATATCGTAGTCCAATAAATTCCCTATATATATCGTCGAATCGGTCAAATTCCACGAGATACGTAGTAATTTATTACCCTAAAACATATACCACAACCTACGGGCGTCGTGGGATACAATGCCCATTAATATACTCATTTTATATCGTCAAATAACTCGATCTAATCCGTCGACTAAATAAGTCACTTGATATATAAAATATTTATATTAATCGTCATATATCCGTGACCACACAAAAATCGCAATAAAAAGCCCACTTGGACTTTAAAGACCCGCAACTCGTATAACTCGACAAGTTTTTAAATTTATAAAAATCACGTT
The DNA here is from genome assembly GCA_030686995.1 of Artemisia argyi. Taxonomy (NCBI): domain Eukaryota; kingdom Viridiplantae; phylum Streptophyta; class Magnoliopsida; order Asterales; family Asteraceae; genus Artemisia; species Artemisia argyi. The sequence goes on along the minus strand of CM060691.1, from coordinate 10,444,885 downwards.
TTTAATTATTATTCATCCGACTTAATATTTCGCTGTTATATATATATATATATATATATATATATATATATATATATATATATATATATATATATATATATATATATATATATATATATATATATTATTTATAACAATATTCCGACATTTATTACACTAATTGCATAGTATAATAACTATCGTTATATTATTATACGTTTACTCGTGATCGTTTTATTATTAATATACGCATTTATATATTTATATATACGTTTAACACGTCTATATACGTATATAAACGATTATATTCTTAATAATAGTATTACGAGTATTATTTTCAATATTGACTTTTAAATATTTATCGAGTCATAGAATTTGGTCACATGTCCGAGTCACGACTCTCGGCTCATAGTCCAAGTCCAAATGATAAGAATCAAGTCACAATAATAAATCAACTCCGTCCAAATCAATCCCATATCCACGTGCTACAACATGAGGGTCCGACTACGGCACCCAACTAACCTATCTCCGTCATCTAATCGACCGTCTCACAATCGGTCCCCAATTCCACATTCGACAACACATCTCCATAATATCAAAACACAAGTAAACCAATGTCTAAAAGCTTCGGTCCAGCATATACCACAACATGAAATGTTAACACAATATTGACCAAAACAAAATATACCAAATATACGGGTCGACCTACCAAGTCAAACCCGGGTCAACATTTAGACCACAAAACCCAAGAATTATCCTCACCCGAGACCTTTTGGTCTCGGCTAGCTCAAGTGAGCCTCTCGACCCAAACAGCCCACGAGGGGGTGTCGGCCGAGAATCAAGACAACAACAACAACAAGTCGAGAGCAACCATTCGACCAAAACATCAACTAGCAAATAACCAACACCAAGAATCAATAATAATCGGACCACAACACCTCCAAGACTCTCAACCGAGTCGAGGAGAGGTCACACAGAGACCTAGGGTCTCGGTCGAGCTCCATTCGAGCCACAACAAAACCCAAACGCGACCCAAAGTCACGAATCGAGTACCAAACTCGCGTCACACCCAAAACCCAAGATACCAAACGGATTATTATTGTTAAAACCTCATTTCTCCATCATTATTTCACAAAACCCAACAAGAAAACAACAAGATACCCACGATTTGGGTATGAATCGGGGCGCACGAACAAATCTCGTGGCCACTCACCTTCAAATAAGCTCCAAACCCGATTTCTTCAAAAACCCAATATGAAAAGATGATGTAGGTGGTGATAACGTGATGGTTTCGATTCGTAGGTGGTGTTAGGGTGGTCCAAATCACGCGTGGTTAGTACCAAAAGATAGATCGCAAAAAGATGGTGAAGATGGTGGTGTTATTTTCGTTGTAAGAGGGGCGGTGGTGGTGCTATTGTGGTGGTAAGGGGGCGGCGGTGATGGTGTGAAATAAAGAGAGAGAAAGTGTTGGTGAAATGTGTGTTGGTGATGGTGTGTTGCTTTGAAATACGCAGGCCACAAGGACGATTTTTGTTTACTCTTTTAAAAAAAATGAATTTGATAATAATAATAATAATAATAATAATAATAATAATAATGATAATAATGATAATTGTGAGGTGTGTAGGGGTTTTAAGTAGCCCGGTGTCAATACACGGACCAAACCCGAAACTTAAATAACCAATGACTTCTCAAACCGAACCCGTTCCAAAGATAATAAAATCCGATCCAAAAATAAAACATGATTAAAATTGTTAGGTTAACCTAGTGCCGGAGTCAATGTAGTGCCAAAATAACGATCTCAAAATAAATCATCACGAACGAATCAAATCAAACCATAAATAAATAATCGATTCCCATAATTATCATACGATTAAAAATCTCGTACCAACGTTCGTAAAATATCTCGTCACAATAAACTTTTCAAATATTCCAAATTTATAATTTTAATGTAATGCGGGTTTTTAAAACGGCTCCCTATTTTGCCAGTTGTCACATGAATGAACATAAACAAAAGTCGTGTCATGTATTTATGTTCGTGAACGTCCGATTATACGTTCATTAACATTCGGTTATATTCATTTACGGAGTATTTGTTTACTAGTTATAATATCCGCGCACGCGCGGGTTTTTAAAATTTTTTGAATCATATATTTTTATTTATTAAAAAAAATAATTTAATCTTTGTTTTGTTTGATTTATGATGTTTAATTATAGTTTTTTATTATTAAAGATAATTATTTAAAAATTTTAATCCTATTATTAATTGCATCTTATCTATATTTTTTGTATTTATTTTCTACTTGTGTTATGGATAAATATAAAATGTTACCTAATAAGAAAATAATATTTTTTTTTTAATAAAATTATTACTAAATAAGGTTTGAATTCATTTTTTTGAAATGGAAAATTCCCAATATGGGTTTTGTTTTATTATATAAAAGATGTTGTATATCATATCTCTTAATTGTATACTTTTAAATAGGGGTGGCAATTTCTGACCCGACACGAAACCCGACCTGAAACTGACACGAAAATTAACATGTTCGGGTTGAGTCTACATAGATTTCGGGTCGGGTTTGGGTCGATCCATCTAACCTCGTTTATTAAACAGGTTAGGTTCGGGTCGGGAATAAATTAAGCAGGTTGACCTATACACTCGTTTAATATTTTTTTCTTAAATCAAAAATTATTTATATTTTATTATACAGATTAAATGGGTTAAAAGGGGCGACCTGCAAACCTGTTTAACTCGTGTAATGTGTCATTTTTTGTATAAAACGGGTTAAATGGGTAAACCCAAAACCCGTTTAACCTATTCAACCCACGTAACCTATTTTACCCGCCAACCTAAGTATATATACGGGTTAAATGCTTCAGGTTCGGTTTATATGTAAACAGGTTAGGGTTGACATAGCTGACCTGATGATTTAAATGAGTCAAGTTCGGGTGGGGTTTTCTGACCCGCCAACCTGTTAACCCGAACCCGCCAACCCAAACCCGACCTGAATTGCCACCCCTACAGTTTTAAAATTGATTTGTTTAAACAAAACAAACTCATAAAACAAAAATATTATGCATAATTAATGAACGTGAACAATTTATTTTCTTAATAATCGGACATGAACAAGAAAATTCGTTTGTTTAAACGTTCGTATCCGTTTATTTGTCCGGTTAAAATTAAACGAACGAACATGAACAAGGCCCGTTCATATTCGTCCGATTCGTTAACACCTCTAGTATTAAGCTAATTTTATTTTGGCTTCTAAAATCAAATAATTCTAATTAAACTGCAATAACAACATAATAACACATTTTTTCTAACTAACGAGTGGTCCGTACTTTGTGGATACATTCAACAAAATGTAACAATATAACTTTTTGGAGTTAACTGCCATAAAAATATTTAACAAAAAATGACATTGAGTTTTTGTACCATGTAACAATTGTTAAAATCTTAACTAGTCTTGAAGCGTTTAGAACTCAAAAGGTGGCCCATTAAACGTGAGTAACATAAGTTAAAAAGTATTAATTTGTAAATAGTAAAGTCATGAGTCAAAACCCCACGTCTTCACGTTCCACACCATTTTCTCCCTCCAAAATAGCTGATGGAAATAACTTCTTGATTTGATTCAATGTGAAATTTGATTCAATGGGATAAAATAAACCAGATAAGTGTAAAATTTGATTCAATGGGATAAAATAAACCAGATAAGTGTGAAATTTGATTCAATGTGATAAAATAAAAAGATAAGTGGAAATAACTTCTTGTATCTTCTGTCTATCTGTGATAAATGTGAAATTTGATTCAATGTTTAGCTCAAGATCATCTCCACGATTATTGAGGAACCACAACCATGAATGCATGTTTTCTGACTCCACAATCCCATAAGCTACAGGGTGGATCCCATTGTTTGCATCCACAAACACAACAGTAAGAAGTTGTAACTCATATGGTGCTTTCATAAAGGCCTCATCTAAACCTAAAAGATCTGTCCCACCAGCTCTAAAACCTTCTTTCAATGCACCTAAAAACACATATGCTCCTAAACATCTTTGTGTTACTTGGGATCTTCATCCCTGTACACATCTATCTTAACAATGGTGTTTGGATTAGCTTTCTTTAATTCCATAGCACAATCTCTCAAACGACCATACTACAACACCGCATCACCTTTCAAAGTTTCCTTTGACTTAGATTTAGCTCTAAAAGCTTTATGCCTAGAAATACCAACCTGAATATGTTTCTGCATCTGATCTTTAAGTGCTTCAAGTAGGATATCTGGGTTTTCGGGTAACAGATCTATCACATGCTTCGTAAGAAAACTAGATGTGCAATGTTTTACCTTTTTTGAATGTAAATAAATATGTTCCTGTTCTAAAGACCTAACTTGCCATTTATCATTGACTGTCTTGGTTACATACACATGCCATTTGCATATATATTTGTCACCTACCTCTTCTGAAATTACATTCTTGCCCTTATCTCCTTTCTTTACCTTATTTCTTACTTTATCCTTATTCTTTATTGTAAAAGATTCATTTGGCCAATTATCCATAGTGGGAACAATTCCTACACACTTAGTCCTCACTCTTACCAAGCCATTTTTCACAATTTCTATATTTCTTCTTGTCTCAACTAAATATGCCTTTATTCTTTCCTTTACTTCCTCCCGATTAACAAATTCTTGTCCTAGAAAAAAATAGTTCACAATTCCACGCCTCATTAGAAGCAATTTCCTTTTCCTCAATTTCCTAAGTGCAGCTCTTCTAACACTTCCATTGTCTTCCTCATCAAGTTCACTTTCATACATATCATAGTCAATAACCTCTAAGTCATCTTCATTGATACTCACTTTAGGTCTTTGAGTATCACCATCTGTTTCCCTTTCATCACCAAAAGTAATTGTAAACCTAAACCCTTCCATGTTGACATGTATTTGGTCTATAATGTGCTCATCATCCACAATGTCCACATCATTCTCATCATCACCTGCATCAGTCTCATATCCACCTACATCATTATCATCACCACCTACGTCAGTCTCATCTCCACCTACATCATTATCATCACCACCTACATTAGTCTCATCTCCACCTACATTAGTATCATCGCCACCTAAGCCACTAGACTTCCCAACTTCATTATTATCTGCCAACCACTCTAGAGCTAAAGTCTTTATGCATTTAGGCAACCCTAGAAACTTCCTCTTTCTAGTGGTATGTGGTGCAACAGGCAACTCTTCATCTAATTCCACCACTTCAACATTGTTATTCAACTCCCTTAGTTGAACTTTTTCTTTAAATGTAGGCATGTAATAACTTTCAACTGTGGTTTCACCATATTCAATGAAAACTTCAATAACCTTATTATCTTTTACAAATTGGGCAAGGTTAACAATATCATCATCAGAAGCCAAAGCCCTAAGTCCCCAATCTAAATTCTTGTTTGTTATCTTAAAGTGATAATTCATTATTTCCCTTGGACCATATTTCAACATCTTCAGTATTGAAAGTATTGTGTCAATGGTAAATTGCTCAATATCTAACAAATCAATGTACTGCACTTTACCCCCAAAATACCTACGATTTGGTGTTGGTGTGAAAGTTCCACCATGAAAAAGCTTCATCGAAAACACTTTTGGATAATCAACTATTTTATAAACTAAATAAATAAATAAATAAAAACAACTAGTTAGGATATATACATTACCAAACCTATTTATTTCAGTAACATGTTCTTACCATATTCTTTGTGTGGATCAAATTTACTCCCAACTTTACGAAAGTACCATACCTGTAGTCCAGTAACCATAATTGATGTTTGTTAGATTTCAAGTTCAGGGACTGAATTTTGATTATATCAAACTTTTGAGGATATAGAAAGATTTGGGTTTTAGGGTTTTCAAAAGTCGACTGGTTATGGTATTAAAAAAAAGGTGGGTAAGTGATATAAAAATGGGTGGGTGGGTTATTAAAGTTGGAAAGGGTGTAAAAACACCAAAAGGACCTCGTGTACAATGCACATGCACAATTAAGTGGATGGCGTTAACGCCGTTTGAGGCCAGGGACGATTTTTGCCCCAAAAGTTTTCCACAAAGACGATCCTTGCACTTTCCAAACATTTAGGACGAAACTTGCAATTTGGCCAAACTTTAGGGACGATTTTTGCAATTTACTCCCCATTTTATGTGCTTTAGCTTATGGAGGCTTGTGACTTATTTTATAAGCTATTAGCCTTCATAAACCTGTGTGACAAACGAGACTTATTTTATAAGCTGACTTGTTTTAAAAGTCAAGCCCCGATAAGCCCCTTGTCAAACGTAGCCATGTATAACTTTATTTTATTTGTACCTCTTCGGTCAACGCAAACCATAAGGAAGAGCGGTGTAATTTACTCTTTTTCTTTTAGCAAAGCTTAGTGGGAATTTAGTATTTAGACATGTTTAAATGAAGTTGGACACTAGTGCTTTTGACCAAGAACTATTTCTTATATTCCATACAGACACACGGAAACGCATCCTATTCTCTACATAAACAAACTGACGGACCACCTGTCATCTAAAATGTATGCTCACGCATGCATACCAAAACAAACATTATATTCCAAACAAACTGAAGCTGCTTAGAAGGCTCATGTTATATAACATGAAATTTACATATATGTCAGCACTCAGTATCATTAAAGTCTATAAAATAGACCCAACTAAGTAGACTTGTGTTATGGTCAAGTGTGGTATTAGCAAGAGATGGCAATAACAGATTGGCAGGTTACGCAGGCAATAGTCGAAAATAACATGGTTGCCTTTAGGAATATGGTAGAACAAGATGAACATGTGATTGAACAAAAAATAGGAAACGTTACTTTGTTGCACCTTGCTTCAAGACTAGGAAATGCTGAAATGGTGTCGATTATTTTAGAACGAAGGCAAGAAATGGTGTCTGCTGAAAACAATGATAACTCAGAAACGCCACTCCATGAAGCGTGTCGCATGGGACATGAGAAGGTGGTTAGATTGCTTATGGAGCAGAATCAATGGGTGGCTATTAAGCTCAATTGTGACAACCAAAGTCCCTTGTTTCTGGCTTGTAGTTATGGGCATTTTAAGCTTGTTGATTTTCTCTTGAATCACACGAGGTGGTTATTGGGCATCATAGACGTGGTAGCTTGTCTCCATGTGGCAGTCTCAAAAGACCAAACAGGTACCAACATATATAAGTAGATTGTAACAGGTTCTGTTAGTTTTGATTTTCGTGTATGTATGTTATACTATTTGCAAGTTATGCAAGAAATTCAGGATCAGACCTGGCAGATATGGACGGGTCATGGGAGTTGTGAAATGACGAAAAAGTGTGATGGCTAAAACATGTAACTTTGGATTGACATGATATACACTTTGTGCTGAAATCTTTTTAAAAAGTTTATATGATACGAGTAGATAACAAGCTTATCAAATACGATCTATCATTTTTAGTGTTCCAATAATAATCTTAAATTTTTCGAACATAATGATTTATTAAGCTTTATGCATTCAAAGTTATACTTTAGGTGACTTTTCACCATTTTAGCCATTTGCAATTGCGCCTTTAGATAAATACTCTCACTGTGCTTGTTTGGCCCGTTAGAGAAAACAGATAACTCGAATTGACCCATATGTAAGCAAATGAGTTATAGTTGTCACTTGTTACGTTTAAAAATGTATTATTATCTATTTTATCTTTAGCGCCTTTATTAGACTTAGTAATATCAGTTTATTCTTAATGGTGATGCAGATATCGTTAAAAAGTTGCTAGAAAGGTGCCCGGATCTAGCTAGCAGGAAGGACATCAATGGATCTGTACCCTTGCATTGTGCTTGTAAAAAAGGTCAACTGGAGATTTCAAAAATGCTCTTAGCAATGGACCCTGACCAAGCTTTGCAGTTCGATAATAATGGCTACACACCATTGCACTTAGCTGCCATAAACGGTAACCTAACCATCTTAGAAGAGTTTGCATCCTTGGTTCCTTTCTCCTTCCAGATTCCATCAAAACACGGAGAAAATGTGTTCCATCTAACCTTGAGATTCAATAAGCTGGATGCCTTCAAATACGTAGATGGTGTCCTCAAAGGCACAGGCCTGTTTTACCAACTTGACAAATTTGGCAATACTATTCAACATCTTGCACAGATTAGAGGTTTATCCCAGGTGTGAATTTTTTATTTTGTTTCTATACGTTTTTCACTAGCAATATAAACTCTAGTAAACTCGCTAGCGCTAGTCCTTGGATCAAAAGTCAAACTAGTTCTAGATCAGTTCAGTTCAGATGCTTTTATAATTCTTTAACGTCAAACTAGTTCTAGATCAGTTCAGTTCAGATGCTTTTATAATTCTTTGTTAAACTTGATGCCCTAAAAGCTTTTGAGGCATTTTGGGGTCTCACCTCGAGCACACCCTCAACGACGCACTAGTAAGTTGTTAAGTCAAATTTACTTTGGTTTATATCACTAAATACAACACATGTTCATTGCAGTTTGCAGAATACATGAGTGAAACAAAAAAGCAAATTGATCATCAAGAGTCTGAGAATCATTCAGGCATCCGGAATAAAACTGAGTTGGCAACGACAGCCGAGGCGGTTGTCAGTCACGTTAATCTGCAGCCAGAAAATCAAGTAGAAACAGTTATACTTGAAGGCAGGGTGCACTCATTCTTGGAACTCGAGATAAATAGAAACACTAGTTTTGCAAGCGAAACAACTAATGTAGAAGAAAAACAGAACAAGCCTCCCAAGGATCAGCCAAAACGAGAACATCTTGACTTACACAGAGAAGCCCTACAAAATGCAAGGAACACAGTTACACTCGTGAACATCTTGATATCAACAGTCACATACGCAGCAGGTCTGAACCCACCTGGTGGGGTCTATCAAGACGGGCCTCTAAAGGGAAAAGCAATAATGGGCAAAAAACGAGCTTTCAAAATCTTTGCAGTCAGCAATCACATAGCACTATTTGTATCCCTTTGCATCGTTGTAGTCCTAGTCAGTATCATCCCTTTTAGACGGAAACCACTAAAGATGATACTAACAGCAGCTCACAAGGTCACATGGGTGGCGTTATCGTTCATGGCTGTGTCGTATGTAGCTGCAACTTGGGTTATCATGCCAACACCTTACGAGAATCATAGTTTGAATTGGATCCTAGAAGCTTTATTGTCTATCTGCGCGGGGACTCTTGGATTTACCTTTTTTGGGCTAGGAGTTATGCTTATGAAGAATCTGTTGAAGAAGTACAAGTGGAAGAAGGGAAAGTTGCAGTTGGCGAAAAATGCTCGTGAAGCTCAACTGAAAAATCTTCATAACCTCTCGCAATCTGTCAATTCAGATGTTTATAATTACGGGAATAGAGGATTTCATGCTCTTTGATTTTAGTGCGAAAGCTATAAACCGTATTAAGACCAGCCACTCGTTATCAGTGAAATAGATAATGGATTAGCATATAACTAGTGGTAGATTCTCGTCGAATCTCTTAGTTTCTGTTGATTACTAATGCTCAAAAGAATGATACTGGTTATTTGCAATTTTAAAACCACATCATGTATATTACCATTTTGTAAAAAATGTTCCACACTGTTATATCGTGTAAGAATTTAATCATATCATGCATCGTTTATTAACTGATAATTTGATGTTTGGATGAAACAGATTATGTCATATTAAATTATCAGAAATCAGAACTTATTAATTAGCTACTTAGCTTAAATAAAACATTATACTGTACAAGAGATAATGTTACATAGCTTGCGGTTAACTTCATGTAACACTCTTGATGATGTTGGAATGCTTAGCCATAAGATAAGTTAAAGTGCCCCTGATCCACTATCCCGAGCTAATCGTACCCAAAGGGGTACTACAAACCTGGAGCGTCAAAAGTGATGCTTCCAATTGTTTGCCGAGGAAATTTCTGTTATCAATTATTATAGGCCACAATGTAACACATTATCTAGTACACCTACACCGAACCGAATTTTAGGGACCTAATGAAATGTGATCCTGAATCGTGGTCCTGTATCGAAGCTGCTAATATTAAGCTAATTATAATTTGGCTTCTAAAATCAAATAATTCTGATTAAACTGCAATATAACAACATAATTACTGTAACACATTTTTCTAACTAACGAGTGGTCCGAACTTTGTGGATAAATGGACCCATTCATGAAACAGTCAACAAAATGTAACATAATAAAACTTTTTTGGAGTTAACTGCCATAAAAAACATTTAACAAAAATGACATTGGATTTTTGAAAATTTAATCTATGTCTATCTGTATTTAGGACTTTTATAAATAGAATTCTTAAACTTTTTAAGTTTAAACAACTCGGTACATTTATTAATTTATAAAATCATACTCTAAAATTCACTATTTAAGCATTAATTGTTACAATAATAAGATTTAACTACTATATAATAAATTTAATATACTCTGAAATTATAACTCTAAAATTTGAATATAATAATAATAATGTTACATATTAACCTCTTTGTCATGTCACACCACAAACGACTACTAAAGACTATTCGTTATCGTCATTAAAAAAATATATATATATATATATATATATATATATATATATATATATATATATATATATATATATATATATATATATATATATATATATATATATATATCACCCCTAAACACATATATTATACTCGCCCCCGCTGCTTTACGCGGGTAGTCGGGTACCATGCTATTTTACTTAAACTTGATCATAACTTTTAGTATATGTAGACCATGTAACAATTGTTAAATCTTAAATAGTCTTGAAGCGCTTAGAACTCAAAAGGTGGCCCATTAAACGTGAGTAAATAAGTTAAAAAGAAACGGTTAATTAGTAAATATAGTAAACGTCATGAGTCAAAACCCCACGTCTTCACGTTGCACACATTCACACCATTTTCTCCCTCCAAAACAATCCTTTAATCTCCCATTCACTTTGTGTATATATATTTACCACACACCCTTTTAACCTTCATTCACAACTCACACATTTGCAAACACAAAAGCACACAGACACACATTTGAATTACAGTTTACTCATTCCTGTGCTTTGCAAAAAACACAAACAAAATGCCTTCTTCTTTTACTTGCTTAGCTATTGTTTTCATTGCATGCGCCATGACCACAGTCGCGGCTAAGGAATACCTAGTTGGAGGTGCTGTTGGTTGGCGTATCCCGGCTGCTAATGAAACTGAACTCTACAATGTTTGGGCTTCAAGAAGACGCTTTCATGTTGGCGATACTCTAAGTAATGTTTTATTTAATAAGATACATGGTTTTTGTTAAAGGGTTTTTAGCCTAGTGGTGTAACAATGACTATTTGCTATTTTTTTGTGTTTTTGTGATCAGGGTTTCGATATACTGATTCTGTGGTGATAGTTGAGAAATATGGATTCTTCCATTGTGATGCAAGCCAACCGATAGTGTACTACAATACTGGTGATACTGTTGTGAACCTTGATAAACTTGGTGTGTTTTATTTCATCAGTGGAAGCGAACAACGTTGTAACAAAGGGCAGAAGATGATTGTGAATGTGACGGCTGCACGCTATCATCCTCCAACAATTGCTTCTGCGCCTAACTATGACCCATACCATGATGCAATGGCTCCTGCGCCAACTTTGGGCTCTGGTCCGAGTACTTCTTTGGATACTGGGTTAGCAGTTTCAGTTTCTGCGTCGATCATAGCTTCTGTCGTTGCTCTAGTGGGTCTTGGATTGTGCTTGGTGCAGCCTTAGTTTTAATTTGCTGGTTATGGTTTTTGGCTTGCGGTTATTGAAGTTTGTTGTTCTATCTATCAAGAATTTTATGATTTATGTTTAGTAGTTTTGAATTGAGTTGGGTCTTTGATGTCTTTGTTTAAACAATCTGGTTACTTTTGAATGATTGTATTGGAACCTTGTTTTGATTAATTCATTTGTTGATTTTTATTTTGAAAGAATTCTGTTATATCGAATCTCAGTTTGCTTAACATACATAAAATGTACTGCTCAGCAGATGCTGTACATTATACATCACTCTTGAATCATGTTATTTAAAACTAGAATAACTGTAAAAATGCAGTTACTGTGATGATATGTAACATATCAACTGTCAGTAGTATCAGAAGAGTCCGTAATGTTTTGACAAGTTTATGCAGTTTCAACTTGCACAGAGCTTGTTAACCAGTTTTTTTTGCTCTGATAATTTTAAGTCACTATTACCTTGTTAATATTAATCAACGACGACGTGCATGAACATTCATATAAAAGACCTGTGTTTTTATATATTTCAAGCTTATCGACAATAGCAGTTTTTACAGAATTTTTTTACTTTGTTTTAATATTGGCTCTTGAAACTCCAAATTTGAGAACTAACATCTAATTCTTATATATTGGTACAACTATGTTTGAAACAAACTTTCAACAAAATACATTACATTGCTATGAAATAAACGCTTTACAAAACTTGGGTTGCCACAATCAACCTTGCCCTTAAAAATACAGAAGTCTACAATACTCAAACCTCTTCTAATGATCATTCTAACATTAAATTCAAATGATCACGTGACAGGGCCCGACAGCTTAACTGGAGTGTCCTCTGTTACATACAGTACAACATATCTGATGTCTTGCCAGATCATCTGCAAAAGTATCTCCACCGTAAGAAAACGATTTGCTTCTTTCTACCTACAGAAAACTGGCATGTTTTTTTTGCAGAAAACATGGTAATGTAGATTCTATATAGGTGACCATTTTGACCCGTTGCCTAACACTGGGTCAATTTATGTTCTATTTTGTCTCCAACAAGTCAAATAGGTCAATGAGGTTGAAAGTCACCCAAAGGGTTTATAATGCTTAAACTCATTTTTTATTTAAAATTACAATATTATTTGTATAACAGTTTAGAAGTTCAAAAAGGTGTTGACGAGTCCCCATTTTTAACTATCATGAATTTATCTGGTTTGACCCATTACCCAACCCACACAACCAACTCTTTTTGCCACCGTTAAAAGATTATACCACTAACCGAAGAAAGTCCTTTTTTGCCAGAACACAAAAATAGAGAGATCTGGTTAAACACAATAAAAAACTAAAAAATAAATATAAAAAGAAACAAAATTGAAGACCTTCAAAATTTTTGCGAAACTTTCTTTTGTGCATCATATAGTTGCCTGCCTAGCTTCTTCCTTGTGCTTCATTATCACTGATTCCATCTGTGCACGTTTTATAGCCCTCATATCAAGTATACTTGGTGGACTGGGTTTAATAACGCCATGCAACTCAACTAAGTTGATAAATTCTTGTTTGTTCAAACTTCTTTTCTCGACAAGTGCATCAACAACAGCATCCATTAGTCTCCTATTTTGCTCCAGAATCTGACATACAAAACAAATATTTCAAAAAAGAAAAATCTTGAAACAATCAAGTAGTGTCTAAGATATGTCACATGTTATATACCTCTTTTGCACGTCCGTAACACATGTTGAGAATCCGCAATGCCTCAGCATCAATATCCTAATTTTCAACACTTAAATCAGTTGTATGAATGGAATCACATGTTATCTAAAGTTGCAAACACGATTATAAAAGTAAGTACATTTATTCGATCTGCAACCCAGAAATTAGAGACACCGTAATATTTGTCTGAAAGGCCACCAAGAACAAACTGTCGTGCAGCTGACCTAGCATTGTCAGCTGTCTCAGCCCATATTGTACTTAACTGCAGAGTTTAAATTCAGAAAATTATAAGTTCTCTGTTAATAGCACAGTTTGGTCAACCTATTCTACCAGAAGTCAAAACTGGAGTATTCTCACCTGGCTCGCACCATGCCAAATCTCATCCGCTGCACGTGGTGCTAATTGAACAGTAATATGATCTAATAGCGATTGTCGACTGTATAAGTTCAAAAAAGTTAAAAAAGTGGGACAAGAAAGATAAAAAGGTAAACAAAGTTAATATAATGCACCTTAGTAGCCCTTCCTTAAATTTGATATGATCCATTTTCACCCGCACATAACCCAATTCCCTACCAGCTCTAGGAGCAATATTAATCTGTTTAAAACAATAGTTTCTAAGATTAGACGTCACTCAAGCATAACACAAAATCAAATCAAGTGAAGGTTGAGAATCATACAAACTCGATATTTCTAAGATCATGGAAGTTCACTGCTACAACAGCCATAGCCGCTTCATTAATAGCCACTTGCTTCCAAATCTCAAGGCTCCTATCTTTCTTATCAAGCATTCCTCTTTCTTCTATTTGTGCAGCTTGTAACAAGTCATCTGTGGTTATCTACATAAGTAGTATCTGTTATTTAGATTCTACTTTTTTAAATAAAAATGAATGATTAATACATACCTCGGTTCTTCCATCACGCATCATGTTAATTGCAGCAACCTCAACGATATTTGCCAGCTCAGCACCAACCATTCCGTCAGTCATAGCCGCAACAGCAGCATAGTCTACATCTTCGGCCATTGGTTTCTTACGAGCATGCACCTAGTCGAATAATAAAAACAAAGACGTCAACAGTTGGATACAAAACACTGATAAAACGTATAAAATAGACCACCATTTATTGAATGTTTCGACTAAACCTTCAAAATCTCGACACGTCCTATTAGACCTGGTTTAGGTATAAAGATTTTCCTATCAAAACGTCCTGGTCTGACAAGTGCAGGATCGAGGATATCTGGTCTGTTTGTGGAAGCAATAGTGATCACGTTTCCTCTGCCTTCAAATCCATCTAAGCATACAAGGAGCTGAAGTAAAACAAAACCGTACTTTAATTCATGCTCAATCATCAAACGATGTAATAGCTTAAATATGGGATACAATCAAAAAGTCACCTGATTTAAAGTTGCATCACGTTCTTGTCCACCAGAACCCTTTATCAAACCACGTTCCCTTCCAACCGCATCTAGTTCATCAATAAAGACAACCGATGGAGCCTGTGGAAACCCACCATAAACATGATATAAGTTTAAAAATGGGAAAAAAAGTGTAAAGTTTAACCGCAAGTGAAGCCAAAACAAATTCTCACACTATCTCTAGCTTCTTGATAGAGTGCTCGGACACGTGATGCACCAACCCCAACGTATATTTCCACAAACTGGGATGCTGAAATTGAAAAAAAGTTCACACCTGCCTCACCAGCAACTGCTTTTGCCAATAACGTCTTTCCTACTCCCGGGGGACCACAAAGAAGTATACCGCCTGATAAAAACATACAACATAACATCTCGAAGATTAAGAACTAACAACTGGATTTTGTTTGCTAATAGCTTGTAAACAAAAGAACGATTATAAGCACATAAAGTGAAGTGAGGGGTGTACCTGGAATTTTGACACCTCGCCTGCGGTAAATTTCCCCGTGTGTAAAAAACTTGACAATCTCCTCAAGTTCAAGCCGTATTTTTCCAAGCCCAGCCACGTCTGTAAACTTCACATCGATACCTCGTTCCAAGTACTGAGAAAGTCTAGTATTCTGTGCACGACGAACCCTCGCACCAGATTTCATAAACTGTTGAGCCATTTTCATATACGGGTTCTCCTCACCCTGTTTCCCTTCCTCATCCTCATCATCCCCCGGTTCAAGTCCCGCCATACCCCTTTCCAACTCCTTCATCTTCCTCTTCTCCTCCGCTTCCGCTTTCTCAATCTTCAACCGATCCTCGTAATCCCGTTTCTGCTTCTTATAACTCAAAACAACCGTCTGGTAAAATATAACAAAAAACAACAACCCAATACCCAACGTCACATTCGAATCACGAGCCAGCTCTTTCCACATATTAGACATCCGATAATACTTTATCCGCGCCTCGTTCATCGCCTGCTCACTATTCATCTTCTGCATCTCCATCTTCATCTTCCGCTCCTCCATCTTCTTCTTCGCCCGTGCCGCTTTCTCCACCCACGCCATCTCCTTCCCAACCCCCAACATCTCACTACTCCTACTCTTCTTAAGCTCCTCACGCTTCCTCCTCAGCTCCAAAACCTTCTTACTCACCGGCTTCGGCTTCACAAACGAATACATCCACATCGGCACCCTCGCCAGAAACCCCAAAAACGGCTTAGGCACCTCCGGCATTTTCACCGGCGGACTATACGCTTGCACACAAACCTCGTCCACCCCCAAATCCTCCCACTCCTCCCAAAACCTCTCATCCATCACAACAGACGGGACGACAACTCTAACAACCTTATTATCGTCTAAAACAGCTAACACAACCACACTCCTATCTCTCAAACCTTTACCAGGCGGTTTAACTACGTGCTTAAGCCTATTCTCACGCCGTAAACTCAATATCTCAGTATACGCTATCCTATTGCTAACTATAGGCAATCCTTGTGACCAGTTTCTCCACTCTTGTGGAGTTAAGGCTGGTTCCGGTTTTTTCGGAACACGCTTTTTTTGCGTAACTTTCGCCGCGAAAGACGGTTTCGCGGCGAGCGAAGCGGAGAGTACGGTTAGAGTTGCGGAGAGTTTGAGTAAGTTTAATGTGTTTAGTTTATTATTTTTTGATGATTCGTCTTCACTACTTAATTGGCATGTAATTGGTGATGATGAATTAGGGTTAAGGGGGTGTTTGGATTTAGGTTTTAGTGAAATTGGGGGAAATGAGTATGATGATGTCATGGAATGAAATGATGATGACATGATTGATTTGATTGTGATGAAATTGAAATTATAAATATAAATATGAAGAGAATGAGTTGAGGTGTTACCGTTCCGGTGGAGTTGCTGTGTGCATAGCCGGAGGAGTGGCCGGCGGGGTTTTAGATGGATGGGTTGCAGTTGCAGATAGCTTCCATTTTACATTACAAGATAAAACAAAACAAATACTAGTAATTACAAATTTATCTTTAAGTAATTAATCACAATCTCTTAAAAACGATATTTGTGGATTTATGTGTTACAACATTACTATGCATAGCACGTTGAACTCTGTCGCTCTACTGCCTCATGTGCAAGAAAACCAAAACTATCAAACGCGAAAGGAATAAAAACATGCTGATTTTCAACGCACGCTTTCTCGTGTTTTTGCCACTTTGTACGAGACAGCTTTCAAAGCAGCATGTCCCACTGTAAAACAATTAAGCATTAAGAGAATTATGTAATCAGAATCATTTTTAAAATTTTGTAATACTTTAACAAATTGACGGAATGGATCCGTTAAAATGAGAATAATGATAAGAATTTTTAGCCACACATTTTAAATAAGAAGAAATATTTTAAATAGAGATATAAAGAGTATCAAGTTTTGTAGATGCATAACTTAATCTAATTTCAACAAATTTAAGTAAAAAGTACATAAGGTAAACTAATTTCGAATTTCTTTATCCATGCTTACTAGTCTATCATTAATTTTGCACAACTCGATGAACTCAAGAAGAAAATATGAATAATTTATTTAAGACGGAAGGAGCACTTGTAATGTGGAAAACTAAATTATTAATTCAGCATCAAATTCACTACTCACTTTGTTTCAAAACATTTACCATAATAAATAAAGGTGTTTTAGTATAACTGTATACCTTTAAACAACTTTTACTCCTTCTATTAACAATACAAGATAACTTTTTATCAATTTTTGTTTCGTATTTTTTGTCTTTCATTAGTTTATGTTCCGTATTTTTTGATATACTTTATATTTTATGTACCGTGCGTTCTGTTTAATAAGTAATATAGACCTACTTTTGATAATTTGTTAACACGACAACAAAATTAACTAGGATTACACTTTTCACGAACAAGCAACCTTAATTATTTTTTTTAATATCTTCGAGAGACGTTGAAACTTTAATAGTTGTCACATAATGCTTATAAGGGTGATGAGGATCAACAAAATTCTACTGTTTTATCCCTCTATCAATACGAAAAATGAATAAGTTTTTGCTAATTATAGCTTCAAGAAGTATGGTTAAGTTTACTCTGATTATATAATCAATAATTATTTAATGAATATCAACTTTCTGTCTAGTGGTTAAGCATCTGATTTTTCATAAGAGGTTTAGAGTACAAATTTTACTAGTCAGAAACGGTTACGATGATATCTCAGTTATGCTTTGTACATTTGAGTCAAAGACTCGTCTTCTTAAATAACCTGAATAGAGAAAACCAAATCTATTTGCCCGTTTATAAAATTTTCTGTGTTTAACAACACTCTAAATTTACAAGTAATTTTAAAAGTTTGCAAACTATAAAATTTCCATATAAATGGTTAATCATTTGAAAACTTAAGCTTCCCCCGAAACCCATATGTTAACCATTTGTTGAATCTTTAATTCTGTAGGCTCTTATGTAATGATTACCAGTGTAGTTGCAAGTTGAATCAAATAAAAATTTGTCTATACAAAGATAACGCGCATTCCACAATCCACATGATCGGTCCAAACACATTAGCTTCAAGATGTGATCCAACAATAATGATTTCTCATTTTTCTAGAGAAAAGTTACAAACATGAACTTCAAGATAAGAGCTAACTAAAGTGCCATCTAGAATAAGATAATTAAGAAATATCAAAAACGATCAATGTAATTATTCTTATAACAACTGCTTGCTAGTTGCTATAAACACGCCCTCAATACTTGGACAGCCAAACCACATCAAGAACCGCGGACATGGCAAGCAAGAAGCTGCCAAAGAAAGTAAAAGCGATTGAGAGTGCAACACGATCACAAAAGCTTTGCAACGGCTTACAAAAATCGGGTAGAGACGAGTGTTTGATCCCAGTTTTGTTCAAATTAGTCACACCTGATGCAGCTGATCCAGCACTCATCATTGCAAACGCGAAAACCTAGTATATGATCATTCATAAGCATTATTTATTAATATTCATAAGTCAAAAAACTGTTTGATAAATGGTTGGAAAATTTACCTGATCAGCAGCAAAAAGAAGCCATGCATGGTTCCTAGACGAAATGGTTGACGACTTCTTTAGCAACGTTCGTACGTTCATGATCAGCTGAACAAGCGAGTGGAATGCTACCACGGCCGATACTCCGACCAAATAGCTGTTCAATCATCAACATGTACGTATTCTCAAGTTTATATATAACTAATTAAAGTTCATGCACCCTAACTCTTTTATAATGACTAGTTTTGTAAGCTTAATTAACTAAAAATGTGACAATTTTGTTAAAGACTTACTCGAAGGATTGAGAAAAGGACCATTTGGAGTAAATGGGAAGATCAAGGCCATAAAGCGACATAGTGGATTTCTCTTTCGCACTAGTCATTACGACGAGTGACACTAATGATGCTAACAAGCACACAACTCGTAAAGCTAAATGCATTGCATCATAGTTTCGCGGGAGCTTCCTCCCAGTCCTCGACACCACTACATTGCCACTCTCGACGTCCTCGGCTACCTTAGTAGTAGCAGCGGTGTGATCAACATCCGGTGTAGTTTTTGCCATCTTTTGATTTATGTTCTTGTCACTCAAAGTGAAGTGAAGTTATGATCATACAGGAAGAGCATGGGGAGCTTTATAAGATGATGGAATTGAACTAGGGTAGTGACACGTGGCAGTTGTGAATTAAGGTGGTCCGTGAAAGATGAAAATTTTTGTATGTATTTGAGGTTCATTCATCGATGCAACATAAGTGGTTCTTGAATCTAAATAAATGTGATGCCCCAATTCACAGTTGTTGGTCCAATGGGTTCGTCAAATGAGGTATGGTCTTGTGAAACATTAGGTGCCATGTTTAAATTCGTTCAAGTATACGTTATCGATGCAAATTATCCTTTGATTGGAAGATTTTTTGTTAGATTTTGAGTATATGTTATACCAACAAAGAGCTAAAACTAAAATAATCGATATCATTTAATTTTCTTGCTACGTAAACGATGCTCCCGGACGTGACGGACGTCTATCAACCTGTTTAAATTGAGTGAAGTAGTTCGTGACATGCGTATAGTAAGAAAGACGCCGATGTCCAAACTTAAACCTTACTAAGCTAAGACATTTGGCAGTTAATTTTTAGAAAAATTAACACTACAGAGCAAGTTTGGGACCATGTGCATTTAGACAAAATCGGGGTTTTTTTAGAAAAATTAACACTACGGAACAAAATTTCATCGGTGTCCCGTCACACCATGGGCCCGTACAACGATACGCGACACACCCCGTTCTAGAGCCAGTGGGCCACCTGCCCTGTTCTAACTGAACAACGTCCATACGCAACCGGGCCACCTGCCCCCGCCATATTTGAATGGAGTGATCTGCTCTTGTTGAGTTACACGTAGGGCTCAACCATAGCTTTAATATAATCTGTTAGAGATCGTTACTATGCTAAACATGTAAGCCTACATGGGGTGCTAATAAAAAACCGACCAGCAATAAATGGTATAGCCCATCAAGTTTATACGCAGACATTTATTTATTTAGTATTTTTTTTTTTTATCATACTATATTATAATGGAGGAAGACCTATTATTAGAATACTTAAAATTAAGCTTTACAAGTTTAGAAGCTATAAGTACAACAACTAATGCTACTTATAGAAATTCCCCTCATATTTAATTCTCACATAAAATTAATACTAACATTAAATATAATAAATAAATCATTATTTACATTAAATACAATTAATTAACTGGTCAATAAATATAATTAATGCACTTATTAAAACACCATTTACATAATAATTACAAATTATCAAGCATATTGTACAACCAACTTAAACACAATTCCTGCATTAAATGTCATTAATACAAATAATAAAGCATATTATACAAATATTCAAGCCCGAACGGGCAATGGGCCAAATGGGCTCGAGCCCGAATGGGCACAGGTCAAACGGGCTCGAGCCCAAACGGACACGAGCTAAACGAAATTTTTGATATCCGTAAATTTATTGTCAAAAATAACATAATAAACTAAAATATGTTCACAGATCGTAAAACCAAACAAACTACTAAACAAAAAATAAATAAATAATAAATAAAATAATACTAACTAAGCAAAATTTCATCAAACTTTTGCTATAAAAAACTAATCAGTAAAGCTATTGCCAAAAAACGTACTAATAAATATATTATTAAACGTAAAAATTAAATTACAATGTGACCGCAGCTGTATCGCGCGGTGAGCCTGCTAGTAATGTGAAATTGAGTTTGCACCAACCACGAGACAGTTTCTTTGTTCACGCTACAATAATGAAAAAGAATTATTGAAAAAAAAGGAAAGATGATGATCGTAAAAAAACATGAATTTCGATTTGCATTTGCAGCGAAATACAACATATGTAGGCTCACATGCATAAAAAAAACCAAATATATGTATATCACATATTCTTTGCAGCGAACAACCATACACATCACCTTCAAGTATAAAACTTACCGTTTTAACCCTAAACTTTTTAATATTTACAAGTTTTTTATATAACAAACTTTATTTGTAAAATATTTAGCAAATATATAGCGAATTCGTTAATAAAAAAATACCGTTGCGAAGAGCTCTAAATTACGAACAAAACGAGCCCAATATTGATATACTTTTGACGTACGTACGATTTTATAAAAAATATTGAAAGTAAAGGTTTATTGGACCAAAAAAACGTACAATTATACTAAAAAAGTAATGGTTCATTGGACCAAAAAAAACGGTATTCGTCTTTCATAGAATTGTACAGTTTACCATTTTTTGGTTTATGAATGTTTATGTTTTTATTTTAAAACGATACTCATCTTTCATAGAATTGTACGTATTTGACTCAAAAAGTGTGTTTTGAAAGTTTTTTCTTAAAGAAAATATTATACATACATACTACCTAAACTCTTTAATCTTTATAATTTTTTATATAACAAACTTTATACGTTAAATATTTAGCAAATATATAGCGAATTCATTAATAATATCGTACGTACGTCAAAATCATTAGTATATCTGCTATATATATATATATATATATATATATATATATATATATATATATATATATATATATATATATATATATATATATATATATAGAGGATAGGGATCCAATAAGAATAATAATTAAAATGAGAAGGGTAAGAAGTAATTCTAGCCACACATTTTTATATGAGAGGGAAAATTTGAATGAAGATGCATCCATTTTTGTAGGTGCATCTAGAATGTGTGGTTGTTGTTACTTCTTATCCTTCCTATTTTAATTATTCTTCATATTTGATCCTAACTCTATATAGCAGATATACTATTGATTTTGACGTACGTACGATATTATTAATGAATTCGCTATATATTTGCTAAATATTTAACGAATAAAGTTTGTTATATAGAAAATTATAAAGATGAAAGAGTTTAGGTAGTATGTATGTATAATATTTTCTTTAAGAAAAAACTTTCAAAACACACTTTTTGGGTCAAATACGTACAATTCTATGAAAGATGAGTATCGTTTTAAAATAAAAACATAAACATTCATAAACCTAAAAATGGTAAACTGTACAATTCTATGAAAGATGAATACCGTTTTTTTTTTGTCCAATGAACCATTACTTTTTTAGTATAATTGTACGTTTTTTTTGGTCCAATAAATCTTTACTTTCAATATTTTTTATAAAATCGTACGTACGTCAAAAGCATATCAATATTCGGCTCGTTTTGTTCGTAATTTAGAGCTCTTCGCAACGGTATTTTTTTATTAACGAATTCGCTATATATTTGCTAAATATTTTACAAATAAAGTTTGTTATATAAAAAACTTGTAAATATTAAAAAGTTTAGGGTTAAAAAGGTAAGTTTTATACTTGAAAGTGATGTGGATGGTTGTTCACTTGTTAGCTGCAAAGAATATGTGATATACATATATTTGGGTTTTTTTTATGCAAGTGGGCCTACATATGTTGTATTTCGCTGCAAATGCAAATCGAAATTCATGTTTTTTTTTGTTTTTTATTTGTAGAATTAAGGAGAGAAGGACACGTGTATGTTTTGTATTTCACTGCAAGATTGCGCTGCAAAGAATATGTGATATACATATATTTGGTTTTTTTTTATGCAAGTGGGCCTACATATGTTGTATTTCGCTGCAAATGCAAATCGAAATTCATGTTTTTTTTTTTGTTTTTTATTTGTAGAATTAAGGAGAGAAGGACACGTGTATGTTTTGTATTTCACTGCAAGATTGCAGCGAAATAAGTGGCCTTATAGGGAACCAGAAATAAACCAACCATCTGCGAGGCAACTTGTTTTCACAGGTGCCTCTGCAGTAATTTTCGCTAAATGAAATGAAATTTTTTATTGAACGTTGTTCATTTTTTACAATAATTTGCTCGACTGCTGATCCTAGCCCGGGTTTACATTTTTAACCCGATACGACCCCAAAGGAAGCGTATACTAGACAAAATGCATTTAAAATGATGATTTAGTTAGCATATTTATTTTAAAACAAAACACGATAAGAAAAGAACACGTATCTAGGATAATAAGGATAGAACATTTTTGCAATATAAAGAAAGTCAAATAATTAAAAAAATTATCATACTTGCTATCATTTTCTCTTTAGGGTGGTGAACTAATTTTTTTGCTTTTGTAGGTGTTTTTATTTCAAGTTCATCTTTTTTAGAGTATTTTGCGAAATTTTTGAACATTTTTTCCCTTCTTTGCTAATAGAATTTTTTTTCCCGAAGAGCAAAAATGTCACATAGTACCCTAAAAAGGATGAATTTAAAAGAAAAGTACCCAAAAAAGCAAAAAATTTTGTTCGCTACCTAAAAAAAATTATGACAAATATGGTATTTTTTTTAATTATTTGCTCTATAAAAAAAGTAATCATAGCGTTTCTAAGGACCACTTTTGTAACAGGATCGATTTGATAGAGTATAAAGAATTTGTAACATCAATGAAATTTTATTATCCAAAAAACTCACTTTGGTCGGCACTTTTTAACTTTTTTTTTTTATGTCGATAAACATATCCACTTTTCTTTTAGTTCAACAATACTACTTATGGCACGGGATTAAAGTGATACATTTTAATGTTCCAACCTGTAATTGGTTGCGACACTTGAACCTACCATCACCAATATAGCTATATTTATGCTCCATATATGACAGGACTAGACCCTTAATTCTTAACTAAACCATGGCCACCTTCTGTTGCCCCATTGAGACCGAGCCTAAGACCTTGAGCCAAGTCGATCTCGACCATGCTAGGGTACGTTCACCACTTCACGGCCTTCTGAACGAGTAAAAATAAGTTTGTTGTAATGTAATATTGTGTTTTTTTTCCTTTCTAATATTATAAGCAGGAAGTAGCAGTTGGCGTCGTCAAAGACAATAAACCATCTGAAGCGTCTCGTATCCTGAACGAGGTTAGTAAAGTGTTTTGTTTCTATTTTCATTTATTAATAGGTGGAAATGGTTAATTTGGGTATTGAATGTTGTAGGGAATGAAACCAGTGGTCGGGATCGAAGAAATGGCTAAGGCTATCGAGAGGAAAGATTCGATTCACAAGCTTCAAGGCATAGACACGACTAGTGACGCGGTTTGCCAATGCTCTATGATCGGTGTTGTTCCTACTCCTGATCCATGCAACATAAAGGAGCCTCTTTCTGCTCCATTCTAATCATACTTTTAACTCAAAAAATACTAATTATGGTTTGTTATGGAGGCTTTTATTTACTTGAAGCTACTGGTTATCATCGTGTAATGAGATGCATTAACAAACAATATGTAATAATTTTAATGGTTTGTATCATTAATGATTAGGTTTCTAAGTCCATAAAGCAAATGTATTTCTACTTTGTCCAAGGGTTTATTGAAATTATTTACGAGGTTACACAATGAAATGTTACAACCATAAAACGCTAGCTACTATATTCAAAACCACGAAACTCTATGCAGTTGTATTTATCAATATTGGGTCATATGGGATTTTCCCGTTTTCTCCAGTTGCAGACCTAACCGGAAATCCAGCGTGGTTCCTTTTGGTCAAGTTGAAAAAATGCTATGAGTCAACCAACCCAACCGGTCAAATTTTCAGGTCGTGTCAAGTCGGATCCAATTTAACTAGATGCGATAATGAAAAAAAAAAACAATAAACATAAATTATACAGTAGTAAATTAGTCATACGACTCATACAAGAAATCAACAATACAAAACAACTATACAAGAATAACAACCATAAAAAGAATAAGTAAACTATAGAATAAAAACTTACAATTAAATATTGAGATGAGATCTTAGAAGAATAAAAAAACATCACTTTTAACCTGTAACCTCCTAAGGCTGCATGCAGTAAGCATATACGATCGACTTAGGTGATCGATTCCCAGTCGGTCCCCTTGCTGTGGAGAGTCGGTCGAGCAACAACAAAAACACCAAACGGTCGTGTGGCCGATCGACTGTTTTGGTTTTTTTTTTTGTTTACTTTTTGATCCAAGTACACAAAGTCATGTTTAGGAGGTAAAAAATCCAAAAATACTACCGTTGGCCTTGTGAACGTTTGGGTGAAAAAAAATTCTTGTATATATCTTATAAATGAGTGAAGAAGATGATGATGTTTAGTGTGTGGGTTTAAATGAGTTGAAGTCTTGAAGATTTTTGTGTGTGTGTATTTAGTGTGTGGGTTTAAATGAGTGAAGAAGATGATGTTTTTTTTTTGTTAGTTGGTAGTTTTTTGGCTGTTCATGTGATGTTTTTTTTTTTTTTTTAAATTGAACTTGGTCGCTCTTACTGGGGCACTGAATCGCCTGCAGGTCGCTGGAGAGAGAAAGCTGACGTGGCATGGAAAAGTAAGGGTATTGAATCCCCTTACTGCAAGTAGCCTAAGATCGAAGGCAAAATAAGGGATCTATTAACCATACGGGGGGACAAGGGTGGCAGGCCCCTTGTCTCCTCCTTGTCCCCCTATTTTTTTCCAGTATAACTCCGCTTTTTGTCAGTTTCTGTTCCGTATTTCTGACAGTTTTAAGTGTTTGACATATTAAACTTTACATTTTCTGTTCCGCACTTTCAGGTTTATAGTTTTTTGATATAAATAAAATTATAAAAATAAAAATAAAATAAAAAATAAGGGGGGGTGTGGCTAAAATGTAGGGGAGGGTGTGGTCAACATGCCCTCAAAATAAATCAAGTTATGATAGTGGTTACTGTCATGACTTTGGACCTTTTTAATCTGACAAAACATATATGGAAGTAGTTTTTCTTTTTGTGTAAACTAATATAATTAGTTTACGAGTTCATCTTGTCTTTTAAATGTGTCCTTTTCGTATGATTAACCATTTTAATTGTGCATTATTAGTATACATTATTAGTGTCATTTTAGTCATTTACATATTGCAAGGTTTTAAATTAGGGCAAATTACCTGAAAATATATTTAACTCGTCACTTTTTATCATTGTATGTAACATTTTTTTTTTCCCAATCTGTCAATGAACTTGCAAAATCCGTTCATTGCGTGTAGCGGTGACTTGTTTAACCTGCTGGGGCAGGTTAAACTAACGATCGTTAGATTTATCATTGCAATGTTAGTCCTTTAGACTAACGATCGTTTATCATGGCTACATACAATGACAAAAGTAACCAGTTAGAGGACTTTTATTATTTTTAAAATTTATGTACGTTTTTTACACGTTTTTGCACACATTTTTATATACGTTTTTATACACATTTTTATACACGTTTTTATGCATGTTTTTATACAGATTTTTATACACACATTTGTATACACGTTTTTATGCACATTTTTATACACACGTTTTTATGCACGGTTTTACACACGTTTTTAAAATATTTCAATACATACATTTTTATAAGTTTTCATCTGTTTTTTTACGTTTTCGTTTATTTTTTATGTTTACGCACTTTTTTTACGTTTTCGTTCGTTTTTTTTACGTTTTCGTCCGGTTTTTTATGTTTTAGCTCGTTTTTTATGTTTTCCGTCCCTTTTTTACGTTTTCGCCCATTTTTTATGTTTTCGTCAATTTTTTTACTCTTTCTACCATTTTTTACGCTTTTGCTCGTTTTATTACGTTTTTGCCCTTTTTTTAAGTAACGTAAAAAAAATGGCGAAAACGTAAAAAAAACAGACCAAAAGGTAAAAAACGGGCGAAAACGTAAAAAAAGGGGGGGAAACGTAAAAAAACGGACGAAAACGTAAAAAAACAGGCGAAAACATAAAAGAACAGATGAAAACGTAAAAAACTGACAAAAACGTGATAAAACGGGCGAAAACGTAAAAAACTGACGAAATCATAAAAAACCTGCGAAAACGTAAAAAAACGGACGGAAATGTAAAAAACGGACGAAAACGTAAATAATTGTCGAAAACGTAAAAAAACGTGTGAAAACATAAAAAAACGAAAACGTAAAAAAAATAGACGAAAACGTATGTATTGAAATATTTAAAAAAACGTGTGTAAAACCGTGCATAAAGACGTGTGTATAAAAACGTGGATAAAAATGTGTATACAAATGTGTGTATAAAAATCCGTACAAAAACATGTATAAAAATGTGTATAAAAATTTGTGCAAAAACGTGTAAAAAACGTACATAAATTTTAAAATTAATAAAAGTCATCTAACTTGTTACTTTTTGTCATTGTATGTAGCCATGATAAACGATCGTTAGTCTAAAGGACTAACATTGCAATGATAAATCTAACGATCGTTAGTTTAACCTGCCCCAGCAGGTAGGGGTGTCCATGGTACTGGAACCATCCCGAACCGGAACCATCCCGAAAGAACCGAGAACCGAAATTATGGAAAAAGTGGAACCAAGAACCATCCCAAGTTCTTCGGAACGGTTCCGGTACGGTACTCGGTTCCGGTACGGGAATTTCGGTAATTTCCCACAAGAACCTAAGTGTTTAAATAATTTATTTTTTTCTTCGTTAATCATTCATAAAGACATGTTAATAATGCTATAACAATACAAACACACAAAAATGTTTCCAACCATGCAAACCATTCCAAATTTCCATTATTTGATTATCAGGTTATCGGGTTCGGGTGAAACAAAGCTGATTAATTTTATTAACCCGATAAGACCTTATCAAGTTCGGGTTCGGGTCGGGTCACCCTACTGACACCCTAGTTTTGAGTGACTCGCACTATGTATCATTTATAACCTCAAGTAAGCTATACGTAGTTGTTCAAAAAAGTTATACATGGGTCGACCACAATACAAGACCATTTTCGATTTCATTTTCTAAAAGTTATGTGGAAAACTAGAAGGGGGGTTGAATAGTTTACCTCTTTTAAAAATCCTTTTGAACTTAAATATCCTTAAATAACTTTAGGTTTGATCAATAATATAAACACACCATTATATGTTTGTTTCTTTCAAAAGCTTTTAGTGTGAGTATCAATTCTAATTATACATGTTTCTTACTTTGAAAAGCTTTACTCATGATGATCCTAACTTTGCTTATTTAGTTCTTTGAAAAGCCTTTACATTTGTTTGAAAACATAAAGACAACTTTACTTGTTTTGCTTCTTTGAAAAGCTTTATATGTGGTTGACAATTCTAACTAAATAACAACATGCAATAAGCAAAGATAGAGAAAGAAAGAAACGATCAAACCACAACACGATAGTTTATCGTGGTTCGGCTACAAGGACTCTTTTTCCTTGCCCTACATCCACGCCCCGAATTTCCAACTCGAGAGTTATAAACACTAATCAACAAGCTCCTTTCACCGGCGGAGAAAACCTTACACGTCGCTTATACTTTTACCGACACAAAGCTAGATGTCGAGTTCTTTTACAAGGGTACAACCACTCCCACTCGTCGCTTACACTTTTACCGACACAAAGCTAGATGTCGAGTTCTTTACCAAGGGTACAACCACTCCCGACACTCTATGTATTTTCAGGCCTAAAATACTAACCACTTACTTCTATATACATGACACACATGAAGTATAAACTACCAAAGCTTATACATGACCAAGCTACCAAGACTTGCAACTTTAAAGTTGAAGCTTGCAACTTCTTTGAATGATCTTGTGGAGTTCCTTGCTACATAAGAGAATCACACAAGTCAAGGGTTACTTAGTTAGTTGAGAGAATATGTGAAAATATGTCCTAAAGAGGTTACACAAAACAAACAAATGGTTTGGTATTTATAGCAAACCAAACTGCAAGCTTGGCGGATCAGGCGGAACCCTCAGATGGGTTCCGCCCGTGTACCCCCAGGGTACCGCCAGGTCTGCAGTAGGTTTATGCAATAACTTCCCAAACCAAACAATGTCTTGTCACATAACTTCTAGCAACCAAACAATGTCACATCACTTAAAGTAAGTCAAGCATGATACTTGCAAGCAACATGAAAGCAAGTCAAACACATAACTTGCCATAAATACATAATGACAAAACTTGCCATAAATGTGATGTGACTATTTCTAATTTAAGAAATAAAACCAATGTTTAGTTTAAAAGGAAATGTAAACATTAGTTAAACAAGACTTAAACACTCAAAGTGATAATTTACTTTTAGCTAAAGTTCATACTTTGTTATCAACAAAACTTAGCAAAGATCGTAAAATATAAATAACGTTTTTAGGCGATATTTGTATTAACAATCTCCCCTTTTTTGTTGATGACAAAACATAAACTTTATTTAAAAGTAAGTCATAAGATTTAGTGTTAAGTCTTATAAAGTTAGTAATGAAACTTGTTTTTGCAAAGAGTTAGCTACGCGGAAGTTTAAAATAATAGAGCAAGTTTCATATAAATTCTCCCCCTTTTTGTCGAAACAAAAAGAAGAGTAGCGAAGCGGAATTATAGGCATGCTCCCCCTTGGTTGATACTCCCCCTAAATGGAGTGCCAAGAGAGGAGACATGGATTTTGAACCTACAAAAGAAAAGTTAGTTTCCGCACAAGATAAGTCATGAAAGCATTTCATGTTTAAAAACACAACTAAGAGTTGTGAAGCGGAATAAAGCACGACTCATGCTCCCCCTTGAATGTAACTCCCTTAAATGGAGTTTTCAAGGAAGGAAAACATGAATAATGAACCTACAAAAAGAGAGGTTAGCACAAGATTTATGTATGGTACCATATCAAGGTATAGTTCACTCATTATACCTAAATGGTCAACAAACCCTTCAAACCTTGTTGTAGAATTAATTTCATTTAACTTGTAAAATTTTGACTCTTAGAGAGTCAAAGACACAAAATTAAGATGACAACATCCTACAAACAAAAATAAAAAAATAAAAATAAAAAAAAAATAAACTAAGAACATAAAATGCTACAAGGAAATCATCATTTTCCTTAATGAGAAACATTATCCAAAAACAAGGATTGGGTTGTTTATGGATGAAAATGTGGATTGAGGGTTGTAGCGGGTTTTATTTGGAGATGTGAGGAGGTAACTTGGTTTTGCTTTGTTGGTTAAAATGGGGACTTTTTCCAAAAGAAACGGTTTTGTTTCATTTTGGAGACTCTAAGGTTGTGGTGGATGAGACAAGGATTGTAGATGATCCAAAATGTGGTTTAGAATAAACCTCATTTCTTCGGTTAACTCGCGAAGTTCCGTTCGACATCTTTCACTAATGCGAGCGGTTCTTTCGCAATGTCCGCAATCATGGCGGGGAAAGTTTGATGGAAGAGAGGTTTGATTTGTTGGTGGTGGATGGGTTGAACTTGAAGGAGCAAAGGTGGATGGTTGAGAAGTGTTTTTGCTTCCTTCACTTGTTGAGTGTAATGCCGTATTGAATTCCATAACATGGTTAATTTGAGAATCAACCATTCGTTTGAAGGCATTGAGGTGGCTTAAATGAGTGTTAATTTCCTCATTTGTGTTTGGTGGTTCTTGTGGTGATGGTTGTTGTTGTTGTTGTGGTTGAACTAGGTGACGGAAACTTGGTTCTCCATAAGGATCACCATGAAGGTTTTTGTAAATTGGGTGAAACACAAATGATTGTTGGTGGGTATGACCTTGATCATTTGGAAAAATGGAGGGTCTAGCATAACGGTAAGCCAACCGTTCTACCGTAGATGGGTAATGGGGTTCATCATTAAGTTGCTCACTAGGTTGTTGTTGGGTTTCCATTTGAGCAACGGTATCAAAAAGTGAGAAGGATGGTGAACTTGATGATAAATCATCAAAAGTTTCCAAATTAGGTGTTGGTGATGTTGGTGGTGTATGGAAAAGTTCCATTGGTGCTAGTGTTGGTGATTGAGGTGAAGAAGTTTTTGATTTAAAAGCTTGTTGGGAAGGTGAGGTTGACACACTCAAAAGTTTAGTTGGTGATGGATTAGAGGCTAGGTTTGAGTTGCAAAGTGGTGGAGAAGGTGGTGGAGTGGCAAGATTGAGCAAATCTTGAATGGTGATCACATTGGTATTACAAGGTGTTGAGGGTGTAGTTGAGGTAGTAAGGTTAAGAAAATCTTGGATAGGTGAAGAGATGTTTAGTGAGGCATCACTTGATGATGATGAGCTTGACTTGGTGGTTTTGTTGAAGCAACAAGTTTTCACACTAATCCTAGTGGTTTTAGCACATGATTTTGATGACTCGGATGAGGTGTTGGATTTGGTCATTTCAAAGGTTTTGGTTTTGGTGTTTGAGAGAAGAAGACTTGATTGGTGATGGTTTGATTTGAATTGTTGTGGAGCTTTCAATTTTATAGGATGAGAAGGGTGTTGAAATAGTGTTTGGATTTGATGTTTTACTATTCAAAGATTGAGGTGTCAAATGATTTTCATGACCATGTCACATCATTTGAGGTCAATCCAATGAATAGGGTGGAGTGAAAGACCAACCTAAGCACTCAATGCTTTGTGATCATGGGAAGTGGTTTGGTTGAAAATGTATCAAAGGTTTGAAGGATCCTTTAAAAGGGTTCCTTTGGGTAGTTATGTTTTGAATTTGAATTTTGGCGGGAAGTGTCTTCCTAATTGTTTTAGTGAGTGAGGTTTGTTCCAATATGGTTGTTGGTGTTAATGAAAGATGTTTCTCACTTGGGATAATGATTTGACACTTTACAAGTTATGATCTTAAGAAAAATGTTCACAAATTTTCTGCAGGTACTGGCGGCACCCTGGGAATACACAGGCGGAACCCAAATCTGGGTTCCGTCTGGTCCGTTGGGCCAAACCTGGGTTACCCAGGTTTTGGACGGGCGGAACCCAACTTTGGGATCCGCCTGTTCCGCCAGAGCTGAAAAATGGGACAGAATGCGATTTAAACCCGCGAGACGATTTTCAAAATTTTCGAAAAGTCCTAAAACTAAAAATATAATTCATGTCTGGTTAGGAAATGCAAAAATTAGGCATATGGACACTCATCTCTTAGGACTTTGACCGGGGGCTAACGATTTTCACTAACCTTAGTGAAAATTAACATAAGCATGAAATTGACAAATACCATCAATATTGTCATTAATCATAAAAGAGCATACCAAACATAATTCATTAAACATAATAAGTCATAAAACATGAGAGACACCACAAATCACATAATTTGATACGTACAAAGTTCTAAAACCTTCATAAGCCAAACGTCCCTTAATCACTCATCTCACAACCTATCAATCTTCTTATTGAGCTTGGTGATGTACCTTCCAAAGCACTTGAAAATTCCCTTTGTTTGCTTGAATTCCTCGGATGAATTCTTAATGTCGGAAAGTTCTTGAAGGTATTCTAAAGGAGGTAATTTCGAATTAGGAAGACTATCGTCATCGCTCATATCGGATGATGATGATGAAGATGAAGATGAGCGAGTGCGTTTGCCCTTAATTTTGAAGACTCGTTTATCACTTATAGGAACGAAGATGTGAGGGACAAGAGAATAGTCAAGGCACATTCCTTTGTCATTAGGAGGAATAGGTGAAATTGCTCTAAATAGCCGAGTAAGAAGCATTCCATAAGGAAGAGCGGTTTTTCCAACCATAGGTATGTCGGCCATTCGTTGGGCTAGGTAGTAGGCTAAGTTGAATGGTTGACCGATGGAAATGCTATATAGCATGTAGCAAAGGCATGTGTTTACATGATCCCTATTTCCTATGGTACTTATGACATTGGCTCTAAGAATTTCTTCCCACTTCTTGAATTGTGGTTTAAGCTCATTAATCTCCATACCAAAAGGATCCTTATCCACAATATTCCCCGAACGATTTTTCCTAGTGGTAGAGGCTCTAACAAAGAGATGTTCTTTAATTATTTCCTTACTAACAAGAGGTTGTTTGTACGGATAAAAGCGCTCAATTGAGTCTAGGCTTGAAATAGGCCACTTATCCGTGTAAAGACAAGTGCCTTTATTAGGGACACCAAGGATGATAGCTAAGTTCGTTAAGCCTATGAGATGTGATGTTTGATTTGTTTTGAAAGTTAATGATATCTCACCCGACTCATCAGTGGAGAGTTCTACGGTTGCATAGAATTCTAATACGAACCTAGGACAAATCGGCTCATCTATATCAAGAAGACAATCAAAGTTGATTGCGGCAAACTTTTGGCGAATGGATGTTCCTTCTAGAAAGGATGGATCAATAGTTCTTCCTTCGTGAACATACCGTTTTTCTAATGCCTTAAAGGCTTCTACTTGAACTTTGTTGAGACCTTTAGTCCTATGGTGTTTGGGCAAGTACTTAAGGGTTTCCATGTGGTCGGATTGATTTGCGTTAGGCATGTTGATTCCTAGAAAACACAAAAATTATATGTTAATGACTTTTAATCAATGTGCATGTTCTAATGTGTTCCTATATGCAAACAATGCGGAGACTTGATTATCTTGACTCATTTTGATGCCCAAATTGT
Organism: Artemisia argyi; assembly: GCA_030686995.1. Lineage (NCBI taxonomy): Eukaryota > Viridiplantae > Streptophyta > Magnoliopsida > Asterales > Asteraceae > Artemisia > Artemisia argyi. The sequence continues at coordinate 10,411,168 of CM060691.1, read as the reverse complement.
TTTGTTTGAGAAGTAATGTTATGAAAACAAAAGATAACCAAAAACTCTCCTAATTGAATATATCTTCGATTGAATGTACCCGAAAATACATATTAGTTATGTATTCCCTTTAGCATTCACGAGATAATGTGCAAGTGATGTTTCAATAATGTTTTTCATTTGTTTTAACAATGTGGTGATGTTTTGTGTTGCAATTAGAAAAATAATGCTCTTGGTGTGTTTGGTGAATTAAAGTAAAAACAAAGAGGATGCAATACCTAACTAATGGAAGACATGATTAGTTAGCCACCAAGTTTTTCATGAATTTAGAGGTTTTATGCATAAACCCTAAGATTATAGTTAATGAATGTAAATGAAAATGTTATTCTTGAATCAAAAATGCAATTATGATTAGAACACTTACAAAGTTTGTTGAATTTGAAGAGATTTGATTGAAAGCCCTAGGATTCGTGTGGATATGTGTTTTTGAGAGGGTGATAGCAGTTTGTAAGTGAATGCCTAAGTTAAGAGGGTGTTTGGGTTTGAAAATAAGAGCAAAAACAATCTGCGGATTCGGCGGACCAGGCGGAACCAAAAAATGGGTTCCACCCGTATGGTCTGAGGGTGCCGTGGGTGTCTGCAGGAAAAATCAAAAAGGGATTGTCTTGATTTTTGTGGTTTTATCCTAATGTTCAAACCTAAGATTTTAAGTCTTATTGTGTATGACTAAGCCTAGGAATGATGAATGTTTCACATTCAAGGGGTTTAGCGAAAACGTTGATGGATTGATTAACGTAGAAAAACCTTCTTAGTTAATATGTTCCTCAATGAACAATTTTAACAAGACGGTGATGATGGATCACAATATGTCTGTAAAGACTGTGATGAATTAAATTGTTGCTGAAGTCGATGCATCCTTTGTTGACGAGATAACATTGTTGATGAAGAAATTCCTTTGTTGATACGAATTAGCTTGTTCAAGCGGAGCTTGTTGATGTGCTTCTTCATTAAATACTCATATGAGATCATTCAGCGTTTTGGAGAATCATTGGGTAAGTAAGTATTAAAAGTGCAAGTACCACTTGTGCTTTTCTTATCAACTTATTACCGGTGCAATTCCATTTGGCATACCCTATGGTTTCTCTTCCCGTTCTTTTGGGACACCATAATCCTAGTGGTGTAGTACCTTTAAGTGAATCCAAGCAAGCTCTTTCGAAAGAGTTGTTTTTAGGATCTTCTCTAAAAAACGAGCACATAGACAAGCACTAAACATAATGTTGAGTTACATTTGTTGTAAGAACAAGTATACTCCCAAACATTTCTCTATGTTTAGTTTTACCTACGGATTAACTAATCTCATTCTTGATGAGTCATCAAGGACTTAATTTTTGTGAACAAGTGAAGAACTAGGAATGTTCTTGAGTGATTATCCCTTACTTTTGGAGCTTGCTTAAGTTAATAAATAATCTTTCAAAAATTAACATTCCTTTTGATATTGCTTGACTTAATTTTTGACACAAGATGAAAGGATGTTGTTTTTCAATTTTTAATAGTCCATTTTCCTTGTTATTGATTTTGACAAACTTGTCTTATCAATGTTGGGCTTTCGACTAAGTCACCATCTACCAAAGATGATATCTTAGAAGGAGGTGGTCTTTCATTGAATGTTAAATTCAATGATTCCTCGACTCTTTGGGTTTATTTTCTTAAGACCTCATAAGTGTAAATGTCTAAGATGTGCAACATCATAAGACTATGGGTCGAGTTTGATGTTCACATCCTAGAAGTTTAATAAATCATTTTCTCCCAATCATTCAAATAAAATTCAACTGATTTATTTTACTTTGTGTGTCTTTCGTGAAGCTTTTAGCAAAGGAATGATTGGACTTAAGATGCTATTGAAAATAGAGGATATAATGCCAAACGACTTTTGTACTACAAGTTTTATGAAATGTTGTGGTTTTGCTAGATTTGCAAGCATCACAAAAGTGTTGGTTGTCTTATCACTCATGAGATTCTTAGTTCACTCACTTGTAGATAAGAATTAAGTGAGACTTACACAAGAGTTACTCGTGTATTTTCCCGAAAGATTAAACGAGGCAAGACACCTTATATCTCCTACTAGAAGTAGTATCAAACTACTTTACCTATGAAGGATCTAATCCTTATTGTTACTCACTCAATCATAGACACCTTATAGTAAAGACTACTACTAATACTTATGACAAATCATACTGTTAATCAACAAGAAACATTTAAAAGGTAAGTTGAAGAGACGTGTACCTTTTAAGCTCCATAGATTAGTCATCAAGAAGAAAAACATAAAGCAAATAATCTTGATACGTAGAGAGGCTAAACACAACTTCTTATAAATCCAAGAAAGTTAGAAAGACACATAAAAGTATTAACCATGATATTTTTATCCCTTTATCATGTGTTCCTATTAGAGCTAGAGTAGCTTCTACAATACATTCTTAGGTTTCACAAACACAACATGTTTTGTTTTACTTGTTGATGATTTATTAGAGTTAAATCCTAATCCGGTTCTATCTCTAAATGACCTTTGATTCTTCAAACAACTTTCAAGAGTTTTTGAACTTTCTTCAAATTTAGGAAGCATTTTTCCTTTTTCATTTTGTTTTAGAATTTCATGTTTGTACTCTAGACATACTTTACATTCTAAATCAATTTCAACATGACTCTCAAGTCTAGACATCATATCTTCCAACATGATTTCATTTTCAAAAGTGTTTACACAAGATCTTGAAGTTTCATTGTTAAAGATAGTTTTTAGGTCCATGTTGCATGAAAGTTTAGACTCATTTTCTATTTTAGAAAACTCTAGGACAAATGTGTCAAAGCAAAAATGTTTGGTTTCAAAATGTACCTTGCTTGGCGATTTAGCTAAGAGAGAATCACAAACCGGATGGTTGGCTTCATCTTCATCCGTGTTAGTCCATGAATCACAAGCAAGTCCACCAAAGAGCTCGACATGAGAAGTCATCTTCACTTACACCTTCATTTAAAACATTTAAACTAGTAGTACATGTATTAATCCCAACTAAATGTTTATCAATTAATTCTTCTAAGACCTCTAACTTAAATGTGAGATCAAATTGATCATCTTGGTTTTCAAATTTACTTTTCCATTTAAGCATGCTTTCTTTTTCAAATAGTGGTGGGTTTTGAATAGGTTGCCCTTCTTTGTGATTTTCAAAATCCATGGATCGATCCAAGTTTTAAAATACAGTTTATTTTAAGGAACTTGGGTAACGTAGCTCCTGATGCCAATTGTGGAAAACTAGAAGGGGGGGTTGAATAGTTTACCTCTTTTAAAAATCCTTTTGAACTTAAATATCCTTAAATAACTTTAGGTTTGATCAATAATATAAACACACCATTATATGTTTGTTTCTTTCAAAAGCTTTTAGTGTGAGTATCAATTCTAATTATACATGTTTCTTACTTTGAAAAGCTTTACTCATGATGATCCTAACTTTGCTTATTTAGTTCTTTGAAAAGCCTTTACATTTGTTTGAAAACATAAAGACAACTTTACTTGTTTTACTTCTTTGAAAAACTTTATATGTGGTTGACAATTCTAACTAAATAACAACATGCAATAAGCAAAGATAGAGAAAGAAACGATCAAACCACAACACGATAGTTTATCGTGGTTCGGCTACAAGGACTCTTTTTCCTTGCCCTACATCCACGCCCCGAGTTTCCAACTCGAGAGTTATAAACACTAATCAACAAGCTCCTTTCACCGGCGGAGAAAACCTTACACGTCGCTTATACTTTTACCGACACAAAGCTAGATGTCGAGTTCTTTTACAAGGGTACAACCACTCCCACTCGTCGCTTACACTTTTACCGACACAAAGCTAGATGTCGAGTTCTTTACCAAGGGTACAACCACTCCCGACACTCTATGTATTTTCAGGCCTAAAATACTAACCACTTACTTCTATATACATGACACACATGAAGTATAAACTACCAAAGCTTATACATGACCAAGCTACCAAGACTTGCAACTTTAGAGTTGAAGCTTGCAACTTCTTTGAATGATCTTGTGGAGTTCCTTGCTACATAAGAGAATCACACAAGTCAAGGGTTACTTAGTTAGTTTAGAGAATATGTGAAAATATGTCCTAAAGAGGTTACACAAAACAAACAAATGGTTTGGTATTTATAGCAAACCAAACTGCAAGCTTGGCGGATCAGGCGGAACCCTCAGATGGGTTCCGCCCGTGTACCCCCAGGGTACCGCCAGGTCTGCAGTAGGTTTATGCAATAACTTCCCAAACCAAACAATGTCTTGTCACATAACTTCTAGCAACCAAACAATGTCACATCACTTAAAGTAAGTCAAGCATGATACTTGCAAGCAACATGAAAGCAAGTCAAACACATAACTTGCCATAAATACATAATGACAAAACTTGCCATAAATGTGATGTGACTATTTCTAATTTAAGAAATAAAACCAATGTTTAGTTTAAAAGGAAATGTAAACATTAGTTAAACAAGACTTAAACACTCAAAGTGATAATTTACTTTTAGCTAAAGTTCATACTTTGTTATCAACAAAACTTAGCAAAGATCGTAAAATATAAATAACGTTTTTAGGCGATATTTGTATTAACAAGTTATACATGGGTCGACCATAATACAAGACCATTTTCGATTTCATTTTTTATGATATCAGTTTTCATTTGATTTTCTAAATGAAAGAACGTATAAAATATGGATATGAATAAGCCAAGTATAGTATAGATGTGCATCATTAAAAGAAATGTGTTTGATAGGTGTAAATGTCCTCAAGTTCACACTCTCACTAACAAACCACCGACACTCCTACTCCCACATGCCACCCCCCTCCTCGTCTTTATTAAACCTACAGATCCAATTCACAATCTGAATCTTCATCACTAAATAATACATAGATCTCACCAAAAACATGGTTCCACTCCATGTAAAACCTATCTTTTTGCTTCTACTTTTTGCTTTAACATTTGTGTCTCACTCATCTTCTCTTCAACCCACCTTTCAACTTTTGGGTAGAAGAGAGTTGCTAGAAAAGAATTATTTGCAAGAAGAAGATTCAGATGATCATCATGTTATTCAAGCACCACCTATAAAAAAGAAGTCAAGTAGTACTTCTATTGCACAAAGTTCAACCACTCAAACCAAAAACAAAACCAAACTTATCAAACCTACTACTACCACCACTTCAAATTCCACCAAAATCAACAAAATTCAAGAAAAACCCATTCTTAAAAAAGTTACTAATTCCACTTCCTTAAAACTCACAAAACCAACTTCCAAAACAACAAATGTAACTTTAATAAAATCTTCAAATTCCACTAAAACAACATCCAAAACCACAAATTCCACCGAACCCATTTCCAAAAACACAAATTCAACAAAACCCATATCAAAAAACACAAATTCCACAAAACCCATTTCAAAAAACACAAAACCCAACTCAAATCCAACAAAAAAACCAATAGATCAAGTGAAAAAAATAGCAGAAAAAAAGTCAACGACCAAACAAGTCAAACCTTTGACTTACCAAATCTATGACAATGAAGATGATTTTGTGTCAGATTTTAAAGATCTCCCATCAAGGTTTCAGGAAACATTTATCCCAGATTTAGAAGTACTTTCAACAACCTCAAAAGCATACCTAAATAAAGCCAACAAACAAATCTCAAAAAATTTTAACCCATATGTTGGTAAAAAATATGCACCAATTATTGCATCTTTCATATCCTTTTTATTCATTTTAATACCATTTCTTTTAGTCTCACTTATATTTCATCGCATTAAAGCCTATTTTTCGTTACAAAAGCTTATAATATTTATCCAAATATACCTAGCTATATATTTTTCAATCCTATCAATATCATCAATTGTGACAGGGCTTGAACCATTAAAGTTTTTTTATGCTACTTCACAGTCAACTTATATTTGTATACAGCTTTTGCAAACGTTAGCTTATGTTTTGTACCTAGTGGTGTTGTTAATGTACCTAGTGTTGGTTTTTTCGACTGAATCTAGTATGATGTCTAAGATGTTGGGATTTGGTCAGACTTTTGTTGGATTAGCTGTTGGGCTGCATTATTATGTGACTGTGTTTCATAGAGCTGTGTTGAGACAGCCACCTAAGAGTAGCTGGAAGGTGCATGGGGTTTATGCCACGTGTTTTCTTTTGATTTGTTTGTTGGGTACAGCTGAAAGAAGGAAGAAGGCTTATGTTGTTGATGGTAGTGAAGAAGGGAAAAAGAGCTGATTTTTTTAGCTTATTGTTTGTTTTGTTTTTTTTTATAGATATTTATTATGGTGTTAGAATATAAGCTATATGATGAAGGAATTATTTGTAATAATGAGAAAAAAGTTATCATTTGATTTTATAGAATTATCTTATTGAAGTTATCATTTGAGTTGCCTTCCTATCTTTCTTGGTCTCTATTTGTCAAATTTAAGATCTCCCATATTAGCCCTGAATGTGAATACATAACTATATTCTACATCACCAATATAGCTATACTTATGCTCTATATATGACAGACCAGACCCTTAATTCTTAACTAAACCCATGGCCACCTTCTGTAATTGTAACATTGAGACCGAGCCTAAGACCTTGAGCCAAGTCGAGTATTGGGTTGAGGTCTTGTGGTCAAGTTTGGGCTTGGGAAAGATACTACACGGGTTCGTTTGGTTTAAAATGATCAAAGGGTCAAGTATAACATATAGCGTGACCAAAAAGGTGTTCATACGATCGAGTTGAGGTCTAGGGAGGTTGTGGTGGTTTAGTGTTAGTATCATATGGTCCTTAGTGTCTTTTTAGATGTTTGTGTGAGCTTGGAAGACCCCGCGGCGGAGCCAGAAAATTTTTCGTGGGAAGGCCGAAACAATTTTTTTTTTTTTTTTTTTTTTTTTTTTTTCAGAAATACATTAGATGGGAGGCCTAGGAGAGCCACGGCCCTTCCCGATCCTCATGTGGTTACCTATCTATAATGTACACGTATATATTAACAAATAATCGGTAATGATTTGTATCATCAATGATTAGGTTCGTAAGTCAATAAAGCAACTGTATATTTTTTTGGTGAAAGGTGAATATACATATATCAACATCAAACACTTTGCAAACCAAATGCATGCTGAAAACTCTTGGACATCCCCAAGAATAAGCAGACAAGCATGAAACAAATTACAAATAAGAACATACAGCTACTAGTGTACTGTGGAAACTATTTGCTAAAAAGCTCCAATATTCACCAATTTCACCAATCCATTATGCCACATGACTACATTTCCCACACTGCAACTACAACTATGTTAGCTTTAAAATGCAGTAGTCCCCTCACATTAAAGCAAACATAGAAGTAGTAACGGTAGGCATCATCAGTGACAAATAATCCATACATCACCAATGGTTAATCTAACAATGGCAACTACATTTCCATGTTACTGAAATTATATACTCGTATGAGATTACTAAATGAAATACGTATAATTGCAAACTCTTTCACATGTGAGTGCTACTGCAATGTGATAGGAGTTTGTAGTAAAGTTTATAACTCGATAAAATGGGTTATAAGCAAGACTATTCAAGCCATGTATTATATGATTTATGAATGAATGAAAAATTACAACCATAAAAGGCTAGGGGGCGGAGATAAGAGGGTGGCACAAGGGCAGGTGCCCCCCTAGCGAAAAAAATTGTAGCGGAAATTTTCGAAAATATTTGATGTTTTTTGTAATTTGCCCCTCTAAGAACCAATTTATAGTGTAGTTTATAAACTTTATCGAAGTGTGCCCCCCTCGAGCAAAAATTTCTGACTCCGCTTACTGACGAACAACAGGAAGAACGGTGCAGTATGGCGGACGTTTTTGGCATGGCCAGATTTGGGCGTTTGCAAAGTGACCAACTGCACAAGGCCCAAAATCCAAGAGGGGCCCCAAAATAGTCCAATCTGGTATAAGGTATAAAAAGCCCAACTGCAAATTTAAAGTATGCTTTAGTAAAAGCCTATATATATTGAAAAATTGAAACATACGAATTCAACTTTGTAATTCGTCTTAAGGGTTACGCATTCTTCATTATCGTCTCACAAACAGGTACATATCTCCCCTGTTTCATTAATCATTACTAATCATTAGTTTAATTCCTTTATTAGTTATCAAATAATAAGCTCACTAGCCCACATATAAGCTTAAACAAAACTACACTATGGGAGCTTAAGTTATTTCATACATGTTTTAGGAAATCTTCCGTTTATTTTATTTTTTTTTTTTTTTCTGTTATTATTATTCTTATTTTTATTGTTTGGTGGAAGGTAAATTAGTTTGTTAGGTTTCATGGTTTATATCAAAGTTTGGAATTCTTAGTCATAATGTAAACTCAAGCCGAACAACATAAGCTTTTTAGCCCGAAACTAAACTAACACACTGGTTATTGGTTATCACTTGATATCAACTACTGATAATGTCGTCTTCTTTTTTGGTTCAGCTGTTGGTCACTTTAATCATCAAAAGATATGGAGAATCATCCACACGAGTCAATCGACACTGTTTTTGGTTGTGTTATTGCCTACATACACGACGGTGATGACAGAAACTCTGTTTCTTTGGTTTGTCGTAAATGGTATGAGCTAGATTGTTTGACACGTAAACATGTGACTGTCCACTTGTTATACTTCAAGTCACCGTCTCGCTTGCTTAAACGCTTCCCGTATATCGAGTCTCTAACCCTGCAAGGATTCCCAGATTTGGAGTCATTAGATCCGGGGCCATTGAGGTCGAATATCTTCATTACTCATTGGATTGAAGAAATATCTGTTTCATATAAGTGCTTGAAAGCGCTTCACGTCCGTCTTTTATTTGTTCGTGATTCGGATCTCGAGCTCTTAGCCAGAACCTGTGGTAAACATTTAAGGCTTTTGAAGATCACTGAATGCATTGGGTTTACCACGGATGGATTAATGCATATTGGGAAGTATTGTACTGATTTGAAAAGTTTGTCTTTAGAAGGTACTGAGGTCGGTGAGGCCGATGAGGTCGGTGAGACATATGTAAAATGGTTACATGAATTGGCTTTGCATAACTCCAGCATTGAATCATTGGATTTTAGGTACATGAGTGGTACAAATATTGATGTTAATGATCTTACTCTTCTTGCAAAAAACTGTAGTCAATCTCTTGTATCTTTCAAGTTTACATCATACGGAGAAATTGATCTAACAGATTTCTTTAGCTATGCTGTTAGGTTAGAAGATTGCGATGTTAGTGAGTATGATGGTTTCAAATTTCCTCCAAATTTGCGTTGTATGGGAATATATGAGCTGAGCAAAAGCTCATTTCCTTTTGTATTCCCCTTTGCGCATCAGTTGAGAGAATTGAAAATTGCACATGTAGATACTGATAGCCAATGTTTCTTGATTAAGTTGATTCAGAGATGTCCCAAGTTGGAAGTTCTTGATGCCCCATATGCAGATGGCTTTGAAGACGAGGTATTGCAAGTTATTGGCCAGTTTTGCAAGAATTTGCGCAAACTGAAGACTTGGCTACGTTCGTGCGTGGGACTGATTGATGTGGCACAAGGCTTTGTTGATTTAGAATGTTTACATATTGAAGTCACAGATGCCAAAACTATCACAAGTGAAATTTTGGAGTGTATAGGAACTCATTTGAAGAACCTTCATGATTTTAGTATGGTTTTGAGTACACATACTGAGATTGAAACAACTAGTATATCACTAGACAATGGGGTCCGACTTATGCTAATTGGTTGCAGCAAACTTGAAAGGCTAAGAATCCGCCTTGATTATGTAGGAAAATCTGGACAATGGACCCCATTGACGGAGGTGGGTTGGGGGTATATTGCGAAGTATGGCCATGTTTTGAAATATCTCTCTCTTGATTATGTAGGAAAATCTGATTTAGCACTTGTGGAGCTATCAAAGGGGTGCCCAAAATTGCGCGAGCTGGAAATAATAGGTTGCCCACCATACCTGGACCACGATTTTAAGTTTGATATTGTGTTCAATATACATTCGCTTAGGTATATGTGGTGGAGAGGTTGTTGTGCAAGCAAGCATATGACTCGTCACACAGTGGTTTGAGAATGAAGGATTGATTGTGCATGGTTGTTAGCATATGGTACAAGGTGATGCTGCAGCAAATACTATTAATATCTCTGTCTTTTGGTTATCTGTCCAAAATCCAAACAGATGTGTATTTATGTGTTTTTACATGAAAATTCAGGTGTCTTTAGGTCTCTTAATGACATGTCTATCTCTGCACCAAAAAAATGACATGTGTATCTTGATTATTGAATGGTATGGTTCTCAATTTAATCAAAATGTGCGTTCTGATATGATGTGTTATTTTACAGTAAGTTGTTACATCTGTCTCTTTGTCTTCGTCCGGGCACATGTGCTATCTAGTCTTATTCTTACTGGATATGGAATATAAATTTCTCGAAAAAATAAGAAGTTTCTTCTGTTTTCTTTGTTAAATAATAAGTTATATAAAGTGTTTCTATATCCTCTTAGATGAAAGGTTAATTTTGTTACAAATTGGTATAGTTGTGTCAATTGAGTTTTACGCTATAAAAGGAAACATTATTAGATGCTACATCTTGTGTTTCCAAGAGACACTTTAACTTGCCATCACCAACATATGTATCAATGCTAACCCATGGCCACCTTTTTTTTGACCCATTGAGACCAAGCCAAGACCTTCAAGACAAAGTAATCTATTAAAGCAACTTTTAGGTTTTTGTTCCTTATTAGCATGGAGTAGCTGTTGGAGTTTTCGCGGACCATAAACCCACTGAAGGCTCTCGTGTCCTGAGGGAGGTAAGCAAAGGGAATGAAACCAGTGTTGTTTCTACTTCTAAGCCATTTAATTCGAAGAAGCGAGCCCCTGTCTGCTCCGTTTTAATTTGCATGCATTCAACTATAAATATAAACATGGTTTATTTCGTAAGCTTTCATTTGGTTGAAGCCTGTTAAGAACAACAACCATTAAAGAATAAACATTGTGCATCTTTATTACAGTAGTTAGATATCTATAAAGTTACTTTACAAATGTGGTCACATAATGAATGTAAATGTCGCAAATATGTACAAAGGCGTGCAATAGGTCACTGAGTCCATTGTTCGACAATACTTAATTATGTGCTTCTGTTGTATAATTTGGTTTGTATTTTTTAGCTTGTACGTGTGTAAGCAACACACAATAGTAATTTGCTTTTTAGATATTAATCCAAATGAATTTATATATATAATACTGAATTGAATTTACATAGCGGTGGAAGGCAAGCGAGCAACAAGCTGCGCCGCTAGCCCTTTTTGAATTGCAAAACTAATCATCTTAAAAACGACATTTGTGGATCTAGGTGTTACAACATTACTATGCATAGCACGTTGAACTCTGTTGAGTAGCTCCACTGCCTCAAGTGCAAGAAAACCAAAAGTATCAAACGCGAAATGAATAAAAACATGCTGATTTTCAATGCACGCTTTCTCGTGTTTTGCCACTTTGTACGAGGCGGCTTTCAAAGCAGCCTGTCCTACAGTAAAACCCCTGCTACTCAACCCCACAAGAGGAGAAACCCCGGTTAGATCCACACACGCATGTTTCCCTCCAACCCACCCAAAAACCAAAACGTCTGCCGGTCTGAGTGTGGATCTTCCATCCATTGGGCCAGTCAAAAAGTTCACAGGCGCTTCTTTCTTGACAGAGATCCCGGCATGCCTAAATATATAAAAAAGGATGTCCCTAACCATATCATGCCTGTACTTGAAGCCCGGGAGCTCCTTGCAATGAACTGCATGTTCTCCAAAGGAATCCAAACATGCCTTGTGACAAACTGGGCATATCTCATCAACCGGAAATAAAATAATCATAAGGCGATACTTAAGGATAGTAACAAAAGATATTGTTTTAACTTTACAAAAGTAAGTAACAAAAGATGGTGAAATTAAGCTAGCCTTACAAGATTATAATAGTTAAAACATAACGAGAGAGTATGTATAACCACCATAAAAGTCAGAAACAATCGTGAGGTAATTCTAGTTAAGCGGTATATATTTGCTTGACTATAAGAGGCATGCTATTTGAAGGGGGAAAAAATGCGTGAAATCAATTGCAGCTCTTCTAAATTTATCAAATCTCTGTTTAATGATGACAAGTTTCGATATTTTTTCAATGAATTGTCATACACTCATTACTCATATCGTTTACTAAATGTCACAACTCAGTTATCTAATTATCTTACGTATCAATAAAAGTACATGTTCTAAAATAATCATATAGCTTAAATGTTTCTCCATATTCATCTACGACGTGAAGTTCATTTTGTTCAAACTTCAAAGATATGTTATTAAAAATTAAGATTAACTAGAGTTCGTTGTAACCTCTGTTTACATCTTTTTTGTTTCTTGTTTTAGTTTTGTGTGATGGTAACAATAAATGTATTGCTTGCTCAAATTAGTAGACAATTGTATTTAAGACTTTTTGTAAACAAATAAGGTAAAGGTGGAAAAAGATGTGATGTTTCTTGGGCGAATATGAGAATAAGTTGGTTCTTTTAAAACGATTGAATTCTTTTTGGTCAATATTATTAGCCGGTATATAGAATAGAGTGGCCCAAGCCCGGCTTGTGGGTTTGGGTCCATTAGGGTTTATTGGTAGGTTTGATCTTTCCTATGTACTCTATAAATATCGGTGATTAATAAAGCTAAAGACACACAGTTTCAATGTAAACATATGGTTTAACATGGTATCCGAGCCTTAGGTAAGATCCACCTACATATTTTGCTATCCTCCGGTCATCGGCTACTCGCCGGTGATTCGGAGGGATCCATAGATATTTTTGCTTTGCTTTTATTTTTATTAGGATTTTGTTTTTCATAATCAATGCATAAACCCTAAACCCTAGCCGTAAAAAAAAGAATGTTGAGTTGCCTTCAACCAACCATATTTTTTTCTTCCTCATCAAATTGTTTTCGTTGGTAAAGATCATTGTCGTTTTTCGCAAATAGTTGGTCATCAAATTGCCGCTCCCTTCTAAAGGCAAAGCAAGCCATGACGTAAAAGCAATCGTCACGCAAAGAAGGATGCCGCAAGCAATACACAACTATGCCGCCAAATACAATTATGCTTCCGCTCGAGCAAAAAAAAAAAAAAAAGAAGAAGCGGCTTTCAACATTCATTCCAGTTTGTCCGTCCACAATGCTGCCGTTTAAACTACGGGGGAGTATTAGAGGTTTATATTATGGCCCAAACCCGGTTGTGGGTTAGAGTCCATTAGGTTTAGAGTTTGGATTATGTTGCTTATTATTGAAGCTATGTATTTAGTATAAATACAGATGCTATCTCATATGTAATGGATCCGATCAATAAAACTATCAATAAAACCCTGCTGCGTCTCCTTTACGACCATAACCCTCAGTACTATATCTCATTTTCACCCTACTGTCGTGATCTCCTTCACTCCACACTATCATCTTCTACAACACATCTTTACTGTTGTCGCACAGCTCCTCCCTCACCGTTATAATGACAAACGGTCCGGAGCAGCCATAAGCACCTGCTGCACCATAAACAAACGGGTTTTCTATCAACCTCGCAACTGATATTACTCATATCCCTTCTTGCTGCCACAACCTGTCTTCTTCAAAACCATCATAATGACGATCGGTTCTACACATCCACCACAACAACCACAATCGAAAAAGACAGTTCAGATGAAACGAAGCCCAAAACTGAAGATCGAGTTACAGGTAAAGAAGATGATGTGAGTAATAATGATGCTCAAAGGAAGATTCGTTGCAACAACTTTGATGTCCTAATGCACATCCAAAGTGTTGCCGCGAGCTCCTCTTCATCTCCACCAACGTCAAGGCTGTAACAAGGTCCTCCCCAAATAAATGATTTGGTGTTTTCGATTTGTCTCTGATATGTCTTCTTCAGATCAATAGAAGAAGCAAATCGTGAACGAAATCAGAAATCAAAATTCGAGATGCGGTTATTGTCTGAACTTTTGTTCAAGTAAACAACGTGGATCTGGGTTTACAAAAATTGTTAACTGATGGTTCATTATTAAAAGTAAAAAAGATTATATGTTTTTTCTTTTATTGCTTTTATCAATCCTGAGTGATAGGATTTGTGTTTCTTCTTTACTTTATTTTTTTAAAAAAAAAAAGAAAAAAAGAAAAAAAAAATCAGTATTCGCCATTTGAAGACCTCCTTAAAGTCGACTAAAGCTCGACAATTGGTGTTAATTCTTCAATGTGATGCCTGGTGTTAATTCTTCAAGAATCAATGTGCAACCTTTTGATGTCCTAATGCACATCATTGGTGAATCTACAAGTTCTTTGACAAGTACCGCTTTCTTTGTTTGCTTTGCTTTCGCTTGCTGTGGATGTCTTCATCAACAAAATAGTTATAGCTTTACTGTTTTAAGTATCTCCAGTCCGAGCTTTTTTGTGATTTCGCCGCTCGGACTGCGGGGGAGTATTAGCCGGTATATAGAATAGAGTGGCCCAAGCCCGGCTTGTGGGTTTGGGTCCATTAGGGTTTATTGGTAGGTTTGATCTTTCCTATGTACTCTATAAATATCGGTGATTAATAAAGCTAAAGACACACAGTTTCAATGTAAACATTAACATATGGTTTAACAAATATAACATAGTAAACTACTCACTTTAAATATTCATTATACGTAAAGTTTTAAGAGTTCTTACTAATTACACACATTAATTAAATATCATCTTTACCTACCAACATCTTTTTTAATTGGTCAAAACACAAAATAAATATTTATTTTGGAAGAACCTAAAACAGAAAGGTATCGTTTATTTTAAGGCGAAATAAGTATATAATAGAGGTACACATGTCGAACTAGGGATGGTATCATATAGTACTGGTGGAAACATAGTATCATAAAGTGATGTTATTCGTACCCCTCATGGCCCACCATTACCTCCTATTAGAATAACGACAATTATTTTTACCGTTTTATACATTTCGTATTTTTTGTTCCGTATTGTATTTTTTGTTCCGTATTGCGATATATAGTATCCCTATGCCTTTTAGACCAGTTTCGAATGTGCTTGATGGTGTCGTGTTTGAGCTGGCTAGTACTCTTTCTACTGATGAGTCTGTTGTCGAGGGGGCCACTTTTGGGATGCCCTCACTCGGTGTTGAGGCCACTTGTTTTGACATCAACCTTCTTAGCCGGGTTTTCTCGAAGAAGTTGCGTACGGTTAAATGTATTCCACCTAGGTTGCGGCTTAGGTTTGCTAAGATTTTTCGTGGTGCACTAGACAAGGTCCTTGCGTGCCCGGGGGATTTATCGTTGTGGGTACAACTCCTTATCCTGCCATGTTGTGTTCTGACTACTTTCGTGCCAACTAACAGAGCTCAACGTCGAACTGGTGAAAGAGAACAGTGTCAGTTTGATTGTATTTCCCGTGCTATTCTTAGATGGAGGGATCCCGCAGACAGGTTTGGTTTGGTGTTGGATCGTTTGGCTGGAGTAACTTCATCCTTGAATGGGGTGAAGAAAACTAAAGACCATGATGTAGCTAGCCTGGTTCAATGCAACATAAACTGGGAGATGGGCACTTTACTGCTGCTATTAAGGTGCTCACGTCTTCTTGTGTCGCCCAATCTACTCCTGACACCCTGCATGAGCTAGAGGCCAAACACCCATATGCCCCACCTCCGACTTCATCTTCATCTTTACTTGGTGAGGAGGCCCTTTTTGTCAATAAAGACCTGGTGTTGAACAGAATCCGCAGCTTCCCCAAAGGGACATCGTGTGGTCGTGATGGGCTTAGAGCACAACATTTAATGGACATTTTGGGAGGAGCTGCTTCCGATATTGCTGATGATCTATTAGGGTCTATCATCGGTTTTTTAAACCTGTTTCTTAGTGGAAAGTGCCCGATTCCATTGGGGGAGTATATTGCTAGTGCCCCTTTGACTCCCTTGGTCAAGTCTGGTGGTGGTATATGCCCTATTGCTGTTGGTACTGTATGGAGAAGGCTTGTTTCCAAGGTAGCTTCTTCTTCTATTGGTAACTCTCTGAATAATTATTTACAAGACTTTCAATTTGGCGTTGGCGTTCCTGGTGGTTGTGAGGCTGTTCTCCATTATGTGAATAGGCTCATTGAGTCTAAGGGTAACAAAGTTGGACTTTCTATGCTTTTGGTGGATTTTAAGAATGCTTTCAATCTTGTTGATAAGAGTGTCTTACTTCAGGAAGCAAGGGTGTGTTGCCCATCCATTCCTCATTGGGTTGAGTTTTGTTATGCCCGACCTACTAGGCTTTACTATGATGACTCTGTCCTTTGGTCTTGTCAAGGGGTCCAACAAGGGGATCCGCTAAGTCCTTTGTTGTTCGCCCTTGCTTTGCACCCTTTGGTCAAAACTATTAATCAGTCTTGTGAGCTTACCCTTCAGGCTTGGTATCTTGATGACGGTACTATTGTTGGAGATACTCTTATGGTTGCCAAAGCGCTTGACATCATCAGAACGAATGGTCCGGCTCATGGTTTATTATTGAATGTTGATAAGACTGAACTTTTCTGGCCTGTGGAGGATCCTAGAAGTAGGGTTGAGGGGGTTTTTCCTATAAATATCTCTCGCCTGTTCAATGGTGTCAAACTTCTTGGTGGTTTAGTTAGTTTGGATGAAAGTTTTTGTCGGGATTTGGCTTTAAAAAGGGTCTCTAAAACCATCTCTTTATTGGAGGCAATCCATAAACTCAATGATCCTCAATGTGAGCTCCTTCTTCTTCGCACTTGTGTAGGGGTTGTGAAGTTATCTTATGCTTTGAGGACATGTTCTCCTTTGTATTTACTGGAGGCCCAAGTTCAGTTTGATCAGACATTACGTGCCTCCTTGGAGAAGATTGTTACTGCTTCAGGGCTGGGTTTCGGTGATTGGCAGTGGCGGCTTGCCACTCTTCCAATCAAGGTGGGTGGTCTTGGCATCCTTTCAGCGGGAGATATTATTCAGTAGGCATTTCTCGCCTCTCGTATGCAAACGAGCGTTCTACAAGATAAGATACTGACAAAGACTGGTATTCTCGCCTTTGGTTCTTCTTTTCAACATGCTCTTGATACTTTCAACATTACTTGTAACATAGACACTCTCTCTGCCACTACTGGCACTTCTGCCCCCCAAATGATGAAAACATTGGCAAAGTGTTATTTTGGTGTCATTGAGAAAGACCTTATTTCTAAGTACTCGCTAAGTCCAATACAAGTGGCTATTCTTAGTTGTATTCGCGTCCCGCATGCACAAGATTTTCTTTTTAGCATCCCTATTGATGGCTTGGGACAGAGGATGAACCATCGCCAATTCTGATCTATATTGTGTTATAGGCTGACTGTAGCTATGTTCTCTGAATGTAGTCTTTGCCCGAGTTGTAATGTGCATCGTACGGACCAATGGGGGGATCACGCGGTCCACTGCTCTAGTGAAGTGGGTGTGAAGTTCAGGCATAATTCGGTGCGTGATATCCTGGTTGATATATGTTCTAAGGTTGGGATCATGGTGCGTAAGGAGGTTCCCATGGGTTTTCTTTCGAAGGATGGGAAGGAGCTACGTCTTGTAGACTTGTTATTATTCAATTGGCTCCAAGGTAAAGATGCTTGTTTAGATGTGATTGGAATCTCTCCATTTGCTGGTACTGGGGCGTCTTCATGGGCTTCTGGGGTAGCCTTGCACAATGCTGTGGAGATTAAAAAGAGTAAGTATGAGTCAAAATGTGTGGACAATGGATACAAGTTCATATCGTTTGCGTTCTCTACTTTCGGGGAATTCGATACAGAGGCTTTGGACACACTTTCACGTATTAAGTTTATTACCGACAGCCACTCAAATAATGCTAAGAGTGGTGTTTTTATCTTTCATAGAGTTAGCTTTTGTATTAAAAAAGGAGTGGGAGCTCAGCTTGTGTCTAAACTCCCATCGAACTTTATGTAAAATTATCATGTTTCAATAATAATAATAATAATAATAATAATAATAATAATAATAATAATAATAATAATAATAATAATAATAATAATAATAATAATAATAATAATGGGGACCATGCTGTATCGTGCGCGGGTATTATTGGTATTAAACATTGGCATAATGTGGTGCGTGATGTTCTTGTTGACATATGCTCTCGGTCGGGGATTTCGGTACATAAGGAGGTTGATATTGGGCTTGTTGAGGAACGGGACCCTTACGTCCAGCTGATATGTTACTTTACTTATGGGACGGTGGGCTTGATGTATGTGTTGATCTGACAGGGTCATCGCCCTTGACGCAAACTGGCATGGTTGATTTTGTGTCGGGTCGTGAGGTGATTGAAGCCGCACAATGTAAACGCGTCAAGTACGAGGCTAAGTGTGCGGATATGGGATATGGGTTTCTCCCATTTTCATTCTCTTCTTTTGGAGAGCTTGAGAAGGATGCGGTGGTCTTACTAAAGCGTATCCGAAGATTCTCGGTGACTCAAGACATTGGAGCACGTGCTGCTGCTCATATTTTTAGGATTAGATTCGCTATAGCTAGTGGAGTGGGGGCTCAGATTGTTTCTCGGATCCCCACTATTTTTTTGTAAATCTTATAAATTTCTAATAAAGTGATGTTAATAATAATAATAATAATAATAATAATAATAATAGGGATTTTATACGTGGAGGCCACCCAAGTTATAACATTTTTTTTAATAAGGCTGTTCTATTTATGAATATTAACTTATAGGCCGTTCAAGTATATTTCCTTTTCATTTATACAAAATCCGTCAAAAATTACACCGAAAAATTGTATATTGACGAATGCCCCATATGAAAAGTTGAAAATTATAACAAATTATATTATAAACATGAAATGTCTATTTGATATATCAAGGATATTTTAGTCAATAAACACTATATTGCCGGATTTGGTATAAATGAAAAAGGAAATACACTTGAAAGGCCTATAAGATATTATTCAAAGATGAACGGTCTTAATGAAAAAATGTTAAAACTTGGCTGGCCTCCATATACAAAATCCCATAATAATAATAATAATAATAATAATAATAATAATAATAATAATAATAATAATAATAATAATAATAATAATAATAATAATAATAATAATAATAATAATAATAATAATAATAATAATAATAATTGGTCCAACTAAAAAAACGAGTCTATAGGTAACACACAAGAGGTATATAATGATGTTCAATTGTAGTATCATCCATAACATTAAAGGTAATAAACTCTTTATTCGAATTTTCGAACATCTGACACAACGCATACTATCTCATAAATCATGAACAACTATGTCACTCATGACCAATCATGCAGTTTGGTCCATCCATTTGGAAATGGAGTAAGGTGTGGTCCCACATAAAATCTTGTATCTTTAACTATCCAGAAACATAATCGTGATTTTCTGAATCGCCATTTTTGACAATGTGGGATACTTGTATGATCGAACACACCGAAAGAAGCGGTCCCTGAACCATTCCAGTTAAAAGAAGCATAGAAAAAGGTAGTTTTCCATACGTTTTCACAAAAACTCCAGTCATTATTTTCGTTCAATGCAAGAGTATGGTCTCCCAGATCATCATCCTCTGATTTTACATTAACGGTGATTGGATTATTCATGGTGTTATAGATATAGATGCTCCAATAACTCCATGGAAAAACCTTTATGGCATTAGCTGTCGGATTTTTCGCTATTGGAGATGCATTTGTGGTGAAAACAAGGTAAATGAACAAGAAAATAAACGACTTTATGGGTGTTTTGATGGGTATATGACTATATGAACCTGTTCGCAGACGATTATGTTATAGAGAAAAAAAAGTTGGTTAATTATTTTCAAAGTTAATATACATCCTAGTATGGAAGAATAGCATTAACTAAAAAGTTGTGTTTGTTTGACTTTGTAGACAAGCATATTAGTACTCCCTCCGTCTCAAATTTATTGTCTACTATTGATTTTTTTAGTCTTTCTTCTTCAACTTTGACCTTAATATTTTTGTGGGTGTTATATAATATTTGATACAAAATATATAAATGGATTGGATTTTACGTGTACTTTTCAATGGTATAATTTTTCATTAGTATTATAAAATAAAATAAAAATATTTATGGTCAAAGTTGAACTAGTTTGACTTTGAAAATTTAAACTGAACAGTTATTTTTGGACAGAGGGAGTAAGTAGTTACTAACTTAGGTGTCGTGATATTTAAGCAATGTTATTAATCAATTAATTACCCTTTGACTGACAGAATAAAAATATAACCGACTAGAGTGACCATATTAATGGCATATCTTTATTTAAATTAAAGTCTATATTAATTCTAAAATATAATAAACATTGACTTATACGAGGCTTTATAAAACACGTGCGATGCACGGTCTTTTGGTTGAATAATTAAGTGTTTTTTCGTAATGTTTATGTAGTCGCTTGTATAAGCATATGACGGTATTTAGATGTCTATCGGAGAAATTGTATGGTATTTATTTTAGTGGATTTGATATTTAGATGCTTGATGCGTGGGAATTGCACCAGACTTTACCTCTTGAGGGATCTCGAGAAGCTTACAACCCCCACCAGGCAGTGTACCTGATCATTGTAGTATAGTATAGTGACAAGTACCGGGGGATTGATCATTCAACTCAGGAATAGTGTCGCTAGAATTAGAAAACCTAAAAACTAGGTCTAGAGGTGAGAGATGATTCTTTTTGTATTTTTATATTTTTATGAAAGCAAGTAAAATCTCGGTTTTGGAAGAGTGCGGAATTAGTTGCTAGTCAACTAACCCAATAACTACAAATGCAATCAAGATAAAATAACAAAAATGAAAATAAGCTAATTTAACTAGTGGTGTGAGCAATATATGGGAGAATTGTGTTTACTTAGATTTCACTACTCCCTAGATATCTTTTACAGGTTAATTACTTGTTACAGTTGCGTGGATGACGGATTGTATTCCTTAATACCATTCATGGGGTGGCGTACTTACTTCCCCAATTCTATAAGCTCCTACTTCACTCTTATGTCGAGCCGGCTAAGAAGCTCCTAACATGGGATCACTAGAATTCGCTCATGCATTAAATACAACCATAAAAACCTAGTACACATCGGTTCATGTTTCTTAAGACGTTCAAGCAAGTTACACAATGGAGATCTGCCAGTTTTCTTAAGCCTAACATTGAAATCATTCATCCATTACAACTATAAACAAGCAATCAACATATAATCAACATCTAGGTTTCATTACATCTAAGCAAACACACAATAGATCTAGCCTAGCATGTTAAAATCAAGACAAGCATAAGATATATTCAAACAACACATAGACATATTGAATGAATTGAAAGAAAACTTATCTTAATTGAACATGAAGGGTTTCAAGGGGTGAAAACCCTTGAAAATACTGTTACAAACGACCTAGGGTTTATTAGGTTCGACCCTTGAATTCTCCACACAAGTTCCTCCTTTAATGAATGAAAAATAGAAAAGTATATATAGATTTTGTGAGGTGACGGCGTCAAGAGAAAAAATCTGACGCCGTCATCTCGCCGCCAATAAAGTTCTCGGACTGCCTAGATCTATATCTGACGCCGTCATGTATGATTCTGCTCCAGGCCGTCACCAAATTTACTCATGACGCCCTTGTCCTGACGCCGTCACGTTTTCTCTGGGTCGTCATCCATTTTGCTCTTGACGCCGTCATAAAATTCTTCTTGACGCCGTCATCTACTATTCCCCGCAAGGAAAATTAAGTCTTTGCTGTTTTCTTCACTTTTATGCTCCAAAAATGTCCAAAATGCTTCCTTTTCCAGAATTCACTCCCAAAGTACCTAAAATCACAAAAGGAACGATTTAGGGCAATATTTGATCAAATAAATTCCAATTCCGGCTAAATGACCCCCTAAAAACGGTTCATTTTTTGCCTCATCATATACCCTTACACTTGAGATTTGCTTGTCCTCAAGTAAATGCGCTTTTATTCTAGTCAAAATACAAGTTAGGGGTGATTTAACACTAATATAAAAGTAATTACAACAAATAATCGTTCCACTAAAGACCAAAGACAAGCACGGAGGTCATACACTAGCACCTCACAAATAGTGTTTAGATACTCACATCTCTCGGGTGTAATAAAGTAATATCACAATATGGAAATGGAAAACATCTCTCACTATCTGTCATAGCAAAATAGATTACCATAGGCTTGGGAAATGATCAAACCTCCACCACATGGCGTAAGCACCTAGGATAAACTATGAAAGAGGTATTTTTAAAGGGTTGTAACGTTAGGTGTAGGGATATGGAATACACGGTTTTGTTGGATATAGGCAATCTTTACTGGTGGCGAGTTAATAATCTTGGTTAATTACATGTACAATGTGGCGTTGCTATGCCAAAACTAGACTCGACTTAAGCTAATAAATGAAAAATAACAAAAACATAAAATAAACATATAATGAAACGGGATGGTAGTCCGTATGTTTTTACTCTTTTCTTTTTTTTTTTTCTTTCTTTTTCTTAATTTTTTGATTTTTTTTTCATACACTCTTACCATACCATCCAAAATAATACATCATAGGGAATGAATATTCCCCTTACACATGAATTTTTACATACTTTACAATAAACTAATCTAATGACTCGAATCAAGATAATTAAAACACTTGGAGTACTTTTAAGATTAACGCACATATGGGGGTAATAATATGATGTTGTTCCCCATTACTCCATAAAATAAGTACTTTACCCATGAGTCCCAATCGTCCCAAAACAATATGTACAAGGATATGACTCGACTTAGCAACCATGTAATCAATTAGATAATTAACTAAGGGTTTAAACAAATAACAATAATGCACTAAAGATGAGTGCATACACGGAAGGCTAAGGCGATTTGGGTGTACATTTAAGTGGGGTGTAACAAATTCTTCCTTTAAGTAAGATGCTTAAAGTTAGAAACGAAAAGATAGGCTCGGAGGGGTGTACTAGGGGTTTTGTGTACTAAAAATGAGTACAACGCTAAGGGTGTGGGAAAAATTAATTGACTTAACTAGCCAAGTAATATGGCTTAAATGGTCAAGTAATTATGATACGGGTTTAACACAAGGGTGATCCTAATGCCTCTTATCATGTAGTAAATCCTACCACACGAATGTAGTCTCACTAGCGGTCTCGGGATGCATCACTAACGCAAGTTCTAGAATCTAAATGCCACCGGTACACTTATAAGCACTAATAGTAAATGCCTTTCCTATCAAATCTAAAGGCGAACCTCACATATTTTGGTGAAAAATTTTTCTGAATGGTACGGTTTTGTGCTAGTTATACGACTCCTATCCATGAGATGCTTGTTAGGGCTAAAGTTTCACTCCTAAATGTTGTAAAAACTTTTAAATTTGGCGCTAAAATTATACTAACAAGTATTTCTCATAGTTTTATTACACACCTACCATCAAACAAACGAACTCAAGTGAAAGTGTATCTATAAGGTATCATCATTTTACCCTCCCCTTACACTTAGGATGAACATTGTCCCCAATGTTCAAGTAAAGAATGTAAAAGTAAAATAGGTAAAAGAATGAAATCAAATACTCCCCTGATTCGCTCGGTATGGATAATATGGTAACCAGGTTAGATTTTCCTCCAAGAAAATGAACAATCAAAGCTTCCCTTCCAGAATATAAATCATCTTCTTGTCATACATAACCTGTTAAACCTGAGAAAACAAACAAGGCAACCTCGCATAAAATCGGCGGCAATCTATGTATGCTAACAAATCCTAGAAAACAAAGTAAGATATAATGCTTGTGGAATGATGTTTGCAGATTTCCTGGAGATTATAAAACTAAAGATTCAACAAAAACTTTAAGACTCCGTTAGAAAAACAAAACTGGTAAAATTTCCAGAATTTTACACGTCACGCCGTCAGGAATTTCTTCCTGACGCCGTCAGAAGTGACCTGCAGAAATTCTTATGTTAAGTTTCCGGAAAATTTCTGGAAAAACTTTGTCCTACTTCCTGGAAAATCCTGCAAAACATCATTATGACTCGATACAAGCATTTGACTCTAACAAATACGAATACATATGTTCATTTAATATTGTGGAGAACCATGATCGAGTTTGTTTCTTAAAAACATATTTGGGGTTTCCCCTTACACTTATGTTTTGCGAAATACCTTTGGATGAAGTTAAGACAAAGCCAAACAACAAAATAAAGTATTTTCATCATTTTTGTTTGAAACATGATCTACCAACAATAAAAATAAAGCATGCATACGGAAACAAATAACAATCAAACAATTAAAAATCACACAAAACATGGGTTGCCTCCCAAGAAGTGCTTTTCTTTATTTACGAGTCTTGTAGCTAGACTCAAGGTCATGGGTTACTACGTGACTTCATCGTTGGTTTCACTCTCTAGGTCATCTCCCATATCGGTGTCGCTTTCATAGTGCAGGTATTTTGGGTCTTCGAACTCAAAGACATCTGTTCGATACTTGGACCCAAGTTTACTAACATCCTTAAAGAATCCACATGATAAATCAGAAATGTTCTTACATCCTCTCCAAACATCTTCATCACATAGGATAAGTTGAGAACTTAGCTTATCAAGCCCATCACAATCGATTTCTTTTAGATCTCTTCTCTTATATGGCGTTTGGTATGAAACCCTCCTAATGCCATCAGTGAAGGTCATGATTCCGTTCCGGTCATCAACTATTAAATTAGTGATTTCACAAAAGGGTGCTCCGAAAACAACTTGTGACAACCTTGGGTCGACATAGTCTTCGATGTTGTCCACGATCGTAAATTCCATATTTCCTACGAATACCTGGATTTCATGATCTCCACCAACCACATTCTCTCCCTTATAAATCATTCCCCATCTGCAGATATTGTTATAATGGAATAGGGACATAAAATTCTTAGGCAGGAATACGTTAATGTAGACATTATCGAAATACTTATGACCGATCATGCAAGGGATTTTGAGATTATTCGGATCACGTCGCCTTATTCTCCCCGATCCCCCATCCTTTGATCCATATAGATTCCCTTCCAGTGATGGACGGTACTCGTACACCTCCTCATTACCCCTACGGAAGATTACCTTCTTGATGCCATTAGTGAATAATGCACTACCATCCTTCTCATCAAGGATTACTCCTGAATCATTGACAAATGGAAAATGCTCGGACCATTCGAGTGGGGAGGTGTCGTTGAAGGATACGCTCCGAGTTTGGTACCCTCTGAAATTAGGTTTATCCTTCCATGCCTCATAGGCCTCGTCAAAGTTTTGAGGACCTCGACCAACGTGTGACGATGTGAATTCATTATAAGCACGTTTTGGAAGCTCCATGCAGTTATGAGAAACTTGACTTGAAGGCTTAGGAGCTTCGTAAGATTTCATGAGAAACTTGACTCGACCTTCAAGTTCCATGATCCTACGGTCGGGAGTGCTAGAATTGTTCGACGGCAAAGATATTGCCTTGACCGTTTTGTTCAAATCACGGGGATCATTCCAACTTTCGTTGTCATAGAGAGCAAGATCTTCTATGATTTCCCATGATTCTTCCGCACTTAGATCACGTAGCTTGCCACCGGCCGATTGGTCAATGGTTCGCCTTGTGGAGAGATCGATATGGTCATAGAAGATTTGGACTTGGAGCCAAAGATCTATGCCATGATGAGGGACTTTTTGGAGTAAGTCTCTGAAACGAGTCCATGCTTCATATAGAGTTTCACCTTGACATTGTTGGAACATCAAGATATCATTTCTAAGCTTGGTAGTTCTCCCCGGTGGGAAAAATTGAGCAAGGAAACGAGTGGTGAGATCATCCCATGAGGTGATGGATCCCGCGGGTAAACGTTCAAGCCATTGAATAGCTTGATCACGTAGAGAGAATTGGAATAGGCGTAATCGGGTTGACTCTCTAGTTGTAACATCAAGGTCTATAGAATCTACGATTTTAAGGAAGTCCTTTTTTGTGTTTTGGGCGATGTGGGACTTTTCCATTTTTGTGTTTCACGTGCCTCACTTTGAGACACGATATCTCATTCATTTCAACTCTATTTTGGACATACTTTAGCTCGTTGCGAAGCTCTCTTGGAGGAGAACAAAACGCCCCCAAGAAACATAAATATATGTAACATATACATACATTAAATTATGTCCAAAGTTTGCAAAACCTCACTTGCAAATACTATTTTTCCAACAACAATTCAGAATTAAACCCCTTGCTAACACTTCAAATTCCATTAAAACCAACAAAATTCAAGAAAAGCCCATTCAAGCGAAAATTACATGGGAGGACACTGTCCTCACACTTTTACATTTTTACACATGAGGCCATGTTGGCCGTGAAGGAAATACAGCGACCAAAACACTCAACACGTGTATCATTTGAGCATGGCTTCTCATGTATTTCGGTGGCCCCTTGCTATCATCACAAAGAGGCCCTTAAACATACATACAAAATACATATGTATCACTAGTGCGTGAATTAATTAAACTCAAGCCTTTATATACATTTAATAAAATCCATGGAATTTTGTGGCCCTCGTTAAGTGGTGGCTCTGTGCGATGGCACCTCTTGCACTCTCTTAAAGCCGGCCCTGCATTTGAGCAACTTGAGAAAAAAAAAAATCCATGTCGCTGGTAGCGAAATGGTCTTCCCCACCAACCATCCAACCAAAAAAAAACTTCGTGATATATATATATATATATATATATATATATATATATATATATATATATATATATATATATATATATATATATATATATATATATTAAGTGAGATATATTTATATAAAAAGGGCAAAATCACCCTTGAACTTTTGTATATTTACAACTTTTTTATATAACAAACTTTATTCGTCAAATATTTAACAAATATCTTCGCTAATAAAAAATATACCGTATTACCGTTGCGAAGAGCTCTGGATTACGAACAAAACGAACACTGTCCTCACACTTTTACATTTTTACACATGAGGCCATGTTGGCCGTGAAGGAAATACAGCGACCAAAACACTCAACACGTGTATCATTTGAGCATGGCTTCTCATGTATTTCGGTGGCCCCTTGCCATCATCACAAAGAGGCCCTTAAACATACATACAAAATACATATGTATCACTAGTGCGTGAATTAATTAAACTCAAGCCTTTATATACATTTAATAAAATCCATGGAATTTTGTGGCCCTCGTTAAGTGGTGGCTCTGTGCGATGGCACCTCTTGCACTCTTTTAAAGCCGGCCCTGCATTTGAGCAACTTGAGAAAAAAAAAAAAAAAATCCATGTCGCTGGTAGCGAAATGGTCTTCCCCACCAACCATCCAACCAAAAAAAAACTTCGTGATATATATATATATATATATATATATATATATATATATATATATATATATATATATATATATATATATATATATATATATATATATATATATATATATTAAGTGAGATATATTTATATAAAAAGGGCAAAATCACCCTTGAACTTTTGTATATTTACAACTTTTTTATATAACAAACTTTATTCGTCAAATATTTAACAAATATCTTCGCTAATAAAAAATATACCGTATTACCGTTGCGAAGAGCTCTGGATTACGAACAAAACGAACTCAATATCGATATGCTTTTGACGTACATACAATTTTATAATAAATTTTGAAGTTTTATATGTAAGAGGAAAAAAAAAAAAACTTTTAAACCCATTGACTAAACCAAAATTATGTGTTTAAGGATATCAAACACTAACTTTTTTTTTATATGAAACTAAAACTTTTATTTATAAATTTACAAATAAAAAAGTTTTAGTTTTATTCATAAATGGTATCCTTTTATTCATAAATTTATTATGTGTTTATTTAATGAAAAAGTTGTTGTATAAAAAGTCGTAAAAAAGTTGTAAATAAAGAGAATGTTTACGTTTTTATTTTGAAACGATATTCTAGACATTGCAAACGCTTTACCTTTTTTTTTTTTTTTTTTTTTTTTTAGAATTGCACGTCTTTGGTCCATGTGGTTTAAGAGTTTTTATTTTATTTTATTTATTTATTTTCTAGTATCACACTTTAACATTTTTTTTAAAATGTACTTTTCGCAAAAGTTAATTCCACTTCATTAGAATTTAGAGCTCAACAAACCAACTTCCAAAACAACAAATGTAACTTCATTAAAATCAGAAAACCACTTTAACACTATGGGCTGAAACAGCAGACAATGCTATGTCCGCTGCACGACAATTTGTTCTTGGTGGCCTTTCAGACAAATATTACGGTGTCTCTAATTTCTGGGTTGCAGATCGTATAAATGTACTTACGTTTAATTCCCATTGCAACTTTCAAATGCATTTTTCTTTCATTCATATATCTGATTGAAGATCTGAATATTAGGATATTGATACTGAGGCATTGTGGATCCTAAACATGTGTTACGGATGTGCAAAAGAGGTATATAACATGTGACTTTACTTAGCACTACTTTATTGTTTCAAGATTTTTCTTTTTTGAAATATTTGTGTTTGTATGTCAGATTCTGGAGCAAAATAGGAGACTGATGGATGCTGTTGTTGATGCACTTGTCGAGAAAAGAAGTTTGAACAAACAAGAATTTATTAACCTAGTTGAGCTGCATGGCGTAATTAAACCTAGTCCACCAAGTAAAACGTGCACAAATGGAATCAGTGATAATGAAGCACAAGGAAGAAGCTACGCAAGCAACTATATGATGTACAAAAGTCAAAGTTTCGCAAATATTTTGAACGTCTTCAAATTTGTTTCTCTTTATATTTATTTTTTAGTTTTTTGTGGTGTTTAACCAGACCTCTCTATTTTTGTGTTCTGACGAAAAAGGACTTCCTTCAATCAGTGTTATAATGTGTTGGTTGTGCGGGTTGGGTAATGGGCCAAACCAGATGAATTTATAGAGTAACAAATGGGCCTGGCCGACTCATCAACACTTTTTTGAACTTCTAAATTTGTTATACAAAAAATAATGTAATTTTAATTAAAGAAACGAGTTCAAGCATTATAAACACTTTGGGTGACTTTTAACCTCGTTGACCCGTTGGATGCAAAATAGAACACAAATTGACCCAGAGTCTGGCAATGGGTCAAAATGGTCACCTATATATAATCTACATTACCAAGTTTTCTGCAACAAAACATTGCTATTTTTTGTCTTGATTAACTTACGAATAAGTGTTGAATATTATAGTTCTCTGTAGATAGTGTGAGAATTTGTTTTGGCTTCACTTGCACTTAAACTTTACACTTTTTTTTCTTCCTGTTTTTAAACTTATATCATGTTTATGACAGGCTCCGTCAGTTGTCTTTATTGATGAGTGCGGTTGGAAGGGAACATGGTTTAATAAAGGGTTCTTCTGGTGGACAAGAACATGATGCAACTTTAAATCAGGTCACATTTTTATTATATCTAAAAATTAAGATTTACAATGCCATTAGAATAGCTAGTTTGAGCATGCATTTGATGTTCGGTTCTGCCTATACTTCAGTTCCTTGTATGCTTAGATGGATTTGAAGGCAGAGGAAACGTGATCAATATTGCTTCCACAAACAGACCAGATATCCTCGATCCCACACTTGTCAGACCAGGACATTTTGATAGAAAAATCTTTATACCTAAATCAGGTGTAATAGGACGTGTCAAGATTTGGAAGGTTTGGTCGAAATATTCAATAAAGAGTGGTCTATTTTATACGTTTTATCAGTGTTTTGTATCCAACTGTTAAGTTTTTTTGTTTTTATTATTCGACTAGGTGCATGCTCGTAAGAAACCATTGGCCGAAGATGTAGACTATGCTGCTGTTGCGGCTATGACTGACGGAATGGTTGGTGCTGAGCTGGCAAATATCGTTGAGGTTGCTGCAATTAACATGATGCGTGATGGAAGAACTGAGGTATGTATTATTAATTCATATTTATTTAAAAAGTAGAATCTAAATAACAGATACTTCTTATGTAGATAACCACCGATGACTTGGTACAAGCTGCACAAATAGAAGAAAGAGGAATGCTTGATAAGAAAGATAGGAGCCTTGAGATGTGGAAGCAAGTGGCTGTTAATGAAGCGGCTATGGCTGCTGTAGCAGTGAACTTCCATGATCTTAGAAATATCGAGTTTGTATGATTCTCAACCTTCACTTTAAGGAAGGGCTAAACCAGATGAATTCATAGAGTAGTTATAAATGGGCCTGGCCGACTCGTCAACACTTTTTTGAACTTCTAAATTGTTAATACAATTAATAATGTAATTTTCGATAACTAAATAAAAAAACGAGTTTAAGCATTAGAAACACTTTGGGTGACTTTCAACCTTATTGACCTATTTGACCCATTGGAGACAATTGAACGCAAATTGACCCAGTGTTGGGCAACGCGTCACAATGGTCAACTATGTTTTCTACAATAAAACATGCTATCTTTTGTCTTGATAAACTTACAAATAAGTGTTGACTATTATATTTCTCTGTACTTTTGTAGGTAGAAAGAAGCAATCTTTTTCTTACGGTGGAGATGCTCTTGCAGATAAATTGGCAAAACACGCATGCACCCGATAATCAGATATGTTGTACTGTATGTAACAGAGCATACTCAAGTTAAGCTGTCTGTCACGTGATCGTTTGAATTTAATGTCAATGATTGTTAGAAGAGGTTGAGTAGTGTGGACTTTCGTATTTTTAAGACCAAGGTTGACAGTGGCGACCCAAGTTTTGTAAAGCTTTTATCTTATAGCAGTGTAATAATGTAATAATGTATTTTGTTGAAAAGTTTGTTTCAAACATAGTTGTGCCAATATATAGGAATTAGTACTTGAAGTTAGAGCTGTTTTGATGAGCTTGAATTGGCATTAAATAATTCAAAAAGCCAGTATAACACATGTAAACAATTCCTGTAATAAGCTCTGTGAAAGCCGAAACTGCTTAAGTTTGTCAAAGTATTATAACATTTCTATAGTACAACAGTTAATATGTTATATGTCATCACAGTAACTACATTTTTACAGTTAATCTAGTTTTAAATAACATGATTCAAAAGAGTAATGTATAATATACAACATGCTGAGCAGTACATTTTATGCAAGTAATGCGAACTGATATAGCAGAATACTTAAAAAATCATCATATCAATTAATCAAAACAGGATTTAAATACGATTAATCGAAAGTAACCAGAACAGAATCCTTTAAAATTAAAACAACATATTAATTTATCAAAACAAGATTCAAGTACAATCAATCAAAAGTAACCAAACTAAAGACCAAACTCAATTCAGAAGTAGTACTAAACATAAATCATAAAACTCATGATAATGAGAAGAACAATAAAATTCAATAACCGCAAGCCAAAAACCATATCCAGCAGAATTAAGGCTGCACCAAGCACAATCCAAGACCCACTAGAGCAACAACATAAGCCATGATAGACACAGAAATTGAAACTGCTAACCCAGAAAGTGTAACTTGTTATATGAAGATTCAAGAGGTTGTACCCAAAAACATATAAACTATGGGGATGTTTGTTTGAGCTTATATAGGTGGCTTATGAGATTATATAACAAAAATAAGCCTAATTAAGTGTTTGGCTAAGCTTATATACCCTCATTTAATAAACGGCCATAAGTCAATCAGCACTAAAAATATGCAATCCCAAACACCCCTTTAAATAATTGACCAGATTCATTTTGAGTCAGCTTCAAGTGATGCTTCCAAGATTATCTAATGCTTAACTTATATATGTAATGTATTGTTATCACAGACACAAATAAAATTACTTTATGTTTACTTGTCTATGATGCGTTGTGTAGTTAGTATATCATTATCACATACACAAGTATTCATATCCTTTGTTTGTAAGGTAGTAATTTCTCTAATCAAGTTAAAAACTTCCTCCAGAGATCTAGACTTACCTTGAAAATTTCTCTCTTGCCAAATGATGAGGCGAAAAATGATCCGTTTTTAGGGGGTCATTTAAGCCCGAATCCGACTTTATTTGATCAAATATTGCCCTAAATCGTTCCTTTTGTGATTTTAGGTACTTGGAGAGTGAATTCTGGAAAAGAAGCCATTTTGGACGTTTTTGGAGCATAAAAGTGAAGAAAACGGCAAAGTATCAATTTTCCATGCTGGAAGTACTAGGTGACGGCGTCAATAGTTGCACCTGACGGCGTCAGATAGCAAGAATAAAATACCGTAGGTGGTGACGGCGTCAAAAAGCCATCTTGACGGCGTCAAAAGTCCCAAGAATAAAATACCGTAGGTGGTGACGGCGTCACACAGGCCGTCACAAGGAGATCAAGGCCGTCCGAGGAAGAATTTGGCGGCGAGGTGACGGCGTCATAAGCTTGTCTTGACGCCGTCAGACCAGTTTTCCTATATATAGTTTTCTAGTTTTTTCATTTAAAAAAAGAGAAGTTTTGGAGAAACCCTAAAGACGAATTCGGGTGAACTTTTACAGGTTTTTCAAGGGTTCCAAACCCTTGATACCTTGCATTGTAATTGAGATAAGTATTCTTCTAATTCAATCAATATGTCTATGTGTTTGTTGTCTATATCTTGTTCTTGTCTCAATTCAATTATGCTAGGCTAGATCTCTTTTGTGTTTGCTTAGATCTAATGAAACCTAGATATTGATTATGTGTTGATTACTTGTTTATTCTTGTTGTGGATGAATGATTTTATATGTTAGGCTTAAGAAAACTGGCAGATCTCCAAATGGTAACATGCTTGAACGTCTTAAGAAACATGAACCGAGGCGTACTAGGTCTTTATTGGTTGTATTTAATGCATGAGCCACTGTTTACAATCCCTATAGTTGTGCTGGGTCATGGTGTAGGAGGAGATAAGAGCTCATAGAATTGGGGAGTTATGTATGCCACCCCATGAATGGTATTAAGGAATACGATCCGTCATCCATGCAATTATAACAAGTAATTAACACGTAAAAGATATCTAGGGAGTAATGAAGTCTAAGTAAACACATTTTCTCCAATTACTGCTCACAACCTTGTAATAATTAGTTTAATTTCATTTTTATCATTTTATTTTGATTGCATCTTAGCTTTGGGTTAGTTGAATAGCAACTAATTCCGCCCATTCCTTCAAAACCAGAGATTTTACTTGCTTTCATAAAAACATAAAAATACAAAAATAATCATCTCTCACCTTTAGAACTAGTAAATTAGGCTTTCTAATCCCAGCGACACTATTCCTAAGTTGAACGATCAATCCCCCGGTACTTGTCACTATACTATACTACAACGATCAGGTACACTGCCTGGTGGGGGTTGTAAGCTTCTCGAGATCCCTCGAGAGGTAAAGCAAGGTGCGATTCCCACGCATCAAGTTTTTGGCGCCGCTGCCGGGGATTGTCTATCTTTACATTTATTTCTCATCTTTCGCAAAAGAGTGCGGCGCCATCAAGTTTTTGGCGCCGCAGCCCGAGGAATAGTTATTGTCTAGGTTAGAATCTCTTTTTATTAGGTCTACTTGCTAGATTCCTTTCTAGTAAGATTTTATTTTTATTTTTAGGTTTCTTTAGTCTATCTTTTTCCTTGTGCCCTTTGTTTGTAAAACCATTTTCATTTGTCTTTATGGCGGATGAGATTCCATTTAGATCATTAACAATAGAGGAACAATTAGTTTACTCGGATAGATTTGCTTCCTGTTGTTCCAATGAATTTTTAAGTGATCTTAGATATATACAAGAAGAGATGAGTATAAAGTTTGATAGGTTTGATGAGTTATGCGCATGTGTGGCCTATATTAAACAATCATTGTTATGATCAATTCCTTAGTAAGACCCTTTGGAAAAATTTTGAGGAAAGCCTCCTAACCGTGAACCATGAGTTCAATGAATTGATGGGTTTGTATGCATCACAACTTGAGGAAACAATTAAGGAGGATTTAGCCGAACATGATCATATTGAGCAAAAAGATGAATCCTTTAGGCAAATTGAGCATTGTAATCAAGTTATTGAGGAATGTTCTTATGAATCAGACTTAGAACTTGAAATGGCTAGAGAAGGATTTGAGATACTTAGGAACATGTTTAGGTTAGATTCTACTAAAACACGTGATGAGGATATAGGTGATGTTGAGACAAGGAAGGATGAGGTAAATAACACAAACCTACAAAGTACCCCACAACTCCCACCATCACTTGAGGAATACACACCATCCGTGACTTACCCGGAAGAAGTAGAAGAGACTATAGGAGCCCAAATAGAGGTAGAACCCTTGTACCAAACACAACTAGAGGATATAGGTTTGAATACCTGTAGTGATAACCTTACTCTTAGTTCTAGGGAATTACCTAGTGTTGATGAACCGGAACCTCAATCTTCACATAACTTTCCATCCTTAGATATACATCTAGGAGACAAAAGAGGGGCCGACCCACCCATCAACCCATGTAGTCCGGGTAGTCTTAGGATAATGGTAGTGGACTCTAAGCCTTGTAGAGAGGAAGCCAATATAGGAGTGGAAAATGACCTTACATGCTTACAGCACCCATTCATGATTGATCACAAAACACATTATGGGTTTAAACCGGGTTTATTAGGTCAAGATGGATCCCCAACTAGTAGTCTCTTGAAGATGATAGAAAATGATCCCTTTCTAGGAGAAAATCTTAATCCACCCATTAACCCGATTGAATTTATTAAGGTTATGATGATAGGAGCACACCCCTTTGAGCATATAATTCATCCACCACTATTTTCTCACGTGGCATACTTCCACCCTAAGGGTGTGTATCGCTACTTCCACCCGCACCTAATCCTAAGTGTAGGGAAAACTTCCCTTTTATCCGTTGAATAAGGGTAGAGTCAGGCTCGTGACTCGAACAAAAACAAACGCTTCTTGGGAGGCAACCCATGTTTTGTGTGATTTTATTTTGTTTGTTTGTTATTTGTTTCCGTATGCATGCTTTATTTTTATTCTTGGTTGATCATGTTTCTCAATTAAAAAGTGGAAATACTTTACTTTGTTGTTTAGCCTAGTCTTAACTCCACCTAAAAGTATT
Organism: Artemisia argyi; assembly: GCA_030686995.1. NCBI lineage: Eukaryota > Viridiplantae > Streptophyta > Magnoliopsida > Asterales > Asteraceae > Artemisia > Artemisia argyi. The sequence goes on along the minus strand of CM060691.1, from coordinate 10,376,053 downwards.
TTTGCAAAAGATAAGTGTAAGGGGAAACCCCAAATATGTTTTTAAGAAACAAACCGATCATGATTCTCCACAATAATAAATGAACATGTATATTCGTATTTGTTAGAGTCAAATGCTTGTATCGAGTCATAATGAAGTTTTGCAGAATTTTCCAGGAAGTAGGACCAAGTTTTTCCAGAAATTTTCTGGAAACTTAACATAAGAATTTCTGCAGGTCCATTCTGACGGCGTCAGGGTTTTACTCTTGACGGCGTCAGGAGTTAAAATCTGGAAATTTTACCGGTTTTGTTTTTCTAACGGAGTCTTATGGTTTTTGTGAATTATTAAGTTTTATAATCTCCAGGAAATCTGCAAACTTCATTCCACAAGCATTATATCTTATCTTGTTTTCTAGGATTTAGTAACTTATATAGGATGCCGCCGATTTTACGCGAGGTTGTCTTGTCTATTTTGTCAGGTTTTACAGGTTATGTATGACAAGAAGATGATTTATATTCTGGAAGGGAAGCTTTGATTGTTCATTTTCTTGGAGGAAGATTTAACCTGGCCACCTTATTATCCATACCGAGCGAATCAGGGGAGTATTTGATTTCATTCTTTTTACTTATTTTCACTTTTACATTCTTTACTTGAACATTGGGGACAATGTTCATCTTAAGTGTAAGGGGAGGGTAAAATGATGATACCTTACATATGCACTTTCGCTTGAGTTTGTTTTGTTTGATGGTAGATGTGTAATAAAACTACGAGAAATACTTGTTAGTGTAATTTTAGCGCCAAATTTAAAATTTTTTACAACATTTAGGAGTGAAACTTTAGCCATAGCAAGCGTCTCATGGATAGGAGATTGTATGACTAGCACATAACCGTATATTCAGAAAAATTTTCCACCTAAATATGTGAGGTTCGCCTTTAGATTTGATAGGAAAAGCATTAATTATTAGTGCTTATGAGTGTACCGGTAGCATTTAGATTCTAGAACTTGCGTTAGTGATGCATCCCGAGACCGCTAGTGAGACTACATTCGTGTGGTAGGATTTACTACATGATAAGAGGCATTAGGATCACCCTTGTGTTAAACCCGTATTACAATTACTTGACCATTTAAGTCATATTACTTGGCTAGTTAAGTCAACTAATTTTTCCCACACCCTTAGCGTTGTACTCATTTTTAGTACCCGAAACCCCTAGTACACCCCTCCGAGCCTATCTTTTCGTTTCTAACTTTAAGCATTTTACTTAAAGGAAGAATTTGTTACACCCCACTTAAATGTACACCCAAATCGCCTTAGCCTTCCGTGTATGCGCTCATTTTTAGTGCATTATTGTTATTTGTTAAACCCTAAGTTAACTTTCTAATTGATTAAATGGTTGCTAAGTCGAGTCATATCCTTGTACATATTGTTTTGGGACGATTGGGACTCATGGGTAAGTACATAATTTATGGAGTAATGGGGAAGAACATCATTTATTACCCCCATATGTACGTTAATCTCAAAAGTACTCAAAGTGTTTTGATTTTCTTAATTCGAGTCATTAGAATAGTTAAATGTAAAGTATGTAAAGATTCAAGTGTAAGGGAAATATTCATTCCCTATGATGTATTATTTTGGATGGTAGGGTAAGCGTGTATGCAAAAAAAAAAAAAAAAAAAAAAAAAAAAAAAAAAAAAAAAAAAAAAAATCGGAAATTCAAGAAAAAGAAAAAAAAAATAAATAAAGAAAAGGAAAAGAGAAAAAAACATACGGACTACCATCCCGTTTTTATTCTATGTTCATTTTATGTTTTTGTTATTTTTCATTTATTAGCTTAAGTCGAGTCTAGTCTTGGCTTAGCAACGCCATCTTGTACATGTAATTAACCAAGATTGTTAACTCGCCACCAGTAAAACTTCCTTTATCCAACAAAACCGTGTAATTCATATCCCTATACCTAACGTTACAACCCTTTAAAAGACCTCTTTGATAGTTTATCCTAGGTGCTTACGCCATGTGGTGGAGGTTTGATCTTTTCCCAAGCCTATGGTAATCTATTTTGCTATGACAGGTAGTGAGAGATATCTTCCATTTCCATAATGTTATATTACTTTATTACACCCGAGAGATGTGAGTATCTAAACACTATTTGTGAGGTGCTAGCGTATGACCTCCGTGCTTGTCTATTGGTCTTTAGTGGAACGATTATTTGTTGTAATTATTTTTATATTAGTGTTAAATGACCCCTAACTTGTCTTTTGAGTAGAATAAAAGCTCATTTGCTTGAGGACAAGCAAATCTTAAGTGTAAGGGTATATGATGAGGCGAAAAATGATCCGTTTTTAGGGGGTCATTTAAGCTCGAATCCGACTTTATTTGATCAAATATTGCCCTAAATCGTTCCTTTTGTGATTTTAGGTACTTGGAGAGTGAATTCTGGAAAAGAAGCCATTTTGGACGTTTTTGGAGCATAAAAGTGAAGAAAACGGCAAAGTATCAATTTTCCATGCTGGAAGTACTAGGTGACGGCGTCAATAGTTGCACCTGACGGCGTCAGATAGCAAGAATAAAATACCGTAGGTGGTGACGGCGTCACACAGGCCGTCACAAGGAGATCAAGGCCGTCCGAGGAAGAATTTGGCGGCGAGGTGGCGGCGTCATAAGCTTGTCTTGACGCCGTCAGACCAGTTTTCCTATATATAGTTTTCTAGTTTTTTTATTTAAAAAAAGAGAAGTTTTGGAGAAACCCTAAAGACGAATTTGGGTGAACTTTTACAGGTTTTTCAAGGGTTCCAAACCCTTGATACCTTGCATTGTAATTGAGATAAGTATTCTTCTAATTCAATCAATATGTCTATGTGTTTGTTGTCTATATCTTGTTCTTGTCTCAATTCAATTATGCTAGGCTAGATCTCTTTTGTGTTTGCTTAGATCTAATGAAACCTAGATATTGATTATGTGTTGATTACTTGTTTATTCTTGTTGTGGATGAATGATTTTATATGTTAGGCTTAAGAAAACTGGCAGATCTCCAAATGGTAACATGCTTGAACGTCTTAAGAAACATGAACCGAGGCGTACTAGGTCTTTATTGGTTGTATTTAATGCATGAGCCACTGTTTACAATCCCTATAGTTGTGTTGGGTCATGGTGTAGGAGGAGATAAGAGCTCATAGAATTGGGGAGTTATGTATGCCACCCCATGAATGGTATTAAGGAATACGATCCGTCATCCATGCAATTATAACAAGTAATTAACACGTAAAAGATATCTAGGGAGTAATGAAGTCTAAGTAAACACATTTTCTCCAATTACTGCTCACAACCTTGTAATAATTAGTTTAATTTCATTTTTATCATTTTATTTTGATTGCATCTTAGCTTTGGGTTAGTTGAATAGCAACTAATTCCGCCCATTCCTTCAAAACCCGAGATTTTACTTGCTTTCATAAAAACATAAAAATACAAAAATAATCATCTCTCACCTTTAGAACTAGTAAATTAGGCTTTCTAATCCTAGCGACACTATTCCTAAGCTGAACGATCAATCCCCCGGTACTTGTCACTATACTATACTACAACGATCAGGTACACTGCCTGGTGGGGGTTGTAAGCTTCTCGAGATCCCTCGAGAGGTAAAGCAAGGTGCGATTCCTACGCATCACCAAACGTAGTAAACACAAGCACCAAGCATCAATCTTTGCAATATACTCCAGATAGACTTGCTCACATGTCTTTTAATCATGAAGTTTAACAAGTTCTGTCAATCATTAGGAGCACAATCCATTCTGACCAAATATTTCAACCTGCACCAAATCTTCATAGGGAAATCACAAAAGAAGAATAAGTGGTCATGACTATCTGGACCAACCTTGCAGAAAGCACACACCATATTGTCATTTCTTTCCCACACCTTTAATAAATCCTTAGTTTTGAGTCTTCTATGAATAGCGAGCCAGACCATGAATGAGTGCCTAGAAATGCATTGTCTATACCAAATCAGCTTAGACCAAGCAACCCGACTACCATACTCTCTAATATCATTCCAAACTTCAGATACAACAAAATCTACATTCCTACCACTTCTGTTTCTCCAAATAACCTTATCTTTTTTATCAGGGTCTAAAATAGGAGGAGGTTTCATGAACAAAGCATCAAAATCCTTAACCATCTCAACAGGCCAACACCATTTACCATCAACAATCAAGTCTGCAATTTTGCAGTTGAGATTAAGACCTAAACTATATATTTTCCTCTTAGTGATAAAATCACTTAAAGGACAGATAACATTCCAATTATAAAACCAAAGAGAGGTGTCATAGCCATTACCAATTTTTTGGACAATATGATTTCTAAATAAAGATCAAAAAGTGACCAGTATCATACTAATATGTTCACGTTTTCTGAATTGATTACTTGAATTCAACACAACGGACCTTGATTTTATATAACTATAAGAAGGTAAGATGTAAAAAAACAATTGGTGTGTGTTAACTAATCTAAACCGTTCTGACATGTTACCTCACCAACCAGTCCCTATTTTCGCAATGTGCAGCAGAATAAGGCCTAGAGTTGCTCAAGACTACGACTATGAGCTAGAATATTAAATGATGTACCCAACCAATTTAGTCACATTCTTTTACCCAACGTCTTAAACTTTAGTACAAGTATGTTTAAACTCTATCGTCTAGTGAAACTCAAGTTATTACATGGAATAAATTCAATCTATAAGCAATTTGAGTGAACATACCTTGCGAGTATATTGCAATTGTGGATCTCTATATCTGTAAAGATCTCATTTCTTATGTTTAGACAAAGAGACTTCATTCTCTGATAAGTCGTTGAAATGGCAATGGGATCCATCAAGATGCCTTCACCATTCCCACTAATATACTCACCCGTTTCAGTCAAGTGTTGTCTCAATCTTTTCTTGGCAGCAGCCTACGAAACACTAACAATTTCATAATTCATGGGACTATGTCGTCTCGATCTTTTCTTGGCAACAGCCTACGAAACACAACAATTTCAGAATTCATGGGACTATAAAAGAACAGTGTCAAGTGTAAGAGCTGTAAGAAGGAATATTACAACACGCTATAGGCCTAAAATCGTTAATTCTGTTAGCAACCAACAAACCCAAAAAAACCTTTAATTCTGTTAGAAATTACCTTAGTAATACACTTATAAAGAATATTACAACACGCTATAGGCCTAAAATCAGAAACTTTTTTTGAGGAGTTAGCAATAATAGTGGCATTCACTTGTTTCAGCAGCTTGCCATTTTTGCAAATAGGTTCCACGCACATTATTCCTCTTTTCTCTCTCACACACACACACACACACACCCCCCACAACCACCATGTCTCAACCACCACCACCACTACCACCAGTAGACCCCATGTTCGACATAATAAAAACCATAATAACCATTGTAGTATGTGTGGTGTTTCTGGTAGCAGTCATAATTTACTTCGTATTTTTCGCACCAGAAATAGCACCAGCACCAAGGCGTTTGAGGAGGGAGATACTGAACAGACTACCCAAACAGACCTACGAGGAGGGTGAGAGTGGGTCTGAGTGTGCAATATGCATTGAAGAATATGAAGAGGGAGACGAGGTCCGTGTTTTGCTATGCAACCACGTGTTTCATGTCACGTACGCTGACAAATGGTTTGCTGACCAGTCCTCCTGCCCAACCTGTCGCCAAATAGTTGACCAGGAGTAGTATTTTTATTTTTATTAGTAGTATTTTATTGTAATTATTACCAGTGTAATCTCTTTTTAGTTTATTTTTAATTTTATATATACACATTAGCAAAAACCCCACCTGTGATATTGTTCATTATTTTGTGAATCGTATTTCATTCATCTTGTTTTCATTATGTTGCATATATGATAATGTGACAATTGTATAAAGAGCTTAAATCATTGTTATCAGCAATAAAAATCCAACATGTGGCTTGTGATTCAAATTAACATACGATACAAATCGCGCAAGAAACTAGAAAAACGCCGAATACATCAATACCAGAGCTTTTACAATCTGTATACCTCCTTGAGAGTATATTACTCGAAGGATACTAACCGCATCTTCAAAAAGCAAAAATAAACTTAGAATTTTGTCTTCCAAAAATTATAGATATTTGGATATTCGGATATATAAAACCATTATCCGAAATTTCAGATATCCGAAATTTCAATTTCAGGTATCCGAAATGACATTAATCATCTTAATCTAGATAGGGTAACTTTCTATTTTATATCCTTTTCAAGTATTAGATGTTTTGGTGGACTAACATGTTTTTTTTAAATAAGCTAATCAGCAAATCCATGGACAACCTTAAACTAACTCCAATGTGTTTGTGCTATCTCTCTTATAAGAAGTAACAACTAAAAACAATGATTCTAAGAATAGCAAGTTCTGACATGTTACCTCACCAACCAGTCCCTATTTTCGCAATGTGTAGCAGAATAAGGCCTAGAGTTGCTCAAGACTACGACTATGAGCTAGAATATTAAATGATGTACCCAACCAATTTAGTCACATTCTTTTACCCAACGTCTTAAACTTTAGTACAAGTATGTTTAAACTCTATCGTCTAGTGAAACGCAAGTTATTACATGGAATAAATTCAATCTATAAGCAATTCGAGTGAACATACCTTGCGAGTATATTGCAATTGTGGATCTCTATATCTGTAAAGATCTCATTTCTTATGTTTAGACAAAGAGACTTCATTCTCTGATAAGTCGTTGAAACGGCAATGGGATCCATCAAGATGCCTTCACCATTCCCACTAATATACTCACCCGTTTCAGTCAAGTGTTGTCTCAATCTTTTCTTGGCAGCAGCCTACGAAACACTAACAATTTCATAATTCATGGGACTATGTCGTCTCGATCTTTTCTTGGCAACAGCCTACGAAACACAACAATTTCAGAATTCATGGGATTATAAAAGAAAAGTGTCAAGTGTAAGAATTGTAAGAAGGAATATTACAACACGCTATAGGCCTAAAATCGTTAATTCTGTTAGCAACCAACAAACCCAAAAAAACATTTAATTCTGTTAGCAATTACCTTAGTAATACACTTATAAAGAATATTACAACACGCTATAGGCCTAAAATCGGAAACTTTTTTTGAGGAGTTAGCAATAATAGTGGCATTCACTTGTTTCAGCAGCTTGCCATTTTTGCAAATAGGTTCCACGCACATTATTCCTCTTTTCTCTCACTCACACACACACACCCCACAACCACCATGTCTCAACCACCACCACCACCACCACCACCACTACCACCAGTAGACCCCATGTTCGACGGAATAAAAACCATAATAATCATTGTAGTATGTGTGGTGTTTCTGGTAGCAATCATAATTTACTTCGTATTTTTCGCACCAGAAATAGCACCAGCACCTGCAGGAGTACCAACACCAAGGCGTCTGAGGAGGGAGATACTGAACAGACTACCCAAACAGACCTACGAGGAGGGTGAGAGTGGGTCTGAGTGTGCAATATGCATTGAAGAATATGAAGAGGGAGACGAGGTCCGTGTTTTGCTATGCAACCACGTGTTTCATGTCACGTACGCTGACAAATGGTTTGCTGACCAGTCCTCCTGCTCAACCTGTCGCCAAATAGTTGACCAGGAGTAGTATTTTTATTTTTATTAGTAGTATTTTATTGTAATTATTACCAGTGTAATCTCTTTTTATTTTATTTTTAATTTTATATATATACATTAGCAAAAACCCCACCTGTGATATTGTTCATTATTTTGTGAATCGTATTTCATTCATCTTGTTTTCATTATGTTGCATATATGATAATGTGACAATTGTATAAAGAGCTTAAATCATTGTTATCAGCAATAAAAATCCAACATGTGGCTTGTGATTCAAATTAACATACAATACAAATCGCGCAAGAAACTAGAAAAACGCCGAATACATCAATACTAAGGCTTTGACAATCTGTATACCTCCTTGAGAGTATATTACTCGAAGGATACTAACCGTACTTCAAAAAGCAAAAATAAACTTAGAATTTTGTCTTCCAAAAATTATAGATATTTGGATATTCGGATATATAAAACCGTTATCCGAAATTTCAGATATCCGAAATTTCAGATATCCGAAATTTCAATTTCAGGTATCCGAAATGACATTAATCATCTTAATCTAAATAGGGTAACTTTCTATTTTATATCCTTTTCAAGTATTAGATGTTTTGGTGGACTAACGTGTTTTTTTTGAAATAAGCTAATCAGCAAATCCATGGACAACCTCAAACTAACTCCAATGTGTTTGTGCTATCTCTCTTATAAGAAGTAACAACTAAAAACTATGATTCTAACAATAGCCAGTTCAAAACGAATTAAACCTTACACACAAAATGTCACCTGAATTTATTACCTTTATTTTAATTATGGGAAAATGATAAAAAAATACATTGAACTTGACACTTTTTCCCATTGTATGTTGCCAACTATTTTTTTTCATTGTAACACAAAACTTGACATTTTTTGCTAATGTATATACTAAGCGTCGCATCATTAGTCCTTTACACTAACGGTCGTTAGTAAATAACTTAAAATTATGTTTTCTTCCGATTTTATACGTTTTTGTCTGATTTTACAGGTTTTCTTCCGTTTTTTTCGTTTTCGTCCGTTTTTTACGTTTACGCCATTTTTTTTTATGCTTTCACCCTGTTTTTTTTACGTTTTTGCATGTTTTTTTACGTTTACGGCCGTTTTTTACGTCTTCACCCGGTTTGTTACGTTTTCGTCCATTTTTTACGTTTTCGCCCGTTTTTTTAACGTTTACGCTCGCTTTTTTACGTTTTTACCTGGTTTTTTACGTTTTATTCCTTTTTTTTTACGTTTTCGCGTGTTTTTTTTACGTTTTGGTCCCTTTTTTTACGTTTACGCCCGTTTTTTTACGTTTTCGCCCGGTTTTTACGTTTTCTTTCGTTTTTTTTTACGTTTACGCTCGTTTTTTTTACGTTTACGCCCGTTTTTTTTACGTTTTCACTCGGTTTTTTACGTTTTTGCATGTTTTTTTACGTTTTCGCCAGTTTTTTTTCATTTTCATCCATTTTTAACGTTTTCGTCCGTTTTTTACGTTTACGCCCGTATTTTTATGTTATCACCCAGCTTTTTACGTTTTCGCCTGTTTTTTTTACGTTTTCGCCTTTTTTTTACATTTTTCATCCGTTTTTTTTACGTGCCTAAACCCGTTTTTTATGCTTCACCCGGTTTTTTCGTTTTCGTCCGTTTTTTACGTTTACACCCGTTTTTTTTTACGTTTTCATTCGGTGTTTTACGTTTTCTTCCATTTTTAATTTTTCACCCGGTTTTTTACGTTTTCTTCCGTTTTCAACCTTGTCGCCCGTTTTTTTATGTTTAGGCCCGTAAAAAAACGGATGACAACGTAAAAAATAGACGAAAACGTAAAAAAACGAAAGAAAACGTAAAAAAACCGGGTGGAAATGTAAAAAAACGGGCGTAAACGTAAAAAATGGAAGAAAACGATAAAAATCGGGTGAAAACGTAAAAAAACAGGCGTAAAAGTAAAAACAAAATGGACGAAAAAGAAAAAATCGGGCGAAAACGAAAAAAACTGGGTGAAAACGTAAAAAAAACTGGGTGAAAACGTAAAAAAAAACGGGCGTAAACGTAAAAAAAAACAGACGAAAACGTAAAAAAAACAGAAGAAAACGAAAAAAAACCGGCTGAAAACGTAAAAAAAAATGGGCGTAAACATAAAAAACGGACAAAAAGGTTAAAAATGGAAGAAAACGTAAAAGAAACGGAAGAAAACATAAAAAAACTGGGTGAAAACGTAAAAAACCGGGTGAAAACGTAAAAAAGCGGGCGTAAACGTAAAAAAAAGGATGATAACCTAAAAAAATCGGGCGAAAATGTAAAAAAACGTGCGAAAGCGTAAAAAACCGGGTGAAAACGTAAAAAACGAGCGTAAACGTAAAAAAATGGACGAAAACGTGAAAAAACGGACGAAAACTTAAAAAAACGGGTGATAACGTAAAAAAAGGGAAGAAAACGTAAAAAATACCGGGTGTAAACGTAAAAAAAACGGACGAAAATGAAATAACGGAAGAAAACGTGTAAAATCGGACAAAAACGTAAGAAAACAGATGAAAACGTGTAAAATCGGAAGAAAACGGAATTTCAAGTTATTTACTGACGACCGTTAGTGTAAAGGACTAACGATGCGACGTTTAGTACATACAATAGCAAAAAATGTCAAGTTTTGTGTTACAATGAAAAAAAAATAGTTGGCAACATACAATGGTAAAAAGTGTCAAGTTCAATGTATTTTTTTTTATCATTTTCCCTTTAATTATTACTTAAAAAAAAAAAAAAAAAAAAAAAAAAAAAAAGGAAAGGGGAAGTGGCAGATATGACTTGGTACAAGGTGATGTTGCAGCAAATACTATTAATATCTATGTCTTTTGATTATAGAATTTTCTGTCCAAAATCAGATGTGTATTTATGTGTTATTACGTGAAAATCCAAGGGTCTTTAGGTCTCTTGGTGATATGTCTATGTTGATCATTGAATGGTATGGTTCTCAATTTAGGGTATATTTGCGTTGCTGGAACTGGTGCTGGTGCTGGAGATGGTGCTGGTGCTGGAGATTATAAAAAGAGATTATTTTTATAAGTTACATGAAGTAACCTTTGGTTTTAAGAGATTGTGGAAGATTATTTTTTTTAAGAATCTCTTATAAGTTATGTCTGCCAAACAAAGATTATTTTTTAAGTAGCTTATTTTTTTGAAAAAATAAGCACAATCTCCCAATAATCTTGTGTGCCAAACATAGCCTTAATCAATTATATGATTGTGATTCTCAGTCTGTTCAAAATGTGCATTCTAATATGATGTGTTCATATTTATCAAATCTTTGTTTCCTTTTATTAATGATGACAAGTTTCAATATTTTTTCAATGAATCGTCTCTTGCATTGAGTAATGATACACTCATATGGTCTACTAAATGTAACAACTCATTTATCTTACGTATCAATAAAAGTACAAGTTCTAAAATAATCATATAGCTTAAATGTTTCTCCATATTCATCTACTGCGTGAAGTTCATTTTGTTCAAAAATATGTTATTAAAAATTAAGATTATAACTAGAGTTCGTTGTCACCTCTGTTTACATCATTTTTGTTTCTTGTTTTAGTTTTGTGTGATGGTAACAATAAATGTAATGCTTGCTCAAATTAGTAGACAATTGTATTTAAGATTTTTTTAAACAAATAAGGTAAAGGTGGAAAAAGATGTGATGTTTCTTGAGCGAATATGAGAATAAGTTGGTTCTTTTAAAACGATTGATTTTCTTTTTTTTCAATATAACATAGTAAACTACTCACTTTCAAAATATTCATTATACATAAAGTTTTAATATACATAAAGTTTTAAGAGTTCTTACTAATTACACTATTCATTAATTAAATATTATTTTTACCTACCAACATCTTTTTTAATTGGTCAAAACACAAAATGAATATTTATTTTGGAACAACCTAAAACACAAACGTGAACATTTATTTTAAGGCGAAATAAGTATATAATAGAGGTACACATGTCGAACTAGGGATAATATCATATAGTACTAGTGAAAACAATCATGAGGTGATGTTATTCGTACCCCTCGTGGCCCACCCTTACCTAGGGGTGTAACCGAGTCGAGCTGAACTCGAGCTTAACGGGGATTGAGTTTGGTTTGAAATTTATAAGTTAGGCTTGAGCTTGCCTTGATAGCTTGATGAACTTTAATCATCCAGGCTTAAGCTTGGCTTGAAAAATTCAAGTAAAGCTTGAGCTTAGCTTGAAAAGCTTGAATGTATATAAAAATACTAGCAGGGTACCCGTCGTCGCAAGGCGGCGGGTACTCTGAAATTAAATTTTCCGGTGAATCATTTATTTTAGTTTATTATGTTTTTTTTGACAATAAATTTACGGATATCAAGAATTTCGTTTAGCCCGTGCTCGTTCGGGCTACAGCCCGTTTGGCCCACACCCGTTCGGGCTCAAACCTATTTGGCCCGTTGCCCGTTTGAGCTTGAATATTTGTATAATGTGCTTTATTATTTATATTAGTGACACTTAATGCAGGAATTGTGTATAATTTGGTTGTACAATATGCTTGATAATTTGTATTTTTTATGTAAGGGCGTTTTAATAATTGTATTTATTGACCAGTTAATTAATTGACTAAATTAAATAACATTAATGTGGTGTTTTGTTTTCTTTAATATATGCATTAAAGTAGTGTACACTATGTTTCTTGTCTTGTAAGTCTGAAAATTATGTGCATTAAAGTGGTGTACACTATGCTTCTTTTATTGTAAGTCTTAAAAAATTACAAGCATTGATAGTTATACTTGTAACAACCTATACTTTTTAAAGACATTTAAATTTCTAGGCTTTGAATTATATGTGTATGCATCTTTTCTATTAAAGAAATGTTTTTGGTCTTAAACATTTTAAAACTTCTAAATATAGATGTCCTAAATACATTATAAAGTAGCATAGATTGTATCAAATAGCCAAACTCATCAATAAATATATCTATAAAGTAAAACAAACTTAAACCATACTAGCCAAACTCACTACTGTTTTACACAAATGATAACACTATAGCAGTCGACAGCCCAATAAAGTGTGAAGAATGCATAAGGTAGGATACAAAAGGTTTGGATTAATTAGGTTTAAATGACCTTCTACAATACATGTTTAATTATTTACAATTTAAGTCGTTATAATTATGTTAATATTCAAGTTATCCCTAGTTAGTTATATAAATTTATAATGGAAATAAATTAAAGCTTGATAGGAGCTCGAGCCGAGCTATCAAAAGCTTGAGCTTGGCTTGTTATATGTTTCGAGCTATTTTTTAGGCTTGAGCTTGATAAAAGCTTGACTCGATTAAGTCAAACTCGAGCTCGAGTTGATTGATAAAAGTTTGACTTGATTGCAGCCCTACCCTTACCTCCTATTAACAGAACAACGACACTTTTTTTACTGTTTTATATATTTTGTATTTTCTGTTCCGTACACGTATTTTGCAAATTTTTAATGAGAATTTTGCATGTAAAAGGTACAAATACTTTTTTAAGTATCTTCGCTCCATAGTAAACCGGTACTATTTTATTGGTAAAACATTTGTTTAAGTAAACACGGAAAATCGAGTCCGTGCCCCATAGTATATAGGAATAATAATAATAATAATAATAATAATAATAATAATAATAAAACGGATCCAGAAGTTCTCCATTATTATTGAGCGCGTGCTGCCATCCCTACTGACACAAATGTAGCACGACATCTGTTGCCAATAAAAGTCTTTCCTTCATTTATGTATTTAAATCTTGTTTAATGAAACTAAGTCCCATATCTAAGATAATTGTTACTACTTCAGACCGTCGTTATCGGTAATTCAGTGTGTGTGGAGGTCGCTCAGTGATCCACCAACGCGCTCAAATAACGGTGTGCATTGGCTTATATCCATTAATTAATTAATGTTTTTGTTTTTTAGTTTCTTTTGTGCGTGCCTATAAATATCTGTAGTTGCATTACTTGCGCCATTGTCTTTCAATATCTGAGTAATCATGGATAATATAATCATATTTTGAATGCGTCTTTTGTTAAGTAAAATGCAATATGAAATGTGTAAAAAAGTTTTATGTATTATAGTATGGTTGTGTTGTGTTAATAGTCTATAGTTGTTGCAACCCTCCATTATGTGCTCTAATAGGTATTAGGCCTGTAATGACTTAGCTTGTATAACGGCTTCAATCGATGTTGTGTATGTCGTAGGAGTTAGTTGTTGGTTGTCAACTGTTGGTGCTTATTTTAGTAACCGTTAGTTGTATGACGATCCGGCATAGATAATGGTTTGGATCAATGCTATGTACTGTGGCTTTTGTTGATGAGAAAGTTGATGTTTATATTAACAAATCTTCAATCTCATGGTGCATCTGTTATATTTTACATTAAGTGATTTTTTATTATAATTTTTCTTTTTTTTACGTTTGTATGGTTTTTGATAATGTATAGCCTGTATTTTAATATTCTATGATGAAAATAGAATGACCGCCTATTTGTTTGTGTTGTAGGGGTATACACTACGTTCTAAAAAAAGCAATTATAATGGTGTTTTCAATATTTACAGTCATCACGTCTAGTAACAATTTTTTTAGCTGTGTTGAGATCACGAGTCACGGAAACCGGATGGTCCTACATATCCTCTAACCCTGAACGAAAAAAATGCATTTCTTAGAAGTCAAGCTCTTATTTGCCATGTTTTGAGAAGTTCATTGTTTATCAATATTGCTCAGGCATATTTGCTGTTAGCATTAGTTTTAGCAATATTGCTTGGGCATATGTAGATAAGCATGTTTCACAAATACATTGAGAGTCTATTGACGACTATATTGATATATCGTTTTGGTTCTCTTATTTGTTTCTATGAACTTTGGGTTCCCGATAACTTTAGAGATCAAAGTCGGCAATTACTGAAGTCATATTTGGTAGGAATTACGTTACAAAATTCACAATTGTACACTACAAATCTGTGATCAATCAAATGGTTTCCTGTACATGACACTACAAGAATTCTGTCAAATACCAATGCACCAAATCCGTGGGCAAAAGATGAAAATTCGTGGGTAATTGCCTGATACCCACAGAATAGCCATAGATGCAGATAAATGGGTAAAAACTCCTAGGCTAATTCTTTACCCATGACAATTTGGATTCGTGTGTAACTTACCCACACCATATAGAGTGGGTGATTCTATTAAATCCGAGGGTAAACTTCTCATGGGATTTTATAAATGCCACAAAACCACCCATGAATATAAGTGCGGGTAATCCGTAGGTAAATTCACCAACATGTATAGCCACATCTACCGTATTTTTTTATGGGTAAATATTTCAAATCTCGAGTTTATTAATTATGATTAGCCACAAAGTAATCGTTGGTAAATCGTAGGTAAATTAGAACAATGATTTTTTTTAATATGCAGAATTTCATTAAAATTTATATAAAACAAAATACCAAAACATAAATATGAACAATAGCTTTATTATATTGATATCACATCTAAATACAATTAATACATTAACTAATACATCCACAACTCTTTACAACGACAACAATATATGAGAATACATAGCTAGTGTTTGGATGTTTCTAAAGCAGTATAATAATTTCCAATCACAAGGAATAGTAGGTCAACTATGTTACATATCAAGATATATTCACAATCTTTAGACTATGACAGTGCTTCTTTGTTGAGTAGGATGCTCAAACAGGATGCAAGCTTTCGATTGTACAGTTTTCACATGCTGGTCTTCACTTGAATCTGTAAATTTTTTTCCGTACCCTACATTTCATACATAGGCCATCAACTTTACTTATAATAAAGGGCTAATTACTTAAAAATGCATCAAACTTGACACTTTTTACCGTTGTATGTAGCCATGTTTATTTTTTTCTAATGTGTGACTAAACTTTCAAATTTGGTACATTGTGTGTATTTTGTGACCATTTTACCCTTAGTTTTTCCAAATTTCAAAGGGTAAAATGGTCATTTTACATGGCTGAATAGTCACAAAATACACACAATGTACCAAATTCGAAAGTTTAGTCACACATTAGAAAAAAATAAACATGGCTACATACAACGGTAAAAAAGTGTCAAGTTTGATGCATTTTTAAGTAATTAGCCCTATAATAAAATGATCACAACTTCACAAGTTACCATGTTAACACGATTAACTAACCATTAATCTAGCACTAAGTAAAGTGCAGAGCAAGATGACCATGATAATCTAACATAAGTTCTAATGAAACTCATTGTTAGTCTACTATGTTGGCCTTATTATAAAATTGCCCAAATAGTATAAGAGTTCTACTAAAATGTACAGTAAGACTTAATAAAGAACTAACATTGAGAGCTTCAATTCCAAAGTCCCAACAATTGTAAAACCTCCTTAGACTTTACTACAAGTGAATGTAAATCTATGACCTGTATAGTATATCATAACTATTGAGTTAAAGTGATAACAAAAGTATTTGAAGATGGACAAATTTGAATTTACACATACCATAAGCTCTTCAAAAGCATGCTGAATCATATAAATCCCCTTTCCAAATTTGCTTTCATAGTCAATATCCTAACAATTGCGTTATACCTGAACAATAAACAAAATAATACACTTAATCAATCCAATAATTGCATAATGGAATTAGTACATGATGTAACATTTAGACGCGAAGAGAATGTTTTGAGGAACAAAAATGTAAATACCATTAAAGATTAAATCTATAAAGTAAATCAAAATGAGCCTTCAAACATGAAACAAATGTTTCAGTTTCCAAGCAAAATTGCATCAGCCAATATATAATCCTGAAATCAACTAACCGCTATATTTACAATTATTTAATTTCTAATGTTACGTTGTTAGTTGTTACCCAATCTCTGCCCAAATAATGTTGCATAATCCTGGTTTTATGAACAAAAAACAACTCTGAATCTCAAAATAAAATAAATAATATACCTTCGATTTGTCACTTGTGGACCTGAAACTCCATTCTTTTCTCTTTTCAAACGATGGCACATAAAAACTGCCACTGTGATCGTACTGGTAGCAACACAACGATGAGATCTCACACTACAACAAGAGAGAACTAATTAATCACACAATAAAATCTATCATAAAACTCGATTAGAATTTAACTTGGTAACATGACAAATTATTAAAATCATGTAGCTACAAGAAGCTAATTAGAGAACCATAGCCCACGTTAATGTAAATTTTGGAAGGAGCAAAAAACGGTAAAAAAAAAATAATAATAATAAAACGTGTATGGCCATGTGGGAAGTTTCACTTTTAATTTTGCCAAATTTGTTTTGCCGCCTCTAGGATTTGTTTTGTCGCTTGATGAAACCCCCAATTTTTATTTGTATTTTCATATTAAATATTCATTAATAATAATAATAATAATAATAATAATAATAATAATAATAATAATAATAATAATAATAATAATAATAATAATAATAATAATATGCGGTGACTATGGATGTCAGTCGGGTCGAGTTGGTCGGGTCGGGTTGGTCGGGTTCGGGTCAATTCAGATCGGGTTAGTCGGGTTCGGGTCAATTCGGGTCGGGTCAATTTTGGTCGAGACAATTCGGGCTCGAGTCAAACCCATTATAAGTAAAATAGTCATAAATTTGTGACTTGGTTCTAATTTATATAGATATTTTATAAAAATATATATTAAGAAAACTAAAAAAAAAACTTATTCGGGTCAAACGGGTCAACCTGAACCCGAGTTAGCCAAGCTTTTTCAATCTGATACCCGACCCTATTTAGTATTCGGGTTACTCGGGTTGACCCGAATAACCCAAATTCAAATTTTGACCCGAGTTACCCCGACCCGAATAGACTTAGTCGGGTTCGGGTCCGGGTCGGGTTAGGTATTTTAACACCCCTAGCGGTGACCTTACTGAAGCGGATTTGAAAGTTCAGTATGACTCGAGACATTGGGGCACGTGCTGCTACTCATATTTTTAGTAAGATCAACTTTGTTATAGCTAGAGGAGTGGGGTCCAAGTAGTATCTCGGCTTTCCACTAATTTTTTGTAAATCCTTTAAATTTTTAATAAAGTGATTACTTATAATAATAATAATAATAATAATAATAATAATAATAATAATAATAATAATAATATTATTATTATTATTATTATTATTATTATTATTATTATTATTATTATTATTATTATTATTAATAACATGGTGTGTGATGTTCTTGTTGACATACGCTCTCGGTCAGGGATTTCGGCTCGTAAAGAGGTGGATATTGGGCTTAGTGAGGAAAGGGACAAACCCTTACGTACGTCCAGCTGATATGTTGTTTTACTCGTGAGACGGAGGGCTTAATGTATGTATTGATTTGACAGTGTCATCGCCTTTGACGTAAACGGGTGACCACGTCATGAAGCTGGTAACGAAGCTAAAACTTGCCGTTTTTCTTCCATTCTTCATCTAATCGAGCCTAAAACTTGTACATATATTGTGTTTGCATTCACAAGTACCTAAAACTCAAATAGAAAGCTTTTAAGAAAATAAACAATTCAATTAGAGGCTAAATGACCCCTAAAACTCGACGAATTGTTGCAGGCCATCCGTAATGTGACCCTTTCTGATTCTGTTGATGGCTGGAAATGGGAGTTGGACAAGTCTGGTTTTTCAGTTTCCTCTGCGCGATCCCATATAGACGAACACACTTACCTTGGTAGTTTCATGTCTACTAGATGGTTGACATGTATTCCTATCAAAGTTAATGTTTCATTTGGAAGTTGAGGCTCGATAAACTTCCTACTTTGGCAAATATGGATAAAAAAGGCATTGATGTTGCTACCCTTGCCCCATTTGTAATGCTCATGTGGAGAACGTTGATCATCTCTTTTTCTCGTGTGGGATGGCCCAGGATTTATGGGGTCTTCTGGCTAGATGGTGTACGTTGGATATTTCGGAGGTCTCTAACATCGTGGAATGGTTTTCTTGGTTAGATGTTGCTCATGTGTCGAAACATGCTAGGACTATTCTTGAAGGGATCGCTTCTACTATGTTGCGGTCTATTTGGGAACTTCCGCAGTGCTTCAATTTTTTCGATGACTAAACCTAAGAAGGCGAATATTTGTGGATTTCATCTAGAAACCCAAAGTGTAGATTAGATGGCTATATGCCTATATTGGTTAAAAAACCCTATTGAAACTTTTTTTTTTTTTTTTTTTTTTTTTTTTTTTTTTTTTTTTTTTTCTAGAGTTTTTTAGCTTTTAATATATTGTCGCCGTTGCAAAATAAATGACCCCTAAAAATAGAACAAAATTAGACCTCATTAGTATACCCTTGATAATCTCTAAAAGTAAGTACACGCTAAAATAAAGAGGTGATTATAAATGTGGTCATGTATTTACCATAAATTAACAATAGAAAATTACTAGTAACAAAATACCCATGGAAAAATGACGTGGGTAAATCTGTGGGTACATGTTTACCCACAAATCACCCATGACCAAATTGGATGCTTGTAATCTATGGTAACAAAAACTTACCCCACACATTTAACCACGATAAGTTTCTTTATGGGTAATGCGTGGGGAAAAATTCTGTGAGAAAATATTACCCACTAAATTACCCACATATATATCCATAAGAACTTACAATGTGGGTAATCCGTGGGAAATATTTTGGCGCCAATTATTTACCCACATATCACACACCAAATATATTTATGTGGCTATTAGTGTGGGTAATTCCGTGGGAAATTCGAGGGAAAATAAAATCGACTTTGTAAGTCACCGATCGTGGGTAACGGGTGGGTATTAGGTGGGTAAATGCCCTCAAAAGGATAAGTGTGGATAATTTTCGTGGGTATTTCATCAGATTCTTGTAGTGTGATATGAAGTTATGAACAACTTAATTGCCTATATAGTAGGGTTGTTGGTACTTCAACCATATGGAGAGTAATATACAATTTGTTTCGGACGATGGAGATTTATTAATTTCAGTTTTAGATATATTACTCTGAATTTGAATGAAAATGGAGCAACCTTATTTCTTCAATCTCATCGAGAATCCTCATGGTGATGGCGGACTGTATTAAAAACAAGGTTTAGATAATTGGGGGTCCGACTAGAAAAGATCAAACTCAAGATGGTGTATGTTTTTGTGAATCAAAGTTAACTTTTTTTCCCCAATAATCCTATATTCACAAAAATGGGGCCAGAAAGATGAACTTAAGCAATAACGAAGAGCATCTTACAATCAACAACAAAATTCGACACAATAAGTAAGTTTCATAATTAATGAGCAATAGTTCTGAACAATTAATACATAACCGAAACACTTAACCGTAGCTTTAAATGAAAATATTTCTTTTAGATTGCCACTTAATTGTTGGTGAGTAGCTCCTGAAATAACTCAAATTAGTTTGTTAGCAAGTTTTTGATGTTTGATTACTATATGTTTTGTTTGTGTTATACTGGGATTGAAAGCATAGTTGTTCTTGTGATCCTTTGAATGCTTAATAGGATCATAGCAAATAACTTTACACGTATTGTTTCTCAAAGTGAAATTGAGCACAGATAATAAGGGATATTGTGATTCAGGTTTCGGCGAACCAAACATTTTGGGTTAATGTGTACTTTAGGGCACGGATGGGATTTTATCACTAACGAGTAAATGATTAAATTCTTAATACATACTAGTATTATAAAGAAAACAGGGCAAAAGCTGTCCAAACATAAAACCTCCTATATGAGTATTTTATAAGATAAGATGTTATTAAGCTAATATAGTATTTGTAATCATCTTTGAGTCTTTGACATGCTCTTAGAAATGTGAGACTTTAAACTTCACCTGTTTTTGCTTGGCAAAACTGCATGTTTTCTTGAAGTGAGCTGGAAGTTTCTCAATTTGCAATTTTCTAACAATTTTTCATTATAACATAACCTTTGATAACGTTTCCATGCTTATTGTAAGTAACAGAGGAAGAAGATGAACTGGTAACGCCATCACTAAAGGCAACCCCTAAAGCAACCATCACTGATATGATGAAGCTCCGAAAGAAATTTACCAAGTAAATACCATCTCCAACGAGGTGGCAACCACAATACCAGCCAAACCAAAGTACAGTCCTAAACATTGTCATCTAGAAACTGTCGTACCCAATTTTTTATTATTTATTTATTTATTTATTATTATTTTTTTATCAAAGAGAGCAATATAGGAGCCATAAAGTAAACTACCTCGAGTATTGTTTCTATCTTTTTTCATAGTCAGCGATGATTTTGGTCCATATTGAAGATGTAACTTAAGCAATTTGAAGAGGAATATGTGTAAAAGAAGTTTATGGTTTATAATTTGTAGAGAAAATGATATTACAGTTACAAAACATGACATGTCAAAACCCTGTACGTAATTTTACATGATTCATGCACGTAATTGAAGTTTTTTGTTAAAACCCCGTGCGTGCACGGGTATTATAACTAGTGCTCAAATACAAAATATCAACAACTAGTATCATTTTTTGTTTTAAGCAATTTCTAGATTACCTTTTTTTTTAATTAAGATAATTGAATCAGTTAAAAAAAATAGAGTATTATTATTATTATTATTATTATTATTATTATTATTATTATTATTATTATTATTATTATTATTATTATTATTATTATTTAAGATGCAATGTATTTATCTAGGTGTTTTTATGTACTTTTTTTTTCAGGTAAACATGGTTTTTGATTTTTTGATTGACTAATCCATGAGGGTTGAACCCAACACTGCAGAGACTCAAACTAAGTAAAGCTCCCAATTTTCAAAAGATTGACGTGATCAATTCAAAATTGTTTGCATCTATACTATTTAAATGGTTTTGTAACTGAAAATCCGTTATTTTAATTTTAAAAAAAAAAGTATAAAATACTAGGACGCATCTACAATGGTAAATTTTTTAAGAAGATTTATAAGTATGTCATGTTACAATACATTATTTATAAAGTTTTCTTTTTATAAACCTATCTTTATTATGATTTTAAAATTTTATAATCATCTCACATAAATATATTAGGTATGTGTTTAATATTTAAAATCTTTTCATTCTACATAGCCATGAAAAACAAAATTTTTAAAAGTTTTAAAGCTTTTTTCTAAAACTCTGCTAGTAAAGAATAATAAGTTTAATATGAACCCATTTTCTTATTGGAAAGACACCACTTAAAAGTATATCCTTGCACTTCTTCGCCCACATGCCTTTAACACAATCTTTTCTCTTAAAAAATCACTTCATCTTTGCACTTCCTAATACGTAATAATAACTCATACGAGTACCATTTTTATTTTATGCGTGTGAATTTTGTATTTCTCAAAATATAAAAGGTTTTTTGCATAACATATCCCTTCTATGTGGTTTTTAGTCACAACATAAAGATTTTTGGTATTAAATATGATATAACATGGTATAATATGATTGTTATAACATGAAATAATTGATATCTACTACGTATGTAATGCCGGTGCATTGCGGAAGGATAAAATCCATATTTTAGAGTTACATAGTTACATGTAATTTTATAAAGATAAAATAATGCCTGCAAAAATGTGATTATTATGAAGTAAATAGTAGATTTGTTTTTGTATAATATACTCCGTATGAGACAAGATACCCTAAAATACATTTTGAAATTCTAACATACTAGAGCAACTAAAAAAGGTTTTCTTACTACATTTGGGTTTGGTTGCTTTTTCTTCTATATTTGTTTTCATTATTTTATATCAATTTTTTCTTCTTTTCATTAGTTTCCGAAACGCGTGAACCATATGATCACGATAAACCCATATATGAACATTGAAACATTTTGTCACAACAACTTAGCTATAAACGATTTCACAGTTTTTTTTTTTTTTTTTTTTTTTTTTTTTTTTTTTTTTTTTTTTTTTTTTCAAAATACGAAGGATTGCATATATCTGGATGAACTTGTCAATCAAAGTGATCTAATTAACTTAGCTATACACAGTGGCGGAGCCACGAATTCTAATCAGTGGGGGCATCAAGCAATAAGAAAAATTTGATAACGGGTTGATGTTTTCTAGTCAAATTTAAAATGAGTCGTCGGGTCGGGTCGGTTTTTATCAAACGCAAAACCACATCAAAAGTAAGAAGAACTCACACACACCAAACTTGTGTCCAAGCAATTAAACTTTTTAAATCAGTTTGATTAATAACAATATGTATGCATTTATTAAAGTATGGAATACATTTTTTAAATCAAACTATAACATAAGATTTTATATTTAACTTGAACTAAAACAATGTAGTGTCACTACTAGAAACCAAAATGTATACGTATTCATGTTAAGGATTAAAATTCCTAATTCAAATTAGTGGATCTTTAGTTGTAAGTAATGTAAGTATTACACGCCTTTCAAAGTATAAAATGTGTATCAAAGTAGATAGATATGTAATTGTATTTATTACACACATTTCAAAATTTACATTGTTAAAATCGTATTCTCATCACCATCTTCCCTTTTTGGTTCTATCCTCCATTTTCACCTCTTCCGGTTGAATAAATCCAGAAAGAAGAAAAACATATTTGAAGATTAGATTGGTGATATTTTTCTTACCAATGATGTCTCGATTCCAGCTCCTCACCACCACCACCACCACTACTCAACCACCACCACACAACATCCCTGCAGGCGGAGACAAATACCTCCAAATAATCATTATTGTTGCTGTCGCATTGTGCCTGCTTTTTCTGGCAGTAGTACTAGTGTACTTCAGATGGATAGCACCAGCAGCAGCACCAGCACTAGCACCAAGGCGTCTGAGGAGGGAGATACTGAACAGACTACCCAAACAAACCTACGAGGAGGGTGAGAGTGGGTCTGAGTGTATAATATGCATAACCGAATATGAAGAGGGAGACGAGGTCCGTGTTTTGCCATGCATGCACGTCTTTCATGTCACGTGCGTTGACAAATGGTTTGACTCCCACTCCACCTGTCCAACCTGTCGCCACTTATTGGTTGACTAGCTACTACTTTTATTTTTAATATTTTATTATTGTAACTTTTTATATTTAATTTTATATATACAATCTTAGTCTCAGTGTAATCTTTAAATTTATATATTACTACGTAATTAATTAAAGTGTAATCTTTATGTTTAAAGTCTCTATTATCTTGATAACAGTTTTAGGATCGAGTGAAACATGTAACTTTGTACCAATAATAAATTAATAATGTGTAAACTTAATTATTGCTTTTTCATTTTCGGTTTTGTTTTTCGAAATTAAAGTACGTGGTGCTTTGCAGCAAATGTGAAAAGACGAGGGACCAAATATATAGAAGCAAAAGTAACAAACAACAATTGGTTTCGCAACAAGCAAAATAGCAGCTATAGAGCACTTAATAACTTTATATTTTTTTTAGTAGTATTACTTCAAAATCATAATTTATAATCGAACAGGTTGGCAATAAAAGGTTTTTCTTACTCTTTTGGGTTTGGTTGCTTTTACCAATATTATTCTTTTTCCTTCAAAGTTTTTCTTCTTTTCGTTACACCCTTTTTCTTCTTATAACCATATGATAACGATTAGCCCATCCATATATGTACATTTACACCTTTTTTTTCGTGTGGATATTAACCAAACTCAATTCAAATCTTCGACACTTGAAAACAACTTAGACATAAAATACAAACATCTACCTATATGTATAAAGAACTTGACAATCTTGTGATATGATTAAAACAAGTTTTTACTTAAGGGTTAATGGCATGTAATAGCAAAGTACTTTCCCATTTGTTCCATTATCAGATACGAACCCAAAATATTACAAAAATACCCTACAAACTTATATATTTTTGTGTCGATATCATACTTTTGCTTATGTGGCATGATTAGCAACCGGCTAAACAGGTTAAAATTAAATACGTGATTTTTTTTCTTTTTTTTTTTTTTTTTTTTTTTTTTTTTTCTTGGAAAAACCCCAGCCCATCTGAAAATTTCCATTTTCCACCATCGGCATAATGAACCATATATGCATGAAGCACACAAGTCCTCAACTGAGTTCAAAAGAATAATTATACTCATCATATCTATTGCAATGGCTTCAACATGCATTTCTTGTGCAACTCTTTGTTTTGCTCGCTCTTTTCATGGTCAAAAGAATACCAGTATTCTTTCCAGTAACTAACTCAACAAATTATTAATTACATCTTTGTGTAACTGTGTTCATCTGTAGGGCAAAAACTACGAGACACAATTATACAATTTGAAAGAAAAAGTGAGGACAATGATATTGGATGGCACAACGGTGGAGTGTGTGTTGGATAAACTTGGATTAGTTGATGATTTGCAGAGACTTGGAGTCTTGTTAAGGCGGCCATATCTCCGGCTATGTCGTCGGAAAATGAAAATTTCGGCAGAAAAAGGAGTAATAAGATGAATGAGGTTAAAAGATTTATGGGTTTCATTTAAGATAGGATTTGATTAATGCGTTTTTTTATAAAATTTGATTACCCAGAAAGATCACCGGAAAAAGATTACCGGAAAGTGGCCGGAAGAAGTGGAGAAGATGACCGGATTATGATTACCCAATTTTGTAGGTTAAATGATGATATCGACACAAAAATATATAAGTTTGTAGGGTATTTTTGTAATATTTTAGGTTCGTATCTGATAATGAAACAAATGGGAAAATACGTTGCTATTACATGCCATTAACCCTTTACTTAATTCTAGTTGGATCAAACCTAAGAAATGAAAATGTTTGAGAAAAGCAAACAAAAAGTGATTGCACCAGAATTAAAATGCAATAAACAAATATATTTATAACCCACTTAACATATTGGAAACACTACTTGTCAAAGTGTACGTGTTTAGATTTTAGGTATTGTCTAATTAACCCTACCTATAAAAGCACTCAAAAACCAACGGATCAAAGCCATTCAGGAGAAGATTAGTATCTTTAAGAAATTTGTTTGTATTATATTATAAGCTCTTCTTTTGAAACTAATTTGAGAATTTAATTCATAAATTCCTAGTAGATATTCTTTGTAGAAGCAGACACACTAATCCTGATACGACGACTTAAATATTAACTATAAAAATGTTAGAAATTTTAACACATCCACTAAAAAATGTTAAATGTAATTAACCTCAACATGTACACTCAAATTTACCCGTAAAAAATATTAAGTCTATAAATCAATATAACTTTATTGAAATGTAAAAAGGATATGTATTCTGCCAGTCATATAAATCGAATCTAGTTTGGCTATGTTTGGCGCGGAGCTTTTTTGAAGCTTTTTTGGGTAATGAGCGGTGAGAATGAGCTTTTTTGTTTTTTATGTTTGTTTGGCATGAGAGCTGTGGGCTTTGCTATTTTTTAGAAAAGCTCATTTTTCCAATGCTTCTTTATGAAGCTGTGAGCTTTTTTGGCTACTGCTCACAGCTCACAGCTACTGCTCACTGCTCCTGCTCAATGCTACTGCTCACTGCTCCTGCTCAATGCTCCTGCTCACAGCTACTTTTGCCAAACATATTTGTCATAATCAATTTATCATATCAATTCAAAAGATTCTCCGAAACATTTTGTAATGTTTTATCGAGACTTGAAAATTAATTGATACTAGAATATTTTCGTATCAATAATACTGGTCAAATTCAACATCTTTTGTTATGTTACACTAGTAGTAGATCAAATTAAAGTAAAGTAAACAAACTTTTTGCTTAAAATAAAACTAAATAACAAAGACAATTACCATAAGATTGAATAGAAAATGATATTTCAAACTGCAAAACTACCAAGGCGGTGTAGAAACAATGTAAAAGTATCACTATAACACGATGTAACGCAAAGTCTTTATGTGTTTATTTTCTTGACCGGGAAACAATCATTCTAACTAATCAAATGTTATGCAATTTACGAGTGAACCATCAACAATTTTTGATGTGATATCCATTGTTTGGAACACTCTTATTACATATATATAAACTTCAAATTCAACATTGCTTCTGCCTTCGTAAATCATTGTAGAATCGGTTTATAAACTGCTCGGCCGCGTCATCTACAACGTGACTGTCCTCGTCCACGCTACTCAATGGAAACGGAGAGTCAGTAACCCTAAGTTTCCTAACCATTGGACTCCTCCCAAACCCTGGGAGAACGGATGATGTGATGAGGCGAAAAATGAACCATTTTTAGGGGGTCATTTAATCCCGGATTTGAATTTATTTGATCAAACATTGCCCTAAATCGTTCCTTTTGTCATTTTAGGTACTTTTGGAGTGAATTCTGGAAAAGAAAGCATTTTGGATGTTTTTGGAGCATAAAAGTGAAGAAAACGGCAAAGTCTTAATTTTTCTTGCCGGGAACAGTACCTGACGGCGTCAAGAGTCCTCGTGTGACGGCGTCAAGAGTAAACAAGAGGTGGAAGTGGTGACGATCCAGAGAAATCGTGATGGCGTCAAGCTTGGCCGTCGTGGTTCATGATATGGTGACGGCCTAGAACTCAATTACACATGACGGCGTCAAATCTGGATCTAGGCAATCCGATCTCATTATGGGCGGCGAGTTGACGGCGTCAGAAATTCCTTCTTGACGCTGTCACCCTGTAAAATCTATATATAGTTTTGCAATTTTCATTCATTAGTGTGGAACTTTAGAGGGATAACTTTGGAGAAACCCAAGCACGAATTTTACTGTTCTTTCAAGGGTTTTTACCCTTTGAAACCTTTTATGTTCAATTGAGATAAGTATCATTTCAATTAATTCAATATGTTTATGTGTTGTTTGAATATATCTTACGATTGTCTTGAATTTAACATGCTAGGCTAGTTCTATTGTGTGTTTGCTTAGATGTAGTGAAACCTAGATGTTGATTATGGGTTGATTGTTTGTTTATAGTTGTTACGGATGAATGATTTCGATGTTAGGCTTAAGAAAACTGGCAGACTTCCATAGGGTAACATGCTTGAATGTCTTAAGAAAAATGAACCAATGCGTACTAGGTTATTATGGTTGTATTTAATGCATGAGTGAATTCTAATGATCCCATGTTAGGAGCTTCTTGCAGGCTCGACATAGGAGTGAAGTATGATCTTATAGAGTTGGGGAAGTACGTACGCCACCCCACGAATGGTATTAAGGAATGTAACCCGTCATCCACGCAATTGTAACAAACTATCGACTTGTAAAAGATATCTAAGGAGTAATGAAATCTAAGTAAACATAACTCTCCCCATTATTGTTCACACCACTAGTTTAATTAGCTTTATTTTCATTTCTGTTATTTTATTTTGATTGCATCTTAGTAATTGGGTTAGTTGGCTAGCAAATAATTCCGCCCACTCTTCCAAAACCTGAGATTTTAC
The DNA here is from genome assembly GCA_030686995.1 of Artemisia argyi. Taxonomy (NCBI): domain Eukaryota; kingdom Viridiplantae; phylum Streptophyta; class Magnoliopsida; order Asterales; family Asteraceae; genus Artemisia; species Artemisia argyi. The sequence continues at coordinate 10,348,081 of CM060691.1, read as the reverse complement.
TTGCTTTTATAAAATATAAAAATACAAAAAGAATCATCCTTTATACCTAGTTTTTCGGCTTTCTAATCCTAGTGACACTATTCCTGAGTTGAACGATCAATCCCCCGATACTTGTCACTATACTATACTACAACGATCAGGTATACTGCCTGGTGGGGGTTGTAAGCTTCTCGAGATCTGATGCGATTCCCACGTATCATGATGCATTCTCGCTATGAATAATTTCCTTTGCCTTTAAAACCGCAACATTGACAGCCATCATGTCAAGGTCCTCGTTCTTTCGATTGTTGGAATGATGCTTCTTGTGGAATAAAGAGAATGGATGGTTATTTGTAGAAGGACTATTGCTAAAACTAAACTCGTATTCATCGGGTGGTGGGTAGACATTTGTCTCGAAATTAGCAGCCCAATTGTTGTGGTGGTGATGGTTGTGGAACATAACATAAAGTTGACAACGAGCATAGACATGTTTTTACGTTGAAGGATGTTTTAACTTTTAACACTATGTTGTAGCAAAACTCAACAAATCGAGATTGTAGATGCTAATTAGTTTCGACTTGAGACAAAACAATGAGATAAGCACTTTCAAATGTGATGTCAATAAGCCACACTAATTATTTGGATAGTGGATTCTTTTATGTAATACTTAAATGTGAAGAGGATTCTACTTATTAGCTTTAATGACCTCAAAATACGAATAAGCATATATATATATATATATATATATATATATATATATATATATATATATATATATATACATATAGGCAATTGGCAAAAAAAATGAATCATACCTGCCACTTTTTGTCTTTGTATATAGCGTTTTTTTTTTTTTTTTTTTTTTTTTGATTTTAGCACCAACCTTTTTAAATCGTTCCATTGTGTATACTTAACTTTTTAAATCGTGTTATTGTGTGTACCTTGTGATCATTTTACCCTTACTTTTTTTAAATTTTGAAAGGTAAAATGGTCATTTCACATGGCTAAAAAGTCGCAAACTACTCAAATGACATGATTTAGAAAGGTTAGTGCTAAAATAAAAAAAAAAAAAAAATTAAATAAAATAAAAAATAAAAAAATAACGCTACGTACAATGACAAAAAGTGGCAAGTATGATGCCTTTTTTTTGCCAATAACCCTATATATATATATATATATATATATATATATATATATATATATATATATATATATATATATATATATATATATATATATAAAGTTAGGATCAAATAAGAATAAAAATTAAAATAAGAAGGGTAAGAAGAAATCACAACCACACATTTTAGATGCACCTACAAAAGTAGATGCATCTCCCCTTAATTTTCTCTCCTTTATTTGAAATATGTGACTATAAATCCTTTTTATTCTTCTTATGTTATTTTTTCTTCTTGCTGAATCCCTTCCCTATATATATATATATATATATATATATATGTATATATATATCGAAAGGTTAATGTGAGAACTTTCTTAAAGTTGTAAAAGTGATAACTATTTTAAAATACCATTAAAACATTGATATATAACCATTTTAACAAAGATGCACCAAAATATTATATATTAATACAAGTTAACATTAAATCGACTAATAACCAACTCATACATGAGAAACGGATTACTGGTAAACAATTAAAATTTTGATACATATATATTAAAATCTCAAAAAACTAATTTCTTATACATAAATTGATACACCTAAAATACAACAACCACTAACAACTTGATACACAATATTAAACCTTGATACACATTACACGTTAAATCAAAGTGTATCACTTAGTTTACGTCAATTTTCATAAGAAACCCCATCAAATCTTTAACAATTTAGTTGTAATTAATTATGTTTTTATTTTCTATTAAGTTGAGTGTCATTTGTGAGATTTTGGTTGGTTCTCATTTTGACAACTTTAAGATAGTTCTCATTTCATCACAATATATATATATATATATATATATATATATATATATATATATATATATATATATATATATATATATATATGAGTTAAAATAAAAAGTCTCTTATAATAAAAAGTATAGAAAGGATTGTGAGGGCGACATATGTCACCCCCATGCCACATCATATGACACGTGTCACCCCCACCCCACCCATCCCAAAAAAAAAAAAAAAAAAAAAAAATGTATGCAGTAACCAGGATGCAGTAACTTTATAACCATGAATGCAGTAACCAGGATACAGTAAAATCATAATTGTGATGCAGTAAACGTGATGCAGTAACTTTATAACAGTGATGCAGTATAAATTTTTGGCGGGAAAAAATTTTTTTTGCCAAAAAAAAAAAAAATTGGTGGGAAAATTTTTTTCTGCGGGGAGGAGGGGTGACACGTGTCATATGATGTGGCATGGGGGTGACACATGTCACTCCCACAATCCTTCCTACACTTTTTATTATAAGAGACTTTTTATAATAACCCCACTATATATATATATATATATATATATATATATATATATATATATATATATATATATATATATATATATATATATATATAGTATATCTTTATTTTCAGAACCCTGTTAAGTGCGGGAACTGCGAAAACTCTAATTTTGCATTAAAAGATATGCATGTTCATATAAAACATGTATGTTTTTCTTACATACACTTTAATACACATACCTGCGTGACATATATGTTCATATAAAACCCTGTTAAGTGCAACATATCAATGCAAAATGGTTTTATATGAACATGTATGTTACGCAGATATGTGTATTATGGTGTATGTAAGAAAACATACATGTTTTATATGAACGTGCATGTTTTCTAATGCAAAATTGGAGTTCTCGCAGTTCCCGCATTTAACAGATTTCTGAAAATAAAGCCCCTATATATATATATATATATATATATATATATATATATATATATATATATATATATATATACTAGCTTCAAGGCCCGCCCGATAGGTGGCTATCTTTTAGAATTTGTTTATGAGAAAAAAGAAATTGTAAAATGCATGATACGTCTTATAGAAAAACAGCAAAATGATGAAAAGGTGGAAAACATTAGCGAGAACAATTCACATGTTATAGTAAATAATGTTTACCTATACTAACCTCAATAAGTTCGGTGTATATTGTGAACTTTTTACTATCAACTTAAGCAATCCCACCATAATTTGTACAATGTCCATCAATAGCAACCACGATCTCTTCTGTCTAGTAGTCTTTCACTCTTTCCCAGTATCACTCATTTCAGTTGCAGTTAACTCTAATCACCAATCTCTCCCACCATTACCTTTACCAACCACGATACCTTCCCCTCGTATTTCGCATCGCCCTCCCTGGTATAACTTGCCACATAAAATAAAAAACCAATAGTAAATAAATAATTTTGTTGTGACAATATATAGCAGCTCAACATTGAAATAAATAATCATAGGATCATCCATTTTTATTCAAATTTATTTCACTTTGTTTACTATATACTAATTCTTGATTTAAATCATAAGTACGTGTAGTCATTAGAGACGAATCATGCTTAATAACTATAGAAATAAACATACAAATTTTGCAAGAATGAGCAAGTCTGTACACAACATACCAAATTTAATAGTATATGGTCATCCTGCTACATTTTAATGCAATTATGCATTTTAGCATTTCATAGGTAATTTATCTCAAAATTCCAAAGACAATGATTCAAAGGCTTTTCACGAGCAATCTGACTAGAAAAGCATAAAACTTTGCCCCATGTACTTCATTTATTGCCATTTTTAAACTTCAGCTACGATAACTTCACAAAATGTGGCTATTGTTAAATACCTCAAATACACCCCCTCGTTTTAGCTACTGTATTGGATCCTTCAACATTATCTATTTATATAATTCACAATTAAAACGGCGCCGTATTGCGTCCCCCGTTTTCCCGCCATTCCATTTTCCCGCCAAAATGTTATGGCCCAGTTTCTTAGCCTGCTATAAGCCTTTTTGCGTAGCCCAGGTTTTTTTTGGCCCAAATAATGCAAGAAGGTTAATACCACACATCTCAAACCCCACACATAATCCAGAGTATTCCACACACACACACATACCTAACCACACACACATCTCCGCTGCTGATGTTGATGATCGAGTGAAAGGAAAACCAAAAAGACGGTGATAGGAAGATGATGATGATCGAAGGATGGAAGTAACACAACAATCGAATCCATGTTTTCCGGTGAAGCTTGCATCGTCGTTTTCATTATAGTTGTTTGTATTGTACAATTACGGTTTCGTATTAATTTTGGATTCTGTTTTAATCTAAGTTTTTTTATGAAATCAGGGGTGTAGCTGATGCGCCATTTTCTGTTTCGGGGTTTCCGCTGAAGCTGTGTCGTTTTTGGTATAACGGTGTCGTATCAAGCTGGTAATATAAGGTTGGTGGGTGTTTGTGTTTTAATGTTTTGTTTTACCAGTAGTAGGTTTATATTTGTATCGTTGCTTTTTTTTGGGTTTGGTATATATTGGTTGGGATTCCGGCATTGAAGTTAGGGGTGTTTGGTTTTGGGATTTGTGAAATGGTTCATGAGAAGCTTAAAACCTGAAGTTCATAGTTTTTAGGATTTCTATGTGGTCTGCAGTGAATTTGAGCTAAAAGAATATTGTAGCTCATGAGTTGGGACTTGGGAGTCAGATTCTAGGCCAAGAACGTGTTTGGGATTACTTATATTTTTTGTTTAGCACCTAGACATCTTATTTACTTACAAAATCTTGCAATGTATTTGCTATAAAACAATGTAACAACGGTTGTGTTATCATTGCAGATTGCATAATGAATGGAACAACAGTTCTGTTGAGCATATATAAGGTGGAGTTTAGTCTCTTTTATTCTTATGATTGCTATAATCATGGTTGATAATCTGAATATTTGTTTTCCCTACAAAATGGATTATTACCAGTTAACTATATTGATAACAGGTTAAAAAGGTGAACTATGTTGAAACCTTGCTGTAACTAACAAGACACAGGAATGGAAATGGATGGTAAGAATTTCGAATTAGCATTCTTAATCACATTATCACAAAACTTAAAAATATTTAAAACTCTAAACTTATTTATTATAAGGTTGTTGTTAAACTTTGACTACATCAGTGGTTTGCGTTGATAGAGGTCTTTAATGAAGTTTGAAATGTTTACATCTAATACATTTTGTGGTTCGGTTACTTGGTTATCACATACACATTTTAGATAGTTGTTTACAATACATTGTGATATACATTTTAAATGGTTTTTGTTTTGTTTATTTATTAGTTTTTAAAAGTTAATGCTTCAGTTAAGATTGAAAAAATACAGCGTATGCAAGATTTCGATCATCAAAGGCCACTTACGGTTTTTTATAGCCAGCTTTTAACTCTCTTCATAGGCTCCATAACATGGGTTATGAGTTTAATCTTTTGTGCAATTTTCAGAAGATAAAGGATGACTTACGTGTGGTATATTGGTGACATTCTCTTGGCGAGTGTCTATGCATTGGTATCGTCTAACCTCTTAGATGTACAATCGAACATGGGCATGCAAATAACACTGCTCCTGTGCATGAGGGAGCGGCAACACAGCAGCGACTACTACACTCCCAGCCGTACGATTGTACAGATCAACAAAATCTCAGACCGTGTCTTGCATCAGGTGGGATTGGAATCACTACTCGACCAATTATCTTCACAAAAGAAGAAAGTTCCACTTCTAACATGAACAAAGGTATATGTTAAAAAAAAAAAATTCTCGCCCATGCTGATGTGTTACTTTGGTGTACATACGACCGCTTTTTTATTATTTTGTGTTGTCATGCCTTGACTGTTCATTTTCTTATGTACCAGCCCAGCTTACCGCTTCTAATTACTTGGTTACAAAGCCACCAAAAAGGCCAGCATCACGAGGGCTGGTGACCTCCTCCTCAGGTGTTCACAGTGCGACCCGCATCACGCGCAAACGTGTTGGTTATAAACATATCGCAGCAGCAGCAGCATCAGCACCAGCCAACTACCGTTCGCCTTATCGATGACACAATAAGTGCATGATATCAAGTAGTCATACAGTTGCTGTTTATATACCAATAAGGATAGCAAGAACAACGATTCATGTGTGTGTATATTGATCAACCCAAGAGGTAATATTTGAGCAGCTATCAACGTTTACATATTTATGTAATTTTTCTAATAAGGTTACGTTGTTTGATTATAGTGCCACCTACAATAACAGTTTCGCCAACGTAGGGGAATCACGAAAAGTAATTGAAGCAGGTAATACCAAACTTTACTTTTTAGAGTATGAAAATTTGAACGGATTCATGTGTATGTAAACTAATTATTTGTATCTTTTAAATTAGAAAAAAAAGGATAGCAAGAACAACGAACTTCAGTTGAACAAATTGAATGCTTTATATAACGGTGTTCTCTTATGTTTACAGAAAGCTATGGAATAACTAAACATTCGACCTCAAAAAATTTCTAGACGACTACTGTTAATAAGTATTAGGAAAGGTAGTAAAGAAGCAACAAAGGGGAAATGACCTATGTGTTTCGACTAGCATAAAATATGAACATTTGCAGGCAGCTTTATTGCTTGGATACACCGTCAAAACAACTTTTATTGAAACTTCACAGAATTATCGATGAATTTACTTATACCTTCTTTAACTTTAGTTGCCTTTGGTTTGACAAAATTGATTCCTCATTCTCTTAATTTTCAATAACTGATTCTAAATACTAAACAAAATGTTCTCTCTCTGTTGGCAAGGCAAACTGAGCCTCTGTTGTGTAGCTTTTGTTATAAATAGAAGTAGCGCAACAAACTAATGTTTTCTTTTTATTTGGCAGGCAAGTAAAACGCAGTCGGTTATGCGGTATTTGTCGGTGTGTCAGCTACAATGTTACGCTTTCACTATGATAGTTTGCTCATGCTTTCTGGGCGACGTGTTCTTATGTTAGACCATGGTAGGTACCTTATATATTTATGATATAATTTGCTCTTATGTTCCAAATAAACGCTACTTCAAATTTGTAGCACATCAGCTGAAACAATGTAAAACCTTATATCTATACAATACAACAACTTTTTATTATTTATTGCCTTAGCATTACTTCATCCCACTCCTAAAGTGCATACTATTTTATCAGATCCGGTGGGTACTCAAGCTTTAAAGTTGAGTGCTTCGAAAGAGGTTGCAATCAAAGCAGGTATGTAACCAATTTTCCCATGTAGAAATTTTCTCTTTAGCAAGTAGTATAACTGAATTATCGGTTTGATTTTGGGAAAGCTCATAAGATCACCTTTTCGGTATTATGAGGCTGCTTGGTAACTTATGGCTTATTCATACGACATAAGTTGAAGATAATAAGCTCAAAATCCAAAAAAAAAAAAAAGAGTAAGCTAATAAGCCTTTTCAAATTCAAATAATCCTTTGTGACATGAAGCCAAAAATCTAAAAGAAAGACTTGGGGTTTTGCAAATTACGAAATATTTACAACCTAACTTATGAGGGAAAAAAATAATTCATGAATTCCACACATCCACAATATCAGAATCTTAATTTAGGGATTTTGTTTTGTTAGCTGGAAGGAGCGAAATTTGTGTTTGAATCAAAGACTATAATGAAAATGGAACTTTTGGTCATTCCTGCTCTTGAATGGAAGATGAATCCGGTGACTCCAATTTCGTTTATCGATTACATTATGCGCAGATTTCGTTTGGTCACTCATTGTCGACATTAGGAGTTGGTGAGGAGGTGTGAAAGAGTTCTTGCTGTTATCAATGGTATGGTTTGCTGTCAGTTTTTTTTTTTTTTTTTTTTTGGTTTGTGATGGATTAAATGTTTGGGTGCTTATTGTAACCATTGGAATGTGTTTAGATTGATAATTGCACACTAATGCATCTTTGTAAATTGAATTCACATTCAAGGTCTCTAGATTATCTTCCATCTGTAAAACAATATAGAAAAGCAATACACTTTGGTGGTGCAGAGAGTAAGATGCTTTATTTTTCTGCGTTAAAATTCAATCTAACATCAAAATAAGCCATGTCAGTGTGTAGGATTATCGAGTGTTTGGTTTAACTTATTTAGTTGCCTTATTACAACGGGAAAAAACCGCCCCGGCCGCAACGCGCCGGGCCGCCGCCATTCTCGTACTTCCTTAAAATACTTCGGGTTCAATTTCTTATTTCGTTTATATCCCTATATTATCATTGCCTTAGATATCAGAATTATGATTCATTCCATTTGAATATATCATAAGATCATCCATTTGCACTAAAGCCCAATACATTTTATATATTTCTTTCAGTGTAATTTCATCAAACACTTGATGTGGACTTTCTTTCTCAACAACTAATTTGTAGTTCAAATGCTAAACGACATTAAAATAATAATAAATAAATAAAAAATAAACAAATTTAGTTCAAGAAAATCCTAACTAAATAACACATAAGTTAACAAATAACAAAATAAATAACTTTTTGAGATCAAATTAATAATTTTCAAAAAATATGCAATTGACACAAAAAATTATCAAAATAAAATTTTAAAACATGTAATTGATACAAAATTTATCAAAATAATAATAATAATAATAATAATAATAATAATAATAATAATAGATACAAAAATTATCATTACCGTCATCGGCCGGGAAGATTTTGCCGTCAAATAGGTGACCAAAGTCTGAGAGGAACCCTTGGATCCGCATCAAAATCAACAATCACAAAGTCTGCCGGAAAATGGAATTTTCCCACTCTTACAAATACGTCCTCGGCAATACCGAGGGGACGATATATTGAACGGTCTGTAAGCTCAAGAGTCATGCAGGTGGTGGTGAGTTCCGGAAGAGAGAGTTTCTTCCATACTGAATAAGGCATCAAGTTGATGCTTGCACCAAGATCAGCCAGGGCGAAGCATTCAACCATTCCCGGGAAGATACATGGGATGAGAAGTTTTCCCGGGTCTCCCAGCTTTTCGGGAAGCTGTTTCAACAGAACTGCAGAGCAGTTTTCATTGAGTGGAGTTCGTGCCATTTCGAACAATTTTTCTTTATTGCTTAGTAGGTTTTTGATTGTCACTGCGAATTTAGGATTCAAAAGGAAACCATCCGCGAAACTGATGTCAAAATGTAGATCTTGGAAATTTTGAAAATTTTCTTCCATCTGGTGATTGACTTTTTTGCGGAGCTTTTGGTCTTGTAATCGTGAAGGATATGGAATTGACGGTTTTGGGTTGGCTTTTGGATTTTCAACAGGGTTTTTGGGAGTTTCAAACATAACTTTTGTCGGAGTCAGGACTGGGATAACTGGAGGAGGGACGTCATTGGTACCTCCGTTGTTAGTAGGAAGTATTGTGTCCGTTGTATCCTCAGTTTCACGCTCCTCTACCTGGACAGGAGAAGAGGTAGACGGAGCCGTGGGTCCTTTATAGGAAACTCCACTTCTGGTTGTGATCGCTTTTACATCCCCCCTCAGATTCGCGATCGTGTTGCTGGGTAATGTACCCAAGCCTGAGGGTCGATCATTTAAAGACTTCTTGATTTTGGAAATCTGGCTGACCAACAACTTGTTCATTTCTTCTTAGGATTTCATAAACTGTTTCAATAACTCATCGGATGATGGTCCAGTTGGAACAACAACTTGAGTTTGGTTAGAAAAATTTTGAGCCCGGTTGTTCTGGAAATTCCCTTGATTCTGATTGTTGTTACCATGGAAATTGATTCCTTGTTGAAAATTACCCTGTTGGTAATTGTTTTGACCTTGATTGCGGTTGAAGTTTCCTTGGTTCTGATTTTGGAAAACCTGGTTTTGACCAGCATTGAAATTCCCTTGGTTGTTAAAACCTTGATTCATCCTATTCTGGTTCTGGTTAAAATTCTGGTTTCTGTTTTGACCATTTTGGTTATGGGACTGATTGAATCCTGGTGGTCCAAGGTAGTTATTAGAACGATAGCTCAACAGATTTCGGTCCCCTTGCGGTTGGTAAGAATTACCCTCGCGTTATAGGATCCTTGATCTGCGTACACTTTTTCATGAGCGAAGCCACTGGGCAGTCATGTTCTCGATTAAATCGTAGCACTCTTCAGGGGTCCTTTTCATAAAGGTGCCCCTAGTAGCAGCACTGATGGTGTCACGATGTCGAAGAGTCAAACCATTATAGAAGGTGTCGATAATGGTGACAAGAAGCATATTATGTTTGGGACATCGATCAATGGCGAGTTTGTAGCGTTCTCACGCCTCAAATAAAGATTCGTCAGAAAGCTGTCTGAAGTTGCTGATATCATTCCTCAGCTTTGTTACCATAGATGGTGGAAAGTATTTGGCCAGAAATTTGGTAACCATCTCATCAAAGGTGTGGATCAAATTCTTTGGAAGTCGATCGAACCAGGCAGTCGCATGATGAGTGAGGGAGTAGGGGAAGGTACAAACGTAGGCCGTCTTCGGTGACGCCATTTTGTTTCATGCTTTGGGTGACAATAAAAAATTTGTTGAGATGCTTGTTAGCATCGTCACCCGGCAATCCGTGGAACTGACACGAATTTTGGACCTGTTGTATCATATGGTGTTTTAGTCCAAAGTCCGTGGCTCCAATAGTCAGTGGTGCAATGGATCCACCTCTCCCGTGCATGGTAAGCTGACATAGTTTCTCCATTGTTCGGGTGTCAAGAACTACATCATCCTTGGGAGGTAGTGGGGGCTCGTCATCCATTTTTAAAGTTTTTTCATCTTCAACAATACGTAACTCGGTTACATTTCTTTGGCGATTATGCTTTGCTTGTGAACGAGTGCGCATGCACTAAAAAAGTTTCAATTAAAACAAGACCGAGGCAAAATGACAGAACTTAAACCAATAACCACAATGTGAATGTCTTCTTTGAAAAAGGTACACCAATCACAAGGATATAATGGCAAGTTTTGATCTTTAGTTTGGGAACTTATTAATGTTCATACCCGCAGTTGGGTAGTATTCTGCCTTGGTTTTCGACGGTGTATTTTATGTAATTCATTCACAAGAAAATAAAATGTTTTTGGCTTTTCATGTATGGGTGAAAAAACTTGGGAAATATTTTTGGAACCGATTCGTTAACTGAGATCGTTCCTTTAAGATTACTCACAGGGTGGTGGAAGAGAAGAATGGATCTCTTTTCAGTTCGCAATTTAATGTCAGAACTTGCCCTTACCACCTGTATAGGTTGTAATCTTAAAGATAACGAAGTAATTTAACTTCACGATTAATTTTTGTTGTTTATGATTTTTTTGGTGTTTTTAACACTTTAGGAAAAGTGTTAATAAACTTTTTGATATGATTATGATTTTTACAAAAAATAGATGGAATTTGTACAGTGACGGTTTTGAAAACCACTAAACCTAAAAACGTTTTGAAACACGCAACAACCTCCCCAGCAGCGGCGCCAAAATTTGACTCCTCCCAAACCAACCACTCAACCGGGTGTGGTCAATAGGCTCACCTAGGTGGGAGGTGGGAGTGCAAGATATAAAATCCGTGGAAGTGCAGGGAAATCCCCGGGTCGTTAAGTCCCAACGAGATTGAAATTGTATTTGTAAACGTTTTCGGGATACAGTGATTGGGAAAGTAACCAGATAATGATTTGGATTTGTTTTACACTACTGGAATGATTTGGATCAACAGTATTAACAATTACGGGCAACCGATATTTATAAACGTAAACTGAAATTAAAACAAATACGATTACGTGCTGGGAAAAAGGTGAGTTTTAAGTCAAAATAGACTACAGGGGGTAAAATGACTTTTCTAAAAACTTAATGTTAAAAGAAAATTTAATTAAAATGAAAATTATTTTTTTGATTATTTTATTATTTAATATTAATTAAAACCTATATAAACTATTTAATAATTAATTAAAACTAAATTTTAAACTAATTCTAAATTAAGAAAAATATCAAATTAACTTAGAAAATTATGAAATTTTTTATAAAACTAATTAACCATCACAGGAATCCTAAAAAATTATAAAAAGTCTATGTAAATTATATTTATGCTATTTTAATAATTATTTACTTAATTATTAATTAAAATCTATTTAAACTAATTTAATTCTAAAAATTACCAAATTAACAGTGAAAATTATGAAAATTTTCCTAAAAATACTTTATGAATTATAAGACCTAGGAAAAATATAAAAATATACTTTTGCTTATAAATAAGTAGATAGAAAATTATTTTTTTGGTTTTTTAATTAAAACTAATTAAATTTAATTTAATTATTATAAATACTAAATTAACTCAGAATATTATGAAAATTTTTCTTAAACTATTTTAATATATTAGAAACTTAGGAAAATTATAAAATTGAAAATTGCTTTTTGAAAAAGCTTAGCAATAAGCCAAGTGGCTTAAATAGAAGCTATCACTATTTTTAAAATTGGCTTTTCTTGGATTTTCTTTTACAAATCTATTTTAACACTGAAAATATGCAACTTTTACAAAGATAACTTAATTGGAGCTTATTAATAAGCAGAATGCAAACCAAAAATCAAGACAGAAAGGTCTAATAAGCTATAAATGTGAAGTTTTAAAGCAATAAGCTACTACTAGGCTACAAGTTGAACAAAAAGCTATAAACACAAGAGATGTACACTAAATAAGCTCAAACTACTGAATAAGCACTTGGAATAATCCTGGAGATCAAATAAGCACTTATAAAAAAACCACAGGCCAAAACAGGCTATAAGCAGCCCTCTGTGGGGTCCACAGAAGTGATCAAGGGTCCAAACAAATGATGATCTGAAAAGATGGACTGGTAAGCATTCCAAAAAGCCAATAAGCAAGGCTTATGGCCTAGAAATAAGACAATGATGGGCTTGTGAATTTGGGTGTCTAAGCTGAGTAACTCAGTATACTGAGTGTGATTAGTACAACTTGGTGGCACAAATAAGCTATGGGCAAAGGATCAGAGATCCAAAATAAGCACTGGTATGTTGTGTTGGTCTAATAAGCTATCTAAAAATCCAAAAGTTGGTGGCTGGGATCCACTGGTTAAGCCAGAATGAGCTTATGAAACTTGGGCAAATGCCCTGGTGCAGGGGAGGGTTCTCTCCCTGAAGGTCTAATTAAGCACTAGAATAAGCCACAGAAAAAATCTTAAAAATAAGCCAACATGATTTTTCAAAAGTTAAGCTGGTGGACTTTGATTTCCAAAGAGTTCAGGGTCTAATTTGTAAGACAAAAATCAGGTAAATTCCTTGAAAAATTGACTTTCTGCCTAAGCTATGCAATTTTGACTTTTTGATATGAACACCTAAGTTGACTATTGTGAGATTTGAGTGAGTCCTAGTGACTGAATAAGTTGTTTTAAGCTACAAGAAGATGAAATTAAGCTATACTAACAACTTATGAACTGATTTGATGATTCTATGAATCTAAAATCCTAACAGTGATCAAATGAGGTGAGATTAAAGATGATTTTGACTTTCTTTCAAACTAGGCCTTGTTTTTATGATTCTAAAAGTCTAATATGACCAAGAGTGACATGTTTCAAGCATAAGCCATGCCAAAAAACCCTGTGAGATCAGTGATTCAGCAAAACCAAACACCCTCAATAAAACCTGATTTCTTTGTTTCTTTAGCAATTGGATACTTGGGATTATGAAACTGTTTTTAATCAACTTATTGAGACTTAATAAGCTTAAATGAGCACAGAAGCTTAGGATTTAAACACAAAAACCCAGGATGCTATAAAAGCTAATTTGGCAGTGAAACTATGAATTTTGAGCACAAAGAGATTTATTGAACAAACAATTGATTTTAAACTACAACAAGGCTTAATTAAACTTAATAAGCAAATAAAACACAGAAATAAGCTATGATAAGCAAAGGAACAGTAAAACTTGAAATTTGAGAAAAATCCTTACAAATGCATTCCTGCCAATATACCATGAACCAAGGACCAATGAACCAAACCTATAGGCTTTCCACAAAGCCACTAACCCACTGCCATCCAAAATGTATAGTGCTCTAAGCTTTGTCTTCCTTCTTTGTGTGATTTTTGATTTTTGACTAATTTTTTTGTAATTTTTGTTTTTTAAGTAAACTTAAATTTTATGCTTTATAAGCTTAAGAAAGCTTATAAGTAAACTAGTTTGAGCTTAAGTGAACACTAGATAGCAACTTTTAACCATAATAAGCTTAATATGAAATTTCTAATAAAAATGGCACAACTGAAACTTGAACAAAACAACTTGATTTTATTATTGAAATAACTTCAAAACACTCTGAGATACTAGGAAACACAATTTAGAACTAAGTTTTGCAACTAGAAAAGAGAATTTAACACAAACGACATAAAAATAAAACTAAGTAACTACTGTCTTGCTCTTCTCCTTCTTCTTCCTTTTATAGGCTTCAATTAGGGTTTCCAGAGCCTTAGGCACATATCCCACTTCAAATCCCAGCATTTGGATGCCTGAAATTCAATCTAGGCCCTCCACGTGTTTTGGCGGGAAAAAGGGGTATTTGCAATTTGCTCTGTTGCGTGTAGGAGGGGGTGGTGCATTAATTGGGGATGTTTTGTTAGGTGCAAGGTAGCTTTGGTGATGATGAATTTGGGTAGTGGTTTGGGCGGTGGAGGTGATGGGTAGCAGAGCAAGTGGTGTGGGGGGAGGGGGAAGGAGACGGTTAAACCAGGTTTGACCCTGGTTATTATTAGTGGTAAAGGGAGTGGAGTGGGCTGAGGGTATTTTGGGCCAAGGTGGAGTGGACTTGTTTATTTGTTGGATCAGGTTTGTGTTTGGAATGGATTTGGATTTTGGTAATAATACAAAAGGGTCCGTTTGGTTTAGAAATTATGACAAGGACCAATTATGTAATTTTCTGGAAATAGAAGGGCCGGATTTAGTGTAGAATATTCATAATCATACATGTATGGTTACTTGTGGTTAGATTGATTCAAGAATAAAGAAGAAGAGATTTTAGAGAGAGAAAGTGAGTTGGGTGTTTCCTAGAGAGAGAGTTGAGAGAAAAAGTAGAAGGTTAGATTTAATGAATGAAAATCACCAACCCTCTCCACATGTGGAGAGGGGTATATATAGTATCCTACAAACGCCCACATCCGGGCTGTGAATCAGGCATACAGTGGGTAAAGACCCGTCCTTCTTCCACGGTGTTACTTAAACTAAACTAACTAATACATATAATTGACTAACTACGAGCTAACTAAAATGCTCTTACATCAATTAGGTGACTGAGTCTTCTATAGGAATAATTGTATTCCTAACAATCTCCCCCTAAGCGAGGTCACCTTTGAAATTAAGCTCTTTGGTCTTTAAGCATTCTTTCGTCTCTGTAGCTCGTAGGATCTGATTCTTCACTTTTCTACACACTTTGTACTTCAAGCAAGCGAACTTGTGATTTGAATTCCTTTGTGATGTGCGATCTTTGAGATTCTTTGAGATCATCCGCCAAAGTAAATCTCCAAGCTTATCCATAGTTGTATTGCCTTCATGTGATGTAGTGACTTTAGGACCATCATGCTCACACCTTTCTGGATCAGGAGACTTTGCATTAGAGTTGTGGATCAGGAGACTTTTTCATCAGAGTTGCGGAAACGTTGTTGGTAGTCTCTCAACATTTGTTGTAGCAAGTCTCTCATCTTCATTGATAGTGTGGAGGATGTGTAAGCATGAGGTATGGATTGACCCGATTCAGCTGGAAACTGCAGCCATCAACGCCATCTTTATATGTGTCCCTGAAATAAAACAGTTAGCAATAAAGATAGAGAACGAATATGGCTTTGTCATTCGTTCTGCGAGGATAGATTACCCTCCGGTTTTGTGAAAACCGACTTGTGATCAGGTAGAGTCTCTTTAAAGAGGACTCTCCTTGACAGGAATTTCCAGCTTTTAGTAGTGAAATTTCCAAAGAATCCACTTTGGAATCTTCATACTTAGCATGTTCTCATACCGGAACGTCTCAAAGTAGACAGCACGATAGAGTGAATCGGTGAATGAATATTCACGGATTGATGAGAAATAGATTTATAGAAATCACTCGCGTGTCCTATGATAAGCATTTTTGAGACACGACGAGAGTTTTATACTTTGAATCACATTTCCATCAAAAATACTTTTGTTTGAAAGAAATTACACAATCAATGTGCTCGAAAATTAGTATGTGAGCACACTGAAAGGTTTTTGCAAAAGTATCCGTCAATCCATATCCTGGAACAAGTTTGATTCAATGTTGAATCGCACCATTGTTGCTTTCCAGTTGTCACTTGATCATTGATCCAAGATGGATCTCACATGTCACCTACCAAGAGCTTGAGTGATGTTCGCTCTAGAAGGATTTCCATCTTCATTGTGAATATTTTCATATCACTCGGATGTTCTGGCAATACCACAAGGATAATGCGTAGGACTCTAAATATTTTCTCTTATTTTCCACATTGTGTGAAACAATAAGCATATTTGGAATGTGTGTCCTGACGAGATTTATGGATGATCTCTTTGGCTCTAGACTCAATAGTGCGTTTTGATCCACTCCTGGAGACTGGGGAGGCGTCTCTTGTTTTAGGTATCAACATAGCTCGCAATGAGCGGTCGATACATTGCACAGGGTTCCCCGTGAGAATGAAACAAGCTCTTTTAAGAGAACTTGAGTGGTTGGGAAGTTTAGTGCAGTGCATCACTGGGTCCATGACGTCTTGTCTTCAATACCGGTGTTTCCTTAGTAATCGCCAGTAGATTATGAATTGAACCCGGTTTCTGCCCTAAGGTTGAATATATGGAGGGCTATTTCTTTTCACCCTTTCTCATTTCAATTCTTTTTAATTCTTCAACCCCTTCAGTGCTTATCGAGGCTTCACCACTAGAACCTTGTTAGGTTTGTTCCAGTCCTAGCTCTACCTCAGTCCGCACTCTTCCCTTTCTCACTTTACTCCTTTTTTCATTCATTCCTAAGGACTTCTAATCTATCTAGAGGATTGGCCCTGGGAAGATCCTTCCGGTTCTGGAGGATCATGGGAACTTATACCTAACCTTAACCGTCCTTATAACTCCATGCATAAAGGTAAATGGTCGGTCTTAGGTATTACTTCCACAAACGTCGTTTGCTCCCCCTCAATATGTGCATCGATATTCGAAAGTGTTTAGCACATATGCGGGAGCCTTTTATTGAGTCTTAAAGATCACATTTGATTATCAGATTCCATATTTAAATCACATTCTCTCCCCCGATCAAAAACTTTAAATCATTCAAGATTTTTGATCTAAAGTGATTTAAATAAGTTAGAAAGCTTTTGGGAGAGAAATGCGGTCAATTTTAATATTTTCTGATAAAAGGAACTTTTTCATGCTCCCCCTCAATCTTTGAGGGAGGTTGTTATGTGTCAGATTCGATGAGTTTCCAAAAGATTTGAAGTTTTAACGAAAACTCTTTGAAAATGTTCTCATTCTGACACATAACCATCACAAATTGTTTTGTTGCATGGTTTTGTACAAAGGAGTTTGATGATACATAAAATTTTGAAATCACTCTCCCCCTCAATCAATGACCCATTTAAAACATTTTGAAGACAAAATTGTTGGCATTGATTGAGTGATGAAATTTTATGAAATGTTATCATTTTGATTTCTAAAAAAATTTCATGGTACCACCAAGTTTTTCACAAATACTTCCCGGAAAAATCATAGAAGGGAAAGTATTTGCGATAAAAGGAAGACTTCTCTTCCTTATCAAGAAATAATGCACTGAAGAGTACATTAGATCGAGGGTGCATGAATGTAAAGTAATTCACGCACGGATGAACGGCACCATTTGCTAGGAACAACCGTCTTTTTGGCGACGTGTTTTCCTCATTTTGAAAAACGGGTTGCTATCTGAAGTAATAGCAAGCCATAATTTTTAAGTCCGGGTTACAGTATGAAGTAACTGTAAGCCATAATTTTTAAGTCCGGGTTGTAGCCTGAAATGACTACAAGCCATATTTTAAGTCCGGGTTACAGCCTGAAATGACTGTAAGCCATAATTTTGAAATCCGGGTTGTAGCCTGAAATGACTACAAGCCATAATTTTTCAGAATGTTTTGAGAAACGACATGTTTTAGAAAAAAACTTTATTTGAAACTAAAAAACTCTTGCTCAAGCATATGTATGATTCCGTGTCATTATTAGATGACATTTCTAGAAACGTACATAATATTGATTACACAAGAGACATGCGTGAGAAGAATATTTTTGGATTTTTCTTGATTTTTCAGATTTTTATGGTTTTTATAGGTTTTATATTTCTCTATTTACGTACTTGTATAAGATATGTACAAAGGAAACCAAACAGTTTAAGGGGATGTTGACATGAGCACCAAAATGAGATTATCGTTCAGCTCGTTGTAGAAGTACGTAGTCAACATCTCTTAAACTTTCACCACCAAAGCTTTCGAGGCTCCTGAATAATCGTCTGAATCCGTAGATGCCATGATATAATCTTAAACGGGATTTTACAACTCTTGTGACTTAAACCGAGAGATCGATTCTCTCCTGGGATTTTACTAAAGTCAACAAAAGAAACCGAAAGATCTAATATGCGAGTTAGACTTAGAGAGATATCTTGGATAGGTGACAATTAGCATTAAGTGTCAAGTGGCGACAAGTCAAGTTACAATAGATCCGATCGTAATAAGTCAAGTCGTAAAGATTAACTCACAACGTCAAATTACAATCAGACTAATCGAAACGACTTAAGTCACAACAATTCACCAAACACAAGTAGTTAACAAATCACTAGAATCTCACAACTGAGTTAATCGCTAGACACCCAACAAATTTCTGAAAGTTTTTATTGCCTCCTCAATGTGAAGCTTTGGTAGCTTCCCCCCAAACCGACAATCACCTACATGAGACCACTTCCCCCAAGTCGTTGAAGTGATGCAAAAAGTCTCATTATATGATGCTTGAAAACCCTGAAAAAAAATGAAAACCCCGAAGTAACAAGGTGAACCACGGATCATCTCTGCGGTAATCAATCCCGGAATGTATGATGAAGCCTGATCACGTGACCCTGTTGTACGTCCCCGATGTTCACATTACTCTACGGTTTTGAGCAGTTTGTTTATTCAGGGGAAAATGATATCAACATCTTCATTTCACTAAATGCTTTCTAGTTATCTTACACATACCAACTTAATCCATATTGTACGCATGTATCCAACACACGAAGAAATGATAACACCAAAGTAACAGGTTGAAGCACTGATCATCTCTGCAGATATCTCCTCCAGAATATATGATTAAGTCCGATCACGTGAACCTGTTGTGCGTCCTTAATGTACACATATCTCTCCCCATGATGGTTGCGATCTTATCGGAATCAACATAACAATGTGTACATGAAACATTAACCAGAAGCACTTTGCCATAAATCATATCAGCACGAATGAAGATGTCGATAAGCAATATCATCTCACGCACCAACTGTTCTTCTCATATTTCTTCCTATTGAAAGCTGAAGTAATACATACCACAAGTATCAGAAGACCACTTCCCCCACGTAGTTGGAATAATACACCAAACGCCACAAGTTAATACACTGATATTCTCTGCGGTTATGACATTTGTCTTCCCGGGATAACTTCAATTAAGAAGAAGTATTAAGTTCATCACGTGTGTTCATTATGCATTAAGATGTATGTCTCCTTCCCCCTTGCTGATTTTGATACCTCAGAATCAGCAACACATTATAAGCACATCTACTTGAAATCTTGTGAGAAGAACAAAATTGGTTTAACTGGATCTGGTGAGAATCAACTGCTACAAAAACTCTCTCTGACTATCTTTACCAACCCTTATGTAGGCTATTTGAAGTGACCACTAATGAAGTAAACCCGATATACCAAAGTTGAAACTGAAGAAGAATTTCCCAAATCCGTAACTTAAGCTTGCACTATTGTTGATTAAAGAACGATGTAGAAGAATAAGTACAACACCTCTTGAAACTATCCACATTCGCATTTGCATGTGACACTGAGCACTACAATGTAACTCCTTGAAGTGATAGCCATAACCCGTGAGTACTATAATGTAACTCCTTCCATCGGGTATAACTAGATAATCCAAGTCCCAATCATAAACTTTAAGAGTTCACACAAGTCATTAATCGATGCATGAAATTTCGATGATGAAATAAGTAGACGCCTTCGTAAAATACTCTTCAATCTCAATTAAGGGATGCCAAATAAACTCCGTGATCACTTGACATTTCATGTCCAAATTGTTAGCCGTTTAGACATTTTAACTGACATTTTCCATAATGTTCTTCGGGTTGATTTACAAAGTGCACATTGGTAGGAACAACAATCCTTGACAACAATCCTTGATTTAAGAACGAAAAGACGGATCATTATTCATGTGTGCAACTTCGTAATCATGATAGTCATCATCAACACCTTGAGGAATAATTAGAGATTGGATTACTTGAGCAAGTGATCAATCATCATTCATAATACTTCTAGATGGTGCATCTTGATCAATCATCATTCGTTGAATCTTGGAAGCAATCATCAAACATAAATCCCAGTCATCCTTAGTAAGTAGAACATTAGGTGTTGGAGGAGAGTCGTATGACCATTCTTCAAGCATCAATCAACAAGTGGTATATTCACACTTCCCCCCCTCAAAAATTGCAAGCGAGGTTTGCCATTTTTGATTGAGCAAGTGAATAAGAGTACAATTAATCATGTATTTTATTCACACTTTTCCCCCTAAAAAATTGCATACGAGGTTGCCATTTTTGATTGGGCATGTGAATAAGAATACATTCAATCATGTAGTTTATTCACTCTTCTCCCCCTCAAAAATTGCATACGATGTTTGCCATTTTTGAATGAGCAAGTGAATACAAATTCGATCAAAGATGAGTAGATCCACTTGATGACTGAATAAACATGGAGGAAGCATGAACCGTGTTGTTGAGAATGGTCAAAACTAAGAAGATTTCTCTTCTTCCGAAGCTAAGGCGCACTAAATCGTACACCTTTCTTTTCTTTGATGAACGGGGCCTGAAGTGTTGTCAGCAGACACCATAATGATGAAGTTGAAGACCGAGGCTTGAACTGATGTGTTCAAACGTCATAGCCGTTGAGGAATGAGGCCTGAACTGAAGTATTCAGATGTCATATATTGAAGAACGAGGCCTGAACTGATGTATTCAGACGTCATAGAGAGCATACATCAACATTGACCTTCTATACCTCCTGAAGTAGGAGATATGCTTGCTTTAGGCCTCCAGACTTTGAGTCTTCTCATGTGGTGAATGATTGATGTACCTGCAACTGAGTAAGGACTACCTGTACTAACATTACAAACTTGATTGCATATATATGGGTTAGTGACAAAAGTATCCAAACCCTTGGGGGTTTCACGGTCAACCAAGGTATTGCCATTGCTAAGTATCTTTCCGGTAGGTATCCACTTAAGTCCAACATCCTTAAAAATTCTACCAGTTGGAATCCACTTATGGCAAGGTCTAGGATTGTTAAGCTTCTTATGCACAGTAGAAGGCTTATCGATATTTCTAGTCTCAGAAGATTTAGTAGTTTGAATCCACCTAGGAGAAGTTATAGGTTTATTTTGCTTCTTATGCATTGTGGATGACTTACTATAAATCCTAGACTTAACAGGTTGAACCTTAGCATTGTTCCTCAATATCCTAGGAGGGATCATACAAGGTTGTGAACCTAAGATTCCATCCTTATGAAGTAGTGCCGTTTTCCTAGCCTTTTCTAGATCATAGTTCTTGTGCAAGTCATTTATATCATAAGTGTTTTGAACCTTAATGCTAGGTTTCGACACTGTTTTCGAACTAATCCTAGAGGAGCTGGGTGTAGGAGTAACTACTTGTTGAGGTTTAACCGAACTAGAAGCAGTTAACTTAGGCAAATAATGTGTAGTGACTGGTTTTTTCAAAACTTGTTCCTCATCAACTTGGGAGGCAAACCGTGTTTTTGAAAGTTTTGGTCGTTTAGATCTAAAAACAGTCGGTTGCCTAACAACGAATTGGTTTCTATTTGATTGAAAACCTGGTTTCCCCAAGATTGATGGTTTTGCAAACTTAGTGTTCACACTATTTCCTATTGCTTTTCTATGCTCGTTTTTTAATGCTGTAATAGTGAAATCCTTTTCCTGAAGTTGAGCTTTGAATTCATCATTTTTGGCAATCAAAGAGGTTGTTTGTTCTATCGTCTTAATTTTTGTTTCTTTGATAGAATCACACAGTTCATTGCAATGAATTTTCAAAGTCTCATTTTCCTTAAGTAACTCAGCCACAGATTGTTCCAATTCAAAATTTCTAGTTGCAAAAGTCTTACTAACATGATTATCCTCAACTTCATTACACACATCACACATCTCAGAAATACGTTTTTTCAGGTTGTTGATTGTCAAGTTTTTGGCTTCCAGCTGAGCTTTCAAATCATTTATCATAAAGAATTCGCGGAAATCAGGAAGTTCCGGACTTTTACACGGTTGATTAATTTGAAAACTTTCTTCCTTTTGTTGCATTGCAATTTCAAGTGAAATACAATGTTTTTCAAGGTGTGCAAATTTGTTTGAAAGTTCATTAAAAACTTCTTTATCAACCACATCATTTGATTTAAAAGACTCAGCAACAAACAAAGGATTAACACAATGTTTTTCAAGTTGTGCAAATTTGTTTGAAAGTTCATTAAAAACTTCTTTATCAACCACATCATGTGATTTAAAAGACTCAGCCATAAACAAAGAACTTGACACATCATCACGTTCAGCATCCTGATCACTTTCTCCCTCTTTATGATTCATATTTGTTAAATCAGAAATGGTATTGCTATCAGTCTTTTTCAACAAATATGTGTCATAACTGGGCATAACTTGATCAGTATGCAGTAGTTCATCAGAAAGCACATTATGATGTACAGTTAGGGGTACCTCAGCACATGACACTTGTTCTTTTACTGGTCTTAATTCAGTGCCCATGTCTGGAGTATCACTAGTCACTGAGTTGCAGGGTGTGGCAAGCTTATCAGTCTCTGATTCTTTGCATATCGTGACACCTGTCTCAACATCCGATGCAATACCCGAGTCACCAACACCATCACATAATTGTACCCTACATGCCTTCACCTTGCCATCATAAGCAGGTATATGCTGTGCCTTTTCGTTAATGAAACTTTTCACTTTATCCATAAGCTGGACAAGTGTGTCTCTGAATGTGTCATCTCACAAAGAACACTTGGAGTTGTTTGTTGATCACACAAAGGGCAGACATGGATCCCATTTTGGAAAATTCTCCTTGGTCAAGTTGTTGTTGTAATTGATCTAAGTTAAGAATCATTGTGTCGGTCAAAGTTTGAACATCTTGACCAAAGAGTGTTGCAAATGCACGTTCGAATCCCATCTTGAATCCAGTTCCCTTTAGAAGTACCGATATGTGTGAATGAAGTTGTTGAAAACATTCTATGCAACAATCTTTTGCATTATCGAGCAATTTTTGCGGCTGATGAAGTTCTCTCTCAGAAATGATAGAGTCTGAAGTGGTAGACATGATGTAAACGTGCATGGGATTTTACAAGTCTATGATTTAAACCGAAAAATAGAATCTTTCGCGGGATTTTACAAAATCAAGACAAAACCGTGAAACAATGAGAAACTGGTGGATCGGTAAATGATTAGATGATTTTTGATTTTTTTTAATTTTTTTTTTGATGAACGTGATGGTTGTAAGATTGAAATCCGAACAAACCCCGTAGATATCCAATAAGCCCGAAAATAACTCAACTCAAAACAATAACCAATCACCGATTCCTGAGGCTCAATCAAAACCGTGATCCCGAATTGAGAAGAAGAAAGAAAAAAAAAATACTAATCACACCCGTTTATGAAACCCCAAATAAATCCGGGATAAAACAAATTATACCCAACATTTACTAAAGTGTATTAGATAGCACAAGGAAATTGGACAAGAACCAAATACTTCCCTTTTGTTTTAGCAGCCGAAAACTGCTATAAGCCCAAATCCACGAAATTTACTAGGCCCAAGACAAAAAGAAAATGTTCACACCTTGATAGTCTTATAACCCGAGACCAATAGCAGCCCAAACAAATAGTTAACTCTAGATATGGATTATAAGGAGTTTTTTGTTTAACTGTTGCATTTTTAAAACTTATTTAAGAAAGTACGTACTTTTAAAAGTATTTAATAAATTATGTTATTTCATTTATTTTAACAAAAGCATAAAGCCTATGAAATAGAATAAAATAAAGAAACTTAAGCATCCATCACCCATTGTTGCAACCAATAGAATGTCTTTCGCTCCATCTTTTCCACCGCCTCACTCACTGTAGACTTCGCTTTTTCGATACTTCGACTACTAATTAAGAATTCATGAGACAACAAACTCATTGATCAATCTAGCTCCAATACAATCTTGGTGTCAATGCATGACTTTTCCGACATCATTGTACTCGAAGAAACAAACTATCTTAGGTAGAATAGGATCACATACACGACACGCATGGAACTATTGAACTAATTTTCAGTCTCTCTTCGATAAACTTCAAGCTTCACTTACAATATTTTTGGTGAGTTCTAATGAACTAAAAATTTGTTTGAACTCTGCAAATGATAGTTTTAATTTTTTTCACGACATCCTAGTTATATTTTACTTGCTCCATGACAAGCATCCAGTGGAATATTCTTCCCACAAATAAATGTTGGAGTTTTAATTAAGCAATTGAATTTCTAACATCATTAAGGAAACTAACATAGTTTGAATCAATGTTTAAAAGGAATTAGCAAACGAGGGTTGCAAATTTAACTTCAATTTAATTCAATAGAGCAATTTGATGAGTGAAGTTCTTAATATTAGAGTTTTCTATTCATAAAAGTGGTAACATTTGATAACTGGATACGTATTTGAAAAGGTGTAATAGTAAAAACTTCTTTTTGTAAATATTTTTAAAATTACATATTTTGTTAAATTATTTTTAAAACTACTATGCTCTCCTAAAAAACTCGATTATAAGAGACAACTTAATCACACTTATCCCTAACAATCCATAACCCTAAACACAAATAATCCGCCTCCCACATCCTGTAACACATTCATAAAAAGAACACAAAGATCATGTCATCTCTACCAAAGAAATAACGCAGCCACCAATCATTCGTAACCACTTCAACCACAACGCAAATAACAAACCAAACAATACTTTCCTTGTACTTCTGATTCGAACAACACTAATAATCCTATCTTGCTTCTTTGACTCAAACCCAGGTAGGTTGTGAATTACGTTGTTTAGTATTTTTAACCGAAAGAAAGGAATAATGAATCGAATCTGATTTGTTATTTCTTTGACTATTCGGATATTTAAAAGAAGATTAATTCTTTAAAAGGATCTGTGATGAGATGTGTCTCGTGGTTTTGTTCTTTGAACGACTTTGTTTCCACAACGAGATGGACTGAGATCTTACACGTTATCTTATTGTTAGTAGTTTATATGTACCTGATGTAGTGATTGATGTTGGCTAACCTTTGTCATTGGTTTTATGTGGGCTGTGAGAGATCCGTGATGTAACCCAGTTCACATACGAAAAATCTAATAAAGGTTTGATAAGCAAGTGAACTATAACTGAGATCTCGAGACCCTTAGATTACACTCGATTCATAGATTTCTGCCGATTCATATAAGGCAGATTCAAGAAAAGAATGAAATAGCAATTGGTATCTACTTTCTTTAATAGTTCGAATATTTGAAGAAGTTATGCTTCAAAGGAACGATCTGTGATGTTAAGTCTTTTTGGTTTCGTTTGTAGACGGAATCTTGGAATACCAAAAAAAAATAACTGAGATCTGTTACAATTTCCCTTTTGTTTTCTTTCTTTTCTTGATGTTGTTTCTTTATAAAATGTTGGATTTGTTGTCCTTACTTTGTTGTACAGCTAGAATCAAGATTAGGATGTACACTAATCGCTAGTTAACTAATCGCTAGTTAAATTAATCGCTAACTTGAAATCACCAAGAGCTAATCGCAACAAATGCACAACTGAGATAATCGCAACTGAAAACAAACCACTAACTGAAGGAAACCACTAACATGAGGAGACCGCTAGACTGTGTAGAGATGAGCTAACCGCAAAGTAAAGATAATTGCTATATAGAAATGGACACAACTGTCACTCTCACTTTTCTGTCTTTATCTTGATTTGCTAATACTCCAAAAGTCAGTACACTAGCATGATCCAGGGAGACAAAACCGCAACAAAGAAACATATATCAAATAGCAAATCACTCGGAAGAACAAGGCAAAACAAAAACACGAAAATCACCAAATCCAATCATCAATCCAAGCAACAGCGACTAACCTAACCACATAGGTACCAACGTATAACTAATCAAACCACTAACAAGATAAACACAAGAGTTTACTTGTTATACCCTTCGAACCAAAATTAAACCACAAAGAAACCAAGCTAAATTCGATAATCCCTAGTCCCTAAGATGAAACCTTGGCTCTTGATACCAATTGTAGAATATTCATAATCATAAACATGTATGGTTACTTGTGGTTAGATTGATACAAGAATAAAGAAGAAGAGATTTTAGAGAGAGAAAATGAGTTGGGTGTTTTCTAGAGAGAGAGTTGAGAGAAAAAGTAGAAGGTCAGATTGAATGAATGAAAAGCACCAACCCTCTCCACATGTGGAGAGGGGTATATATAGTATCCTACAAACGCCCACACCCGGGCTGTGGATCAGGCATACAATGGGTAAAGACCCGTTCTTCTTCCACTGTGTTACTTAAACTAAACTAACTAATACATATAATTAACTAACTACAAGCTAACTAAAATGCTATTACATCAATTAGGTGACCGAGTCTTCTATAGGAATAATTGTATTCCTAACATTTAGCAACTGTCCAAAGTTGTCATGAGGGCGTGTCTTTGCCAAGCTTGAATAATACAAGGACCACAAGTGACATTTTCCACTTTTGAAATTTCCAGGGACCAGTTATGTCAATTTTGAAACTGTAGGGACCAATCTTGTAATTTCTTCAAATCTTTCACCCAGGGACCAAACTTGTTAACTAGTGAATTCCCAAGGACCAGAGTTGACTTTTTCTTCCAAATCCAAGGCTCAAGGGCCATTTTTGTCAACTTCCAAACTTGGGGGACTATTTTTGTCAATTTTGCAAACTTTTGCCCCAAGGACTATATTTGGCATTTTGTGATTCCCTAGGGTGTGTTTTGACAATCTAAGCTCAAAAGTGGTAATTTGCTTCCGCGGCTCTAACTTTTGATATGTTTCCCAGACTCGTGCTCGTTTTTGTCCTTTTTGGCCTGATTTATTCCAATTTCTGAAATATCCGTTCCTGCACGATCACAAACACAAAAGTATAATATCTTTGGCAATTATGGTTAATTTGTGTCTGTTTTGGTCTTAATATGGCTAGAAAAAGGTGTGTGAATAAGCACACACCAAAATCCCCCAGACTAAGGAATTGTCGTGTCCTCACGCAATAGGATCATTTCACGCCCTACGAGTTAAATAACTTTCATAACTCTTTCTACTAACATTGAAGAAGTAGCAAAATGTTCAAAAGAGAGTACAAAATCATTTATTTTAGAGAACACTCCGTTTTTCAACTTTATTTCTTACACTAATATTTACGTACATATTATGTGACAGGATGTTTGACTTTCATTAGTTTTCAATAACGTTTAGGGTCACAGAGTAAGAAACACAGCTCAGAGAGAAGTGTCCATACAGATAGAATTCATCGTCCCTTATTTTTCGCGAGTTCCCATGCTAAACGTAAAAACAAAATCATAGCTTATTTACACGTCAGATGCTAACACTACTCATGGAAGTTACTTGTGTAATAACTCTTGCTTCCATTTTCCTATTTTCCTCTATTTATTTTATTTTTGGTGAGAGATGAATTTCTTCATATTTTCTCGTTTTGATAATTTTTATTCCAATAAAGATACCACATTAAGACGCTAAGTAGTTTTCTATCTTTTCTTGACAATCGCTGCTTTAAAAATGAGGTCCACATCAAAGAGTTGGGATTCGTACAGACTCATAGACATTAGCTGAGGAGAAATACACGTGCACCTCATGTGTCTGGTCTAGGACCATGCACATGCACCTCACGCGCCATCAACTTTGTCTAACACTTAAGAACATAACTCACTCTTATTCATAATAATAATACATTTTTTTTTATTTAGGATGAATAACTTTACATACATAACGGAGTTTTCACTTGGTATTTTCACTCTAGACGTTCCTGAGATGAGGACTCAAAGGTTTTAGATCAAGACCTCACACATTGATGTGTACCTAATTTTTAATGCAAGGATTCTCTTAAGAAGATAAAGAACTAAGTTTCGTCAAAACATGATGTCTTTAATTATTATTTTACAGATATAGGGTGAGACAATTTTGTAGGAGCAAAAAGCCACAAGTACCTACGATGAGCTCTAAAGTGAACCAACTACTCCATGTTTAGCATCTAACTTCTAAATAAACTCTATATTAGTAGATCGCTGGCACGAGTCTTTCGATGCCTCAACTAACAGATGGTCACTAGTGCACTTCTAGGCTCACTGGCGCGATTATTTGCATAACGGATGGTTGATGAGTGTGTAAATACTCACCATTTTTAGTCAAATCTGAGCTGCAAAACGATCAAAAACACTAAAAAAACGCACCAAAATGCGAAGAAAATCCCAAAGATCGTATTTTATATGTTTCTGATGCAAAACGAGTGAAAACAAACGAAAAATGAACAAAATTTGCATAATTGGCAGTTTCAGTCCCCCAACTTTCAAAGTTTTACAAAACTAGTGATTTACTTTTTATAAATCAAAGTCTGTTTGTGCTTATAAAAGTTTCATTTGAGTATTGCTATGGTCTAAGAAAACAAAACTCAGAAAAAAAGCTAAAAACTCACAAACACAAAAAGAAAAAAAGAAAAAAAAGAGAAACAAGTAGAAGGAAGCATGGATGGGAGCAATTTGGTTTAGAGTCCCATGGGGGACAGTAGGTGGTTCTTGTGGTTCTTTGTTCTCAGTCACCAACTTCTTGGAATCCAAGTAATACTTTGTGCTTTTCTTAATCATATGTGTTGTTAAATGCTAATTGTTGTTGTTAACTGTTCAAACTAGCCCATTTAGGTTCAATTCAACTAGATCAGTAGAATTTAAGTGTTAATTTATTGATTTGCTTTGACATCCCTTTAAATTTGTCCACTAAAGGAGTGTTTGGATCAAGTTTATTGACTGAGCTATTGTTGTTGTTAGTTGGTTAAACTGATTGGTGTTTTTCTCTTCATTCAAATACAGCCCAATTCAAGTAAAGTTTTGGTCCCTTTTAAGCAAAAAGTCAAATTCCATTTAAAGATCATTGACAGTTGACTGTAAAAGAATTTGAGCTCCAAATCTTGGAACTGAGCTTAGGAGTAGTATAGCTTGCTTGAAATAGGTTAACTAAGGGGTAACAAACATTAAGAAATCAATCTAGATCAGTTTAAATCCACATAAGTCAAATCTTCCAAAAACCTAAAAAGTCAAAAGTGTTTCAACTAAGATTTTTTCCAAAACAGAGGGAATTATGCAGAATTTAGGAAGAGGGTTCAGGCCTTGAGCTTTTTAGGCTTGGAAGTCCCGCAGCTCACCTTTGGATTCCTATACTTGTTCCATTTTTGTGATTTTGATTGTGGGTCCCACCACCCCTCAAACAGACCTGCAGGGAGGGAAATTACCCTGCACCAGTTTTTAACAGATTTCATAGGAGAATAAGTAGTCAAATTATTGGTGTAATCCCATGATTCTTGTTGATCTAAGTAGTCCTCTAGGGGGTAATTAAGATTCAAGCTTTAGGTTTACCTCTAGTTCTTGTTTGGAGCCCTTATTTGGCCTTCTTTTGGCCTATTTTTCTGTGTCTGCTGTTGCTGTTGTCTTAGCTCACCTGAGCTTGTTGAATTCTGATCACTGTTGATCTTGTTGTCATTAATTGTTGTTGTTGTTGCAATTTGTTGTTAAGTTTCTGTTTACACTTGTTTGTTTATGCTTATTGGGCTTATTAGTTTATTTGATTAGTGTACTTAACTCCAAAATCTTGTTTCAAACCTCATAAGCATGCACTGTTGGTTTTCACAGCTTTAATAAGCTTATTTGAGCTTTTCATAAGTTTAATTTTCACAAAAAATTGGTTTATTTTAGTGAACGATCAGTTCTACAAAAGAAAAAAAAAAAAAAAAAAAAAGAGTTTGATTAGTTTGTATTGACTAGGGATCGAACCCTGGTGGTTTTTAGATACAAAAACGTTTTTAGTTTTTGGTTTTTACCATTCAGTACCTCAGCTTCAGTTTCAACCTGTTTAGTCCCTCTCTTTGGTTCAAAAACGTTTTTAGTTTTAAACAAGTTTCAAAAACTGCCAATGCAGCCCCTTAACTTTTCCTATTGCACTTTTAGCTTTTTAACATTTTAAATTGGTTTAGCATAATTACAGATTTAGCTCCTTAGCTTCCAAGTTAATTTCCCAAAAAAATTTCATAATTTTCTACATTAGTTTAGTATTTTTTTTTTTTTAATTTGGTAAAAATAGTTTTTAATCAATATTAATTAAATAAAAAGTTAAAAAAAATAATTTTCTTTTTCCTAAAAATTTCTTTTGTCTTTTAGTACGTAAGAAAATTATTCGTAAATCCGTAGGACGTTTTTATCTTAACTTTCACGTTTTAATTTGTACGTCGACGTTTATTTTTAAATACACGTCACGTTTTTAATTTAGTTAATGTTTTAGGATTCCCGATACCTAATTATGTTTTCCCGTAGTGTTTTTCCTAGTTTATTAGTTTCCTTAGGTTAATTTATTTTTACCTTCATTCATTAATTTGCAATTTCGTTAATTTAATATATCGCAAAACCAAATAACCTTTCCAATCATACAAGATTTTAATTCTAATCTCATTCGAAGCTTTCCATTCACACCTCGTTGGGGTACGACCCGGGAAATCACTTCCCGGTCTCACAATTTGAATATCACTTTCACGAGTTTTGCGAGGTAATCGTTTTCCTAAACGGTTTACTCGTATTACTTCACGTTTATTTGTCTCACGACAAATTAAACTTCACGTTTGTTGATATTTTGATAAATTGTTGTTTACACACACCAAAACACAACGAACCAAATGGCGCCGCTGCCGGGGAGGCTGTGCGTCGAAAGTCTCGATAAGGTTTAGACGATTAGTCTTGTAGAACCTTCGCAAGAAGTTACGCTTTTATAAAACGTATAAAAAACCAAAAATATTTTTCTTTTGTTTCTAGTATATGTATTATATCTATAAAAGTTAAGAAAAACACAAAAAAAATTCCCGTTTCATTGTTTAATAATTACAACATTAAAATCTTACCACCGCAAACCAAGGCAGAACACCCACCAACTGGGGGTGTGACCATAATAAGTTCCCAAACCAAAGATCAAAACTTGCCTTTGTATCACTTGCGTTTTGGAAAATTTTTAAACGAGAAACACACTTTAAGAGGAGTCGAAACGGTATGTAGCGATCCAACGAACTTCGCCCAGTGAGAGATCCATTCTTCTCTCCCGCTCTTTTGTGCGTTTTTCTTTAGAAGTTAACCTTGCGTTCTTGATTATTGGTTTAAGTTCCCTTGTCGTTAAAGTGGTATTGTTTTAATTGATATTTTTGTGCTGCATGCGCACACGTTCGTCTACATCAACAAGTCCTTTGCAATCGCTTAATAACATCCCAAGAAGAAGGTGTAATCGACGACGTACCAATCGAATAGTCGAACCCGAGCTTCGTACCATTCCCATCATGGCGGCCGAACCCACTATGAATGAGCTTCTCCAAGCACCCATCGAGAGTTACAGAGATGCTAGCATCATTCCATTCATCGTGGCTGACAATTTCGAGCTTAAGACGGGGTTGATAAACTTAGTCACCTCGCGGCAATTCTATTGTTTCGAGAGGGACGATCCTCAAGATCACATTCGATGGTTCAACAAAATCACGTTCACCATCAAATGCAAAAATGTCCCTGAGGAAGCTATCAAACTTCTTCTCTTCCCGTTTTCCCTTGATGGGGCTGCCAAAAATTGGCTAGACAAACAACCCCCTCGATCGATTGAAACGTGGGAAGATTTGGTCAAGAAGTTTGTGAATGAGTTCTTTCCTCCATCTAAAACCACCGCCCTCATGAATGAGATTATGAAATTCACTCAAAAATTCGATGAATCATTCGGTGAGGCATGGGATCGTTACAAGGACATGTTTCGTAAATGTCCTCATCATGGTTTCTCCGAGTTAATGCAACTCGACACTTTCTATAATGGTGTGAGCCAAGTCGATCAAGACTCTCTTAATGCCTCCGCGGGAGGTAACTTCTTGAATCGAACCACCAAAGATGCTTTGATGATCATTGAAAATAAGTCTAAGGTCCGCATTCCACGAAGCAAATCGGTTGTTTCACAAGTTAATGTTGGTCCTTCTTCCTCATCACCCGTGGCTCAATCTAGCACCGATGCTAGACTTGACAAACTCACGGAAGCTATTCATGCTTTGGTTCTCACCAAAACAAAGAAAGTTTCTTCTCAACCTGCTGAAGTCAAAAAGGTTGACGTTTGTGTTACTTGTGATGGTCCACACGCTTACTACAATTGTACTGCCACCGATGACAATCCTTTTGAAGTTAATGCAATAGCTGGTAGTTCTAATCAAGGAGGTAACCAATACCGCCCTCAAATGGAACCAAATTACCGTGCTAACAATCAAAGTGGTCCACCCGGTTTTTCTCAACCCAATAATCCAAATCGATTCAATCAAAATCAACAACAAAGAAACCCGAATGTTCAAAACCAATTTCAAGCCCCTATGAACCAACATCAAAATCAAGGGGGAAATTACAACCAAGGTTCTCAAAATCAAGGAAACTTGATTAGAAACCAAGGTTATGGTAATTTCAATCAAGGAAACAATTTTCATGGTAATCAAAACCATGGAAATTTTTAAAATCAAGGTTTCAACCAAAATAACCGAGCTCAAAACTTTCCTCAAAATCAAACCGTTGCTCAACCTCAATCATCAACCGATGAATTGTCGAAGCAATTTATGAAAGCTCAAGAAGAAACTAACAGGTTGTTGATCGGTCAAATTTCTGAACTAAAGAAGTCTTTAAATGATCGACCTTCGGGATCGGGAACGCTACCAAGCAACACGATCGCCAACCCGAAGGGCGATGTAAAGGCGATCACAACCCGTAGTGGAGTTTCTTATGATGGACCCGCGATTCCTACTACCTCATCTCCTTCTCCTCCCGAGGTAGTGGAACGTGAACATGAGGCTACAAAGGACAAGGTGCAAATCACTAGTACACGAAGTACCGCACACGTCCAACCTCATGTTGTCCCAAAAACCAAGTCCAAACCGGGAATTGTTTTTGAACCCTCGGAAAATCCCGTTCAACCAAAAGCTTCAATACCGTATCCTTCGCGGTTAAATGATCAAAGACTCCGTGAGCAAACTAATGATCAAATGAAGAAGTTTCTTGAAATTTTTCAAAAATTACACTTCGACATTAGTTTCGCGGATGCTCTTCTCTATATGCCCAAGTTTGCTTCCATTTTCAAGAGTCTTCTAAGTAACAAAGAGAAACTATTTGAACTCACCAAAACTCATTTAAATGAGAATTGTTCGGCGGTTCTTCTAAAGAAACTTCCCAAAAAATTGGGAGACCCCGAAAAATTTCTCATTCCTTGTGATTTCCAAAAGCTTGAGGAATGCTTTGCCTTGGCCGATCTTGGCGCTAGCATAAACCTCATGCCTTTCTCTATTTGGCAAAAACTTTCACTTCCCGAACTTACACCAACACGAATGACTCCAGAATTCGCAACCCGTTCGGTTACGATCCCGAAGGGTATTGCTGAAGATGTCATTGTGAAGGTTGGCAAGTTCCATTTTCCTGCCGACTTCGTAGTCGTTGATTTTGATGTCGATCCTCGTGTCCCCCTTATTTTGGGAAGACCATTCTTAAAAACGGCTCGTGTATTAATCGACGTCTTCGAAGGGGAAATGACTCTTAGAGTTGGCGATGAAAAATTGGTCATAAACATTGAAAACACTTCAAAAGATCTTCTCGAACTTGAACGAGAAGAAATTAATCGACTTGACGTCATCGATTTTGCATGCGATGACCATTTTGAAGAAGTGTTAAATGTGCAAGGATCAATCAATTCTTCCATTGATGTCTCTCCCCCTCTCTTACTCCATTCTTGGGAGGTGACTTCATTTTGGAAGAAATTGAAGCTTGTTTGTCATGTGATTCTCATGTTGATAATGATTTAATCAATCCCGAGGAAGACATACTTCTACTTGAGAAGTTGCTTAATGATGATCCATCATCTCTTCCTCCAAAAGAACTTCATAATGTGGAAGTCAAAGATGTTGAAAAAACTGATGACTTTCCTGAGGTCGAACTCAAGGAACTTCCACCTCATCTCGAGTACGCATTTTTGGAGGGTGACGATAAGTTTCCCGTCATAATTGCTAAAGACTTGAATGAGGAAAAAAAACCGCTCTTCTCAAGGTTTTAAAGTTGCACAAGCGAGCCATTGCTTGGAGACTTTCCGACATCAAGGGTATTAACCCGGAATTTTGTATGCACAAAATTTTGATGGAGGATGACTTTAAACCGGCAGTTCAACAACAAAGAAGGGTAAATCCTAAGATTCATGAGGTTATCAAGCAAGAGGTCATTAAACTTCTTGATGCTGGTTTGATTTACCCTATTTCGGATAGTCCTTGGGTGATTCCCGTTCATTGTGTGCCCAAGAAAGGTGGCATGACGGTTGTCAAAAATGATGATAATGAGTTAATTCCTACTCGATTGGTAACGGGTTGGCGCGTTTGCATTGATTCTCAAAAATTAAACGACGCCACACGTAAAGACCACTTTCCATTACCTTTCATGGATCAAATGCTCGAAAGATTGGCGAGAAACGAATACTATTGTTTCCTTGACGGTTTTTCGGGTTATTTCCAAATTCCCATCGATCCTCAAGATCAAGAAAAAATGACTTTCACGTGCCCATACGGAACATTTGCTTATCGACGCATGCCTTTTGGCTTATGCAATGCTTCGGGCACGTTTCAAAGATGCATGATGGCCATTTTTCACGACATGATCGAGAAAACAATCGAGGTCTTCATGGATGATTTTTCTGTCGTTGGGAATTCATTCGAATCATGTCTCGCCAATTTAGACAAAATGCTTCAAAAGTGTGAAGACACCAATCTTAGTCTAAATTGGGAGAAAAGTCATTTCATGGTCAAGGAAGGAATTGTCCTTGGCCATAAGATTTCCAAGAGTGGGATTGAGGTTGATAAAGCTAAAATCGACGTCATTGCTAAGCTTCCTCCTCCCACTACTGTCAAAGGTGTTCGGAGTTTCCTGGGTCATGCCGGCTTCTATCGTAGATTCATTCAAGATTTCTCGAAGATAGCTAGGCCTATGACCTGACTTCTTGAAAAAGCGACTCCATTTGTCTTTTCTGATGAGTGCATCGAAGCTTTTCAAACTCTCAAGAGAAAGCTTACCGAGGCACACATTCTAGTTGCCCCCGATTGGGACCAACCTTTCGAACACATGTGTGATGCAAGTGACTTTGCAATGGGTGCAGTCTTGGGGCAACAAAAAACCAAACACTTTCAGCTGATTCATTATGCAAGCAAGACCTTGACCGAAGCTCAAGCTCATTACACCACAACGGAAAAAGAATTACTAGCCGTGGTGTATGCGTTTGAGAAGTTTCGGCCATATTTGATCTTGACTAAGTGCATAGTGTACACGGATCACTCGGCTCAAAAATATCTCTTTGCCAAGCAAGACGCAAAGCCGAGATTGCTCCGTTGGGTTCTCCTCCTACAAGAATTTGATATCATCATTCGTGATAAAAAAGGAGCCGAGAACCTCGTTGCTGACCATCTTTCCCGATTGGAGAATCCTCATCAAGGTGTTCTCGAGAAAAAGGAAATCAATGAAACATTTCCTCTCGAGACACTTAATGTGATTTCCTCTCGTGGTGATTCTAGTACCCCATGGTTTGCCGACTTTGCAAACTACCATGTGGGGAACTTCTTTGTTAAAGGGATGTCGTCCCACCAAAAGAGCAAGTTTCTCAAAGATGTTAATCACTACTTTTGGGACGATCCCTATCTGTTTAAAATTTGTGCGGATCAGGTCATTCGACGGTGTGTTCATGGCCAAGAAGCCATGGAAATCCTTAAGGCTTGTCATAATGGACCCACCGGGGGACATCATGGCCCAAGCTACACCGCTCGATAAGTATTTGAGTCCGGTTTTTATTGGCCCTCCATTTACAAAGACGCCCATGACCTAGTCAAATCTTGCGACTCGTGTCAACGTCAAGGAAAGATCACACAACAGGATGAAATGCCACAAAACGTCATCCAAGTTTGTGAGATCTTTGATGTTTGGGGCATAGACTTTATGGGGCCGTTCCCGTCTTCACGAGGGAACAAGTACATACTCGTGGCCGTTGACTACTTGTCAAAATGGGTCGAAGCAAAAGCTCTCCCAACCAACGATGCCCGAGTAGTCGTAAAATTTTTGAAATCATTATTCTCTTGGTTTGGAACTCCCCACGCTATCATTAGTGATCGCGGTACTCACTTTTGCAACGAACAATTTGCAAAAGTCATGCTCAAGTATGGTGTCACTCACCGACTTGCTACCGCTTATCACCCACAAACACGTGGGCAAGTGGAAGTTTCAAACCGTGGTTTAAAAAGAATTCTTGAAAGAACCGTAGGCGAAGACCGTGCCTCTTGGTTGGACAAGTTAGATGACGCTTTATGGGCTTTCCGCACGGCTTATAAAACACCCATCGGGTGTACTCCTTATAAGCTCGTGTATAGAAAAGCTTGTCATCTACCGATTGAGCTTGAGCACAAAGCCTATTAGGCTGTGAAGAATGCAAATTTTGACCTTAAGTCTGCGGGTGATCACAGGAAAGTTCAACTTAATGAACTCAATGAACTTCGTGATCAAGCTTACGAAAACTCTTTAATCTATAAAGAGAAAACAAAGAAGATCCATGACTCCAAAATCAAAAACCGCGTTTTCAACGTTGGTGACCGAGTCCTTCTTTTTAACTCTCGATTAAAGATCTTTTCGGGTAAGCTTAAAACCCGCTGGACTGGACCTTTCACTATTGCCAAAGTTTATCCATATGGTACCATCGAGTTATCTCAAGACGACGGTCCAAATTTCAAAGTAAATGGGCATCGGTTGAAACATTATTTTGGAGGGGACATACCACCTATTGTCCCAGACCTCCAAACTTTCCCCATGGACCAATGAATTCGGGGATCGAGTCAAGCTAGCGACTCGATAAACAAAAACAGTAGCAACAACATGGGTTTTCACCCGTGTATTTGATTTCCTTCTATTTTCTAACACCCTAGTGTGGGGGAGTGGCCACCCCCCGTAGCTATTCGAGATGTATATATCTTTCCACAAAAAAAAAAAAAAAAAAAAAAAAAAAAAAAAAAAAAGTGTGTTTATATAAATAAAGTGAAAAATAACAAAATGACACTCCCACAGTTAGCTTTTAATATTCTCGTCTTTCATTCAAAATTTCGGCATAATAGCCGGGACTTTGAATATTGAGGACAATATTCAACTCTAAGTGTGGGGGAGGGGAAAATTCTAGCAAATTTTATCAAATTATACCGTCTAGTACCCCCGTTTTTGGCCAAAAAAAAAAAAAAAAAAAAAAAAAAAAATCACTTTATTTCAAAAATTTTTGTGGTTATCAATTCACCGTGTCTAAACGACTAAAGGATTGGCTAATCCAGGAACAAACGGCTCTTGGTAAAGATAACTCAAACCCGTTGATGGCTTGCAATTTGCCAAAAATTGTATGGTTCCTCAACTCCCCATATCCTCAAAAGCTAATGAGTTGGCAAGCCCGCAAGATTATGGCTTGTGGTAAAGGCAGTGGAAAAATCATAATTGGTAATCAACTCATTAAGATGTTGACTTTTCCATCAAGAGTTGGCTAGTCCAGGAGCAAACGGCTTCTGGTAAAGACAAGTCAAAACCGTTGAAAGCTGGTGGTTTGTTAAAAATCACATGGTCATCGGATGGACCATAACTCTTACTTGAACCCAAAGCATCCGGCTACTCCAGAAGTGATGGCTTTTGGTAAAGAGACTTCAAATCCATTAATTTTTCTCAAAAAGATTGCTAGGGACTAGCAATAGTTTAGTGTGGAGAATTGATGAGTGTGTAAATACTCATCATTATTAGTCAAATCTGAGCTGCAAAACAATCAAAAACACTCAAAAACGCACCAAAATGCGAAGAAAATTCCAAAGATCGTATTTTATATGTTTCTGATGCAAAACGAGTCAAAACAAACGAAAAACGAACAAAATTTGCATAATTGGCAGTTTCAGTCCCCCAACTTTCAAAGTTTTACAAAACTAGTCCCTGGTCAGTCATTTCAAAGAAAAGTCAACCCAAGCTCTTTAAAAGTCAAAATGAATAACAAATGATCTTTGGGTAAAATGTTTTCAAAAAATTTCAAGTTAAACCTTTGAAATTTCACAATTGGCATGTTTAGCCCCTGGACTTTAAAAAATGACAATTTTGGTCCCTTGTGTTTTCAAAACTGGAAAAATAACTTTCAAGGTCCTTGTAATATTAATATTTGGCAGGAATGGCCCTTTGAAGGAGTTTGGAAAAAAGGCGGAAGTGGTCCTCAAGTTTCAGCAGATTTGCAACATTAGTCCTTGTGGTTTCACAGTTACCATGACAAACGGACCCTTATTATTACTAGCCTTACACCACTACCCTAGCCCAGTCCACACACCATATTACTTGGCCCAAAACTCATTTCCAGCCCACAAATAAATAAACCCACGACCAAGTTTATTATTAAACCAAAGAGGTAAGGGTCAAACAGTCAAACTAGCACAGTTCCCTGTCTTCTTCCCCAAAAACACTCCCCCCGTGAACCTGCAATCAGCCAAACCCAACCATCACCATCCCCCCCTTGTCCTCCACTCCATATCCCAATCCCACTACCTTCCTCCCCTCCTCACAAATGGTACCTACCCCTTGCCACGTTGGCAATCCACAACATCGAATGGGCGCCAAAATAGGTTTAAGGGCTGTGATCATTGGAACTTCAATCCAAAGGCTGGGATCATTTCAAGAAAGCACAAGGATCATGGTTTGATGGTTTATAATCACTGAAGAAGCACAACAAAGAGAAAAGAAGCTAAATTCATACCTACGACTTCCTAGGGTTTTAGTATAAATAGGTAGCTTATTGTAAGCCTTTGGGCATATCATCATCTTATCTTCTTTTGTATTTTCAATTTTAAAAGTTTAGTTTGCAGTTGTAATTTCAAAAAATTTAAGTTTAACGAAAATTGCATTTTAGTTCATTCAAGTCTCTGTTGCTTACTTTTTATAAATCAAAGTCTGTGCTTATAAAAGTTTCATTTGAGTATTGCTATGGTCTAAGAAAACAAAACTCAGAAAAAAGCTAAAAACTCACAAACACAAAAAGAAAAAAAAAAAAAGAGAAACAAGTAGAAGGAAGCATGGATGGGAGCAATTTGGTTTAGAGTCCCATGGGGGACAGTAGGTGGTTCTTTGTTCTCAGTCACCAACTTCTTGGAATCCAAGTAATACTTTGTGCTTTTCTTAATCATATGTGTTGTTAAATGCTAATTGTTGTTGTTAACTGTTCAAACTAGCCCATTTAGGTTCAATTCAACTAGATCAGTAGAATTTAAGTGTTAATTTATTGATTTGCTTTGACATCCCTTTAAATCTGTCCACTAAAGGAGTGTTTGGATCAAGTTTATTGACTAAGCTGTTGTTGTTGTTAGTTGGTTAAACTGATTGGTGTTTTTCTCTTCATTCAAATACAGCCCAATTCAAGTAAAGTTTTGGTCCCTTTTAAGCAAAAAGTCAAATTCCATTATAGATCATTGACAGTTGACTGTAAAAGAATTTGAGCTCCAAATCTTGGAACTGAGCTTAGGAGTAGTATAGCTTGCTTGAAATAGGTTAACTAAGGGGTAACAAACATTAAGAAATCAATCTAGATCAGTTTAAATCCACATAAGTCAAATCTTCCAAAAATCTAAAAAGTCAAAAGTGTTTCAACTAAGATTTTTTCCAAAACAGAGGGAATTATGCAGAATTTAGGAAGAGGGTTCAGGCCTTGAGCTTTTTAGGATTGGAAGTCCCCCAGCTCACCTTTGGATTCCTATACTTGTTCCATTTTTGTGATTTTTATTGTGGGTCCCACCACCCCTCAAACAGACCTGCAGGGAGGGAAGTTACGCTGCACCAGTTTTTAACAGATTTCATAGGAGAATAAGTAGTCAAATTTTTGGTGTAATCCCTTGATTCTTGTTGATCTAAGTAGTCCTCTAGGGGATAATTAAGATTCAAGCTTTAGGTTTACCTATAGTTCTTGTTTGGAGTCCTTATTTCGCCTTCTTTTGTCCTATTTTTCTGTGTCTGCTGCTGTTGTCTTAGCTCACCTGAGCTTGTTGAATTCTGATCATTGTTGATCTTGTTGTCATTAATTGTTGTTGTTGTTGCAATTTGTTGTTAAGTTTCTATTTACACTTGTTTGTTTATGCTTATCGGGCTTATTAGTTTATTTGATTAGTGTACTTAACTCCAAAATCTTGTTTCAAACCTCATAAGAATGCACTGTTGGTTTTCACAGCTTTAATAAGCTTATTTGAGCTTTTCATAAGTTTATTTTTCACAAAAAATTGGTTTATTTTAGTGAACGATCAGTTCTACAAAAGAAAAAAAAAGAGTTTGATTAGTTTGTATTGACTAGGGATCGAACCCTGGTCGTTTTTAGATACAAAAAACGTTTTTAGTTTTTGGTTTTTACCATTCAGTACCTCAGCTTCAGTTTCAACCTGTTTAGTCCCTTTCTTTGGTTCAAAAACGTTTTTAGTTTTAAACAAGTTTCAAAAACTGCCAATGCAGCCCCTTAACTTTTCCTATTGCACTTTTAGCTTTTTAACATTTTAAATTGGTTTAGCATAATTACAGATTTAGCCCCTTAGCTTCCAAGTTAATTTCCCAAAAAAATTTCATAATTTTCTACATTAGTTTAGTATTTTTTTAATTTGGTAAAAATAGTTTTTAATCAATATTAATTAAATAAAAAGTTAAAAAAAAATATTTTTTTTTCCTAAAAATTTCTTTTGTCTTTTAGTACGTAAGAAAATTATTCGTAAATCCGTAGGACGTTTTTATCTTAACTTTCACGTTTTAATTTGTACGTCGACGTTTATTTTTAAATACACGTCACGTTTTTAATTTAGTTAATGTTTTTGGATTCCCGATACCTAATTATGTTTTCCCGTAGTGTTTTTACTAGTTTATTAGTTTCCTTAGGTTAATTTATTTTTACCTTCATTCATTAATTTCCAATTTCGTTAATTTAATATATCGCAAAACCAAATATCCTTTCTAATCATACAAGATTTTAATCCCAATCTCATTCGAAGCTTTCCATTCACACCTCGTTGGGGTACGACCCGGGAAATCACTTCCCGGTCTCACAATTTGAATATCACTTTCACAAGTTTTGCGAGGTAATCGTTTTCCTAAACGGTTTACTCGTATTACTTCACGTTTATTTGTCTCACGACAAATTAAACTTCACGTTTGTTGATATTTTGATAAATTGTTGTTTACACACACCAAAACACAACGAACCAATGGTCACCAAGTCACGCACTAGATCGCTGGCGCGATTAGCCAATTAATCTAATACTCAAATGGTCACTACCTCAAGTAATGAGATTCGCGAACGCTTAGCCAAAAGAGTTAAGGGAACAAGCTAGGGCTCAATGCGCCCGGTCAAGTCAAAATTCTATTCTTACTCTACCCAGCGAAAGTAAAACAAAATGTCAAAACTTATTATATTTTTGCAGAAAATTTTCAATTTTTCTTATTTTTTTGTACTTTTCTGATGAAAAATTTTCAATTTTTTGGATTTTTCAAGAAAAACGGAGTTGCATGAGTAAACGGCACATGAATGGTGCAAGTCAAATCGAAGATACCCCCTAGACTAAAGTTAAACATTGTCCTCAATGTTTCAAGGGCGAGGGTCATCCTACTTTGTATCTAAGGCTGTTTATTAATTAATGCCAAAAGATAACGTCCGCCCACTTTTCCAAAACCGAGATATTTTACTTGCTTTTCATAAAATATAAAAATACAAAAAGAATCATCCCTCACCTCTAGACCTAGTTATATCAATTTCAATCCTAGCGAACACTATTCCCTGTGGAGAATGATCAATCCTCCGGTACTTGCTACTTCACTATACTACATCGGTCAGGTACACTGCCTGGTGGGGATTGTAAGCTTCTCAAGATCCCTTGAGAAGTAAAACTTTGGTGTAGACTACAATCCACGCATCAGCTTCCAATATCAAAAACATCAGTGATGCGTGCGATATGTCAGTGTAGCATAGGGTGTTTAAGCCTTTTCAAGTTTTACATTTATATTTAGCCGACTTATTACTAACACACACGCTTAACGAGCAGTGTACCCGATCAATATGTATATAGTGGTAAGTAGAGTGTCGAACACTAAAAATGGAACGTAATATCTAGTTGATTTAATCAGTATTTTAATATCTAAGTTAGTTTTACAGTCTAATCTAATAAAACGGGGGTTGAGCCTGAAAGACTAACACGGATTTAATAAACAATAAAAGTAAAACTAATGAGAACGAATCAGTTAATAGCAATCACGTACACAGATAGAGAATAGAAACACGTAAAAAGACCTGTCCGTATAGTTAAGTAGATTGTCACTTGTTTTATTGCTAGTTTTATATGATGAGCATCGTAATTTAATCTGTCTCGTTGGATCCTAATATCGGCGAGTAAACTCTTAATGATTATTTATGTTTATGCTACTTTCTAGACACTAGATAAGCAGGTGAGGAACATGTATGGTAGCCAAGAAGACTCATCTAAACACAGAGGTTATCAATGCACAAATAAAGTCACCAAAAACATCAATCATATAAACTTTAACCGATGGGAAAGCAATTTTAAGGGGAGCAGTATGGTGGCCACAAGCCCATCAATCTTGATGGATTAAAGCTTACTAATACAATAAACAAAACTACTTAATGAATTATACATATGCAGGACCTTCTTACAACTCTAAGATCTTCGTTTGGGGCGTGTCTTGTGATGCTTCTTCGACTGAATTCGTCTCCTTAGGGTTTTTCTATACATAAAACTCGTATCTGTCTTGGGGTATTTATAGTTTCTGTCTGAGGGATCGATGCGGAGCATGTTGATGACAAATGCGGCGCATCTACTTAACTTCGCGTGGTGATGAGGCGAAAAATGGTCCGTTTTTAGGGGGTCATTTAAGCCCGAATCCGAATTTATTTGATCAAATATTGCCCTAAATCGTTCCTT
Organism: Artemisia argyi; assembly: GCA_030686995.1. NCBI lineage: Eukaryota > Viridiplantae > Streptophyta > Magnoliopsida > Asterales > Asteraceae > Artemisia > Artemisia argyi. Next base: position 10,304,530 of record CM060691.1, on the reverse strand, counting down.
TTGTGATTTTAGGTACTTGGAGAGTGAATTCTGGAAAAGAAGCCATTTTGGACGTTTTTGGAGCATAGAAGTAAAGAAAATGGCAAAGTCTCAATTTTCCATGCTGGAACAGTACATGAAGGCGTCAAGAGTAAACTCATGACGGCTTCAAACCCCAAGAATTAAAATCCGTAGCTCATGACGGCGTCACACAGGGCGTCAGAAGTAGATCAAGGCCGTCCGAGGAAGTATTTGGCGGCAAGATGACGGCGTCACACCTTTGTTCTTGACGCCGTCATCCCTATTTTCCTATATATAGTTTTCTAGTATTTCACATTAAGAGAGAAGTTTTGGAGAAACCCTAAAGACGATTTTGGTGCAACTTTTACAGGTTTTTCAAGGGTTCCAAACCCTTGATACCTTGCATTGTAATTGAGATAAGTGTTCTTCTAATTCAATCAATATGTCTATGTGTTGGTTGTCTATATCTTGTTCTTGTCTCAATTCCATTATGCTAGGCTAGATCTCTTTTGTGTTTGCTTAGATCTAATGAAACCTAGATATTGATTATGTGTTGATTACTTGTTTATTCTTGTCTTGGATGAATGATTTTATATGTTACGCTTAAGAAAACTGGCAGATCTCCAAATGGTAACATGCTTGAACGTCTTAAGAAACATGAACCGAGGCGTACTAGGTCTTTATTGGTTGTATTTAATGCATGAGCCACTGTTTACAATCCCTATAGTTGTGCTGGGCATGGTGTAGGAGGAGATAAAAGCTCATAGAATTGGGGAGTTATGTATGCCACCCCATGAATGGTATTAAGGAATACAATCCGTCATCCATGCAATTATAACAAGTAATTAACATGTAAAAGATATCTAGAGAGTAGTGAAATCTAAGTAAACACATTTTCTCCAATTACTGCTCACAACTTTAGTATAATTTAGCTTATTTACATTTTTAGTATTTTATTTTGATTGCATCTTAGTTTTGGGTTAGTTGAATAGCAACTAACTCCGCCCTAATCCTTCAAAACCCGATATTTTACTTGCTTTCATAAAAATATAAAAATACAAAAATAATCATCCCTCACCTTTAGAACTAGTAATTAGGCTTTCTAATCCTAGCGACACTATTCCTAAGCTGAACGATCAATCCCCCGGTACTTGTCACTATACTATACTACAACGATCAGGTACACTGCCTGGTGGGGGTTGTAAGCTTCTCGAGATCCCTCGAGAGGTAAAGCCTGTTGCGATTCCCACGCATCACGTAGGGTCTAAGATTATTATATTCTGGAATATTCGTACACCGCCTTAAGATGCGGCGTAACTTGTTTCTCTATGCGGCGCATGTTCTTTAACGTCTTGGATAGAATCTGGTGAAGTCTTTAGCTGATACGCCGCATGTTGTAAATGAGATGCGGCATATTTTGGAGTAGAACAAGTTGATTATTCTTCGTTGACCAAAGTTTCATATGCGGCGCATGTTGTAATTGGATGCGACGCATTCTTCAAAGTCAGGCAATGGTCTCTGAATTCATCTAAGTATGATGTTACGGCGTATCTGTTGAGAGTGATACGGCGCATCTCTTGAATTTCAGTAGACTTTTCAAATCTTGATCATTTATCTCCATAATTCGTCCAATATCATTAACTTTCACCTAATTGCTTGTTTTTACCTGAGAATCACTAAATTAAACATTAAGGCACCAATTCTCATACAAAATAATATAAAACAAGTCAATTAAATAGGATAAATGATGCTAATAAAATGTACTTATTTGATCTCATCAATCAGTTTGTTTCAAGCGAGAATAATAATAGGAAAACCCTCTAATTAGACCTATCTGCTCGATTTCACCTCCGTGACTAGAGGAATTTGACTCACTCATTGAACTTCCAGGTCGTACACCCAACAAGAGAGCATACTTAGCATGTATATCTCTTAAAAGATTTTTTAAACCTTTGTTTTTCTCAATTATTTCATTTGCATTATATAGATCCTTAAAGTACAAATTAAGCATAGTTAACTTACATCTTAGATCTAATATAGAGCCAATGCACATCAGCATGTTGGTTTCATTCTAGTACTTATCAAATTTGTCTTTCATAGCTTTCACCATTTTTCTTAGCCATTCACGATCATCATTGAATTGCCTATCCAAAACTTGTTTGATATATTGCACCTCTACAAAATATAAATAAGAGGTTAGGTAGTCACTTCGTGATATAATGTTGGTGCAAGCATCAAAAGCCTCTTAGGTCTCACATATCGATTCAATTTTTTCCCAATCAGTGTCGGAGGGGCAATGTTTATATAACGGGTCCCTCACTTCATACATAGAAAAAGCTTCTTTAAAAGTAATTGAGGTAGATAACATTTTGTATGTCGAGTTCCATCTAGTCTTACAATCCAATATAAGATTTCTATCAGGCAAGCGAACTTGTTGTGCTACTTGCGTGAAAACCTTTAATCTTGCATCGCTAGCATTTATATAGCTTACACTAGCATGAACCTTTAAAACTTTATCTTTGATTACCGACATCCAGTCTTGCACCATGAGAATTAAAATGTGTGCACACATTTTAAAAGCTTCTTTAAAAGTAATTAAAATGTTTATATAACGGGTCCCTCACTTCATAAATAGAAAAAGCTTCTTTAAAAGTAATTGAGGTAGATAACATTTTGTATGTCGAGTTCCATCTAGTCTTACAATCCAATATAAGTTTTCTATCAGGCAAGTGAAGTTGTTTTGCTACTTGCGAGAAAACCTTTAATCTTGCATCGCAAGCGTTTATATAGCTTACACTAGCTTGAACCTTTAAAACTATATATTTGATTACCGACAACCCCGTCTTGCACCATGAGAATTAAAATGTGTGCACAATATCTCACATGAAAAAATATACCATCAAAAAATTTACCATTACAAAATATGTTTCCAAGTCTTTTATAATGAGCAATTAAAATTTTCATTGCTGCATCATTTGTAGAAGCATTAGCTACAGAAATGGTCATGATTTTTTCTGCTATTTCCCACTCTCTTAAACATTTCAATAGAGTCTCAGCAATCTCAATACCACGTTTAGGGGGAGGAATGCCAACAAAACTTAAAACTCTTTTTTGCAAGTTCCAGTTTGCATCAACAAAATGCCCAGTTATAACCATGTATTCAATGTTTTGGTTTTTAGATTTCCATAAATCAGTGGTTATACTTATTCTCTTAACATTTTCCAATAAGTTTTTTAGTTTTTTTTCTCAATCTCATACACACTCATACAATCATTCTTAAGGGTATGTCTAGAAATATTTTCAGCCCCATGTTGCATGCTTTTAAAAACTAACTTTAAACCATGTTCGTCGACAATATTAAATGGGTGTTCATGCATTAGTACCCAATGAGAAATTAACTCTCTAGTAGCAGCAGGATCATACTTACCGGTAGTAAGAACAGGAAACGAAGAAGAAATGACTTGGTCCGCATCATATACCCGTAGAAAGTTAAGAAGTTGTTGTTTTCGGTCTGCCTTTTTCTTCTCAGTACAATTAGTAATATGTCAATTTAGTATTGTTGTAGTTCTAGAATCAGGCATGACAAAACATTCTTTACAATGAATACATTGTGCTTCTTTTCCATTATCAATCTTAATCTTATCGATCCACGCCTTTGCCTTGCAAGCTCTCTTTCTTTTAGTAAATAGGTGCTCATCACCACGATCCCCTAAGATATGTTGTTGGACTCATGAGGATCACTAGAACCTGTTGTGCCTACTTCAGGACTACCGTTCGCACCTGAAGCCATCTATGAACGTTTGTGTTTTTACTTTTGATTAATTGTTGTTCTAATGGAGGAAAAAGAACTCAATGAAAAAGAAGAAGAATACAAGTATATAACTAAAAGTAAGAGCAAATGGTAAGGTAACTTTGGTTAAAGTTTAACCAAGTGCCACGTCAGCGTCACATCAGCCAGCAAACTTTAACCAAAAACCCCCATTATAATAACCAAACTTTAACCAAACAACATTTTATAAAAACACCCCTTCATTTAGGGGGTGAATTGATTTTTTTTTATTACAAAAGCACCTTAACGAGGCGTTAACCTCCTCACTTCCTGCGTTAACAAGGTGTTAACCTCCACCCATGGTATGGTTAACGAGGCTTTCACCTTGTTTGGTTAAACTTTAACCTCCAAATTCGGTGAGCATATCGTATGCTCTAAATGACTACTGATCGATAGAGACAGAGTACTTGATAACTTGGGAATATGTGAAAGGGATAAGTTAGTTTTTTTTTTTTTTTTTTTTTTTTTTGTTAGCTAAGAGAATGGGTCCACAAATCATTTTAATATTATATCTTTTATAAGTGAGCCCCACTATTTACCTTAGTTGGTCTATATCCACTAGGTTAGAATTATAATGTCCTCCTCAATAAGTGGTTTATATAGATGTTGAGCCCACACACTATTTTAGCTAACAAAAAAAAAAAAAAAAAAAAAAAAAAAAAAAAAAAAAAAAAAACCTCTTAGACGATTCATTAACCAAGAGTGAATAACTATTGGACTATTGATATTCTTTAATTTTTAATGGGTCTAAAATCTAAATGTGTAATTATGTTAAAACTAGAAAAATGTTTTTTTAGTTACTTTAATCCTAACTAAAAAATTTCTTACATATTTATATACAAGTCGACAATATGTAATGGTATATATATACACACACACACACACACACACACACACACATATATATATATATATATATATATATATATATATATATATATATATATATATATATATATATATATATATGTATGTATATATGTGTATACACACACACACATATATATATATATATATATATATATATATATATATATATATATATATATATATATATATATGTATATATGTGTATATATATATATATGTGTGTGTGTGTGTGTGTGTGTGTATATATATATATATATATATATATATATATATATATATATATATATATATATATATATATTATAGAGCAATGATCTTATAAAAAGACATCGTAAAGATGTAGACACTGTAAAAAGCCGGATGGATAATCAAAATTCGTAGATATTGCAAGAAACCGAATCGGTGAACATTGTGTACAAAGTAGGGGTACCACCGAAAGCACCTTCTATAGAGTTCAATAGCCTTTATATATGGCAACATATTGATTGTGAACGGATGAGTAACTCTGGGTTAGAGTCTTTAACGTTAGTGATTACCCTCTCTGAAGACTCGTTATTATCTTAACCTTTGGCTTGCAAGAATCGGAATCGATGAACATTGTGTACGAAGTTGGGGTACCTTCGAAAGAGGTCAGTAGCGTTTACATATGGCGATATATTGATTATGAACAGATGGTTAAATCCGGGTTAGAGTCTTTAATGCAAGTGATTACCCTCCTCCTTTGGAGACTCTTATTATTCTCTTATTAAGTCTTAACCTTTGGCTTGCAAGAATCGAAATCGATGAACATTGTGTACGGAGTTGGGGTACCTTCAAAAGAGGTGATCAATATCGTTTATATATGGCGACATATTGATTATGAACAGATGGTTAACTCCGGGTTAGAGTCTTTAATGCAAGTGATTACCCTCTTCTAAAAAAAGCTTTGTCAATCTAAATCTGAAAAAAATATAAATGTATTACTTTTATGTGATCATGGTATAGTAAAAAAAATCGATGTCTTCAAAAGAAAACACATGCATATCATATTTATATTTAATGTCTACTAAGTTCGATTGGATTTCGAGTTGAGTACATGACAATGTATATTAATAAATTATAATGACAATGAAATCATAAAGTGAGCTTGTAGCTAGTTGGTAAGGTCGGTAGGGATGAGCATGGGTACTGGAAAAACGGTACGGTGCCGAAACCGTACCGGTACCGGTTATCACTACCAGGTACGGTACCGGTATCACGAAATTCGCTCAAAAAATCCGATACCACTAAAAATCAATATGGTACCAAGACGGGAAATCCCGATTTTAGTACCGGAATAAAAAAAGGCTTAATTTTTTTATTTTTTTTTTTATTTTTTATTTTTTTTTAACTCATGACCTAAGCACTCCTAACTAAGTAGTAGCTTGTGTAAAGTATCAAGTCTCAAACCTCACTTGAGAAACTCACGACACGATAGGAGAAAACTAAAAGATGTACAACTTGCCTGCTACAAGTTGCATGAAGAAAAGAAATCACCGTGGCTACATTTTTACTTCTCATTCACAAAAAAAATAATAATAATAATAAATAAATACAACCAAATACATACTTAAATAACAAAGAAAAATACCAAACTCCTAATACCAAAAGACCCACTTCCCTTTTACTCCTAAAATAACGAATGAGTATCCAAAGGAAGTGTCATATTGGTACAATTTGAGATTATTTTTATTCTAAACGGTATTTAATTCGGTATAGTACTGGTTTCCCGAATCTGGTACCGAAACCGGTACCGGTACCGATATACATCTCGGTTCCGGGATCGGGACTACATATTTTGGTCGGAAAAAAATACGGTACCTCGGAAACAGTGCCGGTACGGTATCAAAATGGTACCGTGCTCATCCTTTGGTCGGAAGTTCGAATCCCACCAGGCCACCATTACTTTATATTTCTTTTGAAACAAGGGAACTCTTATATATATATAGGCTCGATTGGCTCGTTCGACTCGTGAAGCTCGATAAGCTCGGCTCGTTCGACTCGATTCCAAACGAGCTTTCAAACGAGCCAAGCCAAAAAGTTTATTTTTTAGGCTCGGCTCGTTAAGCTAAACGAGCTGTAATGTTTGTTCGGGATCGATTTGAGCTCGAATATTATCGAGCTCGAGTTGAGCTAAACGAGCCTAAGCACGTATAGCTTGTTAATAGCTCGGATCATTAACACCCCTACATGAAACTCAACTTTTATTATAATGACACAAATGAAACTCAAGTGAATGAGTCAAAATCGTTAATACTTACATTTAAACCACGAAACTCAAACATTTAATATAATGACCCAAATGAAACTCAAGTGAACAGATCAAAATCATTAATAATTACATTTAAACCCTGAAACTCAACTTTTATTACTACGAGGCATGCAGAACCCGTGCTACGCACGGACTTTTAATCTGATTGTTAATCGCGCGTATTGTTTTTGTGTATTGTCGAGTGGATTTGTATTTTTAGTTTAGTATGTTGTATGAAACGTTTTTATTTTTTTGTTTAAAAATATAAAAATGGTTGATATTGTTTTGGTTTTTTGGTCTTTTTATTTTTTAAATGGGGTTGTCGTTATTAAATTGTCATACGCTTGATGTAATTTCCTTTGATTGTTTTGGCCTATTACGTAACCCAACAATAATTTTGTATTATATGATTTTTGCATGGTAATACGAAGCACACTGGCTTTTTCTTATTTGTTATAGTGTAATTTGCGTTAATTATTTTTGTTATTAGGTTCGTAAGTTGTGATTGTATTACATCTGTTGTAAGTACGCCATTAGTTGTTTGGTGATTTTTATATTTAATATTTTTATAACATATTAGTATTTATTTATAAAGTTTATGATTAAAAACTAAAGTTACACTACAAGAAAATGAAGCTATTGCAGCATTTTAAAAGCAACACTTTTGAAAATTGTTGCCTTATAGACTTCAATAATAATAAAGCAACATTTTACTGAATAAGTGTTGCATATAAGGATCTAACGCAACATTGTTTTTTAAGTGTTGCATATTTTATTGTCAAATACAACACTTTATAAAAATATAGCATTTTTTTAAAGAAAAAGTACAACACTTTGGTTTAAACTCGCAACATTGTAAAAAGTGTTGCACACCATTTGGAAAAATGTCGCATTTACGTACATTTTAGATAGGACACAAAGATGCTTTTACTTTAAACATTTTGATGAACATTTTTAAGAACCTCTCTCATGTAGGTTAATGCACTCTTAGTATTTTGGGTTTTTTATATACAACAGCTATGTCTATTGAGCATTATGATTGTCATTTAGTAACAGACACTTTTTAAGTACATACATTTGGAAATAAAAGAAGTTATGGAGTATAATTTTTATTTGACACTTTAAGGTTAGTGCTAAGATTACACATATATGTGAGAAAGTGAAACTTTCACTACTACAAAAATCGTTATAGAGTCCTGTTGAAAAGGCTTATAAATCCCGGTTTTACATACGGGGCTCAAAAAGGAGGGACTCTACTCAGAATACAAATAGAGCCCGGTTTACAAAATGAGCACTATTCCAAGTTATAGAGCCCGGTTTCAGTTAAAGAACATAGCTCTATGTGGAACAAAAAAAAAAAAAAAAAAAAAAAAAAAAAAAAAAAAAAAAAAAAAAAAAAAAAATCTGTATATTCTCCAATTCGAGCCATTGAGTTTTGAGGAGAAAAGTGATCCACTTCGTGAGCTTCCGTCCTTTCCGAATCATTGTATTCACAGGCTGCATGTAAAGCATCACTCGTAATTAGAAAAAGTTAGATATATAATAGTTTTGATACCCAAAGGAAAGTATTGACTGTTAATGAAGCATCCCCAACTACTTAATCATCTAAGAATTTTTTTTTTTTTTTTTTTTTTTTTGAACGGCAAATGAATTTTAATTAAAAAGGCTAGAAAGAAACTAGCAGACGATACACGCAAAAATGATCCAACATACAAAGAACGAAAAGGAACAGAAAACTCTAACGAAACGAGACAAACTCGCAAAACAACCAAAGGCTATTAGAATTAGAAAGATCCCACCATGGCGCCAACAGAACTAAATCCCATGAACGAAACCGAACACCCATTGCAACAAACCAAAAAAGCGATCTAACGGCATCCTTTGTTTGTCTCGATAAGGCATTATGAAGAAGAATAGCTTCTTTAACGTTGCCATAATAACTCCAAATCTGAAGATCACTAGGAAAATAATCTTTCCACGTACGTAGTTGCGCAAGAGAGAACAACCCGTGTATATTTCCATTGGGGTCTCTATATCTCCATCGTTTATCAGAATCAATCTCGTCACTAGTTAGAGGACCAACATAATCAAGCCACGAAGAACTAGACTCAACAGCAATATTTAAATCATTACCCGGGGGTGTAGATGGAGGCGCAATGATGGAGTCTTTTTCAGGAGTAATAACTGGCGTAACCTGACACTTGTCTTGATGCAATAACTTGCTGCGCAAAGGATCGTTATCATCAGTGGTGACATTACCACAATCACCCTGAGAATGAACTTCAAGAATCTCGCCAGCATCATCTTCCAAATTCTTTTCCATGCCACCCTTAATACACCCATCATTAAACCAGACCGAATCACCACGAATCTCGCCTTCTACAAAGGAGTCCACAAGATCATTTTCCACCCCACGAACATCCTCCTCTCGCAAAACCCGACTAGAAGGCGACACCGAATCATTATTAACATTCTTAGGGGAATCTGAATCACAACTATCGACATCCAAATGCTCCTCATTTTCCAAACTTTCATCCAAACTAGGACCCTCTGCATCCTTCCTTTCCAGAGGATTAGACTCGGAATTGACCTCCATCGATTCAATATTGGGCTTAAGTAGAAAATATTCAAGCATTTAATTAATCACTCTAGCACTAAGTAACCTATCTGTTCAAGAAGTAGCTACGCCAAAACACAAATGATGAACCTTCTTCATAGCAACAGTTTCATATGTTTGAGATCATTTGTTCTCAAAAGAAACAACTTTTAAGTAGTTAGCGTTCATCATGTAACTAAATATCCTAGCTTTACACTTAGAATCCCCACTCTCAAAACCAACAAGTCCAACTACATATTATACATGATCCTAGGAAAATACTTTTATTTTTACCTTTGTGCTATGGAGTAATCTTGCCATTGAGCATTCTGTTAAAAAGCAAGTGCTTTTAGGCACAGTTTCGCTAGATACACATACAAGAATATCATTCTAATAGATGCCAACGAGTTAAATTACATATTTTTTCAAGAAGCAGGATAATTTGCAAATAACAATCATACAAGAATGATGGTCTAATAAATATACTCTTCCAGCCGTACCTAAAATGAAACATTTGAACATATATAGTTGTCTTTCATTGATGACCAAATGGCAATATCTTGTAATGACTGTTAGTAGTCAAATATTTATAATTTTGAAGGGCTAATCTATTAAACACAATAAGAATTGAGTGAATATGTGTAAGCAGTTTCAAGAAATATAAATGAAATGTTTGTGTAGCAAGTACCAAGAGAAATACTGGTAAAATGGTAACTCGCCCACAACAAACAACTTAACCAAGGCTTTCTTAATTCTTTCATCGTCATGCTTCCAAGTTGCAACGCTACTACTATTACCCTCGCCACTAGTATCTATTTTGAGTTGCAACTTACCTTGATTATTTCCTAATCTGTCCGGGTGTTTTTTACAACTCTTTTCAATATGCTTTTTTAAGCTCGACGTACCATTTGTGTGTGAGTCAGCGGCAAGTAATTTGGCACAATATTTGCACTTTGCTTTCCTCACTTGCTCTCCATCTTCATCTTCTTCATACACTGCATCAAAGAATTTCCACCACTTTGATTTGAATTCTTGCCCTTCAGTTTTAGGTTTTTTCTTTTTTGGTGATTTTTGTTCAGTACTTGTCGTCTTCCTTTTAGCTCTTTTATCACCATTCTTTTCAACACCCAAATCCAAGTCCAAGCTATCAAGATCGATTTGTGTTGTATTTGAAGCTTCCTAGAAAAACAAATTATACAAACATATGAGACATTATAGATAAATTATAAATATGATCAGTATATCACATAATCACAATGTCACATATAAACTAAAAAAAAAATACAAGAATTTATAGGTTGCTGAGTTGCACCTTTTTTTTTTAACTTTCACTTTAAAATTTAGATAGCACATTGAAATATTGAACCATGAAAGTTATCTGCACTAGAAATGTGAGCTCAATTGTTCCCATTTGATTTCTGAGACTTTGGGTCAAATCTCAATAGAGTCGGGTCTCGGCATTCAAATCAACTTGACCTTATTCTGGTAACCAAGTCTAAAATTAATTTTAATGGCGTTAAATTTTCTATTGCGAAGTATACCTATAAATTTTTCTATATTGTGAATTGTAATTTTCTCTATAAGCTAACTAGGTATGTCTTTGAATAGTAATGTTGTAAATGGGCAAAAACTTGTACTGGTCTTTCTATACTTCTAACAAATATGTTATTTGTTCAACATAAGATAAGCTAAGCAACCAAGAAATAGAAGGATCCAACGAGTAGTCTTTTAATAGCACTATCCAAGGAAAACACCTATTGCACAGTTGGGGACTTGGGGTTCGATAAAAGGAGACTAAAATATTGAACAACAGTTGACAATTTGACATGCATTGTGCAAACTACTAATATTATCTCATTTGAGTGGTTAAACCTTCCTAAATTAACTTATTTAAAGATTTGGATTAGAAGACATTAGGTTGTAACATAATTTTTTTTTATTCACATTCAACACACAAGTCATTTATAATACAAAATCTACTATGATCAAAACACAATAAACTAGTAATATGATCAAAAGAACTTACTTCCATGGTTGGCTTTTAGATTTGTTGCTTGAATGTCATGGAGGTTTGAGTGTTAATTTGTTGTTGTTTGTGCCTCTTGGTAGTTGGAACTTGGAAAATAAAATATTAGATTTAGGGATATAACTATATAAGAATGGACAGATGGAATGATCAACAATGTAGTTACAATTTACAAATGGACTGATGGAAATGGAATGAGGTGGTTTCAATAATACAATTTAAAAAGATTAGATTTCAATCATTTTATGGACTAGTGGGCTTTTGACTCCTTGTATTCCAAAAATTCCAATAGTATGTTTAAGTGTTCGGTTCTTTGGGTCCTAACAGATACCCGTCGGTTCCGAACCGAACCGAACCGAGAACAGCAATTATCAATATTTAAGAACCGACCGTGGGTCCAAAAATCGGTTCGGGTTGGGTCGGTTCCGGTTCGGTTCTCGGTCCATTTGCTCACCCCTAGTCTCAACTCATTTTACTTAATCACACATGGACCAAACACATAGTTACCTAATGAATAAGTGTAACAAGTTTCATGAAAAAGTTAATGTTCCCCAATTTTGAGTCCAACTCATAGAAAGAATTCCTGCTCAAGATTTATGTTTAAGTATATAGGATTATCAGAGAGATCAATGACAGTCAATAATGCTAGTAAGGCCTAAGCATCTAAAATTTCACATACACAAATCTAGTATGGGTTTGGATACCTTCAACAGGAAAAACAAAATACAAGTTGATGCAAATCTTATTAATAATATAACAAAGACCAACAGTTTTCATACTCTGCGCATCATCAAAATCAAGTACATAATTAACGATTTTAAGATAACAATCACATGAAAAAACAAGTAAAACTTACCTCCATGGTTGGGACGACTCCTCTAGCAGCTGGTTTATGTTAAGATTGTACTACCTCCATATACTTTTGTGTTCTGTAATTGTACTCCCTTCAATTTCCTGGCACATCGCAGAGTAAAGCTCATTCTTAATAATTACACAACACTTACTGCATAAACTTTGGTCCATAACGATTCAGCTTATGTTATCATTTAAATGACCTTACATGAATTACAGAATACTTACTGCAAAAATTCAACACAATTTCTAAGATACTAAATCTGCAAAACATCAGTGGTCTACATGAATGCAATTAGGCCTAAAAATTTAAAATGAACCCTAAGTTTCAATTAAACCCCAAAGTAGTAACCCTACACACATAAATCCGAAATCTAACACTAAAGAATAACACATATACATACACACTTTAACCCTAAGATTAAGACTTGACATAAACAAACATACATTAATGATTAACCGCATAAGTAACACATACATATTCATAGATTAAGCCAAAAACAAACATACATATACATTAGACGTTTCATCAAACACTTGGCATTCACATTTTGCAAATGTGTAACAAATATAAAATAGTAATAGATCATAAATAGCAAACAAAGACAACCTATAAATGACCCTGTTTTCTTCGTAGGTGACATCCTTGTTGTCGGTTTGTCCACTCAAAATTTGACCAGGTGTATATTGAGAAAAAGTCTACTACACCACCCAAAATCATCAAATTGTAAGTGATGGTGGTGGGTTATCATGGTTTGGACGCTTGTAAGTGGTTGGGAATGGATATGAAGAATCGTGGTGTCTAACTGTCAAGTGCGAGTGGATAATTTGGCGGGGAACATACTTTGGCGGGGAAATTGGCGGGGTATGAAAAGATTACCAAATTACTTTTGGCGGGGGAATTAGTGGGCTATCTACTACCGGTTATCGGTTTATTCGGTTCGGGTTGTTCGGTTAATTTTTTTTTTTTGAGTCATAACCGAAAACCGAACCGAACCGAAAATATCTATAACCGAACCGAACCGAGAACCGAACCGAAGTTCGGTTCGGTTATGGGTCAAAACCGAAAACCGAACTTTTTATTTAAATTACACTATTTATATTTTTTTTTGAATTTAATTATATATATTTTTGGGAAAAAAAATATTTCAAAGCATAAAAAAATGTTTTTTTATATTAGTATAAAATTTTAATGGATATTTTTTATATTTAAAATAATATAAATATATAAAAAATATATATATTTATATAAATTCGGTTTTCGGTTCGGTTTTCAGTTCAGATAGCTAAACCCATATCCAAACCGAAAACCGAATTTTTAATTCGGTTCGGTTCGGTTTTAACAAGTTCGGTTCGGTTATATGTTCGGTTCGGTTTTATTTCGGTTCGGTTTTTGGTTTATTCGGTTAATTAACCGAACCGTGAACACCCCTACTATCTACACATGGACTCTTAAAAGTTCTATGATAAAAAAGTTGAATTTTAGTCAAATTTTAAGTGTATGTTTGGCAAAAGTTTGTTGCTGAAACTCGAGATAGAGATTATAAAAGAAGATTATTCTTATAAGTTACATAAGTAATTTTTAATTTTCAAAGATTATAGAAGAGTAGTTTTTTTTAATAATCTCTTATAAGTTTTGTCTTTCGAACAAAAATTATTTTTAAGTAGCTTACTTTTTGAAAAAATAAGCATAATCTCTTCATAATATGCTGCGCTAAACACACCTTAAATCTATTTGAAATTTATGCTGAAAATTTTATGACACTACCATTTCGTGTAGTGTACAATATTTATAATAAAAAAAAAAAAAAAAAAAAAAAAAAAAAAAAAAAAAATCATGAGTTGTAACAATGGGGATAATCACACGTAAATGACATTGCTTATAGTTATTGAGGAGAGTTTTGTCCGCGCTTCGCTAAAGATTCATTTACATGTAATAATGTTATGGTCATATGGTGTGTAAAGTAGTTTTTCTCGATGACTCAATGGTAGTGGTTACCATTGCTTTCGTAGAGACGGAAAGTCGACAATGAGCCCAACGTCGTGACAACCAACCATTGGGGTGCCCAACAACTAATTCTGATAAGCTAGACGTTTGGACCCTCAATTTTGAATTTCCATGTATATTTGCTATTTTCCATTTTAGTTTGCTGCGATTTCAAATGTCTTTTCTTGAAAGGCAATATATGCTAAATAACATGTACATGAGCATAACAAACCAATGAACCGGCCCTAGGACACATGGATATCATAAGGTGATCGGATATCCGACATACTACGATTTGACAAAGGTTGAAAAACGATCACGACCCACGACCTAACACATGAAACATAACCCGTTGGAACACTATCTGACCAAGTAGTAGCCTGGTGTCGCTATGAATACTTAGTACGACAAGATTGAAGAAAATACCCCAACATGTATGAACACCACCAGTGAAAACCCATGATAAAATGGCCAATGCCTCGACGCTTGCTTGAATGACTTGCTTCACACCGACCCTTCATCATGTGATTTAGGATTTACCAAGATCACAAAAGTTTTTAGCCGAAGTTCATAAATATTTTTTCGTTAGTTATTAATTTTGATATTTTTCCACCTGCTAGAAACAAATTCGCCCCCTTTTCATGCATCGTAAACTGTATTATAGCTATTAAGTGACATTTTTTCCAGTGCTTATGTAAACGGGTAAATGGACTAGATATAAGCAATGGTAACCACTACCAAATGACCTATTGGCAAGTCGCATGGCCTCATCCCAAAAAGGTATTGGGTACAATCCTCATTAGGTAAAAAACTGAGGGTGGCTCGTGATGGGTAAAAAATGGTCGTGTTGACATAAATAATGCCTTAAAAACATTATTAAGTTTTTATCAATATCTCTATGTTTTGATCATTACAAAATATAACCTCAAAGAACTAAAACTTATGACATAAACAAGTATTTGGTGATTAATATTTCTCTTTACATCCAAATCACTTAAGGTATGAATAAACAAAGTGTTTAGTGCAATGTATGATCAAAGGGGTATTTAATTAACTAATACAAAGTTTATTTAATTATATAATCTTATTATATATTTTTGAAAAACACTTTTGGTAATAAGGAAAAATGTTTTAATCATACTAAATATATGATTTCAAATATTTAACCAAAATCAGTTAGTTTTTCACCAAATAAATTTTCCCCACTAAAAAACAAAGTTTCTGGCCGTTACAGTTGGGCGGCCCCCTTAATTATAAGGGGCGGCCCCCTTAATTTTAAGGGGGCCGGCCATGCTTTAAGGGGACCGGCCACGCTCCTCTGTCAGAAACTTTTGCCTATAAATACCACCTTAAACCTGGATTTTTTCCCCACCTTTTGCACTTCAGAACTTTCTGTTCTAGATCTCCATTTCCAATCTATAAATCCTTTGATCATACATTCTTAAATCTTTGTTTCAAAGTGATCCATACATAATCCATTCAAGTGCAAGAGAAGAATACTTCTATCCCTCAAGACAAGAAGTATTACAACTAGTTGTGATCTCCACATCTAAGTTGTTTAAGCATCATCATTAATTATTATTTCATAGTGTGATTAGTTGTGAATATTTGTTAGAGAATAGTTGTGTAGATAGTAGAAGTTGATTAGTAGTGAAATAGGTTAGTTGTGAAGATTGGTGTGTAGAAGAAGGTGTGTAGAAGATTGGTGTGTAAAAGCTAGGTGTGAAGAAGATTGGTGTGTAGATAGGTGAAGAAGATTGGTGTGTAGATAGGTGTGAAGAAGTTTGGCGTGTATATTGGTGTGAAGATTGGTGTGAAGATTGGTGTGTAAATTGGTGTGTAAATTGGTGTGTATATTGGTGTGTAAGGTTTTCTCCGCCATAAGGGAGCTTGTTGATATAGTGAAGAAAACTCTCGAGTTAGGTGCTCGGGGAGTGGAGTAGGGCAAGGAAGGTGCCTTGTAGCCGAACCACTATAAATCGCTTGTCTCTCGGTTTGATCTTTCCATCCTTTACTTATTTCATTACTTACATAATTATTGCTTCATAGTAGATATATACTTAGTGTTGTTCATATTGTGTATAACTAGATTTCATATATCATCGAATCTATATTTTATAAATCAACGAAAACTTTTAAACAATTTGTTTTATAAAAATTAAAAAGACGTAAAACTATTCAACCCCCCTTCTAGTTTTCCACAATTGGTATCAGAGCCACGTCTAGCAAGAATTTTAAAATATATTGTATTTTAAAACTTGTAACGATCTATGGAATCTTTAAAATATTTAGAAGGGCAATCTATGCAAAGACCACCACTATTTGAAAGTGATGGATTTTTATATTGGAAAAATAGATTCGAAACGTATGTGAAATCAAAAGATCTTGATCTTTGGCATATTATTACCTTTGGTGATTTTCCCCCTATTCAATATAATGTTGAAACCAAAATGGATGAAATTGTAGCTTTTGAAAAACAAAATGATGATTTGAAAAAGAAACTAGCAAAAAATAATGAGGCTAAAATGGTTATTTATAATGCGTTACCACGCAAAGAATATGAAAGAATTTTTATGTGTAAAACCGCAAAAGAAATTTGGGATTCTTTACTAATCACTCACCAAGGTAATAGCCAAGTCAAAGAAAATAAAATAGATCTTCTTGTACAACAATATGAACAATTTACGATTCCGGAAGAGGAATCAATTGATAATGCTTTTGCTAAGTTTAACACTATCATCACAAGTTTAAAAGCACTTGATGAGACATTTTCTAGTAAAAATTGTGTTAGGAAATTTCTTAGGGCATTGCATCCAAAATGGCGAGCTAAGGTCACGGCAATTGAAGAATCAAAGAACTTGATGACGTTATCACTAGATGAACTAATTGGCAACTTGAAGGTTCATGAAGAAATCATAAGAAGAGATTCGGAAACGGTCAAAGTCAAGAAAGAACAAATCAAATCCATTGCTCTAAAAGCCAAAAAGGAACCTAGTGATAATGATGATTCAAGTGACGAAAGTGAAGACGAAGAATATGCAATGGCCGTAAGAGAATTCAAGAAATTTTTCAAGAGACGAGGAAGATTCACTAGGTCATCACATGACGAGAGAAAATCGTTCCAAAGAAATAGAAGTGATAATTACGTGAAAAGAAAGTGCTTTAGATGTGGAAGTCCAAATCATCTCGTTGGAGAATGTTTAAAGCCGCCGGGTTATGAAAATCAAAGCGCATTTGTTAGTGGAACATGGAGTGATAGTGATAAAGAAGAAGTGGAAAAACCAAAAGAAGAAAAGTGTTTTGTGGCAAATGCAACCGACGAAATATGCCTTGGAATTGACTTGGAACCTAACGAATGGATCAAGGATAGTGGATGTTCGAGGCACATGACGGGGAATCGCAAGCTATTCTCTACATACAAGGCATACAATGGAGGTAACGTTATTTTCGGTAGTGACTTGCGTGGAAAAATTATTGGCAAAGGTACGATTTCTCAAGACTCACTTACTATTGAAAATGTTGAACATGTTAATAATTTAACATATAACTTACTTAGTGTAGGCCAAATATGCGATAATAAATGTAAAGTTATCTTTTCTGAAGAAGATAGCGAAATAGTTAAGAATGAAAAAATTATAGGTAGAGGTATTAGGAAAGGAGGTGTATATGTTATGAAACTAGGAAACAAACCTGAAGATAGGATATGCCTAACGACCCTAGACGAAAATTCCACTTTGTGGCATAGGAGATTAGGACATGCTAACATGCAACAAATACAATCTTTGGCCTCTAAGGAATTAGTTAGAAACTTGCCTAATCTAAAATATGACAAACATTTTTGTGATGCATGTAAAGTTGGAAAACAAGCTCATGCTAGTCACAAAGCTAAGAATATAGTATCCACCACTAGGTGCCTAGAATTATTACATATGGATCTTTTTGGTCCATCCGCTGTGCGGAGCTATGGAGGAAACACGTATACCTTAGTAATAGTAGATGACTACTCACGATACACGTGGACTAGGTTTTTAAGTGACAAAACCCAAGCATTTGAAAAATTCGAAATATTTAGCAAAATGATTCAAAATAAGTTAGGATGCTCAATAGTTGCCATTAGGACGGACCATGGAAGGGAATTTGATAACGAAGTACAATTCGGAAAATATTGTGAGTTAAATGGAATATCTCATAATTTCTCCGCTCCTCGTACTCCTCAATCAAATGGGGTAGTAGAAAGAAAAAATAGGTCACTACAAGAAATGAGTAGAACTATGTTAAATGAACAATCAATTCCACAAAAATTTTGGTGTCACGCCGTAGATACATCGACTTATATTCTAAATAGGATATCAATTAGAAGAATTCTAGGAAAAACTCCTTATGAGTTATTAAGAAATAGAAAACCTAACTTAAGCTACTTTAGGGTATTTGGAAGTAAATGCTATATCTTAAACACTAAGGACTACCTCACTAAGTTTGATCCAAAATCATATGAAGGAATATTTTTAGGATACTCACAAAATAGTAAAGCATATATAATACTTAACAAACACTCCATGAAGGTAGAGGAATCACTAAATGTAACATTTGATGAAACACCACCACCTCCTAAAACGCTACCCTTAGAAGATGATAACTTAGTCGAAGAAGAAGCTATTGAGGTTAGTAAAACAAAACCCATAGGAAATGACAATGAAGAAACTCACTTAGAAAATAACGAAATTGTTAATATTAAAGAATCTAGATCACATCCTTTAGATAATATAATAGGACATCTTAACCAAAGAACTCTTAGGTCACAAGCCCAAGATAAAAACAACTTCTTCTGTTTCCTCTCAGCAATAGAACCTAAGAATATTAGTGAGGCTTTAAAAGATGAAAGTTGGATTATAGCTATGCAAGAAGAATTAAATCAATTTAAGGCAAATGATGTTTGGGAACTAGTCCCAAATCCAAAGGATATGACCATCATAGGAACCAAATGGGTATATAGAAATAAGCTAGATGAGAATGGAATAGTTACTAGGAATAAAGCTAGGTTAGTTGCCCAAGGTTATAATCAACAAGAAGGAATTGATTATGATGAAACTTATGCCCCCGTAGCTAGACTAGAATCAATTAGGATATTACTTGCCTATGCTTGCGCCCTAGATTTTAAGTTATTCCAAATGGATGTGAAAAGTGCATTCCTTAACGGTTTTATCAATGAGGAGGTATATGTGGCACAACCTCCAGGATTCATTGACTTCGCAAAACCTGATTATGTTTATAAGTTAAAGAAAGCTTTGTATGGACTCAAACAAGCTCCCAAAGCTTGGTATGATCGATTAAAAGCTTTTCTTATTAAACATGATTATTCCATGGGAATGGTAGATAACACTCTTTTCACTAAAAGGAAAGACCCTAATCTCATCATTGTTCAAATATATGTTGATGACATTATATTTGGATCGACTTGTCAAGACATGTGTGATGAATTTGCCAAAATCATGCATGATGAGTTTGAGATGAGTATGATGGGTGAACTTAACTTCTTCCTAGGATTACAAATAAAACAATTAGAAGACGGAATATTCTTTAACCAATCTAAGTACATTAAGGAAATGCTTAAGAAATTTGGCCTAGAAGACTCAAAACCCATGAAAACACCCATGTCTACGGAGGTAAAGCTCACAAAGGACGATGAAGGTGAGTCCGTAGATAACACCAAGTATAGAGGAATGATAGGGAGTTTACTATACTTGACGGCAAGTAGACCCGATATCATGTTTAGTGTCTGCCTTTGTGCCCGTTTTCAAGAGGATCCCAAAACCTCTCACCTAGAAGCGGTTAAGCGTATCTTCCGATACGTTAAAGGCACTATACACTTAGGATTATGGTATCCTAAGGAATCCGGCATAGAAACCATTGTCTATGCGGATTCGGATCATGCGGGAGACTACGTAGATAGAAAGAGTACTAGCGGTATTTGCACGTTTATGGGATGTTGTCTAACGTCTTGGTTTTCGAAGAAGCAAACCGCTCTTGCTATTTCTACCACCGAAGCCGAATATGTAAGCGCCGGAAAGGCATGTCAACAAGCACTATGGATGAAACAAGCTCTCGTAGACTATGGCATTAGGTTAGAAAATGTCCCCATTATGTGTGATAACAAAGGTGCGATAGATTTAAGTAAAAATCCGGTGCAACACTCTAGGACTAAACACATAGAAATACGTCACCATTTTCTTAGGGATAATGTACAAAAAGGAAATATATCTATAGAAAAGGTCACATCGGAAGACAACATTGCGGATATATTCACAAAACCCCTTAAGCGTGAATTATTCAACCACTTGCGTTTAGGATTAGGAATGATGGAACAAGTTGACTAAATTATATTGAATTTATTCAAATTTATACTTGCATGAAATTTATTTTTCTTCCATTTCACCTTTTCTGAGTCTAGGAATCTATTTCACACAAAACTAAAGATTGAGAAGATTTATTTTCTTTGCATAAACCTTTTTGTAAAACTCAATCAATTTTCTCTAAAAATTATTCTCACAATCTAGGAATCACATGAAGATCATTTTCCTTGCATTGTTGACTAATTCTAAAAACATTGTATTTCAAAATCATGCATAAACTCTCACATAAATTGTCAAGGTATATAATCTAATATATGTCTTTGACATTCATGATCGAGCAAAAATTGAATCAAGGAGATCATTTGGATTGTTTCTTAGGATCGTTATTTCTTTTTGCTTCTAGGAGTCGAAACAATCACAACTCCACATTTGTTGCATATAGACACTCACTAGGACAAATTCACTAATAATGGTGTCATCTTGATCCATCACTAGCTTTTCACTCACTAATTGCCTTTGCCTTTAATTCTAGATAGGTGCCTTAGGAAGTTTAAGTGTGCTTGCATTTACTTACCTCCTATTGCTTATTATGTGTTGATTATTTGCTCTTGTGCCTATGTGTTTTTGAATGATATCTAATGTTAGATTAGATGCTATATTGCCTAAAGGAATTGAACTTGCTTGAATCCAAGTCCAAAAACACAACCTTTCTGCAAATTTTCTGCCAAAAACCCAATTCTGGCAATCTGGAAATCACCAGATGGGCGGTCCCCTTAATTATGTAAGGCGGCCCCCTTAATTTTAAGGGGACCGCCCCCTAATTAAGGGGACCGGCCATCTGATGGTCGGGTTTACAGAATCTTTTCTGCTTTTTAGCCCATTTCAACCTACATTTCCCATTTTTCACCAACACATTTTGTCCTAATCCTCCAAACAAACCTTATCCATCCTTAAACACACAAATCTTACACTATAAATATCCCCAATCCTCAAAGCTCTCCATTCATCCCATCATGAACTCTCCAAACAAACCAAAATCAAAAGCCTCAAGGCTAGCAAGGATGACGGAAAAACCCGTTTGGCGACGAAAAAGTCCTAGAAACAAATCCATCATCACAAATGTAGTTGGAAATCATTCCTCCCCACCAACTTCTTATTTCCCAAACTTTGCATCAAACCAACAAAGGCATTCATTTGATCCACTTTACAAACCATACAACATTGGCCAAACATCTTCCTTCAAGCCAAACTACACCCCTCAACCTTCAACAACTTATAATGATCCATGCAAGTTTGATGAACCATCAAACTACAATTCCAACTACTCTAACCCAACTCATCCATACCAAACCTATGATCCCCTCCACATTGCCACGGAAAAACAAAAGTTCCGTGATGAAATAAACCAAATCCATGATCTTAGTGATCTCCTTGCTATGCATCTTGCACAACGCAACAAAGGGCTACCTCCATCATCACCCTATGCAAATTGCCTTCCCCACTCTCTTAACTTGGATCAAGTTACAAATCACACTCACTTTTGCCCTTGTTTCATATTCCTTCAAAAACAAATCCTCTACTTGAGTGAAGATATTTCTTGGATTGAATATCTTCTCACTCGTGATCATCCAATACCACCCTTAACACGATACAACATCGTGAGATCCACCTCTTCCGCTCCATACAACACCCCATATCCACCTCAATCAAACATCTAAGCTCCATGCTTTTGTTTTCCTTCAAGCAAATAAAACAAATCAACCATGGGTTGCAAGCAAGTCCAAGTGCTATCTTAGGCAATATAGGACTATATCTTTTATTTTGTTTTATTGTAATCAATATGCTACAAGCATATTGAATGTTGTCATGTTAGTTATTTCTATCATGCTTGAATGAATCTATTTTTATTTGCATAATTGTTGTTTTTGCATATATATGTGTGTTGTTCTCTTCAAAATATTTTTGTAGCCAAGATTCCAATTGCTCGTTCCCTTTGTGCTCTCAAACAAGGGGGAGCATACATCAAGGGGGAGTTCTCTACCCGTTTAAACTTCTTTCACGAAGATTATTCGGCCTAACCTTTTTGATTTTACAAAAAGGGGGAGAAGAGAAATGGTAAACTCTATAATACTTGTCTAATAACAAGTTTTAAATCTTTTGAGTTTAAGGTTTTGTAATAATCAAAAAGGGGGAGATTGTTGACATAAATAATGCCTTAAAAACATTATTAAGTTTTTATCAATATCTCTATGTTTTGATCATTACAAAATATAACCTCAAAGAACTAAAACTTATGACATAAACAAGTATTTGGTGATTAATATTTCTCTTTACATCCAAATCACTTAAGGTATGAATAAACAAAGTGTTTAGTGCAATGTATGATCAAAGGGGTATTTAATTAACTAATACAAAGTTTATTTAATTATATAATCTTATTATATATTTTTGAAAAACACTTTTGGTAATAAGGAAAAATGTTTTAATCATACTAAATATATGATTTCAAATATTTAACCAAAATCAGTTAGTTTTTCACCAAATAAATTTTCCCCACTAAAAAACAAAGTTTCTGGCCGTTACAGTTGGGCGGCCCCCTTAATTATAAGGGGCGGCCCCCTTAATTTTAAGGGGGCCGGCCATGCTTTAAGGGGACCGGCCACGCTCCTCTGTCAGAAACTTTTGCCTATAAATACCACCTTAAACCTGGATTTTTTCCCCACCTTTTGCACTTCAGAACTTTCTGTTCTAGATCTCCATTTCCAATCTATAAATCCTTTGATCATACATTCTTAAATCTTTGTTTCAAAGTGATCCATACATAATCCATTCAAGTGCAAGAGAAGAATACTTCTATCCCTCAAGACAAGAAGTATTACAACTAGTTGTGATCTCCACATCTAAGTTGTTTAAGCATCATCATTAATTATTATTTCATAGTGTGATTAGTTGTGAATATTTGTTAGAGAATAGTTGTGTAGATAGTAGAAGTTGATTAGTAGTGAAATAGGTTAGTTGTGAAGATTGGTGTGTAGAAGAAGGTGTGTAGAAGATTGGTGTGTAAAAGCTAGGTGTGAAGAAGATTGGTGTGTAGATAGGTGAAGAAGATTGGTGTGTAGATAGGTGTGAAGAAGTTTGGCGTGTATATTGGTGTGAAGATTGGTGTGAAGATTGGTGTGTAAATTGGTGTGTAAATTGGTGTGTATATTGGTGTGTAAGGTTTTCTCCGCCATAAGGGAGCTTGTTGATATAGTGAAGAAAACTCTCGAGTTAGGTGCTCGGGGAGTGGAGTAGGGCAAGGAAGGTGCCTTGTAGCCGAACCACTATAAATCGCTTGTCTCTCGGTTTGATCTTTCCATCCTTTACTTATTTCATTACTTACATAATTATTGCTTCATAGTAGATATATACTTAGTGTTGTTCATATTGTGTATAACTAGATTTCATATATCATCGAATCTATATTTTATAAATCAACGAAAACTTTTAAACAATTTGTTTTATAAAAATTAAAAAGACGTAAAACTATTCAACCCCCCTTCTAGTTTTCCACAGGTCGCAGTGATAAAAGGGTTAAGCTGCATGCATATTATTCTGAAACTCGCCCTGCATGGGTAACTTGAACAAGAGAACCTCATCTGCTTACCTGTTTACATAAGCAATGTTGAAGAAAAAAAATGCCATTTAATAACTATATTACATTTTACGATACGTGGAAAAAAATATTTGTAACCTAAAAAGGAAGAAATAGATTTTAGTTATTAAATGTGACAAACCCATAAATCGTTGTTATTTTAAGACATTAACCCAAAATTAATATACTTTAGCTACTTCTACATCACATATAATGTTAGTCAATTTTGCACGATTCACGATGATATAAAACGGAGGAACTAGAATGGCGCAAATGACCAACTATTCTCTGAGCAAGCGGCAGCTGAATATCAAGTGATGTATAGTCATAGTTTCACACGGATTGAGTCGTGAAAACTTTTGAGGTACCATAATAATTGGAAAGAAATGCTAAATTTTACAAATCCAAAGAAAAAGCTCTCAAAAACTCAAAGACATTGGAAACCGCCTCACACGCCACATCGGACTCAACACATGGTGGTTTTAATCTCTACGACTATGTGAATGATTCTGAGTAGGAAGAGGTTTGGCAAGTTCGCTCAACAGGCAGGGACAAAGCTAAGAAGAAATCGTCCTCATCCGTTCCTTTGAAAGCTTCAACCGCTACACCTCTTGTTGATCGGTTAGTCGATAAATGAAGAAACGCCGCATCACGTTTCATCTCCAATAATAAGAAGGAAGAACATGAATCTTATTTAAAGCTACAACATCAGCAAATGGAAATGGAAAAAAAGGCGCGACAGCAACAAATAGAATTGTAACAAGAGAAGATTGCACAAAAGCAAGAAGAGCATGAGCTACAACGTCAAATGTTTATCTTTCAACAAGAAAAAGAAAAAGACAAATACCTCATATTTTATCATACTCCCGATGACCATTTGACCGGTAGACACCGAGAGACGGTGTTGAAGATGAACCGAAAAATAAGGGAGAACATAATTTAGACTATTAGTTTAAGTTTTTAATTTATATTGTCATGGTATTTATTTTATTTGAATTATCAATTTAATATTTTTTAGTTATTAATGAAATTTTAGTTTTAGTATTTAAAAAAAATAGTGACCGTTGTCACCATTACGCTAAGTTGGTCAAAAAAAAAAAAAAAAAAAAAAAAAAAAAAAAAAAAAAAAAAAACTGAGTTAACGCGGTTGTGTTGTCAGTATTATACTTACTCTTTACATTGTTCTTGATCTTAAAAATATATATACTAACATAGATACATATCTATACTATATGTAAAAAAAAAAAAAAAAAAAAAAAAAAAAAAAAAAAAAAAAAAACCATATTATAGAAAGTGAAAAATTAAGAAAGTGGAAAATTTAAAAAGCTATATATAGAACCATAAACTTTTATTAGTGTTGCATATCTTAAAAGAAGTAAAGAACTATACCATACATATAAATACATAGTAGTAATAAATTTTGTTTTATACGGAGTAACAGTTATCAAACTGCTTCCACGGTTCCACCTCCTTCCAAATCTCCCTAAATGCAAAATTGATACTACTTTCACCCATTTAATTTTGTTTTATATAACAACTACCAGTTGATTATAACCCCATCGCCCCCTACCTGTATCTAAACTTAGCTACTCCCCTTGTGTTGTGGAGCGTCATCTTGGTCGCAATCAAAGGTAAACTATTAAAAAGGATCTTATGTGTGTGTTATGTATTTTGTGCTATTTGGGTAGTATGGAAATCAGTTCGCTTATGGATGAAATTTTGATTTGCTTAGTGATTCTAGTTGAATCGGACTCTGCTGACTCCTTTATTGTCTCTGCAATATGATTTTGACCGGCAATATGATTTTGACCATTTGAATGATAGCCTATGTTCAGTTTCCTATTCCTAAACTGAATTCGACTGTGGTTTTTTTTTTTTTTTTTTTTCCTCTGGGATGTCACAACTTGGTATACAATCACATTAGTTATTCTTTTAGTTTTAACATTGCTGAGTGCATTTTAAAAGGGGTTGTTTGTACATGTTGCTTACAAATGAAAAGTTTTGTGCATATTAATTAAGCCACTTTTTGGGTCTCTTTATATATGAAAGAAAAGTTCTAAATTATCTAGGCTGCCTTTGGCATTGTGTTTTTTACTATCATATTTCGTACTTGACGCATTTTATAAGGTCGTTAATACGGAGTAATATGACAAAAAGAATCCATCTATTTTATATATTTGTAAGCTTCTCATATAAAACTAGGCTTGAAGCTTCTAAACCATGACATAAAGAAAGTGGCTGCAGTGTTGGACCACAAATAAATATGGTGTTTAGATTGAATGGAATATATACAGATAGACATATGACTAAAAACAGACTCAAAAACCTTCTTGTAGAACCTACCATCAGATTATACATATCTACTTTATTTCATATAGACAATTCTCTCTGTTTTGTTTATTTCTTTTTCTCTAGCTGTTGAGGTTATAAGAAAGGGAATACGATAAATAACCACAAATATTCTAATATCATTTTTATTAACATACTTTCAACAGTTATGTTTAATGATACTAACCATTAATATAGTATGTTGCATGAATGAGTATAAACTATAAAGTTATTCAGCTATTTTGGTTTGTTTACGTAACCGTTTTCGGTTTCATTAACTATTTATACGACTTGGGTCATTAAAATATTCTTACTGCGGGTGAGTGAAGGTTTTGCCCAAATACTATTAATAAAGCACAAGGTAAACGTTGGTGTCTGCCTTTAAGAACCACTTTTTTCTAAACAATAGAACATGCAATAGCTGTTAAATGACTATTCTATCATTAACGAAAGTAACGACACTGGCAGACATGAAACTTTACCAAGTTCTCATTGCTTGGATTAGGATACATGATGTTTCTACCAATTCTAACCTTTGTTTTCTTACATGCTTCAACTACTAACTGTTTGACACCAATGTGAACTGTCAACTTAAGGTAACATGTTGCGGCGACTCTCAAAAGTAGTGGATGTAACCCCACAACCAAGGAAATCATGGACGGTTCTTATACATTTTGTGGAGAATGGTCACGTTCAACAGAGCTGAGATCGGAATGCGTACAAAAGACTGATATTAACCGACACTAAGGTACACCATATATGATAATCCGTTTTCTTTCTTTTCTTACATTCAGTTGTATTTTACTTACTTTATAACCGCATGTGTAATCAGGGAACCACACTCACAGCAGTTATATATCACAATCATCTGCGATACTTTGCTAAGCTTTTGTCACCATATAAACGATGTTACATCTCTAATGCCATAGTGACGCCAAATGATCCAAGGTATTGAATAAGCTCTTATCAGTACTCATGGATACTAACCAACATAACCTTGATAGAGGAAGTGGCACAGCCTATACCAGCGACAATACCATGTGATTTTCACTTTACAGACTTTGATGAAATACATAAACATATATTTTTAATTTAGGTTCAACGACAACAAGCAAGCTTCAACAACTTCTTTAAACAGAAAGCACAAGGAGCGCAACGTGTTACTGTCTTATCCAGAAGAACATGACATCAAATCTCTTTCCACAACCATTGTGTCACTAAAAACCGTCTGCCAATACGGTATACTTTAGCATGTCATTCTTTTATTCCGTGATTATTCACCATTACCATGCCATCCTCATTCTATATGCAGGTAAAAGCTGCTTGGATTAAAGGGAAAATTACCCTCTCTTCTTAACAAAAGGGTTATTGGTATATAGCGTCCGCCAAGTGCCACAAGTCACTAGAACCTGATCTATCTTGGATTGTCACATGCCCTGCCGAAGTCTGCATAATGTAAGTCACATTCTCAACTAGCAATATGCATTATATAATCTCTATTAAAAATATCCTCCTTATGTTTTGTCCAGGTCTCATGTGACACTGGTAATTAATGATGGAACTGGAAGCATACATGCCACTATATCCACACTTAATGTGGTAACATTCATACCATTCAATGCACCGGAAGTTAAAAAGGCGGGTGACTAGGTGATATGATATACACTTATTTCATTCATCAAACTAAATTGGTGCTACTACCAAAAAGATTTCTATTGGACTCAAAAGTTAAATGTATTATACTCTTATGAAATGTCCGTTTACTGACACGTGTATTACAGGGCACTGATACTGGAGCCATTGCTTCACCAATTCGAGGACAAGCAATTGTTGCCTTTATACACCACTACAAGATTGAATTTCATGGTTAAACAGAGACTAAAATACACGTGGTAAAAGCGTACAAACCCACGGAGGCGGCACTTCTTATAGATCTGCAACAACAGGTTGGGTCTACCTCCACTCTTGCTGATCCACCTAAATGGAAAGACGAGTACATCCCAACAACCCCCTGCTAAAAGATAACTACATAGTCCCATGCTAGCCTCCATAAAAAAAACAAGTTGCTGCTCAAAAAAGCAATCACAGCCTGGCAAAAAGGACTGAAGACTGATGATGCTTATGCTAGATCTTTGTAAATACCTAAACTAGATCATGGTAGTTGGTCACAGAAACTCATAATGCTTTTGCTGTATCTCTTTGTAAACAGATAAACTTATGTAAAATTATAATTTAATGTATCATATGCTTGTGTATCCTTATATATGTTCCTAGTATCACATATATAGCATTGTATTACGTGAAACAAAAGTGTTACAAATCATATAGAAAAGTGTTGCCTTAATGGTGAAAAACAACTAGAAGTGTTGCATTTCATAAGATAAAGTGTTGCACTTGAATCTAAAATTGTTGTGGTTCTATTGAAAATGTTGCATTTGATTTTAAAAAGTGTTGCACTTAAGTATAAAATTGTTGCATTTTAATGTAAAAAGTGTTGCATTGAGTGCAAAAGTGTTGCAATTAGTTATAAAAAGTGTTGTGTTTGAATGTAAAAAGTGTTGCACTTTTCATTAACACATTTGCAAAACAAAGGCAACACATTAAAAAAATGTTGCATATTCCATTTGAAAGTGTCACTTATACCTAAGGCGACGTTACATAATGTAGCACTTGATAAAGTGTCACTTTAGGCATAATGCAACATTTTAAACCCATAATACAACACTTACGCTGTGTTGCTTTAACTTCAAAATGTAGTAGTGAGCTTCATCTCATTTTTTTGTACAACTAATTTCATTGAAAATTAACATTGAAGTCTAACTAATATTAATAAATTTTATCAATAAACTCAATTCCAAATAGCTAACCAAATGAATATTAATTAACACACTATTAATAATTCCTAAAACCTTTTGGACTCCATTATTATGTCTTAAACTTAATTTTTTTAATTTAAAAATGGGTTCGAGCAAAAATTATGTACTTTTCCTTTTATATTCATTATTTAAGTTGCATGCTTACATATACTAATCACGCTAAAAGTATCATTTAACCATTTAAATGTTGCTTTACATATATGCATGTGCACATTTTCTTGAATCAAATCGCACATTTGAGCTACATCAATAGAAAACACACATAAATTACTTGTATATGAAAATGCATTAACATAATACATATATCTATATATATTGCATTAGGTTAAATCATCAATTATTCTTGCAACTTTTTCAACTTCATCTCAATCAATAACCAACTTTTAATTCTCTACTAATTACTAAATATCATGTGATCAATTCTGGCAAGCCTTGCACTTCCATCTCGATGTTGTATATACTTCACATTAAATGCACCGGTTTTGTTTTTCGATAAAAGTTTGAACTTTTGCTTATGTTTAAAACTCAACTTTTTATTTGATATTATAATTTACAAATGGCTTTAAGTCAAAATTATGTATTTTTTCCTTTCTATTCGTTACTCAATGTGATATTTTTAATAGGTTGTATTTTGCTATTATGGCAAACTCATTTAATGGGCGTCAATATTGGTTTCTTACTAATGATTCTACATATAGAAAAAGAAAACACTTTGCGATGCGCGGACCTTCTTCTTTTCAATAATAATTCAATTGCACACAATAAATTCATTCTAATATTTCTCAAAGAGCATTCGAAAGCAACTACTTACATAAACTAATCACGCTAAAAAGTATCATTTAACCATTTAAATGTTGCTTTACATACATGCTCGTGTACATTTTCTTGAATCAATTCGCACATGTGAGCTACATCAATAGAAAACGCACATAAATTACTTGTATATGAAAATGCATTAACATAATACATATATCTATATATATGCTTATCTATAACAATCACCTAAATATGTATGAAACAAAGAAAATAGTTGGTATCCCAGTCTTTGGTTCCATTTATCTGAGCATGCATTATCTTGTGTGAGTTTCATGGTACCTGCGTATGATAACTAAATTAAGAAAAAAAGAAGGCCGAGTTAATTACAAAGATCTAAAAGATGTGTGAATCATCTCCTAAATGTTGCAAAAGAGAATTTACATACCGCTACCAACAATCAAAGATCTAAAAGATGTGTGAATCTGTACATACTAAATGTGATTTTGGCCGGTTTATATAGGCATGAATTAGGTTATATCATTAATTATTCTTGCAACCTTCCGCAACCCTTGCACTTCATCTAACCGACTTTAATTCTATACTAAATGCCATGTGAACAATTCAGGCAACCCTTGCACTTTATCTCCTTTCATGATTGTATAGTTATTATGAGGTTGCATTGAATTTTGAGCATTAGCTATCTTGTACTATAGGCAATGGGACTCCATCTTGAGTATCTTGATTACGCCACATTAAAATGAATTCGATACAAAAAATGGAGCCTAAGATTACCCCTTCCCACTAATTACGACATATTCTCACTTTCATATCCCTACCAATATTCCAAAACTCATCTTTTCATGAATAACAACATCAAATTTTATACATATTTGTAAGATCAAAAATAAAACAAATAATTTGTGAACTTCAATTAATACCATATAGTAACCATTGGCAAAGAGGCCCTTAAATCCCTATAAAAAAACATACATTAAAATAAATTCTCAAAATATTAATTTTGTCTAGTTATACTTTCCATCAATTCAACTTTGATTTTGTATTATTTCTAATGTCATGGGGTGGATACATTGCAACCTCTTAAACTGCTTAAATAGAAGGAAAAAAAATAAAAGCAAGATTCAAGCCACCATTAATATTCATCAAAGCTTTGTCACACTAATTATAAACCTTGTTTACATATGATTTTCATTTTCTTGCATGCCTAATGTTTTGACAGTTCTTTCATAAATGTGGAGATATTATCCACTTCGTCTCCATCTTCCACTTTGTTTTGTTATCAACATCTTTATATACCCCGTTAGCGTCACTAACCACTTATCAATACCTGCAAGAATAACATTAATAAACTACTAACCAACCCAAAATTTTAAAATAGGTTAGCAGATCTAACCCTCGGTTCCTTATCAGACAACAACACATCCATTTGTCTTCCATAAACTTCAAAGCTGGACTATCAACCGACTTCACATGCAAGAAAGTTAACCATTTGCTTACCTTTGCACGTATACCCCCTTGCGTTAATCAAGTCAATATTTCTACATGAACCACTGCACGTAACATTAATATGCATAGTACACTTTCATTGGACGGAGAAATTTTACATTAACCAACTAAATTCAATTTCATAGGTGAGAAGCTACACCAAAAAGAACTTTATCACACTATTAGAAAAAACATGAAAAAACTATTGACTGAAAAAAATGATCATGTCAATATCTATTTCAAAACTATTTATCTAATTAGCAAGCTTGTTAATTCACAGATCTTGAGCCATAAAAACAGATGGGGTACATACCAAGGTTACGGTTATTGATGCCAATGAGTTCAATGTCATCAATTGCTAGCATGCAATCCATTTCATTCTCATCATGTGCCTAGAAACAAAAAGTAGAGGTCAAAAGGAAATTGGTTAGTTGGTGCTGCACTGAATTTACACACAAACAATAATAAACTAACAGCAAACATGTGATTCATACAAAATCATCAAACTACACACAAATTAAAGTTTCACACACACACACACACACACACACACATCATTAACAAAGACCAAATGGTGTTATTTATAGTATTCAATGATGGTGGTTGAAGGGTTTGTACATTTATTTGAAAGCAAATGAAAGGAGCAAATGATTAAATGGAAATAAAGGCTAGCAACACTTCGTATGGTTTCAATCATTTATATTTGAAACACTAAATATACCTCATATGTACTTACCACTTAAGCATGAACATTAAATCAAGGTACTTACGCATGAAGCCTCCGCATAATGAAACTCTATTTTCTGCATTTAATTTCGAGCATTAGGTAACTTGTACTCTATGCAATCTTGACGCCTCCACATTAAATTAGAGGGCCTAATCTTATAGTATTATAGATAGATATCCGTTCCAAAAAGAGTATCCATAAACAAAAAATTAGACAAATTATGATATGTGTAATTAATGCTAGTTTAAATTGAAAAAACGTCATTTTCACACTCATAGTTAATATAGAAATTAAGAATGAGTAATTAATGCATGTTTTGATTATAAGGGTAAAGTAGGAAGATCAGTTTTAATTACTATTTAAAAATAAAATCTGGACACTTTTTATGGGACAAACATAAATAATATTGTATGATGAACACTTTTTTTGGGACGAAGGGAGTATAATAACGTAAATGAAACTCAAGTGAATGGGTCAAAATCATTAATACTTACATTTAAACCATGAAATTCAACTTTACTCAGTGGATCAAAATCATTAATACTTACATTTAAACCCTGAAAGTCAACTTTTAGATATTAGTTTTGAAATTAATGAACCAACTTTTTTGGTCTATATAACATAATCTTCGTATAGGTTCATATAGTCATATGCCCATTCAACACACCCATGAAGTCATTTATTTTCTTGTTCATTTACCTTGTTTTCACTATAAACGCATCTCCAATAGCAAAAACTCCGACAACTCAACCCTCAAAGAGTTGTCTTTGGAGTTATTGGACCATCTATATCTATAACGCGATGAATGATCCAATCAAAGTTCATGTAAAATCAGAGGATGATGATCTGGGAGACCATATTCTTGCTTTTAACGAAAATGAAAATTGGGGTTTCTGTGAAAACTTCTATAAAACTACCTATTTCTATGCTTCCTTCTACTGGAATGGTTCAAGGACCGCTTCTTTCGATGTGTTCGATAGAGCTACTACTCCACATTGCTCAAAATGGCGATTTACGAAACCACGAGTATGTTTCTGGTTAGTTAGAGATAATGGATTTTATGTGGGACCACAACTTACGCCATTTCCAGACGGATGGACCAAACTGCATGATTGGTCATGAATGACATAGTTGTTTATGATTTTATCAAATAATATGCGTTGTGTCAAATGTTCAAAAATTTAAATAAATAGTTCATTACCTTTAATGTTATTGATGATACTATCATTGAATATCATTATATACCTCTTGTGTGTTACCTTTAGACTGGTTCTTTTAGTTGGACCAATTATTATTATTATTATTATTATTATTATTATTATTATTATTATTATTATTATTATTATTAATAATAATTCATCACTTTATTGAAAAACAAATAGGATTTTACAAGAAATTAGTGGGGAGCCGAGATACTAACTGAGCCCCCACACCTCTAGCTACAGCAAAACCAATCCTACTAAAAATATGTGGAGCAGCACGTGCTCCAATGTCTTGGGTCATAGAGAATCGTCTAATGCGCTTTAATAAGGTCACTGCATCCTTTTCAAGTTCTCCAAAAGAAGAGAATGAAAAGGGGAGGAATCCATATCCGATATCAGCGCATTTAGCCGCGTACTTGACACGTTTACGTTGTGCGGCTTCAATAACCGCCCGACCGGGCATAAAATCAACCATACACGAACGCGTCAAAGGTGACGATCCTGTAAGATCAACACAAACATCAAGGCCACCATCCCAAGAGTAAAGTAACATATCGGCCGGACGTAAGGTTTTGTCCCTCTCTCCACGAAGCCCAATAATAATAATAATAATAATAATAATAATAATAATAATAATAATAATAATAATAATAATAATAAGGTATTATTATTATTATTATTATTATTATTGTTATTATTATTATTATTATTATTATTATTATTATTATTATTATTATTATTATTATTATTATTATTTTAAACATCACTTTATTATTATTATTATTATTATTATTATTATTATTATTATTATTATTATTATTATTATTATTATTGAAAAACAAATAGGATTTTACAAGAAATTAGTGGGGAGCCGAGAGACTAACTGAGCCCACACACCTCTAGCTATAGCAAAACCAATCCTACTAAAAATATGTAGAGTAGCACGTGCTCCAATGTCTTGGGTCATAGAGAATCGTCGAATACGCTTTAATAAGGTCACTTTATTAAAAATTCAAATGATCTATAAAAATTTAATGAGAGGCCAAGATATTATTTGGGCCCCACTCCTTTACTGTTATTATTATTATTATTATTATTATTATTATTATTATTATTATTATTATTATTATTATTATTATTATTATTATAATAATAATAATAATAATAATAATAATAATAATAATAATAATAATAATAATAATAATAATAATAATAATAATAATAATTCCTACATGATTTTGTGTGTCTACAAGTAGGGGTGGTAATTTCTGACCCGACACGAAACTTGACCTGACACAACACAAAAATTAACAGGTGCGAGTTGAGCTAAATAAAATTCGGGTCAGGTTTGGGTCGACATATCTAACCCGTTTATTTAACAGGTCAGGTTCGGGTTGGGAATAAAATAAACGCGTCGACCCGCTAACCCATTTAAGATTTTTTTACTTAAATTAAAAATTATTGATATTTAATTATACAGGTTAAATGTGTTAAATGGGTCGACCCCTAACCCGTTTAACTCGTGTAATGTGCTAACTTTTGTATATAAAATGGATTAAATGGGTCAACCCGAAACCCGTTTAACATATTCAACCTGTGTAACCCATTTAACCCGTTAACCCAAGTATATATGCGGGTTAAATGGTTCAGGTTCTGGTTACGTGTAAACAGGTTAGGGTTGACGTAGCTGACCCGATGAGTTAATTGAGTCAGGTTCGGGTTGGGTTTTTCTGACCCGCCAACCTGACAACCCGAACCCGCCAACCAGAACCCGACCCGAATTGCTACCCCTATCTACAAGGGGTTTGTTGGGGGTAACTCCCCCTCCCCCTTTAGTCTCAACTTTGATATTTGAACTAATTAAACATACATTACAAACAGAATAATGAGACTACTGACCGACGTTTATTAAGGGTAGCAATCCAACAACTTAAAATGAGACTTCAAGTCTATATAAACAAAGGCATAAAATATTAAGAAACAAAGTTATGTATAAGCCCACAAAGACATTATCCTATATACTAAAAATGGGAACCTCCAGTGCGCAAAAACGCTGTAGCCGCTACAGTGGACGAAACAGTGTCCATGTGCATTTTGGTCCCTAAGGTGTAACTTTCTTTGCAAGATAGGTCCTTTGGGGACTACCGCTGCAACGCGCCGATAATTTTAGAGACTTTTCCCGTAAAAAACATATTATTTCATTGTGTTTGTAATGGGTTGCTATTGGGCCTAAGTGAAACAATAAACAATATTATGGATTGGGCTTATATTTTTTTTATCCGAGAATTATATAAAAAATAATTGGAGTGCAAAGTATTTATAATCCAATGTATTTTTTTAATGCATTATGTTAATTTTGGGTATAATATTTGGCGAAAAAGAATGGTATTTTGATTATTACCAATTTTTACGATGATACATTTTTGACAAGATCGGGAAAAACCATTAACAAAGTTCATTTACAGTGGACGCAACAGTGTCTTTTGCAATTTAGTCCCTAAGGTGTAACTCAATATATATATATATATATATATATATATATATATATATATATATATATATATATATATATATATATATATAGGGTCCCTTTCTTGCGAAAACCATCTTATGCGCAAGAACTGCGAAAATCACTCTTTTACAACTAATAATACACAATGTACATCATTTAATGCTCCATAGCATTTTGTTGTTTTTATTTAATTCAAAAGGGCATAATAGTAAAAGACATTTTCATTTTCATTTTTAATTCCCATTTTTCATAATTCTTAAAATTCGGATTTTTTTTTTTTTTTTTTTTTTTTTTTTTTTTTTTTTTTTT
This sequence comes from Artemisia argyi, assembly GCA_030686995.1. Taxonomy (NCBI): domain Eukaryota; kingdom Viridiplantae; phylum Streptophyta; class Magnoliopsida; order Asterales; family Asteraceae; genus Artemisia; species Artemisia argyi. The sequence goes on along the minus strand of CM060691.1, from coordinate 10,267,904 downwards.
TTTACTAGCAAGTTTTCAAATAGTTATGATGCATACATGTTTTTTTTTAAGCAAATGTGCACACATGTTTTTTTACTCCAAATAGTTATGGTGTATACATGTTTTCAATTAGTCAAAGTGTAAACATGTTTTTTTTCTTTTTTTTTCCCCAAATAATCAACGTACGTACATGTTTTTTTTCTTTTTTTTTCCAAATAGTCAACGTGCATACATGTTTTTTTGGCTAATACTTTTTTTTTAATAAACTACCAATATTTTTATAAACACAAATTAAAGAACATAAATCATTATAGAAAGAAAAACAAGATTGATATACTTAAATGTTACATTTCACTTGATTACAAATACAAAAACACATGAAATAATCATATATCTCCAAAGACCCAAAGTATCTTCATGTATAATCGTGTTCATCCACTTCCCGGTCCTGAATGATATCATCATCTTCATCAATCAATCTGAAACAAGCATGCACGAAACATAAATGTATTATCATCATACCATTTCATTCATTTTATATTAACCATAAAACATGTATGTACCCCTTTCAAAAACATAAATGTATTCCTTCAAAAAAACATAAAAAAATTTATACCAACTATAAAACACATAAAACATAAGTGCATATCTTCCAAAAACATATATGTTTTGAAAATGTATGTTTGGAACATACATGTTTTGCACAATTTAAAACACAAAACATACATGTTTTATAATTCAAAACACAAAACATATATGTTTTATACGTAAACGTATATGTATCTTTCCAAAACATATATGTTTAATTTAAAACATATATGCACTAACGAGGAATTGATAACAACAGACTTAGAAACCAATCAAAAATGGATGTAAATATGCTGAAACTTCAAATTGTTTGATAATAAAAATAACCAGTTGCTAAAATAAGGGCACTCTTATCTATTATCAACTTATTAAAATGACCAAAATCACTTTCTATCGAATGGAGTTTTAGTTTTCCATTTTCAAACAAGAACAATGGTTTGTTTAATATATATATAGGTCAAGTGTGTTGGTACCAAAAGTCAATCACTCATACGTATAAGTCTAGGAAAATCAAACCCTTTCAAGAACATGTGCATATATTATAATAACTTATACAAGTGAGGAAAACATATTTATTTTCTGTGAGTAACATTTGACGCAATCTACCTAAAAAGTGATAAAAACATACAAACTAGCTTATCACGAGACCATCAAAAAGTACAATAAGCAACAAACACTCATTTTTCTTAACAAACATTCATATGCAACTTCATTACTCTTTACATGTCATTTTTCTTAACTACAAGAACCTTAATGATTTCTAAATTTCTGATCATTTAAAATTCATTAATTCTTTATAACTGGAGTAACCATTAATATATTACATAACTATAATTAAAAGCGTTGTTTGGATCCCAATATCACAAACCCATTTCCATAACTAGAACAACAAGAGAACCAAAAGAACCCACATAACAGTAGATCCGTTTGGATCCCACATAACTGATGTTTATTTTAATCAAGCAGAATAGATCGAGAGAAAAAAAAATCAAGAGGTGGGGCGTTGGTTTTTTTGTGTCCAGAGAGAAAAAAAATCCACACTTACCAATAATCAATCGTGTCGAATCCCTTGTACAACCAATAATCGGATCAATAATCATCAGTTAAAGATAAAATATTATCGTGTGGTTCATAGCCCATGCTCGATCTGGGTTGGAAAAGATGGTGTGGGGGTCGGCGGCTAGGGTTCTTGAGAGAAGAGAGATCCAATGAGAGAGATAATTGTGAAAAAAATAAATGACAGATTTTTTGGAAATGGTTTGATCGATTTGATGGAAATAGGGAGAGAGATCCGGTTTGTGGTTTAAGATAGAGATACAATCCCAAAATTTGAGGATGCAGTTATTGAAATTGAATAAAAGTTAAATACCATGTTTACCCCTACATCAAAGTTTCCAGGAAAATAACTTTCATTTATTTACCAGAATGCCATGGTGCATTTAAATGATGTACATCATGTACAATTAATTGTAAAAAAGCAGTTCTTGCAGTTAAAATGGTTCTCGTTTGAAAGTTACACTATATATATATATATATATATATATATATATATATATATATATATATATATATATATATATATATATATATATTGAGATAATAGAAATTATACACGTAACTTGTATATATATACGTATAAAATTTATATAACTATAATTAAATTTTAGATGATAAAACAATACGTAACTATTTTCTTTTTACATCTACGACGTAACACATCACCTATACACGTTGTTGATATAAATAATGCTTAAAAAGGTTATTAATATCTCTCAATAAACCTATGTTTTGATAATCACAAAACTTAAATCAAATTAAGTCAAGATTAAGAAGTAAACAAGTATTTGGTAACAAATATTTACTTCTACATCTAATATCACTTAATGTATGCATAAACTAAGCATCTTATGTATTACATGATCAAAGGAAATTTTATCTTAAGACATAACATCTTATAAAATGATATAAACATTTTATATATATTTGTAAATCATTTTTGGTAATGCTATATTAAACCACAAAGATATGATTTCAAATTTCCAACCAAAAAGGGCAAATTTTATCCAGAAAAACTTTTCCAACGTTCAGGAGGGCGGCCCCCTTAATTTTACTAGGCGGACCCCTTGATGATTAAGGGGACCGGCCTCTAATTAAGGGGACCGGCATGCTCCCGAATAGTAAAATCTGGCCCTATAAATATTGGATCATTTCACACATTTTCCTCACCTTTTTACACTATAAACTTTCTGATCCAACCTCCATTTCTAGATCTAAAATCCTTTGATCATATAATTCATAAGTCTTTGTTTCCAAGTGATCCAAAGCTTCATCCATTCAAGTGCAAGAAGAAGAACACTCCTCTACATCCATCTAATTGTAGTAGTGTTGTGAATAGCTAGTTTCATATTGTAGTTGTGGTAGATATTTGTAAAAGTGTTGTGTAAATTTGTTGATTGTAGAAACTAGGTGTGTTGTAAAGTAGTTTAGTAGTTGTGAATTAGTTGTGCATAGAAGAAGGTGTGAAGTTGTGAAGGTGTGAAGAAGGTGTGAAGCCTTGAAGAAGTTGTGAAGTTGTGAAGAAGGCGTGAAGCCTTGAAGAAGTCGTGAGATTGGTTCTAGCTACGATTAGAACTCGACATTTAGCTTAGTGTCGTTAACTCGTGTAAGCCAAGGTGTGTAAGGTTTCTCCACCATAAGGAGTTTGTTGACATAGTGAAGAAAACTCTCGAGTGTGGTACTCGGGGAGTGGAGTAGGGCAAGGAAGGTGTCCTTGTAGCCGAACCACTATAAATTCGCGTGTTGTGGTTTGATCTTTCTAACTCTATCTTTTCTTCATTACATTTCAATACTTTCATTACTTAATTAGAATTGCTTATATTGGTTGTCATTTGAATTCACTTGAGATCGAATCGAAAGTTTTTAATAACCTACAAAATATTTTGGTAATAAACTTTTAAAAAGGACGTAAAACTATTCAACCCCCTTCTAGTTTTCCACAATTGGTATCAGGAGCCACGTCTAGCAAGATCTTTAAAATATATTGTAGTTTAAAACTTGTAACGATCTATGGAATCTGAAAAATATTTAGAAGGGCAATCTAAGCAAAGACCACCACTATTTGAAAGTGATGAATTTTTATATTAGAAAAATCGATTCGAAACTTATGTGAATTCAAAAGATCTAGATCTTTGGCATATTATTACTAATGGTGATTTTTTACCTATTCAAAATAACCCGGAAACTAAGAAAGATGAAATCGTACCTTTTGAAAAACAAAACGATGATTTAAAAAGAAAACTTGCTAAAAATAATGAACCAAAAATGGTTATTTATAATGCGCTACCACGTAAAGAGTACGAAAGGATCTTTATGTGTGAAACCGCAAAAGAAATTTGGAACTCTTTACTAATAACTCACCAAGGTAATAATCAAGTCAAAGATAATAAGATAGATCTACTTGTTCAACAATATGAGCAATTCACGATTCCAGAAGAGGAATCAATTGATAATGCTTTTGCTAGATTTAACACTATCATCACAAGTTTAAAAACACTTGATGAGAATTTTTCTAGTAAGAATTTTGTTAGGAAGTTTCTTAGGGCTCTTCATCCAAAATGGCGAGCTAAAGTGACGGCTATTGAAGAATCGAAGAATTTGTCAACATTGCAACTTGATGAATTAATTGGAAATCTAAAAGTTTACGAAGTCATCATTAAGAAGGACTCCGAAATGGTCAAAGAAAAACGAGAGCAAAGCAAGTCAATCGCCTTGAAAGCTAGAAAGGAATCTAGTATCGAAGATAGCTCATCTTCCGAAAGTGATGACGAAGAATACGCCGTGGCCGTAAGAGATTTCAAGAAATTCTTCAAAAGGAGAGGAAGATTCGTAAGAGAATCGTATGATGAAAAGAAAACATTTCAAAAGAGTAAAGATGACAAGAACAACAAGATTGAAAGAAAGTGTTTCAAGTGTGGTGATCCAAATCACCTCATCGGAAAATGTCCAATGATGACAAGAGATCAAAATCAAAGAGCCTTTGTTGGAGGTGCGTGGAGTGATAGTGATGAAGATGAGAAAGAAACGACAAAAGAAGAAAAGTGTATTATGGCGAATACATCAAATGAGGACGTTTCGAAACCGAATATTTTAGTGATGAAAGTTTATCATTAGATGAAAAAGATCTAGATAATGAATATAATAGGCTATGCAAATTAGGACAACTAGTAATGGCTAAAAACAAATCACTAGAATACATAAACAATCAATTGGAAAATGAAGTACTTGAACTAAAAATTAAAATACATCAACTTGAAAAAGGTAAACAAATTTTTGAAGAATGCAACTCATGTCAAATGCTTAAAGATGAAAACGAAATACTTAGGGAAGAAATTCGCAAACTTAATAAATTTGAAAATAGTAGTCGCTCACTTAATAAAATAATAAGTGTTCAAAGAACATCCGGAGATAAAACCGGTTTAGGATTTAACTCAAATGAAGCTTCAACAAGCGAGATTAAAAATGTCAAATTCGAAAATGAACCTAACGAACAAAAACCTCTAAAATCTAATCCTAAGTATATACTTGTAAATGATAGAAAAATACCTCTTGCCAACAATGAATAAGTAAAAGCTTTTTATAAACCGTCTTTAAAAAACGAGGTAGGATCTTCTAAATCTAAGACAAGATCTAAAACACCACCACCTAGAAAATCAAATAATTCTAAACCTAGGTCTAAAACACCTCAACCAAGAAGAAACTAAAATAGGCAAAACTATAATAACAATAGTAATCAAATGTGGAACTGCCAACAAAGCTACAATCCTTGGGGTATACTACCACCTTTCATGCATCCTAGTCAAATGTTAAACATGTTTGGACCAAAGAGACAATGGGGATCGAATGGCTAGATGAACTTTCCTTGAGGCAATCTTGAAGTTTCTCTCAACATAGACTTTTTCAAAGTCTATATGTCATATTGATGATTTTGAAGTTTTTTTTGAAAAGACCACCGGGTACGCCATTCTTTCATAACTAATTGTCATGCTTAGATAAATATGCTTTAGTTGATTACATTGTTTGCATTGATGTAGTTTGCTTTCTTCTCTCTACTTGTTCGATCATATATATACTCTTATACTTAATACATACATACATATATATATATATATATATATATATATATATATAGTGTAACTTTCAAACGAGAACCATTTTAACTGCGAGAACTGAGAGAACCACCAAAAACATAAATACACGCCTTCAATAATTGTATTTTTGCACATATGTTTTAAAACAACACATATGTTTTAAAAAAACATAGTTGTTCTAAAGAATTTGATAAGAAATTGAAAATACTAAATTTTTCTTTGAAGGTGTGCATGTATGTTCTTATAAGACGTGCAACGACAATATTGCGGCCGTGGGTAAGGTTTTTGTGAAAAAAGATGATGAGTTCATAATGATATTGAAGAACATAGGTGGATGCTTACGGTTATTGATGATTTGCATGTATTTTTATTTTATTTTAAAAGGCGTGCATGTATGTTTTTGATGGTTCTCTCAGTTCTCGCAGATAAAATGGTTCTCGTAAGAAAGTCCCCCTATATATATATATATATATATATATATATATATATATATATATATATATATATATATATATATATATATATAAAATTGCTTGCACATAACCTAGATACGTCATTAGTTGACTTTCTAGAACTGCAGGAAATTGTTCTTTATCGAACCCTTTCCTTCCCCCCTTGCGTTAGTCTATTAAGTCCTCATTTAGGAGACTCATGATGATGAAAGGATATGAGTCAAAGTGGACTTTTATCATGCAAGAACGCCTTCGCACGCGAACACTATGGATGAAACAAACTCCTCTCGCCGACGTTATCCAATCTCCGCTACTATCTTTCAACCCATTTACATCAACCCATTTTTCACTCACACTTATACTTTTATATATATATATATATATATATATATATATATATATATATATATATATATATATATATATATATATATATATATATATACACACTTATTCACATATTCACGAACACACCTCAAACCCTTCATCAACTTAACACTTTGATCATTTTATCCAAAATTGTCAAAGGTATATTTTAATTATCGAAATGGTAATTAAAAATTGTTAAGAATTTTATCATCGTGCCAATAAACGTTTACGTATTTTTGATATATTATAAATCAAATTATATACATATAAATATTTTTGTTCCAGAAACTAATTCCGCGAAATTTGGAAAATTTCAAATGCGGCCCCCTTAATAATTAAGGGGATCGGCATGTTATCGAGGGCGGTCCCCTTAATGTTTAAAGGGACCGGCCATCTGACACTTCTAAATCCGTTTCTCCTCCTTAATTCCATTCCCAAACACTCCATTTACTCATTTGTTCTTCCCCACTGCTGCTGAGTACGAACCAAAACACCCAAAAACATCAAAATCCTCCATCATATCACCAATCCGGGGTTGTTTCGCAAGGGGCAAACATCAACCAAACATATAACAACATCTTTTGTAAGTTTTTCAACATGCATTTCATCACATCTCATTCGATTTGGTGTCTAATCAATTATTATGCATTTTATTAAAATTTATTTTAATTTGAATTTAAGTGCAATAGAAGCTAGAAATTGAACTACCAAATGCTTCCCATAGGATTAGAATGATGTATTGCAACTCAAATTTAGTATAACATATCATTTTGTCAAAATCATTAATCGCCCATAAACCCTTGTTAAATTTTATTTTTCAAGAGGTACATTGTTGATATAACTCTCAAAAACCACTTAAAACTTACTACATTACATTGTTTTAACGTCCTAAACAATCAAAACATACTTTTCAATTTGTTAGAAAATGGTTCATGAAGACAACATGGGCGTTTGGTTCATGAACAAACTATAACTATATGTAGTTATTTGAAACTTAAAACTAGTTCATAAAACTTGTTAATACTACTAGAATCAATAGACGTCGTCAAGATATATAATCAATATATATATTGATGTTTTAGGATATTTTTATCTAGTTAAGGGAGCGTTTGGTTTATCTCGAAAATGATATTTTTGAAAAATAAAATTCGCATTTTAATCTTTTAAACAAGCTTATGTTGTGCCAAACTCTTACGAAATGGAAGATATATAATCTAATATATATCTAGCCTTATTTCAAAATGAATTATGATATCATACTCTTTGATATTATATATTCTAAACGAGTTTAAAATCAAAATAAAAGGAACATTATGAAACTACTTCATTGAATATTTTTTTTTTGTGTCGAAGTAGAATTTCGTTCCACATATATTGCATATAATTATATATACATATATATAACATATGCATGATAGTTGTTTTTATATTAATTCTATTTTTGTTGTTATATTGTTTAGGTGAAAATGCCTAAGACCACGGTTGGTGATGTATCCAAAACCAAACAATACATTCCAAATGTCTCTTCTACTCCCGGCATGTCTCCTTCAGTTGCATGTTTCTATCGTCCTATTGAAAATAGAAACATTCATGAAGGACGAATTGTCGATCCATCTTTCTATGAAAATGATCAAACCGAACGAATGTTCACCAATATTCGTTTTGAATGTCTTCTCCAAATCAACGAACCAATCATTCCTCATTTTGTCCTCGATTTCTATAGCCAAGTGACGGGGCAAACCGATCCCTATGGTAATATCCTCATTTCCTTCATGATTCAAAATCAATTCATCACTCTTACTCTTGCTCAATTTGGTCAAATTCTTCGAATCCCATACAACGGCCAAGCCATTTTCTCAAATAAATGGGATCTTTCCTCTCTTGAAAGAAATCGTCCTCAGGATGGCCCCTACTATTCTGATATTCCTAGTCCTGAAGACATTCGTCGAATGCTTGAACTAGAACGTCGTACGACTAGTCGAGTAATCAAGTCGAAGAATGTCGATATTCATGCCAATCAAATCCTCCTCAAAGAGCTAAGCCAAGATATGAAGAAGTGGGAAGAACTCATTCGAGAGAATGCGTTTGGTACTGGTGGTCACCGTGATCATGTCACGGCAAGCATTGCCCACATGCTTTATTGTGTTATTGCTGAAGAGCAATACATTCATCGAGTCATGTCCGCCAAAAACACCCCAAATGCCAATCTTCCTTACGGTATTTTTCTCACACGACTTTATCGTTATGTGATGGAACATTACCCTCATTTTTAAAGAGATTACTACGTTCAAATCCTTCCTACCTTGAACCAACTCACTCTTGTTCGTACTCGCCGTCCTCGTAGTGACAAAGGAAAATCTCATGTTCCTTTGTACTCTAGGCCTCGTGGTTCTACATCTCATCGTGATGACGATGATGATGAGGAGGAAGACACCTCACGTGTTAGTACTCCATCCCCCACGACCTTTGTTGAAGATCTTTCCGATATTGATGATACCGAGTATCAAATTCCTCTTCCTCATGAACGTACCGATGAGCTTCTCTTCACTCGTCAAATGTCTATCATCAACCGTCAAAAACAAATGCATGAAGAACTTCGAGGAGGATTCAAATCCGTTGGGAAGATGTTTAGGAAGATGCTTGGAAATAAAAAGAAGTAGAAGATATTGACATGTTGCTACTTGTTATTGCTTGTTTATTTTAGACATTTGTATGGTTTGCTATTTGTCCGATTTATTCGGAAATACATGTGTTATTTGGAATGATGTTTAGACTTTTATTATTATCATGCTTCTATCATAATATTATGCCTGCTTCTTTTCAAGATAGATTTTAATATGTTAATTTCCATGCAAAATTTGATTATATATATGTTTATATATCATCATTCCTAGAGTATGTACTTCTAATAGAGCTTGCTGGAAAAACACACTTGAAAAATCACCAAATTTTGCAAATTTTGGGTTTCTGGTCGTCTGGGAAAACACCAGATGGGCGGCCCCCTTAATTCCCTAGGCGGTCCCCTTAATTATTAAGGGGGCCGGCATACAATTAAGGGGACCGGCCATCTGGAACTGGATTCACTGTTTTCTTTTGCATCTTGTGAACCCTTTCTCTAGTTTCAGCTACCATTTCCCATTTTAACCCAACTGATTTTAGAATCTCATTCAACCATTTCAAATACATACCTAAATCAACCATTTCCATTCTATAAATTCCCTCCACAATCACCATTCTTCATCTCATAACTCACCATCATAATCATCATGACTCCACCAAGCACCTCACACTCCAAAACCTCCAAGAAACAAAAACTTGTGGTCATCCCCCCAAAACAACTCTTCATTGACTTAACAAATGAAGACAACAAAACATCATCACCTCCACCCAAATGCTCATCCCCAAGTGCACCCAATGTACCATCTAAAACACCTTCCACTCATGGAACTTCCTCATCCTCCATACCCTCAACCTCATCAATCAATGACTACATCAACTCACACTTGTCACCACAAGTATCATCACCACCTCCTATACAAGAACCCATGTCCACCCATCTTACCATCTCACTTTCACCAATAACACCACTTGATGCTCATCTCTCATCCCCACCAATTACACCACCATTCTTTGCCAATCTCGTGCCTTGGAGGCTACTTGAATCCCATGGGGATACTTGTCTTTGTTGCATCCACAACCGCACGGTCATCTTTTGCCTTAGAGATGAAATTCAATATATGTTTTCATATATTGAACATTTGCTTACCAACCCACCACCACCACCAACTCCACCATCCTCTCCAATCATTCCTCCACCACAATTCTCACCCATTCCTTCACCATCACCATCATGCTCTCCTAATTAAGCATCTCATATGCTTAATAAATAAAGCCTCTACCACCCTTTTGCTTGCAAGCTCTATGAAGACCATGTACTTTTTGCATGATGATGTATTTTCCTAGTTGCTTATTTGTAAACTAGTTTTTCTACTTGTAATTCAAATTGCTAGTTGTATGTTGTGTCTTGACACAACCACTTATTTAATATGAATGCTTTCTTTTCAAACATGCTTTATTTTTTTTATCACCTTATACATGTTTGCATGCATATACTTGTGCTTTTAATATTTTTTTTGCAAAGCTTTCCATAGCTCGTTCTCTTGGTGCCCCCAAACGAGGGGGAGTACACATCAAGGGGGAGTTTCTACCCGTCAATTTTTCACGTTTGAAGATTGTCGGCAAAACCTTTTTGATTCTACAAAAAGGGGGAGAAGTAAATATAAACTCACTAAAATACTTGTTTAAAAATTAATTTTTGAGTTAATGAGTTTAAGTTTTGTAATCATCAAAAAGGGGGAGATTGTTGATATAAATAATGCTTAAAAAGGTTATTAATATCTCTCAATAAACCTATGTTTTGATAATCACAAAACTTCAATCAAATTAAGTCAAGATTAAGAAGTAAACAAGTATTTGGTAACAAATATTTACTTCTACATCTAATATCACTTAAGATATGCATAAACTAAGCATCTTATGCATTACATGATCAAAGGAAATTTTATCTTAAGACATAACATCTTATAAAATGATATAAACATTTTATATATATTTGTAAATCATTTTTGGTAATGCTATATTAAACCACAAAGATATGATTTCAAATTTCCAACCAAAAAGGGAAAATTTTATCCAGAAAAACTTTTCCAACGTTCAGGAGGGCGGCCCCCTTAATTTTACTAGGCGGCCCCCTTAATGATTAAGGGGACCGGCCTCTAATTAAGGGGACCGGCACGCTCCCGAACAGTAAAATCTGGCTCTATAAATATTGGATCATTTCACACATTTTCCTCACCTTTTTGCACTATAAACTTTCTGATCCAACCTCCATTTCTAGATCTAAAATCCTTTGATCATATAATTCTTAAGTCTTTGTTTCCAAGTGATCCAAATCTTCATCCATTCAAGTGCAAGAAGAAGAACACTCCTCTACATCCATCTAATTGTAGTAGTGTTGTGAATAGCTAGTTTCATATTGTAGTTGTGGTAGATATTCGTAAAAGTGTTGTGTAAATTTGTTGATTGTAGAAACTAGGTGTGTTGTAAAGTAGTTTAGTAGTTGTGAATTAGTTGTGCATAGAAGAAGGTGTGAAGTTGTGAAGGTGGGAAGAAGGTGTGAAGCCTTGAAGAAGTTGTGAAGTTGTGAAGAAGGTGTGAAGCCTTGAAGAAGTCGTGAGATTGGTTCTAGCTACGATTAGAACTCGACATTTAGCTTAGTGTCGTTAACTCGTGTAAGCCAAGGTGTGTAAGGTTTCTCCACCATAAGGAGTTTGTTGACATAGTGAAGAAAACTCTCGAGTGTGGTACTCGGGGAGTGGAGTCGGGCAAGGAAGGTGTCCTTGTAGCCGAACCACTATAAATTCGCGTGTTGTGGTTTGATCTTTATAAATCTATCTTTTCTTCATTACATTTCAATACTTTCGTTACTTAATTAGAATTGCTTATATTGGTTGTCATTTGAATTCACTTGAGATCGAATCGAAAGTTTTTAATAACCTACATAATATTTTGGTAATAAACTTTTAAAAAGGACGTAAAACTATTCAACCCCCCTTCTAGTTTTCAACACACATTATGGATTATTCGTAACTAATAATAAATATTCGCAATAAAACGAGACTTAGAAACTGAAACTTGCCATATCTTTTAGGTTGTGTGTGAAGCTGTTGCCTTGCATCGTTGAGATTACGATTATTCTACTATACTACTAAGGTGAGTTCATAGCCCACATTTAACTTGTTTTTGTGGGGGGGGGGGGGGGGGAAGGGGGATACATGCTCAAAAACCGAACACAAGTCGTTTCCTGATATTATTATTGCTTAAGTAGCTATTGCCAAAAGTCCCTCGATCATGAACTTTAATCACTTGAAGGGTAAACATAAATAATTGTAAATAGATCTATTAGGGATTGACAATCCCCATTTGGTTGCTAGAGGAAAGTCACCAAATGCACTTTATTTAAATATCATAGGTTACTGGCAAATAGCTATCTTGGGGGCAACTTATTTCACATCATTATTATGGATAATTTTGATGTGTGCTGAATCGTTGAGTGTCATGAGCTTAAGGCAATAATGAATGTGATTTCTGTGACAAACGGTAATTTTTCACCCTTTATTTAATAGTAAATATTAATTTATTAGTGCCCAACTATTTGAGTTAAGCATTCATAAGCTTACATAACTATTCGGGAAGCAAACCCGCATACTGTGACTTACGACAACTCATAACAACAACCATATTTATCAGAAAATGTGAAAACATTATTTTCTGACCTATACTGGTATTTATTTACCGAACTGAGATTTTATCTCGAGCACAGCACGACACGCGTACCGACAGTACTTTAATTACGGCAACCATACAATAATTAATAAATGGTACTAAATACGTTCTTATAATACCATTATTAAGACGTTTACCGCAGATATATATTTCTATCACATTCGCGTCAGACCAAAAATATTGCATTACAGCGAAACTCAGCGAAACACGGGGTATACAAGACCCACTCACTTTAAAGTGAGCATAAATGTTAAATAACATTTCTAATTCACCATTTAATATATACGTTTATAATATATATATATATATATATATATATATATATATATATATATATATATATATATATATATATATATATATATCCCACACGCCTCACACTCCTCCAAAACAAATAAAAGATAGACATTCTCTTTTTTTCTCTTCCCCATAAAACGCGTATTCACCTTCTTTCTTCAAGAAAATCAGATCTGCTCTCCTTCTCTTCCCAAGAAGCAGATGTCAAAAAAAAAAGGAGAAAAATCAAGAAACATGTGATTAAAAATCCATCCCTAGTCTCGGATTCCTCTCCAAGGATAACCCTTGCACGCCAAGGGGATACTTTCCCGCTGTCAATCTTCTTTTCCCAGCCAAGATGAGTCACGGGTGACTAGAGGAAGACTCAAAGATTTGTTTTTAGCCCATTTATAGATAAAAACGAGTTTCAAAATCAAAGGCAAGTATTAGGGTTTCCAATTTTTTTTCCTTTTTATCCCATCCAATTCATAGTGGCACCACATCCCTTCTTGGTGTGGATTGCTGCTTGGATTCGGATTTGGGTTCACTTTGTTGTCATCTCTTTCAAAAGGTATTGTAAGAAACTAAAACTCTCTTGTTCTAATTTAATGTCTTCAATTCGTATATGTAATGTTCTAAGTGGTTTTGTTGATTTATTTAAACCGTTATCATTATATCAAATTTTATGAAGTCCTTTAATTATTCGATGTTAGAGATTATGTTACAAGTTGTGCTGGATTTTCTAAAAGTCGATTCTTGATTTTTAATAAGACTTTTGACATGATCTTGTCTAAAAATATTGATGTGGTTAACCTCGGTATCGATTTGGTTTAAACCCAAAATCTGTAAACATAAGTTGTTGTTGTTGTTGCTAGTTAAGTGTGGCCCAATTTTATTTAATCACAAAAATGAAACTTGAATATTGGCTTAAGGAAATGTCTATTTTAACTTGCTAGTGCACGCTATAGCTTATCCGGTTAGTCATGTCTTTGTTTGGACTCGATGTGGATCGGAACCCACTGTGGTCGAACCACAGTGGGGTTGCTGGGGTATGTCGAATGTTGTGCTCATGTCGAACCAAAGTGGTGAAACTTGTTGAGTTTAGACTTAGGAAGATGATTTGGACCTGTGTATGTTGAAATATAGGTTGGGTCAAAACTGATTTTTATTTCTTCTTCTTGCTACTGGTCATATGAAGGTTAGAGTTAAATATTTGTTTGTGTAGTTTGGGTCGACCCACTGTTCGCCTAACAGTGGGTATACATGTTTAACTATAGTCCCATATTCCTTTTCACTTTTGCAAGATGTCGTGAGCCACAACCAAATTGTGGTGTGTCTTGGTTTTGCTTTTGCACCTTGGCCACAATTATAAGTAAATGAAAAACAACAATAGAGATACTAATAAAAATTGGTTGTGCTTGCGTTGTGTCGAGCCCAACAGTAGGGTGATGGTTGTTTGGTACTAAGAAATCAAATGGTTTAAAGTCTTTGGTTAAAAATTGCGGAATCTATTAAACTTTCCTACTCAATTTTGTCATTGTTAACTCCTAGGAGTGTTTAAGTGTGCTCCGTTTTGGCTAACTGATCTGGTGCTTAGCCGTATTTTTAGTCGAGTCCATATATGATTCTTGTTGATCTAAGTAGTCCTCTAGGGGGTAATTAAGATTCAAGCTTTAGGTTTACCTCTAGTTCTTGTTTGGAGCCCTTATTTGGCCTTCTTTTGGCCTATTTTTTTTTTTTTTTTTTTTTTTTTTTTTTTTTTTTTTTTTGTGTTTTTCTGTTGTCTTAGCTCACCGGAGCCCTTATTACTTCACGTTTATTTGTCTCACGACAAATTAAACTTCACGTTTGTTGATATTTTGATAAATTGTTGTTTACACACACCAAAACACAACGAACCAAATGGCGCCGCTGCCGGGGAGGCTGTGTGTCGAAAGTCTCGATAAGGTTTAGACGATTAGTCTTGTAGAACCTTCGCAAGAAGTTACGCTTTTATAAAACGTATAAAAAACCAAAAATATTTTTCTTTTGTTTCTAGTATATGTATTATATCTATAAAAGTTAAGAAAAACACAAAAAAAATTTCCCGTTTCATTGTTTAATAATTACAACATTAAAATCTTACCACCGCAAACCAAGGCAGAACACCCACCAACTGGGGGTGTGACCATAATAAGTTCCCAAACCAAAGATCAAAACTTGCCTTTGTATCACTTGCGTTTTGGAAAATTTTTAAACGAGAAACACACTTTAAGAGGAGTCGAAACGGTATGTAGCGATCCAACGAACTTCGCCCAGTGAGAGATCCATTCTTCTCTCCCGCTCTTTTGTGCGTTTTTCTTTAGAAGTTAACCTTGCGTTCTTGATTATTGGTTTAAGTTCCCTTGTCGTTAAAGTGGTATTGTTTTAATTGATATTTTTGTGCTACATGCGCACACGTTCGTCTACATCAACAAGTCCTTTGCAATCGCTTAATAACATCCCAAGAAGAAGGTGTAATCGACGACGTACCAATCGAATAGTCGAACCCGAGCTTCGTACTATTCCCATCATGGCGGCCGAACCCACTATGAATGAGCTTCTCCAAGCACCCATCGAGAGTTACGGAGATGCTATCATCATTCCATTCATCGTGGCTGACAATTTCGAGCTTAAGACGGGGTTGATAAACTTAGTCACCTCGCGGCAATTCTATTGTTTCGAGAGGGACGATCCTCAAGATCACATTCGATGGTTCAACAAAATCACGTTCACCATCAAATGCAAAAATGTCCCTGAGGAAGCTATCAAACTTCTTCTCTTCCCGTTTTCCCTCGATGGGGCTGCCAAAAATTGGCTAGACAAACAACCCCCTCGATCGATTGAAACGTGGGAAGATTTGGTCAAGAAGTTTGTGAATGAGTTCTTTCCTCCATCTAAAACCACCGCCCTCAAGAATGAGATTATGAAATTCACTCAAAAATTCGATGAATCATTCGGTGAGGCATGGGATCGTTACAAGGACATGCTTCGTAAATGTCCTCATCATGGTTTCTCCGAGTTAATGCAACTCGACACTTTCTATAATGGTGTGAGCCAAGTCGATCAAGACTCTCTTAATGCCTCCGCGGGAGGTAACTTCTTGAATCGAACCACCAAAGATGCTTTGATGATCATTGAAAATAAGTCTAAGGTCCGCATTCCACGAAGCAAATCGGTTGTTTCACAAGTTAATGTTGGTCCTTCTTCCTCATCACCCGTGGCTCAATCTAGCACCGATGCTAGACTTGACAAACTCACGGAAGCTATTCATGCTTTGGTTCTCACCAAAACAAAGAACGTTTCTTCTCAACCTGCTGAAGTCAAAAAGATTGACGTTTGTGTTACTTGTGATGGTCCACACGCTTACTAAAATTGTACTGCCACCGATAACAATCCTTTTGAAGTTAATGCAATAGCTGGTAGTTCTAATCAAGGAGGTAACCAATACCGCCCTCAAATGGAACCAAATTACCGTGCTAACAATCAAAGTGGTCCACCCAGTTTTTCTCAACCCAATAATCCAAATCGATTCAATCAAAATCAACAACAAAGAAACCCGAATGTTCAAAACCAATTTCAAGCCCCTATGAACCAACATCAAAATCAAGGGGGAAATTACAACCAAGGTTCTCAAAATCAAGGAAACTTGATTAGAAACCAAGGTTATGGTAATTTCAATCAAGGAAACAATTTTCATGGTAATCAAAACCATGGAAATTTTTAAAATCAAGGTTTCAACCAAAATAACCGAGCTCAAAACTTTCCTCAAAATCAAACCGTTGCTCAACCTCAATCATCAACCGATGAATTGTCGAAGCAATTTATGAAAGCTCAAGAAGAAACTAACAGGTTGTTGATCGGTCAAATTTCTGAACTAAAGAAGTCTTTAAATGATCGACCTTCGGGATTGGGAACGCTACCAAGCAACACGATCGCCAACCCGAAGGGCGATGTAAAGGCGATCACAACCCGTAGTGGAGTTTCTTATGATGGACCCGCGATTCCTACTACCTCATCTCCTTCTCCTCCCGAGGTAGTGGAACGTGAACATGAGGCTACAAAGGACAAGGTGTAAATCACTAGTACACGAAGTACCGCACACGTCCAACCTCATGTTGTCCCAAAAACCAAGTCCAAACCGGGAATTGTTTTTGAACCCTCGGAAAATCCCGTTCAACCAAAAGCTTCAATACCGTATCCTTCGCGGTTAAATGATCAAAGACTCCGTGAGCAAACTAATGATCAAATGAAGAAGTTTCTTGAAATTTTTCAAAAATTACACTTCGACATTAGTTTCGCGGATGCTCTTCTCTATATGCCCAAGTTTGCTTCCACTTTCAAGAGTCTTCTAAGTAACAAAGAGAAACTATTTGAACTCACCAAAACTCATTTAAATGAGAATTGTTCGGCGGTTCTTCTAAAGAAACTTCTCGAAAAATTGGGAGACCCCGAAAAATTTCTCATTCCTTGTGATTTCCAAAAGCTTGAGGAATGCTTTGCCTTGGCCGATCTTGGCGCTAGCATAAACCTCATGCCTTTCTCTATTTGGCAAAAACTTTCACTTCCCGAACTTACACCAACACGAATGACTCTAGAATTCGCAACCCGTTCGGTTACGATCCCGAAGGGTATTGCTGAAGATGTCATTGTGAAGGTTGGCAAGTTCCATTTTCCTGCCGACTTCGTAGTCGTTGATTTTGATGTCGATCCTCGTGTCCCCCTTATTTTGGGAAGACCATTCTTAAAAACGGCTCGTGTATTAATTGACGTCTTCGAAGGGGAAATGACTCTTAGAGTTGGCGATGAAAAATTGGTCATAAACATTGAAAACACTTCAAAAGATCTTCTCGAACTTGAACGAGAAGAAATTAATCGACTTGACGTCATCGATTTTGCATGCGATGACCATTTTGAAGAAGTGTTAAATGTGCAAGGATCAATCAATTCTTCCATTGATGTCTCTCCCCCTCTCTTACTCCATTCTTGGGAGGTGACTTCATTTTGGAAGAAATTGAAGCTTGTTTGTCATGTGATTCTCATGTTGATAATGATTTAATCAATCCCGAGGAAGACATACTTCTACTTGAGAAGTTGCTTAATGATGATCCATCATCTCTTCCTCCAAAAGAACTTCATAATGTGGAAGTCAAAGATGTTGAAAAAACTGATGACTTTCCTGAGGTCGAACTCAAGGAACTTCCACCTCATCTCGAGTACGCATTTTTGGAGGGTGACGATAAGTTTCGCGTCATAATTGCTAAAGACTTGAACGAGGAAAAAAAAACCGCTCTTCTCAAGGTTTTAAAGTCGCACAAGCGAGCCATTGCTTGGAGACTTTCCGACATCAAGGGTATTAACCCGGAATTTTGTATGCACAAAATTTTGATGGAGGATGACTTTAAACCGGCAGTTCAGCAACAAAGAAGGGTAAATCCTAAGATTCATGAGGTTATCAAGCAAGAGGTCATTAAACTTCTTGATGCTGGTTTGATTTACCCTATTTCGGATAGTCCTTGGGTGAGTCCCGTTCATTGTGTGCCCAAGAAAGGTGGCATGACGGTTGTCAAAAATGATGATAATGAGTTAATTCCTACTCGATTGGTAACGGGTTGGCGCGTTTGCATTGATTATCAAAAATTAAACGACGCCACACGTAAAGACCACTTTCCATTACCTTTCATGGATCAAATGCTCGAAAGATTGGCGAGAAACGAATACTATTGTTTCCTTGACGGTTTTTCGGGTTATTTCCAAATTCTCATCGATCCTCAAGATCAAGAAAAAATGACTTTCACGTGCCCATACGGAACATTTGCTTATCGACGCATGCCTTTTGGCTTATGCAATGCTTCGGGCACGTTTCAAAGATGCATGATGGCCATTTTTCACGACATGATCGAGAAAACAATCGAGGTCTTCATGGATGATTTTTCTGTTGTTGGGAATTCATTCGAATCATGTCTCGCCAATTTAGACAAAATGCTTCAAAGGTGTGAAGACACCAATCTTAGTCTAAATTGGGAGAAAAGTCATTTCATGGTCAAGGAAGGAATTGTCCTTGGCCATAAGATTTCCAAGAGTGGGATTGAGGTTGATAAAGCTAAAATCGACGTCATTGCTAAGCTTCCTCCTCCCACTACTGTCAAAGGTGTTCGGAGTTTCCTGGGTCATGCCGGCTTCTATCGTAGATTCATTCAAGATTTCTCGAAGATAGCTAGGCCTATGACCTGACTTCTTGAAAAAGCGACTCCATTTGTCTTTTCTGATGAGTGCATCGAAGCTTTTCAAACTCTCAAGAGAAAGCTTACCGAGGCACACATTCTAGTTGCCCCCGATTGGGACCAACCTTTCGAACACATGTGTGATGCAAGTGACTTTGCAATGGGTGCAGTCTTGGGGCAACGAAAAACCAAACACTTTCAGCTGATTCATTATGCAAGCAAGACCTTGACCGAAGCTCAAGCTCATTACACCACAACGGAAAAAGAATTACTAGCCGTGGTGTATGCGTTTGAGAAGTTTCGGCCATATTTGATCTTGACTAAGTGCATAGTGTACACGGATCACTCGGCTCTAAAATATCTCTTTGCCAAGCAAGACGCAAAGCCGAGATTGCTCCATTGGGTTCTCCTCCTACAAGAATTTGATATCATCATTCGTGATAAAAAAGGAGCCGAGAACCTCGTTGCTGACCATCTTTCCCGATTGGAGAATCCTCATCAAGGTGTTCTCGAGAAAAAGGAAATCAATTAAACATTTCCTCTCGAGACACTTAATGTGATTTCCTCTCGTGGTGATTCTAGTACCCCATGGTTTGCCGACTTTGCAAACTACCATGTGGGGAACTTCTTTGTTAAAGGGATGTCGTCCCACCAAAAGAGCAAGTTTCTCAAAGATGTTAATCACTACTTTTGGGACGATCCCTATCTGTTTAAAATTTGTGCGGATCAGGTCATTCGACGGTGTGTTCATGGCCAAGAAGCCATGGAAATCCTTAAGGCTTGTCATAATGGACCCACCGGGGGACATCATGGCCCAAACTACACCGCTCGAAAAGTATTTGAGTCCGGTTTTTATTGGCCCTCCATTTACAAAGACGCCCATGACCTAGTCAAATCTTGCGACTCGTGTCAACGTCAAGGAAAGATCACACAACAGGATGAAATGCCACAAAACGTCATCCAAGTTTGTGAGATCTTTGATGTTTAGGGCATAGACTTTATGGGGCCGTTCCCGTCTTCACGAGGGAACAAGTACATACTCGTGGCCGTTGACTACTTGTCAAAATGGGTCGAAGCAAAAGCTCTCCCAACCAACGATGCCCGAGTAGTCGTAAAATTTTTGAAATCATTATTCTCTTGGTTTGGAACTCCCCGCGCTATCATTAGTGATCGCGGTACTCACTTTTGCAACGAACAATTTGCAAAAGTCATGCTCAAGTATGGTGTCACTCACCGACTTGCTACCGCTTATCACCCACAAACAAGTGGGCAAGTGAAAGTTTCAAACCGTGGTTTAAAAAGAATTCTTGAAAGAACCGTAGGCGAAAACCGTGCCTCTTGGTTGGACAAGTTAGATGACGCTTTATGGGCTTTCCGCACGGCTTATAAAACACCCATCGGGTGTACTCCTTATAAGCTCGTGTATAGAAAAGCTTGTCATCTACCGATTGAGCTTGAGCACAAAGCCTATTAGGCTGTGAAGAATGCAAATTTTGACCTTAAGTCTGCGGGTGATCACAGGAAAGTTCAACTTAATGAACTCAATGAACTTCGTGATCAAGCTTACGAAAACTCTTTAATCTATAAATAGAAAACAAAGAAGATCCATGACTCCAAAATCAAAAACCGCGTTTTCAACGTTGGTGACCGAGTCCTTCTTTTTAACTCTCGATTAAAGATCTTTTTGGGTAAGCTTAAAACCCGCTGGACTGGACCTTTCACTGTTGCCAAAGTTTATCCATATGGTACCATCGAGTTATCTCAAGACGACGGTCCAAATTTCAAAGTAAATGGGCATCGGTTGAAACATTATTTTGGAGGGGACATACCACCTATTGTCCCAGACCTCCAAACTTTCCCCATGGACCAATGAATTCGGGGATCGAGTCAAGCTAGCGACTCGATAAACAAAAACAGTAGCAACAACATGGGTTTTCACCCGTGTATCTGATTTCCTTCTATTTTCTAACACCCTAGTGTGGGGGAGTGGCCACCCCCCGTAGCTATTCGAGATGTATATATCTTTCCACAAAAAAAAAAAAAAAAAAAAAAAAAAAAGTGTGTTTATATAAATAAAGTGAAAAATAACAAAATGACACTCCCACAGTTAGCTTTTAATATTCTCGTCTTTCATTCAAAATTTCGGCATAATAGCCGGGACTTTGAATATTGAGGACAATATTCAACTCTAAGTGTGGGGGAGGGGAAAATTCTAGCAAATTTTATCAAATTATACCGTCTAGTACCCCCGTTTTTGGCCAAAAAAAAAAAATAAATAAATAAAAAAAAAATAAAAAAAAAAATCACTTTATTTCAAAATTTTTTGTGGTTATCAATTCACCGTGTCTAAACGACTAAAGGATTGGCTAATCCATGAGCAAACGGCTCTTGGTAAAGATAACTCAAACCCGTTGATGGCTTGCAATTTGCCAAAAATTGTATGGTTCCTCAACTCCCCATATCCTCAAAAGCTAATGAGTTGGCTAGCCCGCAAGATTATGGCTTGTGGTAAAGGCAGTGGAAAAATCATAATTGGTAATCAACTCATCAAGATGTTGACTTTTCCATCAAGAGTTGGCTAGTCCAGGAGCAAACGGCTTCTGGTAAAGACAAGTCAAAACCATTGAAAGCTGGTGGTTTGCTAAAAATCACATGGTCATCGGATGGACCATAACTCTTACTTGAACCCAAAGCATCCGGCTACTCCAGAAGTGATGGCTTTTGGTAAAGAGACTTCAAATCCATTAATTTTTCTCAAAAAGATTGCTAGGGACTAGCAATAGTTTAGTGTGGGGGATTGATGAGTGTGTAAATACTCATCATTATTAGTCAAATCTGAGCTGCAAAACAATCAAAAACACTCAAAAACGCACCAAAATGCGAAGAAAATTCCAAATATCGTATTTTATATGTTTCTGATGCAAAACGAGTCAAAACAAACAAAAAACGAACAAAATTTGCATAATTGGCAGTTTCAGTCCCCCAACTTTCAAAGTTTTACAAAACTAGTCCCTGGTCAGTCATTTCAAAGAAAAGTCAACCCAAGCTCTTTAAAAGTCAAAATGAATCACAAATGATCTTTGGGTAAAATGTTTTCAAAAAATTTCAAGTTAAACCTTTGAAATTTCACAATTGGCATGTTTAGCCCCTGGACTTTCAAAAATGACAATTTTGGTCCCTTGTGTTTTCAAAACTGGAAAAATAACTTTCAAGGTCCTTGTAATATTAATATTTGGCAGGAATGGCCCTTTGAAGGAGTTTGGAAAAAAGGCGGAAGTGGTCCTCAAGTTTCAGCAGATTTGCAACATTAGCCCTTGTGGTTTCACAGTTACCATGACAAACGGACCCTTATTATTACTAGCCTTACACCACTACCCTAGCCCAGTCCACACACCATATTACTTGGCCCAAAACTCATTTCCAGCCCACAAATAAATAAACCCACGACCAAGTTTATTATTAAACCAAAGAGGTAAGGGTCAAACAGTCAAACTAGCACAGTTCCCTGTCTTCTTCCCCAAAAACACTCCCCCCGTGAACCTGCAATCAGCCAAACCCAACCATCACCATCCCCCCCTTGTCCTCCACTCCATATCCCAATCCCACTACCTTCCTCCCCTCCTCACAAATGGTACCTACCCCTTGCCACGTTGGCAATCCACAACATCAAATGGGCGCCAAAATAGGTTTAAGGGCTGTGATCATTGGAACTTCAATCCAAAGGCTGGGATCATTTCAAGAAAGCACAAGGATCATGGTTTGATGGTTTATAATCACTGAAGAAGCACAACAAAGAGAAAATAAGCTAAATTCATACCTACGACTTCCTAGGGTTTTAGTATAAATAGGTAGCTTATTGTAAGCCTTTGGGCATATCATCATCTTATCTTCTTTTGTATTTTCAATTTTAAAAGTTTAGTTTGCAGTTGTAATTTCAAAAAATTTAAGTTTAATGAAAATTGCATTTTAGTTCATTCAAGTCTCTGTTGCTTACTTTTTATAAATCAAAGTCTGTGCTTATAAAAGTTTCATTTGAGTATTGCTATGGTCTAAGAAAACAAAACTCAGAAAAAAAGCTAAAAACTCACAAACACAAAAAGAAAAAAAAAAAAGAGAAACAAGTAGAAGGAAGCATGGATGGGAGCAATTTGGTTTAGAGTCCCATGGGGGACAGTAGGTGGTTCTTTTGGTTCTTTGTTCTCAGTCACCAACTTCTTGGAATCCAAGTAATACTTTGTGCTTTTCTTAATCATATGTGTTGTTAAGTTTCTGTTTACACTTGTTTGTTTATGCTTATCGGGCTTATTAGTTTATTTGATTAGTGTACTTAACTCCAAAATCTTGTTTCAAACCTCATAAGAATGCACTGTTGGTTTTCACAGCTTTAATAAGCTTATTTGAGCTTTTCATAAGTTTATTTTTCACAAAAAAATTGGTTTATTTTAGTGAACGATCAGTTCTACAAAAGAAAAAAAAAAAGAGTTTGATTAGTTTGTATTGACTAGGGATCGAACCCTGGTCGTTTTTAGATACAAAAAACGTTTTTAGTTTTTGGTTTTTACCATTCAGTACCTCAGCTTCAGTTTCAACCTGTTTAGTCCCTTTCTTTGGTTCAAAAACGTTTTTAGTTTTAAACAAGTTTCAAAAACTGCCAATGCAGCCCCTTAACTTTTCCTATTGCACTTTTAGCTTTTTAACATTTTAAATTGGTTTAGCATAATTACAAATTTAGCCCCTTAGCTTCCAAGTTAATTTCCCAAAAAATTTTCATAATTTTCTACATTAGTTTAGTATTTTTTTTAATTTGGTAAAAATAGTTTTTAATCAATATTAATTAAATAAAAAGTTAAAAAAAAATAATTTTCTTTTTCCTAAAAATTTATTTTGTCTTTTAGTACGTAAGAAAATTATTCGTAAATCCGTAGGACGTTTTTATCTTAACTTTCACGTTTTAATTTGTACGTCGACGTTTATTTTTAAATACACGTCACGTTTTTAATTTAATTAATGTTTTAGGATTCCCGATACCTAATTATGTTTTCCTGTAGTGTTTTTCCTAGTTTATTAGTTTCCTTAGGTTAATTTATTTTTACCTTCATTCATTAATTTCCAATTTCGTTAATTTAATATATCGCAAAACCAAATATCCTTTCCAATCATACAAGATTTTAATCTCAATCTCATTCGAAGCTTTCCATTCACACCTCGTTGGGGTACGACCCGGGAAATCACTTCCCGGTCTCACAATTTGAATATCACTTTCACAAGTTTTGCGAGGTAATCGTTTTCCTAAACGGTTTACTCGTATTACTTCACGTTTATTTGTCTCACGACAAATTAAACTTCACGTTTGTTGATATTTTGATAAATTGTTGTTTACACACACCAAAACACAACGAACCAATGGTCACCAAGTCACGCACTAGATCGCTGGCGCGATTAGCCAATTAATCTAATACTCAAATGGTCACTACCTCAAGTAATGAGATTCGCGAACGCTTAGCCAAAAGAGTTAAGGGAACAAGCTAGGGCTCAATGCGCCCGGTCAAGTCAAAATTCTATTCTTACTCTACCCAGCGAAAGTAAAACAAAATGTCAAAACTTATTATATTTTTGCAGAAAATTTTCAATTTTTCTTATTTTTTTGTACTTTTCTGATGAAAAATTTTCAATTTTTTGGATTTTTCAAGAAAAACGGAGTTGCATGAGTAAACGGCACATGAATGGTGCAAGTCAAATCGAAGATACCCCCTAGACTAAAGTTAAACATTGTCCTCAATGTTTCAAGGGCGAGGGTCATCCTACTTTGTATCTAAGGCTATTTATTAATTAATGCCAAAAGATAACGTCCGCCCACTTTTCCAAAACCGAGATATTTTACTTGCTTTTAATAAAATATAAAAATACAAAAAGAATCATCCCTCACCTCTAGACCTAGTTATATCAATTTCAATCCTAGCGAACACTATTCCCTGTGGAGAATGATCAATCCTCCGGTACTTGCTACTTCACTATACTACATCGGTCAGGTACACTGCCTGGTGGGGATTGTAAGCTTCTCAAGATCCCTTGAGAAGTAAAACTTTGGTGTAGACTACAATCCACGCATCAGCTTCCAATATCAAAAACATCAGTGATGCGTGCGATATGTCAGTGTAGCATAGGGTGTTTAAGCCTTTTCAAGTTTTACATTTATATTTAGCCGACTTATTACTAACACACACGCTTTACGAGCAGTGTACCCGATCAATATGTATATAGTGGTAAGTAGAGTGTCGAACACTAAAAATGGAACGTAATATCTAGTTGATTTAATCAGTATTTTAATATCTAAGTTAGTTTTACAGTCTAATCTAATAAAACGGGGGTTTAGCCTGAGAGACTAACACGGATTTAATAAACAATAAAAGTAAAACTAATGAGAACGAATCAGTTAATAGCAATCACGTACACAGATAGAGAATAGAAACACGTAAAAAGACATGTCCTTATAGTTAAGTAGATTGTCACTTGTTTTATTGCTAGTTTTATATGATGAGCATCGTAATTTAATCTGTCTCGTTGGATCCTAATATCGGCGAGTAAACTCTTAATGATTATTTATGTTTATGCTACTTTCTAGACACTAGATAAGCAGGTGAGGAACATGTATGGTAGCCAAGAAGACTCAACTAAACACAGAGGTTATCAATGCACAAATAAAGTCACCAAAAACATCAATCATATAAACTTTAACCGATGGGAAAGCAATTTTAAGGGTAGCAGTATGGTGGCCACAAGCCCATCAATCTTGATGGATTAAAGCTTACTAATACAATAAACAAAACTACTTAATGAATTATACATATGCATGACCTTCTTACAGCTCTAAGATCTTCGTTTGGGGCGTGTCTTGTGATGCTTCTTCGACTGAATTCGTCTCCTTAGGGTTTTTCTGTACATAAAACTCGTATCTGTCTTGGGGTATTTATAGTTTCTGTCTGAGGGATCGATGCGGAGCATGTTGATGACAGATGCGGCGCATCTACTTAACTTCGCATGGTGATGAGGCAAAAAATGGTCCGTTTTTAGGGGGTCATTTAAGCCCGAATCCGAATTTATTTGATCATATATTGCCCTAAATCGTTCCTTTTGTGATTTTAGGTACTTGGAGAGTGAATTCTGGAAAAGAAGCCATTTTGGACGTTTTTGGAGCATAAAAGTGAAGAAAATGGCAAAGTCTCAATTTTCCATGCTGGAACAGTACATGAAGGCGTCAAGAGTAAACTCATGACGGCTTCAAACCCCAAGAATTAAAATCCGTAGCTCATGACGGCGTTACACAGGGCGTCAGAAGTAGATCAAGGCCGTCCGAGGAAGTATTTGGCGGCGAGATGACGGCGTCACACCTTTGTTCTTGACGCCGTCATCCCTATTTTCCTATATATAGTTTTCTAGTTTTTCACATTAAGAGAGAAGTTTTGGAGAAACCCTAAAGACGATTTTGGTGCAACTTTTACAGGTTTTTCAAGGGTTCCAAACCCTTGATACCTTGCATTGTAATTGAGATAAGTGTTCTTATAATTCAATCAATATGTCTATGTGTTGGTTGTCTATATCTTGTTCTTGTCTCAATTCCATTATGCTAGGCTAGATCTCTTTTGTGTTTGCTTAGATCTAATGAAACCTAGATATTGATTATGTGTTGATTACTTGTTTATTCTTGTCTTGGATGAATGATTTTATATGTTAGGCTTAAGAAAACTGGCAGATCTCCAAATGGTAACATGCTTGAACGTCTTAAGAAACATGAACCGAGGCGTACTAGGTCTTTATTGGTTGTATTTAATGCATGAGCCACTGTTTACAATCCCTATAGTTGTGCCGGGCATGGTGTAGGAGGAGATAAGAGCTCATAGAATTGGGGAGTTATGTATGCCACCCCATGAATAGTATTAAGGAATACAATTTGTCATCCATGCAATTATAACAAGTAATTAACATGTAAAAGATATCTAGGGAGTAGTGAAATCTAAGTAAACACATTTTCTCCAATTACTGCTCACAACTTTAGTATAATTTAGCTTATTTACATTTTTAGTATTTTATTTTGATTGCGTCTTAGTTTTGGGTTAGTTGAATAGCAACTAACTCCGCCCTAATCCTTCAAAACCCGATATTTTACTTGCTTTCATAAAAATATAAAAATACAAAAATAATCATCCCTCACCTTTAGAACTAGTAATTAGGCTTTCTAATCCTAGCGACACTATTCCTAAGCTGAACGATCAATCCCCCGGTACTTGTCACTATACTCTACTACAACGATCAGGTACACTGCCTGGTGGGGGTTGTAAGCTTCTCGAGATCCCTCGAGAGGTAAAGCCTGTTACGATTCCCACGCATCACGTGGGGTCTAAGATTATTATATTCTGGAATATTCGTACACCGCCTTAAGATGCGGCGTAACTTGTTTCTCTATGCGGCGCATGTTCTTTAACGTCTTGGATAGAATCTGGTGAAGTCTTTAGCTGATACGCCACATGTTGTAAATGAGATGCGGCATATTTTGGAGTAGAACAAGTTGATTATTCTTCGTTGACCAAAGTTTCATATGCAGCGCATGTTGTAATTGGATGCGACACATTCTTCAAAGTCAGGCAATGGTCTCTGAATTCATCTAAGTATGATGTTACGGCGTATCTGTTGAGAGTGATACGGCGCATCTCTTGAATTTCAGTAGACTTTTCAAATCTTGATCATTTATCTCCATAATTCGTCCAATATCATTAACTTTCACCTAATTGCTTGTTTTTACCTGAGAATCACTAAATTAAACATTAAGGCACCAATTCTCATACAAAATAATATAAAACAAGTCAATTAAATAGGATAAATGATGCTAATAAAATGTACTTATTTGATCTCATCAATCAGTTTGTTTCAAGCGAGAATAATAATAGGAAAACCCACTAATTAGACCTATCTGCTCGATTTCACCTCCGTGACTAGAGGAATTTGACTCACTCATTGAACTTCCAGGTCGTACACCCAACAAGAGAGCATACTTAGCATGTATATCTCTTAAAAGATTTTTTAAACCTTTGTTTTTCTCAATTATT
The DNA here is from genome assembly GCA_030686995.1 of Artemisia argyi. Lineage (NCBI taxonomy): Eukaryota > Viridiplantae > Streptophyta > Magnoliopsida > Asterales > Asteraceae > Artemisia > Artemisia argyi. The sequence goes on along the minus strand of CM060691.1, from coordinate 10,239,405 downwards.
TCATTTGCATTATATAGATCCTTAAACTACAAATTAAGCATAGTTAACTTACATCTTAGATCTAATATAGAGCCAATGCACATCAGCATGTTGGTTTCATTCTAGTACTTATCAAATTTGTCTTTCATAGCTTTCACCATTTTTCTTAGCCATTCACGATCATCATTGAATTGCCTATCCAAAACTTGTTGGATATATTGCACCTCTACAAAATATAAATAAGAGGTTGGGTAGTCACTTCGTGATATAATGTTGGTGCAAGCATCAAAAGCCTCTTAGGTCTCACATATCGATTCAATTTTTTCCCAATCAGTGTCGGAGGGGCAATGTTTATATAACGGGTCCCTCACTTCATACATAGAAAAAGCTTCTCTAAAAGTAATTGAGGTAGATAACATTTTGTATGTCGAGTTCCATCTAGTCTTACAATCCAATATAAGATTTCTATCAGGCAAGCGAACTTGTTGTGCTACTTGCGAGAAAACCTTTAATCTTGCATCGCTAGCATTTATATAGCTTACACTAGCATGAACCTTTAAAACTTTATCTTTGATTACCGACATCCAGTCTTGCACCATGAGAATTAAAATGTGTGCACACATTTTAAAAGGTTTCTTTAAAAGTAATTAAAATGTTTATATAACGGGTCCCTCACTTCCTAAATAGAAAAAGCTTCTTTAAAAGTAATTGAGGTAGATAACATTTTGTATGTCGAGTTCCATCTAGTCTTACAATCCAATATAAGTTTTCTATCAGGCAAGTGAAGTTGTTTTGCTACTTGCGAGAAAACCTTTAATCTTGCATCGCAAGCGTTTATATAGCTTACACTAGCTTGAACCTTTAAAACTATATCTTTAATTACCGACAACCCCGTCTTGCACCATGAGAATTAAAATGTGTGCACAATATCTCACATGAAAAAATATACCATCAAAAAATTTACCATTACAAAATATGTTTCCAGGTCTTTTATAATGAGCAATTAAAATTTTCATTGCTGCATCATTTGTAGAAGCATTAGCTACAGAAATGGTCATGATTTTTTCTGCTATTTCCCACTCTCTTAAACATTTCAATAGAGTCTCAGCAATCTCAATACCACGTTTAGGGGGAGGAATGCCAACAAAACTTAAAACTCTTTTTTGCAAGTTCCAGTTTGCATCAACAAAATGCCCAGTTATAACCATGTATTCAATGTTTTGGTTTTTAGATTTCCATAAATCAGTGGTTATACTTATTCTCTTAACATTTTCCAATAAGTTTTTTAGTTTTTTTTCTCAATCTCATACACACTCATACAATCATTCTTAAGGGTATGTCTAGAAATATTTTCAGCCCCATGTTGCATGCTTTTAAAAACTAACTTTAAACCATGTTCGTCGACAATATTAAATGGGTGTTCATGCATTAGTACCCAATGAGAAATTAACTCTCTAGTAGCAGCAGGATCATACTTACCGGTAGTAAGAACAGGAAACGAAGAAGAAATGACTTGGTCCGCATCATATACCCGTAGAAAGTTAAGAAGTTGTTGTTTTCGGTCTGCCTTTTTCTTCTCTGTACAATTAGTAATATGTCAATTTAGTATTGTTGTAGTTCTAGAATCAGGCATGACAAAACATTCTTTACAATGAATACATTGTGCTTCTTTTCCATTATCAATCTTAATCTTATCGATCCACGCCTTTGCCTTGCAAGCTCTCTTTCTTTTAGTAAATAGGTGCTCATCACCACGATCCCCTAAGATATGTTGTTGGACTCATGAGGATCACTAGAACCTGTTGTGCCTACTTCAGGACTACCGTTCGCACCTGAAGCCATCTATGAACGTTTGTGTTTTTACTTTTGATTAATTGTTGTTCTAATGGAGGAAAAAGAACTCAATGAAAAAGAAGAAGAATACAAGTATAGAACTAAAAGTAAGAGCAAATGGTAAGGTAACTTTGGTTAAAGTTTAACCAAGTGCCACGTCAGCGTCACATCAGCCAGCAAACTTTAACCAAAAACCCCCATTATAATAACCAAACTTTAACCAAACAACATTTTATAAAAACACCCCTTCATTTAGGGGGTGAATTGATTTTTTTTATTACAAAAGCACCTTAACGAGGCGTTAACCTCCTCACTTCCTGCGTTAACGAGGTGTTAACCTCCACCCATGGTATGGTTAACGAGGCTTTCACCTTGTTTGGTTAAACTTTAACCTCCAAATTCGGTGAGCATACCGTATGCTCTAAATGACTACTGATCGATAGAGACAGAGTACTTGATAACTTGGGAATATGTGAAAGGGATAAGTTAGTGTTATGGGTTTGTTTGTTTGTTTGTTTGTTTTTTTTTTTTTTTTTTTTTTTTTTTTTTTGTTAGCCAAGAAAATGGGTCCACAAATCATTTTAATATTATATCTTTTATAAGTGAGCCCCACTATTTACCTTAGTTGGTCTATATCCACTAGGTTAGAATTATAATGTCCTCCTCAATAAGTGGTTTATATAGATGTTGAGCCCACACACTATTTTAGCTAACAACAAAAAAAAAAAAAAAAAAAAAAAAAAAAAAAAAAAAAAAAACTCTTAGACGATTCATTAACCAAGAGTGAATAACTATTGGACTATTGATATTCTTTAATTTTTAATGTGTCTAAAATCTAAATGTGTAATTATGTTAAAACTAGAAAAATGTTTTTTTAGTTACTTTAATCCTAACTAAAAAAATTTCTTACATATTTATATACAAGTCGACAATATGTAATGGTATATACACACACACACACACACACACACACACATATATATATATATATATATATATATATATATATATATATATATACACACACACACACACACATATATATATATATATATATGTGTGTGTGTGTGTGTGTGTGTGTGTGTGTATATATATGTGTATATATATATATATATATATATATATATATATATATATATATATATATATATATATATATATATATATATATATATTATAGAGCAATGATCTTATAAAAAGACATCGTAAAGATGTAGACACTGTAAAAAGCCGGATGGATAATCAAAATTCGTAGATATTGCAAGAAACCGAATCGATGAACATTGTGTACAAAGTAGGGGTACCACTGAAAGCACCTTCTATAGAGTTCAATAGCCTTTATATATGGCAACATATTGATTGTGAACGGATGAGTAACTCTGGGTTAGAGTCTTTAATGTTAGTGATTACCCTCTCTGAAGACTCGTTATTATCTTAACCTTTGGCTTGCAAGAATCGGAATCGATGAACATTGTGTACGAAGTTGGGGTACCTTCGAAAGAGGTCAGTAGCGTTTACATATGGCGATATATTGATTATGAACAGATGGTTAAATCCGGGTTAGAGTCTTTAATGCAAGTGATTACCCTCCTCCTTTGGAGACTCTTATTATTCTCTTATTAAGTCTTAACCTTTGGCTTGCAAGAATCGAAATCGATGAACATTGTGTACGGAGTTGGGGTACCTTCAAAAGAGGTGATCAATATCGTTTATATATGGCGACATATTGATTATGAACAGATGGTTAACTCCGGGTTAGAGTCTTTAATGCAAGTGATTACCCTCTTCTAAAAAAAGCTTTGTCAATCTAAATCTGAAAAAAATATAAATGTATTACTTTTATGTGATCATGGTATAGTAAAAAAAATCGATGTCTTCAAAAGAAAACACATGCATATCATATTTATATTTAATGTCTACTAAGTTCGATTGGATTTCGAGTTGAGTACATGACAATGTATATTAATAAATTATAATGACAATGAAATCATAAAGTGAGCTTGTAGCTAGTTGGTAAGGTCGGTAGGGATGAGCATGGGTACTGGAAAAACGGTACGGTGCCGAAACCGTACCGGTACCGGTTATCACTACCAGGTACGGTACCGGTATCACGAAATTCGCTCAAAAAAATCCGATACCACTAAAAATCAATATGGTACCAAGACGGGAAATCCCGATGTAGTACCGGAATAAAAAAAGGCTTAATTTTTTTATTTTTTATTTTATTTTTTATTTTTTTTTTAACTCATGACCTAAGCACTCCTAACTAAGTAGTAGCTTGTGTAAAGTATCAAGTCTCAAACCTCACTTGAGAAACTCACGACACGATAGGAGAAAACTAAAGATGTACAACTTGCCTGCTACAAGTTGCATGAAGAAAAGAAATCACCGTGGCTACATTTTTACTTCTCATTCACAAAAAAAAAAAAATAATAATAATAATAAATAAATACAACCAAATACATACTTAAATAACAAAGAAAAATACCAAACTCCTAATACCAAAAGACCCACTTCCCTTTTACTCCTAAAATAACGAATGAGTATCCAAAGGAAGTGTCATATTGGTACAATTTGAGATTATTTTTATTCTAAACGGTATTTAATTCGGTATAGTACTGGTTTCCTGAATCTGGTACCGAAACCGGTACCGGTACCGATATACATCTCAGTTCCGGGATCGGGACTACATATTTTGGTCGGAAAAAAATACGGTACCTCGGAAACAGTGCCGGTACGGTATCAAAATGGCACCGTGCTCATCCTTTGGTCGGAAGTTCGAATCCCACCAGGCCACCATTACTTTATATTTCTTTTGAAACAAGGGAACTCTTATATATATCTAGGCTCGATTGGCTCGTTCGACTCGTGAAGCTCGATAAGCTCGGCTCGTTCGACTCGATTCCAAACGAGCTTTCATACGAGCCAAGCAAAAAAGTTTATTTTTTAGGCTCGGCTCGTTAAGCTAAACGAGCTGTAATGTTTGTTCGGGATCGATTTGAGCTCGAATATTATCGAGCTCGAGTTGAGCTAAACGAGCCTAAGCACGTATAGCTTGTTAATAGCTCGGATCATTAACACCCCTACATGAAACTCAACTTTTATTATAATGACACAAATGAAACTCAAGTGAATGAGTCAAAATCGTTAATACTTACATTTAAACCATGAAACTCAAACATTTAATATAATGACCCAAATGAAACTCAAGTGAACAGATCAAAATCATTAATAATTACATTTAAACCCTGAAACTCAACTTTTATTACTACGAGGCATGCAGAACCCGTGCTACGCACAGACTTTTAATCTGATTGTTAATCGCGCGTATTGTTTTTGTGTATTGTCGAGTGGATTTGTATTTTTAGTTTAGTATGTTGTATGAAACGTTTTTATTTTTTTGTTTAAAAATATAAAAATGGTTGATATTGTTTTGGTTTTTTGGTCTTTTTATTTTTTAAATGGGGTTGTCGTTATTAAATTGTCATACGCTTGATGTAATTTCCTTTGATTGTTTTGGCCTATTACGTAACCCAACAATAATTTTGCATTATATGATTTTTGCATGGTAATACGAAGCACACTGGCTTTTTCTTATTTGTTATAGTGTAATTTGCGTTAATTATTTTTGTTATTAGGTTCGTAAGTTGTGATTGTATTACATCTGTTGTAAGTACACCATTAGTTGTTTGGTGATTTTTATATTTAATATTTTTATAACATATTAGTATTTATTTATAAAGTTTATGATTAAAAACTAAAGTTAGCTTCATCTCATTTTTTTGTACAACTAATTTCATTGAAAATTAACATTGAAGTCTAACTAATATTAATAAATTTTATCAATAAACTCAATTCCAAATAGCTAACCAAATGAATATTAATTAACACACTATTAATAATTCCTAAAACCTTTTGGACTCCATTATTATGTCTTAAACTTAATTTTTTTAATTTAAAAATGGGTTCGAGCAAAATTATGTACTTTTCCTTTTATATTCATTATTTAAGTTGCATGCTTACATATACTAATCACGCTAAAAGTATCATTTAACCATTTAAATGTTGCTTTACATATATGCATGTGCACATTTTCTTGAATCAAATCGCACATTTGAGCTACATCAATAGAAAACACACATAAATTACTTGTATATGAAAATGCATTAACATAATACATATATCTATATATATTGCATTAGGTTAAATCATCAATTATTCTTGCAACTTTTTCAACTTCATCTCAATCAATAACCAACTTTTAATTCTCTACTAATTACTAAATATCATGTGATCAATTCTGGCAAGCCTTGCACTTCCATCTCGATGTTGTATACACTTCACATTAAATGCACCGGTTTTGTTTTCGATAAAAGTTTGAACTTTTGCTTATGTTTAAAATTCAACTTTTTATTTGATATTATAATTTACAAATGGCTTTAAGTCAAAATTATGTATTTTTTCCTTTCTATTCGTTACTCAATGTGATATTTTTAATAGGTTGTATTTTGCTATTATGGCAAACTCATTTAATGGGCGTCAATATTGGTTTCTTGCTAATGATTCTACATATAGAAAAAGAAAACACTTTGCGATGCGCGGACCTTCTTCTTTTCAATAATAATTCAATTGCACACAATAAATTCATTCTAATATTTCTCAAAGAGCATTCGAAAGCAACTACTTACATAAACTAATCACGCTAAAAAGTATCATTTAACCATTTAAATGTTGCTTTACATACATGCTCGTGTACATTTTCTTGAATCAATTCGCACATGTGAGCTACATCAATAGAAAACGCACATAAATTACTTGTATATGAAAATGCATTAACATAATACATATATCTATATATATGCTTATCTATAACAATCACCTAAATATGTATGAAACAAAGAAAATAGTTGGTATCCCAGTCTTTGGTTCCATTTATCTGAGCATGCATTATCTTGTGTGAGTTTCATGGTACCTGCGTATGATAACTAAATTAAAAAAAAAGAAGGCCGAGTTAATTACAAAGATCTAAAAGATGTGTGAATCATCTCCTAAATGTTGCAAAAGAGAATTTACATACCGCTACCAACAATCAAAGATCAAAAAGATGTGTGAATCTGTACATACTAAATGTGATTTTGGCCGGTTTATATAGGCATGAATTAGGTTATATCATTAATTATTCTTGCAACCTTCCGCAACCCTTGCACTTCATCTAACCGACTTTAATTCTATACTAAATGCCATGTGAACAATTCAGGCAACCCTTGCACTTCATCTCCTTTCATGATTGTATAGTTATTATGAGGTTGCATTAAATTTTGAGCATTAGCTATCTTGTACTATAGGCAATGGGACTCCATCTTGAGTATCTTGATTACTCCACATTAAAATGAATTCGATACAAAAAATGGAGCCTAAGATTACCCCTTCCCACTAATTACGACATATTCTCACTTTCATGTCCCTACCAATATTCCAAAACTCATCTTTTCATGAATAACAATATCAAATTTTATACATATTTGTAAGATCAAAAATAAAACAAATAATTTGTGAACTTCAATTAATACCATATAGTAACCATTGGCAAAGAGACCCTTAAATCCCTATAAAAAAACATACATTAAAATAAATTCTCAAAATATTAATTTTGTCTAGTTATACTTTCCATCAATTCAACTTTGATTTTGTATTATTTCTAATGTCATGGGGTGGATACATTGCAACCTCTTAAACTGCTTAAATAGAAGGAAAAAAAATAAAAGCAAGATTCAAGCCACCATTAATATTCATCAAAGCTTTGTCACACTAATTATAAACCTTGTTTACATATGATTTTCATTTTCTTGCATGCCTAATTTTTTGACAGTTCTTTCATAAATGTGGAGATATTATCCACTCCGTCTCCATCTTCCACTTTGTTTTGTTATCAACATCTTTATATACCCCGTTAGCGTCACTAACCACTTATCAATACCTGCAAGAATAACATTAATAAACTACTAACCAACCCAAAATTTTAAAATAGGTTAGCAGATCTAACCCTCGGTTCCTTATCAGACAACAACACATCCATTTGTCTTCCATAAACTTCAAAGCTGGACTATCAACCGACTTCACATGCAAGAAAGTTAACCATTTGCTTACCTTTGCACGTATACCCCCTTGCGTTAATCAAGTCAATATTTCTACATGAACCACTGCACGTAACATTAATATGCATAGTACACTTTCATTGGACGGAGAAATTTTACATTAACCAACTAAATTCAATTTCATAGGTGAGAAGCTACACCAAAAAGAACTTTATCACACTATTAGAAAAAACATGAAAAAACTATTGACTGAAAAAAATGATCATGTCAATATCTATTTCAAAACTATTTATCTAATTAGCAAGTTTGTTAATTCACAGATCTTGAGCCATAAAAACAGATGGGGTACATACCAAGGTTACGGTTATTGATGCCAATGAGTTCAATGCCATCAATTGCTAGCATGCAATCCATTTCATTCTCATCATGTGCCTAGAAACAAAAAGTAGAGGTCAAAAGGAAATTGGTTAGTTGGTGCTGCACTGAATTTACACACAAACAATAATAAACTAACAGCAAACATGTGATTCATACAAAATCATCAAACTACACACAAATTAAAGTTTCACACACACACACACACATCATTAACAAAGACCAAATGGTGTTATTTATAGTATTCAATGATGGTGGTTGAAGGGTTTGTACATTTATTTGAAAGCAAATGAAAGGTGCAAATGACTAAATGGAAATAAAGGCTAGCAACACTTCGTATGGTTTCAATCATTTATATTTGAAACACTAAATATACCTCATATGTACTTACCACTTAAGCATGAACATTAAATCAAGGTACTTACGCATGAAGCATCCGCATAATGAAACTCTATTTTCTGCATTTAATTTCGAGCATTAGGTAACTTGTACTCTATGCAATCTTGACGCCTCCACATTAAATTAGAGGGCCTAATCTTATAGTATTATAGATAGATATCCGTTCCAAAAAGAGTATCCATAAACAAAAAATTAGACAAATTATGATATGTGTAATTAATGCTAGTTTAAATTGAAAAAACGTCATTTTCACACTCATAGTTAATATAGAAATTAAGAATGAGTAATTAATGCATGTTTTGATTATAAGGGTAAAGTAGGAAGATCAGTTTTAATTACTATTTAAAAATAAAATCTGGACACTTTTTATGGGACAAACATAAATAATATTGTATGATGAACACTTTTTTTGGGACGAAGGGAGTATAATAACGTAAATGAAACTCAAGTGAATGGGTCAAAATCATTAATACTTACATTTAAACCATGAAATTCAACTTTACTCAATGGATCAAAATCATTAATACTTACATTTAAACCCTGAAAGTCAACTTTTAGATATTAGTTTTGAAATTAATGAACCAACTTTTTTGGTCTATATAACATAATCTTCGTATAGGTTCATATAGTCATATGCCCATTCAACACACCCATGAAGTCATTTATTTTCTTGTTCATTTACCTTGTTTTCACTACAAACGCATCTCCAATAGCAAAAACTCCGACAACTCAACCCTCAAAGAGTTGTCTTTGGAGTTATTGGACCATCTATATCTATAACGCAATGAATGATCCAATCAAAGTTCATGTAAAATCAGAGGATGATGATCTAGGAGACCATATTCTTGCTTTTAACGAAAATGAAAATTGGGGTTTCTGTGAAAACTTCTATAAAACTACCTATTTCTATGCTTCCTTCTACTGGAATGGTTCAAGGACCGCTTCTTTCGATGTGTTCGATAGAGCTTCTACTCCACATTGCTCAAAATGGCGATTTACGAAACCACGAGTATGTTTCTGGTTAGTTAGAGATAATGGATTTTATGTGGGACCACAACTTACGCCATTTCCAGACGGATGGACCAAACTGCATGATTGGTCATGAATGACATAGTTGTTTATGATTTTATCAAATAATATGCGTTGTGTCAAATGTTCAAAAATTTAAATAAAGAGTTCATTACCTTTAATGTTATTGATGATACTATCATTGAATATCATTATATACCTCTTGTGTGTTACCTTTAGACTGGTTCTTTTAGTTGGACCAATTATTATTATTATTATTATTATTATTATTATTATTATTATTATTATTATTATTATTATTAATAATTCATCACTTTATTGAAAAACAAATAGGATTTTACAAGAAATTAGTGGGGAGCCGAGATACTAACTGAGCCCCCACACCTCTAGCTACAGCAAAACCAATCCTACTAAAAATATGTGGAGCAGCACGTGCTCCAATGTCTTGGGTCATAGAGAATCGTCTAATGCGCTTTAATAAGGTCACTGCATCCTTTTCAAGTTCTCCAAAAGAAGAGAATGAAAAGGAGAGGAATTCATATCCGATATCAGCGCATTTAGCCGCGTACTTGACACGTTTACGTTGTGCGGCTTCAATAACCGCCCGACCGGGCATAAAATCAACCATACACGAACGCGTCAAAGGTGACGATCCTGTAAGATCAACACAAACATCAAGGCCACCATCCCAAGAGTAAAGTAACATATCGGCCGGACGTAAGGTTTTGTCCCTCTCTCCACGAAGCCCAATAATAATAATAATAATAATAATAATAATAATAATAATAATAATAATAATAATAATAATAATAAGGTATTATTATTATTATTATTATTATTATTGTTATTATTATTATTATTATTATCACTTTATTATTATTATTATTATTATTATTATTATTATTATTATTATTATTATTTTAAACATCACTTTATTATTATTATTATTATTATTATTATTATTATTATTATTATTATTATTATTATTATTATTGAAAAACAAATAGGATTTTACAAGAAATTAGTGGGGAGCCGAGAGACTAACTGAGCCCACACACCTCTAGCTATAGCAAAACCAATCCTACTAAAAATATGTGGAGCAGCACGTGCTCCAATGTCTTGGGTCATAGAGAATCGTCGAATACGCTTTAATAAGGTCACTTTATTAAAAATTCAAATGATCTATAAAAATTTAATGAGAGGCCAAGATATTATTTGGGCCCCACTCCTTTACTGTTATTATTATTATTATTATTATTATTATTATTATTATTATTATTATTATTATTATTATTATTATTATTATTATTATTATTATTATTATTATTATTATTATAATAAAAATAATAATAATAATAATAATTCCTACATGATTTTGTGTGTTTACAAGTAGGGGTGGTAATTTCTGACCCGACACGAAACTTGACCTGACACGACACAAAAATTAACAGGTGCGAGTTGAGCTAAATAAAATTCGGGTCAGGTTTGGGTCGACATATCTAACCCGTTTATTAAACAGGTCAGGTTCGGGTTGGGAATAAAATAAACGCGTCGACCCGCTAACCCATTTAAGATTTTTTTACTTAAGTTAAAAATTATTGATATTTAATTATACAGGTTAAATGTGTTAAATGGGTTGACCCCTAACCCGTTTAACTCGTGTAATGTGCTAACTTTTGTATATAAAATGGGTTAAATGGGTCAACCCGAAACCCGTTTAACATATTCAACCTGTGTAACCCATTTAACCCGTTAACCCAAGTATATATGCGGGTTAAATGGTTCAGGTTCGGGTTACGTGTAAACAGGTTAGGGTTGACGTAGCTGACCCGATGAGTTAATTGAGTCAGGTTCGGGTTGGGTTTTTCTGACCCGCCAACCTGACAACCCGAACCCGCCAACCAGAACCCGACCCGAATTGCTACCCCTATCTACAAGGGGTTTGTTGGGGGTAACTCCCCCTCCCCCTTTAGTCTCGACTTTGATATTTGAACTAATTAAACATACATTACAAACAGAATAATGAGACTACTGACCGACGTTTATTAAGGGTAGCAATCCAACAACTTAAAATGAGACTTCAAGTCTATATAACAAAGGCATAAAATATTACGAAACAAAGTTATGTATAAGCCCACAAAGACATTATCCTATATACTAAAAATGGGAACCTCCAGTGCGCAAAAACGCTGTAGCCGCTACAGTGGACGAAACAGTGTCCATGTGCATTTTGGTCCCTAAGGTGTAACTTTCTTTGCAAGATAGGTCCTTTGGGGACTACCGCTGCAACGCGCCGATAATTTTAGAGACTTTTCCCGTAAAAAACATATTATTTCATTGTGTTTGTAATGGGTTGCTATTGGGCCTAAGTGAAACAATAAACAATATTATGGATTGGGCTTATATTTTTTTTATCCGAGAATTATATACAAAATAATTGGAGTGCAAAGTATTTATAATCCAATGTATTTTTTTAATGCATTATGTTAATTTTGGGTATAATATTTGGCGAAAAAGAATGGTATTTTGATTATTACCAATTTTTACGATGATACATTTTTGACAAGATCGGGAAAAACCATTAACAAAGTTCATTTACAGTGGACGCAACAGTGTCTTTTGCAATTTAGTCCCTAAGGTGTAACTCAATATATATATATATATATATATATATATATATATATATATATATATATATATATATATATATATATATATATATATATAGGGTCCCTTTTCTTGCGAAAACCATCTTATGTGCAAGAACTGCGAAAACCACTCTTTTACAACTAATAATACACAATGTACATCATTTAATGCTCCATAGCATTTTGTTGTTTTTATTTAATTCAAAAGGGCATAATAGTAAAAGACATTTTCATTTTCATTTTTAATTCCCATTTTTCATAATTCTTAAAATTCGGATTTTTTTTTTTTTTTTTTTTAGCAAGTTTTCAAATAGTCATGATGCATACATGTTTTTTTTTAAGCAAATGTGCACACATGTTTTTTTCCTCCAAATAGTTATGGTGTATACATGTTTTCAATTAGTCAAAGTGTAAACATGTTTTTTTTCTTTTTTTTTTCCCAAATAATCAACGTACGTATATGTTTTTTTTTTCTTTTTTTTTCCAAATAGTCAACGTGCATACATGTTTTTTTAGCTAATACTTTTTTTTTAATAAACTACCAATATTTTTATAAACACAAATTAAAGAACATAAATCATTATAGAAAGAAAAACAAGATTGATATACTTAAATGTTACATTTCACTTGATTACACGTACAAAAACACATGAAATGTCACACCCTCGCCGAAGGCAGAAACACGAGGTGTAACGAAATCGATATACATCACCAAAGAGAAATAAGACAATACCATAATTTACATTAAGGAAAAGTATAACATTACAACGTTGTTATTGCCGACTTTGGCAAATATAAGACATAAGTTTGATTCCCAAAAGATAGTATTTTAGTACATAATGAAAAGAAGTGACATGTGAAAACTTCATTATGCAAGACCTTGATGACAAGCTTACTGACGATCACCTGAAATGCATGAGAGAAAACGGGTCAACTATGAAAATAGTTGGTGAGTACAAACGTTTTATATAATAAGAAAACCATTTGAAAAAGTTCACAAGCCAAAGGCGTTGTTAAGTATTATGTCTTGTAGTCAAGTACCCGCGGTCATAATAAGTCACAATATAAGCACCACATATATAATAATGTATGCCATGCAAAGCCCCTAATTAAATAATATGCGTCCCGTAACATAGTGGACGAGAGGTTGGCCGACCTCTAATAGCGCTATCCATACTACTAATAGGTGTCGAACAATGCGAATGTACGAACAGTACATCATACAACTATTATATACGATTTAGAACGCTCCAAACATGGGAGACTTAGCACGCTCCACCAATAAGGTGAGACTTTAGGGTTAAGAACGCTCCACCAATAAGGTGAGACTTTGCACGCTCCACCAAAAATGGCGAGACTTAGGTCATAGTACGTACGGTACATTAAGTTCAAAAGTTCAAGTTGAGTTCAAGAGTTCTAAACAAGTTATAAGGTCAAGACAAGTCAAAAGAGTTCATAATAATAAAAGGGTTCAAAACAATGTTCAAAGTGTTCAAGTAATAATTCATGCATCCACCCCAAAGCGATTAAAATAGTTAGAAAAAGGGGTTCGTGAATACTCACCTGATATAAGCGATATGATAACAAAGGGTACAAACTGAAGTAAGACGCGCACTCTAACCGCAACCTAAATGAATGATATGATCTGCTTTAGATCATGGAATGATGAAGGAATGTACATGCACATGTTTCCCTATACCACTCTTAACTTGGAAATACTAGTTATTGTCAAAATAAAATATTTTCCATACTTAGGAAAAATAAGTCCAACTGGAATTATAAAAACTTGTCGTAATATATATCGTATAAAAATGTTAGCGTTGTATTCCCCGTCTTGAAAACCTTAAAAAATAATGTCTAGTAGTCGCGTAATAAACCTTGAGTCGTACGTACTTTGTTAGTTAAAAATAAACTCCTTGAATAAGAAATCTAGAAAAAATATCATTTAGTACGTAGTTATATTATTTTCTAGTAGTGACTAAATATATATATAGTTTTGACGATTTTAAAACGTATATAACTTGGTCGTTTTAAGCTCATTTTACTCGTTCTTTATATCCACGGGTTCGTTTTAGTATATACTAATATATTTTTGGTAGTTCGGCTCCTCTAGGTTACGTTTAACGCCTCTTTTTGTCCGTCGAAAACTGCCAAACAGCATGCAGTTTTTATAAAAATAGTTTTCGTCGTTAAATTTGCAAAAATCATATCTCCTTCGTTATAAGCTCGTTTTAATCCGTTCTTTCGCCTAAAGTTTCGTTTTTGAAAGTATTTTCTAAATCTTTGGTAAAAAATTAACCATCAACCACTGATTTTCCCACGAAATAAAAATAGGGACAGTAGGTATTTTTATTGTTTCAAAAATCATTTCTAAGGTTCTAATCTAGTTCCAACTTCAACCAAACCACTTTCAATCACCACAAAACTAGTCTAATCCTACCATACACCTTCTTAGGGTGTCATGGGTTCCTAAACACCATAAACCTAGTGGATCTAAGAAAGAAATCCAAAATAACATTTCTAGGGTTTATAAGTTCAAAAAGCTTACAAAAATAATGTGGTAGAACTAGTATGTGCATGAATTTAATCATGAAAACCATATGATGCAAGTAAATATTTGATGAAATCATGAAAATAAATTTGATAACTTACTTGGATGATTGGGATGATTAAATGATGAAAACCTTGCAATTCTTGTGTTTATATTTCTAAACCCCAACAATAATCACTAAATAAACTTGATATAGACTTGATTTTTGAAAAATAAATGGATCTTGGTGAGTTGGGTTTGAGCCGTGGGTTTGAGGGAGAGAGGAGAGAAAATTTTGCCTTTTTGATCTTTGGAAAGTTACTTGTAATGTTTACTTGAAGTTTTTAGATATTTGTTGTGAAATATAGTATAATATGGACAATGGTACAACTTAATGAAAGACTAGTGTATATTTTTCAAATGGTGTAAGATGATTGGCATGGAGGATGGAGTGTGTAAGTAAAGTCTTGACTTTAAGTGTAGGTTTAGTTAGATATTGTGTAGTTTAGGTGTTATCGGGTACCGAGTTAGCTAGAAATAAATTTTAACGGAGTTAACCGGGACATAATAAAGTCGTAAAAATTATGAAAATATGTTAGGTATAAATATTGAGTGTTCGGATAATTATTGTTTAGTTTTCACGAAAACCGTCGTAAGATTATTAAACTTACGTTATAATTAAAATAAATTGCCAAAATACTGGGTAAATAAGTTTTATGACTTTATGATGAAATAATGGATATAAAAATATATCGGGACCATTGTGGGAATATTTAGATATATTCGTCGTATATATATTAGTCGGGCGTTAACGTTTATTTAGAAATCGTTATACGTAAAACGTTAAATATACTAAATATATAAATTTGAAAATCCTAAGAGTGGTATAACATGTAAATGACCTAATGATAATATGCCGACTATTTCTAGTCCGTATGAGAGGTCCTTACTGATAATGCACATGAATAGTGGAATTTCCAAAGTTTGGGAGTAAACGTAGACGTGGAAAATATCGGGTTGTTACATGAAATAATCATATATCTCCAAAGACCCAAAGTATCTTCATGTATAATCATGTTCATCCACTTCCCGGTCCTGAATGATATCATCATCTTCATCAATCAATCTGAAACAAGCATGCACGAAACATAAATGTATTATCATCATACCATTTCATTCATTTTATATTAACCATAAAACATGTATGTACCCCTTTCAAAAACATAAATGTATTCCTTCAAAAAAACATAAAAAAAATTATACCAACTATAAAACACATAAAACATAAGTGCATATCTTCCAAAAACATATATGTTTTGAAAATGTATGTTTGGAACATACATGTTTTGCACAATTTAAAACACAAAACATACATGTTTTATAATTCAAAACACAAAACATATATGTTTTATACGTAAACGTATATGTATCTTTCCAAAACATATATGTTTAATTTAAAACATATATGCGCTAACGAGGAATTGATAACAACAGACTTAGAAACCAATCAAAAATGGATGTAAATATGCTGAAACTTCAAATTGTTTGATAATAAAAATAACCAGTTGCTAAAATAAGGGCACTCTTATCTATTATCAACTTATTAAAATGACCAAAATCACTTTCTATCGAATGGAGTTTTAGTTTTCCATTTTCAAACAAGAACAATGGTTTGTTTAATATATATATAGGTCAAGTGTGTTGGTACCAAAAGTCAATCACTCATACGTATAAGTCTAGGAAAATCAAACCCTTTCAAGAACATCTGCATATATTATAATAACTTATACAAGTGAGGAAAACATATTTATTTTCTGTGAGTAACATTTGACGCAATCTACCTAAAAAGTGATAAAAACATACAAACTAGCTTATCACGAGACCATCAAAAAGTACAATAAGCAACAAACACTC
This sequence comes from Artemisia argyi, assembly GCA_030686995.1. Lineage (NCBI taxonomy): Eukaryota > Viridiplantae > Streptophyta > Magnoliopsida > Asterales > Asteraceae > Artemisia > Artemisia argyi. The sequence continues at coordinate 10,222,603 of CM060691.1, read as the reverse complement.
ATTTTTCTTAACAAACATTCATATGCAACTTCATTACTCTTTACATGTCATTTTTCTTAACTACAAGAACCTTAATGATTTCTAAATTTCTGATCATTTAAAATTCATTAATTCTTTATAACTGGAGTAACCATTAATATATTACATAACTATAATTAAAAGCGTTGTTTGGATCCCAATATCACAAACCCATTTCCATAACTAGAACAACAAGAGAACCAAAAGAACCCACATAACAGTAGATCCGTTTGGATCCCACATAACTGATGTTTATTTTAATCAAGCAGAATAGATCGAGAGAAAAAAAATCAAGAGGTGGGGCGTTGGTTTTTTTGTGTCCAGAGAGAAAAAAAATCCACACTTACCAATAATCAATCGTGTCAAATCCCTTGTACAACCAATAATTGGATCAATAATCATCAGTTAAAGATAAAATATTATCGTGTGGTTCATAGCCCATGCTCGATCTGGGTTGGAAAAGATGGTGTGGGGGTCGGCGGCTAGGGTTCTTGAGAGAAGAGAGATCCAATGAGAGAGATAATTGTGAAAAAAATAAATGACAGATTTTTTGGAAATGGTTTGATCGATTTGATGGAAATAGGGAGAGAGATCCGGTTTGTGGTTTAAGATAGAGATACAATCCCAAAATTTGAGGATGCAGTTATTGAAATTGAATAAAAGTTAAATACCATGTTTACCCCTACATCAAAGTTTCCAGGAAAATAACTTTCATTTATTTACCAGAATGCCATGGTGCATTTAAATGATGTACATCATGTACAATTAGTTGTAAAAAAGTGGTTTTCGCAGTTCTTGCAGTTAAAATGGTTCTCGTTTGAAAGTTACACTATATATATATATATATATATATATATATATATATATATATATATATATATATATATATTGAGATAATAGAAATTATACACGTAACTTGTATATATATATACGTATAAAATTTATATAACTATAATTAAATTTTAGATGATAAAACAATACGTAACTATTTTCTTTTTACATCTACGACGTAACACATCACCTATACACGTTGTTGATATAAATAATGCTTAAAAAGGTTATTAATATCTCTCAATAAACCTATGTTTTGATAATCACAAAACTTAAATCAAATTAAGTCAAGATTAAGAAGTAAACAAGTATTTGGTAACAAATATTTACTTCTACATCTAATATCACTTAATGTATGCATAAACTAAGCATCTTATGTATTACATGATCAAAGGAAATTTTATCTTAAGACATAACATCTTATAAAATGATATAAACATTTTATATATATTTGTAAATCATTTTTGGTAATGCTATATTAAACCACAAAGATATGATTTCAAATTTCCAACCAAAAAGGGCAAATTTTATCCAGAAAAACTTTTCCAACGTTCAGGAGGGCGGCCCCCTTAATTTTACTAGGCGGACCCCTTGATGATTAAGGGGACCGGCCTCTAATTAAGGGGACCGGCATGCTCCCGAACAGTAAAATCTGGCCCTATAAATATTGGATCATTTCACACATTTTCCTCACCTTTTTGCACTATAAACTTTCTGATCCAACCTCCATTTCTAGATCTAAAATCCTTTGATCATATAATTCATAAGTCTTTGTTTCCAAGTGATCCAAAGCTTCATCCATTCAAGTGCAAGAAGAAGAACACTCCTCTACATCCATCTAATTGTAGTAGTGTTGTGAATAGCTAGTTTCATATTGTAGTTGTGGTAGATATTTGTAAAAGTGTTGTGTAAATTTGTTGATTGTAGAAACTAGGTGTGTTGTAAAGTAGTTTAGTAGTTGTGAATTAGTTGTGCATAGAAGAAGGTGTGAAGTTGTGAAGGTGTGAAGAAGGTGTGAAGCCTTGAAGAAGTTGTGAAGTTGTGAAGAAGGTGTGAAGCCTTGAAGAAGTCGTGAGATTGGTTCTAGCTACGATTAGAACTCGACATTTAGCTTAGTGTCGTTAACTCGTGTAAGCCAAGGTGTGTAAGGTTTCTCCACCATAAGGAGTTTGTTGACATAGTGAAGAAAACTCTCGAGTGTGGTACTCGGGGAGTGGAGTAGGGCAAGGAAGGTGTCCTTGTAGCCGAACCACTATAAATTCGCGTGTTGTGGTTTGATCTTTCTAACTCTATCTTTTCTTCCTTACATTTCAATACTTTCATTACTTAATTAGAATTGCTTATATTGGTTGTCATTTGAATTCACTTGAGATCGAATCGAAAGTTTTTAATAACCTACAAAATATTTTGGTAATAAACTTTTAAAAAGGACGTAAAACTATTCAACCCCCTTCTAGTTTTCCACAATTGGTATCAGGAGCCACGTCTAGCAAGATCTTTAAAATATATTGTAGTTTAAAACTTGTAACGATCTATGGAATCTGAAAAATATTTAGAAGGGCAATCTAAGCAAAGACCACCACTATTTGAAAGTGATGAATTTTTATATTAGAAAAATCGATTCGAAACTTATGTGAATTCAAAAGATCTAGATCTTTGGCATATTATTACTAATGGTGATTTTTTACCTATTCAAAATAACCCGGAAACTAAGAAAGATGAAATCGTACCTTTTGAAAAACAAAACGATGATTTAAAAAGAAAACTTGCTAAAAATAATGAAGCAAAAATGGTTATTTATAATGCGCTACCACGTAAAAAGTACGAAAGGATCTTTATGTGTGAAACCGCAAAAGAAATTTGGAACTCTTTACTAATAACTCACCAAGGTAATAATCAAGTCAAAGATAATAAGATAGATCTACTTGTTCAACAATATGAGCAATTCACGATTCCAGAAGAGGAATCAATTGATAATGCTTTTGCTAGATTTAACACTATCATCATAAGTTTAAAAACACTTGATGAGAATTTTTCTAGTAAGAATTTTGTTAGGAAGTTTCTTAGGGCTCTTCATCCAAAATGGCGAGCTAAAGTGACGGCTATTGAAGAATCGAAGAATTTGTCAACATTGCAACTTGATGAATTAATTGGAAATCTAAAAGTTTACGAAGTCATCATTAAGAAGGACTCCGAAATGGTCAAAGAAAAACGAGAGCAAAGCAAGTCAATCGCCTTGAAAGCTAGAAAGGAATCTAGTATCGAAGATAGCTCATCTTCCGAAAGTGATGACGAAGAATACGCCGTGGCCGTAAGAGATTTCAAGAAATTCTTCAAAAGGAGAGGAAGATTCGTAAGACAATCGTATGATGAAAAGAAAACATTTCAAAAGAGTAAAGATGACAAGAACAACAAGATTGAAAGAAAGTGTTTCAAGTGTGGTGATCCAAATCACCTCATCGGAAAATGTCCAATGATGACAAGAGATCAAAATCAAATAGCCTTTGTTGGAGGTGCGTGGAGTGATAGTGATGAAGATGAGAAAGAAACGACAAAAGAAGAAAAGTGTCTTATGGCGAATACATCAAATGAGGACGTTCCGAAACCGAATATTTTAGTGATGAAAGTTTATCATTAGATGAAAAAGATCTAGATAATGAATATAATAGGCTATGCAAATTAGGACAACTAGTAATGGCTAAAAACAAATCACTAGAATACATAAACAATCAATTGGAAAATGAAGTACTTGAACTAAAAATTAAAATACATCAACTTGAAAAAGGTAAAGAAATTTTTGAAGAATGCAACTCATGTCAAATGCTTAAAGATGAAAACGAAATACTTAGGGAAGAAATTCGCAAACTTAATAAATTTGAAAATAGTAGTCGCTCACTTAATAAAATAATAAGTGTTCAAAGAACATCCGGAGATAAAACCGGTTTAGGATTTAACTCAAATGAAGCTTCAACAAGCGAGATTAAAAATGTCAAATTCGAAAATGAACCTAACGAACAAAAACCTCTAAAATCTAATCCTAAGTATATACTTGTAAATGATAGAAAAATACCTCTTGCCAACAATGAAGAAGTAAAAGCTTTTTATAAACCGTCTTTAAAGAACGAGGTAGGATCTTCTAAATCTAAGACAAGATCTAAAACACCACCACCTAGAAAATCAAATAATTCTAAACCTAGGTCTAAAACACCTCAACCAAGAAGAAACCAAAATAGGCAAAACTATAATAACAATAGTAATCAAATGTGGAACTGCCAACAAAGCTACAATCCTTGGGGTATACTACCACCTTTCATGCATCCTAGTCAAATGTTAAACATGTTTGGACCAAAGAGACAATGGGGATCGAATGGCTAGATGAACTTTCCTTGAGGCAATCTTGAAGTTTCTCTCAACATAGACTTTTTCAAAGTCTATATGTCATATTGATGATTTTGAAGAAGGTGTGAAGCCTTGAAGAAGTCGTGAGATTGGTTCTAGCTACGATTAGAACTCGACATTTAGCTTAGTGTCGTTAACTCGTGTAAGCCAAGGTGTGTAAGGTTTCTCCACCATAAGGAGTTTGTTGACATAGTGAAGAAAACTCTCGAGTGTGGTACTCGGGGAGTGGAGTAGGGCAAGGAAGGTGTCCTTGTAGCCGAACCACTATAAATTCGCGTGTTGTGGTTTGATCTTTCTAACTCTATCTTTTCTTCATTACATTTCAATACTTTCATTACTTAATTAGAATTGCTTATATTGGTTGTCATTTGAATTCACTTGAGATCGAATCGAAAGTTTTTAATAACCTACATAATATTTTGGAAATAAACTTTTAAAAAGGACGTAAAACTATTCAACCCCCCTTCTAGTTTTCAACACACATTATGGATTATTCGTAACTAATAATAAATGTTCGCAATAAAACGAGACTTAGAAACTGAAACTTGCCATATCTTTTAGGTTGTGTGTGAAGCCGTTGCCTTGCATCGTTGAGATTACGATTATTCTACTGTACTACTAAGGTGAGTTCATAGCCCACATTTAACTTGTTTTTGTGGGGGGGGGGGGGGGGGGGGGATACATGCTCAAAAACCGAACACAAGTCTTTTCCTGATATTATTATTGCTTAAGTAGCTATTGCCAAAAGTCCCTCGATCATGAACTTTAATCACTTGAAGGGTAAACGTAAATAATTGTAAATAGATCTATTAGGGATTGACAATCCCCATTTGGTTGCTAGAGGAAAGTCAACAAATGCACTTTATTTAAATATCATAGGTTACTGGCAAATAGCTATCTTGGGGGCAACTTATTTCACATCATTATTATGGATAATTTTGATGTGTGCTGAATCGTTGAGTGTCATGAGCTTAAGGCAATAATGAATGTGATTTCTGTGACAAACGGTAATTTTTCACCCTTTATTTAATTGTAAATATTAATTTATTAGTGCCCAACTATTTGAGTTAAGCATTCATAAGCTTACATAACTATTCGGGAAGCAAACCCGCATCCTGTGACTTACGACAACTCATAACAACGACCATATTTATCAGAAAATGTGAAAACATTATTTTCTGACCTATACTGGTATTTATTTACCGAACCGAGATTTTATCTCGAGCACAGCACGACACGCGTACCGACAGTACTTTAATTACGGCAACCATACAATAATTAATAAATGGTACTAAATACGTTCTTATAATACCATTATTAAGACGTTTACCGCAGATATATATTTCTATCACATTCGCGTCAGACCAAAAATATTGCGTTACAGCGAAACTCAGCGAAACACGGGGTATACAAGACCCACTCACTTTAAAGTGAGCATAAATGTTAAATAACATTTCTACTTCACCATTTAATATATACGTTTATAAAATATATATATATATATATATATATATATATATATATATATATATATATATATATATATATATATATATATATATATATATATATATATCCCACACGCCTCACACTCCTCCAAAACAAATAAAAGATAGACGTTCTCTTTTTTTCTCTTCCCCATAAAACGCGTATTCACCTTCTTTCTTCAAGAAAATCAGATCTGCTCTCCTTCTCTTCCCAAGAAGCAGATGTCAAAAAAAAAGGAGAAAAATCAAGAAACATGTGATTAAAAATCCATCCCTAGTCTCGGATTCCTCTCCAAGGATAACCCTTGCACGCCAAGGGGATACTTTCCCGCTGTCAATCTTCTTTTTCCAGCCAAGATGAGTCACGGGTGACTAGAGGAAGACTCAAAGATTTGTTTTTAGCCCATTTATAGATAAAAACGAGTTTCAAAATCAATGGCAAGTATTAGGGTTTCCAATTTTTTTTCCTTTTTATCCCATCCAATTCATAGTGGCACCACATCCCTTCTTGGTGTGGATTGCTGCTTGGATTCGGATTTGGGTTCACTTTGTTGTCATCTTTTTCAAAAGGTATTGTAAGAAACTAAAACTCTCTTGTTCTATTTTAATGTCTTCAATTCGTATATGTAATGTTCTAAGTGGTTTCGTTGATTTATTTAAACCGTTATCATTATATCAAATTTTATGAAGTCCTTTAATTATTCGATGTTAGAGATTATGTTACAAGTTGTGCTGGATTTTCTAAAAGTCGATTCTTGATTTTTAATAAGACTTTCGACATGATCTTGTCTAAAAATATTGATGTGGTTAACCTCGGTATCGATTTGGTTTAAACCCAAAATCTGTAAACATAAGTTGTTGTTGTTGCTAGTTAAGTGTGGCCCAATTTTATTTAATCACAAAAATGAAACTTGAATATTGGCTTAAGGAAATGTCTATTTTAACTTGCTAGCGCACGCTATAGCTTATCCGGTTAGTCATGTCTTTGTTTGGACTCGATGTGGATCGGAACCCACTGTGGTCGAACCACAATGGGGTTGCTGGGGTATGTCGAATGTTATGCTCATGTCGAACCAAAGTGGTGAAACTTGTTGAGTTTAGACTTAGGAAGATGATTTGGACATGTGTATGTTGAAATATAGGTTGGGTCAAAACTGATTTTTATTTCTTCTTCTTGCTACTGGTCATATGAAGGTTAGAGTTAAATATTTGTTTGTGTAGTTTGGGTCGACCCACTGTTCGCCTAACAGTGGGTATACATGTTTGACTATAGTCCCATATTCCTTTTCACTTTTGCAAGATGTCGTGAGCCACAGCCAAACTGTGGTGTGTCTTGGTTTTGCTTTTGCACCTTGGCCACAATTATAAGTAAATGAAAAACAACAATAGAGATACTAATAAAAATTGGTTGTGCTTGCGTTGTGTCGAGCCCAACAGTAGGGTGATGGTTGTTTGGTACTAAGAAATCAAATGGTTTAAAGTCTTTGGTTAAAAATTGCGGAATCTATTAAACTTTCCTACTCAATTTTGTCATTGTTAACTCCTAGGAGTGTTTAAGTGTGCTCCGTTTTGGCTAACTGATCTGGTGCTTAGCCGTATTTTTAGTCGAGTCCATATATGTTTAAGCAAATATGGTCTAAAACTGGTTTGTGGAAGTCAAAGTTTAGTAATGTCTGGTATAGTGAGAAAAATGAAACGCTGGTCTGCTTCACCATGAGTGTTCACCTTGGGCCCAAGCCCACTTCTCTTCGACTAAAAGGGTGCGTTTGATTTTTGGGTTGCTAGTTTGCTACAGCTCATCCCATTTCCTTCCTTGAAGTTGACTTATCTATCTCGTCAAAACTTCGCGACATAGCTAAAGCTATACGACACGTTTTATAAATTTGTTCTAAAACAAACCACAATATACTACACATGAAACTATAAGTTAGCATATAAATTTAAGGACCCATAGAAACTCATTAAACTAAATATACAAGCCTTAACTTATTTCAAAATTTTTTATTCATATTACTTTATTTAGACTTAACATGGCTCGTTTTTAAAACTTATAATCAAAATTTAATATTTTCATACCATTAAACTATAAGTTTAATCAAACTAATGAAAATATTAGTTATAACTTATTTTGAGGTCATTAATATGCGAGGTTTATTAAGCTAACTAACACACTTAAGCTTACAAATTTTTTTATAAACATTATATCGCGGTTCATTAGTTTAATGTGGATAGCTTAATTATTAGTCATCTCGGTAACACTACACGTATATACGGGTCACGCCCAACCTTTGAAAAAATCCTACAATCAAAGTGCTTTCAACAAAACTTAAAAACGGACAATAAACAAAATATTTAAACAAACGTACTTTATTAAAATATATGGGTTACTAGCTTATTTTAAATATAAAACTTAACTAAGGTCACTACATGATTACATACTCTTATTTATAATAGTATCAAACATATTTTTTTTAAAAAAAATATGAATACACTTCTAACAGCAAGACTATTACATTCCGTCAACGTCTAATACTTATCGTAATTACTCTACGTACTCTATCTTTCAATTATTGTCGATCCTTAGGATTATCCATCTTTGATATTTTATTATTGTCTACGTATATACTAATACACTTCCATGAGGCAATACTTACTCACACTTAGAAAATTGTTCTCAAACTTAAACACTGCCACACAAGCAACAACGACGCAAACATTTTTTTTTTCTTTAAACTTTTAAACTCACTTAAACATCGTTGAGTCTTAATTGGTATTGTAAACTAAAATTGTCGTACTATTCTAGGTCGCGCGTCGGTGCCGCTCACTATCACTATTTGACTTTTCGCTATCACGACTACTAATCACTAAGGTGAGTTTATAGCCCCACTTTACTTATACTCGTTTACAAAACTATGGGGTGAGAAACATGCAAAACATTTTCTGGACCATACTATTATTTCTCAACACTATTGCGTAGTTAGCCTAAGCCCTGAACCCACTGTTATGCCCACTTTCATGAACCGTTAATTCCTGTTAGGAAGCGCGATTGATATAGATAGATCTATTGGGGGTAACTCCCCCGTTCGGTTGGCCAGACGGGTCAATGCGAATGTATACCAAGTCGGATTACGAGTGTATTGGGTTAAACACTCGCTATGGGCCCTCACTATTATTATATGTGCTACATTGTGGCATACTAAACTGTTTAGCTTCGGTTGCATGAACTTAGTGCTAGCGCGATAGACTATTTTTGTATGACATTATATGCGTTGTAATGTTTGTACACAAAACTATTGGTCCACATTACTTTACTGATAAACCTATAGACTCACCAGCTTTTTGCTGACTTTTAGCATGTTTACTCAGGTGTTTGAGCTACTTATTTTCGACAAGGCATGGCAAGGCGATGGTCATAATCTATTTACCTAAGTGTTTTTACATAACATTATGACTTGTTTTTATGGGACCATTCGACGTTGGGCTTATCTATTTACTTTAAAACTTGATGTAAACTTGAATGAATTTTAATGAAATGTATTTTTAACGGAGTATGTATTCCGTTCTTTATTATCTTGTGTTGTGATCTCCAATTTAGTAGCACCCCATGACCCGAATGCTTCCGTTGTACCGATTTTGGGGGTGTTACAGATTGGCATCAGAGTCAAGGTTATAGAGAACTAGGTACATATAAATCCTAAACTATAACCGATTTTTACAAAAACAAGTCCCTATGACCACCACTTGCCTGCCTGCCTTACTTGCCACTTTACTTGCCTTAATCATGCTTTACTATTTGATGATCTTACGTGACTATATGCACTATAAGTATTTTTACGATTCTACATATACTTACACACTTATACCGTATGTGTCATAGACTATGCCTTCCGTTGACACTCCACCATTCCAGATCACACCAGACTCAGAGGATCTGTACATCATACTCCAGGACTTTAATGCTTCAGATCCTGACATCACTGAGTCTGTATCATTTCCTACTCAGCCTACATCCACTACTATTACTGATCATGCATCTACTCAGCCTACACTCACACCCACTACTGACATCACTACCACTCAGTCCATTCATGTTTCCTCACATACTCAGAACCCTACTATCAGACGTCGGGCTTCTTACAGGAGGGTCCAAGGGCGTAACATACACCTAACATCTGCTTTATCATCAGTGCCCCGTAGGAGGACTCGATCATCATATGAGCATACTCCTACTTCACCATTACCTCACTCCCCTCCACATCAGAGATTGAGGAGAGCTATTGAGACTGATTTGGAGGAAGATCCCGAAGAGGAACCTCTACCAGCTGAGGTTACACCTGATGAGACTGCACCGGTTGAGCACACCACTGAGCATACAGGTACAGATGGGAGTATGAGACCACTGGAGATTATCCTTGAGGATGTGCCGATCACCTGCGAGACGGGACAGAGTTCGAGGGATGCATAGATTAAGGGAGGTGATACAGATGATGATATACCATCAGGTTTGGGTCAGGGAGCTGTTACACTCCATACTTTGGAGAAGGGTTTAGGGGTTGTTCCTTCCACTTTTGAGATTGGGCAGGGATCGAGGAGAGTTTATGAGGAAGAGATTAATGGTGAGATATAGAGGGATGTTGAGTGTGTGTTTAGTGCCGCACCTCATGCTGTGAGTCCAGATTATACACCTTCTTCGCCTTCTTTTGTGCCACCATCACCATCTGTTCCAGTTTCTACACCTCCGGTTGCTTCACCAGTGGAGGATGGAGAGGTGACTGGTTTGGAGCAGATCTTTGTTTTACTGGGGTCACATGAGAGCTTACTTGATGAGCATACTGAGCAGTTGGATAGGTTAGGGAGATTGGATGACAGTACTGGTATGTTAGGTGGTGAGCTTGAGGGTATGCGCCATTGTGTGGGGATGATGCGGAGTGAGTTGACATCAGTCTGGGATACTGCGTGGCGTCAGTGGCACCAGATGCATGATATGGAGTCTCAGATTGCTAGGTTGACTAGAGCTGGACAGGAGGGCCGGTATGAGATTCTAGCTGCGAGGAGACGTATCTCAGATTTGGAGTTTACCAAAGACTTAGTACATGCACAGGAGCAGAGGATCGCATCATTGGAGACTAGGCTCGGAGCACACCTGATGATTATCCAGGACTCTAGTAGGCGGTTGGAGCAGTTGGAGAATACACAGGCAGAGCTGGTGATAGGCATGGAGCGACTTCGCGTTGAGTAGTGTTGTTGTATTAGATGATGCAAGCTTAGTATTTGTTGTACTTTTCTCTTTTATTCGAGACTTGTATTTCCGTTTATGTATTCGAGACTTGTACTTTTCTTTCGTTGCACCATGAGCTTGTAATTTTGTGAACGCATATCGATTTTAATCTACAACAAGCTTGGTTGGTTATTCTATTGTGCCATTCTCTCTATAATTGATGTTATCAGTATACTCTACTTGTGGTGACTATACTCTTGCATGATGAAAAACTCTTGTTATGAAATCTTATTTATTCTCTCTATTTTATTACGTAGCAATATGGCTCCCAAACGGAAAGCAACTAGATCTACTCGTGCTAACCCAGTTTCCGCCAGAACTACTGCAACAACTCCACCTGTTGTAGATCAAGCCATGCTCGACCAACTAGTTGAAGAGCGAGTGGCAGCAGCACTGGCTGCAGCAAATGTGAAGAATTCAACTATTGATGTCGGAACCTCTAGACCGGCAAACAACAATAACCGTGGCTGTAACTATCAGGAATTCAAAAAGCTCATGATAGATTATTTTGAGGGAAACGAAGGAGCTGTTGTCTTGGTCAGGTGGTTGGAAAGGTTGGAAACTGTATTCTGAATCTGCAGATGTGCGGATGAAGACAGGGTTAAATTTGCATCATTTACCTTCAAGAATGCTGCTTTGACCTGGTAGAACAACTATCTGAAGTCGGCTGGCCATGATGCCGCCTACGCAATGCCATGGGAAAATTTCAAGGAAATGATGCTCAAAAAGTATTGCCCTCGCAACGAGGTCATGAAGTTGGAGGCTGAATTTTGGAATCTCAAGGTGCAAGGCACCGACATAGCCACATACAACCAGCGTTTTCAAGAGTTAGTCTTACTATGCCCTGAAATGGTACCGACTGAAGCTCGCTTGCTGGAAAGGTACATTGGAGGGCTACACCCATATGTCAAGGGGAATGTCACTACCTCCAAGGCTGCTGATCTCCATGAGACTATGGAGTTGGCCAACAAACTGACGAACCAAATGATTGAAGACTCAGTCGGAGCAGTGGTGACAAACAAAAGAAAATGGGATGACCACTCCCGAAACAACCACACTAACCACCACTCAAACAAAAGGCAAGAAGTTGCTAAAGTTTACGCTGCTGGACCAACAGAAAAGAAAGCGTATGAAGGCAAATTACCATTGTGTAACCGCTGCAAGTTGCACCACAATGGTCGATGCACGGTCAAGTGTCATAAGTGCCAAAAGATAGGACACATGACCCGGGATTGCAAGGCAAGGCCCCTCGCTAATGCACAAGTTGCACCAACTAACAACCCGAAGGCTGAAATAACATGTTTTGGATGTGGTGAAAAAGGGCATTACCGGAATGAATGCCAAAAGCCCAGGAATCAAGGAAATGGTGGTAACCGAGGTAACCAAGGTAATCATGGTAATCAGGGTAATCAGAGGAACCAAGGAAACGGTGGGAATAATGGAGCTGCTAGGCATCAAGGAAATCAAGGCAATGGAGGAGGAGCCCGTGGGAGGGTCTACGCTGTGAGCAAGGTAGAAGCCCAAGAGGACCCGAACGTTGTGACGGGTATGTTCCTTTTAAATAACCGTTATGCATCCATATTGTTTGATACTGGGGCAGATAGAAGTTTTGTTTCAACTGCATTTAGTCCACTTCTTGGTATTGCCCCGACCACTTTAGACATCATATACAATGTGGAGTTAGCTAATGGAAACATAGAAAGGGTAGACACTATCATTAGAGGTTGTACCTTAAACCTATTAAACCACCCATTCAACATCGACCTCATGCCCGTTGAACTAGGTAGTTTTGACGTAATTGTCGGCATGGATTGGTTATCGAAGTACCATGCCTCCATCATTTGCGACGAGAAGATCGTTCGTCTACCGTATGGGGACGAAGTCCAAATCGTAGAAGGTGACAGGAGAGATAGAAGAAACGCGTCAAGACTAAACATCATCTCTTGCACCAAGGCCCAAAAGTACATCGGAAAAGGATGTCATCTCTTTCTAGTGCAAGTTACCGAGAAGGAAGGAAATGAGTCAGAGGAAAAATGTTTGGAAGATGTACCAATCGTGAGAGACTTCCCAGAAGTCTTTCCTGAAGACTTACCTAGACTCCCGCCAACTCGGCATATCGAATTTCGTATTGACCTAGTGCTTGGTGCTGCACCTGTGGCACGAGCGCCCTATCGATTAGCCCCAACGGAACTACAAGAACTCTCAGACCAGTTGTCGGAACTTTCAGAAAAAGGGTTCATCAGGCCAAGTTCCTCACCTTGGGGAGCTCCAGTCCTGTTTGTGAAAAAGAATGATGGGTCTTTCAGGATGTGTATTGACTACAGGGAACTAAACAAACTAACCATTAAAAACCGATACCCACTCCCGAGAATTGACGACCTATTCGACCAACTTCAAGGTTCGAGCGTCTACTCTAAAATCGACTTGAGATCAGGATACCATCAACTTAGAGTTCGGGAAGAAGATATCCCAAAAACCGCATTCAGAACTCGATACGGTCATTATGAGTTCCAAGTTATGCCATTCGGTTTGACCAATGCCCCTGCAGTATTCATGGACCTCATGAATCGGGTATGCAAGCCGTACTTGGACAAATTTGTGATTGTCTTTATCGACGACATCCTGATTTACTCCAAAAGCAAAAAGGAGCACGAGCAACACCTTAGACAAATTTTAGAGTTGCTAAAAAAGGAGGAGTTGTATGCAAAATTTTCGAAGTGTGATTTTTGGATACCAAAGGTGCAATTTTTGGGTCACGTGATTGATAGTCAGGGCATTCATGTGGATCCTGCCAAGATCGAAGCAATAAAGGATTGGGCGACACCTACCACACCCACCGAAATACGCCAATTCCTAGGACTTGCTGGTTATTACCGTAGGTTTATCGAAGGTTTCTCCAAAGTAGCAAAACCTTTAACTAAGCTAACCCAGAAGAGTGAAAAGTTCGAATGGTGTGATAAAGCAGAAGAAGCTTTTCAACTCCTTAAGCATAAATTGTGCAGTGCGCCTATATTGGCCCTACCTGAGGGCAGTGAAGATTTTGTGGTTTACTGCGACGCTTCGCACAAAGGCTTAGGAGCCGTACATATGCAACGAGAGAAGGTGATAGCGTATGCCTCACGCCAACTGAAGAAACACGAGAAGAATTACACAACACACGACTTAGAACTGGGAGCAGTGGTATTCGCACTCAGAATCTGGAGACACTACCTTTATGGTACCAAGTGTGTTGTGTATACAGATCACAAGAGCTTGCAATATATCCTTGACCAAAAAGAGCTCGACATGAGGCAACGCCGTTGGCTAGAATTGCTCAGCGACTATGATTGCGAGATCCGGTACCATCCTGGTAAAGCAAACGTGGTAGCGGATGCTCTTAGTCGAAAAGATAGACCAAAACCCTTGAGGGTGTGATCATTGGGTATGACGATCGTTTCACCTCTCCCATAAAAAATCCTTGAGGCTCAGACTGAGGCACTCAAGGAAGAGAATAGACCCAATGAGAAAATCTATGGTATGCCTGAGAATGAAAATGGTTTTGTAAGGAGGTCTGATGGGACGCTGTGCTTCAAGGACAGAAGTTGGGTTCCACTTTACGGAGGGATACGTGACCTCATCATGCACGAATCCCACAAGTCTAGATACTCTATACACCCAGGAGCCGACAAAATGTACCTTGACCTAAAGAAATTATACTGGTGGCCCAACATGAAGGCCGACATTGCGATGTATGTCAGTCAATGCTTGACTTGTTCCAAGGTCAAGGCTGAACATCAACGCCCATCAGGTTTACTGGTCCAACCAGAGATTCCCGAATGGAAGTGGGAACGCATAACTATGGACTTTATCACCAAGTTACCAAGGACATCCAGCGGTTACGACACTATCTGGGTAATCGTTGATCGTCTTACCAAGTCCGCCCACTTCCTACCAATCAAGGAAAACGAAAGCATGGATAAACTTGCACGGCTATACATAAAAGAAGTTGTAGCACGACATGGTGTCCCAATTTCTATCATCTCTGATAGAGATAGCCGTTTCACGTCAAAATTCTGGAGATCACTTCAAGATGCTTTGGGAAGTAATCTTGACATGAGCATTGCGTATCATCCTCAAACAGACGGTCAAAGTGAGAGGACCATCCAAACTTTGGAGGATATGCTGCAAGCGTGCGTGATAGACTTTGGAAATGGTTGGGATAGGCATTTGCCACTAGCCGAGTTTTCTTACAATAACAGCTATCACACTAGCATCAAAGCTGCACCATATGAAGCACTTTACGGAAGGAAGTGTAGATCACCAATTTGCTGGGCTGAAGTCGGAGAAAGTAAAATTACTGGTCCTGACTTGGTACAAGAAACTACTGAAAAGATTGTACAAATTAAGAACCGGTTACAAGCGGCACGAGATCGCCAAAAGAGCTACGCGGACAAAAGACGAAAACCACTTGAGTTTCAAGTTGGAGATAGAGTCATGCTAAAAGTTTCACCTTGGAAAGGTGTGATCCTTTTTGGGAAACGTGGAAAACTAAATCCCCGTTACATTGGACCTTTCAAGATTCTAGCCAGAATCGGGCAGGTAGCCTACCGACTCGAACTACCACAAGAACTCAACTCTGTGCACAACGTGTTTCATGTGTGCAACTTGAAGAAATGTCTCTCAAATGAAACTCTTGCTATTCCCTTGGAAGAAATCCAAATCGACGAAAGATTGAACTTTATTGAGGAACCGGTTGAAATTGTTGACCGAGAGGTCAAACGGCTTAAGCAAAGCCGCATTCCTATTATCAAGGTCCGTTGGAACTCTCGTAGAGGTCCCGAATTCACGTGGGAGCGTGAAGACGAAATCAAGCGTAAATATCCTCATCTTTTCTCAACACCCGTGAGTAATTGTAAGTGAAACCGAGGACGGTTTTTTTCCAAGGCGGGAAGGATGTGACAAACGGTAATTTTTCACCCTTTATTTAATAGTAAATATTAATTTATTAGTGCCCAACTATTTGAGTTAAGCATTCATAAGCTTACATAACTATTCGGGAAGCAAACCCGCATACTGTGACTTACGACAACTCATAACAACGACCATATTTATCAGATAATGTGAAAACATTATTTTCTGACCTATACTGGTATTTATTTACCGAACCGAGATTTTATCTCGAGCACAGCACGACACGCGTACCGACAGTACTTTAATTATGGCAACCATACAATAATTAATAAATGGTACTAAATACGTTCTTATAATACCATTATTAAGACGTTTACCGCAGATATATATTTCTATCACATTCGCGTCAGACCAAAAATATTGCGTTACAGCGAAACTCAGCGAAACACGGGGTATACAAGACCCACTTACTTTAAAGTGAGCATAAATGTTAAATAACATTGCTACTCCACCATTTAATATATACGTTTATAAAATATATATATATATATATATATATATATATATATATATATATATATATATATATATATATATATCCCACACGCCTCACACTCCTCCAAAAAAAATAAAAGATACACGTTCTCTTTTTTTCTCTTCCCCATAAAATGCGTATTCACCTTCTTTCTTCAAGAAAATCAGATCTGCTCTCCTTCTCTTCCCAAGAAGCAGATGTCAAAAAAAAAAAAGGAGAAAAATCAAGAAACATGTGATTAAAAATCCATCCCTAGTCTCGGATTCCTCTCCAAGGATAACCCTTGCACGCCAAGGGGATACTTTCCCGCTGTCAATCTTCTTTTTCCAGCCAAGATGAGTCACGGGTGACTAGAGGAAGACTCAAAGATTTGTTTTTAGCCCATTTATAGATAAAAACGAGTTTCAAAATCAAAGGCAAGTATTAGGGTTTCCAATTTTTTTTCCTTTTTATCCCATCCAATTCATAGTGGCACCACATCCCTTCTTGGTGTGGATTGCTGCTTGGATTCGGATTTGGGTTCACTTTGTTGTCATCTCTTTCAAAAGGTATTGTAAGAAACTAAAACTCTCTTGTTCTATTTTAATGTCTTCAATTCTTATATGTAATGTTCTAAGTGGTTTTGTTGATTTATTTAAACCGTTATCATTATATCAAATTTTATGAAGACCTTTAATTATTCGATGTTAGAGATTATGTTACAAGTTGTGCTGGATTTTCTAAAAGTCGATTCTTGATTTTTAATAAGACTTTCGACATGATCTTGTCTAAAAATATTGATGTGGTTAACCTCGGTATCGATTTGGTTTAAACCCAAAATCTGTAAACATAAGTTGTTGTTGTTGCTAGTTAAGTGTGGCCCAATTTTATTTAATCACAAAAATGAAACTTGAATATTGGCTTAAGGAAATTTCTATTTTAACTTGCTAGCGCACGCTATAGCTTATCCGGTTAGTCATGTCTTTGTTTGGACTCGATGTGGATCGGAACCCACTGTGGTCGAACCACAATGGGGTTGCTGGGGTATGTCGAATGTTATGCTCATGTCGAACCAAAGTGGTGAAACTTGTTGAGTTTAGACTTAGGAAGATGATTTGGACATGTGTATGTTGAAATATAGGTTGGGTCAAAACTGATTTTTATTTCTTCTTCTTGCTACTGGTCATATGAAGGTTAGAGTTAAATATTTGTTTGTGTAGTTTGGTTCGACCCACTGTTCGCCTAACAGTGGGTATACATGTTTGACTATAGTCCCATATTCCTTTTCACTTTTGCAAGATGTCGTGAGCCACAGCCAAACTGTGGTGTGTCTTGGTTTTGCTTTTGCACCTTGGCCACAATTATAAGTAAATGAAAAACAACAATAGAGATACTAATAAAAATTGGTTGTGCTTGCGTTGTGTCGAGCCCAACAGTAGGGTGATGGTTGTTTGGTACTAAGAAATCAAATGGTTTAAAGTCTTTGGTTAAAAATTGCGGAATCTATTAAACTTTCCTACTCAATTTTGTCATTGTTAACTCCTAGGAGTGTTTAAGTGTGCTCCGTTTTGGCTAACTAATCTGGTGCTTAGCCGTATTTTTAGTCGAGTCCATATATGGTTAAGCAAATATGGTCTAAAACTGGTTTGTGGAAGTCAAAGTTTAGTAATGTCTGGTATAGTGAGAAAAATGAAACGCTGGTCTGCTACACCATGAGTGTTCACCTTGGGCCCAAGCCCACTTCTCTTCGACTAAAAGCGTGCGTTTGATTTTTGGGTTGCTAGTTTGCTACAGCTCATCCCATTTCCTTCCTTGAAGTTGACTTATCTATCTCGTCAAAACTTCGCAACATACCTAAAGCTATACGACACGTTTTATAAATGTGTTCTAAAACAAACCACAATATACTACACATGAAACTATAAGTTAGCATATAAATTTAAGGACCCATAGAAACTAGATTAAACTAAATATACAAGCCTTAACTTATTTCAAAATTTTTTATTCATATTACTTTATTTAGACTTAACATGGCTCGTTTTTAAAACTTATAATCAAAATTTAATATTTTCATACCATTAAACTATAAGTTTAATCAAACTAATGAAAATATTAGTTATAACTTATTTTGAGGTCATTAATATGCGAGGTTTATTAAGCTAACTAACACACTTAAGCTTACAAATTTTTTTATAAACATTATATCGCGGTTCATTAGTTTAATGTGGATAGCTTAATTATTAGTCATCTCAGTAACACTACACGTATATACGGGTCACGCCCAACCTTTGAAAAAATCCTACAATCAAAGTGCTTTCAACAAAACTTAAAAACGGACAATAAACAAAATATTTAAACAAACGTACTTTATTAAAATATATGGGTTACTAGCTTATTTTAAATATAAAACTTAACTATGGTCACTACATGATTACATACTCTTATTTATAATAGTATCAAACATATATTTTTTTTTAAAATATGAATACACTTCTAACGGCAAGACTATTACATTCCGTCAACGTCTAATATTTATCGTAATTACTCTACGTACTCTATCTTTCAATTATTGTCGAACCTTAGGATTATCCATCTTTGATATTTTATTATTGTCTACGTATATACTAATACACTTCCGTGAGCCAATACTTACTCACACTTAGAAAATTGTTCTCAAACTTAAACGCTGCCACACAAGCAACAACGACGCAAACATTTTTTTTTTCTTTAAACTTTTAAACTCACTTAAACATCGTTGAGTCTTAATTGGTATTGTAAACTAAAATTGCCGTACTATTCTAGGTCGCGCGTCGGTGCCGCTCACTATCACTATTTGACTTTTCGCTATCGCGACTACTAATCACTAAGGTGAGTTTATAGCCCCACTTTACTTATACTCGTTTACAAAACTATGGGGTGAGAAACATGCAAAACATTTTCTGGACCATACTATTATTTCTCAACACTATTGCGTAGTTAGCCTAAGCCCTAAACCCACTGTTATGCCCACTTTCATGAACCGTTAATTCCTGTTAGGAAGCGCGATTGATATAGATAGATCTATTGGGGGTAACTCCCCCGTTCGGTTGGCCAGACGGGTCAATGCGAACGTATACCAAGTCGGATTACGAGTGTATTGGGTTAAACACTCGCTATGGGCCCTCACTATTATTATATGTGCTACATTGTGGCATACTAAACTGTTTAGCTTCGGTTGCATGAACTTAGTGCTAGCGCGATAGACTATTTTTGTATGACATTATATGCGTTGTAATGTTTGTACACAGAACTATTGGTCCACATTACTTTACTGATAAACCTATAGACTCACCAGCTTTTTGCTGACTTTTAGCATGTTTACTCAGGTGTTTGAGCTACTTATTTTCGACAAGGCATGGCAAGGCGATGGTCTTAATCTATTTACCTAAGTGTTTTTACACAACATTATGACTTGTTTTTATGGGACCATTCGACGTTGGGCTTATCTATTTACTTTAAAACTTGATGTAAACTTGAATGAATTTTAATGAAATGTATTTTTAACGGAGTATGTATTCCGTTCTTTATTATCTTGTGTTGTGATCTCCAATTTAGTAGCACCCCATGACCCGAATGCTTCCGCTGTACCGATTTTGGGGGTGTTACAATTTCTAACTTGTTTATTTGTATCGATATTACAATAAACATCTATCTCTTGTGTTCAAACTCTTAATTATAAACCTATGAATTTCACTCAACTTTTGTTGACTTTTAGCATGTTTATCTCAGGTAACTAAATGGAATGGATGGCAAAGGCACGAAGTGGGCAAATAAAGAAACGTTTATTTCTCTTTGAATAAAAACTTGTTGTTGAATAATGAAACCTTTTGGAAACATGAATATTTGGTATTTTAAATAAAACTTAAAACGTCTCATTTGAGTCGTTCTCTATAATTGTGACAAAGATCCACGATATAATACTCCAAAAGTCTTCCGCTGTATTGTTCGTTTTGGGGGTGTTATAGATTGGCATCAGAGCCACGGTTATAGTGAACCAAGTGTTTTGGAACACTGGACTATAACTACACTTTTAACGGGACAAAATTTTTAAAATACCATCCTACGCCCTTCGTGCCTGAGCATTCCAATAATTCGTAAAAAGTATTATTTACTTTATAGCATTCTAAATTGATTATGATTATACTTACATTTACTAATCGGGAAATTATTACAGTGTCATGTCTTCGAACACCCACCCTATCAGCGTGTCATCAAACTCAGGAACTGAAGATGTTACTTCAGCCTATGCTACCTCACCTATGCCTATGTCTCCTGCTACAGACAGATACATGCAAAACCAGCAATTTTTGCCAGCATCTGACACAGAGGTTTCTCCTCTGGCATCATCTGGTCCGATTCGCTGATCTAGGCAAATTAGACAACTTCAGCCGTATGAAGCAAGTACTGTTGTACCAGCACCAGCTCTTGTCATACCACCTGAATCAGTTGTGCCACCACCACCTACACCACCTGTGATACTACCACTACCTACTATCTTCTACAGCCAAACTACTACTGTGCCACTAACACCATCACCCATAGCATCTCCTCCACTAGCATCACCACCTGCACCTTACCGAAGTGTCCCAATATAACCTCACCAAAGGACTTACCCAATCCACCCAACAACCTCAGAATCTTATGTTCACCGCAGACGCCGAAGGACCCACAAGTGAGTGGATGCTCGTAAATGGTCATTCTTGTTGCCAATCATGCGATCTTGGAGATCTCAAGAAGGAACACCAACAACAAGGGAACTTGGGTAAACTTCTTACTCCACCTCCCGAATTCTTCCAGTCACTGGGGAACCCATACATCACACCATACCATTGTTAGCTGCAAGAATGGTTCACCATGAAGATCGGCTTGATTCCATCGCTAGTATACTCAACAACATCCCTCATGAGCATCTAGAAACCTTTGAAGATGATATGAACAGTCTCATAATTGGTCATCTTGCAATGGAAGATAAGGTTGAAAAGTTGGATTCTCTATTTTGGGAGTCAATGGAATTCATAGGAGCACTATGTGGGGCTAACACTTCAACATAAATAATGATAGGAACCTTGGACCGAGAACTTGAAAGGATCAACACTGAAAACCTACGCCTTAGGCAAGCCTAGCTAGAATCTCGAGAAAGAGAAAGGACTCGAGATCAAACAATGGAAACCATGTCCACTGCCATTCAAGAACTCCAAAACCGCCTAGACAAAGCCTTAGGGAAACCATGAGACCATCGCCTTGTTAGTGTAATCAATGTCTTAGCAATAAAGGAATCTTGTCATGTTTTATAAACATTTGCACAAGCATCAATAAGTGTTGTAACACTTTGACATTGATTTATGGAAATTTATTTTATCTTTATTTACGTTGCAAACCTTATACATTATATCGTAATATATTGGTTTATGCAGGTCAAACTTATTCGTAATCCCTAAAGTATGTCATTCCAACATACGATAATTACGACTTAAACCTTTTCAATGATCAAATCATTGTAACAACGACCTATATTTACTATTTATTACTTGATATATTTCAACATAATAAGACTATTATAAATGTTCTAATGATATACCTTCTTTTATAATAGCAACATGGCTAGAACTAGGAGAACAACCACGACCGCCACACCAACGAACCCTGAAGTTATGACCCCGGCAGTGATCCAGCAAGCAATTGCTGATGGTGTTAATGCTGTTTTAGCTGGACAAGCCCGTAATAGAGATGGGAATGCACCTACACCCCACTACTGCACTTATAAGGACTTTATAGCATGCCAACCAACGTATTTCAGAGGAACTGAAGGAGTGTCGGAATTATCCCAATGGTTTGAAAGAAGTGAAACAGTTTTCTAAAGAAGTGGATGCTCGGAAAACAACAAGGTAAGCTTTGCAACGGGAACACTGATGCAAGATGCTCTATCCTGGTGGAACTCTACCATTCAAACACTAGGAGCAGAGGCAGCACATCAACTTACTTGGATTGAATTCAAGGCTAAAATACTAAAGAAGTATTATCCCCGTTCCGAACTACGAAAACTCGAGGATGAGTTCCATGCCTTAATAGTGAAAGGCGTTGATTTGAGAAGTTACAACAGGAGATTCCAAGAACTCAAGGTATTATGCCCTTCCATGGTACCTGATCTTGAGAAGACATTAGAGAAATATGTCGAAGGACTCCCTAGGAGTATTGAAGGAAACATTACCTCAGCAAACCCGCCAACCTTGGAAGCAGCAATGGAACTTGCTCAGAAACTTCTAGAACGAGAAGTGAAATACAATGAGCTTAAAAGGAAATTGGACGATAAGAGAACCACCCACCATCACAACAACAACCAACAAAACAACAACAGTCATCACCGCAACAATAATCGGAACCACCAACAATATCACAACAATCGGAGCACTCAACAGCAGAATCAAAGACAAGATAAACCCCGAGTCTACACCGCCACGGAAGGTGTAGGGTACAACAGTCAGAAACCCCAATGTCAACGATGTAAACTTCATCACGAGGGTCGTTGTACCGTTCGGTGTGACAGATGTCGTAAGATCGGCCATCAAACCAGAAACTGTAGGATTCCGGCTACAGGAAGCAACACACAGGTTGTATCACCCACTTGTTACGGATGCGGAGAAGTAGGACACATCCGGAGGAACTGCCCAAAAGGAAATGAACCAGCCAACGCTCCAGCTATGGTATACCTTCTCGGAGATGGAAACGGACCTGATGCAGTCACCGGTACGTTTCTACTAAACCATCATAATGCTAGAGTATTGTTTGATTCGGGCGCCGATAAGAGTTTTATATCAGATACGTTTGCCCATTTACTTAATGTTACCCCCTCTAAGCTAAACACCACCTATGAAGTCGAGATGGCTGACGGGAATTTAATAGATAGCAATACTATCATGAAAGATTGTACCCTAACCCTATCAGAAAAACCTTTTGCCATTGATCTTATGCCGGTTCAACTTGGTAGTTTTGACGCTATCATCAGCATGGATTGGCTATCCCACCATCATGCTAGGATTCACTGTGACGAAAAGGCCGTCCATATACCACTCAAGGATGAAACACTCATTGTCCAGGGCGACAAAAGTAAACCTCAATATGGAATTATCTCATGTATACGAGTGATAAAATACATGAAGGAAGGATGTCAGGTATTCATGGCTCATGTTACGGAAAATAAGTCATCCGAAAAGCGGCTTGATGACGTTCCTATTGTTAGGGATTTTCCTGAAGTATTCCCTGAAGAATTACCTGGTATTCCACCCGCACGTCAAGTAGAATTTCAGATTGAACTAGTGCCTGGAGCGGCACCAGTGGCTAAAGCACCTTATAGGTTAGCGCCATCTGAAATGGAAGAATTGTCAGAACAACTAAAGGAATTATCGGAAAAAGGATTTATTAGACCAAGCTCATCACCTTGGGGAGCACCAGTTTTGTTTGTTAAAAAGAAGGATGGATCATTTCGGATGTGTATCGACTACCGGGAGTTGAATAAACTTACGGTAAAGAATCGATACCCATTGCCTCGAATTGATGATCTGTTTGATCATTTGCAAGGATCGAGTGTGTACTCAAAAATTGATCTGAGATCGGGATATCATCAGCTAAGAGTTCGAGAAGAGGATATTCCGAAAACTGCATTCAGAACGCGCTATGGTAACTACGAGTTTCAAGTAATGCCATTCGGATTGACCAATGCACCAGCAGTTTTCATGGATTTAATGAATCGAGTGTGCAAACCTTACTTGGATAAGTTTGTAATAGTATTCATTGACGATATTTTGATCTACTCTCGCAACGAAGAGGAACACGCGGAACATTTACGAATCATTCTAGAACTACTCAAGAAAGAAGATTTGTACGCTAAGTTCTCCAAATGCGACTTTTGGATTCGTACCGTGCAATTTTTAGGACACATCATAGATAGTCAAGACATTCACGTAGACCCTGCAAAGATTGAGGCTGTAAAAGGTTGGTCATCTCCTACAAACCCCACGGAGATACGTCAATTTTTAGGTCTCGCAGGTTACTACCGAAGATTTATTGAAGGATTCTTCAAGATTGCAAAACCTTTGACTAAGCTAACCCAAAAGAATGAGAAGTACATCTGGGAAGAAAAGGAAGAAGCAGCCTTCCAGTTGTTAAAACGAAAGCTTTGTGAAGCTCCAATATTGGCCCTCCCAGAAGGAAATGAGGACTTTATAGTATATTACGACGCATCTTATCATGGACTAGGAGCAGTTTTGATGCAAAGAAGCAAAGTGATAGCTTATGCATCTCGACAATTAAAGAAACATGAGAAAAACTACACGACTCATGACTTGGAGTTAGGAGCTGTAGTGTTTGCGCTCAAGTTATGGAGGCACTACTTATATGGCACCAAATGTACCGTGTATACAGACCACAAGAGTCTTCAGCATATTTTTGATCAAAATGATTTAAATATGAGACAACGTTGCTGGCTAGAGCTACTCAGCGATTATGATTGTAAGATACGTTACCACCCAGGAAAGGCTAATGTAGTAGCAGATGCGTTAAGCCAAAAAGAACGATTGACACCACTTCGAGTTAGATTACTGGGAATGACTATTCACTCACCCCTTCCATCCCAAATCCTTACCGCACAGAACGAAGCTCTCAAAGAAGAAAACCGACCAAAGGAAAAGATTTACGGCATGCCCGAGAATAAGAATGGTTTCGTGAAGAAATCCGATGGAACACTGTGTTTCAAGGACAGAAGTTGGATCCCTCTGGTTGGAGGTATTCGTGAGCTCATCATGTATGAGTCCCACAAGTCAAAATACTCCATTCACCCAGGTTCCGACAAGATGTATCAGGATTTAAAGAAACTATACTGGTGGCCAAACATGAAGGCTGACATCGCAGAATATGTCGGTAAATGTTTGACGTGTTCAAGAGTAAAGGCAGAACATCAGAAACCTTCAGGTCTAGTTGTACAACCTGAACTTCCTATGTGGAAATGGGAATGAATCACTATGGACTTCATCACCAAACTTCCAAGAACCTCATCCGGATACGATACAATATGGGTTATTGTGGATCATCTCACAAAATCCGCTCATTTTCTACCCATCAAAGAAACTGATGAGATGAATACATTGGTTCAGCTGTATGTGAAGGAAATTGTCACTCGACATGGAGTACCAATTTCAATCATCTCGGATCAAGATAGTCGTTTCACCTCGCATTTTTGGAAATCCTTACAGAAAGCCTTAGGAACTAAACTAGATATGAGCACCGCATACCACCCTCAAACTGATGGTCAAAGTGAAAGAACTATTCAAACCTTGGAAGACATGCTCCGAGCATGCGTTATTGATTTCGGAAAAGGTTGGGATAAGCACTTACCATTAGCAGAGTTTTCATACAACAATAGTTACCACGCCATCATAAAAGCAGCACCATTCGAAGCACTTTACGGTAGAAAGTGCAGATTGCCCGTTTGTTGGGCAGAAGTTGGAGAGAGACAACTTATAGGACCAGACCTTGTTCGGGAAACTACTGAGAAAATCGTTAAGATTAAGCAACGCTTACAAGCAGCCCGAGACAGACAGAAAAGCTACGCTGACATAAGAAGAAAACCCATGGAATTTCAAGTAGGGGATAGAGTCTTATTGAAAGTATCTCCCTAGAAGGGAATGGTACGATTTGGAAAACATGGAAAGTTGAACCCAAGATACATCAGTCCATTTAAAATCCTGGAAAGGATAGGACCCGTGGCTTATAAACTCGAACTACCCGAAGAACTTAGTCGGATTCACGACACCTTTCATGTGTCAAACCTTAAGAAGTGTTTATCCGATGAATCTCTCGTTATTCCATTGAAAGAAATTCGATTAGATGACAACCTTGTCTTTACCGAGGAACCCATTGAAATCATGGATAGAGAAGTCAAACAACTCAAGCAAAATCGTATCCCTATTGTCAAAGTTCATTGGGACTCCAAGCGAGGACCGGAATATACTTGGGAGCGCGAGGATCAGATTCGCTCCAAGTACCCACATCTCTTCACCTAAGACACCCTTGGCAACTATCTTAGACTAGAATTCTGGGACGGAATTCCCTGTAAGAGGTAGGTAATGTAACCTTTCGTAAATTTCCCTTATGATTAGTAAATGCACACGAAGAAATAAAACGATGTTATGATAACTTAACACCATTTTTACGGGTAACAAATTTTTTTTTATTTATGGCTTGATATTGGAACCACTACGATAACTGTGATTGACCGTTTACCCAGGAACGATGCTCACACAACCTAGATAATCTATAATTATTGCGAACTATAAATATATACAAAACGTCTATATTTATAACTATACGTTTCGTCTAAATACCATATACTATTTATATATTCCCCGAACCTACGAAACTTCCCGAGAACGCTCATTAATATTTTTGAATCTCGACACGATATTTGAAACACACCATGTGGGCCCCCAACACCCAACGGGCCACGGAAACCAAATACAAACCAAACGGACTAGTTATTCTTTCTTTTTTTTGTTTTGGGCAAACGCAAACCACAAGCCCACAGGCCTCAAGCCCAAACGCACCCTATATCTTTTTCCTTTGTTTCTGCCAGCCGCGACACACCCAAAACGCACCCTTTTTCTTGCAAATTCGACACACAACCTCAACATATTTTTGCTTGTCTCAATTCACCTAGTGCCCAAGAATCATGATTGATAAATATTACACTCCCTCTCGCTCGTTTGATACTTTAGAAATGACCAAAGTGAACCACAAAACGTCCCATGCAAAGATAAGACCAAAACGTGTCATAACATTCCTTGTTGCCACCTTGCTCCCTAATTACATCTAAACGAACAATGTACATCTCATGTGAATGTCAGGAATG
Source organism: Artemisia argyi (assembly GCA_030686995.1). Lineage (NCBI taxonomy): Eukaryota > Viridiplantae > Streptophyta > Magnoliopsida > Asterales > Asteraceae > Artemisia > Artemisia argyi. The sequence continues at coordinate 10,195,247 of CM060691.1, read as the reverse complement.
AATAGCATGCAATCTCACAAGATCTTGGCCATGTAAACTTGCGATTGGTTTAAGTTTGTGGCGTTACTATTCGCCTAACATGCACCCTTCACCCTTGTGAACTTATCTTGTCCTTACACACCATAAAACTCTCTATAAAAGCTTCACATGCAATCACAAGCGTTACATGCACTATACGAACCACTTGCACATAAATAATAACGAGAAGAAGAAGTGTTGGAGGACGAACGGATTGTCAAGTGTACCACATCTCAAGTGAACCTAGGAGATCAAGCTTGTAGCCTCTTGAACCTTTGGTGGAACGTGAAGTGAACCACGAAGCCATTTTGCCCTCACACGATCTCTACACTTTGTTTTACACCACCTTTTAGAGGTGAGGTGAGACCTTGACTTTCTTTCTATTTATATATATACGTACATTATATTTTGCACCCACACTTTCTATTAATAACTCGTAAACTATAAACACATCACCTATGTTTTATGTATCGTACTGTTATTTGGCTAGGCCATTACCGAGAACCTATAACGACTTTGAACTCATATTAACATATACACAAGAATAATCACACGTTTCTAAGTAAGTTGGACCTATACGATATACACAAACACTTAGAATATTTTTCAAGTTTTATAAGTTTTGTGTATCGAGTTTTGGCCGTGTACTTTGGCCTCGCCATTTTAAATTTCGACACATGACCACCTATTATTTTTATACGAACTAATTATCTACCTGGTGTACTAACGAGAATGATAAATAATTCGACCTAACAACTTAATTTGATAGCTTAAACGACCCTAAAGCGAAACGAGATTTCATAAGATTTTCAGGAAATTAAAACTATATATGGGCCGTAAAGCCCAAAAAGTTATTTTTAGCTTATTACGATAAGCTGAGTGTAAAAGCTGTTTCGAAATGTTTTTAGAACTTAAAATGATGGACTTTGATAAACCAAGTGTTCCCCCAAACCCTTTGGATCGAAAAACACTAACAGGCCCTTAATTTTGGATCGTATAGCCCATTTAATGAAAAATGAGGAAAATAAGCTAATAAGCTATTGAAATAAGCTGTTCTACACATTCTGAGCTTATTGAAATATTAAAAATGTTAAGTTTCAAGTTTGGTAATTTTTGGACTAATTTTGCAAAATTTCGTTAACTAGGGACTAAAATTGTCAAACGTGTAAACTTTGGGTAAAAATTGTCAAAACAGTTTTCTAAGGGTATAAACTGTTAATATTGAAACTTGGGATTGAAAAATGTAAATATTGATATAATTGGACCTAAAACGTAAATATATATAACTTTGGACTAACGACATAAATATATTCCGTTAAGGGTAAAATGTGTAAATTGGAGAAACTTAAAGGATCGAATAGTAATATTGATTTTGAATAATAAATTTTATATATGATTATATATATATATATATATATATATATATATATATATATATATATATATATATATATATATATATATATATATATATATAGGGTGAGGTTCTTTTCAGAACCAAATAAATTGCGAGAACTGCGAGAACCGATTTTAGCCTTTAGATTAAATGATCAATGGTGGAGAATGCACATGGCACTTTTGTAAATAAATAGAAGTTTTTCCAGCCTTTTTTTTTAAATAGAGGGTCATAATAGGGATTTTACATCTCCCTCATTTCAATAGTAACTGAACTCCTCAACCATTATGCACTATTAACGGAGAAGTTAATGATCACCTATGTTGATTGCTGTAGTATCTATCCCATAAATATATTCACAATTCAAAAAACACACACATATTATCTTCTTCCGTTTAAGAAATAAGTTCAATTTCTTTATATTTCAATTTTATTATTATTATATTTAGCTATTATAAACAAAACATGTGTGCACTTGATGATCATATCTTTGCAAATTCTACTCTTGTTTAACCTTGGACTTTTTTTGGGCTTTCATAAATATGAAGGTACAATATTTTTCTGCGGAATTTCACAACTTCAGTAAATACGAATGTCTAAAAATGATAAATGCACATGTATAAATCTCAAACCTTGAAAGTTCCAAAAGCCAAAAACATAAACAATAACACCAGTATTTCCTGTTTTCACAACTTAAAAGTTCCGTTACTAGTATAATCTGGTATGCTATTTTATTACAGATATTACTAAAAGAGAAACATATGAACTTGAGTGGCGTACACATGTGTATGCACCATTCCTTCCCCAACGACTTCTATTTTCAAGTATGTACTTGTGTAAGCAATCGTGGTCATGTCTTCATCCGACGTATTCATATTTAAGTATACACATGTGCATTCATCATCCTCCTTAGGTGCAATAAAAAACCAAATAGTCTTTTTAGTGTACATGCCCCATTCAGTTATGGAAGTTTATTTTCAAGTGTGCACATGTGCCATTGTGGTCATAACTTCATCCCAACATATTTATCTTGAAGTATACACATGTGCATTCACCATTCTCTTTAGATGTAATGAAAAAACCAAAGAGACCCTGATGTGCATGCACCATTTTTCGTTATCAACTTTTATTTTCCCGTCTGTACATGTGCAGTAGTGATCATATCAAGTGCATTCAGTATCTTCATCATTCACTTTAGACGCGTCCCTTTAAACACTGATGTACATGCCCCATTCAGTTATGGAAGTTTATTTTCAAGTGTGCACATGTGCCATAGTGGTCATATCTTCATCCCAACATATTTATCTTGAAGTATACACATGTGCATTCACCATCCTCTTTAGATGTAATGAAAAAACCAAAGAGACCCTGATGTGCATGCACCATTTTTCGTTATCAACTTTTATTTTCCCGTCTGTACATGTGCAGTAGTGATCATATCAAGTGCATTCATTATCTTCATCATCCACTTTAGACGCGTCCTTTTAAATACTGATTATAGATTAATATAAATACCAAACAAAAAAACATAGTTAGAAAAACATTTGAAAAAAACAAGAAACATATTGTCATCGGTTAATAAATCATCATTGTACAGGAAATACATACTTGAAAACCCTCACTGTAACATTCTTAAACATCAGACTCTAATATAATTGATGTGTTAAAAAGCCTTCTTTAAAAGTATTATAATTCAGGTGCCTACCGATTTACTTCCCCAAATCGCATATATACAAAACAAAAACCAAAATTTAATTATTGATCGACAATCAAATTCCTATGTTATTAAGTGCTTTTCCAATCGTTTATCATAGATCCGCGGTTATACGATTATAAATTGAGACTATTGCAAACTGCCGTAAAAGAAATTCTTAACTCATACCAATTAGTTTATTCTTTCATGTAATATTAATATTAGCTATCCACACAAACCTCTACAAGAAAAAGTCATTTGTAAATGATCAAGAAAGTGGCGATGATCTTGTGCACATATGCATGTACACTTGGACAACAGATGCACAAACCAAAGAACCCATTTTTTACAGCTAAATCAACAACCCACATGCCCCCTACTATGCACATGTATTAACGTCCAAATGAAGTATATTCCAAATTTTTCAGATTTCAGACTTGTCTTACGAATATTAGAAAAAAAAAATGCATGCCTATCAGAAATAAGGTATGCGCTAACAGAACAGAATGCTCCACATATTGCCTCACAACGCCACAACTATTAGGACTTCCTGATCATTTTTTTTAATTGATTGATCAGATGGTACGCGAGTTAGTTTGCAGTTCAAGAACGAAATTGCATATTTTTGAACCTGGGAAAAAGACTGGTGATGATCGATGGTGATGATAAAAATATGTTTTAGGGTTTGATAATTGAGTGTATAATTATGATAAACATAACTGATTGATAGTGTCTTCCAATAATCCAGGAGTAAATTAATTAATTAATTAATGTACAATAATGCAAAATACCAAGTCTACCCCTCCAGAAATAGGCTGGGAATAAAAAAGGATAATTAATTATCTAAAATCTGATTGGTCCTTGGTAGTTCTCGCAGTTCTCGCAATTTATTTGGTTCTGAAAAGAACCTCACACTATATATACATCCGAATGCTTTTCAGTTTTAATTTTTAAAAGTTTATGGAAAAAAAAAATGCAGAATAAGTTGTCTAATGAGTTGGTTTTTTATATGTTATGCTACATTTGGACAAGAAGTTTTGAAGATTTGCTCGCATCTGGTGAACCATTTCCTCAGCCAATTTCACTAGTTGTATGTTCTCCTTCTCCATGTTCTATACGTACAACTTTAGATACCAAAATTTTGCAGTCGTATTAGCGGCTACTTTTGTTTTCGTGATGATTGTCTAGGTTCCTTATGTAACTTTTTTCAATTTTGTACTAGTTATAATACCCGTGCACGCACGGGGTTTTGACATAAATTTTAATTATAATGTTTTTTTCTTTGAGTAATTGTTAATTTAAGGTAAATGTGCTAAAAGCCGAACCTTTATACTACCTCCGTCTCAAAATAAATGTTTAGTTTAAATTTTCAGAGTTAATTTGATTCAACTTTAACCTTAACTATTTTCGTTGATGTTATATATCCAAATCAAATTCAAATTTAAAAGAATAGTATTACAATGGGTTGTTTAATGATTCAGATTATATTAGAAGGTACATAAGTTACTTTGCAACGCATAATTTTTTTTCAAGTGTGATATATAAGCATCCCCCATATCATATAGTGGTTGGCAGCACTCTCAATTTTTATTGGGACACTCCACATTATACAATAAACAGTTGTACCTTTAGTATAAACTGCTTTAACTGCTTGTACCGTGATTGTCCCGATAAAAAAACGAAAGTGTGCCAATCACTTCCGTATAAAGAACAACACTCCATTATGCTCCAATCAAATAGTTGTTTATAAGGATATACACAATTTACCCGTAGAGTAAATATTCGACGTGAAGTCTCTTTGCAACTCAGATAGTCACCATATAATGAGTTTATAATTGCAAATATACTCATTGTGTTACACCCAATTTGTATTTTAAACAAAATATATCTCACGTATGCCATTGAATCTTTGTGTCAAATCTTATAGAGTTTGCATCCAAGACCTACGAAATTATGAAAACATGTCGAAACTCACTTGACAACATTAGTGACCCCTAATAATTAGTTAACTTAAAGTACACAAAAACACAAAAACACTAAAAACTTATTTATACAAACTCTATTTACAACTATTAATAGAGGGAGATTCTTACTTGAGATCATCATAACACATACAGAAAGCATACCAATCACCACTTTATTATGCCCGAACGCTATAAGAATCAAAACTTCAACATAATCTACCATTAAGTTGAACAAATTTCACAACTTTATCAACTAAACAATACAAAAGACCCATAAAAGCAAAACTTCAACAAAACACAGTCAAATTTAACAAACTTTATCAGCTAAACCCAACACCAAAAGATCATTAAAAAAATAAAAATAAAATAAAATAAAATAAAATAAACTTAAACCTAATCTCATTCATTAATACATTTTTAAGCTTAAACATCGACAACTGTATACGTTTTTGTACGGTTTTATACGTTTTAATATTCGTTTTTGATTCCTCGGTTTGATTTTGGGAATGTATGGTTTGATTCGGGTTATATAAGATGGATGCGATTGTTATGTCTGGTGATATTGGATATTCATGAATTAAAACATAAACATTTGTTCATCACTGCAATACATCATGAATATCCAATCTCATGAATTGAAAGAACGAATGTTTAGGTTTTGTTATGTGGGGTAGAAGAGAAGAGAGGAATGGAAAAACTGATTCTTATGTGGGTTAAAATTTGTGGACTCTGTTTTTCAAAAATGTTTTCAGGATATCCGTATATAAACTTTAAATAATAATTACATGAGTCGTTGATATTTATATTATCGTTAATAATAATTTAGCCGTATTTAATATTCAAATCCGTGTACGCATAGATTAAATTTTTAAATAGGATAACATGAGTCTTTATTTAAGGTACATAGTAAAAAATATTTTAATGGATGAAAGTTTAAAACAAATATTTGTTTTTAAAATATTTAACGTATATTAAACCTAATTCGTATATTTGTAGAATTTTGTAAGTTTAATGGATGAAAGTCTCAAGCCAGTACTAATACTCATGTAATTGTAAACAAAGTTCATATTATAGAGTGTAGGGGTTATAAAGTGTAAGAGGTTATTTTTTTTATTATCTAAAGTTATAAAAAAAACATGAAGATTTATAATTTTACACTTAACCCCATATAATATATTTAAAATTCAACCACTAATGTTTTATTAATTACCCCCTCTTTTTTTAAGTTTTTATTTTCGTAAATTTGACACATATATTTTTATATGTTTTTTTTTCTCAATCAAATTCTCCACCAAATTTATTAAAGTTTGACCAAAATCAATTCAATTTTGACTTTTTATTGGTCAATCACGTCGCTCGATTTTGCTTATGTGGCAAAATCGAACTCTCCTATTGGCCCAATTTTTTTTACATTGAGAAGGGATTTACAAAAACACTCTGAAATGATGTAATTCTTTTATTATATAAAAGATTGCTATAGGTGGTACCGAGAATGTAAAAAAAAAAATTAGGCCCGACACGGAAAAAAAAAATACCCCTATATTATAATATCCATAGACCATTAGTAGGTTGGGCCTAGTACATATAATGGGTATAAAAAAATTTAGTGCCTCTTAGTGGGTTGGGCCCGGCTCAGTTGCTAATGGTGCGCCGGCCCAAAACCGCCCATGTTGCTGTTACATGTAATATTTTACAATAATTTTCACGAAACAAATTAACACAAAGTTAGAACTTAAGGAGATATTATCTGTAAATTATATTTGTAGTGATACGGGTTGTCACATGTTAGCTTGCTATTTTCAGTATATGTAATTAACTAACAGCCGATATGTGTATTAGCTTCTATGTGGGCAAAGTCTATATTTGGTATCATTATAACAAACTAAAATTATAAAATTATATTAAAAAATAAAGATAAATTAGAATCCTTTTTCCGAAGGCCAAGTAGGAAAATTTTGGCTCTATATCATATATTAGTTGTGAAGAAAGAAGTCGAAAAAATGTTTTGGATCAATAATATGTACAAGTCGGTTTTATAAAGTACAAGTGACTTTACTCTTGTTGTTAATTCGTACAGATTTTATAGTTATATTCATTCTAATGTAAATTGAACTGAGCTCTCAGGTACGCAATTTGATATCATAATTAGCATAAGTTAAGTGTATTCAAAGAGTAACTTTGAGGTTCTCAAACAATCATGCGTGAGATCGAAGTGCAAAGCATATGGGCTGGATGTGTTTGGTGGCAATATATAGTATGTTTTGCATGTGCTCAACTGTCTATTACGTACGTATTTCTTTTTCAATTGCACAAGCTAATTTTCCTTAATTAACTCAAACGAGGTAATACATGAGCATTTTATAAGCAATCCGTAATCAAAAACAATATCACGAAACAAGAAAATTTCCTCAGTCCTCAATCAAAAACTTTTCTACCCATCATCTCACAAGCCTTTTAATTTCCTCAAACAACTCCAACCATGTCGTCTCGATTCCTCCAAACCACCACCACCACCAGAAGATTACCACAACAGCGACGCAACCCTAGTAATAATAATTCTAGTAGTGGTTTCTTTCGTGCTTTTTCTGGCAGTTATATTTTACTTGAGATGGAATGCAGCACCAGCACCAGCACCAAGGGGTCTCGGGGAGAGCATACTGGACAGACTGCCAAGAGAGAGCTACACTGTTGGTGAGGGTAGTGAGAGTGAGAAGTGTGTGATTAGTATAACAGTATTTGAAGAGGGGGAGGAGGTCAAGGTATTACCATGCAAACACGTGTTTCATGTCACGTGCGTTGACACTTAGTTTGCTGACCACTCCTCTTGCCCAACCTGTCGACACATATTGATTGACTAGGTATTTTTATTATTTTATTATTGTGCAGTAATTATTATATATAATGTAATCTCTTTTTATTTTTAATTTTATATACACGTTATCTTAGAGATGCAAAAATCCCACATGTGTAATGTTCATTATTTTGTGAATCCGCTATATGATAAGACAATTGTATAAAGAGCTTAAATATTTTTGTTATCAGAAAAATTTTCAATAAAAGTATAATAATTATATGATACCTTTGCTATCGTTAGCATCAGTATCCTGAGGTATACATGGTGCCTAATGACTTTGCCTACCGAAAAACATTTTCATATGCCCAGGATAACATATTCATCAAACACATTATAAACACCATACGACAATCGTCATGTTGGATATTACCAAAAATATATTAAACACTTGACAAAATCCAACGTGTGGCTTGTGGAGCCGACCCATTACAAGCTATATGGGTTTTATTATTATTATTATTATTATTATTATTATTATTATTATTATTATTATTATTATTATTATTATTATTATTATTATTATTATTATTATTATTATTATTATATACGTGTTATATAATGTTATTATTTTTCGACAAAATATCCAACTTATTTTCTAGGGTTTCTTGATTTAGGTTGTAGGTGTTCAAAAAATATTCGTATTCGAATATCCGAAAATTTGATTATAATTTATTAAAAAGTTGGGTCTTACGAGATGTCAGTTTTAGAACTCATATACAAGTTTTGCAAAAATTATAGATAGTTGGATATTCGTTTATATAAAACTGTTATCCAAAATTTCAGATATCCAAAATTTCAAATATTCGAAATGATATTATTGCGCCAAATCACGGCCTAATCATTAAACACAAAAGAAATCAAAAAAACAAAATCACAGCCTAATCATGAACAAATCAAACAACTAAAAAGTAGACTTACGAAATCTTCCATCAAGAACAGGTCCATCCAACGCACTTAGAGCCTCCGCAGCAGATTCTTCGGAGTCAAACTGAACATACCAAAAACCCTTACTCTTTTTGTCCTGAACATTTATCCTTGCCACCTTAATTTGTTCCCTTTCACAGCTATACTAATAATATATAAGTAGCAACCAGTAACTACAATCACCTACAATAATTTATATCTCTATAGCACCATACATAACCGGGTTACATCCTACTTGTAGCTTACTTAAGCTAATAAGCCCAAAAAATCAAACTTATTAGCTCTTCAAAACATCAACAATCTCATAAACCCGACAAATAAAACCTTAAACAAACACCCCCTACACCTCGTAAATTACTCTCTCTCTATCCAAAAATCTCATTTACAACCTACATTACTATAAAAACTAAACTTAACACTACACAACAAGCCCATAACCTCAAACAAAAAGCCTTATTGTAAATTACTCTATCTCTATCTAAAAATCTCACTTCGAAAATTCTTCGAGTAATTGCTACACATCACAACCACCATGTCAGAGAGACTTTCAAGTGTTTGACCGAAAAGTCGCAATATGTGACCACATAAATCTATATAAATCTATATACATGATAGAGCACATGAATTTTATACATAGTTATAAACACAGCTTTTATTAGAGGATAATTTGCAAAATGCAACCACCAAGATACCAGCAACCTAAGTCGCAATATGTGACCACATAAATCTATATACATGATAGACCACATGAATCTACATAAAACTTATAAAAACAACTATCCGCGGGATTATTAATAAAAAAACGTCGACATCTGGCTATCCGCGGGATTCTGATTGATGGGGAATGGGGTAGAGGATCCAACACGAGTGAAGTGTGAATTCTATAATCACTTTGCGAGTCAATTTGATGTTCCAAATTGGTTGCGACCTGAAACAGATATGGCTTTTCCTCGGAGTTTGGAGACCGAGCAGGCTATGGACTTAGAAGCTAATGTTACTATAGATGAGGTAAAAAGGGCTGTGTGGGAGTGCAGTAAAGACAAGGCACGGAGACCCGACGGGTTTACTTTCGATTTTTTTAAAAGGTTCTGGTATTTTGTTGGTGATGATGTCTTTGGTGCAGTGAACGAGTTTTTCTCTTCAGGTACTTTTCCTAAATGTTGTAATTCCTCATTCATTACATTGATACCTAAGGTTCATGATGCAAAGATGGTAAATGATTTTCATCCTATAAGCATTATTGGGTGCCAATATAAAATCATCAGTAAGATTTTGGCAAATCGATTATCTTTTGTGATTAATAGTCTCGTGACATGTCAAGAAAAGTAAAATTTATTATAACTACCACCAAACGCACAAACAATAAACAAGAATAATACGTGTATTAAACTTTTTTTATATATAAAATAAAAAGAAATTACACTGTAATAATTACAATAAAATACTACTAGTCAACTTCTAGCTATGTCAACTATGTTGCAACACGTGGGGCACGAGGAGTGTGACTCAAACCATTTGTCAACACATGTGACATGAAACACGTGTTTGCATGGCAAAACACGGATCTCCTCCCCCTCCTCAAATACACTAATACAAATTACACACACACTACTCTCACTCTTAGTACCCTTACCAACAGAGTAACTCTCTCTCGGCAGACTCTCCAGTATACTCTTCCGGAGACCCCTTGGTGCTGGTGGTGCTGCTGCTGCTGCTGCATGGCGAATCCATCTAAAGTAAGCTACGGCTAACCCAATTATTAAGGCAAACAAAACTACTACAACGACGATTAATATTAATGTTGTAGTGTCGGTGGTTTGAGCTTCTGGTGGTGGTGGTGGTTGAGTGGTGGTGGTGAGGAGCTGGAATCGAGACATTGTCGAGTTTGGTGGTGGTAGTGGTGGTGGTGTAATGTGACGCCAGATACAGGAGAGATGTAGTAGCTCTTTTTTTAGTTTTAGTTTTAGTCGATCTATATCTATTCTTGTACGTAACTAGTCTTTACTAAAAAAATAAGAAGGGCACAATAAGAATATTAACCCTAAATTGGTAATCACAGTTTGGTTGTCACAAACAAGTTTCTTCTTCTATCCAAGAGTAGGAGTAATTATTATTTTCATGAACAAGTAGTAGTGTGTCTAAGTATTACTATTATTCTTAAACTATTATTGATGATTGCCGAGATTTCATATCAAAACATGCAAATTAGAAGAAGAAAATAATAATAATAATAATAATAATAATAATAATAATAATAATAATAATAATAATAATAATAAACTTACCTTGTATGGTATGCCATCATCAAATCCGAACTTTTGCAGAGAATTTGTCCTTATGACCCAAATAAACAAAATCTTATCGATCTAACAGATCCAAACACCCTCTCACCTGATAACAAAAACACACGCTAACTTGAATATCGGTTCACAATTTAAGTGATTGTGTCTGAATGAATGAATGAATGATTTTGGTGGGTATTTGGTTTTCATTTTTCTGGGCTCCGACAATCACCTCGGTGTCACCAGGAGTCCCTTCTTACTTTTTGTTACGTTTTTTAAGTTTCCTACGTTTTTTAAGTTTTGTGTGGCAAAATATCATCAAAGCTGACCGGGCAATATTGTATTTTTTTAAGTTTCGTATGTTTTTTTATTTTGTCTAATGTTTTTTAATTTTTGTTTTTCGTATTTTTTTTCTTCTTTATTATTTTTTAGTTCTGTATTATATTCATATTTTAATGAATGAAATTTAGCTTGTTTGAAAAAATAAAGAAGAAAAAAATATTCGTATTCGAATATCCGAAAATTTGATTATAATTTATTAAAAAGTTGGGTCTTACGAGATGTCAGTTTTAGAACTCATATACAAGTTTTGCAAAAATTATAGATAGTTGGATATTCGTATATATAAAACTGTTATCCAAAATTTCAGATATCCAAAATTTCAAATATTCGAAATGACATTATTGCGCCAAATCACGGCCTAATCATTAACACAAAAGAAATCAAAAAACAAAATCATAGCCTAATCATGAACAAATCAAACGACTAAAAAGTAGACTTACGAAATCTTCCATCAAGAACAGGTCCATCCAACGCACTTAGAGCCTCCGCAGCAGATTCTACGGAGTCAAACTGAACATACCCAAAACCCTTACTCTTTTTGTCCTGAACATTTATCCTTGCCACCTTAATTTGTTCCCTTTCACAGCTATACTAATAATATATAAGCAGCAACCAGTAACTACAATCACCTACAATAATTTATATCTCTATAGCACCATACATAACCGGGTTACATCCTACTTGTAGCTTACTTAAGCTAATAAGCCCAAAAAATCAAACTTATTAGCTCTTCAAAACATCAACAATCTCATAAACCCGACAAATAAAACCTTAAACAAACACCCCCTACACCTCGTAAATTACTCTCTCTCTATCCAAAAATCTCATTTACAACCTACATTACTATAAAAACTAAACTTAACACTACACAACAAGCTCATAACCTCAAACAAAAAGCCTTATTGTAAATTACTCTATCTCTATCTAAAAATCTCACTTCGAAAATTCTTCGAGTAATTGCTACACATCACAACCACCATGTCAGAGAGACTTTCAAGTGTTTGACCGAAAAGTCGCAATATGTGACCACATAAATCTATATAAATCTATATACATGATAGAGCACATGAATTTTATACATAGTTATAAACACAGCTTTTATTAGAGGATAATTTGCAAAATGCAACCACCAAGATACCAGCAACCTAAGTCGCAATATGTGACCACATAAATCTATATACATGATAGACCACATGAATCTACATAAAACTTATAAAAACAACTATCCGCGGGATTATTAATAAAAAACGTCGACATCTGGCTATCCGCGGGATTCTGATTGATGGGGAATGGGGTAGAGGATCCAACACGAGTGAAGTGTGAATTCTATAATCACTTTGCGAGTCAATTTGATGTTCCAAATTGGTTGCGACCTGAAACAGATATGGCTTTTCCTCGGAGTTTGGAGACCGAGCAGGCTATGGACTTAGAAGCTAATGTTACTATAGATGAGGTAAAAAGGGCTGTGTGGGAGTGCAGTAAAGACAAGGCACGGAGACCCGACGGGTTTACTTTCGATTTTTTTAAAAGGTTCTGGTATTTTGTTGGTGATGATGTCTTTGGTGCAGTGAACGAGTTTTTCTCTTCAGGTACTTTTCCTAAATGTTGTAATTCCTCATTCATTACATTGATACCTAAGGTTCATGATGCAAAGATGGTAAATGATTTTCATCCTATAAGCATTATTGGGTGCCAATATAAAATCATCAGTAAGATTTTGGCAAATCGATTATCTTTTGTGATTAATAGTCTCGTGACATGTCAAGAAAAGTAAAATTTATTATAACTACCACCAAACGCACAAACAATAAACAAGAATAATACGTGTATTAAACTTTTTTTATATATAAAATAAAAAGAAATTACACTGTAATAATTACAATAAAATACTACTAAAAATACTACTAGTCAACTGCTAGCTATGTCAACTATGTTGCGACACGTGGGGCAGGAGGAGTGTGACTCAAACCATTTGTCAACATACGTGACATGAAACACGTGTTTGCATGGCAAAACACGGATCTCTTCCCCCTCCTCAAATACACTAATACAAATTACACACACACTACTCTCACTCTTAGTACCCTTACCAACAGAGTAACTCTCTCTCGGCAGACTCTCCAGTATACTCTTCCGGAGACCCCTTGGTGCTGGTGGTGGTGGTGCTGCTGCATGGCGGATCCATCTAAAGTAAGCTACGGCTAACCCAATTATTAAGGCAAACAAAACTACTACAACGACGATTAATATTAATGTTGTGGTGTCGGTGGTTTGAGCTTCTGGTGGTGGTGGTGGTTGAGTGGTGGTGGTGAGGAGCTGGAATCGAGACATTGTCGAGTTTGGTGGTGGTAGTGGTGGTGGTGGAATGTGACGCCGGATACAGGAGAGATGTAGTAGCTCTTTTTTTATTTTTAGTTTTAGTCGATCTATATCTATTCTTGTACGTAACTAGTCTTTACTAAAAAAAATAAGAAGGGCACAATAAGAATATTAACCCTAAATTGGTAATCACAGTTTGGTTGTCACAAACAAGTTTCTTCTTCTATCCAAGAGTAGGAGTAATTATTATTTTCATGAACAAAGTAGTAGTGTGTCTAAGTATTACTATTATTCTTAAACTATTATTGATGATTGCCGAGATTTCATATCAAAACATGCAAATTAGAAGAAGAAAATAATAATAATAATAATAATAAACTTACCTTGTATGGTATGCCATCATCAGATCAGAATTTTTGCATAGAATTTGTCCTTATGACCCAAATAAACAAAATCTTATCGATCTAACAGATCCAAACACCCTCTCACCAGATAACAAAAACACACACTAACTTGAATATCGGTTCACAATTTAAGTGATTGTGTCTGAATGAATGATTTGGTGGGTATTTGGTTTTCATTTTTCTGGGCTCCGACAATCACCTCGGTGTCACCAGGAGTCCCTTCTTACTTTTTATTACGTTTTTTAAGTTTCATACGTTTTTTAAGTTTTGTGTGGCAAAATATCATCAAAGCTGACCGGGCAATATTGTATTTTTTAAGTTTCGTATGTTTTTTATTTTGTCTAATGTTTTTTAATTTTTATTTTTCGTATTTTTTTTCTTCTTTATTATTTTTTAGTTCTGTATTATATTCATATTTTAATGAATAAAATTTAGCTTGTTTGAAAAAATAAAGAAGAAAATAAAATTAGGGGTGGGTGGGCCAAAATGGCTAAGTTATTTTGAGTTGTACGAGTGAAGATGTATTTTGAGTTGTGAGTGTTGAAAGTGGAAAATCTGATATGGCACCTAGCTGGTAGCGTGAGGTATCGGGAAGGAGGTTCACGCGGCAGCCATCATTGGGCACCTAGCTGGTAGCGTGAGGTATCAGGAAGGAGGTTTACGCAGCAACCATCATTGGGTTAGTCGCGTGAGGTGATGCCAAGGAAGAGAAAAGGTGAATCAGTCACCTTTGGGAAAACGTGAGGTGTGGGCCCCAAAAAAATACATCCATTAAAAAAAAAAAAAAAAAAAAAAAAAAAAAAAAAAAAAAAACTACCTTATTCTTTACTTGTAAATACCCCATATTTTACCTATCACATAAACTTTACATAGCTTCATACTTAGTCCCTACCAAAAATCTGATATTGCTTGTTCGCTTTCACTTACTATCGATGAAATCATAACTTTAGTTGAGAAATTAATTGAGGAGGATACCGTTCGTCAGCAAGCGTTAATCGACTTAGCCGTGCAATTTGACAAAACATGCGAAACTAAAATGATTTGAGAAAAACATACAAGAAATTCAATGACATTCCTCAAGAAAATCGTGCTCAAACATAGACTTTTTTGAACGAAGAATCCTCGAAAGGTTACGAGATGCATAATGCTCTGTTTAGAAAAGCGGGAGAAATATAAGAACAAATCAATGCTAAGTTTATTTGGCTACATGAAAAATACAATTAGGACGATTGTATTTTAAATTTTGTATTGTAACTTTTAGTTTTATATTAATGAATGCAATTTTAGTTTGTATGTTTTCGTAACAGCTTGAAGTTTGAATTTGATAGGCTCCAATGGCTATTTTCCCTTATAAATACCCTTTTACCATAATTTATTTTCATACACAACTTATTATCAAAGTCTACCAACTATTATTCATTTTCACACAAACACTATGGCTAACGAACCAAACGAAATACGAGATGCTATCCCACGAGGTGACTACGGACTGAACAAGAAGCGGAGGTCACGTTGGCTAACTTTTTATTTGGTGAGATGACTCATTATCTCCTCCAAATGTGTAGCCGTAGTTAGGAAGAAACGAGGGTGCATTCACTGCCTCTGCACCAACCACTTAACAACTACGTTATGCATACTTTGCTAATGAGCTTAAAAGCTGATATGCATAGGGGTGAGCATCGGGCCGGTCCTGACCCGATACCGACAAAGCCCGAATCCCGATTTCGCCGGAAAATCAAACCGACTCCCGACCCGAAACTAGTCGGTTCGGTATCGTGACAGTCCCGATTGGTCGGGATCAGTCGAATTTGTCGGTTTTCTTTGTTGTTTTTCGGTTTTCATCCCGTCCCGACTCCCGATTGGCCAGAAAACGTAAACCAATTCCCGGCCCGAATCAGAATCAGGACATCAGGATGGTCGGAATCGAGACGGGAGGCGGTAGTCGGTCGGGGTATGCTCAGCCCTGGATATGCATATCACAAGCATTAGAAGCAAATATCTTTTTCTTCCTTGTATCACTCAAATTTTTATTTTTATTAATACATCCGCGTAAGCTCAACGGCACACAAAAACCATTCTTTTTATTACTCCATCTTCTCCCCCAAAATTCAAAAAACCAAAACCCTAACCCTAACCCTAACCCTAATTTTATAAAAAATGAGCTCAAACACAATTCACAAAACCCCATCATCATCAAAATCAAAATCACTCTTCTTCAACGACTTAGCAACGCCAGTCACCAACCGCCGTACCGGATCCGGCAAGTTCACAACCCCCGGCCAAGCCGCCGCCGTTTCAGCTTTATGGCGGGAAAATTTCGCCACCTCAGACCTCCCCCCTCCTCCAGCCTTCACCCTCGAAGACAGGTCCGACTTCTCACCCGAATCCGAATACCCACCCGACCCGAACACCCCAACTGACCCGACCCGAACCCCACCTTCCAACAAGTTTAGCAATAGTAGTCCTGGTGTTAGTACTAGTGGGTATAAGATGGGTGTTCAGAATAGTAATCAGGGGAGTGGGGGTGGGGGTTCAAATTGGTGGACTGGGGAGAAGGCGAAAAGTTCGAGTTTCGGTTCGGGTGGGGCGGGTGGTTCGCCGATGGATGGGGTGGTGAATAGGAAGGAGAGGGAGAGGGAGAAGGAGGATGTGCATTTGTATATGTTGCCGCCCCCGAGGGAAGTGGCGAGGCCGGAAGTGAAGAGGAGTGCGAATGAGGTGATGTCGGTTGGGGCGGGGGGTTGATGAGGAGGAGTGGGTTACGGTTTATGGGTATATTCTCGCGTTTTAACTTGTTTTGTTTTATGTGATGTTAAGTTTAGTTGTTGATAATGTAGGTTGTAAACGCGATGTTTGGTTAGAGATAGGTATGTTTGGTGAAGATAGCGGTATAGTCATAATTTGTTAGTGGAAATGCTAGTTGCTCGTAAATGCTATTAGAAGTAGCATATTTTGATTTGGAGCGTTTAGAAAAAGTAGGGACGCTAGTTGCTTGTTTCCAAGCAAGCATTTTGTGCAAAACGCTAAACGCTAGTTGCTAGTTGCTTCAAAAAGCTTCTAAATGCTTGCTACCAAATATAACCATAGTAATTTACGAGGTTCAGGGGGTGTCTGTTTAAGGTTATTTGTCGGGTTTATGAGATTGTTGATGTTTTTGAAAGCTAATAAGTTTGATTTTTTGGGCTTATGAGCTTATTAGCTTAAGTAAGCTACAAGCTTATAAAGCCCAAAAAATTCAGCTTATTAGCTTTTCAAAAGTTCACTAATCCCATAAGCCCGACAAATAAGCTTACGCAAAAACACCCGAACAATGTACCAGCATATCATTAAACATATTGAACATGAGCGTGGTAGTGGAACATTAGTGGGCTACTTGTCTTGAAATTCGTAGACTTATTTGCTATATTGTTATCTTACGTTGAGATTAAGTTAGTTGAAATGTGATTTTGTGGCATGTATGGTTATTCGTTATGGTTTGATATGTAAATTTTTGCTATTGGTGTGTGGAATTACGTGCTTTGCTTTGATATGTTTCGTGTCTTTTTCTATATGGTGGTAAAGAGAAAATAATTGAATTGGGACAGAAAAAGCTATATATGCTAGGATAATGTAATTCATTTCTTGTAGTTTTTGTGGGCTTTAAAGAAGTAGGTTCTCCTGCATAGTCTTCCTTGCGTAAGTAGTGGTATTTCAGTAGGATACTAGGATTTAGCCCGGTTATGTATGGTATTGTTGAGATTTAAATGTAGGTGATTGTAGGTTACTATAGTGCCGAAGGTAGATGCTACTAGTTGCTCTATGGCCGGGGTCAACAGTTTTATCAAGTAATCTTTTAGGGAGGAATTGAATTGGACGGTTAAGGTGTGGCCTCTTGCAGTAGTCTTAATGATGAAATAATCATAACGTTGAAGTTTCTTTTGGCTTAGCATTCATGGTATATGGCATGCATCGTGATTTATTCATTAGCTTTATAGCCTGGATATTTGAATATACATTGTCATGCTCTAAGAATATAGTTAACCTCAAGCGCTAGTGCGCTACTGTGGCATAACTGTATAATTAGTCATGTATTGATATTTGAATATACATTGTCATGCTCTAAGAATATAGTTAACCTCAAGCACTACTGTGGCATAACTGTATAATTAATCATGTATTGTGCATTTTCAGGTTTTCACCAGCGGATACAAATTTAGTTATACGTGAGTTTGAAAAATGTGGCGTCATTCTCAAACACATCCCAGGACCAAGAGATTCTAATTGGATGCACATTCTTTATCAGGTAACTGCTGCCTTCAGTTGTAAGCTTTGGCTTGTTGCTTGGAATTCTTATATCTGGTTTCAATTTACATATATGCATAAGCATCGTCCTCAACCTTTTCTCATAGATGTAATGGACCCTAGAGAATGAGATATGAAAGCAACATACGCCCTTCAAACACTTTTACATATCAGAAAAATACATAATGAATAAGCATTATAGACTTTTTAGTTGGGCAGCTAGCTAATGCAATACTAGCAAACTCATAGTGATTCTTCGAATAGGATTATAGGAAACAAGGGTGCTTATATTCCTTCATGGGTTGTTAAATTGGGAGCGATGAACTTGGAAATAATTGAGCTAGAAAGTATGGCTAAACGTATTGAGTAATGCGTATATATTATGGCTGTGAAAGGGAACAAAGGTGGCAAGGATACATGTTCTTTTGATAGGTTGGGCTTAAGTAGAAGTGAAAATAGTTCAAGATCTAGGCATCCTACGCGTAATGTGTTTATCTTATACTCTGTGTAGTTTTTTAAATTAAAAGTTTGATGATAGGGAAAGAGAGTGTCCAAAATTTTGACATACCAAAAAGTGTTTATAAGCGTTGAAAGAGGATGAATTGTAGTTTATTTCTTATCTGCTGCTATGGTACAACCCCCCCCCCCCCCCCCCCCCCCCCCCCCCCCTTCTTTTCCTTTACATGAGTCATGAGTGTACTCTTGAACTTATCCCTTAAACAATCTTAAAATTGAAGTATTTGTATTATCATGCACCCATATTTTGGTAATTTTACACATCAGCGTCTTTGTAAATGCCAATTTGGTTTCATCTTGATTCGGTGTTTGTAATTTTTTTCATGTTACAAGTGACTCGGCACATGAGTTAACCAGAAGATTCTACTAACTTCGATTAATTCATCTTTGATTCCGGAAACTGATAGTCTTTGCATGCTTACCAAAATGCCTTGGTTGATGCAGGAGTTAGGATGAGACTTGCTTCAACTTTTTTTTAATTGCTGCTTATTAGTTGATGCAGGAGTTAGGTTGATGCAGGAGTTAGGATGAGACTTGATCTCAGATAGGAATGCGTGGAGAGCTAGGATTAGGACTTGCGGGTAGTGTCGGTAGGGTAGTAGGTGCTTGCCTTTGCGTCTGGGTCTTCTCTCTTCCCTTTGTTGTCCTGCCCCTTTGCCTTTTAGGTTTAGTTTGCCCTTTGCACTTTAGGTTTAGTAGCCCCTTTGCTCTTCCCTTTTAGGTTTGTAGTAGGCTAGTGGTGCCTCTTTTCCCTTTGCTTTGCCTTAGCTTTAGCCCCCTTGCGTTGCCTTGCTTTGTTTTTGTGTTGCTCTTCTTGCCTTTTGTCCACTTGCTTTTGCGTCCTTGCTTTGTTGTGTTTGTTTTTGGCTTTTCTTTTGCTTTCTATCTTTTGCCCTACTTGCTTTGTTTGCATGATTTGTTTGTCTTGCCCCTTGTTTGTTGTTTGTTTGTTGTTTTGGTGCTCTGTTTGTTTGCATGATTTTATATGTTTGTCTTTTGTACTAGGCCCCTTGTTGGTTGGTTGCTTGCTTCTATTTGCTTTTACTTGTTGCTCTTTTGCTACTTGCTTCTTTTTAGTTTCTCTATCACTCGCACTGGTGCACGTGCCGGAGGTCTCCCTGGAAGCAGTCTCTTTACTCCCAGGTTTTACCTGGGGTAGGGGTAGGACCTGTCTACATTTCTACCTCCCCCATACCTCGCCTTCGCGAGATTGGATATGTTGTTGTTGTTGTTGTTGTTGTTGTTGTTGTTGCTTATTAGTTGTGATATCGCGCATTCTCACTTTCTCACAGTGATGCATACCGCTGAAATTTGTTCTTGTAATGTCTGATGTAAAGATATAAACTAAATCCAGAAGCTGGTTAGGATTTATAGAGTTGAAAAAGAACCCGGAAACAACTTTTTGAGCAAGAAGTACTCATGCATGTGTCCCGGATGGCACTTGAACCCAAAACCTATACTTGTTTGCACCTTGGTATTGATGCAGCGTAGTATTTAAGGCTGATTCATTCCACTTTAAGCTTGGTTTGGGGAACCAATACTTGAGTGGATTGCATGTCTTGCTTCTTGAGATTGTGTTAATTGGTTTACTTTCTATAAACTATGGTTCAAATAAGAGCCTGCTACTGCTATAGTGTAGTATTGTTTTCTCCCATAGACGTATTTTTGCGAATATTATACGAAAAAGTTAAACTTTCATGCTATTTTTCCTGTTAACAAACCAGAGTAAGGAGAGCTGTGTTTCCCAGTACCCCTTGTGAACTCATTAACGCTCTTGCAATCTAGTGAGGTAATGCAGTTCAAAAAATACTTCAAATATTGTTTTTTCGTCCTATGCCAGATAAAAGTAATTGCGTGAACTTCTTTTTTCATTCAATTGCCTGCGATCTGCTTCATAATATGCTTGCTGAACCACAAGTGGTTGTGTGAATAGGTTAGCTTTTAGGCTTAGCAAGAGTATTTTAGATATGTTTTCTTCACTTTGTCTCGTTACTGATTTAAGAGCTGGCATAACTCTTTAATTAGGGGCAATCTTACTAATTTGATGTTCCTGTTTTACTGTGGTAAAGTTGGTTCTCATTGTTTGTTGATATACAGAGTCGATTTGATGCTCAGAAGGCTCTCAGCAAGAACGGGATGCAACTAAATGGAGCTCTAATAATCGGAGTAAAACCAGTGGATCCTATGCAACGTCAATCTCTAAGCGACAGACTACACAATCAAGGATTTATGCCCCTACCACCACAAACAACATCCACCCGAAAATCAGACTCACTTGCCTTCAATGCATCAGCGCGCCCTTATCAACAAAACGGTAATATCAATACCTCTCAGTCAGGTGGAACTATGGCCTCTCCCGCAAAATCATATTTCTCTAAAGCTATGGATTTGGTGTTCGGAATGTAGCTGTGGTCCAAAATTTTACTGTGTGATACCAAAATTCTAAGTTTATTTTGCTTTTTGAAGACGCGGTTGGTATTCTTTGAGTAATATGCTCTCAAGATGTATACAGATTGTAAAAGCTCTGGTACTGATGTATTCGGCGTTTTGTAATTTCTTGCTATTGTTATTGTATGTTTGAATCACAAGCCACAATGTTGGATTTTGTCAAGTGTTTTATATGCTTTTGGTAATATCGAAAATGACAATGTGGTATGGGATGTAGATGGTGTTTATAATGTGTTTGATAGATATGTTATCCTGGCACATGAAAATGTTTTTCGGTAGGCAAAGTATTAGGCATGTGTACCGAACTATACCTTCCAACTTTTCTTTTTCGTTTATGATCACGTGAACCTTTTAAAGGCATTTAGTTGATCATCGACCTGTCGATTTTCACTTCCAAGTGGCTCCATGTTATAGATATTCGACCTAGAAACCGTGTCTGAGTGATTAATATCTTGTGATTTTGTCGATAACGTGTTGTTATCGGGTTATTAGACATGTGTACCAAATGAAAAGATCTATTTAGATCAAACCAGTGGTAATCTAGTTTATAAACATGAATTCAACATGGTCGTCTTTTTTTCGGGTTAGAGGGTGTTCGGATTTTTGTTTTAGCATTTATCGCTAATTTATGGGTTTTAAAACCGTAGTTATATTGGGTAGTATTTTTTTTTTTTTTTTTTTTTTTTTTTTTTTTTTTTTTTTTTGTTAATTTTTTAATGTCCCAACGCTATAATTACTTACTTAGTTAACGTAAGTTTAAATTATTTTACAAATGTGTGAAACAATTTCAGTTATCTTTGATAAACCTTATGGTCAACTTGCTTGTATCTTGCTAAAAAATAATAATAATAAATAAATAAATAAATAATAAAAAAAATAAAAATAATAAATTTTTTTTCGAAGGGTCACATTTTAATAATTTTTGAAAACTACGTTACAAATTTGTTCTTTAAGAAAATTACAAAAAACATTTTTATATTTTAGAAAATTTACAAAACAATTTTTTTTTGCTGGGAAGGCACGTGACCCTTGTGACCCCTCCTTGTCTCCGCCCCTATACCTGCACATCAACGTCATATCATCATTCAACACACAAGATATGTGCTACGGTCATGACTATACCCAAAAAAAAATATTTTATATAAACATACGTCACAATATCACCACACACACTCACAAACAAAAAAAAGACATTGAAAACAGTTCGGCAGTCTGCACCACCGAACAAATGCAAAAAACTATCCCATGGTGTGTTGTCTTAGTCCTCACCTATGGTGTATATATACGCGTGGCAGTCACCACCACCATAGTGTTCAGCCTAACAACCATCTCTGAAAATATCCTTTTTCTCACGAGGACATCTTTTATCATATTTTAGAAATTAGAACCAACATTTGATATATAGATAAGATTATAATGTTTTCTCTATTGGTCAAAGAAAAATACCAACATGGCCAAGAATAAATAGTATCATTCAAATGGAAAGTATGGAAGTAGCCCATTACTTGTTTTGCATTGTATTGTATTCAAGGGAATACTAGTACGTGTATGTGATACAGTAGTAGTAGTAGTAGTAACATGGAAGACAAATAACAAAGGTTTGAATGGATCTCATTTACATTTCTTCGTTCGATCACGTACCCTCAATTATTGTACCATGTGGTTCTTCACATGCACGTATGCCCACCTTCCACTCTCACTCTCTTGTCATGTGTACATGCATGTACTTTCAAGTACTTCTTTTCTTTTGTTTTCTTTTTTCTTCGGGGTAGAAAAAGATAGATAGATTACACAAATTTTTAACTTCATTTACTTAAAAGTTATCAAACTTTTATTTTATTTACTTAATTACTGGACTTTAGTTAAGCATTCAACTTCTATTTAGTCAGTATAATCATAGTAATCCAAACGTATTTTTTATGTAAGTTAAGTAACTTAAATGTCGTGTTTTACAATTCTGTAATTTGAATTCAACAACATGTAGTCCAATACCCGTTTGCACAAAACACAAGTTTGATAACTTAGGCGAATAAAGTTAAAAAGTTAGGTAACCTATCTGTCTGTAAACCCTTTTTCTTTAGATCAGGACATTTTTAATTTGAACATAAGAAATCATGTTCGAGTATTTTGTGAGTAAAAGATAATATTGAGTTATCTTTAGGACCATTGTTTTATTGAAAATTAAATTTTACTTCACAACAAACTCAACATAATCTCTTATGTCCAATTTGAATATTAAAGATTCTTGATCATTTTTCTTTCTATATTTGCGGACAACTCTTTAAGCCCTGCTATCGGGTTGTTGATCATAACCCGATTAGACACAGCCCGGGTTTCTCTAAAACTCGAGTTTCCAGTCAGATTATGACTGGTTTTTTAGTCATTGTTTACAAGGACGGAGCTATTAATAGACTAGGAAGGGTGCTACCCCTTTTAGAATTAAGCCCATTAGCGTACTATAGCTTACATTTTATGTGTAACAAAAGTTATTTGAGTCTTGCCCTCCCACAGTTTGTATTTTGAACTTAAATTTTTTTTCGGCCCTTTCATGAAAAACTTTCAAGCTCCACCAGACCAAGAGCATCGGAGATGTGGACATGTTATCTATATTTAAAGGATATAAATGGTTGAAGTGATTGAACCATGCTAAATATCAATACTTATAAAGAAGAGGATAAAGTGGCTTGTTCTTTAAGAGTTCTTCATTGATGAGGTTTGATGGCTTGATTTAAGACAATTGTTTGGTGATGGTAGGAAAGAATTGATAGAAATAGAACATCTTGTACTATAACTAAATCAAAACTAACCTATTAATTGTTGAAGTTAGACATCCTTGAAACTATTATTCACTAATAAACGGTACTTAGGTAATCTTATAAATCGATATATGATCATGAAATAAACTCCGTAGGGCCTAAAACGAACGATTGGTCACTCTCATTTACAACCAACATTTATAGTCGTTTGAGAGTTGGGACTATCCTAATAACCTATCGTAATGGGTCGTGACGATTATGATACATGGCCATATGGGGTTGTAAGGACTAAGGAGTCTTCGATTTTGATCGACTACTTAACCAAAGAATTAAAAGAAAGAAGTAGATCGATGATAAAACCTTCAAGTTAAGTAAAGCTTAATTCTCATCATGATACATTTGCTTAAAATGAAAGACAAGTCTTCATTTGTTAATTAAAACTAAGGTCACAACTCTCTTAGTACATGTCTAGTCATGTACTTCAATTTGACCCTACGATATTATCTTACCGACACTTATTTAACGTATGAAATCATGAACATAGAAACTTGTCCTAATATGTTGATTGGTATCGCGACTACGACAATTCGCAGACAAATTTTATAAAAAAATATTGTTTGCCTACAATTGTCGACCTTCCATATTTTATTCAAGTTTTATAATCCAAATGATTTAATTTCTATTTAAATATACTTATTGGGTGTTTATGCATCGTGGGTTTCAAGGATTCTAGTAGTATTCTAATAAACAAAATGTGTGTATAGAGTAATAGACGACAACATGCACATATGACATTAAAAAAAACTTTTCCATGTGCATTAATATTTAATTTAGGCATAATTACATGAAAACATATCCAACTTGTTTGTAATTCCGTGTAGCATACTATTTTTTTTTTTTTAGTTTCATATACTCAATTTTTGAATTCACTTAGTTTCATGTAGTAATCAATTATGTGTACTATTTGACAAATATACCGAAAAGTTGATTACATAGCCTTAGTACTCACATATTCGCTAAATTCTTACAGTTTAGACTTATAAAATCTTGATACAATGGAAGGTATAGCAAAAATCAAACCTTATGAGTCACATATGCACCAAACTCTTTGCAGTTCGAACTAATAAAAGCCGATAGTGTCAACACGTGAGCTAGCAATTGTACTTACTATTCTATGAATTACAATCCTAATAGTAGTACACATGTTTAAAAAGTTGTAATGATGTAAAGAAACCCGTTGACAATATGAGTAAGTCATTGAGTAGTTGCTAGTAGTTGTTGCATGACACATGAAATTGAATGTAGCAAATAAATATGTGTATGAAGTTTTTAAATTGGTAGTAATGGGTAAAATTTGGGTAAGTTAGACCATGTGTGATGTTAGGTCTCTTGATCGGTCGACCCTAAGAGGGACGCGTTCCAACCAGTTTCACACATTACACCTCTCTCAATGGGACGCGTCTTAGGCAAGGAAAAAAAGAAGTCTGTCGCTTATGTGACCAAGTTGTTCGTGTGTCCAGTGTGTTTATTTAATTGTTTTATAAGGTATATTTTTGTTGATGTTATCGGTCTCTTTAAATATTACAACAAATTGATCATAAAGTTATCATAGATAAAGAAAACTGATGTGAGAGTGTTGCACTCGTACTCGATATTTTGATGGCCACCATTAGATTTAGGCTTACGTACATCCAAAGTCTTGGAAAATGAAATGATAATAGATAAGACTTTGATATAAAAGTTTGAGCAGTTGCATGTGCAATTGAGTGCACAAATTATGGTCCATACCTCTTACGTTACTACTATCACCCGTTTTTGCACTTTTCAACGCTCCTAGTCCTACACATTCACGTTATTCATACATTATCATATCACCTTTTAAAAATATCTTACCAAACTCACTTACATTGAAAATAAGCATATCAAACTGCTTATTTTGAAAAAAATGAGCAACATCCAATCAAATGTTTGCTTGTTTCGTATGGCAACAAGTACTTAAAAAGTCAAAGATAAGCAAGTATTGATATAGCTTTTAAAAAGAAAAGCACTTATTCCATACACTGCTATCAAAACAATAATAACATTTCAAGTAACTTGTAAATAGTATAAAAGTAATTTAAACAAGTTTCATTAATCATTAAAAGAACTGATTAGATAAAACAACAATTAGTAAACTTGATTACACTTACAAAATCCTACAATGAATCGATCAAAGTCATCTATTTTTTTTCTTCTTCTTTTTCGTGTTCTAAACAACGAAAGTAATTAATTAATCCTCGTAAAATAAACTAATTATAACACTAATACATAAAATTGTTTCATGCTATTAGATCATCTTAGATCATATGCATGAAATTTGGCCCGATTTGACGATGAATCAAATACTCATCACCACCGTTACACCCTTCGTAACCCGACCCACGTTGTTGTGCATCACGAAGCTCCATTTGCCTTCGGATCTCCATAACTTTACGGTGCGAATTCGAGTGCTTAGCCGGTACAAAAGTCGGGCTAGCAGCAGGTCGGTACTCAGGTACTAACCGACCTGACTTGAACCGAACCCCACAAGCATTACACAACGTCTTAGGGCCCATTGGGCCCCTACGCCATTGTGGAGTCTTATCAGACCCACAATGCAAACACCTTCTAACATTATCACCCAACGACGTCGTTTTACACTTATTCACCCGATCAATCTCGACCGTTGATTTGAGATGAATGAGACGTGAACTCCAATCGCCCGGAGCAGCGCGCGAGCGCTTGCTCCGTATTTTACCAGGGACTAAAACGTCATTTTGAAAAATAGGTGAGTTAATTCTGTTGTAACATTTTGTTACTCCGGTAACGGAAGATGACGTGTCAGTCACCGGAGTTATATTTCCGGCAGAAATCAACCGGAGATTTTTCAAGTCGTCACTCGAAAATGATTCCTCTGTAAATCTCGACAACCACTCTAGCTCAGCCAACTCGTCATACTGCACTGCATTTTTGACGACAACCACTCTAGACCACGACCACATTAAAAATATTTAATGTTTAGAATATAATGCTTGTTTGACGACGCGCATTTTTAATTTATTTTAAATATTTTTTTAATAATATTTTACACTTTATAATTACATATAAAACCCGTTTATAAAGCGTTTTCTATAAAACTTCAAACATTTTACACTTTATAAAATTATGTAAAAAGCTACGAGTATTAATTTTAGAATGCTACTTTTAAAATAATTTGTCTTTTACGGTCATTTAACACTTTATAATTACAGATACCGGTACGTAAAAAACTCTTATTTCTAGAAACACCACTTTAAAAATAATTCATTTTTTAGTATCATTTTACACTTTATAATTACAGCTATATCAATAACTCTTATTTCTAGAAACACTACTTTTAAAATAATTCATTTTTAGCATCATTTTACACTTTATAATTACAGATACGGTCCTTTTATAAAACAAACAGCTACTGCTAGTTTTACCAAACACAGATACTTACAGGAACAAAAAGTTCACCACCAGAGAATTGAGACTCCTCAACACCGAAGCTGCCAGAAAACTGAGACGACTCGTTTCCAGAAAGTGAAGAGTTGGAGGCTGAAAAGTCGAAAGAGTCTGACAGCATGACGTCATCGTCGACAGGGAAGTCAAGTAGGAGGTCATCAACGGTGAAGTGGTTGCTGTTAAGAGTTTCCATTAATGGAAAGTACAGAGAGAAGTGTGTTTAGGTTTATTTTTCGGGGGGAAAGATGGAAGGTATTGTTGGTGTTTGGGGTGGTATTTGAGGAGTCATGGGTGAGGGGTGTAAAGTGTAAATATTTGCTAAATTTTATATAAAATTATATATTACTCCGTATATTATACAAAGATTGACATAGGATTTTCGAGAGGGTGTTACACACAAATTTTTTTTGAGTTAGCCTATAAAAAAAGGAAGTAGCAAAAAAATTTGTTAGGAGTTGAACGTACAGCATACCACTAAACAGCAGTTTTCAAAAAAATTTGCACTTTGTGACTTAAAATCGAGTGTAACCCGTGCTACACCCGACACCAATGTAAGTACATGATATTATATATATTTCGTGAAGAATTTAAAATAGAATCTAATGGAACAACTCTCACTTGCAACTTCTGTAAAGTTGTTTACTATTCTTTGATTGTATTTTCTTCTACTGTGCTTTTCCTTTTTCTTTTCAATTTTTTCTTTTTCTTTTTTCTTTTCTTTTCTTTATAATCTTGTTTACTCAAATTGATTTGATGTTGTCTTTTTAAATAGATTGTGTAATGGAATTGATCAAACTTATAAGTTGCTTAATGAATGACGAGTAAAATGTATTGTTTTTATGCTTGCTTGTTGTTTGAAGTTGTGTCGATTGTACCTATTTAACCGTTGAGGAGAGTTATATTAAATATCAAAATTTTCTTACATACCAAGGGGCTCATACCCACTATTCATTTAAAAAGAAATCAATGGTTGAGATTAAAAGCATTTTATTATTTCACACATTTTTTATAATTTAAATATCTCTTAAACCGTTAATCGTTAAGCGAAAATAATTACACCATCGCGACGAGTATTTAATTGTCTTTCTATAGACGGGCACTTTGATATACTTTCAACAACAACAAAAAAATCATTTTTTTCACGTTTTTTTTCGTGGCCGAAAAAATCATATATGATAAAAATTAAAAAATAAATAAAAATAAAAATAAAATAAAAAATAAAATAAAATTGTCGAAAATATATCAAAGTACCTATCTATAGAAAGATAATTAAATACTCGTCGTAACGGTATATTTTTTTCGCTTAACGGTTAGCGGTTTGAAAGATATTAATATTTGAAAAAAAAATAATGAAAGTGAGTTTTTTAAATTGTTAGGATTAATCTCATCCATTAGATTAAATAAAGATGGAGGGAAAATGGAGGGTAAAGATTAGTCCCTTGGTATGTAGAAAAAGTTTGGTCCTCGAATGATCTTATATCTTTAACCGTTTTACACATAAACAATCGGCTAAACAAAATCTTAGTTGTCGCAAATCATATTTATTAGACTTATAATTAAAAATCGTATGTATATACCCAGAAAAACATTATCTAATTATATGCTACCTGAGATACTATCTCAATACGAAATAAACAAGCAAAGTATATTGTCAATTTATATGCAAAAATGGATGCCAAGTTTATAGAAATGAATTTATAGTTTTAAATATCCAATTCTTATTTATGTTCACTCTCACCGCACACTTGCACTTGCCGGAGGTCTTTCTGAAAGCAGTTTTTCTATTCTCGAGTGTATCTTGAAATAAGAGCCTCTTTCATATCCCGCTTTGATAAGATTGGGTATGTTGTTGTTGTAGGTTTAAATAATGTTATAGGCTGATAATAATAATAATAAGAAATAAGAATATTGGATGGGTGGTCAATTAAATCTTTGGATAAAGAAAATGCTTTGGCATCCAATCACTACCAATACCAATGGGCTGAGGTCCACTCGGTAAGCTAGCTGTAATTGCGCCATTTTCTTCTGGTAACACCAATTAACATTCCTCAAACCGATTGTCAACATCCATCACACTGTTCATACGCGTTTCATCCTTGTCTTAGTTGGAACCCTACCAATGTTTACTTTTTTCTTACTTTTATTCCAATTATATGTGTAAAAATATCTATTTGCTTCTACTAGCTTGCTAAGTTGAAATGCACCCAACGCACCCTAAATCGATACAAGCATGCTTATTTCTTGCTTTAACGTCGTCGTCAGTTAGAACTTGCCCACTTTGATAGTCATAATTATAAGTTGGGTGAGGATCAACAAGAGGTATTGCGTTGAGTCGGCTAAAAAAGGGTTAAAAGCATGGACCTTAATGGAAACCGAGGAGGGTCGTGGCTTCTTCAAAACTTTGGAGTTTTATTTATATTTTTGATACACTTTATATAGAAAGTAAAAAATAGTTAGGCCCTCCTAAACGAACTGATATACCATTCGGCAGGGGCGGAACTAGGAGCCAAGTTTAGGGGTAGCGAAATACGAAAATTTGTTTAGGGGTAGCGAAAATTTGCTTCAGGGGTCGCGAAATCGCCAAAAAATGGCAAAAAATCGCCAAAAATCGCTAAAATTACACTACCGGGTAAAAGTTCAGGGGTAGCGACCGCTACCCCTGGCTTCTACATACATCCGCCCCTGCCATTCGGCCCTCCCAATAAGTTTACTCGAGTTCCGTCTTTGGTTAAAGACAAATTCATGCACACTTAATATTATGCCTTTGCATTGTATCCTTGTTTTGTACATGCATGTACATCGATAGCTTAATCTTATTGTAGTTTTAATCCATTCACCTTGACATATTTACTACGTAAGTTATAAACGTGTGGAGTAGAAGAATAACGAGCACATGCATGAGCTTCCAAATTAACAGCCGGATACGTAGGTCATTGTGTCTTGGGAATTGTGTCTTATTTTAATCATGAAAAAACAATATGAATGTGAATAAAAATCTACTACTTACTACACTATTGCATGTTCACGTTACACCACGATGCTTGCAGCTCAATTCAACCAAACCAACGGTCATGATGATGATTCTTAACTATTCTTTTTTCCAATTTTCACCTTATATAAGTTCCTCTATTACGCTTTTTGTCATTCACTTTTTCATTTGTACTTCGTAACAAACATAGGTTCTTGTCTCTTTCTTGCAATTTGTCTGGGTTCTTGTCTCTTTCTGCAATTTGTCTGCAAATTGCTACTGTAATATCTTTGTTCTTATTAGTATAGAGAATACAGAAATCAAACTTTTAGGGTATAGACATGACACCATTCTACTTTGGTGCACTAAAATGCGTATATTTCTAATTAGTGATTTTAGAATAATTGTACATTATAATGTGTATTCATTTTTTTTTAAACGGCATCACACATAAAATCTGGCCCCTGAGTTAAACCATCCAAACAGGTAATCCCCGGGACCCGAACCACTAGGAGACACCCGCGAAGAGAAACCTCTAGAATTCTCAGCTTCGCACTAGGAGGAAAACTAACGTGTATTCATGTATCATTTAGAATTACTTTCGTATGAATTATATAGTTCAATCAAGATGCAATCTTATAGTCATAAATTGCATATATCGATCGCAATAATGTTTTGTAGTCAATACGTAGTTTGATCGAGGATGTGATAGGAAGCGATGATGTATGGCTTCGTACTACAATTACAATACAACGTCTACTCGCGTAATTAGAAAAAGATGATAGAGTGACAATTTGGCAATTGAAAAGTGAATTTTCTATCTTTTGTTAGAGGACTTTGTTAAGTACAAATGCACGATATGTTAGACCAAAAGTAAGGCGATTTGGCAACATCATAAGCAAAAAATTTATCATATCTTAGAGGACTTTGTTAAGTACAAATGCATTAAAATGTTCGATCAAAAGCAAGTCAATTTGGCAATGTTAGGGTTTCCTTAAAGAAAAAGATTGTGAGACCTAAAAGATATGATTAATTTTGTGCCTAACTTATGTGTCATTACCTCATTGGATTGTGAAGAAGTGGGTCCGGTTGATACAACCAATGAATTGTTGTCACATATATTTAGGCACAAAATTAAACATAACTTTTAGGTGTGCCAATCATTTCTCTTTCCTTAATATCTAAGACTTGAAAATAATTTCACGAAATGAAAACATAAAGTTGACTTGATTTTTATTTTATTTTTTTTGGGTTAAGTTGACTTGAATTTTGAACTTGCACGAGTATTATCTTTGAACCATGTTGCACCAACTACATATAAATATAGTGAATAAAAATCTTTGCAACTTCATGCAATAATATGCTATTTTTCGTCACTTTGATGTATTAAATTGCCTTTTTTTTTTGTCACTCTAGTGTACTATAATACACCATGTTCAAAACACACTTTAAAACATGAAGTTGCAAAAACAATTATTCGTTACGCAAAAATAAAAACATGACAAGTTAAATGTATTTACAAATGATCGACCTTAGAAACAGGGACGGAACCAGAAAGAAATATGACCGGGTGCACAAATATTTTTTAACCGTAATATAATAGAGTTAAAAAGTAGATTAAAACGAAGATTTTATTAAAACGATAAATAGATGAACATATTATCTTCTAATTAGTGATTCTACGATCTCTCATAGCAAAAAAACACTTACTTGCACCCTCATTTTTAATATTAATAAGTTCTTCTTTCTCTATAGCACAAGTTAAAGCGCTGTTAAAATAATCATCACTCATCCGATTACGCAAATCAGTTTTAATGAGCTTCATTTTAGAAAAATATCTTTCAACTGTAGCGGTAGAAACATGCAAGACTAAAACCAACTTCATTGAAGCACTACTTTTCATATATATTGTAAATATGACAACAATAAAAATACCCCATGACAACACAATTGGGGTATTATTCATATTCTAATACTAGGCGAGTACCTGTGCATAGCAACGAGATTTTTATAGCGACAAATAGTTTATTGATAAAAAAAAGTTTATATGTTATAAACGAAAAATAATAAAAGTTTGAAGATTTGAGAATTAAACATAATGTTTTGAAACCCGGTTCGACCAGAGTGGTTCAACCGGTTGAACCGTTCCGGTCGAAAAATGGGTCGATTTAAACCGGGTCAACTTGCTAGGTTTGGTCGAAAACGGGTCAAATTAAACTGGGTCAACCTGCCGGGTTTTAAGCATCCCGGGTCAACCCGGTTTGTGTTTTAATTGGTTGTATTTAATTTGATAGATATGTTTTAATTGGTTGTACAATGTGAATAAATCATTGTACTTTTAAGTAATGGATAATGTTTTGAAGCCCGGTTCGACCCGGGTGGTTCAATCGGTTGAACCGTTCCGGTCAAAAAATGGGTCGATTTAAACCGGGTCAACTTGCTAGGTTGGGTCGAAAACGGGTAAAATTAAACTGGGTCAACCCGCCGGGTTTGAAGCGTCCCGGGTCAACCCAGTTTGTGTTTTAATTGGTTGTATTTAATTTGGTAGATATGTTTTTAATTGATTGTACAATGTGAATAAATCATTGTACTTTTTTAAGTAATGGATAATGTTTTGAAACCCGGTTCGACCCGGTTGGTTCAACCGTTTGAACCGTTCTGGTCGAAAAATGGGTCGAGTTAAACCGGGTCAACTTGCTAGGTTGAGTCGAAAACGGGTCAAATTAAACTGAGTCAACCCGCTGGGTTTGAAGCGTCCAAGGTCAACCCGATTTTTGTTTGATTGGTTGTATTTAATTTGGTAGATATGCTTTAATTTGGTTGTACAATGTAGATAAATAATTGTACTTCTAAGTATTGGGGTGTTTTAATAAGAGTATTAATTACATTTCACTTTATCTCTCATTTGTCCATTGTTGAAAACTCAACATTTCACTTTTGACAATTTTCCATTATAGATAGTATAGATATTATTGACTATCACTTAAACTTGTTATCCCTATTTGTCTTAATATAAATTGCATAGTTATTCACTTATTCTTATTGCCCTAAGCCTTTATTGATGATGATAGACTATACGGAACCAACAAAGTAGTCAGGATTTCATACAACCAATCAAAACATGAAAACTTTAAAGAGGAGAATTATATTAAATACCAAACTTTTCTTACATACCAAGGGACTTATCCCTACTATCCATCTAAAAAGAAATCAATAGTTGAGATTAAAAGCATTTTAATATTTCACCCATTTTTTATAATTTAAATATCTCTTAAACCGTTAATCGTTAAGCGAAAATAATTACACCATCGCGACGAGCATTTAATTATCTTTTTATAGACGGACACTTTGATATACTTTCGACAAAAAAAATTTTTTGTTTTTTTCACGTTTTTTTTCGTGGCCGAAAAAATCATATATGATATTACATATCATATATGATATATCATATATGAATATATTATATGTGATTTTTTCAGCCACGAAAAAAAAAACGTGAAAAAAACAAAAAAAACAAAATTTGCCGAAATTATATCAAAGTGCCTATCTATAGAAAGATAATTAAATGCTCGTCGTAACGGTATATTTTTTTTCGCTTAACGATTAACGGTTTGAAAAATATTAATATTTGAAAAAAATAAAAAGAATGAAAGTTGGTTTTTTAAATTGTTGTGATTAATCTCATCCATTAGATCAAATAAAGATTGAGGGAAGATGGAGGGTGGAGATTAGTCCATTGGTATGTAAAAAAAGTTTGGTCGTCAAATGATCTTAAATCAACTTTAAAAGACATAATAAACAAATGAAAGATATATGTTACGACTTACGAACCTGTTTCATCTTTGTGGTGTTGGTTTAATTTTGGATTTTGTAAATTGTTAGGATGATGAATAAACTTGTTCTATTAAAAAACCTATTTCATGAGCTTTTGTGCTTTAATTTATTAAACTTGTTTCATCTTTGGGGGCTTTTACAAAATTTTATATTTATTTTTTATTTGTAAGTATACGAACTAAATAATACTAGAGACACATTTTAATGCACCGGGTGCATTTAAGATACATTTAAGAAAAATCGATAATTTTTTCAAAAATTAACACTATATCGAAAAAATCTATGGAGTGCAGGTGCACCCGCGGACACCCCCTTGGCTCCGTCCCTGCTTAGAAAAAACGGTAATTTATAAGTTGATATATGGAATAATTGAAACTTTTGGTCCAAAGATTGAGGATGGGGAACAAGTTCAAACTTCAAAGTATGATCCTCATATCCATTGTATCTAAACTCTAAAGTCATTTTTTGTTGAGATACACTGCACAACATTATTATTTACTTGATAGTGGAAAACTTAAACGAAGAAATGATAAATTAAAGTAGACTTATGGACGGAATCAGAATCAAATATGATCGGATGTACTGAATTGTAATATAGAAACACGTTTCAATGGACCGGGTGCATTTAAAATGCATTTAGAAAAAATTAATATTTTTACAAAAATTAACAATATATCAAAAAACTCAATAAAATCCCGGGAACCAGCAAGAACCCCTGGTTCCGTCCCTGAAAATAATTTTCATAGCGACTAAATGCTCATGTAAGTCATGCAATTATAATACAACGTCTATTCGCGTAATTATAATACAACGTCTATGCATAATTAGAAAAAAGAAGATAGCTAGAGTGACAATTTGGCAATAAAAAAAGTGAATTTTCTATCTTTTGTTAGGAGACTTTGTTAAGTACAAATGCACGAAAATGTTAGATCAAATGTAAGGTCATTTGGCAACGTTACAAGCAAAAAATCTATCATATCTTAGAGGACTTTGTTAAGTACAAATGCATTAAAATGTTCGATCAAAAGCAAATCAATTTGGCAATGTTGGAATTTCCTTGATATCTAAGGCGGCCCACAATGGGCCTGAAAATAATATAGGTCACCACTGTGCCATTTGGGTTATGTCTGGTTGCTGGAGAGAGAAAACTGACGTGACAGTCGGAAAGTTGAGTGAATATGAGTCACCACTGTGACCAGCCTAAGACTTGAAAATAATTTAACGAAATGAAAACATAAAGTTGACTTGAATTTTGAACTTGCACGAGTATTATCTATGAACCATGTTGCACCTATTACATATAAATTTAACTGTCATATCCTTGATGCTACTGTTTATTTTTGAATTTACGTACCTACTTGTAAGTTTTCTATTTTTTTGTAGCGAATAAAAATCTTTGCAACTTCATACAATAATGTCATTTTTTTTCATTTTAATGTATTAGATTGCATTTTTTCGTCACTTTGGTGCACTATAATACACAGAGTTGATATGAAATAATTGAAACTTTTGGTTCAAAGATTGGGAATGGGGAACAAGTTAAAACTCTTCAAAGTATGATCCTCATATCCATTGTATCTAAAGTCACATTTTGTTGAGACTTGAGATACACTGACACAACATTATTTACTTGATAGTGGAGAACTTAAACAAAGAAATGATGATAAATAAATGAAACTAAGGCTCTCCACAATAATAAGGGTCAATCCCTCTTACTTTCTCTTTCACGTCAGCTTTCTCTCTCCAGCGATTTGCAGACGATTCAGTGCCACAGTAAGGGCGACCAAGTCCAATATATATATATATATATATATATATATATATATATATATATATATATATATATATATATATATATTAAACATTTTTAACACAAACTAAAATTTCATTCATAATTAAAACGTTACATATTAATTCAACTAAAATAAAAACATTACAACACTTATTAAAACATTACAACATAAAAACTAATCATCTAGGTTGTATTGTTCCTTAATCGAGTCTTTGAGTTCTTGCATTTTTTGTCGTTGAAATGCGGGCAAAGATGAGTCGATTGGTTTGAAATAGAAGATGAAGTTGATACGTGTCAATTATAGTATAATAATATTCCGAGGAAATACCGGTTAAAGTAATTCCCGGGTCGTTCTTCCCAACGAAAGCTCAAATGGAATATTTGAATTATCGAATCGGGAATCGTGTAATGAAAGTGAGTGGTGAAAGAGTGATATAGTGAAAATAGCAATCAAGGAAATCAAATATTAACAAACAACAATAAAGCATGCAAAGAGTACAAGCTAACTATGCACCGAATTGAAAAACGCGAAAACGGTAATGCACACGTAACGTATAATGAAAAATGACCCTACGAACTTGGAAATATTTTCTAAAAATTAAAAACTTATAAAAAGAATTTTAAGAAAAAGAAAAATATTTTTTTTTTTTGATTTTTCTTTTATTTTCTAGAATTTATTTTGTATTTTTGGAATTAAAAAGTGAATTAAAAATAAGAAAAATAGAAAAATAAAGTGGAAATATGAAAATTAAATTCTAAAAATTCTAAAATATTATAAAAGAAATTTAAAAATTATTTTTGTATTTTTCAGAATCTTTTTGTATTTTTTATTGATTTTTGGAATTTAAAAATGATTTAAAAATTGAAAATAATCAAAAGTAATTATTAAAAATAGTAAAAATAGTCAGAAAAATCTGGAAAAATTCCAGAAAATCAAAAATATTAAAAAGAACTTAAAATAAAATTTTGAAAGAAAAATGATCAACTGAACTGCTTATTTAAGCCAAACAGCTTATCACAAGTGCTTATTAATAAGCACTTGTGATAAAAATTTTATGAAACTTTGAATGCAGGCTTATGATGATGAATAAAACTCAAATACAACTTATAATGATGGTAAGATAGCACAGAATCACACAGAAACTTACAAATGAAGCAATAAGCTAAAGAATAAGCTAAATAAGCTAATGCAGAAACAGATTAAGCTAACTCAGAAGCTCAGACACCATACTCAGAACTCAAACTACTCAGATGTGACACAATTCACTTGAGAAAACACAAAGTCAAGCTCAGAACATGTATAGCAGGCCAAAGAAAGAATTCCAGAAATCAGCTAGGCTTAGAACTAAAAGCACAAGTAAAGCTATTGAAATAAGCTTCTACTGAGAAACTAAAAGTGCCAACTCTCACTCTACCAACTAGAGAACTCAAATCAAACAACAATAAAGATATCTAAGCACTTTAAATCACTTGAATCAGTCCAAGAAAACAGATTCTCAACAATGGTGCAGGGGAGATATGTGCTCACTCAGTCAACTTTGAGCTGTGAATCAGATAAGCTAGTAAGT
The DNA here is from genome assembly GCA_030686995.1 of Artemisia argyi. NCBI lineage: Eukaryota > Viridiplantae > Streptophyta > Magnoliopsida > Asterales > Asteraceae > Artemisia > Artemisia argyi. The sequence goes on along the minus strand of CM060691.1, from coordinate 10,157,384 downwards.
ACCAAAAGCAGATTTCCTTGTTGAAACTGAATTATTAGCTACCAGTTATCACAAATCCACAATTACCAACTATATAGTCTAACTAATAAAACCTACAAGTTCAAATGAATTTCACGCAACAAACTGAATGTAGAAACAGTTGACTAATGAGTATGCAAATAAACTTGACTAAATCCAATTTTAACTAATAGATTCTACTCCTAAATGTTCTATTAAGCTGTAATTAAGCTGAATTAAACTATTTAGGACTGATATGCAACTAATCTAACCAATTTACCCCGCTGATTTCAATTTTAGATAACAGTTAATGAAATGAGTTCTAATTCTTTAATTAACAAGTAATGAGCTACTGTGTTATTGGATTAACTAACTAATATTTAACCTAAGTTGCCTATATGTAACAATGGACAACAACAAATAAGAAACAAAGCTCAGCTGATTATAAATCCAAATACCCCTAATGAAGCAGTGTCAAGCAAAACTCACAACTGATCCAAAACGTTTAAGATCCAAGCTGATTTAACTGACTCACTATGATTTAAACACTAATGAAACAATGAAACAAAGAATTGAAGCTCAGTCAATCCAATACTCCAACAGATCAAAGTTACACAGCTATGACAGATTATGCAACTATCACTAAAATTTAGTAACAAGCTACACCAACCAGAGATAAATCCAAGCTCAGATCCAAAATAAAACAAATCCAATTCAAAACTGCTACAACAGCTATGACAGAAGCTAATCCTTCACAAATATATCAACTCAGATGCACTTTAACACTAAATCTAGTTCTACAAACTATTAAACTCAGTTATTCCAATATCAATAACAAAGCAAATATCAGAACTCATATAAGCAAACTCTAAACACAGATCTAATCAAACTCATTCTACTATCAAATCTCAAAATTACATCTACTCTATTAAGCATTCAATGGAACAGTGATTAAATCAAGTGAACTAAAAAATAAGGACAAAGGTATACCAATCTCTTTTCCCTTAGCTAAACAAAGGGAAATTCACTAAGCGAGCCTATCTCTAGGATAGGCTGAGTTCATCTCCTTCTGTCTCAGCTTATCCAACAACTCCACAGCTTCTATATTACTTTCTCCTTGATTTAGATCCAATGACTCAATACATTCCACTAATAAGCTAAGAAGCTTAAATGGAATCTTTCAAAAGAAAAATAAGCTCATTGTAAGCTTATACTAATATTTTTTTTTATTTTTTTTTTATTTTTATTTTTATGATTTTTATATTAACTGATTTTGTAAAACTTATAACAAAAGTTTAAAGGAAAGCTGTTTAAGCTAAATGTGATTTAAAAGAGATAAAGTAAAAGAAATAACAAGCTGAGACTCAATGATATAAGCTAAATATAATCTACTTTGTAAAACTAAATAAGCAAATTGAAATGAAGAATTAAGCTGAAATTAATAAGAAACTTGAATTCATTAATATGCTAAACTATTACATTAACTATTCTAGCTACAATTTGACAGCATAACTTTGCTTAAAAAACTACTTACAAAAAGCTAAAAATGAACACCTATATATAGCGAGTGAGGGTGAGGAGCTCACGGATTGCCAGGTTGGCAATCCGTGTGAGTTGTGTTTCTTTGAGGCCTCTGAGCACCCTTGATCTTCTACCAATCATTGCTAGATCAATAACAACCCTTCGATCAAAATAAGTGACGCGTCTCAACCTATAGAAACTTGCCACATGTCCCTCTTGTGCTTCTTAGCGACTCTGACACATGCTGACACCTCTGACACTTCTAGAAGCTCACTTGATTGTACCAATTTACCCTTAATTATGGTAATTAAGGGTGGGTACAGTAACTAGGGTTCATGTGAGGGTAACTTTTCTGGGTTGGGGTTGAATTGGGGAAAAAATGAGCGCGTTTGGTTTATGTGTTTATTTATTTAACCCTTTTGACTTTTTGACCGAAAGTAGTGGGTGGGCTCGGGTTATTTTAACTTGGGCTTTTGGGAATAATTTCAAGAATGGGCTTATGAGTTTATCTTTGGACCTAGGCTAATAACTTGGACTTGGCAGAATTTAGCAACAAAATTATAAGGACCATTTTTGTACACTTTGAAACTTTAAGAGCTCAAAATGTCATCTTCTCAATAATAACTTCCAAGGACTAATCTTGCCAATCTTGAATATAAGAAGGACTGAAATAGACTTTTGAATCCCAACTCTGACTTTTCGACCGTCTTTCACTCTCGTGCCCGTTTTTGTCGTTTTTAGTTTGATTTTGTCTGTTTCTCGAAATATCCGTACCTGCATATCACAAACACAAAAACACTACAAATTTGGCATAATTCGATTAGTTTTTAGTCTTTTGAGTCCGGTTTTGGTCTTATAAAAGTGAGTGAATTAGCACTCACCAAAATCCCCCCGACTAAAGTATTGCCGTGTCCTCACGCAATGTGATCAATTCACGCTCTTAGGATAAATAATTTCAAAACTCTTTTTACTAACTTTGAAAAGTAGCAAGGAGGTTCGAAAGAAGTAATAAAATCATTTATTCCCAAAAACGCTCCGTTTTCCAAAATTTTCCTTTTATTCCTTTATTCCACTTTCACTTTCTATTTTTGGACTTTTCCATAATTCACACTTGTGACGGTTTGTTGAACTTTCATTATCTTGCAATAATTATTAGGGTCAACGAGTAGAAACACTTCTTTTAAGAAGCGACCATACGGTTAAAATTCGTCATCCTTGATTTTTCACGAGTCCCCAAACTAAGCGTACAAACGAGATCACAGCTTATCTACAAATTAGATGCTAACACTACTCATAATAGTTACTTGTGGAAACTTCTTACTCCCATTTCCTAGGTTTTGTATCTCAATATTTTATTTTGTTGAGAAATGAATTGCTTCATATTTTCTCGTTTCGATAATTTTTAGTCCGATAGTGATACCTAAGTTAAAACGATAAGTAGTTATTCATTTTCTCTTAAGAACCACTGCAATAGAAATTCGGTCCATTTCAAGGAATGAGGGGTACATACAATATCAAGGGTATAAGTTGCGGAGTACGATCACGTGCACCTCATGTGACTGATTACTAATCACTTATCACATGCACCTCACGCGCCAACAACTTTTTGATACATACATAGCTCTTATTCAACAATACTTCAACTTTCATTTTTTCATTTTTTCACTTTTTTCATACTTTTCATTTTTTTTTTTTTCTTTCTTCACTTTACTTTTTTTTTCAACATAAATGGAAGCTTAACGGGTAGCTCCAAAACCACATAGATAATCAACTTTTGACTTTTGATTTTTTCACTTTTTCGCTCTTATTTTTGGTGTTCCTTGATATGTACCCAATTTCTAAAGCAAAAATTCTCTTAAGAAAACAAAGAACTAAATATTATTCAAACCGAAATACCACTAATTAACCTAGAACATCTAATTTATTTTGGTGACGTTTCTGATGGGAGTAAAAAGCCACAAGTACCTCTTATGAGCTCTAAAGAGAACCACTACTCCACGTTTAGCATCTAACTTCTAAATAAACTCTATCATTTCTCGCTCTTCGCAATTTAAGATTCCAAATAATGAAACCCGCGAATACTTAGCCGATAATCAGCCACGCATATATAAAGTCAGTTACGGAAACTTGCAAATTCTAGAAGAAGAATTCGCGTTTTCTAGCTCCTGATGTAAAAGACTAGCGAAAGCTTTTAAGCTGCGCATGTATAAAGTCAAGTACGGGAACTTGCAGATTCTTAAGAAAGAATTCGCATTTTATAGCTCCTGGTGTACAAAACTAGCACAAGCTTATGTGATCATCATTGGTTAAGGGAACAAGCTAGGGCTCAACACGCCCGGTCAAGTCAAAATATTTATTCCTACTCTCGCCAACAAGAAAGTCAACAAGGTGTCAAAACACTTATTCAAACTTTATTATATTTTTGCACATCTTTTTCAACTTTTCACATCTTTTTGTACTTTTCATTCACTTTTCTTTAAATTTTTTGAAAATTTTCTCATTTTTTCAATTTTTTTTTTATTTTTGGTGAAAAAAACGGAGTTGCAAGAGTACACGACTTGTGAAACATGCAAGGCCAAAATCGAATCGAAGATTCACCCTCCCCCCGACTAGAACGAAACATTGTCCTCAATGTTTAATGGGTTAAGGCAATCCTAACAAAATTCTATGCCGTGTATTACTTATGCCAAAGAAAACGTTAGTCGATAAGATTTAACGGATATAGGATTTCCAAGTAGCACCGATGAATGAGACTCCAAGTGAAGAGATAACGAGCACGAGAGTCATCATAAATCATGGACAATCCTGAACAAACATCACAAACAACCACGAAACACAAGAGTAGAAGAGGCACCCCCTCCTCACATTAGGTGTTAGAAATAAGAAAATAAGAAGATGAAATTGGATAAGCATGGGTTGCCACCCACGAAGCGCTTGTTTTTGTTCACCGAGTCACATGAGCTTGACTCGATCCCCGAATTAATTTGTCCTTGGGGAAAAACCGTGGAAAAATAATCTCATTCGGGCTTTCATTCAAAATATTTTGAAAAACAATTGATTAATTTGAAAGTTCCACCCCGAAGAGATAACCGCTGGTACGTTAATTTTGAAAACTTTGAAAAACGATACCAGGGTCAAAAACAACATCCTCACTCCCCACGGAATGAAGGATAAGAGAAACCACACCAAACGTTATAAATGGCAAGAATGTCATGATAACAATCTTGAAAAACTCATCATCTTCAAAAGAAAGTTTCATAATTGTGGAATTATGAATCTTATCATTCAAGTTCCTTTTAAAATCTTTTCCGGGTGGGAGGGTTGGGATAAACTTTTCTTTAAAACTCTCATTTTTAAGCACACCACCCGGATCATGATCAATTTTAAGATCAAAACTGAAACTTTCATATTCAGATTTAGAAAACTTTTCCATTTTGCATTCAGATTCATCAAAACGAAATGATTCATACTCCGAAAGAGAGATAAAAGCATGAGAAGTGGGATTGCCACGACTCGTCTCTTCCGAGTGATCAAAATGAAAAGCTTCAAACGTCGGATCATAAAAATCAGGACGACAAGTGGGATTGCCACTTATTTTCTCAGTCGTATCGAAGGAGAAACTCTCAAAGTCTGGTAAAAATTCCTCGAGCTCGGGCTCAAGAGGATCGTCAATTATAAGCTCAATCTTTGTCTTAACTTTATCCGGAGGGATTGTCGGTTCATCGTTCAACAAATTGTTAAGAAAAATAGTATCCCCCTCCGAATCAAAGTAAGAGTCGTCAATCTCAGAAATCGGAATCGTTTCGATAGCAAGAAATTCATCGACCTCTTCCCAAAAAGAATCATATTCCTTAGTCGTAGGAAATGATGGGGAAGAGTCGGGAACGAACGTTTTCACAAAATCATCAAAAGTATAATCACAAACATCGATGCTATTAACGGAGTACTTCTTCAAGTTCGAAGCATCGGCTTTAAAAATCATAATATCGTCATCATGTCGTAAAGTTAGAGTGTCCTCAAAATGATCTACTAGGGCTTTTGCGGTTCGTAAAAACGGTCGCCCTAGTATAAGAGGAACTCTCGGATCGGGTTCAAAATTAACAACGACAAAGTCGGCCGGAAAAGTACACGAGTTTACTTGAACAAAAACATCTTCAGCAATTCCAACTGGATGAGCAATTGAACGATTAGCAAGCTCTAAAGTCATTCGTGTCGGTTTAAGTTCCCCCATCCCAAGTTGTTTATAGATCGAAAATGGCATAAGGTTAATGCTTGCACCTGAATCGGCCAGGGCTTTGCAAACCTCTTGATCTTTCAACGAACAAGGAATGAGAAATTTTCCCGAATCTCCAAGCTTCTCGGGAAGCTTCTTGAGAAGAATCGCAGAGCATTGAACATTAATTGGTGTTTCGGCTAATTCGAGCAATTTCTCTTTATTACTTATCAGATTTTTAAACGTTGAAGCAAATTTCGGCATGTAAACAAGAGCATCCATGAAACTGATATCAAAGTGCAACTTTTGAAAAATATCGAGAAATTTTTCCATTTATTTTTTAGATTTTGCACGGAGCTCTTCATCGTTAAATCGTGACGGATATGGCAATTTAGACTTGTATTTCATATTATTTTCAAAAACAACCTTTTCTTTATCCTTTGACTTTTGGACAACCGGAGGTTGGACGTTTTCAGCTCCTCCATTATTAATAGGAGGAACCGGGTCCTTTGTCGCCTCGGTCTCACAGTCTACTACCTTGGGTGGAGACGAAGAAGAAGAAGAAGAGGTAGTAGGAGCTGTGGGTCCCTCATATGTAGCACCACTGCGAGTTATGATCGCTTTAACTTCGCCCCTCGGGTTTGCGATCGTGTTGCTTGGCAAAGATGTAATACCCGAACCCGAGGGTCGATCATTTAAACGTTTGTTGATATCATTGATTTGAGTTGCAAACATTTTCGTGGTTTCCTCTTGTTTAGCAATTAAGGCTTGTTGTCCTTGAAGCAATTGTTTAATCAACTCTTCCGTGGGCGACGGATTTGGAATAGCAGCTTGATTTTGATGATTAAAACTTTGCCCACGGTTTTGAAAATTGCCATTATTTTGATTTCCATGATTATTATTCTGAAAATTCCCAGGGTTTCCATGGTTTTGATGGTTTTGAAAATTGTTCCCTTGAGGCGGGCCTTGATTGTAATTACCTTGAAAACCCCGGTTTTGATTAAACCCTTGATTATGATTTTGAAAACCATTATTAGCTCGACTCTGATTTTGATTTCCTTGATTATTACGATTCTGCACATTATGATTCTGGTTGACTTGATTGACTTGGTTTGGTTGTTCGAAACCGGGTGGTCCAAGAAATTGAGAAGAACGGTAGCTGAGGAGATTACGGTCTCCTTGAGGTTGTGGGTAACCGGTGTTACCCGCGTTTGCAGCATACACGTTTTGAGAAAAGGCACCGGTGGCCGGACATTCATAATACACATGTGGACCACCACAAGTCTCACAACCGCGACTAACCACATTGACTTGATGGTTTGGTTTTTCAATCGACATTGAATCAACTTTCTTTGTTAAAGCCACAATCATATTTACCAATTCATCATTATTTTTACCATTATTAGAAACTTGAGGTTTATCCCTTGACATTCTCACACGAGCTTTATTCTCAATTATCATGAAAGCATCATTCGTGTTCCTAGCCAACAAGTTACCACCCGCAGCAGAGTTAAGCGAATCTTGATCAGCATGACATAACCCATTATAAAACGTATCAATCTGCTGAAGGTCGGTAAACCCATAGTTCGGACATTTCTCCTTCAAATCTTTGAATCGGTCCCAAGCTTCACTAAACGATTCATCAAAAGCTTGTTGGAACCGAAAGATTTGAGAACGTAGGTTAGAAGTTTTAGAGGGAGGATAGAAGTAATTCACAAACTTGGAAGCGAGATCATTCCAAGTGTGAATCGAGTTCGGTGGTTCCTTTTCCAGCCAAGTCCGGGCTGCTCCTTTTAAGGAGAAAGGAAATAACTTCAATTTCACCACATCGTGAGGAACTTGGTTCATTCTAATCGTCTCAGCGATGTCGGTGAAATTTCTGATGTGAGCATAGGGGTCTTCGTTATCAAACCCGTGAAAGGATATACTCGTGATCAAATTGAGTAATCCGTGATTGATTTCAAAGTTGGCATTGATGTCCGGAATCACAATTGCCCTCCTCACACCATTGAATGGTGATTGGAGTTGTTCTTCCATTGGACGTGGATCAAATGCCGGTTGTTGTCCCATCGGTGGAATAACATTGTGCTGCGGACCACCCATCGGCGGGGGTCCGTTGTGTTCGTTTTGGTTCATCTCCTCCTCGTCAAGGAAATGAACCCGACTCGTATGTCGTAAAACCCGCTCGGGGTTAGAGAACGGAGACGTAAGACTCTCAAACGAAGATCGGGTGTGCATACACCACAAACAAAATTAAAAAGAAAAAGAAAAGAGAAAAGAAAATCTTTTTGTTTTTTATATTTTTCACAAAAACTTTTTATTTCTTTTGTTTTTCTTTTCTTAAAACGTAATATTAATCGAAAACCGTTTCTTTCAAAACCACGCGCGACGGGACGGGAGAGAAGAATGGATCTCTCTTCAGCTAGCAATTTAATGTCTTAGCTTCCGTATTTCCCGCTTATTCGGTTGTAGTAATTGAAATAGTCCGATAAACAACTAAATTACGTTTTCGTTATATTGCGAGACTTATTTGGTTTACAACACCCTTTCTTGCGATCGAGTCGAGGCTGTAACTTTTATTATTTTTTTTGGTATTTTTGAAAACACTTTAGGAAAAGTGTTTTTGATTTTTCAATTTTTATAGAGATATATATATATATACAAAGTAGAAGAAGGCTTATCAAAACACGATTTTCCAAAACAATGATTCAAAAATTCACTTTAAGCCTTCCCCGGCAACGGCGCCAAAAATTGATACGTGTCAATTATAGTATAATAATATTCCGAGGAAATACCGGTTAAAGTAATTCCCGGGTCGTTCTTCCCAACGAAAGCTCAAATGGAATATTTGAATTATCGAATCGGGAATCGTGTAATGAAAGTGAGTGGTGAAAGAGTGATATAGTGAAAATAGCAATCAAGGAAATCAAATATTAACAAACAACAATAAAGCATGCAAAGAGTACAAGCTAACTATGCACCGAATTGAAAAACGCGAAAACGGTAATGCACACGTAACGTATAATGAAAAATGACCCTACGAACTTGGAAATATTTTCTAAAAATTAAAAACTTATAAAAAGAATTTTAAGAAAAAGAAAAATATTTTTTTTTTTTTGATTTTTCTTTTATTTTCTAGAATTTATTTTGTATTTTTGGAATTAAAAAGTGAATTAAAAATAAGAAAAATAGAAAAATAAAGTGGAAATATGAAAATTAAATTCTAAAAATTCTAAAATATTATAAAAGAAATTTAAAAATTATTTTTGTATTTTTCAGAATCTTTTTGTATTTTTTATTGATTTTTGGAATTTAAAAATGATTTAAAAATTGAAAATAATCAAAAGTAATTATTAAAAATAGTAAAAATAGTCAGAAAAATTCCAGAAAATCAAAAATATTAAAAAGAACTTAAAATAAAATTTTGAAAGAAAAATGATCAACTGAACTGCTTATTTAAGCCAAACAGCTTATCACAAGTGCTTATTAATAAGCACTTGTGATAAAAAATTTATGAAACTTTGAATGCAGGCTTATGATGATGAATAAAACTCAAATACAACTTATAATGATGGTAAGATAGCACAGAATCACACAGAAACTTACAAATGAAGCAATAAGCTAAAGAATAAGCTAAATAAGCTAATGCAGAAACAGATTAAGCTAACTCAGAAGCTCAGACACCATACTCAGAACTCAAACTACTCAGATGTGACACAATTCACTTGAGAAAACACAAAGTCAAGCTCAGAACATGTATAGCAGGCCAAAGAAAGAATTCCAGAAATCAGCTAGGCTTAGAACTAAAAGCACAAGTAAAGCTATTGAAATAAGCTTCTACTGAGAAACTAAAAGTGCCAACTCTCACTCTACCAACTAGAGAACTCAAATCAAACAACAATAAAGATATCTAAGCACTTTAAATCACTTGAATCAGTCCAAGAAAACAGATTCTCAACAATGGTGCAGGGGAGATATGTGCTCACTCAGTCAACTTTGAGCTGTGAATCAGATAAGCTAGTAAGTACCAAAAGCAGATTTCCTTGTTGAAACTGAATTATTAGCTACCAGTTATCACAAATCCACAATTACCAACTATATAGTCTAACTAATAAAACCTACAAGTTCAAATGAATTTCACGCAACAAACTGAATGTAGAAACAGTTGACTAATGAGTATGCAAATAAACTTGACTAAATCCAATTTTAACTAATAGATTCTACTCCTAAATGTTCTATTAAGCTGTAATTAAGCTGAATTAAACTATTTAGGACTGATATGCAACTAATCTAACCAATTTACCCCGCTGATTTCAATTTTAGATAACAGTTAATGAAATAAGTTCTAATTCTTTAATTAACAAGTAATGAGCTACTGTGTTATTGGATTAACTAACTAATATTTAACCTAAGTTGCCTATATGTAACAATGGACAACAACAAATAAGAAACAAAGCTCAGCTGATTATAAATCCAAATACCCCTAATGAAGCAGTGTCAAGCAAAACTCACAACTGATCCAAAACGTTTAAGATCCAAGCTGATTTAACTGACTCACTATGATTTAAACACTAATGAAACAATGAAACAAAGAATTGAAGCTCAGTCAATCCAATACTCCAACAGATCAAAGTTACACAGCTATGACAGATTATGCAACTATCACTAAAATTTAGTAACAAGCTACACCAACCAGAGATAAATCCAAGCTCAGATCCAAAATAAAACAAATCCAATTCAAAACTGCTACAACAGCTATGACAGAAGCTAATCCTTCACAAATATATCAACTCAGATGCACTTTAACACTAAATCTAGTTCTACAAACTATTAAACTCAGTTATTCCAATATCAATAACAAAGCAAATATCAGAACTCAGATAAGCAAACTCTAAACACAGATCTAATCAAACTCATTCTACTATCAAATCTCAAAATTACATCTACTCTATTAAGCATTCAATGGAACAGTGATTAAATCAAGTGAACTAAAAAATAAGGACAAAGGTATACCAATCTCTTTTCCCTTAGCTAAACAAAGGGAAATTCACTAAGCGAGCCTATCTCTAGGATAGGCTGAGTTCATCTCCTTCTGTCTCAGCTTATCCAACAACTCCACAACTTCTATATTACTTTCTCCTTGATTTAGATCTAATGACTCAATACATTCCACTAATAAGCTAAGAAGCTTAAATGGAATCTTTCAAAAGAAAAATAAGCTCATTGTAAGCTTATACTAATATATATATTTTATTTTTTATTTTTTTTTTTATTTTTATGATTTTTATATTAACTGATTTTGTAAAACTTATAACAAAAGTTTAAAGGAAAGCTGTTTAAGCTAAATGTGATTTAAAAGAGATAAAGTAAAAGAAATAACAAGCTGAGACTCAATGATATAAGCTAAATATAATCTACTTTGTAAAACTAAATAAGCAAATTGAAATGAAGAATTAAGCTGAAATTAATAAGAAACTTGAATTCATTAATATGCTAAACTATTACATTAACTATTCTAGCTACAATTTGACAGCATAACTTTGCTTAAAAAACTACTTACAAAAAGCTAAAAATGAACACCTATATATAGCGAGTGAGGGTGAGGAGCTCACGGATTGCCAGGTTGGCAATCCGTGTGAGTTGTGTTTCTTTGAGGCCTCTGAGCACCCTTGATCTTCTACCAATCATTGCTAGATCAATAACAACCCTTCGATCAAAATAAGTGACGCGTCTCAACCTATAGAAACTTGCCACATGTCCCTCTTGTGCTTCTTAGCGACTCTGACACATGCTGACACCTCTGACACTTCTAGAAGCTCACTTGATTGTACCAATTTACCCTTAATTATGGTAATTAAGGGTGGGTACAGTAACTAGGGTTCATGTGAGGGTAACTTTTCTGGGTTGGGGTTGAATTGGGGAAAAAATGAGCGCGTTTGGTTTATGTGTTTATTTATTTAACCCTTTTGACTTTTTGACCGAAAGTAGTGGGTGGGCTCGGGTTATTTTAACTTGGGCTTTTGGGAATAATTTCAAGAATGGGCTTATGAGTTTATCTTTGGACCTAGGCTAATAACTTGGACTTGGCAGAATTTAGCAACAAAATTATAAGGACCATTTTTGTACACTTTGAAACTTTAAGAGCTCAAAATGTCATCTTCTCAATAATAACTTCCAAGGACTAATCTTGCCAATCTTGAATATAAGAAGGACTGAAATAGACTTTTGAATCCCAACTCTGACTTTTCGACCGTCTTTCACTCTCGTGCCCGTTTTTGTCGTTTTTAGTTTGATTTTGTCTGTTTCTCGAAATATCCGTACCTGCATATCACAAACACAAAAACACTACAAATTTGGCATAATTCGATTAGTTTTTAGTCTTTTGAGTCCGGTTTTGGTCTTATAAAAGTGAGTGAATTAGCACTCACCAGAAGTCTTTTTTATATTTTTTTTGACGCTCTAGTTCAAGCCTTTCTGCTTCCATTGCCAATCTTTTGTCTTCTTGCTCTGCTTTCTTTTGCTGCAGCACCAACTCCTTATCCCTATGCTCCAGCTTTTTTTCCTTCAATTTGTAGTATCCGTCTGCAAGCTCCTGCTTCTTACCCCATGCCTTTGACGTAATGGCTTGCCATTTTTCGGCTACCCCATCCAAACTAAACCCCAATGATTTCTTCTTAGTAGCCTTATTTTTCTTAGCTGCATCACGCCCAACCGATCGCTCATTTCGAGGCTCTTCATTACTAGGCCCATCCGAGCCCGTGTCAGAAGTCCTTGGTTTTTTTCGACCCTCATTTTGGTTTAAAAAAACCGGCATCTCATTTTTTTTCCAAATCTGATGGTCCCTCAAAATCTCCCAACAATGGTCCAAATGAAACGTGTGCCTCATCATTATTGCATATTCGTCACACGCTCTTTGGTAAATAGTGAGATCATTCGCACCACTTCCATAATTCTCATAACAATTGTCGTAAATGGCACAAAATGCACCAACTCTAGGACGAATCCTATTTTTTCACTTGCTAGTAATTGAGTTGTACGATCTCCCTTCACCGACCTCCTTTTCAAAGTATCTAATCACTTTTGCCCAAAATCCCTTAGAATTTTGGTTGGTTCCAACTACGCTATCCTCCGACGAATCACACCAAGCCATGCACAACGCGATCTCTTCCTTTTTTGACCAATTCGAGATGTCTTTGTGAACCTCTTTCTCAACTGCCTTCTTCTTAGCCTTTGTAGCACGCTTCTTTGGTTTGACCGGTGACATCTCTTCAGAAATAGTGTTGTCGTCATCACCAACAAGATCATCAGTTGGAACCGAATCGTGATACGATCCGTGACCCGAACCTGGATAACCCGGTGACATTTGTTGACTCGGATAACCCGAACCGGTTCCAACATAAAAATCCGGATTGTTTTGTAATTGTTCCATAAAATCACAAGCATCAAGATTGATGTTGTTTACCGGAGAATAATTTTGATAATTAGAGTAGGAAGACATTGATGAGTCCATTGTTGGACGATAGCACGATTCGGGGGAGCTATACATAGATTGTTGGCTTCGACGAGAGTTGCTTTGTTGTGGTTGTTGGAGGTTTTGTTGTGGTTGTTGGAAGGTTTGTTGTGGTTGTTGGTTGTTTTGATACGGGGGAACAAATGGACGATTAATAGTACGATGCATAGCAAATGGATTGAATGTTTGTTGTTGTGGAAGTCGTTCAGATTCGTAATCAAGAGAACGAGGTCGGAAATTGATGGTTGGTGACACACCGGTTAACCGGAAAGTCGAATCCGGTGATACTTGCGGGATATTTTGTTGTGGTAAACGGGATTTCTGGCCTTTTACTTGTTGTGGTGTTTTCTTAGACATTTTTAATAGAGAGAAGTGTGAGATTGTGTGAATTGAAGTGTTGTTTAGTTGTGTATTTATAGGGGATTTTTTTTTTTTTTTTTTTTTTTTTGTGCGCCAAACGTATACAATTCAAACGGTAACTTTTTTTTTTTAGTCACAAAGGGTCATAAACATAAATGTGTGGGAGTTTTGGATCAAAATTCAAAAAAAAAAAAAAGGTGTGTCTACTCGGTCGAGCTTGAGACCGACTCCATGTTATTTTTGCTTGTTTCTGGGTCGTGACCGACTCCCCACAATAGGGCCAACCGAGTCGACCGAATGAGACCGAGTCAGTCTCGGTCGTTATTGCATGCAGCCTAAAGTAGTTTTCATAGCGACTGAATGCTCACGTAAGTCATGCAACTCATAAACTTTGAGCAACATACTTAGACTAGTACGCATATAATTTTGAGCATCATCTGTAACATAAATTCTATTAAATTTTGACGTGACATGTGTAACCCTTTAACGTTTTTGAAAATTTTCGATGATAAGACCTCTTAACCCAATAGTATGTGAGCGGCTCAACAATTTGTGTGACAAATCTTGTTGGAGAAAGTTGAAAATGAATTTGAATTTGTGAGATAGGTATGTATGTCGTAAAAATTTGCCTCACTACTTAAGTTTAGCATATATAATTATATATTAGTAGTTAAAATTATATAAAGCTATAAACAAATGAACCTTAAAAATTAAAAAATAAGTGTAGATGATAATGGGATCCGACTAACCACGTGAGAGGGGTGAGGAGTTATTGTCAGCCGTCATGTGAAATTGTTTTTATAAACATTTTTTTTTTCTTCTCCATTATTGGACATTTACTATTTTTATACTTTTTATATTTATGTTTTCTATCACCTTTTGCTTTTATTTTATTTTTTCTTTTCAAATAAATTCCATGAAAACGAGCAAACAGATAGGGTCGGCATTCTTTGTTCCTCGTCAATAAATACATATTTGATACAATGAACTTTCGACAAATTATGGGCAATTGGATTTTTTTTACTTTAAATTTCTAAAAAGAATAATGCTTGTGATTGAAGTTGTCCCCATGCATATGTGTTTAAGTGACACCTGGCATAATATTTATCTTGAGAAAATCAACATAGGAGAAAACTCAAAAAAATCTTGTCGAATTTTGCAAAAAGGTGTAGATTGTATGACTTTTAAATCACGATCTTGATAATTGATAATTGATATATACCTCTAACAAAATAGTTCATTTGGGTTTATAGTCTATCGAGGAGCCCAATCTTGTATGCATGTTGGGCCTTGACTTGTCTAGCTTTGCAAATGTAACAATGTAATAATGTAGCCATGTAGGGGTGTTCATGGTTCGGGTAATAAACCGAAAACCGAAAACCAAACCGAACCGAACAAAAAAAAATCGAACCGAATTTATAACCGAACTGAATTTGTCGAAACCGAACCGAACCGAATTAAAAATTCGGTTTACGGTTTGGATATTGGTTTGGCTGAACCGAAAACCGAATTTATATAAATATATACATTTTTTATATATTTATATTATTTTATATATAAAAAATGTCCATTAAAATTATATACTAATATAAAAAACACTTTTTATGCTTGAAATATTTTTTTTTTCCAAAAAAATATATAATTAAATTAAAAAAATATATAAATAGTGTAATTCAAGTACAAAATTCGGTTTTCGGCTTTGACCCATAACAAAACCGAACTTCGGTTCGGTTCGGTTCGGTTTTTGGTTATGACCCAAAAAAAATTTTAACCGAAGAACCCAAACCGAATAAACTAATTAACCGAGAACCGAACCAATGAACACCCCTACAATGTATTGATTTTTCTATTTTATTTATTTATTTATTTTCCCAAGTTAAACCATCCAAACGGGCAGCCCCGAGACCCGAACCACTAGGAGAGACCCGCGAAGGGAAACCCCTATAACTCACAGCTTCGCACTAAGAGGAAAACCTTGAATTTTTGTCTCTTGCGAGACTCGAACCCTGGAAAAAACCTCCCCCAAGCTCCAGAAGGAGCCCAGGTGTCCAACTGAGCTAAGCCAGTTGGTTAACAATGTATTGATGATTGATCGAGTGCCTGTTTCGGTAAATTCAAAGGAATGATCACACATAATTTTATGTACATGGTATTACCTTTAATTTACCAGCCTTTTCGAACCTTATATCGTTAACATGCAAGTACAGCAGAGCCACCAGAAAGACAATATTTTAACGAGTTACTCAACCTCAAAATCTAACTCCAGTTCATCCGAGTTGAACTTTTATCGAGCACTCTATATATATATATATATATATATATATATATATATTATATATATATATATATATATATATATATATATATATATATATAAAAGAAATAAAAAAGAAGAAAGATGTATCTACTTGACTTGTAGTCTTTGTATAACCAAACGTGGATCTTGATTACTAAAGATTGTTAAAACTGAAGTTGGGCCGGTATGGGCTTTGCGTCTACGTTTGGGCTCCTTAAACAGGCCTGGTGTTGCTTCTTAACTTACTATGATTATTGCCATTTACAATTTTACAAGTTTTCAATATTTTATTGTCATACGTAAGAAATTTTGTAATCTATTTTCCTTCTTATTTGTTTATAAAGATTTCTAATTATTTTTGCAAGTAAAAATTTATTTTATTTTTAAGTATGCACAATTTATTGTGTAGATACTGATCCTTGTGTTATACCCACGGGGTCTACCCCCCAAACTCCAAACCCTCCATAAGATAGAGAGTACTTTTTTTTTTTTTTTTTTTTTTTTTTTTTTTTTTTTTTCAAGGTGCAAAGTGCAGTTTTGGTCCCTTTTTTGTCCAAGTCTAGTTTTTTGTCCAAATCCCAAGTCAAGTTTTGCCAAAGTGCAGATTCACACAACATAAACACAAAGTGCAGATTCCCCCAAAGTGCAAATTCACACAAACACAAAGTAAAAACCAAAATAAAATTTAAAAACATTCGTCATCGCCTTATAGGCTCAGATTTTTAGAAGGCTCGGATTTGAAGGTTGCGAAAGTGATAAAAATATCACTCCGCCATCCATTCGGTTTTAAAAACCATTCGTCATCGCCTTGGTTTTAAAAATCATTTTTTTCCTCAAAGTTACAAAGTGCAGTTTTGTCCAAAGTGCAGATTCACACAAACACAATTGCCCACAAGGGTTGTGTTATACACAAAGGCATGTCACAAGCTCAACAGTAAGGATTCCACAAACTGCAAAGCTCAACAGCAGATTCCACAATATCACTAGAAAGCAGTATCACAACACAACAAGGGCTGTCAAAACAAGAATGTCACAAGCTCAACAGTAAGGATTCCACAAACTGCAAAGCTCAATAGCTCAACAGCAGATTCCACAATTACTCAAGTATCACTAGAAAACAGTATCACAACACAACAAGGTTGTCAAAACAGGCATGTCACAAGTTCAACAGTAAGATTCCACAATCTGCAGCTTTGCTAGATTATAAACAAAGCTCAATCAACAAAGCAGTATCACAATAAACACAACAACCATTACAACAAACACTACAAGCATTGCAACAAACACTACAAGCAGAGTATCACAACAAGGCAGAGCATCATAAAAGGCAACAATATTGTAACAAGGGTTGGGGCAGAGTAGCACAAAAAAGGCAACAACATTGTAACAAGGCTGCCGAAATGTCTAGTTCACGATTTTACACACAAGAGGTAATAGGCTCAGATTATAGACTAGTTGCACATAAGCAAGTCTTATCATATATGGCTGCAACATCAAATGTTGCAATGTTTTTATTGCCGTCCATTTGAAAATGTCACGCCAAAATTATTATTTTTTTTAAATCATCATTGCCGTATCTCGATTTTTTTATAAAAAAACCAAGTTTCAAATATGCTTTTAAAACAAAAAAATGCTTATCAAGTTTCATCACAAACTGCTTAAGCAATTTTATCACAAAATTATGCTTAAAACTAGAGCCTGTGGACTGGGGGTAGGCCAGAGCAGGTATTCATACCACTCTAAGGTGGCAGATCAAGGTGTTAACCTACCCACAGCCACAGGTATTCATCACAAACTGCTTAAACATAAGCAGTAACCACAGAACCACCACCACAGAACCAAAAACACAGACATAGTACTCCTTATTAATAGGGAGGGTTTGTACCCCTGGGAGGGTTGGGATAAAAACTAGGGAAGGGTCCGGTCAACAAGCCCCTTATACCCACGGGGGTCTACCCCATGAAGGTACAAACCCTTCCATATAAGCAGTATCACAAATCACATAAGAACGCATAAGAACCAGCACTATTATCATCACAGCTGTCTCATACACAAATCACATAAGAACCAGCACCACAGAACCAGCCACCACGAAACCCTAACTTTTAAAAAATTAGGGTTTTTTTAAAAAAAATCTAGATATGATAAATTAACATACACATCTTTCAATTAACACACTTTATATGAAGTAAATCAAAACAGATAGAAAAACCCCCAAATAATTTCGAAACCCTAATTTTTGAATAAAAAATTAGATCTATCAGAGTATCACAAATCACATGAGAACACACAATTAAGCACCACAGAACCACCACCACAGAACCAGCACCAAAGAACCACCCACCACGAAACCCTAACTTTCAAAAATTAGGGTTTCTTAAAAAAAATCTAGATATGATAAATTAACATACACATCTTTCAATTAACACACTTTATATGAAGTAAATCAAAACAGATTGAAAAACCCCCAAATATTTTCGAAACCCTAATTTTTGAATAAAAAATTAGATCTATCAGAGTATCACAAATCACATAAGAACACACAATTAAGCACCACAGAACCACCCACCACAAAACCCTAACTTTCAAAAAATTAGGCTTTCTTAGAAAAAATAGATATGATAAATTAACATATACATCTTTCAATTAACACACTTTATATGAAGTAAATCAAAACAGATTGAAAAACCCTCAAATATTTTTGAAACCCTAATTTTTAAATAAAAAATTAGATCTATCACAGAATGAGAAAATCACATAAGAACACACAATTAAGCACCACAGAAAAACCCCCAAATTACTTTTACGAAACCCTAATTTTTGAATAACCCCCAATTTTTGAGAAACCCCCAACACAGATCACCAACAACATCACCACACACTCACAAACTCTCTCACAAATCACCAACAACATCACAAAATATTAGTGATTTTAGATCTAAAAACATTTTTAGATCTAAAATTAGAGAGAAAAAATATAGCAGATAATTTAGAGAGAGAGAGAGGGTTTGTGAGTGTGTGGTGTGTGTGAGACAGCTGTGGTGATAATAGTGCGTGTGTGGATGTGAGACAGCTGTCCACCCCATACGCGTTTTTTATTTATTTTTTTTTGTATATTTATTATAAAGTTAGTTGTAAAATTTGTTAAAAAAAAGTATTTTGTTAAGTTTATAAAATTTGTTATAAAAAAAAAAAGTATTTTGTTATAAAAAAAGTTAGTTGTAAAAAAATGTGAATAAAAAAAAGTATTTTGTTAAATAAGGTATTTTGTTAAAAAAAGGTATTTTGTTATAAAAAAAAAGTTAGTTGTAAAAAAATGTGAATAAAAAAAAGTATTTTGTTATAAAAAAAAGTTAGTTGTAAAAAAAATGTGAATAAAAAAAATTATTTTGTTAAAAAAAGTATTTTGTTAAAAAAAAAGTTGTAAAAAAATGTGAATAAAAAAAATTTATTTTGTTAAAAAATGTATTTTGTTATATAAAAAAGTTAGTTGTAAAAAAAATTTGAATTCGTAATGTTTTTTCAGGGGTTCGGTTCTCACGAGCAATTAACGGATTGGGTGCAAAACATAGCTCGGGAACTCGGTTTTGTCATTGTTAAAAGAAGAACTAAATCAGAAAACGGTATTATGAACGAAATCAATTATGGGTGTACAAAGGGTGGAATTTATGAACCCGAAGGTACTGGAAAACGGAATACCAGTACCTCTAAAACCGGTTGTCCATTCAAATTGGTGGCGAAATATCTTAAAAGAAGATCATATTGGATTTTGAAAGTGAAGGAGGATAGTCATAATCATCGTATGTTAGAGTCGGTGCATGGTGTGCCATATGCAATGCGATTAAATGATGATGAGTTCGAGTTGGTTAAAGAATTGACAGAGTATAACGTAAAACCACGTAATATACTCGCGACAATACAAGGTCGTAATCCGGATAACGTGTCTAGCGTTAGAACTATATATAACGCACAAGTTAAGATCCGGAGAGCCATAATAGGTAATCTAACTCCAATTCAAGTTCTTTACGCACATTTGACGCAATCAGGGTACACATATTACGATAGGGTAAGTGACAATAATGAGCTTGAGGAACTATTTTTTGTTCACCCTACGTCGTACACTTTATGGTGTACGTTCCCTGAAATCATGCTAATAGACTCCACGTACAATACCACGCTGTTTAAATTGCCATTTTTGGAAATTGTCGGAGTAACATCAACAAATAAACATTTTCGATGGCATTTAGCTTTTTAAACAGTGAAAAAGGGCCTAATTTTGAATGGGTATTGCAACGTGTGAAGATGGTGATAGACGAAAGATACTATCCACGTGTTATCGTCACCGACAGGGATTTAGCGTTGGTTGGGGCATGCAGAGCAGAATTCCCACATGCTCACAAAGTACTATGTCGATGGCATATTTCCCAAAATATACTTCAGTATTGCAAAGGTAAATGTGATTCGGTAGAGGAGTACGACTCCATCAAACACACATGGGATTGGATGGTTAAAGCTCAAACACGCGCCTTATTCGAGCAACATTATCGACGCCTACAACAAAAATTGGTCAACCATCCGGGTACTTAATTATTAATTCAGTGTTTTTATTATTTAACAAATATGCACCCGATTGACCTTGTATTAATTCATCGTTTTTTCAGATATTGCTCGGTATATGGATAACTGGCTGCGAGATTACGGGAACATGTTTGTCTCGTGTGTTACCGATGAATATCGCAGCTACGGCCAGACAACAACGTGTAGAGTAGAGGCTCAGCACGCGTTGTTGAAATAATATTTGGGCGGCACACAGTCCAACCTAAACACGTTGTTGATTTCGATTGATAAGATTCTTATTTCTCAAAAGGGCGCGATACAAGAGAGTTTTAATAGAAGCATAAATGAGAAAATAAATAAATGTGCTATACCAATATTTGCAGAGTTGTGGTATAACATTTCCAAATATGCTTTTATACTCATGTACAAAGAACTCCGTCAAACGAAAATCGTCGCGGAAGATTGTAGCCATCAGTTGCAATCAATTTATGGACTACCGTGCTTTTGTCAAATGACTTGCTATCGAATTAATGGTAAGTATATTAAAGTCAATTTTAATAAATGCTTTCACGGAATGCTTTCACGAAATGGTTTTACATAAGTCACTTTTAATGAATGCAGGTGTGCCCATTCCATTGGATAGCCTTGATATATTTTGGAGAACCCTGTCTGTACCGTGGCCTATTGTCAGTACTCTTGTGCTTGATGATGATGATGATGATGATGATACAAGAGAGTTTGAAAATGGCGTGCAACAATTCAAGAGTGTTTTTGGCAAAGCGACGTCGTTTGTCAAGAAGAATATGTTGCACAAGTTAAGAGGGATATACTAACCTGAATCTGTTGACACATGTCAACCTATTGTTCAGGAAAATACCCGTAGACGTTCGAGCGCAAAGGACAAAAGGTCCAAGGCTACAAAAGTTCCGGACTTGAATGAAGTACCAATCGTAGATCACCGAAGAAGTACAAATTCAAGATCTACAAAAGTCTCGAACTTGCTGCAAGACCCTCCAAGACATAGTTCTTACACGGGTGATAGTCTACGCCACAGATTATATGTTGGAGATAATGTGAGCAATGGTTTTATTGAGGAAATTCCACAGATTTACCGTCCACACGTAATAAGTATACATAATGTGCTGGGTGATGGGAATTGCGGGTTTCGATGCGTTGCTCACAGTATTTTTCAAAACGAAAATAGGTGGGCCGAAGTCAGACATATGTTATTGCAAGAGTTAGATTATCATAGGCAAACTTACATAAGTATGTGGCAGCAACATGACTTTGACCTTCTTTGGTATTCAATAGACTGGTTCAATGGAGGTGCACCTGACGGTCGCTGGATGGTGATGCCAATCACGGGGCTGGTTATCGCTTCAATGATTCACCAACCGGTTGTATTTATATCCCAGCATGGTTGAAACACACGTTTTCCGTTTTTTTCCGGGCCAAACTCATCACAAGGAATCGACCCCCTTGTGATTGCCCGTGTGGGGGAGAAAGGATATGCTAACTACATTTTACCGATGCTAGACCCAAATTTTCCACTTCCGGGTAACCACCCAAAATGGAGGTTTTTTCGAGAGCCAGTTGCAGCCGAATGGATAACTTTTTATCAAGATCGACTAATGGAGTAAATATTATACAGACAAAACATTGTAAATTATTATTGATTTATGTTGTAAATAATTATACCGACAAAACATTGTAAATAATTATTTATTTATGTTGTAAATAATTATACCGACAAAACATTGTAAATAATTATTGATTTATGTTGTAAATAACTGTTTGTATTATATAGTAAATGATTAAATATTTATTTAAATTAGTAAATAACATTATTGATTGATTATGCAAATTCTTTTGTCAGGTGGGCCGAAGAAATCATTTCTGGTGTCGATGTGATAGAGGATTTATTATAGAACGGACATCCTGGCAAGACGGTAGTCGTGGGCGACAGTTTTATGCGTGTCCTCTTTTAGTAGTAAATAATCATACGTTTGCTTAGTTATGTAAATAATTTGTTTGTTAAAAATACATTTCTTATTATTTCTTAACATGTAACAGCCAGGTACAAAAGACTATGGGTGTCAATACTTCAGGTGGAAAGATGAATTTGAAGAAGAGTACTTTAATCAAGCCTCTTCTTCAACACCCTCTTCTTCAACGCAGTGCTCAAACTGCGTTGCTAAAGATAATGAGAACAAGTTGTTGAAGACAAGAATAAAGACGCTGGAGATGGAGTTAGAATTGGCAAGGAATCCTGAGGATCACGCTTGTCAGTCGGGTGCAAGGCTCCATGATCTTTTAACCGAAATGAATAATCTTCATATGTCGTAGATATTGTTGTTTTCAAATAATATGTTAACGTTGACGTTTAATTTAATAATAACAGTTATTGTTTTTAAATAATATAAGTTTAGATGTAAACACTGATCTTGTAGTAGTTTATAAATGCAAATGAGTCAACGTCATATTTTTTTTTAACGTCATTTTTTTTATAACGTAATATAGGCAATTATTAATTAAGTATACACAACATAAAAACATTACAAACATTACAAAAAAACACTACATCACAAAAGCATTACAAACATTAAAAAAAACAAAAAGACAAAAGTAAAAAAAAAAAAAAAAAAAAAGGACAAAAGTACACCTTCCCAAATAGGGAGGATTGGGATAAAAAAGTAGGAGAGGGTCCGGTCAACAAAGGCCTTTCCGAAATAGTAGGCATTTATAGATGTAACTATGTAAGTGTAGCTGCATGGTTTGGACTTTGGGGTTTATTGGTGGATATGAAATTTTAATGTTACAACAACCTCAAAGCACTCATTAATTCTTAATACTTATTGAGTTTATCTTTGCATAACTTGAAAGATATGAAGGGGAGTTCTTCAAGATTTGTGTGAATTAATGATCGTAGTCCAATAGATAACCCCAAAAATAGGAAAAGTGTCCCTGCAAGTATATCTGGCAAATGCAAAAGTTACCCAATGTGTCCACAGTGTCAAATATATATGTCCATGTCATGTCGCACTCAATCACCTTCCCTCAACTCTTCTTTTTGTAATTACCATTTGTCTTATGGACAGTTGGACACCATACATATTCCAAACATATCTTCCAATTCAATGTGCACGAGAAAAACATCGCGATACCTTTTGCACTTCGCCTCGGTTTTCAAATTTCTTCTTCTATTCTTTAGTATGAAATCTGCTCAGTATTTGAATTTTCGCATGTATAAAACTAAAACTGACGCTTACAATCTAATACGGATAGCAGGCTTACCGGGCCTAAACTGTATTATACGCAACTGTGCCTTGGCCCAACAAACAGAAAGACTGGATATCGCCGAAGCCCAAACTACGAGCAAGGCGCGGCCCGGATTTCTGAGAACACACGCAGATCATCAAAGCGACACTTCTGAAGTAAGCTTACAGATCCATTCACGGTCCGGAAGATGACCTACGTCCGCAGTATGATTAAGCTTCGGATCCTTGCCCGACAAGGGTCCTACTCTGGCCATTACAATAATATGCGAAATACTAGGAAACCCTAGTATTTCACTCACCTATAACGGCAACCTTAAAATACATTGCGAGGTATGACTTTCTCACACATCACAATACATACATATTCCTCTGACAACATGAATACTTACTCTCATGCCAAAGCTTAATCGTGAGGTCCGTCCCCATTGTAAGGCTAACGGTTTACTTTCATTTGTGCAGGGGATCAATCAATCACTTGGATTAGTGCAGAATTCACATACAAACCATCTATCAAGGACGATTCAATACAAAACCAATCTCAATCTCTATCCCTCACACTTTTTGCACTAACAAGTTGGCGTGCACAACTGCGTTCTGAAAAATACTCACCACGAGCAATAACTACGGCAACATCACTCCCACGTCTACGTCTGCCGGGCGGAATATGACAGGGAAGAATAAAACGCTGGGGGGCCAAGACAGACTTACGTTTGGTACGACTCCCCAAGAGCCTGATCAAAAGCTGTTGCCGGACACAGCTGAGAAAGTTCATCAGAAGAAGGCGCCGCGAGAAAAACTCAAAGCGATGCAGATCCGTCTAGACCCTAAGCAAACTCCGCAACATGCCGAATCTAAAACATTCAAAAAAAGAAAGAACCCCAAAAGGAAAAGATCAGTTGAGTGATTCAAAGCAAATTAGAAAGGTATACGATCAAAATTGCAAGGAAGCCCAAGAAAAGAAATTCCGACCAAACCGGGAGACAAAAAGAGAAGCACACGTGTACACCAGCAGTATCACAGCAAACAGCTACGTCGTTGTGAAGAAGAAAAAGCTGGAAGAGATCATCAAAGCCTCCGAAAAGAAGGAATGAAATTTACTTCCGAAAGAAGCAATAAGGTGCACCTGCAAGACATGGAAAGGTTGGCAGAAAATAAGAATAAGAGCGACGAAAGCGGGATACCAGGGTTAAAGAGGCAAAGACCAATTGTTAAGGAAAATAACCAAGCAAGACCGCATATACCCAAGGGAACTGACCCGTTCACCCATCGTATTCACAAGACGGACATGTTAAAAAGGCCCTACATGCCAAGCGGCATTAAACCGTATGACGGAAGCAAGGACCCCGAGGATCACATCAAGATGTTCCAGGTGCTAGCCTGGGCAGAACACTGGGACATGACTACCCAATGCCCGCATTTTGGTCCTCACTCATCGGGCCTGCTAGAGATTGGTTCGACGATCTTCTTCCAGAATCCATTAGTAGCTACTACGAACTAAGAGAGATGTTCTTGAAAAACTTTCTCAAAGAGGAAAGACACATTAAAAATACTATGGAAATCTACTATCCTAAGCAGAGGAGAAAATAATAAATAGAAGACTTCACGAGAAGATTTCTAAGGGAAAGCAGAACTATGAAAGGAATATCGGATACCCTGAATATCGCGGAATTCATGAATAAAATATCCAACACAGGGTTGGTCAAACACCTATAGAGCAACATCCCAAAATCCATAAATGAAATGGTAAAGGCAACTATGTCCTTCCACAGGGGAGAAGTAGAGGCCAGAAACCTGAAACGGAGAAAATAGCCTTCGCTCTGCAATCAATAGGGGCACAGTTGAAGATAGAAAAGCGGCTCTACCCATGGACCAATAAGGAAATGCCGAAAAATGGCTCACAAGAGCAAGCAGAAACGTTGCCCCAATGAACACTCAACAACGAAAAATATGTTACAAAAAACAACAATAGCAAAAACAAACAATCTCCGTAACATGAAGGGCCCAATATTCCGTAAGCACAAACTATCCATTACCCTAAGAAGAAGGATGAATCGACCATAGCCATAGTACCTCTTCTTCACACAAGATGAATAAGAACACACAAGAAAGCTAGTACAACTAAGCCGCACGGATCACTCAATACCTAGAAGAGGGAATGGAGATGGTATTTGACCAAACTACACATGATCCGTCATACCCACAGTTACAAAGCTCAAAGACTAACTACAAAAGCCAGTGACAACCACAGTCTAGGCCAAGGTGGAAAGGCCGTAAGAAGAGAGCACCACCTGCGGCGTTAGCGAAAATAACAAACGAAAATTTTAGGATAAAAAGAATCCCCTTAGCAAGGTAGCTAAGGGACAAACACATAGACAAACTTCCACAGATAACTCAAGAGACGGGCTCTCGTCAGCTAGTTTATGGATGTAAGGAAGCACACGATGCCGGAAAGATCAAACGTCAACGCTGACAAATTCCAGTCCGCAAGATGACTTAAAAAGGAAAAGTCTTGGAAATACAAATATGTGTTCCTTCACAAGGCATTGGAATGACTAGCCTGCGTACTTTTCGTTAGATTATTAAACCAAATAGACACCCTAGCTACAAAGCCTACGCGCGCACCTATGTGTCATAAATGCAAACAGGGAAACTATTCTTAAATCAAGAAACGCCAAAATACATCTGCTATAAATAGCCATCAAAAGAAAGGGAAACAATCAACTTTAGAATCAAATCCACAAAAACATACAAGGATAAAGAATTTGCCAATATTTCCCTAAGAAATGATGAAAACGTTACCAAAACGTTATAACACAAGGTCATTTATTGAGCATGACAATTGTAATTCGCTGACAAAACGTCACGTAATTACAATTATTCTGTATCAATTCATGGTTCATCCGGACGTGGCGCTAGAATCGATAACTGACATCAGAGGCCAAAGGCAGTCCCAGATGTCACACCCTGAATTTACCTGAATGGCAGCGGAATAGAAAACCTGGGTGTAACGTCCATGGCATCACAAACAAGATTATATTGAATGACCTAAAGTGTCGTTTTGAAAATACATCGTCTGATTTATTTAAAAACATTAAGAGTTACAAAATATAGGTCCCATAAGTTGGAAAAGTTTGCAGAAACAAGTTTAGTACAATCAAACGATAATATACATAAGTGCATGAAAGTCCAAAATGAGACGCGTCATCCTTGCTACCCAATAAAATGACTCCATGCATGCCATGATGAAAATACCTTAGTAACCTGAAAATACATCGCTAAAACGGTCAATATAAAGTTGGTGAATCATCATAGGTTTATGGATTAAATGATGTGTACAATAGCCATAAGTAAAAAGTAAGGTGACTTGATGTCAAAATGAAGTTACATTGGCTCTTAAGCTCATGACCTCGAAGCTAGACATAATAAGAATTTCGCCCCAATGGAGTGGTTACCAAGCACTCTAATAATGTTAGACATGAAATGCATCCGTTTTCCCGTTGGAGCAACCCAAACACGAATGGAGGAGTCACCATCAATAGGTCTATTCACTCACTCTCGCTTAAAGGCAAATTAACGGTCCATGATAATATAAAGGGGACTTAATGTGGTAAGATGGCAACTTAAGCAATGTATGAAAATTTAGCTACTTTGGCATGTACAAAAATAAGTGATGCAATGTATTCTCCCCCGTGGGATTTAAATCAAAATAATAACTTGAAAACGGGGCTATGAGAACTCACCTCGAAATGATGATACTATGAGATGAAATGATAGGGACAACAAGGAGCGAATATTAGCCGCAACCTAATATGAATGATAATGATCTACTTAGATTATGAAATGATGTAGAGAATATACATGCACATGATACCTATACCACTCTTAACTTGAAAATACTAGTTATAGTCATAGTAAAATATTTTTCATACTTGGAAAAAATATAAGTTTAACTAGACCAATAAAAACTAGTTGTAATATATCGTATATAGAATGTTAGTGTTTAATTTCCGCGCTTTGAAAACCTTGTAATAACGTCAACTAGTCGTAGAAATAAGCTTTGGGTCATACGTACTTCAATGGTTAAAAATATAGCTCTTTAACAATATATCTAGAAAATATAGTAGTTAGTACGTAGTTTATTATTTCTATTAGTGACTACTAATATAAATAGAGTTTTGACGATTTTGAAACGTGTATATCTTTGTCGTTATAAGTTCATTTTCCTCGTTCTTTATATCCATGGTTTCGTCCCAGTATGTAGTAATATATTTTTGAAAGCTCGGCTCCTCTAGGTTACGTTTAACGCCTCGTTTTGTCCGTCAAAAATCGTCCATCAGCATGTAACTTTCAGAAAATAGTTTTCGTCGTTAAACTTGCAAAAATCATATCTCCTTCGTTATAAGCTCGTTTTAATCCGTTCTTTCGCCAAAAGTTTCGTTTTTGAAAGTAGTTTCTAAATATTTGGTGAAAATTTACCCCTGAGTCCCTGAGTTTTCTGGATTTGGCGTTTTGGACAGTAGGTTTCTAGAGTGGTTCTAAATCCATTTCTAAAGTTCCAAACTAGTTTCTAATCCAACCAAATCACTTTCAATCACCACCAAACTAATTTATTCATACCATACACCTTCTTAGGGTGTCATGGGTTCTTAAACAACATCATCCAAGTAAATATATCAAGGGTTTCCATTTCTAGGGTTTAAAGATAAAAATGTATAAAAAGGAGTGGTATAAACTAACATATGCATGTAATCTAGTATAGAAATCATATAATCATGAAAATAACTTGAAGAAATTATGAAAAAGAGTTTGACAACTTACTTTGAAAGATTAGAGAGCTTGGATAAGTAAAACCTAATAACCTTGAGTTTTTATTTCAAAACTCTAACAAGGATCACCAAATGAACTAGAAAATAGCTTGATCTTGGAAAATCTATGGTTTTGCCTCTTGTTTTTAGTTTGGCCGTGCACTAGGATAGGAGAGGAAGAGAGAAAAGTTTGATATTTGCTTCTTGGATTATGATGAGTATGTGGTAAGATTGGATAGATATTTGCCTAGATTAAATGTAATTAAGGCATGAGGTTAAAGGGGGGGGGGGGGGGGGGGGCTTGGGTCGGCTTGACATAGAGGAAAAAGGGCAAGAAAACTAGCTAGATTTAATTAGGATTTAGTGTAGTGTAAGTGTAGTTTAGTTGTAGTTTTAGTTGGTTTAGTTGTAATCGGGTACCGGGTTTGCTAGAAATAAATTTTAACGAAGTTAACCGGAATATAATAAAGTCATAAAAATGATAAAAATATGTTGGGTGCACGTATTGAGTGTTCGGATGATTATTATTTAGTTTCCATGAAAACCGTCGTAATTATTATAAACTTACGATATAAATTAAATAAATTTCCAAAATACCGGGTAAATGAATTTTATAATCTTTGTGATGTTGCAAGGAGTTTAAAAATATATCGGGACCATTGTGGGGATTGTCAGATAGGTTAGTCATATTTATTAATCGTATGTTAACGTTTATTTAAAAATAAATATACGTAAAACGTTAAATGTACCAAAAATATTAATGTAAATATTCTACGAGTGGTATAGTATGCAAATGCTATTATGATGATATGTAGACTATTTCTAGTCCATAAGAAATGTCCCTATTGAAAATGCATGAATTCGCACCTGAACCAATACGGTCACGCGAATTAAAATATCCGTAAACTAAATTTACGATGAAATGAGCAAAGCATGTGAATAGTGTTTTCCCTCCGGAAATGAATAGTGTTAAGTGAATAATAAAATTTTTGAACGCTTCTCGGAATATCAAACTGACCTAAAAAACGATGAATAGTGTTTTGATGAATAGTGATTTATGAATAGTAAATTGTCGAAGTTTGAAAAATGACCTGAAATGGTGAGTTGTGATAGTCGCCCACCCAAAAAGGAATTTAGTCCCTGAATTCAGCTAGTGTTGGTCTCAGAAATAGGTTTGGTGAAAAGATGTGGATACTTGAGTCGCATTTGGTCTTCTCGTTCCCAAGTAAACTCGGGTCCTCTTCGAGAATTCCAGCGAACTTTCACGATCGGAATTCGACTCTGCTTCAACTGTTTGACCTCACGGTCCATAATTTCAACTGGTTCTTCCACAAAGTTAAGCTTGTCATCGAGTTGAATTTCTTCTAATGGTATAACAGAAGACTCGTCTGAAAGGCATTTCTTGAGGTTTGAGACAAGAAACGCGTTATGTACGTTGCTAAGTTCTGATGGAAGTTCAAGCTTGTAAGCTACTGGACCAATTCTTTCCAGAATCTTGAATGGCCCAATGTATCTCGGGTTCAACTTCCCGCGTTTTCCAAATCGTATCACGCCCTTCCAAGGCGAGACTTTCAACATGACTTTGTCTCCAACCTGGAATTCCAATGGTTTGCGTCGAACATCTGCGTAGCTTTTCTGTCGACTTCTAGCTGTTTCAAGTCTTTCTCGAATATGGATTATCTTTTCTGTTGTTTCTCGAACCATCTCTGGACCAGTACATTGTACATCCCCAACTTCTGCCCAACAAACTGGGGAATGACACTTACGACCATAAAGTGCCTCGAATGGTGCTGCTTTTATGTTTGTATGGTAGCTGTTATAAGAAAACTCGATTAATGGAAAATGGTTAGCCCAACCATTTCCAAAGTCAATCATACATGCCCGCAGCATGTCCTCAAGTGTCTGAATAGTTCTCTCGCTCTGACCATCGATCTGAGGATGGTAAGCAGTGCTCATGTCCAACTTGGATCCGAAAGAATCTTGTAATGACTTCCAAAAGTTTGAAGTAAAGCGACTATCTCTGTCAAAAATAATGGAGATTGGTGCTCCATGTCTGGAGACTATTTCCTTGACATACAGTCTGGCAAGTTGATCCATGGAATAAGTCTCTCTAATTGGTATGAAATGGGCTGACTTGGTAAGACGATCAACAATTACCCAAATAGCATCGTAACCTCCTGACGTTTTAGGAAGTTTAGTAACAAAGTCCATTGTAATACGTTCCCACTTCCATTGTGGAATTTCTGGTTGTTGAAGTAACCCTGACGGTTTCTGGCATTCAGCTTTCACTTTAGCACAAGTAAGGCATTTGCTGACATACGTAGCTATTTCTGCTTTCATGTTCGGCCACCAATAAAGCTTTTCGAGATCCAGATACATCTTGTCAGAACCTGGATGAATAGAGTACTTCGACTTATGTGATTCATGCATAATCAATTCTCGTACTCCACCATAGAGTGGTATCCAACTTTGGTCCTTGAAGCATAACACTCCATCTGCTCTCTTTACAAAGCCATTTTTGTTCTCTGGCATACCATAAAGCCTCTCCTGTGGTCGATTTTCTTCCTTGAGTGCCTCAATCTGAGCTTCTAAAATTTTTGATGGTAATGGTGAAATGATAGTCATTCCTAATGACCTAACCCTCAAAGGTTTGAATCGTTCCTTTTGGCTAAGTGCATCTGCTACAACATTTGCTTTTCCTGGGTGATATCGAATTTCACAATCGTAATCACTCAGCAATTCTAGCCAACGACGTTGCCTCATATTAAGTTCCTTCTGATCAAGTATATACTGTAGGCTCTTGTGATCAGTAAACACCACGCACTTGGTACCATAAAGATAGTGTCTCCAAATTTTGAGTGCAAAAACTACCGCACCCAACTCCAAGTCATGTGTAGTGTAATTCTTCTCGTGTGTCTTAAGCTGTTTAGATGCATAAGCTATCACCTTATCATTTTGCATTAGCACAGCTCCAAGTCCTTTATGCGAGGCATCGCAATATACTACGAAGTTCTCAATACCTTCTGGTAGTGACAAAATCGGTGCACTACAAAGCTTCTGCTTCAATAACTGAAATGCAGATTCTTGCTTCTCTCCCCATTCGTACTTTTGATTCTTTTGTGTCAGCTTAGTCAATGACTTCGCTATCTTAGAATATCCTTCAATGAACCTTCTGTAATATCCTGAAAGTCCTAAGAATTGACGAATCTCTGTAGGAGACTTAGGCGTATCCCAATCTTTAACTGCCTCGATCTTTGCTGGGTCGACTTGTAATCCTTGGCTATCAATGACATGGCCAAGAAATTGAAATCTTTGTATCCAAAAATCACACTTTGAAAATTTGGCATACAATTGCTCCTTCTTGAGTAGTTCTAGGATTGTTCTGAGGTGTTCTTCGTGCTCTTCCTTAGTACTCTTGGAATAAATCAAGATGTCATCAATGAATACAATCACATACTTATCAAGATATGGTTTGCACACTCTGTTCATGAGATCCATGAATACCGCAGGTGCATTTGTTAATCCAAAAGGCATTACTTGAAACTCATAATGACCATAGCATGTTCTAAATGCCGTCTTCGGGAACGGAATATCCTCTTCCCGAACTCTAAGTTGATGGTAACCTAATCTTAAATCGATCTTGGAATAAAAATAGGAACCTTGTAACTGATCGAACAAGTCATCGATCCTAGGGAGTGGATAACGATTCTTCACCGTTAACTTGTTCAACTCACGATAGTCGATGCACATTCTGAAAGATCCATCCTTCTTCTTCACAAACAAAACTGGTGCTCCCCAAGGCGAGGGACTCGGTCTAATGAATCCCTTGTCCAAAAGTTCTTGTAATTGGTTCGACAATTCTTGCATCTCAGAAGGTGCAAGTCGATACGGTGCTCGCGCAATTGGTGCAGCTCCTGGCACTAATTCGATTTGAAACTCAACTTGGCGTGTAGGCGGCAGTCCTGGCAATTCTTCTGGAAAAACTTCTGGAAATTCCTTAACAATCTGCACATCTTCAAGTCGCTTCTCATCTGACTTCTTCTCTGTGATGTGAGCCAAAAAATGCATAACAACCCTTCTTTATGTATTCCTCAGTTTTAATGCATGATATAATACTGAGTCTAGTTCCACTTCGCTCTCCTTGAACAACTAAAGTTTCACCGCCATAGGAAAGATGAACAACTTTTTCATCACAAATGATTCTTGCACGATGTCGAGACAACCAATCCATACCTATAACTACATCAAAACTTCCAAGTTCTACAGGCATGAGGTCTATATTGAATGGATGGTTTAGGAAATTGATAGTGCAGCCACGAACAATGGTGTTGGTATTAACTAAAGACCCATCGGCTAATTCGACGATATAGGAAATGTCTAAGGTAGTTGGTTCAATGTTGAGTAAAGGTGCAAATGCAATAGAAACAAAACTTCTATCTGCTCCTGAATCAAATAAAATGGATGCATAACGATTATTAACGAGGAACGTACCCGCAACCACATTCGGGTCCTCTCTGACATCTTCTCCTCCCATAACATAAGCTCTTCCTCGAGCCATTCCACCTTGATTTCCAGTTCCTTGATTCTTCCTCTTTGGACAATCACTTCTAAAGTGTCCAATTTCTCCGCAGCCAAAACATGTTACTGGTGTTTTCTGATTGTCACCCAAAGTTGGAAGCCTGCAATCTTTGATGTTGTGACCAATTTTCTTGCAGTTGCCACATGGGTTTGGGCAACGGCCTGGGTTATGATGTGTTTGGCACTTATCATACTTAGGTAGATTACCTGCATATCATTTCCCTTCAGTTGGCCCTGCAACATAAACCTTTGCCACTTCCTGTCTCTTAGGTGGTGGTTGAATAGCATTCCCACCTTGGTTATAGTCAAACCTCCTCTTGTTGTTTTTGTTGTTGTTGTTGTTGTTGTTGTTGTTGTTATTGTTGAAGTTGTTGTTTCGGTTATTGGGATAGTTTCAGTTTCGATTGTTGTTATAGTTGTTGTTGTTTCGAGTGTTGTTGTAGTTGGTGTTGCTTGAACGATTATTGTTGCTGACAGCAGATTTACCTTTTACCACCTGAACCATGAGTTTCTGAGTTATTCGGATAGCCTCTTCCATTGATTGTGGATCAAAAGACATCACATCCCCTCGGATGCTTTTAGGCAGTCCACCAGTGAAGTTCTCCATCTTTTTCTCATCGTTAGGAACCATAGCTGGGCACAGTGCAGCCAACTCCTGAAATCTCCTGATGTAGGTCTCAATGTCATCACCTTTTGTTACCAGCTCATAGAATTCTGTTTCCAATTTCTTCACCTCAGTACGAGGGCAAAACTTCTTAGTCATCAATTTCTTGAATTGATCCCAGGTGAGCTTGTAGGCATTTTTCATACCAATAGGCTGAGCATGAGAATTCCACCATGACATGGCTTCATCCAAAAGCATACCAGTAGCAAGTTTCACCTTGCTGACATCAGGACAGTTGCACATGAGAAACACATTCTCAGTCTTTTCAAACCAGCGAATCAAAGCAACCGCTCCTTCAGTGCCCTTAAACTTGATGGGGTCACTAATCTTGAAATCCTTCCAAGTACATTCACGCCTATTGTTGGGTTGTTCATTCGTCCCTGTATTTAAAGCAGCCTCAGCAGCCCTAGTAGCAACCTCAACTCTCTCGATCTCTAGAGCTTCTGCTATACTATCCCTGACCAGCTTGCGGATAGCGGTTTGTGTCATCGTTGAGGTTTCTGGTACAGCCTTATCCTTCTTTGGCGCCATATTTCTGATAAATCACAACGGAAATTAACCATGAGAAGAATCATAATAGAAATAGTCATCGTACCAAAATGTACACACCCACAACATGTATATATACAACCACAACAAGTATAAATACAACCATGACATGTATAAATACAACCACAACATGTATAAATACAATAATAATAAGGAACAACCACGAAACATCATAAATATACTCACAACACATGAATATAATTGATTTGTCCTAAACGGTCAACTAAGTTTACCAGGTGATGGTCAACCAAGTCAAACGTCTAAAACCAACTAACCAAGGAGTACAGGGTATTCTCGGGTCGTTATGTCCCAGCGAGGTAAGCAATTGTATTAAAAAACGTTTAAAGTGATCGGGTAATTTAACAGGAGGATCAGAAATTTGATTATTAAGATTAAACTACGAGATTATGATTGAGAATGGCTAAGAAACACTATTGGAACAATTACTGATGATCAGATATCTAAAAATGTAAGTTAACCTAAAAACGCGCGTTTGAATTTAAAATAAACACGAACGCGCAAAATAAAAAGTGAAACGTGAGCAAATAAAGTCCTACGAACGTGAAAATTATATTTTCACAATCCTAATGTAATAAGAAAATTTTTAGAAAATTAAAATTATTTTTACAACTATTTAATTAATTACTATTAATTAATTACTAATTAATAATTACTTTTTAATTAACTAAATTACACTAATTATTAATTAATTATGAAAATTACCTAGAAAAATGAAAATTAAATTTAGAAAAATCTAAAATATTATAAAACTAATTTTAAAACAAAAAATCTATTTTTTCTACTTTTTAATTTTTAATTATTAATTAAAACTAATTATTTAATTAATTTAAACTAAAATAAATTATAAAAAATACTAAATGACCAAGGAAAAATCTGAAAAAATTCTTAAAATTATTTTTAGTTATAATAAGCCTAAGAAAAATTTAAAAATGAGAAGTGCTTATAAATAAGCAGAAAAATAAGCCAAATGACTTAAATAGAAGCTATCACTTTCTTAATTTTTGTCTTTTTCTCAATTTTCTTTTACAAATCTAATTATATACTGATATTATGGGACTTTTGTAAAGGAACTTTTATTGGAACTTAATAATAAGCTGTGTGCAAGTGAATAAGTCAAACAGTTGGCTTATAAGCTTGATTGTGAGGCAAAAGCTATTAAATAAGCTAGACAATGAGAACCAGAGGTAAAACAAGACACAAGCAAGTGATAAGCAACTAAAATAAGCTAGAAGTACTAAAAAAGAGCACTAAATAAGCCACAAAAGAAGAATAAGCAATTCCAAAACCCACTGCAACCAAACAGGCCTTAGGGGCAATGTGCAGCCCACTGTGGGGCCCACAGGAATACCTTGGAGGCCAAGTAAATTGGATATCCAAAAAGACACCCTGGGGGGCTTTCCAAAACACCCAATACCAGGGAATTAGCTCAAGAGTTGAGCTTGTGGTGTCCTTGGGAAGTGGGGTCAATAGGCTGAGCAAACAGTGAGCAAGGAATCACACAAGAACAAGCTAGGGGCAGTTACATGCATAAACCAACTTATAAAACTCCAATAAGCTAGAAACAACAACAGGAGCAACAATTACCAACAACAACAACAAGATTGAAAGCAGGATCAAACAACAATTACAATTAACAGATTAAGTAGCAGCTAGACAAGAAACCAATAAGCTCAAATGAGCTAAAAGAACTTACAAGGCTTATGCAAACAAACTAACAACAATTAAAACAGTAAATGACAACAACTAGAATAATAAAAAGCTCAATAATCAATAACTCCACAAAATCTGTAGAAAACTAGAAGGGGGGGTTGAATAGTTTTCCCCTCTTTTTCGTTTTATAAAAACTTGTTTCAAAATGTTGATTCAAATTTATTCAATTGTTTGTTTGAAAAACCTTCAATTAGAGTTTAGTATGAAAACAACATATAATCAATATGATCAATTATATATGTGAGCTTTTGGATTAGTTTTCAAAACTTAGTTTTATGAATGAAGCTTTGGTCTATATTTATGTGAATACGTTTTCCTTTTAAAATCTTAAAACGTTTTGTATCAAATTATCTATTAAGTTAAACTTAATATGAGAAGTGTGAATAATAATCTATTTGACCATATCATATAATAATACACACAATCACAATATTAACTTCTATGTACAACACAATCAATCATCACAACTATATAAGCAACAATTAAGACATATAGGCAAGCATAGATGTAAAGCGATAAATGTAAGAATAAATGAAAATAGATAAGAGAAAGGAAATGCAAACCGAACACGATGATTTATAGTGGTTCGGCTACAAGGACACCTTCCTTGTTCCTACTCCACTCCCCGAGTCACCTACTCGAGAGTTTTCTTCACTACTCAACAAGCTCCCTTTTGGCGGAGAAAACCGTACACAACTTTTGCTTACACCATTTAACGACACTAAGCTAAATGTCGAGTTCTAATAGTAGCTAGAACCAATCTCACAACACAACTTCGATCGCTACACAACTTCTACACAGCTTCACGACTTCTTCATGACTTCACGACTTCTTCACGACTTCACGACTTCATCACAACTTCTTCTAAACTTCTTCACGACTTCACGACTTCTTCACGACTTCATAACA
Source organism: Artemisia argyi (assembly GCA_030686995.1). Classification (NCBI taxonomy): domain Eukaryota; kingdom Viridiplantae; phylum Streptophyta; class Magnoliopsida; order Asterales; family Asteraceae; genus Artemisia; species Artemisia argyi. The sequence continues at coordinate 10,120,416 of CM060691.1, read as the reverse complement.
ACTTCTTCTAAACTCCACTACTAATTCACACACCTACATCTTCACAACTACATGTCTTCTCCATACTACTACTTCCTCCCACTACTTCTTACTCACTCATTAAATCACTACTAAGTAAGATCATCTTGATCTACTTATTACATATACATAATTCACAACTTCACCTAAGCACTAACTAGATCCTAATACATCTTTGTGTTTATGATAGGGAGGATTCTTCTCTTGCACTTTGAGTGATGAGGGATTGGATCACTTGAAACAAAGATTAATAATCTTATGATCAAAGGGTTTTAGAAGGATGTTTAGAAAGAATTGGATCTGAAAATTTTTGTGCAAGAGGTGAGAAAAATTCCAGGTTTGAGGTGGTATTTATAGGGAAAAATTTCTGACAGAATCTGACAGGGGAGCGTGGCCGGTCCCCTTAATTGTGTGCCGGTCCCCTTAAAATTAAGGGGACCGCCCTTATAATTAAGGGGGCCGCCCAGACGAAAACTGCAGTTTTCTTGTCTTTTTCTGGGGAAAGTTTATTTGGTGAAAAACTAACTGATTTTGGTTAAAATTTTGAAATCATATATTTAGTATGATTAAAACATTTTTCTTTATTACCAAAAGTGTTTTTCAAAAATATATAATATGTTTATATAATTAAATAAACTTTGTATTAGTTAATTAAATACCCCTTTGATCATGAGATGTATTAAGCACTTGTTTATCCATACCTTAAGTGATTGTTGAGGCAAACTCAAGACGTTGAGATGTCGAGGCTTGTTGACGTAAGAATGCATAGAAGAATTGTGATCACAAGTGACTTAAGCACTTTACGTTATATGTTGTAACTTACATCTTTGTCATCATCAAAACATGAAGAGGATGTTTAGATTAAATATCGTAATATTCATGCCAACAAAATCAACCAAGCTCAGTTGCATACAGCAACAATGGGCAGAATTGGGTACTTTGAGAGTTAAATAAGCTCACTAAATAAGCACTTGATGGAAAATACTTGATACATGCAACAAGTTGGTCTAGCAGGCTTCACAAAACAACAAAAATCAAGCAAAAATCTTAACTATTGAACAAGTTGTGGTCTTGAGAAAAGTGGGTCAATTTGGTGGTGCAGGGGAGGTTGCTTCCCCTGCAGGTTCAAAACAGCTTATGCACAAGCTAAAATAAAATTTGTAAAAATAAAACAAGCATGAGTCTCTGTAGTCTAGCTGGGGTACTTTTAGCACAACAAGTTTCAAATCCTAACTCACTACACAAAATTCAAGAAAAATCCCACAACTTTTGGAAAAACTGAGATATGCAACTTTTGACTTTTTAGTGAAACTTGAATCTTTGACTTTTATGAGTTTCTAATGAACTTTACTGATTAGGTATGATGTTATGAGCTAAGATGAAACTAAAATTGGTAATGATGATCATTAATGAGCCAAAATCCAAGGTTTTGGGTGTCAAATCCCTCACAGTTAACTGTGAGGGCACTTAGAGTGGTATTTTGACCTTTTTCCAAATGAGAACTTGATTTTATCCCTTGAATGACCTATTAGAACTTAATGTGAGATGTTTTGACCATTTTATTCAACTGAGGTATACTAGAACACAAAGGTATCAACAGTTCCAAACACCCCTTTTTAAACTGTTTTTGCAAATTTTCAAGAGAAATGACTAATTAAACTTAGAAAAGTGAATGACAATTACTTAACTAGCTACAATAAGAGTAGGAGAACAGTAAGGAACGGGTTATGAGCTGTCTGCTAAGCAAATTACAAAAACCTATAATAAGCTAACAATGGCAGTTAAGCAATTAAACTAAAACCATCACTATCTAGGCTAAAAATCAAACATAAACAGTAACAAGAATCATACATAAGCATATAGAAACAGGAAACAGCCTCAAAGAAAATATGCTAATAAGCAAATGAACAATAAATTGAGAAATTGGGCTTACAATATGCCTTCCAGATAAGAACATGAACCAAGGAACCAAGTTTATTTCCTATAAGCTTCCCATAGAGCTCTAATATACCCATTCCATTTTCTGAATCACTTCTGCACATCTTCTTCCATTTTCATTTTATTTCTATTTATTCTTTATTTTTATTTTTTTTGTATTTTTAATGAAACTGAGAATTTAAATTTGAGCTTGAATGACTGAAATAATAACTTATATTATCAATAATTGCAATACATTACAACTGAGTTTTTGATTGAAAATAAGATTACAAGACTTGAAAAATAAACTAATTTTACACTAAAAACCTAACAACTCTTTCTTCTGCCTCCCAGCTTCATTTTATAGCTCCAATTAGGGTTTCCTTAGGCTCTTGTCTCTTTCCCAGCTTGATATTGGACCATAGGATCACTCAATTTAATCTTGGCCGTTCAAATGTTTTTGGCACCTAATTTGCCTTTGTCTGTTTCTTTGATAATTGAAGCCAGAAGGATACATTTGGAGTGTAGCTTTTGTTTGAGATGCAGGGGGATTGGAGTGTTGCAGGAGTGAAGGTAGGCTAGGGTGAATGATGATGGGGTTTGGCTGTTTGCAGGTGAGTGGGGTGGTGATGTGGAAGAGGGTGGTCAAAGGTGGGGAGTTGACTGGGGGTATTATAAAAATGGGGGAAGTAATTTTGGGTGGATGTTGGGCTTGTGTGGTTTGGGCCAGCAAAGGGTGTGTGGGCTTTTGAAGTTATAAGGGTGGATTGGGTTTGGATTTAGGGAGTAGTAATATTAGATGGTCCGTTTGGTTTGTAGTTGAAATTTCACAAGGACCAATTTTGTAATTATTCTAAAATCCAGGGTCTGAAATGAAACTTTTCCAAAGTGGTAACCAAGGACTAACCTGCCATATAATAATAACCAAGGGACCAAAGTTGTAAATTTCCAATATTTTAAACCCAGGGACCATTTTTGCCAAATTTCAAACTGCAGGGACCAAACATGTAATTTTCTCAAACTTTTCACCCAAGGATTATTTTTGATAACATTTGACTTTTCAATGCCTTGGGTTGACTTTTCTTTTATTTTAAACTTCCAGGGACTAGTTTTGTCAATTTTTGAAACTTGAGGGACTGAAACTGCCAATTATGCAAACTTTGTTCGTTTTTCATTTGTTTTTAAACATTTTGCATCTAAAACATATAAAACACACTTTTGGGATAATTTCTGTATTTTGATGCATATTTGAGTGTTTTTGGATGTTTTGGCAGTTCAGATACGATAAAAATAATGAGTATTTACACACTCATCAATAATACATGAAAATTTCGGCCTACATGGACCGATATCATATATAGCACAACCATTCCAACATAGTAGAGTCATACTTGATACATTTGTTTGTTACAACAACCAAAATACACAAGTTCCTTGAACTATGTCCCACACCTCGGGATTAAGATAATAGTAAAAGCTAATATAAATACAAGTACATGTCTAGGCACCTCCGGGTGCTCCACCTGGTCCACCTCTGAGTCGGCGAATCTCTTTGTCCATCGCGACAACAATCTCCTCTAGATGCTCAACTCGAAGCTGAAGAGCAGCCTCTCTGTTCTCTACAACCGTCAATCTACCGTGAGCTGACGCCAACTGATGTGCCTGCTCTCCCTGCGTCTCCTGCGTCATCTGCGCTCCGTCGCGTATCTCAGGCAGCTCATCTCTCAAATGATCAATCTGCACACAACTCTCCCTCTGTCGTGACTCAAGTCCATGGTAAGACACATCAATACTAACCCTACCTAAAACTAGATCCTCAACTCCCTCCTTGACTACCTCTAGTCGACTAGTGAGGATCTCCTCTACTCGATATCTCAATACATCAATCTGCCCCTGCTGATCTCCTATCTGGGCATTCATGGTAACAGCAGTAGGAGTAAGCCCTCTCGCAGCAGCAGCTCTAGAACTCTCACCTATGTGATATAGTGGTGGTGGTGGAAGGTCTAAAGTCTCGGTAATAGGTGATGCGAAAGTAGTGAACCTCGCACGCTTCTTGAGTGGCAGGAATGAAGTAGGTATCGGAGTAGTGGTAGGTATAACTGATGGTGTAGGTAAAGTAGGAACAATAGGAATCCTAAAAATAGGGGTAACAGGGCGTACTCTCTTCCTAGCACCTATGACTGTCTTACTACGAGGAAACATAAGAATCGGTTCTAAGGAAATAGAAGTAGTAGGAGATGATATATCGGTAGGTGCACGAGTAACATCTAGTGATGCAAAAGGAGAAATCTGAGGAGTAGGAGCAACCTCACCCTCCTCGAAAGGCTCAGTATCCTCACTCGATGCCAAAAGTGGCAACATGGGTATAGGAGGAATAAATGGTAAAACAACAGTGGTAGACATAGCGTCCTCAATATCAGTGTCAGATGAAAGTATAATAAAGTTCGAACCTGAAGACATGTCTCTGAGACAACAATATGAAATGAAATGAAATGAATAATCCATGTAATAATAACTATGCACTTATGATGTAATGATGAGATGCTATGATGATGTGGTTATAGTCTAGGGTCCATGATACATCCTAGTTCGTTATAACCTTAGCTCTGATGCCAATCTGTCACACCATGAATTTACCTAAATGGCAGCGGAATAAAATACCTGGGTGTAACGTCCATAGCATCACAAACAAGATTATATTGAACGACCTAAAGTGTCGTTTTGAAAATACATCGTCTGATTTATTTAAAAACATTCAGAGTTACAAAACATAGGTCCCATAAGTTGGAAAAGTTTGCAGAAACAAGTTTAGTACAATCAAACGATAATATACATAAGTGCATGAAAGTCCAAAATGAGACGCGTCATCCTTGCTACCCAATAAAATGACTCCATGCATGCCATGATGAAAATACCTTAGTAACCTGAAAATACATCGCTAAAACGGTCAATATAAAGTTAGTGAATAATCATAGGTTTATGGATTAAATGATGAGTACAATAGCTATAAGTAAAAAGTAAGGTGACTTGATGTCAAAATGAAATTACATTGGCTCATAAGCTCATGACCCCGAAGCTAGACATAATAAGAATTTCGCCCCAAAGGAGTGGTTACCAAGCACTCTAATAATGTTAGACATGAAATGCATCCGTTTTCCCGTTGGAGCAACCCAAACACGAATGGAGGAGTCACCCTCAATAGATCTATTCACTCACTCTCGCTTAAAGGCAAATTAACGGTCCATGATAATATAAAGGGGACTTAATGTGGTAAGATGGCAACTTAAGCAATGTATGAAAATTTAGCTACTTTGGCATGTACAAAAATAAGTGATGCAATGTATTCTCCCCCGTGGGATTTAAATCAAAATAATAACTTGAAAACGGGGCTATGAGAACTCACCTCGAAATGATGATACTATGAGATGAAATGATAGGGACAACAAGGAGCGAATATTAGCCGCAACCTAATATGAATGATAATGATCTACTTAGATTATGAAATGATGTGGAGAATATACATGCACATGATATCTTTACCACTCTTAACTTGAAAATACTAGTTATAGTCATAGTAAAATATTTTCCATACTTGGAAAAAATATAAGTTTAACTAGACCAATAAAAACTAGTTGTAATATATCGTATATAGAATGTTAGTGTTTAATTTTCGCGCTTTGAAAACCTTGTAATAACGTCAACTAGTCGTAGAAATAAGCTTTGGGTCATACGTACTTCAATGGTTAAAAATATAGCTCTTTAACAATATATCTAGAAAATATAGTAGTTAGTACGTAGTTTATTATTTCTATTAGTGACTACTAATATAAATAGAGTTTTGACGATTTTGAAACGTGTATATCTTTGTCGTTATAAGTTCATTTTCGTCATAGTATGTAGTAATATATTTTTGAAAGCTCGGCTCCTCTAGGTTACGTTTAACGCCTCGTTTTGTCCGTCAAAAATCGTCCATCAGCATGTAATTTTCAGAAAATAGTTTTCGTCGTTAAACTTGCAAAAATCATATCTCCTTCGTTATAAGCTCGTTTTAATCCGTTCTTTCGCCAAAAGTTTCGTTTTTGAAAGTAGTTTCTAAATCTTTGGTTAAAATTTACCCCTGAGTCCCTGAGTTTTCTGGATTTGGCGTTTTGGACAGTAGGTTTCTAGAGTGGTTCTAAATCCATTTCTAAAGTTCCAAACTAGTTTCTAATCCAACCAAATCACTTTCAATCACCACCAAACTAATTTATTCATACCATACACCTTCTTAGGGTGTCATGGGTTCTTAAACAACATCATCCAAGTAAATATATCAAGGGTTTCCATTTCTAGGGTTTAAAGATAAAAATGTATAAAAAGGAGTGGTATAAACTAACATATGCATGTAATCTAGTATAGAAATCATATAATCATGAAAATAACTTGAAGAAATTATGAAAAAGAGTTTGACAACTTACTTTGAAAGATTAGAGAGCTTGGATAAGTAAAACCTAATAACCTTGAGTTTTTATTTCAAAACTCTAACAAGGATCACCAAATGAACTAGAACATAGCTTGATCTTGGAAAATCTATGGTTTTGCCTCTTGTTTTTAGTTTGGCCGTGCACTAGGATAGGAGAGGAAGAGAGAAAAGTTTGATATTTGCTTCTTGGATTATGATGAGTATGTGGTAAGATTGGATAGATATTTGCCTAGATTAAATGTAATTAAGGCATGAGGTTAAGGGGGGGGGGGGGGGGGCTTGGGTCGGCTTGACATAGAGGAAAAAGGGCAAGAAAACTAGCTAGATTTAATTAGGATTTAGTGTAGTGTAAGTGTAGTTTAGTTGTAGTTTTAGTTGGTTTAGTTGTAATCGGGTACCGGGTTTGCTAGAAATAAATTTTAACGAAGTTAACCGGAATATAATAAAGTCATAAAAATGATAAAAATATGTTGGGTACAAGTATTGAGTGTTTGGATGATTATTATTTAGTTTCCACGAAAACCGTCGTAATTATTATAAACTTACGATATAAATTAAATAAATTTCCAAAATACCGGGTAAATGAATTTTATAATCTTTGTGATGTTGCAAGGAGTTTAAAAATATATCGGGACCATTGTGGGGATTGTCAGATAGGTTAGTCATATTTATTAATCGTATGTTAACGTTTATTTAAAAATAAATATACGTAAAACGTTAAATGTACCAAAAATATTAATGTAAATATTCTACGAGTGGTATAGTATGCAAATGCTATTATGATGATATGTAGACTATTTTTAGTCCATATGAAATGTCCCTATTGAAAATGCATGAATTCGCACCTGAACCAATACGGTTACGCGAATTAAAATATCCGTAAACTAAATTTACGATGAAATGAGCAAAACATGTGAATAGTGTTTTCCCTCCGGAAATGAATAGTGTTAAGTGAATAGTAAAATTTTTGAACGCTTCTCAGAATATCAAACTGACCTAAAAAATGATGAATAGTGATTTATGAATAGTAAATTGTCGAAGTTTGGAAAATGACCTGGAATGGTGAGTTGTGACACCACGACTTCAAAGTCATCCGTTATAAGAGGCCCAATGGACAAAGCATGAGAAATAGTCGCAGATGAAGTATTAGTCACAATAGCAACCGGCTCATTGAATGAAATGTTCTCTGAATCTAGCAAAACTTTAGGAGATAAAGGTTTGACCATAGGGGCAAACACATCAGTAACGGTAGTTTCCCTAATCTTCCCAACTATTTGGCGAGCGATGCTTAAAGATGAAGATAAAGGAGCTTCACCAATGACCAAATCACCTTTGTTTTGAGGAACATAAAGTTGCTCTAAACTAGGCTGCAGATCAGCCATACTAGGCTTCTCCGCAAGCTCAGCTTCAAGTCGGAGAAGGCACATGATGTCCTCAATATTAGAGTCCTTATGAGTTGACAAATCTGATAACAAGGGAAATTCAAGCTCGCGGAACGCTCACAAAGCGGAGTCATAGTCCGCTTCCGCAATCGGTCTATAGGCAGCAATATCTATAAGTTTTGTGCCCAACTTGCCATGCTCAATACCAGCAACTAAACCCTTCTGAATTCCCTTTATGATGGCACAACTCAAAAGCTTTCCCAACATCGTACGATACTCCAAATAGTTCAAGCACTTAGTAATGACCAATTTCATACCACGAACCAACAACCACCTGCAGAAAAGGCCTAAATGTTGTTGAAGGAATAAAGGTTGTTTCGGCTCTTGGAGTAAGGGGAAAAGGGCTGACTGTCGGTGAAATTCTTTTTGAAACTTACCCCACTCAATGGAAATTGATTTAGGCAAGATCCCATGTCCAAGAGTCTGATTCTGATTCTGCTTTAACTCTTATCAAGGAAGGAGGCCACCAAACCAAAGGGGAGATATTTGCTTGCTTTTCCTGTTAGAGATGCTAGTCTTTTCATTTAGCCAGACTTCCCGCATTACTGTGATCAAGAGGAAGTGCTAAGGTCTATCGTTTCCTGTTAGAGATGCTAGTCTTTTCATTTAGCCAGACTCACAAATAATATCATATGATATTATATGCGGTGACATCACTCTGCAAAAGGTAGTTTTACAGAAACGCGCAACTGTTCATCCCATTAGTTGCAAAAATGTTGGAAGAAGGGATAGGTGGCATTAAATGTGGATATCAAACCATTTTCAAAAACTGTCCTTTAATAAAACATAAAACCTTTTTGATATCCACACCACTTTGAAACCTTATCTCTCCCCTATAAATACCCCCACAAAAGAAAACACACACATACTTTCAAAAACTAACAAAACTCTTGCAAATTTTCTCTCAAATCTGTGTGAGTTTTATCTCTCACCAAAACCCTTTTTCTTTCAAAACAGACCTTTTACTACACAACTGGCTACTTCTAAAGTCAATATGTACGCTCCCAATGTGGAATTCCAACTAGAGAGTGTTGACATGAACAAAAACAATGTTATGGGGAACTTTGCTGATGCCATCAAATAAACCTGATATTTAAGTGTCAATTTCCCCCTATTATGCTCATTTATTCTACTTATATTATGGATATATACTTTGATTTCTTTATATTTTGTATCCAGGTTACGAATGGGCATAGGAGTTAAAGAGACGAGGAATTTGGAAAGAACGTGCAAAGATAGACAAATCAAAGTATGCTGGAAGAAGCTACAACGTAACATCATCTCTCAACTACGTCGTAACTAAGAATTCAAATGAAAAGACCAAACTCAACTCGGACCAAGAGTTACGGCGTAACCAAATCTCTGGTCTACACCGTAACAAATCCAAGTCTTTAATGAATATTTCGAATAGAAGGCTACGCCGTAACAACACTTGGGAACTACAGCGTAACAACGTGTATGAGAGTAATCCAAGAATTAAGCTACGACGTAACACACTTGAAGACTATGGCGTAGAAGAAACCATAATATTGGAGTTACGGCGTAACATTTCATTAACTACGCCATAATTATCACATCTGGATAAGATTACACTAGCTACGGCATAACACATTTCTTAGTTATGTCGTAGCTCTAATCGGGCCTATAAGTACAACCCTAATTTCGATCATTTGACACAACTTTCTCACACACAAAGTCAGAGATCATTAGAGCTTTTAGAAGGCCCTTCTACAGCAGCATATTGAGCCTTTCCAAGGAAGAAATCACACCTGTGGAAAACTAGAAGGGGGGGTTGAATAGTTTTACATCTTTTTTGTTTTATAAAAGGTTAATTTCAAAATCTTCAATTAAAGTTTTCCTTTTTAAAATCTTAAAACGTTTTGTATCAAATTATCTATCAAGTTAAACTCAATATGAGAAGTGTGAATAATAATCTATTAGACCATATCGTATAATTATAACACAATCAATCATCATGACAATATAAGCAACTATCAACACATATTTGGAAGCATAGATATAAAGCAATAAATGCAAGAATAAATGTAAAGAGATAAGAGAAAGAAAATGCAAACCGGACACGATGATTTATAGTGGTTTGCCCTTCCTTGCCCTACTCCACTCCCCGAGTCACCTACTCGAGAGTTCACATCACTACTCAACAAGCTCCCTTTTGGGGGAGAAAACCGTACACACCTTTGCTTACACCGATTTCCGACACTAATCAATATGTCGAGTCCTATTGCTAGCTAGGACCAAACTTACGACACGACTTCGATCACTACACAATTTCTACACACGACTTCTTCACACCACTACTACTACACAACTACACCACTTCTTCACACCGCTACTTCTTCACACCGCTACTTCTTCACAACTACATAACTTCTTCACACCATCACGACTATACACTACTAGTCTTCACGACTTCACTCCATTTCTTACACACACATTGACTCACTACTAAGTAAGATCATCTTGATCTACTTATTACATATATTTATATAACTTACTTCTACAACTTCACATCAATACTAACTAAACTCTAATACTTCTTTGACTTGATGATAAGAAGTATTCTTCTCTTGCACTTTGAGTGATGAATGATTGAATCACTTAAAACAAAAGCTTATAATCTTATGATCAAAGGATTTAGAAGGATGTTTAGAAAGGATTGGGACTGAATTTTTTTGTGCAAAAGGTCAGAGAAAATAGCAGAAATGAACCAGTATTTATAGACAAACGTTTCTGGCAACTGGAGCGTGCCGGCCCCCTTAAATGGTGGCCGGACCCCTTAATTATTAAGGGAGCCGCCCTTAATTAAGGGGGCCGCCCTCCTGCAACGGCCAGAAAACTTGTCTTTTTCTGAGGAAGGTTTATCTAGTGAAATTTTAACTGTTTTTGGCCAAAAATTTGAATTCATATATTTATTATGAATTAAACATTTTCTTTTATATACCAAAAATCTTTTGTAAAAGATATAAAATATTTTTAACATTTTATAAAAATTGTAGTGACTAAATAAAAGTTCCTTTGATCATAAAATGCATTAGGCATTTGTTTATTCATACCTTAAGTGATTGTTGAAGCATACTCGAGACGTTGAGATGTTGAGAGATGTTGACGTATGAATGCATAGATGATTTGTGATCACACGTAACTTAAGCACTTTACGTTATGTGTTGTAACTTACATCTTTGTCATCATCAAAACATGAAGAGGATGTTTAGATTAAATATCGTAATATTTATGCCAACAATCTCCCCCTTTTTGATGATGACAAACTATGTAAACTATAACTCATAGTAAAATGTATAAGTTAGTTGTTTACACTTCTTCTCCCCCTTTTGTCAAAGCAAAAAGGTGGACTCCTAGTCGAGAGTTCTACTACACTTCAATCCTTGAAATAGAGAGGCAAGCTTGCATCATTGTAGGTGAAGCCTTGATCATATCAACCTCTAAAACATGACTCTAGCGAATCCATGGATCAAATAAATTGCAAACTCTTAACCTACATCAAGAGTTAGTTTCGTGCAACAAAAAAATATAGATAGAGTTGAAATACACATATCAAAATGTGTAGATGTCATTAATGGTTGGAAACATAATGACTTGGATATTTGCCAATGCTCCCCCTTATTTGAGGCACCAAGAAATCAAGTAACGGAAGAGTGCTACAAGGCAAAGTTAGTTGAAAACGAATGCACATATACATAATGATGATGATAGATATATGCATGACACTTATTAAGGAACAAGATATGGATGTCTAAGGTATATGGACTAAAAATATGACACATGCAATTATTGTTTTAAAAACAACAACCTAAATTCCCAAAAAAAAAATAACATGACCAACACTTAAGACATGACAATGATTAGGACCTAATGCAAAGATTCGACCGACATATTTTGGCGAAAGATGCCAAAATATATACTCTAAAAGAGTTAAAGAAAAATGAAGATTAGAATGATACGTTCTTTTAAAAATGTAGAAAAATGAAGAAGGATGAGCGTGAATGAAAAGGGAAGATGATGACAAAAGGTTGACAAATATGGTTTAGATTAATATATCGTTTGACAAGGGTGGATGATTGGAAATCATGGGATTTTTAGGTGTTTTGTTGGTTGACGACCGAAGGTGGATATGTGAAATGAGGTGGTGATGACTCGACAACACTTGAAGCTTGGATATCTTCTTTGTGTTATTCACTCGCTAGAAAGTGGAAAAGACGCATTTCATAAAGAAATTCACTTGACTTTTGATGACATAGACAATCATGTTTATGAGTGTATGGATATGACGGTTGCCTTTTGATTCAAAGAGCGATACAAGGCTGAACATAGGTTTGTGTATCATGAATGATGGTTTGACCTTTATGAATTAAGTTGTAGTGGTGATGACACATTTAGTAGAGTGTAGGGGATGGTTACATGATTGAATCTTCTTGTAAAGATGACTAGGTGGAGTTATTGGTGAAGATGGATGAGAGTGAAAGAGCGATATTCATGGAATGAATTTTTTTGGGTAGGAGGTGGTGGTGACACTTTTGGTGGTGGAGACAATTGTGAGTTGGGATATCCATTAATGGATAGAGATGAAGATGTGGTGGAGTGTGTTTTAGATAGTACATTGGGTGCACTAGGTATGAAATTTGAGGTTAAGGAGATGGAGTTTTGAGGTTGAGGTTGAGGTTTATTGTTTAGGAGGTATGATATTGACTTTTGGTTTCTTTGAGGGCATGGAAATGGTGGATGACTCGAGATTGGTAGTATAAAGGATGACTCGGTTTTTCATTTCACATTGGTGGTTTGAGGATGTTCTAAAGAAGGGTTATGAGGTTTAAGTGTAAGGTAGAAGGATATATGTGAGTGAGTGTTTTTCCCTTCCCATTAAATTTGTGCTCATCCGGACATAGAGTGTGACACACATAAAGACAAATTAACACGAAAATGATAATCTTGACAATGACATGAAGGATGAATGATAGCATACAAGGAGGTTTTCCTAAAGGTGAACGGAAGGTGTTTGACATCTATATAATAATAGAGTCATGACTCAAGAAATAGACATGAACAATGAATGACATTTTAATTTGCATTTAGCTAATTAAAAATACTTAAACATTTCGGACGAAATATTTAAGTTGTCGCACCTACTAAGAGGGGTATTAGATTAGTATCTAACTATCTCTTGACAGAGGAGTGGATTGTTTGGAAGGAAACAAGATGATGAATGAGGGAGTGACTATGCATGGAGACTCTAGAACACCTAAGACAATTTTGAGACTATTATGACCTATCGGATTGTGACACTAAGGTTCTCATGAAGTAAGGGTGTAAGATCTAAAGGCAAGAAATATATACCTAGATGAATGAGACATATAGAGTTAGAGTTAAGCATGTAAAGGCATTTAGGCATGTATCATAAATAAGTACAAAATTATATTATATCGAAATAATTAAAGAAAAACAAAAACTATTATAATAAACATGCATTCAATAACTAAACAAATAATTACGAAGGCATACAATCAAATCACGTAGGAGCAAATAAACATCTAGAAATATCATATATGCAAGATGCCATAAATCTAGGAATGAAAAAATCTAATGAGAGGCAAAGTTCATAAAAGTAAACTAGCATTAGGTGTATTTAGAAAGAACAATTTAATCAAGTTGGAGAGTGAGTATGAGACTATTACTAGTGGCGCTCAATTCAGGCTAAACACGACCATTTTTACGGGTTACACACACCCAACTTCTCACATAGAAGCAATTCTACCGTTAGGTTAAATTGAATTTCTAGTCAATAGATTCTCCAGTAGTCATTATCTTTTTAGAAGAAATTGAGTTCCTAAATTTACCTTTCGAAGAGTATCAAATATGAAGTTTGCTTGGTTTACTAATACTTGGCTTAATGTGACTCAAACATCATGTTTTATGAAGGTAAATCTAGATGATATATTTTACTCACTATCCCAATAGAGACGTGTTGAATGTTTAAATAAAAGTCAACAAAAAGTTTTAATCTTTTGTTCATGATTTACCGGTTGTTTGGTTTTGTTGGCATATTACTTGATTTAATAAATGTGCTTGATTTAAGAATGCTGCTTAGCATATCTTGTGAAATGAATCTCATTAAGATTAATTATCTTAAATGATATCAAAACTAGACATTTATATATTCTTAAACAAATATTATTTTCTGTGATTTTTTTCAATGTTATATATCATAGTTTAACTAGTATTTGAAAAAATGAATTTTATTTGTTTATGCATTGGACAAGTTATTTTTCAATTCTAATAACTTATATTATTTCAAAAATGAATGTGTAGTGCATTATCTTGTAACACAACCATTTATGCTGCAAAGAAAATGAAATACATAGAATATATAATGTGTATTATTCTTAAATATGTATTTTAGCTTGGAGTGATGATTTTAAGTAGTGTGAGCAAATTTTACATATGTTGTTAGTTTGCTCATATTTGGTTTTTCGGATATCACACATTTATCTATTGCATTGCAATGTAAATTGCTTAAATATTTCGGATGAAACATCCAAGTCGTCAATCCTACTTCATTGTATATTTTATGCATGTGTTAAACATGTTATTCTAATATTTGGAACACAACTATTGGACAAGTAGATTCAATATGACATTATCAACACAAGTGTGAGTTATGATCCAATGCATATTCTTTTCATCTACAAAGGATGTAAATATTTTCATATCAATCTAGTGTGATTGAGTATGTAGATTCAAGACTACATCTTTTGTTATAATTTGATATAATCTTGAAACTACACAAATAACAATCCATTTTCTTGTCCACACTAAAAAACATGTCAATTAGATTTGATAAATATATCAACCATAATTTGAATAATGAATTGATATAATATCAAGATCTTTCTTGACCCTCACGAACACTCATTTAAAATAAATAAGCATTTTGATAGTGTGTTCCATTAATTCTAAGATTATTTATGAGTGAAGTTAGTGAATTATTGAAAGTTGACTTATTACTTCATTATTGTTATATGTTTTGTTTATGTGTAAAACTAATCATTGTTACGTATAATGAACACGCGTAGATTTTGAAGATACTTTTTCTTTCATATAACTACTAATTTATTAAAATGATCCAATTTCTCTTATTTAAACAACTTAAGGTAAAAACAAGGTAATTCGTTGAAAATATTTAAGTGTGTTGTTGAGAATAGATTAAATTGTTTGAAATATTTAGGTGACTAGATTTAACTCATTTACAAGATGTTTGAGTAACATTAAGCCATCTATACCTATATACAATGCAAGCATAATATTGCAATCCTAACGTAAGAAATCTAGCATAAGATCTAGTTAAGTATAAACTGGAAAACTAGCTGTAAACAAATAGGGCACATATGCTTAGATATACAATTAGCTAAAATTCAAATAGCAACAATCATCTAATATATTCAATTAACAAAATTAAGACACAAAGAAGTTCACATAATCATATAGCATAACACATAAAATCACTTGTCTTCGTTTTGTTTATTATATACAAGAATGTTTACTTGACTCGATTTTATTTGAAAAGAAAATAGTTACCTCCCCATTTTAAATATCAGTATTTTAAAAATATGAATATTTAATTTTTTAAAGATATACCAACTAGGAATGCCCGACTCAAAGAAAAAGATAAAATACAAGTTTTATGTTAAAACGAAACACAAATTTTTGACCACCGTGTAGTATTTTAACTTGCTGACTTATTTAAGTTTGTAATGATTACTTATGATTATTTTTAAATAAAAGTAGACTCAATTACCTTTAAAATTCCAGGTGACACGACTTCTACGGAGTTACGGTTAATTTTATATGATTTTTTAAAGTGTCTGAAAAAACTGCGAACAGACAGGCAGACCCCTTAAATAATTAAGAGGACTACATAGTATTTAAGGGGGCCGCCCAGACAATTAAGGGGGCCGCCCAACTGGTATTCAAAATTTTATTTTTTGCAAAAAATTGTTTTCTGACTTTGCTAAAACTTGTGAAACTTTCTGAATTTGATACCAAACATATAATACTTATATAAAGCATAATCTTATCTCGAGCTAGTATAATTAGTGTATATAACATCAAAACTAATACAAGTTCATCAACAAAACACTTTTCATATTTAATCCTCCTTAATGGGTAATTTGATACATTGATCATACTCAATTTTTAAAACCATTTGTTTTGAAAATTAGAGCGACGTGGCTCTGGTACCAATTGTGAAAAACTAGAAGGCGGTTGAATAGTTTTACCTCTTTTTCGTTTTGTAAAAGGTTAATTTCAAAATCTTCAATTAAAGTTTTCCTTTTTGAAATCTTAAAACGTTTTGTATCAAATTATTTATCAAGTTAAACTCAATATGAGAAGTGTGAATAATAATCTATTAGACCATATCATATAATTATACACACAATCACAATATTAACTTGTAACTATAACACAATCAATCATCATGACAATATAAGCAACTATCAACACATATTTTGAAGCATAGATATAAAGCGATAAATGCAAGAATAAATGTAAAGAGATAAGAGAAAGAAAATGCAAACCGGACATGATGATTTATAGGGGTTCGGCTACAAGGACACCTTCCTTGCCCTACTCTACTCCTCGAGTCACCTACCCGAGAGTTCACAACACTACTCAACAAGCTCCCTTTTGGCAGAGAAAACCGTACACACCTTTACTTGCACCGATTTTCGACACTAAGCAATATGTCGAGTCTTAATGCTAGCTAGGACCAAACTTACGACACGACTTCAATCACTAAACAGCTTCTACACACGACTTCTTCACACCACTACTACTACACAACTTCACCACTTCTTCACACCGCTACTTCTTCACAACTACATGACTTCTTCACACCATCACGACTATACACTACTAGTCTTCACGACTTCACTCCATTTCTTACACACCCATTGACTCACTACTAGGTAAGATCATCTTGATCTACTTATTACATATACTTATATAACTTCTACAACTTCACATCAATACTAACTAAACTCTAATACTTCTTTGACTTAATGATAAGAAGTAATCTTCTCGTGCACTTTGAGTGATGAATGATTGAATCACATGAAACAAAGCTTATAATCTTATGATCAAAGGATTTAGAAGGATGTTTAGAAAGGATTGAGATTGAAATTTTTTGTGCAAAAGGTCAGAAAAAATGGCAGAAATGAGCCAGTATTTATAGGCAAATGTTTCTGGCAACTGGAGCATGCCGGCCCCCTTAAATGGTGGCCGGCCCCCTTAAATGGTGGCCGGCCCCCTTAATTATTAAGGGGGCCACCCATAATTAAGGGGGCCGCCCTCCTGTAACGGCCAGAAAACTTGTCTTTTTATGGGAAAGGTTTATCTAATGAAATTTAACTGTTTTTGGCCAAAAATTTGAATTCATATATTTATTATGAATTAAACATTTTCTTTTATATACCAAAAATATTTTGTAAAAGATATAAAATATTTTTAACATTTTATAAAAATTGTAGTGACTAAATAAAAGTTCATTTGATCATAAAAAGCATTAGGCATTTTTTTATTCATACCTTAAGTAATTGTTGAAGCATACTTGTGATGTTGAGATGTCGAGAGATGTTGACGTATGAATGCATAGATGATTTGTGATCACAAGTAACTTAAACACTTTACGTTATATGTTGTAAGTTATATCTTTGTCATCATCAAAACATGAAGATGAGGTTTAGATTAAATATCATATTATTTATGCCAACAACGCCTCAACCACCATAAGTTTTAGCATTTCATATTTAATTTTACATTTCGAATTCATGGCTTGTACAAACATCTTTTCGAGTGTTCAATTTAACATGATCGGCTAAGCACCTCTGGTGCTAGCCTAATTATGATTCCTTTATTGCTTTGATTATGTTTTTGTGCTTTTCTAAATGCTTTTACGTGTGTGCATGCTTAGTTTATCTTGTGACCCTTTAATTGCGGTAGTTTAAAACACCTGGTTATACCTGGTATGTTGGAGGAATTGACCATAGGATCCCGGCATAGTTGGGCTGCGAGGATATGGTTGGGATGACAACTAACCATGGGCCTTGTGTGCAAATTGACCATAGGACCACTTTCAGGGGTGGAGGAACTTAAGTAGTTAAAGTATGCCCTATGATCGTGACAACGGGCCATAAAAGATAAGTCTAGCATGTAGTGGCACTTAATGAATCAAACCCGTCTACCGTATGTTGGCTTACTAGCATGGGGTAGTGCCTGTGGTTCTCGGCAGGATTCGGGGGAGATAGGCTAGGGAACTTGACCATATGGACCTAGTGAGATATGTCCGCTCCACCTAAAGCATAAGATTAGTTTAATAGGAAACATGATTGCAAGCGATATAGGAGGAGGAATTAGCTTAGCACATTTCTCTCTAACTGCTCACAACCTCACATTTATTTGCTTTTGTTATTTACTTTCATTTCATTGCATTCAATCAATCATGTCTACTTTAAAATTAGTTTTATTTAGTGACATTAGACTTAGATATAATCCGCACCACATAGCTCTTGGGACGACCTCGGAGTTACCAATACTTTCCTACACACGACCAGATTCTCTGTCCGTTAGTGCATAAGGTAGACCTAGGGTAAAAACGAGACTTTATAAATATTAAAAACTGGTCTGAAATCCTACATCATTTGCCTATCCAAAGGCCTTTTCGGCTTATAAGGTTATGGTGAAATACCTTAAAAACTGTTTTCTCTCCACAGCCTTTATCAAAACACCCTTAGTCATCTACAATGACTACTTGAGGGAATTTTGGCGTACAGTAGTGGTTGAAAACCCTGATGTCACCAAGGATGCCCTCATTAAGATTATAGTGAAAAATGAGAAAAAGCCCTTGACCCTCAACTACAAAACCTTTATCAAAGCTAATGGCCTTGATTTCACTGAAACTTTTGCCCCACTGCCAACTGACACTGAAGTAAAGGCCGAATTGCTTTTACATGGGCCATATGACAAACAACACCCTGAAGTGGCCCCATAGACTCTTTTGGCCGAGGCCCCGATAATAAAAACCTGGTTTCCTGCCGTTTAGAGGATACTGATGAGCTTTGTCATTCAGGTCCTAGGTGGAAACAAGTCCTCCATGGGGAAATTGAACAATGCTCAACAAAATGATAGTGTTCAGCCTCTTGGAGGGTAAAAAGATTGACATTGGAAAAATAATCTTCAAGGACCTTGATACGTAGGGATCGCACCAGGTTTTACCTCTCAAGGGATCTCAAGAAGCTTACAACCCCCACCAGGCAGTGTACCTGATCGTTGTAGTATAGTATAGTGACAAGTACCGGGGGATTGATCATTCAACTCAGGAATAGTGTTCGTTAGGATTGAAATTAAACTAACTAGGTCTAAAGGTGAAGGATGATTCTTTTTGTGTTTTTATATTTTATGAAAAGCAAGTAAAAATCTCGGTTTTGAAGAAGGGGCGGAATTAGTTACTAATCAACTAATCCAATAGCTACTACTTAAACTAATGTGCAGGAAAATAAACTAAGGTTCTACAAGATAAGTGAAGCATGACTACCTATGATATGTTACTCCTTGCTAGCTATCCAATTCTAGCTATTGAATTGTCACATCCTTGTTTTAATTGACGGGTTGTATTCCTTAATATCATTCGTAGGGCCGTGTACGATATTCCCTAACTCTATAAGATCCTACTTCACTCCTATGCCGAGCCGTTAAAAGCTCCTAACATGGGATCATTAGAATTCTCTTATGCATTAAATACAACCAAAAATCGTAGTACACCTCTGATCATGTTTCTTAAGACATTCAAGCAAGTTACCAATTGGAAGTCTGCCAGTTTTCTTAAGCCTAACATCGAATTCAATCAACCAAACAAGAGACAATAGGAATCAAGAATTATAAGCTAAATCAACTAGACCTATTGAAGTTGTCACACCTTAACTGATGAAGATAGACACAAACATCAACAAGGACATCAATAAGATCTAATCAATTATATACAAGTTTCACACAATCATAAGTAGACACAAGATGAATTAACCAAGCATAATTAATGAAGAACAAGCAACAATAATGATAATTGAAGACATGAATTAAGATAGAATCAACAAACCATTACAAGATGTTTATGGAGTGATTGAAACCCTCTAAGTTGCTGGAAAAACACCTACCTAAACTCAGGAATCGACTTTAGGATTTAGGGCTTAAAAATAATGAAGTTATGATGTTGTATTTATAGGCTCTTTTCTGCCCGGCCCATCATGACGGCGTCAGCCCATTAACAAGTGACGGTGTCATGATCATTTTTTCACCAAATTGTAGATCTTTTCATCCCGATCGTTTGCTTTTTTGAATCGCTCAAATCCGAGTTCGTATGCAAAAGTTATGGCAAAAACGGTGTCAGCTACCGCGCGCGCAAGTTGTGACAATTTAACACGTGCGGCCTACGTGACGCCTTCAGGAAATCTTCTGGGCCATCACTCTTTAATTTAACACATGACGCCCTTGGTAAATATGTTCATGACGCCGTCACGAACCCTTCACAAAACCTTCTGGATCGTCACATGTATTTTATTTATCCAACCCTATTCCAAGTAGTGACGCCGTCAGGAGTAAACCCTTGACGCCGTCAGGTACTGTTTCCAGCATGGATTCTTGATTTTCTCGTTTTCTTCATTCTTGAGCATAAAAACGTCCAAAAAGCTCCAAAATGCTTCATATTCCAAAAATCACGTCCCAAGTACCTAAAATGACAAAAGTAACGATTTAGGGCAATATTTGATCAAATAAATTCGAATTCGGGCTTAAATGGCCCCTTAAAAGTGGTTCACTTTTCGCCTCATCAAATATCCCTACACTTAGGATTTGCTTGTCCTCAAGCAAATGAGCTTTTCCACCAACAAAAATACAAGTTAGGGGTTATTTAACACTAATATAAAAATAATTACAACAAATGATCATTCTACCTTAGTCAAAACAAGCACGGAGATTATACAATAGCACCTCTCATTAAGTATTTGGATACTGTCATCTCTCGGTGTTGTAAATTTATATATCATAATTGGAAATGGAGAAATATCACTCATTACCTGTCATAGCAAATAAATTACCATAGGCTTGGGAAAGGATCAAAACCTCCACCACTTGGCGTAAGCACCTAGAAAAACTATCAAAGAGGTCTTTTTAAAAGGTTATAATGTTAGGTGTAAGGGACATGGAAAACACGATTTTGTTGGATAAACGGATATTTTACTGGTGGCAAGTCAATTGTCTTAGTTAACTACATGTACAATGAGGCGTTGCTAAGCCAAGACTCGACTCAACTTGAACTGACTACGACTCTTTTTGGATTTTTTTTCAAGACACTATTTGACCTAAACATAAATAAAAGAAACGGATGGTAGCCCGTATGTTTTTCTCTTTTCTTTTTCTATATATATATATATATATATATATATATATATATATATATATATATATATATATATATATATATATATATATATATATATATATATATATATTTGCATACACTTTTACTCTACCATCCAAAATAATACATCAAAGGGAGCTCGTTTCCTCCTTACACTTGAGCTTTTACATACTTTACAATCAACTATTCTAATGATTCGAATCAAGATAATCAAAACACTTGGAGTACTTTTAAATATTAAAGCACATATGGGGGTAATAATTGACGTCATCCCCATTACTCCATTACAATAGTACTTTACCCATGAGTTTCAATCATCCCAAAACAATATGT
The DNA here is from genome assembly GCA_030686995.1 of Artemisia argyi. Lineage (NCBI taxonomy): Eukaryota > Viridiplantae > Streptophyta > Magnoliopsida > Asterales > Asteraceae > Artemisia > Artemisia argyi. The sequence goes on along the minus strand of CM060691.1, from coordinate 10,098,743 downwards.
ACAAGATATGACTCAACTTAGCAACCATGTAATCAATTAGACAACTAACTATGGGTTTAAACAAATAACAATAATGCACTAAAGATGAGTGCATACAAGGAAAGCTAAGGCGATTTGGTTGCACATTTAGGTGGGTTGTAAACAAATTCTTCCTTTAAGTAAGATGCTTAAAGTTAGAAACGAAAAAGATAGGATCGGAGGGGTGTACTAGGGGTTTCGTGTACTAAAGATGAGTACAACGCTAAGGTGTGAGAGAATTACTTGACTAATGAAGTCAATGTAATTGTATTACAGGTGTAAAACAAGGGTTATCCCAATGCCTCTTATCATGTAGTAAATCCTAACTACACGAATGTAGTCTCACTAGCGGTCTTGGGATGAATCGCTATCACAAGTTCTAGAATCTAAATGCTACCGGTACACTCATAAGCATTAAAAATGAATGCTTTTTCCTAAAGATCTAAAGGAGAACCTCACATTTTTGGGGTGGAAATTTTTGAGTGGTATGGTTTTTGTGCTAGTCATACAATTCCTATCCATGAGACGCTTATTAAGACTAAAGTTTCACTCCTATATGTTACAAAAAAATTTAAATTTGATGCTAAAATTGCCCTAACAAATATTTCTCTCAGTTTTATTACACATTCACTATCAAACAAAACAAAAATCAAGTGGAGTTATAGTTTCTAATATACTCTCCCTACACTTAAACCGAACATTGTCCCCAATGTTCTAGATAAAAGATGTAAAAGTAAAAATAAATAAGAATGAAAGAAACTAATACTCCCCTGATTCGTTCGGTGTGGATAATGCGACTACGTCTAAGAAAATGAATGTTGAAAGCTTCCCTCCAGAAATATAATCATCTTCTTGTCCTGTAATCAACAAACACAAAAACCAAAGCATCAAACCGAACAAAAATCACAACTAGATGTAATTCCAGACTTAGAAATAGAAACAAAACAAAACAATAAAACGACAGGATACTTGTGGAATGAATTACAAATTGGAACTCATAAAACATATCCACAAGTATTGACACACAAACAAGATAGAATATATGCTAATCATGAATTGTGAATTTTTCATGTTCGAATTTTGTTCTTTTTAACAAAATATAAACTTCCCTACACTTATCTTTTTGTAAAATACCTTTATATGCAATTAAGACGAGGTTAAAAACAAAATAAAGCATTTTCACAAATTATTCGAAACATGAAAACTTAACAATTATGATTAAGCATATATGACACAAACAAACAAATAAAATAAAAACATCAAACAATTAAAAACATGGTTGCCTCCCAAGAAGCGCTTGATTTTGTTCGAGTTACGAGCCTGACTCTACCCTTATTTAGCGGAAATAGGCGAGGTTTTCCCTACACTTAGGATTAAGTGCGGGTGGAAGTAGCGATACACACCCTTAGGGTGGAAATATGCCACGTGAGGTGAAGGGGGTGAGTGAATGGCTTCCTTCATCCTAAAACTACCCGGATAATATTGGTTGATGGGTGGGTTGGTTCCTCTTTTGTCTCCTATATAAATCTAAGGATGGAAAGTCTTGTAAAGATTGAGGTTCTAGTTCATCAACACTAGGAAATTCCCTAGAGCTAGGTGTAAGGTTATCATTACAAGTATTCAAACCTATATCCTCAAGTGGTGCTTGGTCTAAGGGCTCTACCTCTATTGGGATTCCTAAAGTCTCTTCTACTTCTTCCGGGTGAGTCACGGGTGGTGTGTGTGCCTCAAATGATGGTAGGACTTGTGGGGTATTTAGCGGACTTATGTTACTTACCTCATCATTCCTTGTGTCAAGATCACCTATGTGTTCATCCTGTATTATGGTAGTGCCTAACCATGACATACAGCTAGGTGGCTCAACTCTACCCTCATCCCCAAACAAACTTGTTTCATTATCCTTGAAATTTGTGGTCAATTGACTTGTACTAACGTTTGTTGGGTTGTCTACTCTATAATAATATTGGGCACAATCTTCTATGGCATCCCATGCTTCTTCAGCATTTAATCACCTAAAGTCCCCATTGGCAAAATCCTCAATGCACATTTGGTTACATTGGTCTACACGGTAGTAAAAGGTTTGGGTTAGGGATGCTAAAGCGAAACTATGATGAGGGACTATTCGGAGTAAATTTTTAAAACGAGTCCATGCATCATATATGGGTTCATCTCGATACTGTTTGAACATCAAGATGTCATTAGGGTAGAATGGATTTCGTGGTCGGTAGTATGGTGAATTCGCGTACTCCATAATGGTGAACGGAAGAGTCAATGGAAAGGTTTTTACGAACAAAGACACAAAAAAAAGATAGACTACGAGAAAGCTAATAAAAGGAAAACTAAAAATCTCACTAAAAAGGAATCTAATGAGTAGACCTAATCAAAATAAATTCCAACCTAAGCAATAACTATTCCCCGGGCTACGGTGCCAAAAACTTGATACGTAGGGATCGCAACAGGTTTTACCTCTCAAGGGATCTCAAGAAGCTTACAACCCCCCACCAAGCAGTGTACCTGATCGTTGTACTATAGTATAGTGACAAGTACCGAGGGATTGATCATTCAACTCAGGAATAGTATTTGTTAGGATTGAAATTAAACTAACTAGGTCTAAAGGTGAAGGATGATTCTTTTTGTGTTTTTATATTTTATGAAAAAGCAAGTAAAAATCTCGGTTTTGAAAAAGGGGCGAAATTAGTTGCTAATCAACTAACCCAATAGCTACTACTTAAACTAATGTGCAGGAAAATAAACTAAGGTTCTACAAGATAAGTGAAGCATGTCTACCTATGATATGTTACTCCTTGCTAGTTATCCAATTCTAGCTATTGAATTGTTACATCCTTGTTTTAATTGACGAGTTGTATTCCTTAATATCATTCGTAGGGCCGTGTACGATATTCCCTAACTCTATAAGATCCTACTTCACTCCTATGTCGAGCCGTTAAAAGCTCCTAACATGGGATCATTAGAATTCTCTTATGCATTAAATACAACCAAAAATCGTAGTACACCTCTGATCATGTTTCTTAAGACGTTCAAGCAAGTTACTAATTGGAAGTCTGCCAGTTTTCTTAAGCCTAACATCGAATTCAATCAACCAAACAAGAGACAATAGGAATCAAGAATTATAAGCTAAATCAACTAGACCTATTGAAGCTGTCACACCTTAATTGATGAAGATAGACACAAACATGATGGCGTCAGCCCGTTAACAAGTGATGGCGTCACGACCATTTTTTCACCAAATTGTAGATCTTTTCATCCCGATCGTTTGCTTTTTTGAATCGCTCAAATCCGAGTTCGTATGCAAAAGTTATGGCCAAAATGTTGTCAGCTACCGCGCGCGCAAGTTGTGACAATATAACACGTGACGGCCTACGTGACGCCTTCAGGAAATCTTCTGGGCCATCACTCTTTAATTTAACACGTGACGGCCTTGGTAAATTTGTTCATGACGCCGTCGCGAACCCTTCACAAAACCTTCTGGATCGTCACGTGTATTTTATTTATCCAACCCTATTCCAAGTAGTGACGCTGTCAGGAGTAAACCCTTGATGCCGTCAGGTACTGTTTCCAGCATGGATTCTTGATTTTCTCGTTTTCTTCATTCTTGAGCATAAAAACATCCAAAAAGCTCCAAAAATGCTTCATATTCCAGAAACCACGTCCTAAGTACCTAAAATGACAAAAGGAACGATTTAGGGCAATATTTGATCAAATAAATTCGAATTTGGGCTTAAATGACCCCTTAAAAGTGGTTCACTTTTCGCCTCATCAGACCTCATAGTCAAGCTCTCAGGAAAATCCAGTAAAAGACTCATGTCTTACCCTAGGTTCATTTCCTGTGTACTCAATGACTTATTGGGCTCTGAGTACATAAGGCCTGACATACAGGGATCTGTACCTGATGTCTTATACAAGGCTAATTACTCTCGAAACCCCACTGAGGTGACACAAATCACCCTGACAACGTACATTTTGACAATGATTTAGGGTGTTAATACAGTGTCACCAGTTCCTTCTCCTTCCAAGAAGGAGAAGAAGAAAAAGAAGCAGGGGGTCAGAAAGGTGGTTAAACCCAAACCACTTGATACTGAGACCTCTGCTTCCAAGCCTGAGAAAAGAAGGCACAAAAATCCCCTGACTAAGACACCCACTGAGGAGGCCAGTACAACAATGACCCTAAAATAACCGCCAACGGAGGGTACTGAGAAATCACACTCAGTATCCTCGGGCAAACCCTCTCCTCATGACTTTGCTAACATACACAAGTCAGTGGAGTCAGGAACCATCCAACCCTCACTTCCCGATGAAGTTATTCGTACATCACAACTTTTGCCCGAGGGAGAATAGGGTCCTATGTCCTCGGCAGGGCAGCACTACCCTGCTGAGACAGAGACCCACACCCTCTCACATCCTGTTTACGGCTTTGGTACATCACAACCAGAGTCTCAGGGAGAAAAGGTCCCTATATCTTCGACAGGGCAACACTACCCTGTTGGACAAGGGGACCATACCCAATCACATCCTGATGAAGCACTCGCATATCACAGCTTTTGCCTAAGGAATAAACTTGGGGCCTATATCTTCAAAAGGGCTGAACAACCCTGATGGAAGGGGACCCTCAACATCACTGGTTACTGAGTTCTTTACCTCAGGAACTGACTCCACGGACCAAGCAGAGACAACTCACTCTCTTCTCCTGGAGGGGTAAAGGACTGACCAAAACAAAGGCAAGCCCTATTCTGAGGGGTAGATAGATGAACCTTTGGGTCCTACTCTGGCTGACATACAAAGGCTGCTTGAAGAGTCAGAGGAGGACCTGGTTGATTTTGCAAATGATGCAGTTTTGGTTGTTGGAGATGACATGGATACTGAAGATCTCACTTACAAAGCTCCTCAGCATACTGAGCCACAAGCGACATCATCTCCTCCTGATGAACTCCAACACACCAATGAACAACATCCTGAACAACAACCTCCCTCACCTGAACAACAACAACAACAACCATCATCATCACCATCATCGCCATCATCATTGTTGGGAATTATACTCATCAGTATCAACAAGATTGAAGACAAAGTTCCTACTGCTGAAGATTACACTAACAGTACAAAGTTAGTTAGTACTGATTAGTATACATAGTTTGTACTGCTTATGTTTTAGCAGAATAGGAAAGAAGTATAATGCAAGAATAGAAAAGATATGATGAATATCTTATTGTAGTAGTTTGATACGTATATTTTTTCTTGTAAAGGACTCTAGGTTAGGATTTTAATATAGCTCTTGGGAAAACTCTAGCATATGAATTGTGATAGCTTCAAGGTTGTAAATCCTAGTGATATAGTTGGTCACTCGTATTATTGATATAATATTGAAGCAGTTTGTTAATTCATTGTTCATTATACTTACACATTTTCATACACATCTTCTAAGGTGTATACTAGTGAATTCCGCTTGCTAGTTTACATTACTTAAAGTATCTATCTAACACAAGGTGTGTGTTTAGATCTTCCACAAGTGGTATTAGAGACAGGTTTCTGATACTTTGATTTAGGAGATCCAGAAGATTAAAGTTCTTATTGCTGTCAAGATAATGGACATGTAAACTACTCAATCATCTTCCACTACTACCAAACTACCCATACTCAAGCAGAATGAGTATGACCTCTGGAGGCTCAGGATTGAGCAATATTTTATGGTACAAGATTATGCATTGTGGGACATCATCAAGAATGGTGATACTTTTAAAGCATATACATCTGAAGCCACTAATGCAGATGGCTCCAAGTCTACTAAGCTGAATACTGAGCCAGTCACAAATAATGAGAAGGCTAAAAAAAGGAATGATCTTAAAGCTAAGCATCTCTTGCTTATGGCCATGCCCAATGATTAAGTGTTGAACTTCAGCAATTATGCAACTGCCAAAGAACTCTTTGAAGCCATTGTTGAAAGATTTGGTGGGAATGAAGCCACTAAGAAAACACAGAAGACCTTATTAAGGCAGAACTATGAGAACTTCACTGCTGCAAGCAATAAATCTCTAGATCATGTTTTTAGCAGGTTGCAGAAGATCATTAGCCAACCGCTGTCTTGAAGGTTACCATTCCTCAAGAAGAATTAAACATGAAGTTTCTAAATAGCTTTCCTGCTGAATGGAAAACGTATGTGGTTGTTTACTTACACAAGCCTGAACTTGAGAAGATGACACTTAATGAATTGTGCAACAACCTAAAGATTGTAGAACCCAAAGTCAGAAAGACAGGAGGCACAAGCTCAGGATCAGGGAACATGGCATTCTTGTCATATGCCAAGGATGAAATTCTGATGAAGAGGATGATCACACATATGTTTGTACTGCTAATCCTAGAGTTAGCACTGTTAGCACTAAAGTTAGTACAACTGGTTCACAAACTAGTGGGGCTGGCTTAAGTGATGACACCATTTATGCTTTTGTAGCAAGCAAAGTTGATGATGCCAATGTATATAATGAAGACTTGCTTTAACTCCATGATGATGATCTTGAAGCAATGGACATAAAGTGGCAGTTAGCTTTGATAAGCATAAGAGCAAAGAAGTACTATCAAAGAACTGGTAAGAAGATTGTCCTTAATCCAGGAGATGTTGCAGGTTTTGACAAATCCAAGGTTGAATGCTACAACTGTGGAAAGAGAGGGCATTTTGCTAGAGAATGCAGAAGTCCAAGACAATAAGGCAGAGATGGCTACAAGAAGAGCAATCTAAAGGAAGTAATTGTGCAAGAGCCTTCTACTAAGGCTATGTTAGCCATTGATGGTGCTGTTTTTGACTGGAGCTTCATGGAAGAAGAAGAAGCCAATGTTGAGATTGCAATAATGGCCTTTTCTAACTCTGAGGTATATGTTAATGGTTGTTCTAAATCTTGCTCGGCTTTAAAAGAATTAGAAACACTAAAGGATAAATTTGATAGTCAAAGAGTAGAGCTTAATGACACTAATTATAATTTGCAGAATCATAAAAGAGGATTTGCTGTCTTAGAAGAACAACTTATTTTTTATAGACAAAAATGAAGCTGTCTTAGAAGAACAACTTATTTTTTATAGACAAAAATGAAGCTGTCTTTACTGATGATATTGTTGGATTAAGAAAAGACTTAGAGAACAGGGATGCTGTTATAAGTATGCTTAAATATGATATTGAACAACTTAGCAAACAGAAGGAAAATATACAATTAATTGTTGATACACTTGAATATACTTCTTAGGGTGTTCAAAAGATTATTGATTCTCAATTAGTGCACAAGGCAAAATCAAGTTTAGGATATAACTCTGTTGCACCTCCACATAGAGGTATGTTTGTGCCACCAGGTATTGACCTAGCTCATATTGGCCTAGATGAGTGTAAGGAGCCTGAATTTCCACCTTATGGTCCTAAGGCACAAGAGAACAATTGTGAAAATCAGGCTGATGAGATACTAAAAGTATAAATGAAACAAATTTTGTTAAGTTTGTGCCTGAGTTTTAGCCTGAATTTAAGCCAGAGACTAAGCCTGAAGCTAAGACAGAGGTTAAACATGCTCCTAGGGTGGTTAAACAAGAATATAAGAAACCAGTTAGGAACAATGTTAGATATGCTGAGATGTATAGATCAGTACCTAGGGGAAATCAAAGAAATTGGAATTATATGAAGTCCCAACAACTAGGTGGTGATTTCGTGATGCAAAACAATATATGTTTTGTATGTGGTAGCTTTGACCATTTTGCTGCTTATTGTTATAATAACCCATGGAAAAAGGCGAATTCAAGGAATACAAGGGTAAATGGGAATAACCAAGTTAGAGTGAACAATCATTTTGCAAATTAAACTCACTCTAATGTCAAAATGGTACCCAGAACAGTTATGCTTAGGTCTGGAGTTAAATCACTTTCTACTACTAGAACAAACAGGACTATTTATAACTATCCAACTGTTTCATGTGCAAGACCAAGAAGTCCAAATTATAAAGAAAAAACAGTTAATAAGCCATTTTTCAAGAATACAGCTAGGCAAAACCAAAAATGGGTGCCTAAGGTTCCAACTACTTAGCCAACAGTTCCAACTGTTAGGCCAAAAGTTGAAACTGTCAAGCAAAAACAAGCTGTTAAGGGAAATATGGGAAATGGTGTGAAAGCTACAGCTCAATGGGTTTGGAGACCAATCACAGGTGACAAAGCATCAATGACCTTAAAGAAACATACTTTTGTTAATGAAAAGGGTAAAGTCAAGTCTGTTATGGCTTGGGCTCCAAAAGTTTAAATGCTTTGGTCATTATGTGTTGTTAGTCTTATACTTAATTGTTTTAAATGAAAAATACTATGTTTTGTGTTTTTCTTGGCTTTATACTAACACTTGCAGGTAATCTAAGAAGTTTTACTTGCATTTGATATGGTGTGCTTTGGATTGACATATGTGTTGCTAAACACACAACAAATGGTAATTGGTTCACCATGTCTCACCCACTTAAGAACCAACTAGTCCAAAGCAAACGGCTCTTGGTAAAGACTTAATAAATCCGTTTATGGTTGATAGTTTACCAAAAACTATATGGTTATCAACTCACCATATCTCACTGTGAAGAGTTGGCTAGTCCATAGTAAATGGCTAATGGTAAAAACTTATAAAATCCGTTGATAGCTGATAGTTTGCTAAAAACTATGTTTGAGTAGGGTATTTTACTAGTTTTATGTTCCTACTGCTATTTGAAAATTTTTGCAAAAGTTTGTACTGATAGTGTAAAGTTTGTACTGATGTTATAGCCGTTACAACTGTTGTGTCAGTAACTGATTTTTAATTCTAGCCGTTGGATAAAGCCGTTTTGTTACCATACTTATAGGGTTGATTTAATAAGAGAAATTATCTTCTTTCTAAAATTTCTTATTATTCACTTTCCATAAGATCTTTCTCTCTTGCGTAAGTTTCTCAAACCCTAGCAGTATCAGTATAAAATCTCAATTGGTTATCATAAATCTTCAATTCACATACATCCATTCATTCATATTCTTCTTTAATCAATTAGTAACGGTTGTACTAAGATTTGCTGACCAACATAATGAAGTGGCGTTTTTAGAGAAAACAAAGGAGAAGGATGGACCAAAGTTTTGGCAGATAATTGATTATCTCAACAACTCTTATATCAGGTATGCCTTAACTGTAAGTCCTACTCTCTATTCCTCATAACTCAATCAGTTTTGGCTTACTGCAAAAGCCATAACACTTGAGGATGATGATGAGGATACACCAATACCTGCACTCAGTGCAACTGTGGATGGCCAAACAATTTATGTTACTGAGAAATCCTTGAGGAGACATCTTCGCTTGGATGACTTTGATGGTACCATATCCATGGCCAACAAAGACATTTTAACTGCTATTTCAAATTTGGGGTATGATACATCTAATGGTAGACTCACTTTTAATAAAGGATGTTTTTCACCCCAATGGAGATTTTTAATTCACAACCTTCTTCACTGTTTGAGTCCCAAAAGATCATCATGGGAGCAGTAGAGCAGTTCAGTAGGAATATTGCTACTGCTCTTGTGTGTTTTTCTAAGCATGAAAATATAATTTTTCAAAGTTAATTTTTGACCATATGGTAAAGAATGTAGATTCTCCAAATAAGTTTTTAATGTACCCAAGGTTTGTTCAACTAATTTTAAAAGCAAAACAAAGCATTCTACTTCCTCATACCAGGACTTTGCCACTCCTTGTTTGCAACAAAAAGTTTTCCAAAACATGACTATGAGTACAAAAGGGTGGAATGGGGAAGAAAGATCTTTATCAGATGCTATGTTTTCTTTTCTAACACGGGTACAGTGTGCTGGGTCAGTACACCCAACTAATCCTTAAATCACACCCTATGTGGTTCCTTCTATATCCCATACACCAGCTCTCACCAGGATTTATAGGAGGAGGTCTAAACAGCGAACTCCTACTACAATACTCAATGTGCCTGAACCATTTGGATTAGGTACAAGTGGTGGTGGTGCAGGAGTATTTTCTAGTCCCACTAGGGAAGAAACTGAACCAATGTCCTATGATGCACCTCTCCCAACAGGTAACATAGTTGGAAGTGCTGAGGGCAGTTCTAAATTTGTGGAATTGATGGAAATTTGTACCAAGCTAACCAAACAGGTAGCTACATTAGAGGAAGAATTGTCCAAATCTAAGGAGCATCACAACAAGATTTATTCCAAGATGGTTGACAGGATAAAGAGACTTGAAGATGAAGTGAAGTTGCTCAAGGCCAAGAGAAAGACAAAGATTTATTCCAATATGGTTTACAGGATAAAGAGACTTGAAGATGAAGTGAAGTTGCTCAAGGCCAAAAGAAAGACAAAGATTGTGGACACCTCTTCAACCTCAAATGATAATGACTCAAGGGGTGATGATGGTGGAGATTCTCCCAAACAAGGGAGGAAAACTGACGCACAAACTGAGATGAGGAGATTGGATTTCACTGAAGAGGGTTTTAATAAAGGTAATCAAGGTGCTAATGAAGAGATTCAACAACAATAACCAAAAGTTCAGCATAAAGAAGGTATTGCTTCTCCAACAGCTCAAGCAGTTCAAATGGAAGAAGGTACTGCTTTCATTCAAAGAGAAGAAATTACTGATGTTGTATATGAAAGCAAGAGGAAAGCTAAAGGTAAAGTTCCTATGGAAGAAGCAGAGGAAACTCAACCTTCTAAGAAGATGAAAGCAAGGGAAGCTGCACAAATTGATCATGATGCAAAATTAGCAAGAAAACTTCAAGAAGATGAGAGGTCTGTTGCAAGCTTTATGGAGACTCAATGACTACAAAATATTCAGATGGTGAATGGTCCTATTTTGGATTATCAACCAAGTGAAGAAGAAATTGAGTATATGATCAACAAAGACCCTGAAGTCAAGGCCAAAGCAATTCAACTCATTGCTGATATATCCTTCACAGAAGAAGAAATATCAGCTCAATTGGCAGATTTTATTAGAATGAAGAATGATCAAGCATTGTATGACATGATCAGTTCTATCAAGAAAGGACAGAAGAGACCAAGGAAACCTTCTCAAGCTCAAGTCATAGCAGGAATGAAGAAATTTTTGTGTATGCAAGCTGGTTGGAAGATGACTCAGCTTAAAAGCAAAAGCTATGAAGAAATACAAGTCTTGTACTACAGAGCTTTCAGAAGAAATAAAGATTTCATTCCTATGGATTCTCAAGAAGAAAATACAAGATATCTCAGGTCTACAAAGAAACAAAAGGCTACAGATGAAATCTCCAAAGATCAAAGCAAATGTAATGAAGAATTAACTGAAGATCAAGTTGAATAGATGATTGCTTTGATTGATCCTGATCTAGAAACTCTAGATGTAGAACCTTTACAAGCCAGACATCCCATTGTTGATTGGGAAATTCACAATGATGAATTTCAAGCTGATTGGAAGATAACAAGGCTAGGTGGAAGCATACATAGACTTTGAAACTCTTGTAAAGGCATGTGATAGAGAAGATCTTGATACTATTTGGAAAATGGTTCAAGAAAAGTCCAAGAAAGGTGAACTCACTGATGTGAAGACTAAAGTGTTATGGGTGCATCTCAAGAGGTTATATGAACCTGATGTTAATGACAGATACTGGAAGTTTCAAGCTATGGATCTTGCTACTACATGGACCTACTATGACTCATGTGAGGTTCATCGTGTATCTACTAAACAAGGTACTGATGCATTCATGTTAGCTGAAAAGGAGTATCCACTCAGAGCTGGAACTCTTGAAATAATGTTGTCATCAAGATTAAGAGTTCAAGAAAGTACAGAGAAAGTTAGAGAATTGTTACAAAGGATACAAGATCAAAACAGAAGAGCTACTGAGGAATTAAGAAGAAAAAGGTAAGTGTTTGGAAGAATCCCCCCATCATCAATGAAGAATGTAAATTCTAAGAAACTTAGTGATTTAGAGAGAAATCAAAAGTTTAGGGGAGGATTGCTAGGAATTATACTCATCAGTATCAAAAAGATTGAAGACAAAGTTCCTACTACTGAAGATTACACTAACAGTACAAAGTTAGTTAGTACTGATTAGTATACATAGTTTGTACTGCTTATGTTTTAGTATAATAGGAAAGAAGTGTAATGCAAGAATAGAAAAGATATGATGAATATCTTATTGTAATAGTTTGATACGTATATTGTTTTCTTGTAAAGGACTCCTTGTGTCTATAAAAAGAGATCCTAGGTTAGGGTTTTAATATAGCTCTTGGGAAAACTCTAGCATACGAATTGTGATAGCTTCAAGGTTGTAAACCCTAGTGATATAGTTGATCGCTCGTATTATTGATAATAATATTGAAGCAGTTTGTTAATTCATTGTTCATTATACTTACACATTTTCATACACATCATACATACACATCTTCTAAGGTGTATACTAGTGAATTCCGCATGCTAGTTTACATTACTCAAAGTATCTATCTAACACAAGGTGTGTGTTTAGATCTTCCAAAATCATCATCATCATCATCTCGTGAGGCTACTGAGCTAGACTCTTCAGACTATCAAGGGCTTGATAACAAAAAGCATATCACTGAGAAGACCTTGTTCAAATTTGGTGATTGGAGAAATTAATGGCTCTATGAGAGATTGGATGACATGAGCTCGGAAGGACATACTGAGGCAGCAGATTCCTATGCTGATTTCAGGGGTTCTGTGGAAGAAAAAAAAGCTCAGCTAACACAGGTTGCCACTTCTACTGAGAAGCATGTCAGTGACTTGAAGTCTTCCATCGAGAAACTGGGTCAGGATCAGGGGACCCAATTTACCAACCTTCTTCAGTCCCACAATGCCATTCAGGAAGAATTTAAAGATGACCCAGTTCTCATTACTAAGCTTACTGAGTTCATGGACACCCACAAGACCACCTCATCCAACTTTACTGAGCTCCTCAAGCTACTAAAGGAGGCGGATCTTGGTTCTTTCAAGTCTCAACAGGAAACTCTTCACAAAACAGTCACTAACAGCCAAACCTGCCTGACCAAGCTCTCCACTGCCTATGATCAGCTCTCAGGTAAACACAACGAGCTTGTAAACCACTACACCAGCAAGGTCACTCAACTCTTTGAGGCTCAGGTTACAATGGCCAATGATCTCTCATCCCTGAAGTCTGACGCCTCTGAAATCAAAGGCATGGTCTCTACTATACTGACTCTTCTTCAGTCCTCTCCAGCTCAGCCTGCTCCTCAATCAACAGATGCTTCCACTAAAGCTCCAACATCTGTTGAAGGGGAGAAACCAACTCCAACGCAAAGACTTTTCAGGCAGCTAGATCCGCAAAGGATGACAATATCAGTATCTGCACCAACTACTGAGGTCATCACTGAAGCTGTCCCCATACAAAGCTACATGCCAGGACCCTCAACAACCTCAGCAATGATCATTTCCAATCCTATTTCAACTGAAGCAACTACAACTACAGAGATATTTGAATCCTCATTCAGTACTCCCTCACCCACTAACAAAGGGAAGGGAATCAATAGTACTAAAGACTCACCTCCCAAATTGTTCAAGGCACCAAGAGATGTGTGTCTTGACCCGGATGCACCTGTACTTATTGAAATGTTCTTACACAATGGAAAAGTCTTCAGGGGAACAAATGAAGAAGTTATTGCGGTCATGGAAGAAGAAGACAGGATTCAGGCTAAGTTGCTCAATAAGCCTGTTATTGCTGAGGTTGCCAAGGAAGTGGTTAGGGAAACTGATCAAAATATCAAGGGGGAACAGTTCCTTCAACTTCAAGCTGACTTAATCAAAGAACACAACCAAAATGCCAAGCTGAGCACTAAAAGGAAAAAGAGGAACTATGAAAGGTATGTGTGGACCATGACAAAGACCAAAGGCGAAGGTCACATCACTGACATGAATATTCATCCATTCAAGAAAGGTGAACCTCTCTCCATAACCATTCAAAGAGGACCGATAGTGAATGAAAAGAATGCTCCCTTCAAACTTTCAGAAGTTGGGATTGAAGAATGGGACATGATGGGACCCATCCTGAAGAAGAAGAAAAACAAGTGCATCCCTGAACTACTGCAAGGCCTAACCAAGAAATACCAAGAATTGGAAAGGGTTGCCAAGAATCTAGGAATTGACCACAAGAAGGCATTTGAATCTCAGGGTTTAACAATTCCTGAACCAACTCAGGTCACATGCAAGAAAAGAAAAGCAGATTGGCAGGAACTTGAATAATACATTTTTGCACTTCATTGCAACAGAGATTCCCCAACAGGTGTCAAGTTTTCCAACAACAAAGTGATCAAGGAACATGAGCATGGAATCTTCTTTTTAGATGAGTTTGGTTCACCTGCCTTCCAAAGAATCAATGATATACATCTATTGGAAACCACTACCCTCCTGGCGTACAAGATGATGGACTGTCACTACAAGAGTCCTGAGAATGAAGAGTTTATGATACTGATGGACAAGATGATGAGTGAGCGACCTAAGCATGTATTGCTATCTAAGAAGATAATGCTTGACACTACTAGAAAATCAGGCATCAGCAACGAAAGTTTGCATCGCTATTTTGTCACTAAAGCTCTTCAACGACGAAATTGTGACGGATATATTCCGTCACCAAAAAGGGCCTAGCAAAATTTTAGTGACAATTTTTGCGACAAAAGTTTTAAGGCTTCAGCAACAGATTTTCGGTCTCAAGCCCCTCACTAGAGCCTTTTTAAAGTTACCAAAATTAAATTTGATTCGACCATTAAGTGACGGCTTAGCGAAAAACTTCTGTTGCTAAATTTGATTTCCAAAGGTAAATATTAGTGACACATTTACCACAATAACTAGTTACAAATTTTTGTGTAGATAGGAGAATAATTTACATAATGATCCAAAAATAATACATCATTCAAATTCATACTAAAATCCGTAAAATATCGATCAAACATTCGAATTACAACTTCATGATAATAAAATATCTACAATGCTAATATGCGATATCCTACTTCAAAGGCTTAAGCGTTACTAGGTAGAAGGGGATGTGATGATCTTCCAAGCATAATCTTTTGGAACTCTCTAACGTTATCCTTGCCTTTCATGACAATCCTCCTCTCTTTGTTTATTTGGTAGCTTTAAAATCACCATTATCAAAGGTAAAAGGTATGTTTTATTAAACAAAAACCAACTCTTTAAACCCCTGTTTAAATCCATGAATATGTTTAATACACAATGTACGAATACTGAAAGCAATAACTGAATATCGTTCACATAAATAGAAACGTAGAACAAAATTTTCTTACCTAAAACGGTTTTGGTAGCAAGTAACCTATCACACAATTAAAACATAAGCGTAAATATTAGAGAATCATTGGACAATAAACTTATTTTGTGAACAGTCTGCCTATCTTGTGAGCTTAAGACATACTTTCAAGTATGCCTACATAAAATATATATGTTGGCCACACGGAGGAGGAATATGCAACACTATGAAACCATTAATATAACATGTAGCAGGTACGTTGCAAACCTTAAGTGTGTACTGCAGATCATACATATAAGAAATTACAGGTAGCACTTGAAATGTTCCATTATTAATCAGAAGTTTAGATAAAGTTTAAGCAAACCTGGTGACATGTAATACCAATTTTCATCTCCACCAAGAGATGAAGAGTTTTCAGAAACCTGGGAATCTATAAATGTACCAGTATACTCCGATATTAAATTCCACAGTTTCATTTCCTATACATCCGAATCTATATACGTAGAAGCATGTATGATTTGCACTGTGATAAATCGAAAGCACTTAAAAAAGTTAGAAAGTTAACTACTAAATCTTAGTCTGCTGATAAAATTCTGACAGTACAATGCATAATATGCAGCGTCAAGGGCTGCAATCACTTTAATTACTGACCATAGACAGATGAAAACGATGATGAAGTTCCTTTTTTAATTCTTTGGTCACCTATAAACAGGTCAGAAAAAAACATAACAGAAAGTGAGATTATTAAACGTAAAAATTACTATACTTGCATTCCTTAAATACGTGGTAGTAATAAATTGCATACCTGAGACATACCTCCTTCAAGGTGAGCAAGTGAGATCAATTATCCAAGGTTGTCTCTGTACGTATGTTGAAGTGCACCAATTGTTAAAATCAAAATAACATTTAAAGCAATAAAGTAAAAACTTACTTTTCTGATGAGTATCATTCTGCAAATCCGCAACAGTAGCCTACATACATAAAAAATCCCAAAACCAAATCAAAACCCAAAAACACTTATTAAAGATGACAAATAATATCAGATAAGTTAGAATATAGAATTCAACATTTTTTCTTGCCGTTTAGTAACACCCCTTTGGTGTCTTACTTAAACCTCACTAAAGGACACACTTATCGGGGCTGAAATATGCAAAACAAATGCCCCTGTTGTGTAGAAAATTCAGCAGCTAACGCGCCCTATTTTGTGTAGAAAATCAGCAGCAAACATATTCTATTTGGGGTTGTATTGCAGCAAACAAACACCCCCTGTTGGGGCTGCGTTTCAGCAAATAAACACCCCCTGTTGGGACTGTGTTTCAGCAAATAAACGCCCCCTGTTGGGGTTGCGTTGCAGTAGATAAACACCCTTTTGGGTGGGCTGTGATAGCAGACAACAAACACCCTTTTGGGGGTTGCAACGTGACGAATCAAACACGAACAAGTACACCTCTTGGGTGTCTCGCTGAACTGAACAAAACAACCAAGTAATCAGATAATCTCAAAGGTTTATAAGTCCGTATTAGCTAAAGATGTAAGAATAAGCTAAGACACCAACTAAGTCGAGGGTCTCAAATAAGCTACAACTAAACTCAAGCTATTACTAGTCCAATATAAGCAAAAATCATACCACGTCGAGACCCTTTTGGGTTCGACTTATCAAATACAAACACAACCCGAAATCAAACATATATTCCAATAAGCTATAACATATTTCAACTAAGCTAAGCGTTTCAAAAATAAGAAAAACCACACCCATAAGCCCCAACAGGGGGTGTTTATTTGCTGAAACGCAGCCCCAACAGGGGGTATTTGTTTGCTGCAATACAGCCCCAAATAGAACATGTTTGCTGCTGATTTTCTGCACAAAATAGGGCGCGTTAGCTGCTGAATTTTCTGCCAACAGGGGCATTTGTTTTGCATATTTCAGCCCCGATAAGTGTGTCCTTTAGTGAGGTTTAAGTAAGACACCAAAGGGGTTTTACTAAACGCACCATGAACCTCTTCGTTGATGCCAGGGTCCCATCGATAAACATTTTGCACATGCAACACTTTTTAAGTTAATATCATTTACACTTAGAAGCACTTCTAATTTGTTTATTATTTTAAGTTATACGATGTAGTAAATTAAAACCTTGACATGAGTCCACAATACATCGCGGGAATCTTGATCAACATCCATCCAAGCATTCCAAGGACCATGAAATGAGTTCTTCAACATAGAGGATATGGAAGGAATGAAACCTGGATTGTCACCAAATCTACATAATGGAAACAATTTAGATTAAATTTCATAATTCAGTTGGTATTACAATGCATAAGTCTGTACACATACTCAGTATCAATAACCCAAATCTCCACCTGTTGTAGGAAAGGAACGTATGTTTGAATATCATCTGGTACATCAGCACCCCAAACTAGTGAACTAATGCTACATACACCTGCTCAACTACTGCTACTTGCACATACATAGGGACCTTTTTTAAAAAGACACTAGTACTTATTTTCTCCAAAGTACGCCTGTTACCTATAACATAATGAGAAATAGTTAGCAATCAGTAGTACATCATTTAAACTTGATGAATATATTCAAAAGATGCACTTTAAACAAAAAATATTAAAAAGCATAACCAAATACATATAAAACATCTCCTAATTGACTATAATAGTCCCTAATCTATTAACAATCAGAAAGTTAGATAATAATAAGATTATAAGAACTGTTCAACCTTTGGACAAAGCAGAACCATGAGCATCCATATAAAAAAACCCATAAGTGACTAAAACAGACCCTAGTTACTCAAATAGCCTCAAATTCACAACCTTAAGTGACATAACAACCCTTAAGTGACTCAAACAACCCCAAATTAAGTTTCACCATTTTCCCAAACTGTTTACTTTTTTTTTACCATAACCAAACAATTTATCACAAGTCCTATAACAAATACATGTAATATTCCAAATTAAGCAAGGAATGAGAAATTAATACACAAAATATACATGTAATACGCATCAATTGTAGCATATCAAACGTTATAAGGTTATACAGATTCGGGTTCACATAAACCCTAAATTCGAAAATTACCAAAACAATAAATTGACCCATGTACACCTCAAATTAGTTATGGAATTGAAGATATGCAACATTAAAATACCTGATTTGTAGACTAGTGGAGTTCAAATTGGTGGTGAATGACTTGGAATGGTGGTCTGTGACTTGGGAGGATGGGAAGCCATAGTTTAACTTGAATGGTTTCTGGTTGGCGATGGAGAGTGATGGGGAATGAGATGAAAAGTATAAGTGTTGTTGAATAAAGTGAACAATGAGGGAATACCCAAAATGGAGGGGTAATAGAAATGGAGGGAGAAAGAAAATTTTGGTGAAACACTTGGGCGGGACAAACAAAAATATTTAAAGGGAGTTATCAAATTTTATTAAAGCCAATTTTGTAGTTTATCTATCGCTAATCCGTCACTTTGAACCCTTTCTCTGTGACGGACTAATTTTGTCGCTAATTTCCATCGCTGTTGTTCAATATTCTAGTAGTGTGAGCTCATGGGTATTAAGGAAGTTTGAGTACTTAAACCCTAAGCATTTTGTAATAGATGATAGGAATGATTGTAACTTTGGATGAATAAGATGATGGCCCATGTTTTGAAAAGTTTAGTGTTCTTTGTGTTTTTATAGTATCTTCAGTGTAAGAAGAAGCCCAATTGCTCACTTACACTGATCAAACACTTATGCAATATTTATATCCAAATAGGGGGAGACTGTTGGGTCCATTCAGTCCCCAAGCAACCTTAAACAAGGATTTGAATACAAATTAACCTAAGTATTAGAAGACATTCAACAACGCTCAAGTCACTAAGTGAACAGTTTCTCAGTGAGTAACCTTTAGGATGCTTAGGAAGAGTCAAAGAAGAAAGCCTCTCCATTCAATGAGTCGGAACTCAGTGAGTGGCACCTAAGCCAAAGAAGAAGGTGATGGGTTCAGCGAGTGATGACAACAACTCACTGAACCCTTGTCTCCTCAACAACTATGAAGATTGAAGACTGAAGACCAAAGACTGAAGAAGCTTGGACTGAAAGAAAGGTGGGAAACGTTCGAAGAGATAAGGAGAAGTCCTTATCAGGCAGAAGTCAAACTTTCCCTGAAAGGTAAAATGTCAGGACAATGTCATCACTGTTCTTCAGAAAGTGTTATTGTCCTATACCCAAAATAGGTTCTTGTAACAGTGACAAAATGTATCAGTATTTTGTCCTGATTAGCTTAGGTCATCTTTTGTCTTGTACTTAACGTTGCTTATTTACTTGTCTATAAATAGGACAATAAGAGAGAGAAAAGTTGATAAATTTGTGCAATTAATGTGTAAACATTCACAAACAACGTTTACTCCTCCAAAGAGCAACCTTGTCCCTGAGATAGATCAGCGGTTCCTGATAGTTGCTACTTAAGCTTAGCTTAAGTTTAGAGAGGAGACTACACCATACTTGTCATTCTATCCCAAGTGTTATTCCACAAACACTTGGATATAATTCTTTGTTAATTGCAAATAGAATTAAACGTTGAAAATCTTGCATTTATTTACTTTACGTTTATCCTTTTAACAAAGATATTTACTCATTACTTAGTCATGGAACTTGGTTAGTTTAACTCTCTATTTATTACTAACTAAGTATAAGGGAACAACAAAATGGGACTTCGTTGTCAATGGCACGGGATAGTAAGATATTCAATAGATAAATGACCAATTTGAAGGCTTCAGTCCAATAGTTGGGAGGAAGATGAGCTTGAAACAGTAATGTCCGAATTAGATTATTAATTGTGCGAATCATCCTTTCGGATTTTCCATTTTGTTAAGAAGTGCGTGGACAAGAAAATCGAAACTGAATTCCATTGTTCGCAAATAATTTATGAAAATAGTGGTTATCAAATTCACCACAAAAGTTTTTATCCTGTCACTACTGATCACCAAAGTTGTTATCATCGTCTACATGAATACGCATATATTTCACTAAAAACGAGAAATCAAGCTTTTGGATGAATATATGTTTTGTACACAAGAAATTTCAAATGATATCCAACTGAATCAAATCATCTTGATGTCATATTTGTAGAAATTCAATTACATGTAAATAAATTCTTTTCAAAAAAATATGAACATTTATGAGTGTTATTTTTCATTCAATCAATCATCAGCCTTCTTCTACAAAATCTCTGGTAAACCTATCATGCACTTCAATATCTGACTTGCTTACAATAGGCTTTTGTCGTGCCAAACTTTATCAAAATCTCTTCTTGATATCGGTGGTGGAGTAGTCTGATAAATACTACAATCCGGGTTTTAGTTTTGAAAATCATGAAGGTGGTTATATATATATATATATATATATATATATATATATATATATATATATATATATATATATATATATATATATATATATATATATATATATATATATATATATATATATATATATATATATATATATATATATATATATATATATATATATATATATATATATATATATATATATATATATATTGTTTTTCACTTAAATTTCCATACCTTTGATGCTTGCCCCTATGTTGCTAGATCTTGTATACAGATCTCAACGGCACCCGGATGTCAGGGTCCACATGAAACCCATGTATCATCTGATGTTTTGATGAAAAATATAGCACCTTGCGTTTAATGTACAGGTTCAAAAAAGACCTCATTTACCTATGACCAAAGAAAAGACAAGGTTTTTTTTACTTATGCTCAAACCTCCTAAATTTCCAATTTATAAAGGTAAAACTACTTTGTCTGCAGATCGGAGCCGACCCGTTTTGACATCTTACTTGTGCCACCCGTTGCCATCCTTTAAAAAACTACAAAAAGAAAAAGCCGCAAAATAAATTCCTTTAAAGAACATAGACACTTACACAAACTGCAATATCTTAACTAAAAAACCCTTCGGTTTTGTACCCCAGTGTTCAAAGTCACAATCAGTTAGACTGTATGGCGTATCTCCAAGGTGTACCTATTTGCATCAGTTTAGCGACATAGATAAGATTACTCAGATGCTCATCAATTTTTTTTTTAATAACAATATAACACTAAACTCGTTTTAAGATAGAATGTATAACCAAGACTAATCTACATTATATTGTTACCTTGAACATGTGCTGCCTTGCCTTGACTTCGGGTAGAGGAATATAAATCCTCTTGTCAAATCTTCTCCTAATGGCCTATGATTCACTTTGTGGTAGATACAAGTGAGAAATTTAATATTAAAGAAATAAATAGAAGCCATTTTGTAATAGTTACTTGATCTAATAAATATGGAGTATTTGTAGCTGCAAGAACAAGAACTTTATCATCATTGTTACCAATACCCTGAAACAAAAACCAACAAGAATTACGGACTGGTCAGATTCAATCCATTATAAGCCAACTTAGGTTACGCTTTATCAGTCCCTCAATGCCATTCAGGAAGAATTTAAAGATGACCCAGTTCTCATTACTAAGCTTACTGAGTTCATGGACACCTACAAGACCACCTCATCCAACCTTACTGAGCTCCTTAAGCTACTCAAGGAGGCGGATCTTGGTTCTTTCAAGTCTCAGCAGGAAACTCTTCACAAAACAGTCACTAACATCCAAACCTGCCTGACCAAGCTCTCCACTGCCTATGATCAGCTCGTAGGTAAACACAACGAGCTTGTAAACCACTACACCAGCAAGGTCACTCAACTCTCTGAGGCTCAGGTTACAATGGCCAATGATCTCTCATCCCTGAAGTCTGACGCCTCTGAAATCAAAGGCATGGTCTCTACTATACTGACTCTTCTTCAGTCCTCCCCAGCTCAGCCTGCTCCTCAATCAACAGATGCTTCCACTAAAGCTCCAACATCTGTTGAGGGGGAGAAACCAACTCCAATGCAAAGACTTTTCAGGCAGCTAGATCCGCAAAGGATGACAATTTCAGTATCTGCACCAACTACTGAGGTCATCACTAAAGTTGTCCCCATACAAAGCTTCATGCCATGACCCTCAACAACCTCAGCAATGATCATTTCCAATCCTATTTCAACTGAAGCAACTACAACTACTGAGATCTCTGAATCCTCATTCGGTACTCCCCCACCCACTGACAAAGGGAAGGGAATCAATAGTAATATAGACTCACCTCCCAAATTGTTCAAGGCACCAAGAGATTTGTGTCCTGACCCAGATGCACCTGTACTTATTGAAATGTTCTTACACAATGGAAAAGTCTTCTGGGGAACAATTGAAGAAGTTATTGCGGTCATGGAAGAAGAAGACAGGATTCAGGCTGAGTTGCTCAATAAGCCTGTTATTGCTGAGGTTGCCAAGGATGTGATTAGGGAAACTGATCAAAATATCAAGGGGGAACAGTTCCTTCAACTTCAAGCTGACCTAATCAAAGAACACAACCAAAATGCCAAGCTGAGCACTAAAATAAAAAAGATGAACTATGAAAGGTATGTGTGGACCATGACAAAGAGCAAAGGCGAAGGTCCCATCACTGACATGATTATTCATCCATTCAAGAAAGGTGAACCTCTTGCCATAACCATTCAAAGAGGACCGATAGTGAATGAAAAGAATGCTCCCTTCAAACTTTCAGAATTTGGGATTGAAGAATGGGACATGATGGGACCTATCCCGAAGAAGAAGAAGAAGAAGAAGAAGAAGAAGAAGAAGAAGAACAAGTGCATCCCTGAACTACTGGAAGGCCTAACCAAGAAATACCAAGAATTGGAAAGGGTTACCAAGAATCTAGGAATTGACCACAATAAGGCATTTGAATCTCAGGGTTTAACAATTCCTGAACCAACTCAGGTCACATGCAAGAAAAGAAAAGCAGATTGGCAGGAACTTGAACAATACATTTTTGCACTTCATTGCAACAGAGATCCCCCAACAGGTGTCAAGTTTGCCAACAACAAAGTGATCAAGGAACCTGAGCATGGAATCCTCTTCTTATATGAGTTTGGTTCACCTGCCTACCAAAGAGTCAATGATATACATCTATCGGAAACCACTACCCTCCTGGCGTACAAGATGATGGACTGTCACTACAAGAGTCCTGAGAATGAAGAGTTTATGATATTGATGGACAACATGATGAGTGAGCGACCTAACAAGCATGTATTCCTATCTAAGAAGACAAAGCTTGAGCTCATGGGTATTAAGGAAGTTTGAGTACTTAAACCCTGAGCATTTTGTAATAGATGATAGGAATGATTGTAACTTTGGATGAATAAGATGATGGCCCATGTTTTGAAAAGTTTAGTGTTCTTTGTGTGTTTTATAGTATCTTCAGTGTAAGAAGAAGCCCAATTGCTCACTTACACTGATCAAACACTTATGCAATATTTATATCCAAATAGGGGGAGACTGTTGGGTCCATTCAGTCCCCAAGCAACCTTAAACAAGGATTTGAATACAAATTAACCTAAGTGTTAGAAGACATTCAACAATGCTCAAGTCACTAAGTGAACAGTTGCTCAGTGAGTAACCTTCAGGATGCTTAGGACGAGTCTAAGAAGAAAGCCTCTCCATTCAATGAGGCGGAACTCAGTGAGTGGCACCTAAGCGAAAGAAGAAGGTGATGGGTTCAACGAGTGATGACAACAACTCACTGAACCCCTGTCTCCTCAACAACTATGAAGAATGAAGATTGAAGACTGAAGACCAAAGACTGAAGAACCTTGGACTGAAAGAAAGGCAGGAAACGTTCGAAGAGATAAGGAGAAGTCCTTATCAGGCAGAAGTCAAACTTTCCCTGAAAGGTAAAATGTCAGGACAGTGTCATCACTGTTCTTCAGAAAGTGTTATTGTCCTATACCCAAAATAGGTTCTTGTAACAGTGACAAAATGTATCAGTATTTTGTCCTGATTAGCTTAGGTCATCTTTTGTCTTGTACTTAATGTTGCTTATTTACTTGTCTGTAAATAGGACCATAAGAGAGAGTAAAAGTTGATAAATTTGTGCAATTAATGTGTAGACATTCACAAACAACTTTTACTCCTCCAAAGAGCAACCTTGTCCCTGAGATAGATCAGCGGTTCCTGATAGTTGCTACTTAAGCTTAGCTTAAGTTTAGAGAGGAGACTACACCATACTTGTCATTCTATCCCAAGTGTTATTCCACAAACACTTGGATATAATTCTTTGTTAATTGCAAATAGAATTAAACGTTGAAAATCTTGCGTTTATTTACTTTACGTTTATCCTTTTAACAAAGATATTTACTCATTACTTAGTCATGGAACTTGGTTAGTTTAACTCTCTATTTATTACTAACTAAGTATAAGGGAACAACAAAATGGGACTTCATTGTCAATGGCACGGGATAGTAAGATATTCAATAGGTAAACGACCACGTTGAAGGCTTTAGTCCAATAGTTGGGAGGAAGATGCGCTTGAAACAGTAATGCCCGAATTTGATTATTAATTGTGCGAATCATCCTTTCGGAGTTTCCATTTTGTTAAGAAGTGCGTGGACAAGAAAATCGAAACTGAATTCCATTGTTCGCAAATAATTTATGAAAATAGTGGTTATCAAATTCACCACAAAAGTTTTTATCCTGTCACTGATGTAACACCCCCAAAATATCGCAGCGGAAGATTATGTCATTGGGGTGCTACTTCATAATACAAAGTACAAGTTATAGAGAACGGCCTCTAAATGAGACGTTTTGAAAAGTTACCATTCGATTAATAATATCCGAGTTACAAACATGAGTTCCAAAATACAATACATAAGTGTTTTAAAACATATTGAATGGTAATGATAAAAGCATAAGTCTTCAAAACATGCCAAGCGACTCTATGCTCCATGCAACAGCTATCACCTTACAGACCTGAGACAAACACGCTAAAAGTGTCAACACAATGGTTGGTGAGTTCATAGAGTTTGTTTTAAAACAGTTGAAAAGTCTTTAAAGAATGTTCACACAGCAAAGGCATTGTGAATCCACTCAGTTGCAAGTCCCGCCCATAACAACACTTGCAACCTGTGTGTTCACAAACCACTGCTAACATATAGTATGATTAAGACATATGTGTATAGACAAACACTTTAAACAAGTCACATGGTTGAACCTTATGCACAAACCATAAATACTGGGAGCCCTTCCCAAAGATTACTGGGAGCCACTTCCCAAAGATAACTGGGAGCCACTTCCCAAAGACTACTACTAGCCACTAGATTGAATAACGCAATTAAGCATAATAACGGAAATAGGTTTATCATAATCATGTATGTCAGCAATCAAGTATAAATGTTTTGAGTATTTGTACAAGTAAAAGCAAGTAATTGAGCATGTATCTCCCCCAAAGAGTTAAAACAAGTATTGAAAATAGTAGGGGCTATGACTCACCTTAAGTTTATGTAGTGAGAAGTGAAAGTGGTAGTCGAATCGCGAAAGTCTCTAAGAGCAGCCTATAATAGAACGTTGCGACTTAGGTTTAGAGTAATGTCTAAGAATACGAAGAATTGCCTAAATATGTCTTGCATATAGTTCATGATGTAGTACTTAGTATATAGTGGAAGTCGTTAAATAAAAATGGTTTATGAAACATGTATAGTTTGTATATCGCTTACTACCGTTCGGGCCATTATAATTCAGAGGTCATGTAGTAAACGTTCGAGGAGCCAGGACACTTTAATTCGTAAATCCACAACTCATCTCGACAGTTTACTTTAATGAACCCCTCACATGAAGCTCCCTACTATTGTAGTATTTGATAAAGATATATAAGTTTTTGATCCGAAAAGTTACATGTCCAATTAATTGAATAAACTTAGGAAAGTTTATTTTGGATGAAGATTGTTATTTCAATGAGTTTCTTAAGTCTAAAATGAATATTACTTGCAAGGTCTCATGGTTATTTTGATGGAGTAGATCCAAATTGTATGGTTATATTACAACTAACTCTCTAGTTCATGTTTTCGTCTTGTAAAGTTATATGGTCTTTAGCCGTGGCTTTGCCGTGACCTTGGTCATTGTTACCATGGTCTTGAGACTCATCCTTGGCCTTAGCCATGATTGTGGTCTTAGCTTTAGGTCATTAGACCTCTTGGTTATATCTAACCATAACCATTATATAGTCACTTGGGTATTTCAAAATAGCTGTTAAGAAATTGAAGAAAATATCATTCATTATTGGTTTTCTGAGCTCGTGCTCCTGAGTTTTTGAAGTAAACATCATTACGGACAACTTTCGTGTTTTAACTTTTTGATGAAACGGACCAGAAGAGCCTCTTTTTGCGTGTTTAAGGTTCTGTTACAGAAAGTTTTGGACAGTTTTGCCATGAAGTTTTAGTAACTTCTAATAGCCATAACTTTTTACTCATATACTCATTTTAGGTGATTCAGATTGCTATGTTTTCCTTGTTAAGTCCTCTAATACAATATGTAATTGTCCAATATCATGATTATACCATTTTGGTCGAATTTCACCATAGAAGTCACTAGTTTTCTTGTTTAATTAACATAAGTTAACATATATATTCCATAACTTGTTTTACCAATTTTTATACATCATGAACATAATAACAAGACCATATATAGTATGAATGAAATATAAATAGCATGTAAATGATATTTAGCAAGAAAGTATATTATGGTTTCTTACAACTTTAGGCTTTCTAAAAGAAAGGAAAGTAACTAGTAAGGAAAGGACTTTGATTGAATAAGCTTCACTTCACTTTAGCAATCCTTCTACTCTTGTATTCTTGAAGGATTTGTGATGAAGATTTAGGTGACTTGAGTGGATCTAAACTCAAGAGAATCACCAAAAGTTTCTAAGGTTTTGAAGTAGTTTGATGAATAAAAACCTAACTAGGGTTTATGTGTTGATATAACACTTGATTTCTTGAATAAAACTTGAAGTAAACTAGCAAAGGGTATGGTGTTTGTGTGTGTATTGTGGGACGGAAAGGAGGGGGAGGAGAGGGTATTTATATGAGCTTGAGGAGGTTAGTATCAAGACTAGTCAAAGCTTGGAGAGCAAGCTTGGACATATGTAATCATCTTAAGGCTTATGGCATGAAATCAAGCCACATGGATGATTCCCCCCCCCCCCCCTAGAGGCGGTTCACCATGGATAAGGAGGGATGACTTGGTTTTTGATGAGATTATCCTAGTTATGTAGTTAGTTTTGACTCCGTAAATTGCTAACCGTAAGTTGTTAAGCCACAAAACGTAAAACCGGGTATCGTAAAAATGTGAAACTTGAAAGAATGACTAAACTTGTCAATATACTCCATAATAAAATATAAAATGAGTGGTAGGTTCCATTGGGGTGCTCAAACCCTGCTAAAACTGGAAACACGGGTTTAAAACGCGTAATACGTAGAATGTACGAATATTGTGTAAAATTGAGAAAAGTAAAATGTAACTTTTCTAATAGGATAATAATGACTTAAAATGACTTATAATGTCTAGACTGGCTCAGCTTATAATGTCTAAACCGTTGACATAATAATGACTCAAGTAATGATTTTTGGTCAAAGGAGGAGGGAAAAATATGTTGACTTTTCCAAATAATGTGAAAACTCAAATCATCTCAGAAACGCGGTGCAGGTATAGGCTAAGGTGAAGGACAAGTAAAAGTGCTTGAAAACGTAAATTTTTGTTTCTCACGGCCCATGGTCTATTTGGTAACATTTTTATTAGTCATGATTAATTCTCTAATAAATCATGAGAGTACTAAACATTTTTCTGATGCGGGGAAAATTGACGTGGTTGGTTTTCGTTGTGCGTAGGATTTTTAAACGACGTTTAAGCCAAACGTGTAATTCCTTAATAACTTTTGCGAAAATGGTCTGATAAGTGTTAAACTTTTATTTTATCATGGAAAATGATTTATCACATGAGAATATGAAATAAAAATTAAATTTCGGAAAATAAATAGTGAAAGTGAATAGTAAAAATGAATAGTGAAAATTCGGGATTTGATGGTAACCTGAAAATGCGAATTGTTACAACTGATCACCAAAGTTGTTATCATCGTCTACATGAATACGCATATATTTCACTAAAAACGAGAAATCAAGCTTTTGGATGAATATATGTTTTGTACACAAGAAATTTCAAATGATATCCAACTGAATCAAATCATCTTGATGTCATATTTGCAGAAATTCATATACATGTAAATAAATTATTTTCAAAAAAATATGAACATTTATGAGTGTTATTTTTCATTCAATCAATCATCAGCCTTCTTCTCCAAAATATCTGGTAAACCTATCATGCACTTCAATATCTGACTTGCTTACAATAGGCTTTTGTCGTGCCAAACTTTATCAAAATCTCTTCTTGATATCGGTGGTGGAGTAGTCTCATAAATACTACAATCCGGGTTTTAGTTTTGAAAATCATGAAGGTGGTTATATATATATATATATATATATATATATATATATATATATATATATATATATATATATATATATATATATATATATATATATATATATATATATATATATATATATATATTGTTTTTCACTTAAATTTCCATACCTTTGATGCTTGCCCCTGTGTTGCTAGATCTTGTATACAGATCTCAATGGCACCCGGATGTCAGGGTCCACATGGAACCCATGTATCATCTGATGTTTTGATGAAAAATATAGCACCTTGCGTTTAATGTACACATTCAAAAAAGACCTCATTTTCCTATGACCAAAGAAAAGACAAGGTTCTTTTTACTTATGCTCAAACCTCATAAATTTCCAATCTATAAAGGTAAAACTACTTTGTTTGCAGATCGGAGCTGACCCGTTTTGACATCTTACTTGTCCCGCCCGTTGCCATCCTATAAAAAACTACAAAAAGAAAAAGCCGCAAAATAAATTCCTTTAAAGAACATAGACACTTACAGAAACTGCGATATCTTAACCAAAAAACCCTTCGGTTTTGTACCCTAGTGTTCAAAGTCACGATTTGTTAGACTCTGTGGCGTATCTCCAAGGTGTACCTATTCGCATCAGTTTAGCGACATAGATAAGATTACTCAGATGCACATCAATTTTTTTTAATAAAATATAACACTAAACTCGTTTTAAGATAGAATGTATAACCAAGACTATTCTACATTATATTGTTACCTTGAACATGTGCTGCCTTGCCTTGACATCGGGTAGAGGAATATAAATCCTCTTGTCAAATCTTCTCCTAATGGCCTATGATTCACTTTGTGGTAGATACAAGTGAGAAATTTAATAATAAAGAAATAAATAGAAGCCATTTGGTAATAGTTACCTGATCTAATAAATATGGAGTATTTGTAGCTGCAAGAACAAGAACTTTATCATCATTATTCCCAATACCCTGAAACAAAAACCAACAAGAATTACTGACTGGTCAGATTCAATCCATTATAAGCCAAATTTGATTACGCTTTATCAGTCCCTCAATGCCATTCAGGAAGAATTTAAAGATGAACCAGTTCTCATTACTAAGCTTACTGAGTTCATGGACACCCACAAGACCACCTCATCCAACCTTACTGAGCTCCTCAAGCTACTCAAGGAGGCGAATCTTGGTTCTTTCAAGTCTCAGCAGGAAACTCTTCACAAAACAGTCACTAACAGCCAAACTTACCTGACCATGCTCTCCACTGCCTATGATCAGCTCTCAGGTAAACACAACGAGCTTGTAAACCACTACACCTGCAAGGTCACTAACCTCTCTGAGGCTCAGGTTACAATGGCCAATGATCTCTCATCCCTGAAGTCTGACACCTCTGATATCAAAGGCATGGTCTCTACTATACTAAATCTTCTTCAGTCCTCTCCAGCTTAACCTGCTCCTCAATAGACAAATGCTTCTACTAAAGCTCCAACATCTGTTGAGGGGGAGAAACCAGCTCCAACATCTGTTGAGGGGGATTTCAGGCAGCTAGATCCGCAAAGGATGACAATATCAGTATCTGCACCAACTACTGAGGTCTCTGAATTCTCATTCAGTACTCCCCCACCCACTGACAAAGGGAAGGGTCCTAAACTGTTCAAGGCACTGAGAGATGTGTGTCCTGACCCGGATGCAACTGTACTTATTGAAATGTTCTTACACAATGGAAAAGTCTTCAGGGGAAAAAATGAAGAAGTAATTGCGGTCATGGAAGAAGAAGACATGATTCGGGCTGAGTTGCTCAATAAGCCTGTTATTGATGAGGTTGCCAAGGAAGTGATTAGGGAAACTGATCAAAATATCAAGGGGGAACAGTTCCTTCAACTTCAAGCTGACCTAATCAAAGAACACAACCAAAATGCCATGCTGAGCACTAAAATAAAAAAGAGGAACTATGAAAGGTATGTGTGGACCATGACAAAGACCAAGGGCGAAGGTCCTATCACTGACATGATTATTCATCCATTCAAGAAAGGTGAACCTCTTACCATAACCATTCAAAGAGGACCGATAGTGAATGAAAAGAATGCTCCCTTCAAACTTTCAGAATTTGGGATTGAAAAATGGGACATGATGGGACCCATCCTGAAGAAGAAGAACAACAACAAGTGCATCCCTGAACTACTGGAAGACCTAACCAAGAAATACCAAGAATTGGAAAGGGTTGTGTTGGGTACACACTTTGTTAAATCAAGTGTCGGTCATTGAGTTTTGTAATAGGTTGCAATATTATGTTAGTACGTTAATGATTTAATATGTTTTTAATAGTTTTATGTTTAGTTTACATGTCATGTAAAGGTCTAAGGGCTAAATGTGTAATATTATCAAAGTTAAGAGATGCCCTAGACCTCACCTATAAATACTCATGTATCCCCTCCAAGGAGGGTGTTGGTTCTCTTGGTAATTACAAGTTCATTTTCATTTCATCTTAAAAGTTCCTTCCACTCTGTCTCTCTTCTTACTTTCTCTCTCTAGATTTCTATGTGGTTTATGTTATAAAATGGTGACCTATCAAGTGGCATCAGAGATAACCGGGGGCGAATCGTGGTGTTTTGTGGTGAAAAATCGTGTTTTTGGGTGAAAATCTTGGATTTCGTTACTGTTCATACGAAGTTTATTGAGTTTACATGTGGGTTTATCGAGTTAGGTTCAGCGATATTCACGGACTATCGAGTTAGACTGCTGTTTATCGAGTTAGCTTATCAAGTTATATAAGTTTTGCCGAGTTAGGCTGGATCAACCTTATCGTTTATCGAGTAAGGCTTTCACTTGTGTTCTCCTAAACGAAACTATACTCGGTTCATCTTAGGTTATCGAGTTAGCAACTGAAGTTATCGAGTAAGACTTATCGAGTATTGCTTATCGTATATCACACGCTTTATTGAGTAACTCATCTTTACCGAGTTAGAACATAAAGGTGTACCGAGTTAGAAGTCTGTTTTTACCGAGTAAGGGAAGGGGTTACCGAGTAAGGAAGTTTTACCGAGTTAGGGGCATTATCGAGTTAGCAAAAAAAAATGGCGGGAAAATTTGAGTAAAATTTATTTTCTAGGGGAGACTAAACATTCAATTTTTACACGAAATTCAAAGTTTGATATAACATTGAAAATTTTGGTCCAAAATTCAAATTTGCTTAGGCCAAAATTTAAATTTTTTCGGTAAAATTTGGCGTAAAAATTTTTAAAACTCAAATTTTTCTGGTAACCTTAGCATTGCATTTCATGGTGATTTCCAAATTTTAAGAGAGAAAATTTTCCAATTCTATTTTTGGAGGGAAAATACGAAATCACTAAGATCAACGAGATAGAATTTCATACTTCACCAAAAACACACCACGTATTGCTTAAAAGATCCTGATCAAGAATCACAATCAAATGACAACGGCTAGTATCGGATTTTGTGATTATGGGGATAATTCTTTATCACTTTTCTGAGTTTAAAGTTCATTTCAAGGGCATGTGTACTTATTTATCTCAAAGTCTAGGAGTGGATAGATGCATGACTTTTGAAGATACTTGTTTGTGCATTCACTGGTAATTATAGTGATTAAGACTTGGATTATCTAGTTATATCTGCTGTAAGGAGTTACATTGTAGTGCTCACGGGTTATAGCTATCACTTTAAGGAGTTACATTGTAGTACTCAGTGTCGCACGAAGTTGTGGATAGTTCAAGAGGCGGAGATTTCATATACTATTTGCCCGTTTGAGTATATGGATCTACCTATGCTTAAAGGAGTTACGTTGTAGTGCTCAGTATAGGTTCTTAGTCACACCATCGTACAAGATTAAGTCACATATCTAAGGGATGTTTACTTCATTTTCAGATTGATTATATTGGGTTGTTTCTCTAGTCATTGGTCATTTACTAGCTGGTTGGAATTTGAAGAGGTCGCTTATAGGTTGAATAGAAGAGATGAGATTGTAGAAAAAAGAGAGTCATATCTTATCAACATGTTCTCACAAAATTATGCTGTCATTGTCTATATCTTGCATCAGAAGTGTAAAGTAAAGGTAATTGTATGGCATGTACACTACACTATGAAATGTGGACTTTCAAGCCAGTGCTTATGAAATGTGGAAATATCTTGAAGCTATGCATCGTACAGAAGAACTTCATCACATCAGAATGAAGCAAATTCTTGAATCTTGTTTAAGCATGAATCCACTGAAGACCATTCTCCCCGCTCCACCATCCCAAGCTGTTGACCATGGATCATTAATCTTCACTCCAAATGGTTTATTCTTCAATCCTTCAAATGCACCTGATCTTCATTCCACAATACCATCCTTCAACACTATATGCTCAAATGCAATCTCTTCTACAAAATCTAGTGAAGCTTGGACGAGTATCTACAGAGAAAGGCAAAGGCGTAATGACTTCTAGTTCTGAATGGTTAAACACAATGGAAGATACTGATGACGAAGAAGATCTTATCGAACCAAGCATGGCATTTTTGGCATATACGGAAAATATTGCAGATGTGGAAGCTCAAGATTATGATTCAACTCCACTCTTTGACGCTAATGTTGAATACGATGCCACACTTAGTCAAATGGAAGTTGAAGGGGGTAATCTCAATGCTGTTTTGCAAAATTTCATGGGAGATATTCCATCTGGTGATGAATATGCAGATTTGGAATCCAATACAGTAGATTTGGAAGCCGATACAACAGATGTGATGTTAATGGCAAACATGCAGGAATTTCACATGAATAATTCAGGCCCTGCGTATGATTCTGATGATTCTGAAGATCCATTTGTGGAACTAAACAAAGGACTGATATTACTAACTAAAAGGGTCTCACAATATAAGAATTCAAAGAGTCAGACTTCATCTAACCCCCGAAATCAAGCTATCAAGCAAGGTGAAAGAGTTGTTATACAAGGAAGGAATGCTCAAAGGTTTGTTGGGAATGGTGAGAATACTGCAGATGGCGGTAATAATGGCAATGAGGATAAAGTATTGGATAAATAAGATGACAACAGTAGATTGGGGAATGATACAGATACAGTTTGTGCAGAGATCAGACCCTCCTATGACTCAGAGCCCAACTTTGACAAAGAACAGATGGTTGAGGAAGATGTCATACCCATCTATGACACAGAACCTAACTTTGACAAAGAGCAAATGGTTGAGGTACAATCTACTATTGATCATATTATGCATGTAAATGAGAAACAACAATCTGAGCAACCTAACTTCATGAATGAAGGAGAGGTTGACCAGAATGTTGTTCAATGTCCTGACAAATATTCTGAGTCTGAGTCCTTACCTGATAATCTAATAACTGAAACATCATACCAGACTCTTGAGTTTGAAAACATTCTTCTCAAAAAGACCATTGCCCAGTTTCATAAAGACTTTTCAAAACTAGAGGCACATTGCATCTCACTTGAACTTAAAATGCAAAACGAATCTCTAAATTTGGGCAACAATGGTCAATTTTTGAATGAACAAAGTAAACGTGTGGATACATTAGTTAAAGAAAATGAGCTTTTAAAAGGTCAAATTCAAGCAAAGGTGTTTGTACATGCTGCATTGCAAAACAAATTAAGAATACTGACTGGCCAGAGTGTGGACACTAAGTTTGCAAAACCACCAATCTTGGGGAAACCGCCTTCTCAAACAATCAGTGGTTAGACAACCAACTGCATTTAAATCTGAACGACCTAAATTTTCAAAATCTCGGTTTGCCTCCCAAGTTGTTGAGAATAACAATTTGACAAAACCAGTCACTCCACATTCTTGGCCTAAGGAAAATGCATCCGTGTCTGCTAAATCTCAACACCTGATTATACCTGGCTCATCTAGGATTAATTCAAAATTGGTGTCTAATACGAGCATTAAAAGTAAAGATTCTTATGGAAAATATGACATGTACACGAACTATGATCTAGAAAAGGCTAGGAAAAAGGCGCTACTTCAAAAAGATGGAATTCTAGGTTCAAAACATCATGTGATGCCTTCCACTGTAGTATAAAGCACTGCTAGTAGTAGCAAACCAAAACCTAGGAATTCTCAACAAACTAATAGGAATTGGCTAGCATCTAAGAGTAGTTGCATAAATAATCATGATGTATGTGCTTTAGAATATCTTCAAAAAGGAAATTCACGTGCATAGGCACAATCAACTAAGATAAACAAACCCGTTGAACCAAAAGACATAATTCAGAAACCTAAGAAGTGGATCAATATTGGACGTAGGTTTTCTCAAATAAGTGATGCTCCCACATTTCATTCTGCTGCATCTAAAAGGAAAACATCTCCTAGATCTAACATTAGGTGGGAACCCACGGGTAGAATTTTCAAAACGATTGGTCTTAGGTGGATTCCTACAGGAAAGAGTTTAGACATTTGCACCAAAACTAATGTGAACTATACAACATCTACCCCTGAGACAAGAAGGAAAACCGTCAGAATTGTGTGTTCGAGTGTCAAGAAGATAATTGACACTACATCTTTATGCTTCTAACATCTGGAACCCAATTACACTTTGGGATCCATGTTCTTTGTTTTGTCTTTTCTTTCTTTCTTTACAGATTCAACAACAATGGCTTTGGAACAACTCAGTTTCGAACCCGAGCTTAATGTTATGGCTTCTGAGCAAAACAGCTTAGGACCCGCATCCAACCATCTAAACTTTCCGGAATCTTTGGCTGAACCATTGTCACTCTCCCCGTAAAGAAGTGGAAACCTTGTTTGCTCCATTGTTTGATGATACGATTGAAAACTGTCCTTCTGAGGTCTCACCAATTTCCGTTGCACACCTTGATTACAATCAAGTACCTGATTCACCTCAACAAACAACAACAACTGTTGGGGGAGACGGCCCTCCAATTGCATATCCAACAACCGCAGAACAAACCGGGTCCAACTCGAGACAATCAGCTGAAGACTCCATACCTAAATTAGTTCCACAAACCGAAGAGCATGATCCAGAGCGTTCTTTAACCCGTTTGCACCTGCTCAACTCATTCATGACGTTGCTGAGCGTCTACATTCAATTTGGATCCTGCTAACATGCGAGATAACTATCAACTTCACCCTTCGACACACAAATGGACTAGAGATCTCCCCTTAGTTCAAATTATTGGCCATCCAGATGCACCAATCATGACAAGACAAAGACTCAACACAGACGGTGAAACTTGCATCTACGCACTCACAGTATGTCAAGCTGAACTGAAGAACATCAAAGAAGCAATGACTTATGACAACTGGATCGAATCAATGCAAGAGGAACTAGAGTCATTTGAAAGATTAGAAGTCTGGGAGTTGGTTGAAAAACCGGAAGGAATCATTGTCATTGGTTTAAAATGGATCTGGAAAAACAAGTTAGATGCAGAAGGAACTGTCATACGAAACAAATCATGCTTGGTGGCAAACGGATACTTTCAAGAAGAGGGAGTCGATTTTGAAGAATCTTTTGCTCCAGTGGCTAGACTTGAAGCTGTACGGATTTTTCTAGCATATGATGTTCACCAGAATATGGTTATTTATCAAATGGACGTGAAAATTGCATTTCTGAATGGTCAACTCCGTGAAGTGGTGTATATCAGTCAACCAGAAGGCTTTGTTGATCCAGAATGTTCCAATCACGTCTACAAACTCAAAAAATCTCTCTACGGTCTCAAGCAAGCCCCAAGGGCGTGGTATGACAAGTTATCTACATTCTTGTTGGCTAATAACTTTACTTTAGGCTCGGTGGACCTAACAGTGTTTACAAAAACCTATGGGGCGGACCTATTAAGTGTTCAAATTTATGTCGATGACATTATTTTTGCATCAACAAACAAATGATATTCAAGTGATTTTGCAAAATTAATGAAAGATAATTTCGAAATGTCCATGATGGGTGAACTTTCGTTCTTTTTAGGACTACAAGTTCATCAATCACCCCGTGGAATTTTTCTAAACCAGTCAAAATACGCTCTTGAGATTTTAAAGAAACATAGCATGACAAGTTGTGATACTATGATTACACCAATGGCCAATGCCACAAAACTAGATGCTGACATACATGTGACTCCTGTTGACCCTACCAAATACTGAAGTATTATTGGGTCACTCATGTATCTCACAGCTAGTAGACCTGATATTATTTTTGCTGTCTATATGTGTTCGCGTTATCAGTCTAGACCAACTGAAAGATACCTCAATGAGGCAAAAAGAATCCTTCGATACATAAAGGGAACCATTCACTTGGGAATCTGGTATCCGAAGGATTCTGGTTACTAATAGCTTTTTCAGACGCTGACCATGCAGGATGCTTAGACACGCGAAAAAGTACATCAGGTGGACTACAGTTTCTTGGAGATAAGCTTGTGTCTTGGCAATCTAAGAAGCAGGACTGCACATCACTGTCATCAATCGAATTTGAGTACGTAGCTATGTCTGCTTGCTGTGCTCAAGTCATTTAGATGAGATCACAGCTTAAGGACTATGGCTACCTATTAAATAAGATTCCGATCTACTGTGACTCCAAAAGTGCCATTGCAATTTCCTGCAACACCGTTCATCACTGCAAGTCCAAACACATTGATCTCCGCTATCATTTCATCAAAGAGCATGTCAGAAAGGGTACAGTTGAATTATACTTTGTTGAAACTGAATACCAATTGGCGGACTTACTCACCAAAACATTACCTCCAATAAGGTTTGCTAA
This sequence comes from Artemisia argyi, assembly GCA_030686995.1. Taxonomy (NCBI): domain Eukaryota; kingdom Viridiplantae; phylum Streptophyta; class Magnoliopsida; order Asterales; family Asteraceae; genus Artemisia; species Artemisia argyi. Next base: position 10,061,351 of record CM060691.1, on the reverse strand, counting down.
TCTAGTTCACCAAACTGGTATGCGATCTTTGACTCCAGAAGATCTGAAAAAGTTTTTAAAACACAAATGAATGTCAAACATCAAAACTATCTTTGTAAATATCTTTTCAAAAACAAAATACAAAAATATAAAACCAACAAAAACACAAAAAGATTTTCCATTTTTCTTAGTTAAAAAAAATTAAAATTTTCAAAAACTAGAAAAATAATCTTCTTTCTATTATACAAACTTCTAATCTTCAAAACTATGTTCCTCCATTAAAGCAAATTTTGCTTCACATTGTCAAAATGGAACATGTTTTGAGGGGGAGAAAATTTTTCACAATATCATGAAGTTTGCACATCTTATAATAAGTCTTCAAGAAAAATTGTTTCTTTATCATTCGGATTAAAACCTCATTTCCAAAAAGTTCTATGATCTCTCGAATTAAAATATGCAAAAAGGTTTCACAAAATAAATGCTAATTCGAGGGGGAGAAAAAGAAAATTTTCTGCAACGATCCCAAGTTAACCATGTTTAGACTTCAAATGGAAAATTAATTAACCTTTAATGAGTAAAGTTCACAAAAGTCTTAAACTTAGGTAAAAGGACATTGCATGAAAAATAAACCGGGCTCTAATAAATATTTCCACAAATGTTCTCAAAAGTTTCACACATAATTAAAAACCTCAACGAATCAGACTAATGATTTTTTATCCTCGATTTCTTTTCAATTGTGAGTTTCTAATTTCTTTATTGTTGTTGTCTAATTGTTCCCTAAATGTTTCAAATGTTTTCAATGGTCAAAAAGGCTTAATAAGAAATTAGGGTTCATGTAACTATCGATCGGGGCGTTTTTTTATGTGTTTAGTCTAGTTAATTATTTCATATAACTTTAGAGAACACTAAAGAATGCTCGATTGGTGTGTTTGCTCGATTAGTAACAACATAGGTTTGAAATCAAGTGATTTAGGGTTTAAGATGTAGATGTCTTTGCTGCTATTACTAGGGCATTTGTTTGTTTAATATTCATGCATTATGATGCTAACATGTGTGCAAAGTCTCAAATCATAACCCCAAACCATGATAATAATTGGAAATTTTCGAGTGAAAGAATGAATTAATCTGTGATCTTGTGTGTTAATCTGAGAATTCTGAGCACTTAGGAAGATTTAGAATGAGTTTTTTAATTCTCCTGTATGCTTGTTTATGCCTGATGCATTTTCTCTGTGTGCACGTATATGTCATCCCATTGAAAGTCAAAATTTCATCAATTGTCAAAACGTTTCTTATGAAACATGTTTGGAGGATAAAGGGCTAAATGTGTTAAAAGGCTAAACTGGTAAAAGGATTCAAAATGGTGAAAAACAAGTTTTTCAAACTCGACGCTTCGTTTTACTCCGGTAAAACAAGTGTGAAAACCAAAGCAAAGTCGTTCAAAACCTTTCAAATTTTCAAAATCTAGAATGCTTTGGCTACAATAAAAGAATGACTCTGATTTGAACATCCCAAATACCGGAAGGTTTCCATTCATCACAAAAACAAATCTTCAAAAGGAACCCATGAGGTTTAACTTTAGATGGAAATCTTCTTCTTCAGTTTTTAAAACTCAAAAGAGAGACTACGGGTCTCAAACAACTTTCAAAAGTAAAAGAGTTTTGAATTTTCATTGATTCAACGAGTGTTATTTCAAAATGTAACAAAGATTTTTCAATCCTCGTTAGAATTCAACATCTTTTAATCGGATTGACACAACCTACAAATGGATTTCAAATTTTGGTAAACAAAGGTTTTCAGTCTCGAGGTTGTTGTCTAATCTGATGTTCAAGCATTCTTTGTTGTATAATACTTGATTGTGTGTTTCTAAAACCTTGAGCAGAATCATCTCACGAATTTTCAAAAAGTATTTCTTAAATACGATTCAAAATTCTGCTCAAGAAGACTATCTCTCGAATAAACTTCATTATTTGAGGGGGGAGGGGGGGTGTTTTGTTAGAAGGAAAACAAATTTTGTATTAAAACCATGACTTGTGCACACATTTCATTGTACAACTCGGGTTTCAAATAAAGGAAAGTGCCTTGATAAACCATTCTTTAAAACCATACGCGCACTTTTCCTTGAAAACAAAAAGAAATTCTCATGCAAAGCTTATCTAAAACTTCTTAATCTTGAGCAAAATTTATTCAAAATTGTTCAAAAGGTTTTTCAAAACTTTTCAAAATTTTGCTCAAGATTTTTTCAAATCTTTACTCCCCAATTTGCTCCAAAGTTTAAAAATGTCAAAACATATGCTAGTTTTGAGGGGGAGTATTTCCAAAACAATATATTCCGTCAAAATCATGCTTAAATTGGTTTGTGCACGTATAACAATGTACAACCCGTGCTTGTAATGAAAGGACCCTGAGGTACGCATCAGTGCCTCAATCCTGATATAAGGAACGAAGGCTTCTTACTTTTGAGTAGAATTAATCAAACATTTTCTGATTTTCATAATTCTACTCAAAAGAAAAGTATTTCACCTCAATAAGTATTCACTTGTTAAGGGGGAGCACTTGAAAAAATCATCGTTCTTAAAATCAAAGTTCTTGTTGATTTCTCCCCATAAGACTCAAAAAGACATATTTTAATCAAAAAGTTTATCAAAAACATCATCTTATATGCTATTTTTGAGGGGGAGAAAAATGAAAGTGATTAAAATATGAAAGTTCAAAGATGCTTAAAGTTGAATATCATGCGAGCTAGACTCAGAATTGACCCAAGAATTGACGGAACAACAAAAGTTAGTATTCGAAAAGACTTGTCCTCGACGGGTAATAATTTCAAGTTAGTTACTAGAGCTAGTTGTCACCTAAAAACTGACAATGCATCTCTTTAACTAGTGACGTAAACGTGTCTCGAACAGGACTTGTCGAAGTAGATAGTACCGTTTCGAGAAGCTCTTCTTAGATGTATACTTTGATGGGTCTAACTTCCTTTTCAAGGAATGTTAACAACTTCAAGTTAGTTACTAGGGCTAGTTGTCACCTAAAAGCTGATAATGCATCCCTTTAACTAGCAACGTAAACGTGTCCCTCGGGTATATGTCTATTAAGAATGGATCAATTTAAAAAAAAGTGCTTACTCCTCCAAAATGTGCAAATTTCTTAAATATTCATGAGCACATGTGACGGAGGAGTCCTTCAAAAGAAAATCAAAACTCTCAAAGTATCACAAAACTTGTCTTGCAATAATAAACACTTTGAGAGATTTTCTATAAATGGTTTCAATGGCAATTATAGGATATTCATGGAGTTATAAGGTGACTAAGGTTAAGGAAAACCGTCCTATGATCCGCCAAAGCCGGATGGATCTACCCAAGGACATCACCAATAGTTAGAATTAGAAGTCCTTAGATATGATATGAAAAAAGGAGAAAAGAATGAAAAGAGAAAGAAGGGGCTGAAGAATTAAAAAGAAAAGTAAAGAAAATGGTGAAAAGAAATAGCCCTCCATATGTTCAACCTTAGGGCAGACACCGGGTACAATTCGGTCACTACTGGTTGTTGCTAAGGCGACGCCGGTATTGAAGATAAAGATGTCATGGACCCAGTGACGCACTGCACTTAACCTTCTAGCCACTCAAGTTCTCTTAAAAGAGCTTGTTTCATTCTCACGGGGAACCGGTGTAATCTATCGACTTGTCTCTTAGAGATGGTTGATATTGAAGTAGGAGACCCCTCCCTAGTCTCCGCATAGGAAACCTAAGTGTGCACTTATCGAGTCTAGAGCCATGAGATTCATCAAAGATCTCTTAGGAACACTTAGTATTTTCTACAACTGGTGTTCTACATCAATGGACACCATCTGTAAATTATCGAGTCCTTCGCAGATCATAGCAATCTGCCGAGAACGTTTATGAGAGAATTTACATAAGTATTTCTCAATGATTGAACGGAAATCCTGCCAGGATCAACATCAAACAGCCCTGACACCAGGTCACTTCGGTAACTCCTTGTGGGTTACGCTTAGTGTTCGCGGTGGTTCCAAAATAGTCAACAGTCGTGGAGTGATCCCCAGCGGCTCACCCATTCATTGAGCTACTAAGTAGGTCTCGTAAGCTCCTCCCTCGGGAGTATCTGATATGGGAACGGCCTTGATAAGGATTATAAGGAGTCTTCACAATATGCTGTTGACGATCTCTAATTCCTTATCTGTAAGTACCGGTTGTTTATTGCTAACTGTTTACCTGCAGCTACACATCACTTCCATGGCGATCGATTCCATATGCTCATACATACATCTTGAAGTCAAAGAAAGCTCCCCAAAGATCTAAGCAACACAAAGTTCAAAGAAAGATTCTACTCCAAAAAGAAGAATCTACAAAGTTTAAAGTCTAAAGATCAAAGTGTAAGTAAAGGAACTTCGTGCATGTGAAAGTCAAAGTCCAAAGATATATGAGCATGTTGGAATGGCGGACAACCACCACAGACACAGAAGTGATGAAAGGCAGACAACTTCATAGAATGATCACCATCACATCAACAAAGAACAAAGAACAATGAAAGATTTTGCTACAATTTTTGAAGACGTCAACTAATATGTCAAAGTTTAGAAGATGACGACGTTAAGCAACCTTTGATGACCAACACTTAGGGGGAGATTGTTGGGTACACACTTTGTTAAATCAAGTGTCGGTCATTGAGTTTTGTAATAGGTTGCAATATTATGTTAGTACGTTAATGATTTAATATGTTTTTAATAGTTTTATGTTTAGTTTACAAGTCATGTAAAGGTCTAAGGGCTAAATGTGTAATATTGTCAAAGTTAAGAGATGCCCTAGACCTCACCTATAAATACTCATGTATCCCCTCCAAGGAGGGTGTTGGTTCTCTTGGTAATTACAAGTTCATTTTCATTTCATCTTAAGAGTTCCTTCCACTCTCTCTCTCCTCTTACTTTCTCTCTCTAGATTTCTATGTGGTTTATGTTATAAAATGGTAACCTATCAGGTTGCCAAGAATCTAGGAATTGACCACAAGAAAGCATTTGAATCGCAGGGTTTAACAATTCCTGAACCAACTCAGGTCACAGGCAAGAAAAGAAAAGCAGTTGGGCAGGAACTTGAGCAAGGAACCTGAGCAAGGAATCTTCTTCTTGCAACAGAGATCCCCCAACAGGTGTCAAGTTTGCCAACAACAAAGTGATCAAGGAACCTGAGCAAGGAATCTTCTTCTTAGATGAGTTTGGTTCACCTGCCTTCCAAAGAGTCAATGATATACATCTATTGGAAACCACTACCCTCCTGGCGTACAAGATGATGGACTGTCACTACAAGAGTCCTGAGAATGAAGAGTTTATGATATTGATGGACAACATGATGAGTGAGCGACCTAACAAGCATGTATTGCTATCTAAGAAGACAAAGCTTGAGCTCATGGGTATTAAGGAAGTTTGAGTACTTAAACCCTGAGCATTTTGTAATAGATGATAGGAATGATTGTAACTTTGGATGAATAAGATGATGGCCCATGTTTTGAAAAGTTTAGTGTTCTTTGTGTGTTTTATAGTATCTTCAGTGTAAGAAGAAGCCCAATTGCTCACTTACACTGATCAAACACTTATGCAATATTTATATCCAAATAGGGGGAGACTGTTGGGTACATTCAGTCCCCAAGCAACCTTAAACAAGGATTTGAATACAAATTAACCTAAGTGTTAGAAGACATTCAACAATGCTCAAGTCACTAAGTGAACAGTTGCTCAGTGAGTAACCTTCAGGATGCTTAGGACGAGTCTAAGAAGAAAGCCTCTCCATTCAATGAGGCGGAACTCAGTGAGTGGCACCTAAGCGAAAGAAGAAGGTGATGGGTTCAACGAGTGATGACAACAACTCACTGAACCCCTGTCTCCTCAACAACTATGAAGAATGAAGATTGAAGACTGAAGACCAAAGACTGAATAACCTTGGACTGAAAGAAAGGCGGGAAACGTTCGAAGAGATAAGGAGAAGTCCTTATCAGGCAGAAGTCAAACTTTCCCTGAAAGGTAAAATGTCAGGACAGTGTCATCACTGTTCTTCAGAAAGTGTTATTGTCCTATACCCAAAATAGGTTCTTGTAACAGTGACAAAATGTATCAGTATTTTGTCCTGATTAGCTTATGTCATCTTTTGTCTTGTACTTAACGTTGCTTATTTACTTGTCTATAAATAGGACCATAAGAGAGAGTAAACGTTGATAAATTTGTGCAATTAATGTGTAGACATTCACAAACAATTTTTACTCCTCCAAAGAGCAACCTTGTCCCTGAGATAGATCAGCGGTTCCTGATAGTTGCTACTTAAGCTTAGCTTAAGTTTAGAGAGGAGACTACACCATACTTGTCATTCTATCCCAAGTGTTATTCCACAAACACTTGGATATAATTCTTTGTTAATTGCAAATAGAATTAAACGTTGTAAATCTTGCGTTTATTTACTTTACGTTTATCCTTTTAACAAAGTTATTTACTTATTACTTAGTCATGGAACTTGGTTAGTTTAACTCTCTATTTATTACTAACTAAGTATAAGGGAACAACAAAATGGGACTTCGTTGTCAATGGCACGGGATAGTAAGATATTCAATAGGTAAACGACCATTTTGAAGGCTTCAGTCCAATAGTTGGGAGGAAGATGAGCTTGAAACAGTAATGTCCGAATTAGATTATTAATTGTGCGAATCATCCTTTTGGATTTTCCATTTTGTTAAGAAGTGCGTGGACAAGAAAATCGAAACTGAATTCCATTGTTCGCAAATAATTTATGAAAATAGTGGTTATCAAATTCACCACAAAAGTTTTTATCCTGTCACTGATCACCAAAGTTGTTATCGTCGTCTACATGAATACGCATATATTTCACAAAAAACGAGAAATCAAGCTTTTGGATGAATATATGTTTTGTACACAAGAAATTTCAAATGATATCCAGCTGAATCAAATCATCTTGATGTCATATTTGCAGAAATTCATATACATGTAAATAAATTCTTTTCAAAAAAATATGAACATTTATGAGTGTTATTTTTCCTTCAATCAATCATCAGCCTTCTTCTCCAAAATCTCTGGTAAACCTATCATGCACTTCAATATCTGACTTGCTTACAATAGGCTTTTGTCGTGCCAAACTTTATCAAAATCTCTTCTTGATATCAGTGTTGGAGTAGTCTGATAAATACTACAATCCGGGTTTTAGTTTTGAAAATCATGAAGGTGGTTATATATATATATATATATATATATATATATATATATATATATATATATATATATATATATATATTGTTTTTCACTTAAATTTCCATACCTTTGATGCTTGCCCCTGTGTTGCTAGATCTTGTATACAGATCTCAATGACACCCGGATGTCAGGGTCCACATGAAACCCATGTATCATCTGATGTTTTGATGAAAAATATAGCACCTTGCGTTTAATGTACAGGTTCAAAAAAGACCTCATTTTTCTATGACCAAAGAAAAGGCAAGGTTCTTTTTACTTATGCTCAAACCTCCTAAATTTCCAATTTATAAAGGTAAAACTACTTTGTTTGCAGATCGGAGCCGACCCGTTTTGACATCGTACTTGTCCCGCCCGTTGCCATCCTATAAAAAACTACAAAAAGAAAAAGCCACAAAATAAATTCCTTTAAAGAACATAGACACTTACACAAACTGCAATATCTTAACCAAAAAACCCTTCAGTTTTGTACCCCCAGTGTTCAAAGTCACGATCAGTTAGACTGTGTGGCATATCTCCAAGGTGTACCTATTTGCATCAGTTTAGCGACATAGATAAGATTACTCAGATGCTCATCAATTTTTTTTAATAACAATATTACATTAAACTCGTTTTAAGATAGAATGTATAACCAAGACTATTCTACATTATATTGTTACCTTGAACATGTGCTGCCTTGCCTTGAAATCGGGTAGAGGAATATAAATCCTCTTGTCAAATCTTCTCCTAATGGCCTATGATTCACTTTGTCGTAGATACAAGTGAGAAATTTAATAATAAAGAAATAAATATAAGCCATTTGGTAATAGTTACCTGATCTAATAAATATGGAGTATTTGTAGCTGCAAGAACAAGAACTTTATCATCATTGTTCCCAATACCCTGAAACAAAAACCAACAAGAATTACGGACTGGTCAGATTTAATCCATTATAAGCCAACTTAGGTTACGCTTTATCAGTCCCTCAATGTCATTCAGGAAGAATTTAAAGATGACCCAGTTCTCATTACTAAGCTTACTGAGTTCATGGACACCCACAAGACCACCTCATCCAATCTTACTGAGCTCCTCAAGCTACTTAAGGAGGAGGATCTTTGTTCTTTCAAGTCTCAGCATGAAACTCTTCACAAAAGAGTCACTAACAGCCAAACCTGCTTGACCAAGCTCTCCACTGCCTATGATCAGCTCTCAGGTAAACACAACGAGCTTGTAAACCACTACACCAGCAAGGTCACTCAACTCTCTGAGGCTCAGGTTACAATGGACAATGATCTCTTATCCCTGAAGTCTGACGCCTCTGAAATCAAAGGCATGATCTCTACTATACTGACTCTTCTTCAGTCCTCTCCAGCTTAGCCTGCTCCTCAATCAATAGATGCTTCCACTAAAGCTCCAACATCTGTTGAGGGGGAGAAACCAACTCCAACGCAAAGACTTTTCAGGTAGCTAGATCTGCAAAGGATGACAATTTCAATATCTGCACCAACTACTGAGGTCATCACTGAAGCTGTCCCCATACAAAGCTTCATGCCAGGATCCTCAACAACCTCAGCAATGATCATTTCCAATCCTATTTCAACTGAAGCAACTACAACTACTGAGATCTCTGAATCCTCATTCAGTACTCCCCTACCCACTGACAAAGGGAAAGGAATCAATAGTACTGAAGACTCACCTCCCAAACTATTCAAGGCACCAAGAGATTTGTGTCCTGACCCGGATGCACCTGTACTTATTGAAATGTTCTTACATAATCGAAAAGTCTTTAGGGGAACAAATGAAGAAGTTATTGCGGTCATGGAAGAAGAAGACAGGATTCAGGCTGAGTTGCTCAATAAGCCTCTAGGTACATCAAATGACAACATTTACTGAATTCAAAATACCTGCATCTGGACAAGAAGCTCCGTTTTGATATGACGAGAAGCTTCACTCTCATTGCCTTCACCAAGTTGGCCAACCAACGAGTCTTCATCAATGAAAATGATCGAAGGGGAACTTTCTCAAGCCATTTGAAAAAGATTTGACACTAACTTTTCACTTTTTCTCATCAATTTTGAAACCAAGTCTGATGAAGAAATGTTGCTTTTGCTATCAAATTCCAGTTCACAACACAAATATGGTATAAGCACATGTCTTTGTAAATTAAGAAAAAAAAGGCATTTTAGTAACTTTACAAGGCACTTAACCAGCAAACTTACCAAGGGTTAGCCATAACGGGGCTTCAGGGACCATTTGCATACCGTTCAAGAACTTTAGGGACCCTGTTCGCCAGTAAACCGAAACGGGAGACTAAACGGCAGAACAGGGTAAACTTTAGGGACGAACGGTGTAATTTACCCTAAACTTATCTTTTCATTCATTTTTTTAATCTTTTTTTACATATGTCAGATGGGTTTGTTGTGATAAATGTAATTCAAGAAAAAGAAACAAAAAAATAATATATAGATATTTTATTCTTTCTCAAATTAAATTGCAATGTATACAAACGTAAATAGCTACTAGTATAAGTTATGAACACAGTGAAATTGATCTTTAGATAGAAAAGTTCTAAGAGCACTCCCATTCGTAACTTGAGTTAAGTTTTAACATAGTGATATGTCAGCGCCACATCAGCTTTAACATTTTCACCTTAACTCACAAAAAAACACCCACAATAATAACTCAGCTTTAACTCAACTATTTTTAAATTCAACCCCTAAACTAAAACTAATATTTCATTTAATAAACCACATAACATTAAATCTTAAACATTACAATACGAAATATTAAAAAACTTAAAATAACAATACCAACGATTAAAAAAAACCCCGAAACATAGTAAATTTAAACCATACGAATTACAACTACTTATTCATCGTCTTCGGAATCTTCTTCTTCTTGTTGTTGCTGACGTTGAAGACGTTTCTGCCGAAAATGGTCCATAAGGTCTCGTTAAAGTTGAGTATGCATTTCTGAGTCACGCATTTCCCTTACCTTGCGACGCTGGGTATCACATCTGTCGACCCACCTTTCTTGCCTCAAATGTGGTGTCGGATCCACCCACATTTTGCCATACTCACGGAGTCTAAATTTTCGATCTTTCAAAATCATGTTATGCAAAATAATGCAGGTATACATGATTCGTTGTATCTTGACAATTTCCAGTGCAGGTGGCGGTTGCTGTAGTATACCCCAACGTCCTTGGAGCACACCAAAAGCACGTTCGATATCCTTTTGTGCACTTTCTTGCTTCTTTTTGAAATAACTATGTTTCTCGTCAGTCGTTGCCGAGAAAGATTTGACGAAAGTTGCCCATTTTGGGTAAATTCCGTCAGCTAAGTAATACCCCTGTTCATACCTTATTCTATTTACCATATAGGGTGCCCTTGGGGATTTGTTAGCAAGAACGTCGTCGAACAAATTAGAGTTATCTAAAACATTAATATTATTATTTGCCCCTGCCATACAAAAAATTGAATGCCAAATCCACAAATCTTGTGAAGCAACAACTTCAAGCATTATTGTTGGGTATCTTTTATCACCCTACCAAATTGCCCCTGCCAAGCCACCGGACAATTTTTTCACGCCCCATGCATGCAATCAATGCTACCAAGCATTCCAGGAAAACCATGTTCACGCTCATGCTTTTCGTAAATATTTTGAATGTCGGACCATGTTGGTTTTCTTAAAAACTCAGGCATAAACAAATCCATAACACACATGTTAAAATTATCAAGACATAGTCGTGAAGTACTCTCACCCATTTGCAAATACTCGTCAAACGCATCGAGTGAGTTGCCGTATGCCAATTGGCGTATGACAGATGTACACTTCATAAGCACACTAATACTCATCCGACCCGTAGCGTCGGATCCTACACTAAAGTATTTAAAATGATCTGGAAGAGGATTGGATTCATAAGATTCAATACCTTTGACAATATCTAGAAATAGTTTCCGGCTCATACGAAACCTTCTACGAAACTTCCGGTTGTTATACTTACAGCCTTCAATGAAATAGTTGTTAAGCAAACGTTCTTCGGCAAGCTCACGTTCACGGAATATGTGGGTACGAGCCACCTGAGGATGAGCTGCTTCTTCTAAGCGTTGTTGATACTCGTACGCGACAATCATAAACTCGATATCTTCTTCGTCATCAATGTCTGACCAGCTTCGAGCTAATTCGTTACTTTGATTTGGATCCATTGTAGATGAAGAAGTTTTTTTTTTTTTTTTTTTTTTTTTTTTTTTTTTTTAGAGGAAGTATAAAGACTAGAGAATTAGATGTGGATGTGTGAAAAAAAAAACTATGTGTTTAGTTGGTATTTATAGTGGTGGGGAAATGATTTTGTTTTTTTTTTTAGTTAATATGCAATATAGCCATTTGTAAAGTACAAGGGCTGTTTTCGTATTTTTTATTAGAAATATAGACGTTAGAGGGCTGAAACTGTTTTGTTTTGTTTTGTTTTTTTTTTTTTAAATACCAACTCGTCCCTTAACTCCACGTTAATACTTTAACACCACACGTTAACGCCTAAATAACGCACATCATGCAACGATTAACGTGCGTTAAAGAGGTTTTAACGCCGGTTTGACGTGATGAATGCGAATGCTATAAGGATAAAAAGCATATACACTATTAGACATATTTAACTTATTTATATACTAACTTTTATGCTAAATTTCGTGTCATGATGTTTGTCGGAAAAAGAGAAGAAAACACCAACAATTTTCTCGTATAACCTTAACAACTTACTAAAAATTACAGTAATAATTTCATTTCCTCATGTTAGCCCTCCATGAAAACTATTTCAAATCAATATCATCAAAAGTTTTGACACAAATTAAAAGTAGTGTGCATGAACTAGAAAGTAGAGAAGTATAGGGGAGAATATAAAAAGTTTATACTTTTTAAGCTCACATAGGTCACAAAGTTTTTGGAAATGTGAAATGAATATATTAAAAACATGAAAATGAAATAAAAAATAAAAAAGGAAAGGTAGAAATCGAGGCGCATGCAAAAATCATCATCATGGTGTTCTCTTTACCTCATGCTCTTTGTCCTTATTTTATGTACCCCTCCATTACCCTTCACTTTTGCCACTCTCTTTTTGTATATTTACCATTCATACCCTCTCTTCAAATTTGGTTCTGACATATTTACTCGTTATTTTTGCAATTACACGTACAAATATACAACTATGTAATACCAGATGTAACAAGCAGGTATGGCTTCGATACGATCGGGTGACACGTCAAAGCTATATTAGTATTCACTTTCATCATTAGACAGTATTAGTTAACACAAGAAAGTGATTTTCATTTGGTACATTAGCACGGACGGACCTTAATAGAGACCGAGGAAAGTCACGAGGCCCACGACCCTTTCAAAACTTTAAGATTTTACTCATATTTGCTTAAAAGAAATACAATTTTGGCCTTTCAAATTAACTGATATAGCACTCGGCTCTTTTAATAAATTCACCCAAGTTCCGTCTATGTACATGAGCTTATTACGCATAATATACATGATCACCCATGATCATAAGCTTATGACACATGATACATGCATGACCACTAATGGTGTTTAACCAAAAAGCCGAACTAAACAGGCTCATGCTCACCCCTAATTTAAGCTACACCGCGATTCAAAACCAGAACACTGCTAAACATTTAAATTATTTTGGTTTCATTTTACATTAAACTAGAACAAAACCATACTCTGGCATTTGAATCATGAATGGCAAGCTTGTAAATTAAAGTTAAACATGGGCATAATAGGAAAGGAGAAAAAGGGACAAAATGCACTAAACAAAATCCAAAATTAATGGTGTGGGGCAGGACAGGCAGCCTTCTCAGCAGGTAGCATAGTATCGCTGGTCCTACTAGTACTACAGTCCTAGTATAGATGACAGTGAGAGGAGAATTAAAGTTAATTTTTTTTTTTTTTAACCAAGCAATAAAAGCAAAGAAACACCAAAACAACAACACCTCCCACCCAGTCTATCATATCAGTTTGGGAGATGATTGGCACACTTTATTTTTTGATTGGGACACTCATTTGTACAACCGGTTAAAGCACTGTACATCCACAGTACAACAGTTTAATGCATATGGAGGAGTGTCCCAATAAAAAGATGGAGTGTGCAAATCATTTCCCTATCAGTTTCTCTTTCACACACACAATCACTTCCAAAGATCCTCCATTTACTCCAATCCATACCCACATCATCTTTTCAAACCAAACATGTTTCAGAGGTTAGGAACCATCAAACCACCTAAAGCCTTTAACCACTGTCTTTTAATGGCTATTTTTCAAGATTTGTAACCACATCTTTACAAACTGTTTTAGCTCTAGAGTTTATATTTATTTAAAGGTTTAGTGGATTTTAGCAAAAGGGTATCAGTTAGTTTTCATTAAAAAAAAAAGTTCAAGAGATATATATATATTTTTTAAGGTTGTGTGTGTGTTTTTTAAGGTTTAGTGTGTGTGTTTTTAATCAATAAAGATACATTTTTCTTGAAGATTAGTGGATTTTAAGAAAAGGGTATTAGTTAGTTTTCATTAAAGATTGTTCAAGAACAAAATCTTTTTAGGTTTTTGTTTTTTTTAAGGTTTAGTGTTGGTGTGTTTTTTTTAAGGAGAGAATAATGATGATGGGTATGTCCTCATGCAATAAGGATAATGGAAAAGGTGGAATAATGGATAATGGGAAATATGTAAGATACACACCTGAACAAGTGGAAGCACTTGAAAGATTGTACCATGAGTGTCCAAAACCTAGTTCTGTTAGGAGACAACAGCTTATTCGTGAATGTCCTATTTTGTCTAACATTGAACCTAAACAGATCAAAGTTTGGTTCCAGAATCGAAGGTACTTACAACTTTTAAGTAACTGCATGTTTGTTTCATTTTCGTATTTGGTTTTTAGAATTATGTTTTATGTTTAAGCTTATTTGACTTGACTTATACTATTGTACTTCATTAGCACATTTTCCTAGGCTTATTTTTATTGAATTTTAGGTCATAATAAGCTCATAAGCTGTAAAAAATGAACTTGTAAAATATAACCAGAGTTAAATAAGCTAGTAAGCCAAAAAATAAGCTTAAATAAAGTTAGGTTTAGTTTGTTGTGTTTTAGTCATAAATAGCAATAGTCTTGCATCTTAGTACTATGAGTTATATAGAACATAAACGTAAGTATGCTGCTATTTTTAGTTCACCGAGTATCATATTGTTGGGTTGTGAAGTTTTTTATAACTAATAAAATGGGAGGTTCACCAATGGAAAAATATTCGTAAATGTTTCATTAAGGTCCTAAGTTCGAGGTTGTTAAATATTTCTTAACAATGGTACAATTCTTAAAGTTAGTTAACATGCAGTGCTTTTTGCACCCCTTTCGTTTGAAAGGGAACGACTTTAGGGCGTAGTATATTGTGAAGATTTCTGATGCGTTTTGTTTTCGATTAATGTTTTGTTATATAGATGTAGAGAGAAACAGAGGAGAGAGTCTTCGCGTCTTCAAGGTGTGAACCGCAAACTGTCAGCAATGAACAAGCTCCTGATGGAAGAAAATGACCGACTGCAGAAGCAAGTGTCACATTTGGTGTATGAAAATGGTTACTTCCGCCAGCATACTAACAATGTGAGTTTTATTAATTTGAACTGTTTAAATATCATTTAATTTAGTGAAGTTGATAGAATCCAATATATTGAGTATTTTTTTGGAATTGCAGAAGACACTTGCTACAAAAGATACGAGCTGTGAGTCGGTGGTGACGAGTCATTTGACTCAGAACCCGCCACAGGATGCTAGTCCTGCAGGGTTAGTCACGATTGATTCCTTTGTCGATTTTTATTTATTTATTGGTTTGGTTCTTGAAAGTCTTTAACTTTGTGTATGTTGTTCTGTTTTCTAGACTTTTGTCCATTGCTGAAGAAACTTTAACAGAGTTTTTATCCAAGGCTACTGGTACCCGCTGTTGAGTGGGTCCAAATGCCTGGAATGAAGGTATCAACATTTGTTCGATCTTACTGAATTTTAGTTATCTGATTGAAACTATTTACACTTACATTTCGCTTTTGTTTCTTGATTGTTTAGCCTGGTCCGGATTCCATTGGAATCGTTGCTATTTCTCATGGTTGCACTGGTGTGGCAGCACGAGCCTGCGGCCTTGTCAGTCTTGAGCCTACAAGGGTAAGTGGATGCGATTTGCATTACAAAACACATTAAAATAAAAATAAAAAAGAGCTTGAAACTATGGGGAAATTTAGAAAATTCATTTTATGATAGTTTAAACATTTTCTTTCAGGTTGCTGAGATCCTAAAGGATCGCCCCTCGTGGTACCGAGATTGCCGAGCTGTGGACGTGGTGAACTTGTTACCCACTGCCAATGGTGGAACCATTGAACTTCTATACATGCAGGTTGGTGACGGTATTTTTAGGTGGTAAACCATTTATACGACGCTCTTCACTTATCATAATTCTGATTTTTATAATCTGTTTGATGTTTAGCTTTATGCTCCAACAACTTTGGCTACTGCTCGTGATTTCTGGCTGCTGCGCTATACTTCTGCTACACAAGACGGCAGTCTCGTGGTATGTTATTGTTCTGAATTGTTACGCTTTCCGTTTCTTGAGGTAATTATGTAGTACTCATGTTTGTGTTATTTGGTGCGGTGTTTAGGTTTGTGAAAGATCGCTAACAAACACTCAAAATGGTCCGAGCATGCCATCAGTGCAGAACTTTGTGCGAGCTGAAATGCTGCCTAGTGGTTATCTCATTAGACCTTGTGAAGGAGGTGGTTCCATCATTCACATTGTCGATCATATGAACTTAGAGGTATCTAGATCATACTATATTTATTGACACTCTCTAGTAGTTACATTTAGCTTATATTATATATTACTTTACACTATTATTTACGATAGGCATGGAGTGTCCCTGAAGTGTTACGCCCGCTGTACGACTCACCAACCATTCTTGCTCAAAAAACTACGATGATGGTAATCTTTTAGTTCCATTTAAAGCAGTTTCTTTTTCTTTTGGAAATTTGGATTAGATGCATTAAGAGTATACATTCCAACAGGCTTTACGCCAGCTGAGACAAATAGCTCAGGAATCCTCCCAGGCCAGTACCCCTAATTGGGGCCGAAGACCAGCAGCATTAAGAGCACTTAGCCAGAGGTTAAGCAGGGGTTTTAATGAGGCCCTTAACGGGTTTACTGATGAGGGTTGGTCGATGATGGAAACTGACGGTGTTGATGACGTTACTATCTCTGTGAACTCTTCTCCAGATAAGATCATGGGATTGAACCTTTCATTTGCCAATGGATACACACCTGTTAGTAACGCTGTAATGTGTGCAAAAGCGTCGATGCTTTTACAGGTCAGCTGCCAAAGATTTGCATTTCTTTTTAACGTAATGCGAAAAAAAATTTGAAGGTATAATTTTTCTTTTTGTGCAGAATGTACCTCCGGCCCTGCTTCTAAGGTTTTTGAGAGAGCACCGGTCAGAATGGGCAGACAACAACATTGACGCATACTCTGCTGCTGCGATCAAACTTGGACCATGTAGCTTACAAGGGTCTCGAATCGGTAATTATGGAGGTCAAGTTATTCTTCCGCTTGCTCACACAATCGAGCATGAAGAGGTAAGTTAGATCATGTGTGCTACATATCATTATTTTCTACTTAATATTCTTAGCCCTGTTTGAGAATTGTATTGAAATAACAATAAAGCTTCTACGTATATAGTTATTGGAGGTTATTAAGTTAGAGGGTGTTGAGCAATGTCCTGAAGATGCCTTAATGCCGAGAGACATGTTTCTTCTGCAAGTAAGTATGTTTTCTCATTGTTATATGCATATATGTGCTAACAGAATGTCATAAATATGTTTCTAACAAAATGACCCACCAATTTCGTAAACTTATTTTGCATTTGGAACCATGTTTGCAAATTTTGAATTTGTGCAGAGTTGACCTTTTTGTGCAGACTTTGACTTTTTTTTTTCTTCTTAAATTTATGCAACAAAGAAGATTGCGGGGAAAAAAAACTTATTTCGCTAAAATAGATTTTGGAAAAAAAAAAAAGTTTTCAAGAAAAAAAGGTAGTTCACAATGTCACATACTTGGTTTGCGAAATTGGTGATTATTTTGTTATAAGCACAATTTTTTATGAATTTTTGCGTAGAGAAGCTTATGTAATGTTTAACTTTTATTATTTTTAAATTTATAGCTATGCAGCGGAATGGATGAGAACGCTGTTGGGATGTGTGCTGAACTTATATTTGCTCCAATTGATTCGTCTTTTGCTGATGACGCACCTCTTTTGCCCTCTGGTTTTCGCATCATTCCTCTTGATTCTAACAAAGATACCTCAAGTCCAAATCGCACTCTAGATCTTGCTTCTGCTCTTGAAATCGGAGGATCTGGCAACAAGTTATCTAGTGATCGTAATACTGGTAGTAACGCTACACGATCAGTAATGACAATAGCATTTGAATTTGCATTCGAGAGTCACATGCAAGACAGTGTAGCATCAATGGCGCGTCAATATGTTCGCAGCATTATCTCCTCAGTTCAAAGGGTAGCATCGGCACTATCACCATCTAACATGAATCCTAATGGAGGTCTGCAGGCGCAAATGGGTACCCCTGAAGCACATACTTTAGCCCGTTGGATCAGCCAGAGTTACAGGTGTTACTTAGGTGTCGAGCTTCTTAAAAGTGGTGCCCATGGAAACGAGTCAGTTCTCAAGTCTCTCTGGCACCAGTCAGATGCAATTTTGTGTTGCTCTCTTAAGGTGGGCCTTTCTAGTTCTGGCAAATAAAATTTACAATTTTAACGTGTTACAAACGATTGTTGATTCTCTATACTTACTTATTTTATCACTATGAAAGCAGGCGTTGCCAGTTTTCACATTTGCAAACCAGGCTGGTCTTGATATGCTTGAAACAACACTTGTTGCACTTCAAGATATCACTTTGGATAAGATTCTTGATGACCATGGAAGAAAAAGTCTTTGCACTGAATTTCCGCAAATAATGCAACAGGTTAGCCAACCTAGCCATTTTCTTGAGATATAAATAAATTGTTATTTTACTTATTATTTTTTTTGGTTTTTTTGTTGTTGTAGGGTTTTGCGTGTCTTCAAGGGGGACTTTGTTTATCAAGTATGGGAAGGCCGGTTTCGTATGAGAGAGCAGTGGCATGGAAGGTGTTGAATGAAGAAGAAAATGCTCACTGCATCTGCTTCATGTTTATTAACTGGTCATTTGTTTAATTTGCGCTTGTTTCATCTTCAAGAAGTAAACATGAAAACTTTTGGATACAATTACTACTCGATCTTTTGTGTTTTGGTTTGTTTCTGAACAACAACTTGATCAATGTGTTACGTTTTATTTGTATCCGTGTGGCCGTGAGTCTGAATATGAAATTATGGAACTTGATGCTCGTTTACTTGTTTTTGTATCAAGTATAGTATAAGTTTACGGACAGTATTCAGTAGCTTAAACGAATTCAGTTAACTTCTGAACTTCCAAAGATTACAACAAGTACACTTTACAAGATTAATTAATCGACGCTTGCAATAAGACCAAACAATACAATTAGACCTGGAAAGTAACGGACGACCAAAACCCTACGAAAAACAACCAACACCTGAAAAAAACCTCACGACAAGGTCAAGATATGTTGGTTGGAAGTGCTTGGGTTTAGAACAAACTTATGGTTAAAGATAAAAACCCTTTCTGCGACGCCTTGTTTTGCTCTCTGTCCCAGTGAACGTAAATTTTAGCGAAGTGCGTTTATGGTAGTACTCAAACTATAAGCAAATCCTAGTAATAATTGGACAAGCTTAGTGGAGAGATCAATTTGTGATTAGCTTATTGAGTGTTGATATCGATACCATTGATATCTTTAGTGATGGCTGGAATGCAGCTAGAACTCCTTGTAATGCCACCTTTCTTTGCTAAAGCACGGTCTCTAGGACTCAATGATTTTGCTCTTAGTGTAGTCTTCTTCAACAAGTTTCTCATGGCTTCGGCTTGACGTAGAACAGGATAAGCTCTATCAAGTTTGTTGAACCGGACACATGTAGTCATGTGACTTCTCAACGCCTCTTCTTTATTCCCACCATTCTTCTCCATCTCTTCCTTCACGGCTTCTGAGCACAACCCACATATCCACTTGCCTAAGAATCGGTTATGCACCTTTTCCATATACTCAGGTGTGCACTCTTCTACCATACCACAACACTCGCACTTAGCCTCCACCAGTTCTGATATGGTTGTCAATGACTGGATATCAATCGCTTCTTTGCTCAACTCAAATGACATGTCAGACACAGTGCGTTTAAGCCCATCAGACGATAGTCTTGGTGGCTTGCTAAACGCATGTGGCTGACTGTAGGAGTTAACAATGGTGTCTCCATGTGGTGCCATGTTATGTTAAAGAAATGAAACCCTTGGAATAGGTTGAAAATGGAAATTATATGTAAAGATATTAATGATGAATGTTGTTAGCTTGGTGTAGAAGTGAAGCAAAATAGGGTGTTATTTATAATGAGCATGGGAAGGGCATAAAGTATATAGTGTTGTGATTTGTGAACCATGGTTATTCACATGTCATTGTTGAATTAAATGTTGTACATAATTAATCATGAATGTAATGTCAACTTCTAGGTTGGTATGGACACAATCAATATGTTCAAATATTATTTAATGATACAAATGCTTGAAACTAATTAAGAATATATCTTTCTTGCTATATGTATTCTGGCATGTGTATTTTAGCTTAGATTAGTAGTAAGTAGTAACATGCATGTGTCTAAGAAACAATGTATTCTTAGATACATCATTAAATACGAGTAATAGATTTAGCTAACTACAATTAGTGAATCTAGTGGTATCTGATTAAGATGTATCAAAGGTCTATCACCAATCAAGTCTTATCTCACAACCAAGAAAATGTTTGATGTCTGCTTTTGTCCGCTAAATTATGATCAACTTAAATATAACACGGACGTATACTTATAGTTAGCAAAACTCTTATATCATAACCCGTTATAACAATTATGATCATATTAATAGCCTGTATTATCTATTCGCCATTGTTGCTGCGCCACATACAATAAATTCTTGATACTTTAGTAGTAATTTGGTACTTAACTAATTAGTTTTCGACAAAATTATTCTATAACCTAACATTGGCTTTGATAATAAATTGGGCAGTTCCGGCATTATTGAATCATCAAGATCACAATAGTTGTTAACTAAGAAATCATGATCATTACATTTGATCACATAACAAATGAGATCAAAATACTTATAATCAAGAAAAAAATATATATAGGAAACAGAATTAAAAATGGTGTATATAACAAAAATATGCAAGTTGATATAGATGAAGTACGGTTAAGAGGGTCTATCAAACTGCATAAAGAAATCACATGTTGATATACTCCAACCATATAAAACCATAGCCGAAATTTTTAACAACTTTCTAGCATACGCTACAACAAGCTAACCATACATCTAAAGAAGCTTCAGCAACTTTGGTTTCACGTGAGTCACAAGATCATAAATTAAAGTTATGAAAAAAAAGTTAACTTCTATGGTCATGCATGCGGCTAGCTAGTTAAGGTGCTAGCTTCATCGTGCAAGTTTTAAGAAAAAGATTGTGTGGTCCATAGACATATAACCAAAACCTTGCTCGTGACTGCATGTCGATCTTTGTGGTCTGTGGTCACTGTTATACATTTTGGTTCACGAATACAGCGTCACAGCCTCCAGAAAGATCTAGCATCTGATGATAGTATTTTGCATCTTATTAGTTTGTGGTTTGTATTGCAAACTTTGCATCTAAGACTGTTTCACATTTGCTTATTTCGTAAAATGATTGGTCGACATGAATGTCGACAATATTAGTACTATACGTACATTTTCTTGCGAGTAAAAATGCAGTTGTAGTACCATCGAATATTTGTTCCAACAGTTTTGATGGTAAAGAAATAGTGTACCGATATTCCATTTTGTTTTCCTAAGAACCGCATGCGTCGTTAACTCTTAAGAAACTGTACTAGTAAGCTAGGTGGAAATTCATGTCGACCGATCATTTTAGGAACTAAACAAATGAGAAACAGCCTTAAATGCGCAAAGCTTGAAATTCAAACCACAAACTAGATAGAGGAACAATACTATTATTAGGGTATTAAAGATATGTTACATCTTATTAGAGGCTATAACACCTTAGTCGTGAACCCATATGCATAATAGTGACTCTACATGGAGTCACGAGCAAGGTTTGGACCACACAATCTTTCTCATAAAACATGCACCATGACTTGACATGTTAAATAATCTGGTTTGATATTAATGAAAATCGGCTATTTAGATGTGATGAAACTAGGGCTGTAAACGAACCGGACGAACACGAACGGAGCCTTGTTCATGTTCGTTCATTTAATTTTAACCGGACAAATAAACGGACACGGACACTTAAACGGACGAATTTTCTGGTTCATGTTCGTTTATTAAGAAAATGAATTGTTCATGTTCGTTTATGTTCGTTCATTAAGACACTAAACGAACGCTAAACTAATATAAACGATCGAACATAAATGAAAATAGACAAACAAACATAAACATTATTGAATTCTTCACCATATGTTGTTTTATAAGTGTTGTTTTACTTAAAAAAACCAAATTTTAAAATTATAAAATTAAAAGATATGATATATGAACATAAATAGATAAATAAACGAACGCCTAATCGGACGTTCACGAACATAAATGCACGAACAAGACTTTTGTTCATGTTCGTTCATTTAACTAAACGAACGTAAAATATTGTTCATGTTCGTTCATTTAATAAACGAACGATTATAAACGAACTTTTACCGAACGGTTCATGAAATGTTCACTGAACGTTCAGTTCGTTTACAGCCGTAGATGAAACCACGAATATATAACTTGGGCTGGTTTTGATATCATAGTCCATGGAACAAGAAGAATGTCTTTTTGTTTCATAAGGTGATTGGCCCAAATTAAAAGATGATTGTATCTATATACCTTATAAAAACCCAAAAACGCAAGTGTTTGTACTTTGTAGTTTGGACTTTGGACCTTATGAAACTTCCATAAACAAGAAGTAAAAACGAAAACTTAACAAAAATTGGACAAGTCGTTGTTGGTAGGGCAGTCTTTTTTTTTCGGATAAAACTTTTAGTTGATGGATTATTAGTATTGTTATTAGTTTTGTATGGGGTTAGACCATTAGGGTTTTAGTATTTGTCATGCAATTCTCATTATAAAATATTGCTGAATGATAAAAGTAATATCGATGGGGTTTTCATCATCTAATGTATCGGAGCGAGTCTGATCCTTATACCTAGATGGTTACCTTGAGTAGCTTCCTTTAAGTCACCCGTCAAACCCTAGTCGTCACCCTTTAACCCTTATCCCAAAAAGAAAACAAAAATTGATATTTCAAGCAAAGTAGAGGTTATTTATAACTCCACAACAAAACTTCAATTTACTCGTTTAAATATACTCGTCTCTTAAACTGTTAAGGGTTTAGAATTATATAGTAATGTCACAACTAGCTAGTGCTAAGGCATATGAGATGTGAAGTATGACACTAGGTATACAATATCAATAGTTTCAATAACGAATTATTATACATTTATACTATCAACCTTTAACTCACTGGATCTGATCTGTTCCAATGGATAGACATTCTACTATAAAAGTTCTCTAATATGGATTTAGTTGGATGTATAATTAATATAGCATGAGTCCCTTTTACTTTTCCCTTTTTTAGAAAATAATAAATTACAGTAGCATTTCTTTAAAATAATTAATGTACTACTAAATTTGGTTTTGCTTGTTTGTTTTCCTAGTGGTACATTATAAGTACAGCAACCATGCACACCCAATACTAAAGCATTTATATATTGTTTCTTTTGAATAATATAACCAAACTTTGATAAAGAGTTGTTTCTATTGTGTTCTCTAGTGGGTGATATATTTATGTTGTTTTTGGCAGTGTTTTTGTTTTTATGTTAATTGGATTATTTATTGTTGAGTACTCACTTTTGTTTGTTTAAGTTAACCAATATTTTCAAGTCTTATGGTACGATTCAATAATGATTCATCGAGCAAAAGGTTTAGGAATCTTGACCGATGCATCTTTTGAACGAGATGGCTTTTGAATACATTGTTATGTATATCACTCGTGATCGTGATCGATAGCGCGCTTTATTGAATCTTTTAAACGCTAGTAATGTATGCGGTCGTGCATTTTATAATGATCGTTAACTTCTTAGAAGTTTTTCAATCGTGATCATGATTCTAAGCCACACGTAAAATACAAATGCATGCATACACGCACGTTTAATTGTGTTCATTTGGTTCACGGTTTTATTTCGAAAGCCGAAAGCAAACGAAAACGAGACTAGCTTACTTTTGAGAAAAGATGAAACTGGTAAAGTTTAGACCATCTTTGGAAAGCAACCAAATACAAGTTTATAACTATTAACTTTTATAATACCCATGAATCGTTCATTATTATTTAGTCATGATATATACTTTACACAGCTTGGATAATTAGATAACTTAATGATCTAAACATATATCAATAAAAATACTAAATGGGTTAATAATATAATATGCTAATACACCACTATAGTTGGAGGCAGGAGGTCTTTGAAAGTTCAAAATGGAGTGAAACTCGAGAAATAAAGCACTTGGAAGTCCATTGTTAAAGATATTAGCATACTAAAACGGTGAAGGAACATGAAGAACAAGGACTTGTCTAGAAGCCATAAATCACGAACAAAATGTATATCGATCTCAATATGCTTAGTACGTTGATGTTGAACCAGGGTGGACAAATAAACGGCACTAACATTATCACAATAACCAATGTGGCGGTAAACAAAGAAGCATGAAGCTCACGCAAAAGATTACACACCCAAGCAGTCTCAACAACCACATTAGCAACACCTCTATATTCAGCTTCAGTACTAGAGCGGGACAACCTACCGCTTGGCAGACCATGACAATAAGTTGTCGCCAAGAAAAACACAATAACCCGAGGTAGATCGACAAATAACCGGGCAACCAGCCTAGTTAGCATCAGTATTGGCAGTAAGCTGAAATGTGGATGATATATGAAGCTGAAGGCCATGATCAACTGTACTACACACATAGTGTAAAATATGCTTTAAAGCAACCAAATGTGGTTCCTGCTGAATTGAGTAAAAAATGCCATGGCAGGTAAAAATAAGATACTGAAGTGCACCAGCTAAGCTCCGATATAACGTAGGATCACTGATAGGATCACCATCAGCTCCTAATTTAGACTCAGTATCCATATGAGTCCAACATGGATTACACTTCTGCATATGTGCACGCTCAAGAGTTTCCTTAGCATAAGTAGGATGGGATAAAAATAAACATGCAAATGACCGCTGAGCAGAATGCTAAGAAAATAATTCTCTGAATCAAGGCTTGTCATAGCAAACTCGCCACACGAAGTAATAACCCGCTGTAAAAAAACTGAAGACGAAGCTGTAAGTATGAAATCATCTATATAAAGCAGCAAGTAAGCAATGTTAGAACCACGATGAAATATAAATAAAGAAGAGTCAGTATAAAGAATGCTGATACCAAGCATAACCATCAAAGCGCTGAAACCAAGCACGCGGGGCTTGCTTAAGCCCATATAAAGAACGCTGCAGATGACACAAATAATTATGTCTCTGAGGATCCACAAACCCAGGAGGCTGATGAATATAAACTATATCTGATAAATGACCATGATGAAAATCAAAATAGGCCAGATGCGAGAAAAAACAATACTCAAAATAGTCCGTACAGTAGTTGGTTTAACAACTAGACTAAAAGTCTCATCATAATCAATGCTTTGTTGTTGACTACGACCATTAGCCACTAGGCGAGCCTTATAGTGACTTAGGGATCCATCTGCTTGATAATTATGCCTAAAAAGCCATATAGATTTCACAATATTAACGTCAGATGGACGAGGCACAAGAACTCACGTACCATTAGTATTTAAAACATTATTCATCTAAAATAGTCTTTTTGTTAATTTGGGTCCCGAAGAGCATGGACATGTGACCAAGGAAGGGGCGAGGTAGTAGTGCTAACAATATACTAGTAAAATGCTAATAATTACAAGGTACACATGGTTAACTTTTGTTTATTTAATTAGACGTTAGTTAACGACTTCATAAACATGTTAATTATTGGTTTAAGTTGTCAACAGCTGTGCCCGCACCGTCCAACAATGAACTCACCTTCCCATGAGTCACGACTATCAAATTTAGGCTGTTTTGCTTTTTTACCTTTTTGATACACACCTTCTCATAATTACCACAAGTCACAACCATCTTTAGGCTAAATTATCTTGATAAACTATAGAAATGACGAAGAAATAGTGGAATTATGGAGGGATAAAAAAACAGGATTTCTTCATGGATGCCTAAAAAAGTGAGATGTTATTTTAAATTTTTATTTCACCAAAATATGAATTTTTAAATTTTGCATAGGAAAATGTCGAATTTCCAAAATAATGACTTTTTAGTTTTTACCCCAAAATTAACAAAACTTTGAGCAGTGTCGAATATCGAACTAGTATCATATCATTAAAAAAGAAAGAAAGAAAAAAAAGTCAATCGTTAGGAGAAATTAAGCCCGTCAATATCAAGAAAAGAAAACTACTTTTAGTGAAATAAATGGTGCTTACAAGTTCCTAAAAGAGAGAAGTACTCGAAATTAAGTTTCACCTTTGTGACTTTAACGTTTAAGATATTTACGTATCTTCAACATCTAAGTATGACAATGCATGAAACTATAGAACCCTAGTCATAAGATAAATAGAGAGAGAATAAAATAAGCAAAAGCAAATCGAGTTAACTTAGCATGAAAGGATGCATGATATGAGTCACTTTTCCCTTCACTTTTCTACTCTATAAATACGCTTCCATTCCACACTTGATTTCTTCAAACAATTCCTATCATCAATTTTCATATCTCTCTCTAGCTACTATACAAAGACTTGACATACTTACAAAAACAATGGAACAAAACCTACCAGTTTTCACAAAGAAAGTAATGAAATTTGTGCGAGTCTTGTACTTTATGTTACGGAAAGGCATATCCAAGAGCAAGTTACTATTCGACCTCAATCGTATGATGAAGCGTGGTAAAATCGCGAGTAAATCCTTGCACAACCTTATGTTCCACAACCATCACCATAACAACAATTGGGCTACTAATTTCGCGACAAATGTGTCTCCACAACTCGGTGAATACGAGTTTAGTTGTAGTAATAGTCCTTCTTCAAATAACCATCCATTCTCTTTATTCCACAAGAAGCATCATTCTAACAATCGAAAGACCAATGATCTTGACATGATGGCTGTCAATGCTGCGGTTTTAAAGGCTATGGAGATCATTCATAGCGAGAATGCATCACCCGTGCTTCCAGGGTTTGGGAGGAGTCCAATGGTTAGGCAACTGAGGGTTACTGATTCTCCTTTTCCATTGAGTAGCGTGGATGAGGACAGTCACGTCGTAGATGAGGCGGCCGAGCAGTTTATAAACCGATTTTACAATGATTTGAGAAGGCAGAAGCAATGTTGAATCTGAAGTGTACATGTAATAAGAGTGTACCAAACAACGGTGATATATATGTATTTTTTTTTTTTTTTTTTGCACTTATATTTATGGTTAAATATGTCAACATAAATGGTTTGATGGTTCACTTGTAAATTGCATAACATTTGATTAGTTTGTTTAGTACGTGTGTATAGAATGATTGTTTCCCGGTCATAAAATAAATATATAAAGACTTTGCGTTACATTGTGTTATAACGATATTGTTTCTTACACTGTCCTTGATACTTTTGCAACTTGAAATATCATTTGGTAATATGATCTTATGGTAATTATATATCTTGGTTATCTATTGTTTTATTTTTAAGTAAAAAGCTTGTTTACTTTAAATTTTTTATCTACATAACATTACAACAGATATTGAATTTCATCATTTTTATTGATACAAAAATATTCTAGCATGTATATATCAATTGTTGGTGGATTCTCCCAGTTGGTATAGAAAATCAATGTACCGGATATATTACTTAGAATCGTGTAATCACTTTCAAAAGAAAACTATTCGACTCTAGTGCTTGGGTTACACAAATATTCCATTGGGATAAAACAAGTGTTTGTTCTTGTTTTATGCACGAAGAAAAAACCCTTTCACTTCTAAGTGTTTATGTTTTTCTGCGTATTTTTCAAGCAAGTATGTATTCTAATTTATAGGAAAAACTCAAAGCCCAATAATGAAATTATCATAATTAACTAGCCCATTAATTACATAATAATAATCCTCCATTATAGGAAATAGTTGTTACATGTAAATTCAGTTCCAGCGTGTTTACTCGCTGATGAACATACTCCTTGAAAGAGTTGTTTAGTTCCTGAGTTTGCTCACTGAGAAGTTCACTCGCCGAATAGATGAACCCTCTGAAAAGAATACTCCCTGATGAGATCCTTCAGCTTATTACTCAAAGACTATGATATTGAACTCATCAACCTGATGAATACCGTTCAGAGTTATGCTCACTGAAGAGTAGACTCCATGGACTTCATCAACGTCTTGAATCACATTTTACCACTATCATAATCAGGGAGGTCAGAGACCTGATGGGTGTACACTCCGTACCTCTAAACCCAATACCAGGTTTGACCTAAAAACCTCAATTGAACTAAATTTTTCATAATCCTCCCCAATTTAGTACAATTCATTTTGCATGAAAATTAAACATAAAAAAAAAAAAAAAAAAAAAAAAAAAAAAACCAGTGCATAAATAAAAATGTCTTGAAGATTAAATTTCCATCTTAGCACATTACATATTCAAATATATGAGAATCAGGGTTACGGGTATTATCGGGTCTCGGGTTGTCGGGTTTATCGGGTCGGGTTAAGTCGAGTATTGAGTTTTTTAAAAATGACCCGCAACCCAATCCGATAAGAAATCGGGTTGTCGGTTTCGGGTGTTTATGAGGTCGGGTGATTCGGGTTATCGGATTACAATGTAAATCTAACTCTACTGTACATGTATTGTCCATAGGGACGAAACCAGGATCAAATATGATTAGGTGCACAAATTTTTTGGAGCCGTAATTTCAATGAACCGGGTGCATTTAGGAAAAATTGATTTTTATTTTTATTTATTTATTTTTTATTTTTTATTTTTTAAATTAACACTACATCGAAAAAATTCTATAAAGGTCCCGGGCACCCGCGGAAATCCCTGATTTCGTTGCTGACTATCCGTTAATCTGTTCAACAATATGATAATAAAGAATAAAGGATTGATCTTGGAATGTTGTTTAAGGGGTGTTTGGTTGTAGTATGTTTTTTCAGGAATGGGAGCTTTATTTTGGTTGATTGTGTTTCAGTGATTTTATGAATAGCAAGAGTATGTATTGGTGAGTGATGAAAGATGACACTACCCTTTAGAGGTTGCTATGTCACTAGTTATCCAATGGTCCTTGGTGAGTTTCATCGGTTGATTGGAGTTTTGGGTTGCTGATGGCCTTATAACTTGAGTATGATGAAAAGTCTAAGTAGTCATCAGGAGTCTGAGCTTGGGGTGCCTGGAGTAGTAACAAGTCTTAGATTCTCTACTTTTTCTATTTGGATTAGTAGTCTCATACTCTCATGTCCATGCTCTTCGTGACCCAAATTGGCAAAAAGACTATGTTAGATGAATATAATGTTTTAATTACTAATGGTACGTGAATGCTTGCTCCTCGTCCATCTAACGTTAAAATTATGAGATCTATGTGGCTTTTCAGGCATAATTATCAAGCAGATGGATCCTCGAGTCACTATAGGGCTCGCCTAGTGGCGAACGGTCTTAGTCAACAACAAGGTATTGATTGTGATGAGACTTTTAGTCTGGTTGTTAAACCAACTACTATACGGACTGTTTTGAGTATTATTGTGTCTTGCATCTGGCCTATTCATTAGTTAGATATGAAGAATGCTTTTCTTCATGGTCATTTATCAGATATAGTTTATATTCATTAGCCTCCTGGGTTTATAGATCCTCAGAGACCTAATTATGTGTGTTATCTACAACATTCTTTATGTGGGGTTAAGCAAGCCCTACGTGCTTGGTTTCAACGCTTTGATGGTTATGCTTAGTATCAACATTCTTTATACTGACTCTTCTTTATTTAAATTTCATCGTGGTTCTAACATTGCTTACTTGCTGCTTTATATAGATGATATCATACTTACAGCTTCGTCTTCAGCTTTCTTATAGCGGGTTATTACTTCATTACGTGGTGAGTTTGCTATGACGGACCTTGATTCAGAGAATTATTTTCTTGGCATTCTGCTCAGCGGTCATTTGCATATTTAATTTTATCCTATCCTACTTATGCTAAGAAAACTCTTGAGCGTGCACATATGCAGAAGTGTAATTGATGAGGCGAAAAATGATCCATTTTTAGGGGGTCATTTAAGCCCGAAATTGAATTTATTTGATCAAATATTGCCCTAAATCGTTCCTTTTGTGATTTTAGGTACTTTTGGAGTGAATTCTGGAAAAGAAAGCATTTTGGACGTTTTTGGAGCGTAAAAGTGAAGAAAACGGCAAAGTCTTAATTTTCCTTGCTGGGAACAGTACCTGACGGTGTCACCAATTTCTACATGACGGCGTCAAGAGGAAAACAAGAGGTGAAGATGATAGAGTCCATGACGATCCAGAAAGATTTTACACTAGGGCATGACGGCGTCACGCTAGGCCGTCATGGTCCCTTTACACCTGACGGCCCAGAGGAAAATTGTTCTTGACGGCGTCAGATCTGGATCTAGGCAATCCGAGAATATTATGGGCGGCGAGTTGACGGCGTCAGAATTTTCTTCTTGACGCCGTCACATTGGAAAATCTATATATAGTTTTGTAATTTTCATTCATTAGGAGAGGACAATTTTAGGGATAACTTGGAGAAACCCTAGCACGATTTTATCAGTATTTTCAAGGGTTTTCACCCTTTGAAACCTTTCATGTTCAATTGAGATAAGTATCCTTTCAATTCATTCAATATGTCTATGTGTTGTTTGAATATATCTTACACTTGTCTTGATTTTAACATACTAGGCTAGATCTTTTGTGTGTTTGCTTAGATGTAATGAAACCTAGATGTTGATTATGGGTTGATTGCTTGTTTATAGTTGTTACGGATGAATGATTTCGATGTTAGGCTTAAGAAAACTGGCAGACTTCCATAAGGTAACTTGCTTGAACGTCTTAAGAAACATGAACCAATGCGTACTAGGTTTTTATGGTTGTATTTAATGCATGAGCGAATTCTAGTGATCCCATGTTAGGAGCTTCTTGCAGGCTTGACATAGGAGTGAAGTAGGAGCTTATAGAGTTGGGGAAGTACGTACGCCACCCTACGATTGGTATTAAGGAATATAACTCGTCATCCACGCAACTGTAACAAACTATTAACCTGCAAAAGATATCTAGGGAGTAATGAAATCTAAGTAAACACAATTTTCCCATTTATTGTTCACACCACTAGTTTAATTAGTTTAATTTACATTTTTGTTATTTTATTTTGATTGCATCTTTAGTTATTGGGTTAGTTGACTAGCAACTAATTCCGCCCACTCTTCCAAAACCCGAGATTTTACTTGCTTTTATAAAAATATAAAAATACAAAAAGAATCATCCTTCACCTCTAGACCTAGTTTTTAGGCTTTCTAATCCTAGCGACACTATTCCTGAGTTGAACGATCAATCCCCCGGTACTTGTCACTATACTATACTACAACGATCAGGTACACTGCCTGGTGGGGGTTGTAAGCTTCTCGAGATCCCTCGAGAGGTAAAGCCTGGTGCAATTCCCACGCATCAAGTTTTTGGCGCCGCAGCCTGGGGAATAGTTATTGTCTAGGTTAGGATTTCTTTTTATTAGGTCTACTTCCTAGATTCCTTTCTAGTAAGATTTTATTTTTATTTTTTAGGTTTTCTTTAATCTATCTATTTCTTCGTGTCTTTGTTCGTAACTTTTACCATCCAACATCATGGAAGGTGGTAACATCTTTGAACTCATCAACCCACCACAACAAGACCACCCACAAAACCCACCACTAGCAAACCAACCTCTTAGGCCCCGAACCCTAGGAGAGTATTCCCGACCTAGCCACCAAGGCTATCGAAACACTATTGAGCTCACCCAAGGAGCCAATGTGTCTCCCTTGCGATCCGACACCATCCGGTTGGTGCAAAGCGGATGTGCATTTCATGGACTTCATTCCGAAGATCCTAATCAACATCTCAAGGACTTCCTTAAAATCGTAGATTCTATAGACCTTGATGTTACAACTAGAGAGTCGACCCGATTACGCCTGTTCCAATTCTCTCTACGTGATCAAGCTAGTCAATGGCTTGAACGTTTACCCGCGGGATCCATCACCTCATGGGATGATCTCACCACTCGTTTCCTTGCTCAATTTTTCCCACCAGGGAGAACTACCAAGCTTAGAAATGATATCTTGATGTTCCAACAACGTCAAGGAGAAACTCTATATGAAGCATGGACTCGTTTCAAGGACTTACTCCAAAATGTCCCTCATCATGGCATAGATCATTGGCTCAAAGTCAAAATCTTCTATGACCATATCGATCTCTCCACAAGGCGAACCATTAACCAATCGGCCGGTGGTAAGCTACGTGATCTAAGTGCGGAAGAATCATGGGAACTCATAGAAGATCTTGCTCTCTATGACAACGAAAGTTGGAATGATCCCCATGATTTGAACAAAACGGTCAAGGCAATATCTTTGCCTTCGAACAATTCTAGCACTCCCGACCGTAGGATCATGGAACTTGAAGACCAAGTCAAGTTTCTCATGAAATCTTATGAAGCTCCTAAGCCTTCAAGCCAAGTGAACAAAATCGCTTCTTCATGCGAATTATGTAGTGGTCCCCATGACACTCGTGATTGCGTGGAACTCCCCGGAACAGCTTTTGCGGACTACACATCTTCACGTACCGACGAAGCGGGAGATAAGTGGTACACTTTCAAACCCGAGCCAAACCCTTACGGTGATTCCTACAACCCTTCTTGGAAAAATCACCCGAACCTTAGGTGGAAACAAAACCAAACCAATTCTTCCAATCCGCCTAATCGTTACCAACCAAACGGTCCACCCTCCAACCGTACTTTCAACAACAATCCTTCTAATAACTATGGTAGTACCAATAATCTTAAAGGATTGATGTCCAAGTTTATGGCATCTCAAGAAGCTCGCATATCTAAGTTTGAAGCCGATTTCAAACAAAAGCAAAGCAAGATGACCACCAAAATCGACACATTGTTGAAAGTTCTCAATGACCGAGAAATGGGAGCACTCCCAAGTGACACGGTCAAGAACCCGAAACTAAACGTTAATTCCATATCATCAGTTTTGTCACCCACTTCTTGTCTGCAATACTACTCGGTTAAATCAATGAGCACGTGTTTCAAGCAAAACCAAATTCTTCAAAAGGACCAATCAAATGAAACACCCGATATCAAACCAGTCAAAAGCATAGTTGAAACACCTCCTACACAAGACCTTGACGACAAATTCAAGGAGCTCCACCTTGAACGCCCCGTCATTGATGTCTTAGCCCGTGCTCCCTACTATAGTGCCCTCCTAGAAAAATACGAGAAATTTAAACTAGGTAAAAATGGGACCGCCTTCGTTCAAAACAAGTTGCCTAAAAAGCTTGATGATTCGGGTATATTTGTTTTGCCTTGTAAGATAGGAAAAACCGAAGCTTTCGACACACTAGCCGATTTAGGATCAAGCCTCAACTTGATTCCCTTATCCCTTTTCACCACTCTCAAGCTAGGAAAGTTAGAGGAGACGGAGGTATTAATTGGTCTAGCGGATGGGAGTATTGCCCACCCAGTTGGGATGATCAAGGATGTAGTTGTTCACGTAGGGAAGTTAACTATTTTAGCGGATTTTCACGTCCTAGATATGGTTAGTGATACTACATGCCCATTGTTAGTAGGAAGAGGATTTTTAGCAACCGCTAGCGCCATGATAGATTGTAAGGAGTCTAAGATAGCGGTAGGTGAGGGCGATACTTGGTCGGTATATGATGTTAAGAAGCATAGCTACGATTGTGAGGATGAACCGATAGCTTACCTAGCTCAAGTCTAGGCCTCGCTCTATAATCAATCCAATAGCTTACCTAGTTCGGGACTAGGCCTCGCTCAATAACCAATCAATAGCTTACCAAGTTCGGGACTAGGCCTCGCTCTATAACCAAATCAATAGCTTACCTAGTTCGGGACTAGGCCTCGCTCAATAACCAAATCAATAGCTTACCTAGTTCGGGACTAGGCCTCGCTTGATCCTACCTAGTTCTATAAGCATAGCAAGTTTTAAATAAACAAAGCGATAATAGTCCACATAAAACATTTGCACGTTTCTCACCCCCAGTATTGAAAACAAAGTTCAAGAGTAAAAAGTGGGGCTATGACTCACCTCAAATCCAGCAAAAACTCAAAAGAAATCGATAGAAGAAAGACGTAAGCAAACTCAAGCAACTCACGTAACGACAACTACAGACTAGGCACTTCCTAACAATATCAAGCTCGTTCAGAAATCATTTCCTCAAAAATCAAATATTCCCATTCCCGAACGTATTCCATTTTTACTTTCCAAAAATATCCATTTCTCGAATTAACTTCATATAAATTTGAAATTCGACGTTTGGTATCCATACGGGTGAAGGGTCGACACAACTCAAACCAAGAAGTCACAACGAAAAGAAATAATAAACCATCTATAGGTCTAATATTTGCCCAATATATTATTTAAATAAATCATCGAAGCTTATCAAATCCGTCGATTTGGTAATCCCCCATATTTATTTACGTAATATATCGTTCCAAAATTATACCCAACCTAAAGCACATAGCACAAAGTATACTATTTGGTATATATCGTAGTCCAATAAATTCCTTATATATATTGTCAAATCGGCCAAATTCCACGAGATACATAGTAATTTATTATCCTAATACATATACCACAACCTATGGGCGTCGTGGGATACGATGCCCATTAATATACTCATTTTATATAGCCAAATAACTCGATCTAATCCGTCGATTAAATAAGTCACTCGTTATAGAAAATGTTTATATTAATCGTCATATATCCGTGACAACACAAAAGTCACATGATAAAGCCCACTTGAACTTTAAATAACCACAACTCGTATAACTTGATAAGTTTTTCCAAATGTAAAAAAGTCATCATGTTTTTATTTATTACTCACCCGATATATTAGTTCTCGACATCATTTATAGTTATTATCTATAATAATGCTTCGACATTTATTTCACTATTTGCATAGTAAAATAATTATCGTTATATTATTATAACGTTTACTCGTGATTGTTTTATTACTAATATACGCATTTATATATATATATATATATATATATATATATATATATATATATATATATATATATATATATATATATATATATATATATATATACGTACGTTTACCACGTCTATATACGTATATAAACGATTATATTATCAATAATATTATTACGAGTATTGTTTTTAATGTTTGATTTTAAATATTTATCGAGTCATAAGAATTTGGTCACATGTCCGAGTCATCACTCTCGGCTCATAGTCCAAGTCCAAAATAATAATCAAGTCAAAATAAATAAATCAACTCCGTTCAAAACAATCCCATATCCACGTGCTACAACATGAGGGTCCGACTACGGCACCCGACTAACCTATCTCCGTCATTCTAAGTGACCGTCTCACAATCGGTCCCCAGTATCACTTCGACAACAACTCCAACAATAATACCACGAGTCCGAAACCTCAATGTCAAACTCAATAATAATAAACCAACAACCAATATAATCCATCAATTATATACTACAACCAAAAATCAAATATTACACATACGGGTCGACCTACCAAGTCACACCCGGGTCAATACTTCACCACAAGTCTTGTGGGTCCCACCCAAGACCTCTAGGGTCTCGGATAGCTCATGTGAGCCTCGAACCAAAACCAAACCGACCCTTTGGGTCGGTGGCCTCAAAACCAAACAACAACATGGAGGTCTCAACCATCCAAGAATCATTCAACACAAAAATGATAATCCAAACACCCTCAAATCGATCACCAAGGACCAAATATACATCAAGTGGCCAAAATAACTAAAAAATGACCCAAGCCGAGAGCAATAGCTCTCGGTTATGTCTCGACCCATCAAGAAAAACAAGAACCCGGATACCAAACTCTTCATTTAATCCATTTTATCAAAAACCCACTTGAGTCTTGCGTTTTTATCCCTAAAACCCGAAAAGAAAATCAAATTCGTGACCCTTGGTCACGTCTTTCACCACAATACGAGTTAAAACTTGTCTTACCTTCGATTCCCAAGACCAAAACGTAAGGAACTTCAAAAACAAGAAAGATGGTGACGAATTTGTGATGATATCGAGATGAAAATGTAAGTTTTAGGGCGTGTGTTTATGTAGATCGGGTAGAGGATGAAATGGGGAGTCGATTGGTGGTGCTGGTGTTGATGGTGGAGCGGCGGGTGGCGGCTGTGGTGGCCGGAAAAGTGAGCGGCGGCTAGGGTTTTGTGAGGTGGGAGGGATATATTGAGAGAGAGAGAGAGATGAGGGTTGGTGTGGTTGTGTTTGTGTTGGTGCCAGGCGACAAAACCACAAGGACCAATATGTAGTCTACTCTTATATAAAAAAAAAAATTTATTTATAATAATAATAATGTGTTAATATTATTAAGGTTAGGGTGGTGAAGTAACCCGGTGTAAAATACACGGATCAATCCCGAAACCTTAAATAACAATTCAACTCTCTCGAACCGAACTCATTCCAAATAATCAAAAATCTCGCGATACGTTCCAAAAAAAATATATATATATCCGAACCAATATTAAAATAATTAAAATTGTTAGGTTATCCTAGTGCCGGAGTCAATGTAGTGCCAAAATAATGATCTCAAAAATAAATCATCACGAATGGACCAAACCAAACCATTAATAAATAATCGAATCCCATAAATAACGTACGATTAAAATCACATTCCAACGTTCATAAAATATCTCGTCACAATAAACTTTTCAAATATTCCGAAATTAAATTTTTTAAAGTAATGCGGGTTTTCAAAACGGCTCCCTAATTTGCCAGTTGTCACAACTTTTTTTTCATGTTATTAGTTACTTAATTCAAATTGATCAACATGACCAGGTTGTTCTTCTCAATTCGTGTTTAAACTATGAGTCAGTCCGCGTCTAGATTCGGGATGTCTAGCCTCAAGAATAGTGTTACTGGTCGACTCATTAAGCGGATTATTAAGAGCTATTGCCCCACCAAATGGATCCTTATTGCATTCCACACTCGAATTCACGACCTCGACCTTACTAGCATGCGTAATAACATTACCAACATGTTCAACTAGAGGTCCTCTTCTCGGTTTAAGAGGCTTTCTGTCAGCCCCCAACATCTTCCCTTGGTCTTTCGAACCTCAGAATCCAGTTCACTAAGCTTTGGAAACTAGTGTCCCTATCGAGGTTACCCACTTCATCGTTTACACCGTGATTAGCCAAACTAATGTCTTTTTTCTTCTTCTTTTTCCCTCCTCCTCTTGATTCCAAAAACCACTCATCATTATCAAAACCATACACAAGCTATCCAAACCAGAAATCTCAACGAACACCAAAAAAATACAAGAAGCACAATAAAACGTCTTACTTCAGTTCCGTAGAAACCCTAGAAAAGCAGGGCGTAGAACTAAACCGAAGAATGAATTAGTCGCCTTCCATGATGAGTATTAATTGCCAATGATTTGAATTATGAATTATGTGCCAAAACAAAAACCGTAGCGATGGTAAAGAAAACCTTAATAAAGAAAATAAAAAACCTAATCGGTTTACAATCTGACAAGAACCAGAATAATAATAGTTACACTACATTGGATCATTAATGTGAGAGTGAGAAAACGATAGCTTCGAATAATAGATATTAGGGTTGTCTAGGTTTCGATAATCGCTAACATCGTGAAACACGCGGGGGAGTCTTTTTATTTTTAGAATAATCAAATTTTCTATACATACAATTGTCAAATTTGTTAAAAAGATAACCACTAGATAAAATTTTTGATACAATTGTTTAGATGTTTGTTTAGGTATAAGAACTTAATTAGTTTGCACACCTTGTTTCATTGCTAGGCATGATGAAGCCGCGAGATTGGTTCATATAAACCTCCTCATCTAATTAACCATTTAAGAAAACTGTCTTCACATTCATATGATGAATAATCAGATAGTGAATTGATTCCAAAGCAATCAGCAGTCTTATGATACTGATATGAGCCACTGGAACATAAATATCAAAATAATTTATTCTTGAATTTATTTTAAAGTTCTGAATAACTAGTCTAACTTTGAACTTTTCAATAGTTTCAATACAATTTGCCTATAACGAATTGTTATAGTATCAACTTTTAACTCACTGGATCTAATCTGTTCCAATGGATAGATATTCTACTATAAAAGTTCTTTAATATGGATTTAGTATAATATAGCAATAGTCCCTTTTACTTTTCCCTTTCTTATAAATTAGTATTTCTTTATAAATTTTAATGTATTAAATTTGGTTTTGCTTGTAGTGGTACGACGACCCCTTTATACATGTATTTGTAAGTAGGGCTGTAAACGAATCGGACGAACACGAACGGAGCCCTGTTCATGTTCGTTTATTTAATTTTAACCGGACAAATAAACAGACACGGACACTTAAATGGACAGATTTTCTTGTTCATGTTCGTTTATTAAGAAAATGAATTGTTCGTGTTCGTTTATGTTCGTTCATTAAGACACTAAACGAACGCTAAATGAACATAAACGGTCGAACATAAATAAAATAGACAAACAAACATAAACTTTATTGAATTCTTCACAATATATGGTTTTATAAGTGTTGCTTTATTTAAACAAACCAATTTTAAAATTATAATATTAAAAGATATGATATATTAACATAAATAGATAAATAAACATAAACGAACTTTAACGAACGCCTAATCGGACGTTCACGAACATAAATGAACGAACGAGACTTTTGTTCACGTTCGTTCATTTAACTAAACGAACGTAAAATATTGTTCATGTTCGTTCATTTAATAAACGAATCAACATAAATGAACTTTTTACCGAACGGTTCATTAAATGTTCACTGAACGTTCAGTTCGTTTACGGCCCTATTTGTAAGTACAACAACCATGCACGCCCAATACTAAAGCAATTATATATTATTTCTTTTGAATATTGTAACCAAACTTTGATAAAGAGTTGTTTCTATTGTGTTCTCTAGTGGGTGATATATTTATGTTGTTTTTGGTAGTGTTTTTGGTTTTATGTTATTTGGATTATTAATTGATAAGTACTCACTTTTTGTTTGTTTAAGTTAACCAATATGTTCAAGTCTTATGGTACGATTCAATAATGATTCATCGAACAAAAGGTTAGGAATCTTGACTGTTGTATCTTTTGAACGAGATAGCTTTTGAATACATTGTTATATATATCACTCGTGGTCGATAGCTTTATAGAATCTTTTAAACGTTAGTAATGTATGAGGTTTTGCTTTTTATAATGATCGTTAACTTATTAGAAGTTTTTCAATCGTGATCGTGATTCAAAGCCACACGTAAAATACAAATGCATACATACACGCACGTTTAATTGTGGTCATTTGGTTCACGGTTTTGTTTGGAAAGTTGAAAGCAAAAGACAACGATCGACTAGTTTACTTTTGGGAAAAGATGAAACTGCTAAAGTTTATACCATCTTTGGAAAGCAACCAAACGCAAGATTATAACACATGGCCATCTTCTGTATAGTTAATTACTCGTACAAGTGTAACACTGCATAAACATATTAATTATTGGATTAAGTTGTCAACAGCAGTGCCCGCACCCTCCAACAATGAATTTCATGTTTCCATGAGTCATGACTTTCAAATTTAGGCTGCTTTGCTTTTTACCTTTCTTTTGGTAAAGGGATTATCCGGTAACCTATAATTACCACAACCTTATTACACTAACCTTTTTGGGACACACCTTATTATAATTACCACAACCATCTTTTGGTTGAAAATTTTGATAAACTATAGAAATTACATATCAAATTAACATTTCGAACTAATATCATGCATGCATGTTTAGTTTATAAAAAAATCGTCTGTCGTTAAAAGAAATAAACCCGTCAATACTAAGAAAAGAAAACTATTTTAGTGAAAAAAAATGGTTCTCACAAGTTCCTAACAAAGAGAAGTACACATTTTGATCTCTAAACTCGAAATCAAGTGTCTCCCTTTGCAAATAAAAATTATCTTGCATTGCGTTCAAAGTCTAACATATTAACATCTAAGGATTTGATAATATACGTAACTACAAAACCCTAGTCTTAAGAGAAATGGAAAGAAAAAAAAATGGAGTTAACTTAGCATGAAAGGATGTTCGATATGAGTCACTTTTCCTTCACTTTTCGACTCTGTAAATACACCTCCATTCCACATTTCATTTCTTCAAACAATTCCTCTCACTAATTTCCATACCTCTCTCAAGCTACTACAAAGACTTGACACAATTACAAAAAAAAAAAATGGAACAAAATCTACCAGTTTTCACAAAGAAAGTAATGAAATTTGTACGAGTCTTGTGCTTCATGTTACGCAAAGGCATATCCAAGAGCAAGTTATTATTCGACCTCAATCGTATGATGAAGTGTGGCAAAATTGCAAGTAAATCCTTACACAACCTTATGTTCCACAACCATCACCACCATAACAACAATTGGGCTACTAATTTCGCGACAAATGTGTCTCCACAACCCGGTGAATACGAGTTTAGTTGTAGTAATAGTCCTTCTACAAATAAACATCCATTCTCTTTGTTCCACAAGAAGCATCATTCCAACTATCGGAAAAACGAGGATCTTGACATGATGGCTGTTAATGCTGCGGTTTTAAAGGCAATGGAGATGATTCATAGTGAGAATGTGTCGCCTGCGCTCCCAGGGTTTGGGAGGAGTCCAATGGTTAGGAAACTTAGGGTTACCGACTCTCCGTTTCCATTGAGTAACGTGGACGAGGACAGTCACGTCGTAGATGAGGCGGCCGAGCAGTTTATAAACCGATTTTACAATGATTTGAGACGGCAGAAGCAATGTTGAATCTGAAGTATATATATGTAATAAGAGTGTTCCAAACAATGGATATCGCATGAAAAATTGTTGGAGGGTGCAGTTGTAAATTGCATAACATTTGATTAGTTTGTTTAGTACGTGTGTATAGAATGACTTCCCGGTCATGAAAATAAATGCATAAAGTCTTTGCGTTACATCGTGTAATAGTGATACTTCTACTTCTACATTGTTTCTACACTGTCCTTGGTAGTTTTGCAACTTGAAATATCATTTACTATTCAATCTTTTGGTAATTGTCTCTGTTATCTAGTTTTACTTTAATTTAATTTGATCTACTGTAACATATATATAACAAAAAATAATGAATTTGATCAGTTTTATTAATTGATACGAAAATATTCTAGTATCAATAAGTTCTCAAGTCTAGCTAAAGCATTACAAAATGATTCGGAGAGTTTTTTGAAATGACATGATAAATTGGTTATGACAAACGAGATTCAAATGATATGACAAGCAGAATGCATATCTTTTTTGACATTGCAATAAATTTATATTGATTTATAGACTTAATTATTCTTTTTGATAGAGGGTTTCCCCGATAAATGTTTTAAGTTCACATTATGATGATGGTTGTGCGATGAACATGGTATCTCTTAAGATCAACAAGCTTGTAGACTTAATTATTTTTTATTGGCAAAATTTCAATGTCCATGTTCAGATTTTATTATTATTTTTATTATTTTAATTAAAAGCCTAGCAAGAAGCTAGCATCAAGTGTTACAATGATTATATATGGCGTTACGAGGGTTAGAATTAGGGCTGTCATTCGGGTTGACCCGGCCGGGTTCGGGTCAACTCAGGTCGGGGCAACTCGGGTTTTGGGTCAACACGAGTATTTTTGCCTTGTAAAGTGTTAATTTTGTCGGGTCAACTCGGGTTCGGGTTGGGTCAAGGCTAAAAAACATACCCGAACCCGACCTTGTTTAGAACTCGGGTCAATTCGGGTTGACCTGATTGACCCGAATATGATTTTTGACCCGAGTTGACCCGACCCAAGTTGACCCCAACCTGGTCGGGTTCGTGTCGGGTCGGGTTTTATGAC
Organism: Artemisia argyi; assembly: GCA_030686995.1. Classification (NCBI taxonomy): domain Eukaryota; kingdom Viridiplantae; phylum Streptophyta; class Magnoliopsida; order Asterales; family Asteraceae; genus Artemisia; species Artemisia argyi. Next base: position 10,019,693 of record CM060691.1, on the reverse strand, counting down.
ACCCATAGTTAGAATACTACTCTATCAAATTACAAAAGTTTTTGTTACATCTACTAGAAATCTAATTGAACGAGTGAAGCTTTACATCAGTTAGAAGCACATCTTTGTTGCTTCGGTTGTTCATGAAAGTTATCTCGTTTCTATTCCGCCAAAGAATTCAAATAGTTAATTGAATCACGCCATCAAAAGGGTATGTAAGAGTAGATGTGAGATTTGCCCAATCCGCCAAAGTGATTGCCTCAAAGAGATGGGAAGGAATTAAGTTGTGAAGATTTCACCATTTTAAAATGTCGGTCAACGTTTGCTTTGCTATGGCACAATCAACAAAGATGTGATTTTCTGTTTCGAGATCATCATCACAAACAGGGCACCGAACCGAGTGTAGATCAATTCCTCTTCTATCTAAGTTAACTCTTGTTGGAAGTCTTCCATTTGCCACTCTCCAAGTATTGTTATTCATTTTGATAGGAATGCATTTGTTCCATCTTGTTTGATCATTAGCCATGGTTGTTGTAGAGTTTGTGTAGATTTTTCTAAAAGCTTTGACCGAAAATTTTCTTGAAGCACAAGCTGTAAATTCCCATGAGTCTGGAGAGTTGCTAAGGTGTAACTGAGAAACAAGATTGTTTAGAATCTCTAATTCCTGAATTTCCTCTTCTTAATATGGAGTCCTCCTCCATGCCCAAGAAAAATGAAGTCTATAAGTGCCTGATGGGCCAAAAACATTTGGAGAAGGATTTGAGGGCCTTGGGGACTTGTTGACAACTCGAACATCTTTAGAAACTTCAAGACGGTATAAGCGAGGGAACATTTCACTTAAAGAAGGACCACCTAACCATTTGTCTCACCAAAACTTTGCTATTTCTCCATTACCAATCTTGATTTTGAAGAGAGAACGCAAGTCTATCTCGAGCAACTGTAAGTCATTTCTTAGCTTTGCAATGTTATACCAAGGTCCTTATTTACATCTAATAATTGAGGTGTCGAGAAGACCACCTTGAGGACCATGAATAGAACGACTAACTTTACCCCGAAGCGAGTCGCCTTCATTATAGAACCTCCATCACCATTTAGAGAGTAGACTAATATTGTTAGAGCTTAAACTATCAATAAGGGAAATTACCTTTTTCCAAGCTATCCATCGTATCTTTTGGGAGTCTAAAGAACTGCCACAAAAGAAGTTTCTCCTTACGCTTCAAGCTTATTGATGATGTATTTCGGGGCCTTAAAGGTGGAGAAGAAATAAACACCTAAGCTTCCAAGAACGGATTTTATAAAAGTTAGTCTACCACCAAACGAGAGGGACTTTGATTTCCATTTGAGCATCTAGACATCTTGGGCCCGATAGGAAGACCCAAATATGTGAAGGGAAGAACCCATGTTCAGTTAATATTTAGAGCATGCACAAGCGTAACTTTGAGCCCCACGTTAAGGCACGTTAACGTGCGTTAAGCCACTTTAACCGTTGCACCCTCCAGTGTTAAACCCACGTTAACGCCCCACGTTAGTTGCGTAACGCAGCGTTAAGGGACGAACCTTGTATGAAAAAAAAAATTCATTAAACCCCCTCCCCACTTGTAAACAACGGCTACTTTTTAAAAAAAATTACAATTTACCCCCCTAACGTAAACTTACACAAAAAAACGGCTAGTTAGCCTAAAAAAAAAAACATTTTCCAAAACCTTTTTTCAACCAATATAAATACCCATTTACCTGTGACAACTGGCAAAATAGGGAGCCGTTTTTAAAACCCGCATTACATTAAAAATTATGATTTTTGGAATTTTTGAAAAGTTTATTGTGACGAGATGTTTTATGAACGTTGGAATGTGTTTTGATCGTACGTTAATTATGAGGATTGATTGTTTATTTATGGTTTGGTTTGATTCGTTCGTAATGATTTATTTTGAGATTGTTACTTTGGCACTACATTGACTCCGGCACTAGGTTAACCTAACAATTTTAATTATATTTTTTTATATTGGTTCGGATATTATTATTTTTGGAACGAGTTCGGTTTGAGAAAGTTGTTTGGTTATTTAAGGTTTCGGGTTTGGCCCGTGTATTTGCATTGGGCTACTTAACCCACTACACACCTTCACTATTAATATTATTATTAATAATTTTTTTTAAATTACTTAAAATCGTCCTTGTGGTCCGGTTATAGCAAACACACCCACACCACACCCTCACCAAAATTTCACTCACACTCTCTCTCTCTATCTTCATCCTCTACCCACAAAACCCTAGCCGCCGTACCATTTTCCGGCCACCACCACCTTCACCGCCGCTTCCCCATCAAAACCCACACCACCAATCAACTCCCCATATCATTCTCTATCCGATCCATATAAACACACGCCCTAAATCTTTTCTTTTTCATTTGATTTCTCCTCAAATTCGTCATTTCTTGTTGTGGTTTTGAAGATCCGTTCGAGTTAGTCTTGGGAATCGAAGGTAGGACGAGCTTGGCTAGTGTTTTGGTTTAAACCGTGACCTAGGGTCACGGGTTTAGTTCTTTTCGGATTTTCTTGGATAATATCGCAAGGTTTTAATGGGTTTTGAATGAAATGGATTAAAGAAAATGTTTGGTATCCGGGTTTGTATTAGTTTCGATGGGTCGAGGTTCAACCGAGAGCTATGGCTCTCGGCTTGGGTCTTGGATGTGCTATCTTTGGCCATTTGATGATTTTTGATTCTTTGGTGTTCGATGGTGATGTTTGTTCGACCTTGTGGTTGTTTGGTTTCTCGGCCGACACCCCAAGGTGGGTTGTTTGGCTCGGTTTGGCTCGAGTTAGAGCAAGCCGATACCTATTGGTCTCGGGTGGGACTCCCGTATCTTGTTTCGGGTGTTTATTGACCCGAGTTGACTTAGTAACTCAACCCGTAATTTATTTTGTTTTCGGTTATATTGTTAATTGTCGGATTATTGTTTGTTGTGGTCATGGTTGTGATTTTTGACCATGGTTTCTTATTGGATTTATTATTTTGGACTTGAGTGGTATATTTGGAATACGAGTTATATTGGAGATGTGTTGTCGAATGTGGAACTTGGAGACCGATTGTGAGACGGTCATTAGATGACGGAGATAGGTTAGTTGGGTGCCGTAGTCGGACCCTCTTGTTGTAGCACGTGGTTATGGGATTGATTTGGACGGAGATGATATATTTATTTTGACTTGATTCTTATATTGGACTTGGACTATGAGCCGAGAGTCATGACTCGGACATGTGACCAAATTCTATGACTCGATAAATATTTAAAAGTCAAATATTAAAAATAATACTCGTAATAATATTATTGAGAATATAATCGTTTATATACGTATATAGACGTGATAAACGTATATATATATATATATATATATATATATATATATATATATATATATATATATATATATAAATGCGTATATTAATAATAAACCGATCACGAGTAAACGTTATAATAATATGACGATAGTTATTATACTATGCAAATAGTGTAGTAAATGTCGGACTATTGTTATAAATAATAACTACAAATAACGGCGAAAACTTATAAGTCAGGTAAATAATAATTAAAAACATGATTTTTTATAAATTTAGAAACTTATCGAGTTATACGAGTTGTGGTTATTTAAAGTCCAAGTGGGCTTTATATTGTGACTTTTGTGTTGTCACGGATATATGACAATTAATATAAACATTTTCTGTAGCAAGTGACTTATTTAATCGACGGATTAGATCGAGTTATTTGATTATATAAAATGAGTATATTAATGGGCATCGTATCCCACGACGCCCATAGGTTGTGGTATATGTTTTAGGGTAATAAATTACTATGTATCTCATGGAATTTGGCCGATTCGACGATATATATAGGGAATTTATTGGACTACGATATATACCAAATAGAATTCTTTGTGCTATGTGCTTTAGGTTGGGTATAATTTTGGAACGATATATTACGTAAATAAATATGGGAGATTACCAAATCGACGGATTTGATAAACTTCGATGATTTATTTAAATAATATGTTGGGCTAATATTAGACCTATAGTTGGTTTATTATTTCGTTTGTTGTGGCTTTTTGGTTTGAGTTGTGTCGACCCTTCACCCATATGGATACCAAACGTCGAATTTCAAATTAATATGAAGTTAATTCGAGAAATGGATATTTTTGGAAAGTAAAACGGAATACGTTCGGGAATGAGAATATTTGATTTTTGAGGAAATGGTTTCTGAACAAGTTTGATATTGTTAGGAAGTGCCGAGTCTGTAGTTACCGTTACGTGAGTTGCTTGAGTTTGCTTACATCTTTCTTCTATCGATTTCGTTTGAGGATTTTCTGGACTTGAGGTGAGTCATAGCCCCACTTTTTCTCTTGAACTATGTTTTCAATACTTGGGGTGAGAAACGTGCAAATGTTTTATATGGACTATTATCGCTTTATTTATTTATTTCAAAACTTGCTATGCTTATAGAACTAGGTAGGATTAAGCGAGGCCTAGTCCCGAACTAGGCAAGCTATTGATTTAGTTGTTGAGCGAGGCCTAGTCCCGAACTGGGTAAGCTATTGGATTGGTTATAGAGCGAGGCCTAGACTTGAGCTAGGTAAGCTATTGATTGGATTGATTTGAGCTATAGCGTGCACCTATAGGGTTGATTTGATTTGGTTGGATTATCTTGGTTGGATATTTTGGTTGGATAATTAAGGCCTAGTCTAGCTAGCAAGCGTTTTGCGTATATGTCCACTATATCGAATTATGAACTTAAACCTATGATCTCACCAGCGAAAGCTGACTTTTAGCACGTTTTCTCAGGTAATTAAGTGATGCTCTATGGATGCTTGGGATTGGAGGCTTGGCAATGGCACCGGTTATGGATCTATTTTTCTAAAACTCTGATAACTATTATGGATCTATGTTTATTTCTTTTGGGCCTTACTTTGGATAATTCTTGGGATAAATGTAAACTTTAAAACCCGTTTTGGTTGTGTTTTTCTTATGTTTACTTTATCTCGTTCTTTCATGACTTTGAATGGATACTAATCCCCGTAGCACCTCGAAAGCTTGTGAGTCTTCCGTTGTATCAAATTTTGGGGGTGTTACAGATTGGTATCAGAGCCAAGGTTATAGAGAACTAGGTAAATAGACACCTAAACTACAACCGATTTTTATAGAAAACGATCCTCGACCGTTGCCCGCCAGCCCGCCAAGCCGAAGCATCATTGTTATTATTGAGGTATTATGAGATTATTGAGATGATTGATAGATTTGGGATTCTTGAGATGATTTGAGGTTTTGAGGTTTATTGATTTAGTGATATGATGGCGTTTTGAGGAATTATATGCGTTTTGAGGAATTATATGGCTTAATTGTTTTACGAATGATTTTAGTAATGCGGTATTTTAAATCTTTCTTGATTATATATGATTGGGAATTATATGATGATTTTGATATGGTATTTTGAGTTCGCGGTTTAGTTGTTTTGAAACACTTACACCTACCCTACGCCGTTGTCACAGATTATGGCCTCCCGTACGCCCGATGTTGTTGAGGATATTCTTACTACACCGGTATTTCCAGCACAGTTCACCATGGCTCCTGATGATCCTTACCAGGTTGCCATGCATTCAGCTACTGTGACACCGACAGGTTCTACTTCAACACCACCTGCTGCATCTACGCAGGGACCCTCATCTTCTCTAGGGCTCCCTGGTACATCGAGGCAGCTTACACTTCATCAGGCTTTGGCTTGTGTGGCTCCACGTTTTTCCCACCGAGCTATGGCACGTATGTTGGTATGCCCTACTTCACCACCTTTACAGATAGATGCTCACTCTCTTCTGTCAGAGGCGCCACCTGCATCATTGCGTCGTCGTCCTAGATCACCTTCCCCTTCACCACATGGTTCACCTATTAGGAGACGACGATTGATGATGTACTCTTCCGATGAGGAGGAGGAGGAGTACGAGGGTGAGGATGAGGCTGATGACCCTCAGGAGGCTGAGCAGGGTGATGATGATGACCCTGAGAAGGAGGATGACCCTCAGGAGGAGGAGATGCCTGATGATGATGATCTGTTAGTGCCGCCAGCTCAGGCTGAGGAGCCTGATTCACCTATACATCCGATTGAGCCTGTTTCACCTGATCATCCATTTCTGTTTGATTCACCACCTAGTAGTCCCGTTGAGTCGGATGCACCTTCTGAGGTTTCTGCTGAGCATGCAGAGTTAGGTGAGACTGGTAGGATGTGGGCTCAGATTACTGCACAGGGCGAGAGGATCTCGCGATTATCTGATCGACTTGAGAGGGTTATTGGAGAGTTTATAGCGGATTTGAGAGTTGATATGACTGTGGTTGAGGGCAGGTCGACTGAGATGAGGAGAGTTTTGATGGAGGTTCACGAGCAGATTGAGAGTCTACAGCGAGGTTTTATTACAGCTCGAGAGGCCGACCGCAAGTTATGGCAGCGGAACACCGAGCTAGAGAAGGAGGTGGCTGACCTCAAGAGAGACAGCGACACACATAGTGTGGAGTTAGGATCATTATGGAGAGATCTTGATGGCTTGAGGCAGGAGTTGAGGAGCCTCTGCCAGCAGCGTGGCTAGATGTTTGAGCTATGTTATCTTGTTGCTTTCCTAACCGAGGAGTGTTCGGTTGGAAAAGCTAGTTATCCTATTTTGATGTATTTTCCGTTGATTACTCGTCTTGTTGGAACGATTATTATCTTTTGTGTTATCGGTAGTTGGAACGATGTTGGATCTTTATTGTATGGTTGATGGTTATTATTATATGGTATTATGTAGTTTTTGGATATTATGGAAATTGAGTTCCTATTCGCCTTATTGATGTCTTGTGGTGTACTGTTGATATTCTTTCCATGACTTGGCTTCATTGATTTAATTCTTGTTGAGCATATGATAAGTTCTATCAGAGACTCACGAACTTGTATGATGTTTCAGATCAATGGCCCCACGACGAAACCCTGTTAGAGCTACCATAACTGGTCCTACAACGACTACCCCTGGTCGTCGAGGACGCCGTCCTACTCGAAATGTTGAGACCCCTACTCCTGATAACCTGGACACTACTAACCGCAACAACAGGAATGAAAATGTTGATGTTCAGGGAGACAATGATCATATTCCACTTAATGCACCTACTGTGGATCAAGCAATGATCAATCAACTAGTGGAGCAACGAGTTGCTGAGCTACTAGCTGAGTCAAATCATTCCAACAATTCTGCTGGAACATTTCCACCTGTTCGTGCTAATGGATGTAACTACAAGGAGTTTAAGATCTGTGGACCCGTTGAGTTTGGTGGAACTGAAGGAGTGGTCTACTTGGTCAGGTGGATAGAAAAGACTGAGTTAGTGTTCAATGTCAGTGGTTGTGCAGAGAATACGAAGGTAAAGTTTGCTTCTTTTACTTTCAAGGATGAAGCTTTAACTTGGTGGAACAATTACCGAAATTCGGTTGGGAGTGATGTGGCTTATGCTATGACTTGGGAGCAATTTAAGTCTTTGCTGATTCAGACTTACTGCCCAAGGAATGAGATTAAGAAGCTGGAGATTGAGTTCTGGAACCATAAGGTGAAAGGTACCGATATGGCAACTTACAATCGCCGTTATCGAGAGTTAGCCTTACTTTTTCCCGATATGGTTAGGACTGAGACTCAGAGGATTGAGAGGTATACCGATGGGTTGCCGGTAGCTGCAAGGAATGATGTGATTTCTGCTAAGCCTGCAAACATTCATGAGGCTATCACTATCGCTCAACAATTGATGGACTCGTTGGCATTGGAGGAAGCTGAGAAAGACAAGAATGGAAAGAGGAAGAGGGATGATCACTCTAAGGGTAATGATCGTCGAAACAAGCGACAAACAACTACTAAAGCTTATGCTATGGGAGATGGAGACAAAAAGAACTATAATGGAGATGCACCCAAGTGTAACCGATGTTATAAGCATCATTCTGGTCGATGTACTGTGATGTGCAAGAATTGCTCTAAGATGGGACACATAGCTAAGGATTGTAGAGCTCGACCACTTGCTATGGTTCAAGCTACTCCTGAAACTATGAGTAAGGCGAATGTTACTTGCTATGGATGTGGAAAGAAGGGACATTATAGGAATGAGTGTAGGGAATCGTGGAACCGAGGAAATCAAGGATCGGGTGGTAATGGGTACAATAATGGAAACCGTGGAGCTGGAGGAAACCGTGGACGACAAGATAATGGGGACCAACGTGTGGAAGCTGGAGCTGCTCATGGGAGAGTGTATGCACTTGGGAACGAGAGAGGAGAAGATCCAAACGTCGTTACTGGTACGTTCCTTCTCAATAATCGTTATGCTTCCATACTATTTGATACTGGTGCCGATAAGAGTTTTGTGTCCACTAAGTTTGCACCCTTACTAGAGAAACCCCCGATGGCCTTAGGAATTGGTTATGATGTAGAGTTAGCTAACGGGAATATAGAGAGGATTAGGACTATCATTCGCGGTTGCACGTTAAACTTTCTGAATCGTCCTTTCAACATAGATCTTCTACCCGTCACGTTAGGGAGTTTTGATGTTATTATTGGTATGGATTGGTTGTCGAAGTATCGTGCTCATATAATTTGCGATGAGAAGATAGTGCGTGTGCCATACGGCAAGGAGATTCTGAACATACCAGGAGATAGAAAGGATTTGAGAGGCCCATCTAGATTAGCGGTCATATCTTGCACTAAATTGCCGAAGCTAATGGAAAAAGGATGTTGCCTTTTCTTAGCTCAAATTTCTGAGAAAGGAGAGAAGGAGAAGAAGGAAAGGTGCATTAGAGATGTACCTATAGTTCGTGACTTTTCGGATGTGTTTCCCGATGATTTGCCGGGAATTCCGCCTACTAGACAAGTGGAATTTCAAATTGAGTTGATACCTGGTGCTGCACCTGTAGCACGAGCGCCTTACCGTCTTGCACCTACTGAATTAGAAGAGTTGTCGAAACAATTAGCTGAGTTAGCTGAAAAGGGATTCATAAGACCAAGTTCTTCGCCTTGGGGAGCCCCGGTCTTATTTGTGAAGAAGAAGGATGGATCGTTTCGCATGTGTATTGATTATCGAGAGTTGAACAAGTTAACGGTAAAGAATAGATACCCGTTACCGAGGATCGACGATTTGTTCGATCAGCTTCAAGGATCGAGTGTGTATTCGAAAATCGATTTGAGATCGGGATATCATCAGCTTCGAGTTCGTGAGGAAGATATTCCGAAAACGGCTTTCAGAACCCGTTACGGGCATTACGAGTTTCAGGTGATGCCGTTTGGGCTGACTAACGCACCAGCGGTATTCATGGACCTCATGAATCGGGTGTGTAAGCCTTACTTAGATAAGTTTGTGATTGTGTTCATCGATGACATTCTGATTTATTCGAAGAGTGAGAAGGAGCATGAGGAGCATCTAAGACTTATCTTAGAATTGCTCAGGAAGGAGAAACTGTATGCCAAGTTTTCGAAATGTGAATTTTGGATTCCGACGGTACAATTTCTAGGTCATGTGATTGATAGACAAGGAGTTCATGTGGATCCTGCTAAGATTGAAGCGATTAAAGATTGGGCTGCACCTACGACCCCAACAGAAGTTCGTCAATTTTTGGGATTAGCCGGTTATTACCGAAGATTCATTGAGGGATTTTCGAAGATAGCAAAACCGTTGACCAAATTGACTCAAAAGAGTGTTAAGTATGAATGGGGAGATAAGGAAGAGGAAGCATTTCAGTTACTTAAGGAAATGTTGTGTAGTGCTCCTATCTTAGCATTACCTGATGGTAACGAGGACTTCGTCGTCTATTGTGACGCTTCTCATAAAGGTTTGGGAGCTGTGTTAATGCAACGAGAGAAAGTGATAGCTTATGCTTCCCGACAGCTCAAGAAGCACGAGAAGAACTACACCACCCATGATTTGGAGTTAGGTGTTGTGGTTTTTGCCTTGAGAATATGGAGACTTTACTTGTATGGAACCAAGTGTGTAGTGTTTACTGACCACAAAAGCCTACAACACATTTTAAATCAAAAAGAGCTCAACATGAGACAGCGACGTTGGATTGATTTGCTGAGCGATTATGATTGTGAAATTTGCTACCATCCTGGTAAAGCAAACGTTGTTGCTGATGCTCTTAGTCGAAAGGAGAGAATTCCACCGTTACGAGTTAGGTCATTAGGGATGACTATCGTATCGCCATTACCGTCTCAAATATTGGAAGCTCAAACGGAAGCGTTGAAAGCAGAGAATCGAGCTGCTGAGAACATATTTGGGATGACAGAAAATGAGAAGGGATTTGTTAAGCGTTATGATGGAGTATTATGTTTTGGAGAGCGAAGTTGGGTACCATTGTATGGAGGAATTCGAGAGTTGATTATGCATGAGTCGCATAAGTCAAGATAGTCTATTCATCCTGGGTCTGACAAGATGTACCAGGATTTGAAAAATTTATATTGGTGACCAAATATGAAGGCAGATATAGCGTTGTATGTTAGTAAGTGTTTGACATGTTCTAAAGTTAAGGCAGAACATCAAAGACCGTCAGGATTATTGACGCAGCCAGAACTCCCGATTTGGAAATGGGAGCGGATTACGATGGACTTTATTACCAGATTACCAAAGACAGCTAGCGGTTGCGACGCTATATGGGTAATTGTGGATCGTTTGACTAAGTCTGCTCATTTCCTGGCGATTAATGAAGATGATAGTGTTGATAAACTTGCGAGGTTGTATGTAAAGGAGATTGTTTCTCGTCATGGAGTTCCGATATCGATTATTTCTGATCGCGACAGCCGCTTCACGTCAGCATTGTGGCGATCACTTCAAACCGCTTTGGGGACGAGACTTGATATGAGTACTGCATATCACCCCCAAACCGATGATCAAAGTGAGAGAACTATTCAAACTTTGGAGGATATGCTTCGTGCATGCATAGTAGACTTTGGTAAAGGCTGGGAGAAATATCTACCCCTTGCGAAGTTCTCCTACAACAATAGCTACCACACAAGTCTTAAGGCTGCACCATTTGAAGCCTTGTATGGTCGTAAATGTCGTTCACCTATTGGTTGGGCAGAAGTTGGAGATAGCCAACTTACAGGCCCTGAGCTTATTTTGGAAACTACTGAGAAGGTAACGCAAATTCGAGATCGACTGCAAGCAGCTAGAGATAGGCAGAAAAGTTACGCCGATCAGAGGCGTAAACCCCTAGAATTCCAGGTTGGAGACAAAGTGATGCTGAAAGTCTCGCCTTGGAAGGGTGTGATACGTTTTGGGAAACGTGGGAAACTAAATCCCCGCTACATTGGACCATTTCTTATTTTGGAAAGAATTGGGCCCGTAGCTTATCGATTGGAATTGCCAACGGAATTGAATAAAGTTCATGATGTGTTTCATGTTAGCAATTTGAAGAAATGTCTTTCGGAGGAAACGCCAGTTATACCAATCAAGGATATTCGTGTGGATGAAAGTTTTAATTTTGTGGAAGAGCCGATTGAGATATTGGATAGAGAGATTAAACGACTTAAGAGAAGTCGCATCCCGCTCATCAAAGTTCGTTGGAATTCGCGGCATGGACCGGAATTCACGTGGGAACGTGAGGATGAGTTTCGAAAGAGATATCCGAAGCTTTTTACTTCGTAGATGGGCTGTTCCGAGAGAAACCCGGGACGGGTTCCTTCTGAGGCTGGGAGGATGTGACAACTGGCAAATAGGGAGCCGTTTTTAAAACCCGCATTACATTAAAAATTATGATTTTTGGAATTTTTGAAAAGTTTATTGTGACGAGATGTTTTATGAACGTTGGAATGTGTTTTGATCGTACGTTAATTATGAGGATTGATTATTTATTTATGGTTTGGTTTGATTCGTTCGTAATGATTTATTTTGAGATTGTTACTTTGGCACTACATTGACTCCGGCACTAGGTTAACCTAACAATTTTAATTATATTTTTTTATATTGGTTCGGATATTATTATTTTTGGAACGAGTTCGGTTTGAGAAAGTTGTTTGGTTATTTAAGGTTTCGGGTTTGGCCCGTGTATTTGCATTGGGCTAACATATTCTTTTTAACGCCCAGCTATTAGAGTTGTGGCTATTTTTCTTGACAATCAAGATACTAACCTATGTAAGTGAATGAAAAAGAGACTTTCGATGGATTATAGTTAAAACCAATTACCAGAATGAACTTTATATGGAGTCGTTTTACAAAAATGAACACTTTTTACATGTTTTACCAAAGTGACTAATATACGTCACTATCAACATTTTTATACCCAAGTTGAATATATGTCATTATCAACATATTTATAACCTAATTCACCTGCTTCACCTTTTCCATCTCATAACTTCTTGAACAAAATCACAAGCCTATCACATATGAAACTTGACCAAACAACTCTTTTACAAATCTTTGTAAACAATCTCCATCTCTTTTAAACACGTGAAGTTCAGTGCATCCAGAAGACATTGACATCCAGTCAAAATCCAATGGACCTAAAAACGAAGTGGAACTTGTTTACCTTGACGAAATATCATCTACCATTAATGATAATACCGGAACTGAAAGTGGTTTGTTTGACTGCGGAATAATTCCTAGCAATTGCTTACCGTGTCTTGCTAATATAGTTCCACCTGTTGAGAAAAGAAGATCGTCTGGAACAAATCCACATCACCTAGAACAAAATCACATCGCCTGGAACAAATCCACATCGCCTGGAACAAAATCACATCGCCTGGCATTCAATTAACCTTGCCTGGAACAAAATCACATCGCCTAGCATTCAATTAACCTCGCCTGGAACAAAATCACATCGCCTGGCATTCAATTAACCTCGCCTGGAGCTCTCCTGTCACATCGCCTCACATTCTATTAACATGATTCAGTAACACAATTCGCCTGCGTCCTCGCGTGACCCTCGCCTAAACCCTCACGCTGGTAACACAATTTGGTCCTCTCCTAGAGCCTCGCCTAGGCACTGGTAAAACAATTCAATTCGCGTAAGGCCTCGCTTGTCACCTCGCTTGGCTCCTCGCGTGGTAACACAATTCAATTCACCTCGCGTACATCTCGCCTACATCTCGCGTAAACCATCACCTCGCCTAAACCCTCGCATACAACTCGCCTAAACCATCTTATCTTTCTGCCTCACCTGCATGTCGCCTAGTATTTCTTTTACTACATATAATGGTTAGAAACTAATTTAGTAATAGATCTAACGGATAATATATAGAATGTTCATTTTCGATAATTTTACGTGCGAAGTTTATTTGTGTAAAGGAGTTGAATAAAATATTCATTTAGGTAATTTGCTCTTATAGTTGTTATGATAAGTAAATAATGTAAAAAATATGAAGAAAAAAAAAATAAAGAGAAAAGAAAAATAACTAAAGCGAATAATAATAAACAAGAATAATAATACGTAATATTAAACTTTTTTATATATAAAATAAAAAGAAATTACACCGTAACAATCACAATAAAATACTAAATAAAAATAAAAATACTACTCTAGTCAACTACTAGCTACGTCAACTATGTTGCGACACGTGGGGCAGGAGGAGTGACTCAAACCATTTGTCAACACAAGTGACATGAAACACATGTTTGCATGGCAAAACACGGATCTCCTCCCCCTCCTCAAATACACTAAAATAAATTACACACTGACTACTCTCACTCACAGTATCCTCACCCTCACCCTCACCCGAGTAGGTCTCTCTAGGCAGTCTCTCTAGTATCCTCCTCCTGAGACACCTTGGTGCTGGTGCTGCTTCTGGTGCTGGTGCGAGCCATAAGAAGTAAACTAGTAAGGCTACCAGAAAAAGCACGCACAATACGGCTGCAATGATGATGATGACCAGGGTTTTGTCTCCGCCGGTGGTATTGAAAGCTTCTGGTGGTGGTGGTTGAGACATGGTGGTTGTGATTATGTGATATGTAGCAATTACTCTAAGAATTTTCGAAATGAGATTTCTGGTGCTGCTTATGTGATATGTAGGTTGTAAATATAGCCCGAATTTACAATAAGGCTTTTCGAAATGAGATTTTTGTCGGGTTTATGAGCTTGTTGTGTAGTGTTAAGTTTAGTTTTTATAGTAATGTAGGTTGTAAATGAGATCTTTGGATATATATATATATATATATATATATATATATATATATATATATATATATATATATATATATATATATATATATAGAGAGAGAGAGAGAGAGAGAGAGAGAGAGAGAGAGAGAGTAATTTACAAGGTGTAGGGGGTGTTTGTTTAAGGTTTTATTTGTCGGGTTTATGAGATTGTTGATGGTTTGAAGAGCTAATAAGTTTGGATTTTTTGGCTTATGAGCTTAAGTAAGCTACAAGTAGGATGTAACCCAGTTATGTATGGTGCTATGGAGATACTACCTCCGTCCCACAATAAGTGTCCACTTTGAATTTTCAAAGTCTTACTCATTCAACTTTGACCATAAATATTTTTATTTGTGTTATGTAATACTTGATGAAAAATATAAGAATGGATTGAGTTTTAAATGTATTTTCATTGATATAATTTTCATCAAGTATTATATAACACAAATAATTATATTTATGGTCAAAGTTGAATGAGAAAGACTTTGAAAATTCAAAGTGGACACTTATTGTGGGACGGAGGGAGTATAAATTATTGTAGGTGATTGTAGTTACTGGTTGCTTGTTATATATTATAGCTGTGAAAGGGAACAAATTAAGGTGGCAAGGATAAATGTTCATATTAAGTAAAAGTGAAAATAGTTCAAGATGTAGGCATCCACCTTCAAATCTTAATCCCCCAAATCTGCAACATAAACACACAAAGATCCAAACGCCTAACTCTAACATACAGACACACACAAATGCAAAGCAATCAGATCCAAAGCAACCTATAACAAAGGATCGATCTGGGTTTTAATTTATTTCCATTTAAAAATGTTTGTGGGCTAGGGTAAGTTAATTTTATCTGTTTTCGTTTTTTTAGGGTTAGGGTAAGTTAATTTAATAGTTTTGGCTTATCTAATTATTTGGATCATAATTTAGAAATGGTGGCGGGCTGTGCGAATGCGAGTGTTTTTAGCCCTTAGAAGTTTTGGAATCATGATAATTTCTGACCCGTGATCGAAATAGTGAGGGGCAGGTTAAATGTGGGTTTAATGTACTAATTATTATGATTAGGAATCATTCGTTTTAGAATTTGAGTAAATTGAATATGACTGTGGCATTGATCATGTATAAGACGGAGGTCTACCTAGAAGCATTCTCTGTACCCTTGGGTCAGGGTATTACTGTCACTCATGTAAAATGGGTATTGTTATTGTTATTGGGTATAGTTGTTCTTAGTTCTTACTGTCACTCATGTAAAAACTTTATGTAAAGTAAAGCAACTATGGTAGTTTTAAACGGTTAATTAACTTATGCCACCATCAAGTGAAGTAGAAGCAGTTTGACTATTTGAGGTCCATTATTAGTTCTTGATATAACTGTTAGTTTTGCATTTTCGTAAATTTTGCATAATGTTGATGCACCCCATTATTAGTTCTTGATATAACTGTTAGTTTTGCATTTCCATAGCGGTTCTTAATTGAAAAATATGTTTTTTGACTTGTCTTTTTAGTGCATGTAATTTTCTTGTGGCGCTTCTCTTATAATCACATAAAGAGGGCAACAAATAGTTTTTGTAGAGTAATCGCTACTTCATCCCACGGGGCATCTTATAAACCAAATTTCAAGGTGGGCGCGTTGCTGAAGTGAAAGAAATACATCTTATTGATCAAGAAGATGACTACTTTTATAGGGAGGCCCAACTTTTAGGACAATTGCATCATCGTCACATTGTTGCACTTAATGGATTTTACGTAGGGCGCAAGAGGTACCCAAATCGTGTGAAAATTTATACTTTAAGTACTTTCTAAACTGCAAACCGGATGTTCTGATGTTCATGTGGATATACATTATTTCCCTAAAATGATGGTTGTGTGGTCGTAGAGGTGGTGGTGATGGGAAGTGAAAGAGTTAATGAATAGTAAATTGCAAAAAATGTTCCTGCAAAAGATGAGGGTAAAATAGTCATTTCACATGGCATTTAACGAGATTTCCTAACTAGCGTTAGTCCAAAAATAGTTTTTAGTTGTTACTTCTTATAACATAGATAGCATGATAAACACATTGGAGTTAGTATGAGATTGTCTATGGATTTGCTGATTAGCTTATTTCAAAAAACACGTTAGTCCACCAAAACATCTAATACTTGAAAAGGTTATAAAATAGAAAGTTACCCTATTTGGATCAAGATGATTAATGTCATTTCGGATATCTGAAATTGAAATTTCGGATATCTGAAATTTCGGATAACAGTTTTATAAATCCGAATATCCAGATATCTATAAAATGAAAATGAAAATGTAGTTTGATGGGTGTGTGTGTGTGTGTGTGTGTCTGTGTGAGAGATCGGAGAATAATTTGCTTTAAAAGACAAAGATGACTAGAGTATGATGACAAAGGTATGTTTCAGTCATCTGAATCCCCTTGTTCAATAGCTATGCACATGCCTCTCTTTTGAACTATAGCTTATTAGCTTCTGTGTGTGGTAAATGAATGTCTAGTGGTTAGTACGTGTTTTGGTGGTGCTACTTGGGAGGTTCATTATTGGAATTGGGTTTTACCAGGGTGTAAGTAATCTTTTTTATAACAAAGCGGTTAAGAAGGTTCTGTGCATTTGAACACATTTAAGATTTCTGACCCCTTAGATATAAAAGGTAACCCATATCGACCCATTTGAGTATAAATTTGTTGAAAATTGCTACGACTAATGACTTATGTTTGCGTGGTTGTTCTATTTACGTTATTGGGTACAAGATTGTTTGAAACTAATGGATGATATGGTATCTCTGAGACCTACTGTATTCTTCGGTGTTCCTTAAGTATTTAACAGACTATATGTTGGGTAACTGGCTCTACAAGCGTATTACTTAGTCATTCTATGTCGCTTTCGCAACTTACCACGGAGGTTATAAGTCAATGTAACTCAATGGAGCTACACACAAAAACAAATTATAAGTCAAGTTTACTACATCTATATAAGAAATATGAATACCATTTGACATTTGAGATTCATAAGATAATCAGGTAAATATTTATTCAAATCATTGGATTCTGACTTTAGTGGTTAAGTATACTTTATATTCTGGCTACTGTGATTTTCTTATTTTAGGCATGTTGATCACTATGATTCAATCAATGTTCGTAACTCATAAGAATTATATCATTAGAAACTAGATCATATTAACCAAGTCATTCATAGTTTAGTTGCAATATTGTGAGAGTATATATAATGCACTAATGGTATGCAGAACAGCACAAGGCTATCGTGTCACACATGACAGGTTACTAATTCTCTCAAACTTTGGATGAATAATGACATTAATAATAAATTTATTTGATAAACTAAACTCAGTTAATAAAATAATAGGATACAAGTACCCTGCACCCCTACAATGACACTAGAACTTACTCTATCGCAACTCATCAAACTTTGGATGAATAATGACATTAATAATAAATTTATTTGATAAACTAAACTCAGTTAATAAAATAATAGGATACAGGTACCCTGCACCCCTACAATGACACTAGAACTTACTCTATCGCAACTCATCAACACATAGGACTAGAAAGAAAATATAGCGTTCTTATAAAGATCAGGTTAATATTCAGTGTTGTACAATCATCTGGTTTTTTAAGGCAGAGATTATTTAGTGCTGCATATGATGCTAAAAGACAAGCAATATTAGACAGTATATAGTAAAGCTGATTTTGATTGCCAATCATTATCATGACTGCAATAAGGGGCCTGACGGGTTGGAAGATGGGTCAAAACGGGTGGATCTTGGAATGAACTATCCTAAAACACTTCGGCAAAAGATATTGTTTTTGTCTTTGATGACATCAAATAAGTACATTTTATTATCATCATTTATCCTAAGTATATTGCTTGTTTTGTATTATTCTATATGGGAATTGATACTTATCATTTACTTTTGTAATTCTCAGTTATTAAAAAGCATTTGGTGAAAGTTAGCTGCTATGGATGTAAAATGGAGCAAAATGATCAAGATTGGAAAAGTCTGCTGAATTGAAGAGATTAAAGACCATTGCCTGACTTTGAAGCATGCGCTGCATATGATTATATCATGCGCCGCATAAGAAACTTTGGTCAACGAAGAAGAACCAACTTGTTCTACTTCAGATACGCCGCATTACATTTCATATATATGGCGTATCACTCTCAAGACTTCACCAAAAGATAATCCCAAATTCTGAAGAACATGTGCCACATAAGAGATTGAAGATACGCCGCATCATAAGGCGGTGTACGAATATTCCAGAATTTTATAATCTTGGACCCCACGCGAAGTTACCTTGATACGCCGCATCGGACCAATCTGATGCGCCGTATTGGCCATATACAATCCTTACCAAGAATTCAAGAGATCAAGTGAAGATTAGAAGCTTAAAGAAGAAGTCAAAGATTACAAGTCGACACTTGAAGATGCTTTAGTATTTTGGCCATAAAATCTTCATCTGGGCTCCGTTTTACCCCGTTCAAGCGGCCACAGAAAGAGAAAAAGGAGATCCACCTGTTTTTGATGGATATGCGGCACATCAAGTCTTTAGATGTGCCGTATTGGCTGATGCTCCATATCAGAATTCTAGATACACCATATCTTGTCAGTTTCAGACTTGGAGGCTATGTTTACTTATAGATGCGGCGCATCTAAGTCTCTAGATGCGCCGTATCAACCCCGATTTCAGAAACTATAACTAGAAGACCCATAAATGAATTAGGTTATCTTTGGGAACCCTTAGGGTCATTCCCAGACGACCAAGACCCCTCCAAACAGTAGAAGATCAACCTTGAAGACCTAATTATCCTTGAAGAGCATCTTTAATCATTGTTAGTGTAACGTATTCATTATGTCTAATACTCTATTCATTATGATTATGTTTATCTACTTTGTTACTGAGATTATGGGCTAACACCCTTAAGTGTTAGCCAAGTTTATAAGTATTTAATGTTTTCATTTGTTTCTAATTCGATTGGTTGCTCAATCTTCGTTTTAATTGTTTATATTTAGTAGTTTGTTTTATTGTAATAGTACGCTTTAATTCATCATGATAGATGGGCTTGTGATACATGACTACGGAACATCGTACACTCCTATTAAAATTGCTTTCCTATCAATTAAAGTCTATATAATGATGTTTTTGGTGACTTATATTAGTGCTTTGATAACCTCTGTGTCTATCAGTGGCTGTGGTATGTTACTACGGAATATCATACATCTCCTATGGTTATAACTAACCTGATCAATTAGTAAATAACTTTTAGACATAAGTAATCATTAAGGGTTTACTCGCCGATATATAGGATCTAACGAGATAGATTAGATTACGATACTCATTATATAGGACTAGCAATAAAACAAGTGACAAGCTATTTAATCATAAACATAATAATTATTAAGCTGCTTTATGCGGGTTCCTATTAATTGTGACAGGATTAATTATAATTGAATCTAGTCTTGAGCACCAATCATTTCAGGTCTTAGGAACTTATTAAAACTTAATCATATATGAAACTTGGTTAACACACTCTTCTTATCTTGGGTATCTTCTATTGTTTGTTTAGTTTAGTTAGTTAGTTTAGTATAAAACCAAATCTGTGCCAGTCTCTCAGGCTGAACCCCCCTTTGCATTAGTTTAGGTTAATAGAGTCGAATACCATTAGAATTAGTATATTAGAAATCTCACTCTTAGTGATCGACACCCTACTTACCAACTAGGCTACATTGATCGGGTACACTGCCCGTTAGTGTTGTTATAGGTTAAGTGGGCAAAATATAAATTTAAAACTTGATAAGGAATAATCACCTATACAACGACACATTAAGTTTTTGGCGCCGCTGCCGGTGAGTGAATTTATCTTTTTGCTAGTTTTATTGGCATTTTTATGTTTTTAGTTTATTTTTGTGTGTTTGGTTTATTTGCTTTATTGTTTGTTTCAAGTCTGTGTGTCTGTCTCAGAAGGGAGATACAGCCTATTCTTGTATGTGAATATGGTGCATCTGTCTGTTTTCAATGTGGCGCATTCTTTTCTGTGAATGCGGCGCATTGACATTCTGTGGCAATTTTTTTAATTAATTTGGGTGATTTTTAGTTTTTAAAATTTTCTAAAAAAATTTGTTACAGGAAGCTAATACGACGTATCCATTGTCTGTTGGATACGGTGCATTAACTTGTGTCGATACGGCGTATCTATTGTCTGTTAGATACGGCGCATCGATCTTCTGTAACCCCAAAAATACTTTTCGTTTTTAATTTTATTAGTGTTTAAATTTTATTAAAAAAAATGCAAGAAGCTAATACGGCATACCCATTGTCTGTTGGATACGACGTATTAACTTGTCTCGTATACGACGTATCTATTTTCTGTTCGATATGATGTATCGATCTTCTGTGAACCAAAAAAAAATATTTTTCGTTTTTAGTATTTATTGTTTTGTATCTTGTGTCATGGTTACTGCTAGTTTTCTTGTTTGTTTATCTCTCAGGTAATAATGAAGATTGACAATCCGGAAATTAGGGTGCAGTCAGGCTCGTGACTCGAACAAAAACAAGCGCTTCGTGGGAGGCAACCCATGCGTATCTTTTATTTTGTTCGTAGTTTATTTTCATTTTCGTATTTCTTTCAGTTGGTCAATACAGCACATGCACTTTTAGTGGATGCGGCGTATTACCTCCTGATGCACACTTTAATATTTCCTAAAGGTAGTTGATGCGGCGTATCCAATATTCCATGGATACGACGGATCGACACTCTGGCCTGTAATTTTCGTATATTTATTTTTCTAACCAATGATTAACGAGATGTTCTCGAGTTTCTTTTCCTGTGGTCTCTATATTTATACAGGTTTGGATGATTGAAGATATTAATGGACTCCCACATTTTATACGCTCACACACTTATATTGGAGGATCATACCGAGCAAATCTCAGTGGAGTTTTCCGTTCTAATTATTTTAATTTCCCTTTTTAATTTCAAATAAAACAACGAGGGCGTTGTTTATCTTAAGTGGGGGGATGGAGAATTAGAACGTTTACTTGTCCTTATTTTTCAAAAATATGCTTAATATGTACTTAATATGCTTAAATTTAAAATTTTTCTAGCATGTTTTTGTGAAATCAAAGTTGCATGACCGCACACATAACCCTTATTTCCAAATTGTGAGAATTAAGCCTATTTCGTTTCCTAATATTCTACCCAAATTGCACAAAAATATGAGTGTGCCGGTGACTTGTAGTAAACTTTAGAACTTCGCTTGTATACTATTCGAGAGCACCATAATGAGTATTATTTAAATAATTGGAGTGACTTGTCTAACTTGGTAAATTTCTAGAATTACACCCAAAAAGCCTAATATATGTTATGCTTATTAACTAACTACACTGATTAGTTAACCCCCGTATAAATTCTTTGTTTACTCTCATTTTTAGAGTAAGATTGTAACACCCCCAAAATTTGGTACATCGGAAGACTCAACAAGCTTTCGGGGTGCTACGGGGATTGGTATCCAACACAAGACGTAAAAGAACGAGATAAAGTAAACGTAAGAAAAACACAACCAAACGGGGTTTTAAAGTTTACATTTATCCCAAATTCATCCAAAGTCAGGCCCAAAGAAATAAACGTAGGTCCACAATTAAATATCAGAGTTTTTAGAAAATAGATCCGTAAACCAGGTGCCATAGCCAAGCCTTCCAATTCAAGCATCCAAATCATCACTTAATTACCTGAGAAAACGTGCTAAAAGCCAGCTTTCGCTGGTGAGATCATAGGTTTAAATTCATAATTCAATCTAGTGGACATATACGCAAAACACTTGCTAGCTAGACTAGGGATTCACTAAAAACCTGCGGATACCCTCCGCTCCATCATAAATACACGGATACCCTCCGTAATAAACCTGCGGATACCCTCCGCCATAACATAAATACACGGATACCCTCCGTAATATCATCAATACTCGGATAACCTCTGAAGTATCAATATCCTATAGGTGCACACTATAGTATCTAAATAAGCCAACCATAACTAGTTCACACGAAACTATGTGACTAAAGTTGACAATTCATCCTAGTCCATAAGCATAGCAAGTTTTGAAAAATAAAAGCGATAATAGTCCACATAAAATAATTTGCACGTTTCTCACCCCAAGTATTGAAAACAAAGTTCAAGAGTAAAAGCGGGGCAATGACTCACCTCAAGTCCAGAAATCAGCAAGAAGAAATCGGTAGAAGTAAGATGTATAGTAACTCAAATGACGGCAACTACGGACTCGACACTTCCTAACAATATCAACTCGTTCAGAAATCATTTCCTCAAAATCAAATATGTGGAAAACTAGAAGGGGGGGGGGTTGAATAGTTTTGCGTCTTTTTCGTTTAATAAAAGTTCACTTTCAAAGAATTAATGGTAGTTGTAAAAAAAAACTTTGAAGCTAAAGTGTAGATACAAATTAATTTACCTATATCACATAGATATTACTTATTTAAAGTGTTGAATAGAAATTATAATTTCATATATCTCACTTAATTACAAGTAAGTATTTATATATGTATATGTGTTTTAATAATTGTATATACTTATATTTTACTAATGTATAGTTAAGGTTTTAAATGGAATCCTAGTTTGATCTTTATGTGAAATCAATATATGCACAACACACAATAATAATAATGTACAAGAAGCAAGTAAGTAAACAAGTAAAGAATGAGAGATGGAAAGATCAAACCGAGAGACAAATGATTTATAGTGGTTCGGCTACAAGGACACCTTCCTTGCCCTACTCCACTCCTCGAGCACCGAACTCGAGAGTTTTCTTCACTAAGTCAATAACCTCCCTTATGGCGGAGAAAACCGTACATACCAAAAGCTTACACCAATTAACAACACAAAGCAAAATGTCGAGTTCTAATCGTAGCTAGAACCAATCTCACACCAAATGTCATACATCAACTTCTTCACAACCTTTACTTCTTCTATACTTCTTCACACCACAAGTATCTTCACGCCTTCACAAAATACTTCACAACTTCAATGTCTTGCAACTTCACAACTTCAAAGCACCAATGTCTTCACCACTTCAAACCAATAATGTCTTTGCACTTTCAAGCCACTATTGTCTTCACAACTTCAATCTACTAATGTCTTCTAGTCTTCTCCACTTGGAAGCTTCAATTACTTCACTACTAGTCACTATTGCTACTATCTCCACTACTATCTAACACTACTTCTTCACTTCAAGTTCCCCTTCACACTTACAACAATTCTAGATTCTACAACTAAATCTAGCTAACTAATACATACACCTTATTCACCAAAATATGAAAGATCAACAAGATGAATCAAACAAACAACTTAGATAGCAAGATGATACTAAGTTGTAATACTTCTAATAGAAGTATTCTTCTCTTTGCACTTGAGTGTTGAGGCTTGAATCACTTTGAAACAAAGATCAAAGTATGTAAGATCAAAGGATTTTTAGAGGATTGAAAAGGATGTTTAGATCAGAAAGTTTTTAGTGCAAAAAGGTGAGAAAAATATGTGAAATGATCCAATATTTATAGGGCCAGAAAATACTGTTCTAGAGTGTGCCGGTCCCCTTAATTAGTGGGCGGTCCCCTTATTGATTAAGGGGGCCGCCTAGTAAAATTAAGGGGGCCGCCATCCTGAACGTTGGATTTTCTTGTCCTTTTGTGAGGGAAATTTTTCTGGATTAGATTTGCCATTTTTGGTTGAAAATTTGAATTCACAAATTTGTAATGAATTAAACATATTCTTTTAATTCTAAAAATGTTTTACAAAAGATATAAAATGTTTTGTGACATTTTATAAATATCTAGTGATTGAAAAAAGTGTTCCTTTGATCTTGTAATACATTAGACACTTTGTTTATGCATACCTTAAGTGATTAAATGGTAAAGATGAGTATTTACTACTAGATACTTGTTTATGTCATAATCTTTGGTTTGATGAGTTTTCGTTTTGTGATTATCAAAACATAGAGATATCAAAAGATGTGAATAACATTTTTAGTCATTTATTTATATCAACAATCTCCCCCTTTTTGATGATTACAAAACTTAAACTCATTAAATCCAAAAATTAATTTTTAGACAAGTATTTAGTGAGTTTATATTCACTTCTCCCCCTTTTTGTAAAATCGAAAAGGTTTAAGCCAATAGAAGGAAAGCTCCCCCTTGATGTATGCTCCCCCTCGTTTGAGGGCACCAAGGGTTTGAGAATTGGAATTCTTGCAAGAAAAATATTAGAAGCACAAGCATGGCACAAGCAAACACATATATCATAATACCAACAAGTAATAAGCATGGCAAAAGATAATTAGGAACACATATTAAGTCATTCATTGATAGAAAATGATAATGTCAACCCATAATCATTGTTACAAAAGCCATAAATATAGAATACTAAACTAAGTAGAGCATCCTATTGTACCAATCAAGGAGTGTCACCAAACTTTCTTGAATCCCAAAATGGTTGAAGAGAGTTATTTGAAAATGAGAAACATAAGCATATAAAATGCTTGGTGGTTTAGTGGAGATAAACTTTTGGTTGCATGGATGTTGGTGAGTTTGGAGATGTGGAACTTGTAGGTGGTGGATTAGAAGTAGGATTTGTTGATTGAGGGTTTTGATGTTGTTCAAGTGATGGTGTTTGTTGAGATCTTATAAGAACATACTCAATCCAAGTGAACATGCTTCTCAATTTGGTTGATGTTGTGTGGTGATGATGGTGAGCTTGATTGGGGTGGATCCAAATTGCGTTGAGCAAGATGTAATGCTAAAAGAGCACTAAGCTCATGATGAGGCGAAAAATGATCCATTTTTAGGGGGTCATTTAAGCCCGAATCCGACTTTATTTGATCAAATATTACCCTAAATTGTTCCTTTTGTGATTTTAGGTACTTGGAGAGTGAATTCTGGAAAAGAAGCCATTTTGGACGTTTTTGGAGCATAAAAGTGAAGAAAACGGCAAAGTATCAATTTTCCATGCTGGAAACACTAGGTGACGGCGTCAAGAGTTACACCCTGACGGCGTCAGACATCAAGAATAAAATACCGTAGTTGATGACGGCGTCAAAAGGCCAAGAATAAAATACCGTGGTTGGTGACGGCGTCACACAGGCCGTCATAAGTAGATCAAGGCCGTCCGAGGAAGTATTTGGCGGCGAGGTGACGGCGTCACATGGTTGTCTTGACGCCGTCAGCCCAGTTTTCCTATATATAGTTTTCTAGTTTTTACATTAAAAAGAGAGAAGTTTTGGAGAAACCCTAAAGACGAATTTGGTGCAACTTTTACAGGTTTTTCAAGGGTTCCAAACCCTTGATACCTTGCATTGTAATTGAGATAAGTGTTCTTCTAATTCAACCAATATGTCTATGTGTTGGTTGTCTATATCTTGTTCTTGTCTCAATTCCATTATGCTAGGCTAGATCTCCTTTGTGTTTGCTTAGATCTAATGAAACCTAGATATTGATTATGTGTTGATTACTTGTTTATTCTTGTTCTTGGATGAATGATTTTATATGTTAGGCTTAAGAAAACTGGCAGATCTCCAAATGGTAACATGCTTGAACATCTTAAGAAACATGAACCAAGGCGTACTAGGTCTTTATTGGTTGTATTTAATGCATGAGCCACTGTTTACAATCCCTATAGTTGTGCTGGGTCATGGTGTAGGAGGAGATAAGAGCTCATAGAATTGGGGAGTTATGTATGCCACCCCATGAATGGTATTAAGGAATACGATCCGTCATCCATGCAATTATAACAAGTAATTAACGTGTAAAAGATATCTAGGGAGTAATGAAGTCTAAGTAAACACATTTTCTCCAATTACTGCTCACAACCTTAGTATAATTAGTTTATTTTCATTTTTTCTATTTTATTTTGATTGCATCTTAGTTTTGGGTTAGTTGAATAGCAACAAATTCCGCCCACTCTTTCAAAACCCGAGATTTTACTTGCTTTCTAAAAAACATAAAAATACAAAAATAATCATCCCTCACCTTTAGAACTAGTAAATTAGGCTTTCTAATCCTAGCGACACTATTCCTAAGCTGAACGATCAATCCCCCGGTACTTGTCACTATACTATACTACAACGATCAGGTACATTGCCTGGTGGGGGTTGTAAGCTTCTCGAGATCCCTCGAGAGGTAAAGCCTGTTGCGATTCCCACGCATCAGCTCATGAGCCTCTTTTAGCTCCTCAACGAACTTCAATTGTTCGGAGGAAGGTGTTGGTGGTGGAACATGATAGTTGTCTTGGGTGAAGGTTTGAACATGCAACATAGGAATGGCATGTGAAGTTGTAGGATGTGGTGGTGGTACTCTTGGTGGTGGAGACATGGTTGAGCTTGAATAGTCATGAAAACATGAAAAGGGTGGAAGAGTTTCTTCATGAGTGATTGGTGTTTTTGTTGAATGAGCAACATGTGAAGTATTGATTGAGATGTTGGGATTGTTGTTTTGGGATTGAGCATACTCATCATAAGAAGAAGCATTAATGAGGGTATGAGTGGAAGATGGGTTGTGAGATGACTCATTAGAGTGGGTTTGAGGTTTAGTTGTTGGTTGATTTGGAACAACATCACTTGAGTTATGACAAGAATCAAGTTTCCTCCTCTAAACGGGTTTGACGGAGATCCTTGCGGTTCTTGAAATCTTTGGTTTTTGGTTGTTGGGAGATGACATGTTTGGGTGTGATGACATTAATGATGGGAAGAGGGTATTTCTAGTGTATGAGAAATGTGGTTTAGGAAGGAAATTTGAGGGATAGTATGGGACAAAATATGTTTGTTAATTTTGGGAAGTATAGGTTGAAATGGGTCAAAAAGTGATAAAGAAAACAGTATCCTCGACCATCAGATGGCCGGTCCCCTTAATCATTAAGGGGGCCGCCTTATATAATTAAGGGGGCCGCCCATCTGGTGATTCCCAGAATGCCAGAAATGGGTTTTTGGCAGAAAATTTTCAAAAAGGTTATGTTTTTTGATTTGGATTCAAGTAATTCAACTCTTTGAGGCAATATAGGGCATACTATTCATGAATGTAGAGAGTGATATAGAAATAATTAAATTAGGCAATTAATTTCTAATAATCATGCTATCTATTAATTTATCAATTAAGATATGCAACTAAGAAGGCAATAAGGCAAATAAGTTAAATGTGTAACTATATGAAGATGATAACATTTAGTCTAGAGCAAACATATAGATGATTGTTAACAAGTAACAAAAAGGTGGATATGATTATATGGACTTCAAGACTTGTTACAAACAAGATCCATATGGGCAAGCCATGATTCTCATGAAATGATTTGATTAAATTGTGAATGTCATTTCCAATAGAAGTGTGTGACACATGTGAGAAAATCAAATGTGTTTTAAGCAAAACGTTTTTAGTTTTATTCAACACTGTTTTGAAGTAAATTCAAGTGTGCATTACAATAAAACAAATTGAATTTTGTTTCATAACATGTAATAAAGAATTTCAATCTTGTTTTTGATTAAAATAAGGTTATGAAAAAAATTTTAGTTAAGCAAATTGTTTCAAGAAAGATAATATAGATATTTAAAAGATTTTCATTCAAAAAGAAAGAAGTTTTAAACATGATGTTTTGATCATGATAATAAGAAATTGCAAGTGAAGGATTTGAAATGGAAGCTTATCATGCTCAAGAGAATCAATTAAGCCCATTGTCACACATAATCATCTTTAATGACACCTAAAGATATGAAAAATATATGGTAGATATTTATGATCTAAATGCAATGAGATAGAAAGGAGCAAAGTAAATTATTCATGGATACAAGATAGACATGTGTGTGTGTATATATATATATATATATATATATATATATATATATATATATATATATATATATATATATATATATATATATATATATAACGAACATCATAATATCAAGTTACTAACAAGTCTCAATTATAATACATCTATTTATGCAGCTAGTAAGATCATATAGCTTAAGTGGAAAGCATTCTACTATAGATCATAGAGGATTAAGAAAAATGATAATAGACTAAACAACAAGAAGGTTAATGATGCTAATATCATATATGCATATATTAGTATTAATGATCTAAAAGCATGGCAACTTATAAGTTAAATCATATTCACATACTAATTAAAGCATTCTAAAATATAATGTAATATTTGCAAGTTTTTGAAAAGAAAACTTATCTCAGGTCCAACTTTTCTTAAAGAGTGGGCATGAGGGAAATGGAAGAAATCTTAAAAGTTTGTCCAAAACATGTCGAAGTAGCCAAGGAACATTCGAATGCAATAGAAATCAAGGAAGCTAGATCCGAGATGCTTAATCGATCACACCAATCATCACAAGTCGTGAAGGCTAATAAAAATTGTGCTTTGGAGGCTTCATCTTGAAATAGTAACGGACACACCATGATACCAATACTCCAAGAGTGAAGTACAAAATGCCGAGACAAGAAGATTCCCGCAACGACGTCATAGGGAAAACATTTGCAGAATGTGAAACAACGTGATAGAAACCAATAGCCGTCAAAGGTAAAAGAGCGAGATGAGTAAATCAACACGTAATAGACACTTCGTTCGTTAATTACCTAAACATGATAAAAAGCTTGGTACCCAGATTCTCATGGGTCCTAGTTGGTTAGATGAGAACATCCATTGCATTTGAATGCACATGGTAAGGATGTCGTCGATGATTTCAAGAATTCATCAATAGTTTGTTTTAATTAACAAACAATGACTTTCTTAACTAGAGTAATAAATAATGAGTGTTAATAGTATTAGTTCTAAATTTATTCACTAGGTTTAACAAATTTTATTTGTTTTGGTACATTTGTTGAAGAATCATTTACGATAAATCCTAAGCCGATTTTATCATAAAATGACTTTTGAATGTTGAGAAGATATTTTAAAGATTTAGAACTATTTTCGAATTTTGCCAATGTTTTTGCTTTTTCATTTTCCATTTTAATTTCATGTTTCTAGTCTTGACATTTTTACATTCAAGATCAATTTCAATATTACTTTCAAGTCTAGACATTTTATCTTCTAAAATTATTTCTTTTTCAAAGTTGTTTTCAGCGGATGTTGAAGATTCGTTTTTAAAAATAATTTTTGAGTCAATGTTGCAAAAATGTTTGAAGTTGTTTTCCATTTTTGAAAATTCTAATATAAATTGATCATAGCAAAAATGTTTGGTTTTGGATTGTACCTTATTTGTAGTTGTACATTCTTCACATGCTATACGGTGATCAATTCCATTGTCCATGTCGCTCCATGTTTTGTTTGTAGTTTCGCTTGGATCTAGAAGCATGTAGTCCTTGCCATCAATACTTGTGTTCACATTTGTTTGAATATTCTCATAAGCCGTATTATCATCGTCTTCTTTGCACTTGTTGCACCATGATTTATTCACGCTCTTTCTTCGGATTTGGCTCATGTATTCTTCGTTATAGATACCTTCAATGATCACATTTGAACTAGTAGTACATGTGTTTGTTTCAACTAAATATTTATTTACTAAATTTTCTAGATTAACTATTTCTTGTGCAATATCAGGTTTATCATCTTTGATTTTACATTTCTCTTGGTGAAACTTTAAAAGACATTTCCAAATATCATTTGTCGTTTTACAACGAAATAATCTTACATATTTAACTCTTGGTAGAGTTTTGAAAATAAGTAATTTGGCTTTAGTGTTTTTATCAATTTTGGTTTGAAGATTTTTATATTGATTTTCAAAATCCATTTTGGTTGGTTTAAGATCACCAATTGAAATGATATGCCAAAGATCAAGATCTATTGATTTCACATAATTTTCAAATTTGTTTTTCCATTCAAGAAAATGATCATTTTCAAATAATGGTGGTTGTTGTGCAAATTCCCCTTCTAAAATTTTTCAAATTCCATAGATCGTTACAAGTTTTAAAATACAATCTATTTTAAAAATCTTGCTAGACGTGGCTCTTGATACCAATTGTGGAAAACTAGAAGGGGGGGGGGGTTGAATAGTTTTGCGTCTTTTTCGTTTAATAAAAGTTCACTTTCAAAGAATTAATGGTAGTTGTAAAAAAAACTTTGAAGCTAAAGTATAGATACAAATTAATTTACCTATATCACATAGATATTACTTATTGAAAGTGTTGAATAGAAATTATAATTTCATATATCTCACTTAATTACAAGTAAGTATTTATATATGTATATGTGTTTTAATAATTGTATATACTTATATTTTACTAATGTATAGTTAAGGTTTTAAATGGAATCCTAGTTTGATCTTTATGTGAAATCAATATATGCACAACACACAATAATGATAATGTACAAGAAGCAAGTAAGTAAACAAGTAAAGAATGAGAGATGGAAAGATCAAACCGAGAGACAAAGGATTTATAGTGGTTCGGCTACAAGGACACCTTCATTGCCCTACTCCACTCCCCGAGCACCGAACTCGAGAGTTTTCTTCACTAAGTCAATAACCTCCCTTATGGCGGAGAAAACCGTACACACCAAAAGCTTACACCAATTAACGACACAAAGCAAAATGTCGAGTTCTAATCATAGCTAGAACCAATCTCACACCAAATGTCACACCACAACTTTTTCACAACTTTTACTTCTTCTATACTTCTTCACATCACAAGTATCTTCACGCCTTCACAAAATACTTCACAACTTCAATGTCTTGCAACTTCACAACTTCAAAGCACCAATGTCTTCACCACTTCAAACCAATAATGTCTTTGCACCTTCAAGCCACTATTGTCTTCACAACTTCAATCTACTAATGTCTTCTAGTCTTCTCCACTTGGAAGCTTCAATTACTTCACTACTAGTCACTATTGCTACTATCTCCTATCTCCACTACTATCTAACACTACTTCTTCACTTCAAGTTCTCCTTCACACTAACAACAATTCTAGATTCTACAACTAAATCTAGCTAACTAATACATACACCTTATTCACCAAAATATGAAAGATCAACAAGATGAAACAAATAAACAACTTAGATAGCAAGATGATACTAAGTTGTAATACTTCTAATAGAAGTATTCTTCTCTTTGCACTTGAGTGTTGAGGCTTGAATCACTTTGAAACAAAGATCAAAGTATGTAAGATCAAAGGATTTTTAGAGGATTGAAAAGGATGTTTAGATCAGAAAGTTTTTAGTGCAAAAAGGTGAGAAAAATATGTGAAATGATCCAATATTTATAGGGCCATAAAATACTGTTCTGGTGCGTGCCGGTCCCCTTAATTAGTGGGCGGTTCCTTTAATGATTAAGGGGGCCGCCTAGGAAAATTAAGTGGGCCGCCCTCCTGAACGTTGGATTTTCTTGTCCTTTTGTGAGGGAAATTTTTCTGGATTAGATTTGCCATTTTTGGTTGAAAATTTGAATTCCCAAATTTGTAATGAATTAAACATATTCTTTTAATTCTAAAAATGTTTTACAAAAGATATAAAATGTTTTGTGACATTTTATAAATATCTTGTGATTGACAAAAGTGTTCCTTTGATCTTGTAATACATTAGACACTTTGTTTATTCATACATTAAGTGATTAAATGGCAAAGATGAGTATTTACTACTAAATACTTGTTTATGTCATAATCTTTGGTTTGATGAGTTTTCGTTTTGTGATTATCAAAACATAGAGATATCGAAAGATATGAATAACATTTTTAGTCATTTATTTATATCAACAAAATATTTCCAAACCCGAACGTATTCTGTTTTACTTCCAAAAATCCATTTCACGTATTAATCTCGTATTAGTTTGGAGTTTGACATTTGGTATCCATGCGGGTGGTTGGTCGACACAACTCAAACCAAGAAGTCACAACAAGAAGAATAATAAAACAATCTATAGGTCTAATATTAGCCCAATATATTATTTAAATAAATCATCAAAGTTTATCAAATCCGTTGATTTGGTAATCCCCACATTTATTTACTTAATACACCACTCTAAGATTATACCCAATCCTAAGTCACATATTGCACATAAAGTACTATATGATATGTATCAAAGTTTAATAAATTCCCTAATTATGCCTTCAAGCTTACCAAATTCATCAATTTGGCAACTTCACGAGATATTTAGTAATTCATCATTCTTGTATACATACCACAACCTATGGGCGTCGTAGGATATGATGCCCATTAATATACTCAATTTATATAACTAATTAGCTCTTATTTAACCCGTCGATTAAATAAGTTACGTAGTTATAGAAAGTGAATGTATTAATCGTCACATATCCGTGACAACACGAACGTCATAAAAATAGTAATATCGTCCACTTGGACTCAAGTGACCACGACCCCGTATAACTCGATAGTTTTCCTTGTTTATTTTAAATATATTATTTAACATAATTATTCAACGTTAAAGATTTCGTCGTT
Organism: Artemisia argyi; assembly: GCA_030686995.1. NCBI lineage: Eukaryota > Viridiplantae > Streptophyta > Magnoliopsida > Asterales > Asteraceae > Artemisia > Artemisia argyi. The sequence goes on along the minus strand of CM060691.1, from coordinate 9,987,105 downwards.
ATTTATAGTGTTTAATTATAATAACGCTCCCGACATTATTACACTACTTTCATAGCATAATATTTATCGTCACATTATTATTATATTATTACTCGTGATCGTTTTATTTTTAATATACGCATTTATATATTTATATATACGTTTTTCACGTCTATATACTTATATAAACGTTTATATTACCAATAATATTATTACGAGTTTTATTATTAGCGCTTGATTATAAATATTTATCGAGTCATACGGAATGGTCACATGTCCGAGTCATCACTCTCGGCTCATTGTCCAAGTCCAAATAAAATAACCAAGTCACAATCAATTAATCCAACTCCGTCCAACCATACCCAAATCACATGCTACAACAATAGGGTCCGACTACGGCACCCGACTAACCTATCTCCGTCATCTAATTTGACCGTCTCACAATCGGTCCCCAATTCATGCTCGCCAATACAACTCCAACATCAATATTACAATCCACAGAATCCACTCCAAGTTCATATATCACCATAAAACAATAAATATTAATCCAACAATACATATAACTTAACAAATATAAACTCCTCCAGCATTATTACCATATCATCGGGTCGACTTACCAAGTCAAACGGGTCAATATAACACCACAAAAAAAATATGTCGTGGGTCACACCCGAGACCTCTAAGTCTCGGCTAGCTCTACACGAGCCAAACCAACCAAACGAACCCACTTGGGTCGTCGGCCACAAAATCAAACGACAACAACAATAATATTCCAAACAACCATAAATCATCCAATACTCAAAATACTCATCCAAACATCCTCAAATCTAAAACCAATGACCAAGAATTATCAAGAAATCAAAATAATCCAAAAATGACACAAGCCGAGAGCATTAGCTCTCGGTTTGGTCTCGACCTCGCAACCACAAAGCAAACCCGGATACCAACCAGACTTTTCAACACTTAAAATGTTATTTCCCATTAGTTTATAATGAAACCCAACAAGAAAAGTTCATATACCCATGGTTTGGGTAGTAAATCGAGGCACACGAGTGAGATTCGTGGCCACTCACCTTCAAAACGGCTCCAAGATTACGTTTCTTCAAAAACCCAACAAGAAAAAGATGAAGAGGTGATGTTATAGTGGCGGTAGTAATTATTTTGTGGTGTTAGAGGAGGTTTTAGAGCGCGTGATGTATACCAAAAGATAGATCGGGATGAGGTGGTTAAGATGGTGGTGTTATTTTGTGAGTGGGTGTGGCTGTGGTGGCCGTTTAGGGTGGCGGTGGTGATGGTGAAAATAGAGGGAGAGTGAGATATTGAAGATGATGAATATTGGTGTTTGTGTTTTGTGAGACCAGGCATCACAAGGACGATTTTTGTAGCTTTACTCTTTTTATTATTTTCTTTTCTTTCTTTTAATCTAACAATAATAATAATAATACTAATAAGGGTATTATTAATATTTAGGGTAAGGTGGCTAGGTGTAACTTACACGGACCAAAACCCGAAACTCGTTTCAAATCATTTAATATCTCACGAGACATTCTATAAATAAATATATATAGTCGAATCCGTAAACTCAAGACATAAAATTTTTGTTAGGTTATCTAGTGCCGTAGTCAACGTAGTGCCAAATGGAAATTTCAAAATAAATCACCACATATATTTCCATATCGAATCATTAAAATAAATCTCAAATTCCATAAAGATTTTAAAATATAATCAACCATAAAATAAGTTTTACAAGTTCGTTACGAATAAAATTTCAAATATAAATTTATAAACGAACTTTTACGTAATGCGGGTTTTCAAAATGGCTCCCTAATTTGCCAGTTGTCACTTCCTCCCAGCCTCAGAAGAAACCCGAGCCCGGTTTCTCTCGGAACAATCCATCTACGAAGTGAAAAGCTTTGGATATCTCTTTCGGAACTCGTCCTCACGTTCCCACGTAAATTCCGGTCAATGTCGGGAATTCCAATGAACCTTGATGAGTGGAATGCGATTTCGCTTGTGTCGTTTAATCTCACGATCCAAAATCTCAGTCAGCTCTTCCACAAAGTTCAATTTCTCATCAACTCGAATATCCTTCATCGGTTTAACCGGCGTCTCATCAGAAAGACACTTCTTCAAATTACTAACATGAAACACATCGTGAACTTTACTCAATTCCTGTGGTAATTCCAACCGATAAGCTACGGGCCCAATTCTCTCTAAAATAAGAAATGGTCCAATGTAGCGGGGGTTGAGTTTCCCACGTTTCCTGAAACGTATCACTCCTTTCCAAGGTGAAACTTTCAGCATCACTTTGTCTCCAACCTGGAACTCTAGGGGTTTACGTCTCAGATCGGCGTAACTTTTCTGCCTATCTCTAGCTGCTTGTAATCGATCACAAATTTGAGTCACTTTTTCAGTAGTCTCTAATATAAGCTCGGGGCCTGTGAGTTGGCTATCTCCAAATTTAGCCCAACGAATAGGCGAACGGCATTTACGACCATATAAAGCTTCAAATGGTGCAGCTTTAAGACTTATGTGGTAGCTATTGTTATAGGAGAATTCCGCAAGAGGTAGATATTTCTCCCAGCCTTTACCAAAGTCTATTATACATGCACGAAGCATATCCTCCAAAGTCTGAATAGTCTTCTCACTTTGACCATCAGTTTGGGGGTGATATGCAGTACTCATATCAAGTCTCGTCCCCAAAGCGGTTTGAAGTGATCGCCACAAAGCTGACGTGAAGCGGCTGTCGATCAATAATAATCGATATCGGAACTCCATGACGAGAAATAATTTCCTTCACATACAACTTCGCAAGTTTGTCGACACTATCAACTTCACTAATCGCCAAGAAATGAGCAGACTTAGTCAATCGATCCACAATTACCCAGATAGCGTCACAACCGCTAGCTGTCTTCAGTAATTTGGTAATGAAGTCCATCGTAATCCGCTCCCATTTCCAAACCGGGAGTTCTGGCTGCGTCAATAATCTTGACGGTCTTTGATGTTCGGCCTTAACCTTAGAACATGTCAAGCACTTACTAACGTACGATGCTATATCTGCCTTCATATTTGGCCACCAATATAACCTCTTAAGATCCTGGTACATCTTGTCAGACCCTGGATGAATAGAGTACCTTGACTTATGCGACTCATGCATAATCAATTCTCGAATTCCTCCATACAATGGTACCCAACTTCGGTTTCCAAGACACAATATTCCATCAGCACGCCTAACAAATCCTTTCTCATTATCGGCCATTCCAAACATGTTCTCAGCAGGTCGGAGCACTACATAATGGTACCAAACTTCGGTTTCCAAGACTCATGCATAATCACCTTCAGGTAACGCTAAGATAGGAGCACTACACAACATCTCCTTAAGTAATTGAAATGCTTCCTCTTCCTTATCTCCCCATTCGTATATAACATTCTTTTGAGTCAATTTGGGCAACGGTTTTGCTATCTTCGAAAATCCCTCGATGAATCTTCGGTAGTAACCGGCTAAACCCAAAAATTGACGAACTTCCGTTGGGGTTGTCGGTGCAGCCCAATCTTTAATAGCCTCAATTTTAGCGGGATCTACATGAACTCCTTGACTATCAATCACATGACCCAAAAATTGTACCCTCGGAATCCAAAATTCACATTTGGAGAACTTGGCATACAGCTTCTCCCTCCTGAGCAATTCCAAGATAAGCCTTAGATGCTCCTCATGCTCTTTCTCACTCTTCGAGTAGATTAGAATATCGTCAATGAACACGATCACAAACTTATCTAAATAAGGCTTACACACCCGATTCATGAGGTCCATGAATACTGCTGGTGTGTTAGTCAACTTAAACGGCATCACTTGGAACCCATAATGCCCGTAACGGGTTCTGAATGCCGTTTTCGGAATATCTTCCTCGCGAACTCTAAGTTGATGATATCCTAATCTCAGATCAATCTTCGAATACACACTCGATCCTTGGATCTGGTCGAACAAGTCGTCGATCCTCGGTAACGGGTATCTATTCTTCACCGTTAATTTGTTCAGCTCTCGGTAATCAATACACATACGAAACGATCCATCTTTCTTCTTCACAAATAAGACTGGGCTCCCCAAGGTGAAGAACTTGGTTGTATGAATCCTTTTTCGGCCAACTCCACTAATTGTTTCGACAACTCTTCCAACTCAGTGGGTGCAAGTCGATAAGGCGCTCGTGCCACGGGTGCAGCACAAGGTATCAACTCAATCTGAAACTCAACTTGTCTAGTAGGCGGGATTCCCGGCAAATCATCGAGAAATACATCCGGAAAGTCACGAACTATAGACACATCTCCAATGCATCTTTCCTTCTTCTCCTTCCCTTCTTTCTCAGAGATCTGGGCTAAGAAAAGGCAACATCCTTTTTCCATTAGCTTTGGCAGCTTAGTGCAAGAAATGACCGCTAATCGGGATGGCCTCCTCGAACCTTTTCGATCTCCTTGTATATTTAGAATCTCCTTTCCGTAAGGCACACGCACGATCTTCTCATCTCAAAGTATGTGATACTTCTACAACCAATCGATACCAATGATGACATCGAAACTTCCTAACGTGACGGGTAGAAGATCTATGTTGAAAGGGTGATTCAAGAAATTCAACGTGCAACCGCGAATGATAGTTTTAATCCTTTCTATGTTTCCATTAGCTAACTCTACATCATCACCAATTCCTAAGGCCATCGGGGGTTTCTCTAGTAAGGGTGCAAACGTAGTGGACCAAAACTTTTATCGGCACCAGTATCAAATAGTATGGAAGCATAACGATTATTGAGAAGGAATGTACCAGTAACGACGTTCGGGTCTTCTCCTCTCTCGTTTCCAAGTGCATACACACTCCCATGAACAGTTCCTGCTTCCACACGTTGGTCCTCATTGTCTTGACGTCCACGGTTTCCTCCAGCTCCATGATTCCTATGATTGTACCCATTACTACCCGATCCTTGATTTCCTCAGTTCCACGATCCTCTACACTCATTCCTATAATGTCCTTTCTTTCCACACCCAAAACAAATAACATCCGCCTTACTTCTCCCTTCAGGAGTAGCTTGAACCATAGCAAGAGGTCAAGCCCTACAATCCCTAGATTTGTGTCCTTTCCTTGAGCAGTTCTGACATATTACATTACATCGTCCAGAATGATTCTGGTAACAATGACCACACTTGGGTGTATCACCATTTTGGTTCCTCTTATTTCCATCCCCAATAGCATAAGCTTTACCAACACTTTGTCGCTTGTTCCGGTGATCATTACCCTGATGGTCCCTCTTTCTGTTCCCATTCTTATCCTTATCAGCTCCTTCCAATTCCAACGAATCCATTAATTTTTGAGCGATCGTGATAGCCTCATGAATATTAACAGGCTTAGCAGCAATCACATCATTCCTTGTAGCCACAGGCAACCCATCGGTATACCGCTCAATCTTTTGAGTCTCAATCTTAACCATATCAGGGCAAAGCAAGGCTAACTCCTGGAAACGACGATTGTAAGTTGCCATATCAGTGCCCTTCACTTTGTGATTCCAGAACTCAATCTCCAGTTTCTTAACCTCATTCCTTGGGCAGTAAGTCTGAATCAGCAAAGACTTAAATTACTCCCAAGTCATAGCATAAGCCACATCACTCCCAACCGAATTTCGGTAATCGTTCCACCAAGTTAAAGCTTCATCCTTGAAAGTAAAAGAAACAAACTTTACCTTTGCGTTCTTCGCACAGTTGCTGACATTGAACACTAACTCAGTTTTCTCTATCCACCTGACCAAGTAGACCACTCCTTCAGTTCCTCCAAACTCAATGGGTCCACAAATTCGAAATTCCTTGTAGTTACATCCATTAGCACAAACAGGTGGAAAAGTTCCAGCAGAGTTGTTGGAATGATTTGACTCAGCTAGTAGCTCAGCAACTCGTTGCTCCACAAGTTGATTGATCATTGCTTGATCCACAGTAGGTGCATTAGGTGGAACATGATCATTGTCTCCCTGAACATCAACATTTTGATTCATGTTGTTACAGTTAGTAGTGTCCAGGTTATCAGGAGTATAGGTTTCAACATTTCGAGTAGGACGGCGTCCTTGGTGACCAGGGGTAGTCACTGCAGGACCAGTTCTGGTAGCTCTAACAGGGTTTCTTCGTGGGGCCGTTGATCAAAGTTACACTACAAGGTTCATAAGTCTCCAATAACACGTACGATAACGTCCAACAAAAATCTGATTGGTGAAAATCAAAATGCCAACATAATACCAACATAATATCAACCACGCAACTAGGAACACAATTCTCCATGTACGCCAAAACCGTAGAATATCATACGAAATCACCATCGTCCATACAAGTAGCGATCAGTACATCATTCCATACTACCAAAAGACATAATAGATACTAATCGTTCCATATAAGACGAACGTACAATCCGAATCTCATGACATAAGAGATATAATAACTGGCTCTCCTAACCCAGTACTCCCTGGCTTATGTAGCAACACAACAACACAAATCCAAATCGATCTAGCCATGATGCTGGAGTAGACTCCTCAACTCTGATCTCAAACCATCCAAATCTCTCCATAACAATCCTAGCTCAACACTCTATGTATCTATGTCCCTCTTAAGGTCTGTAACTTCCTTCTCTAACTCTGTGTTCCTCTGCCACAGCTTGCGATCTGCTTCGCGAGCCGTGAGGAAACCTCTTTGTAGACTCTCTATCTGCTCATGCATCTCCATCATACCTCTTCTAATCGTTGTCGTCCTGCCCATGATAGTAGTCAAATCAACTCTTAACTCAGCCATAAACTCGGCAATAACCATCTCAAGTCGATCAACCATTTGCTAGATCCTCTCGCCCTGTGCAGTAATCTGAGTCCACATCCTACCAGTCTCACCCAACTCTGCATGCTCAGCAGAAATCTCAGATGGCGCGTCCGACACCACGGGACTACCAGGTGGTGAATCAAACAAGAACGGGTGATCAGGTGAAACCGGATCTAACGGATGTATTGGAGAATCGGGCTCCTCGGCATGAGCTGGATGTGCTAGCAAACCATCATCAGCAGGCATCTCCTCCTCCTGAGGATCATCATCCTCCTCATCATCCCGAGGGTCATCATTCTCTTCCTCATCTTGAGGGTCATCATTCTCTTCCTCATCTTGAGGGTCATCATCCTCCTGCTCACCCTCGTACTCCTCGTCGAAGGGGTACTCCATCAATCTTCGTCTCCGAACAGGTGAACCACGAGGCGATAAAGTTGGTGACTTAGGGCAACAATGGGGAGACGAAGTAGTAGTGGCAGAACGCATGACTATCTCGTGTATGGGTCATCAGGGGCCATAGTGATCTGTGCTGGGGGACGCGTGCCAACATAAATAACATCGTACGAATAGGAGGTCATGGTTTGTGACAACGGCGTAGGGTAGGTGTAAGTGTCTCAAAACAACTAAATCGCGAACTCAAAATACCGTATCAAAAATCATCATAAAATCCCAATCGTATAGTTCAAGAAAGATTTCAAATACCGCATTACTAAAACATTTATAAAACAATTAAGCCATCTAATTCCTCAAAATGCCATCATATCACTTAATAAATATATCCATATTCTCAAGACATCTCAACAATCACATTTCTAATCATTATCTCATAATACCTCAATATAATCGAAGATGCTTCGGCTTGGCGGGCTGGCGGGCATTGGTCGAGGATCGTTTTCTATAAAAATCAGTTATAGTTTAGGTGTCTATTTACCTAGTTCTTTATAACCTTGGCTCTGATACCAATCTGTAACACCCCCAAAATTTGGTACAGCGGAAGACTCAACAAGCTTTCGGGGTGCTACGGGGATTGGTATCTGTAACACCCCCAATTCATGGTTGCAGCGGAATTCGAACTGGGTGTTACTTGACAGCACAATAGTCACAATAATAGAAAACGAACTCCAATTGAGTCGTTTTAAAAGATTTATCATTCAAATTGTATAAATATCAGAGATTTACAAAATGAGGTCCCAAATGGTTCCATGTTTACAATGTATAATAAATGTGTTTTTGAATGATAATAAAATTTATAGCCCTCTTGAGTATCCGTGCCCTTCCGTACCATCCTTGATCGTCATGAACCTGAAATACATGCTTGAGAGGTCAACACAAAGGTTGAGTGGAATTCGTAGAGTTTAGTTAAATCGTTTGAACACAATAATCGTAGTGTGAGCTATAGACTCACACTCATAGTTAGAAAACAAAATCGTTATTTATTTCACTAAGCTCATGCAACCAAAACATTAACATCGAACCAACAAAATTGGCATTATAGAAGCCCTATCAAGGTACTTTTGCCGTTATACCGCTAAATCTCAAATATAGTGCATTTGTGTGAACTCATCGTTGTTCAACACAAATGGGATTCGTCAATCCCAATAGATCTATTCACAATATTCGCGCTCACTAAAGGTAGTGACTAATGGTTCATGATATAGGGACTTCGAACATGGCAATCGTTACTTAGTGATAATAAAACATCGTCGTGAAGCATACATTAGAAAGCATCGTGTTCGAGTAGAAAAATAATAGCATGTATTTCCCCCATGAGTTTGTAAAGTAGTTAAACAGTAGAAAGTGGGGCTACGAACTCACCTTAAGTTATGTAGTGAGTAGTGAATGTGATGGTCGAATCGCGAAGGTTTCTACGAACAACCTATAATCGAATGTTGCGACTTAGGATCGGAGTAAAGAATATGAAGTAGTGCCTATATATATATCTTGCATTTAGTCCATGATGTGGTATGATGTATAGTATGAGTCTTTGAAAGAAAGTTTCATGAAACATGTATGTTTTGGTATATCGTTTACTACCGTTCGGGCCGACATAATTCAGAAGTCATGTTAGTAAGCGTTCGAGGAGCCAGGACACTTTAACTCGTAAATCCACAACTCAACTCGACGGCTTACATAATGAACTCCTCACATGAGGCTCCCTACTATTGTAGTAGTTGATGAAATATATAGATATAAGTTTTGATCCGAAAAGTTACATGTCCGATATTTGAATAAACTTAGGAAAGTTTATTAGTACATGAAGATTGTTATTAGGGGTAGTTTCATAAGTCTTGAATGACCATTTTCTCTTGGTAAAATCTCATGGTTCCCTTTTAAGTGAAGTAGATCCAAATTGCTTGTTCAAGTTATCGCCTAATTCATTGTTTCATGTTTACGCCTATGTAAGTTGGTATGGTCATTTCGTCATGGCCTAGCCATGACCTTTGGTCCTTGTTCCAAGGTCATGAGACACAACCTTGGCTCTAGCCATGGTTGTGGTCTTGATTATAGGTCATAAGACCTCTTGTTCCCTTCAAAGTATAACTATAATCTAGTGACTTTCGCCTAAAAATGGGCTGTTTAGAATTTGAAGAATTTTATCACTCGGAAAGCATTTTTAGGTCTCGAGCTTCTTTATTCCTGAACGAAAACGTTGTTCCGGACAACTTTCGTGTTTTAACTTTTTGATGAATCGGACCAGAAGTGGGACTTTCAAAAACTCAGAATGCAAGACAGGAAGGTTTGGGCAGTTTTGCCAGAAATCTTTGGTAACTTCAAATGGGCGTAACTTTTGACTCGTATACTCTTTTTAGGTGGTTCAAATTGCTATGGTTTCCTTGTTAGGTCCTCTACTACAATATGTAATAATCCAATATCATATTTTTACCATTTTGATCAGGTCTTACCAAGAAATTCACTAGTTTGCTTGTTTTAGTAACTTGTTGCAATAATTCATTATAACAACATCTTTTACTCATTTTTATACATCATGGACATAAATACAACACATAATATAGCAAGAATAACATGTAAATGATATGAACATGATAAATTAACAAGAAGCATGTTAGGTTTAGGCTTACAACTTTTGGCTTTCTAATAAAGAAAGGAAGTAACAAGTAAGGAAATGGACTTTGATAGACTTGCTTCAACCCTTTGCAATCTTTGATAAACCAAGGTTATTTGAAGATTATAACGACGCCTTCTTGAAGTCCAAAGCTATTTGAAGATTATAACGACGTCTTTTTGGAGACTTTAAAGTTATAACAACTTTTCTTAGAAAATTTCCAAGATTGAAGATCAAACACTAGTTTTCTTTCAAAAACTAGTTAACTTTCTTACAAAATATAAGAAAAGTGCCTTAGGTTTTAGGACTTGAAGGTTATAAGAAGGTGTGGTGCAAGATTTATATGTGTTTTAGCTTGGTATTTATAGGGTAGGAAAAATAGTTAACCATATATTGGGTTAGAATTTAACCATGGTTAGTTTAAGACACTTGTAACTATCCTAGAGATCAATGGTCAAGATTTAACCACCCATGGTGACTCCCCCCCCCCACATTGGCGGTTTGGAATGGGATAAGGTGACTAGATGATGACTCTTGGTGTTTGGATGATAATATCCTAAGTATGTAGCTAGTTTTGACTCCGTAAATCGCTAACCGTAAATGATTAAGCCTCAAAACGTAAAACCGGGTGTCGTAAAATTATGAAACTTTAAAGTATTGTTAGACATGTCCATATGTCCCATAATAAAATATAAAATGAGTGGTAGGTTCCATTTGGGTGGTAAACCCTGCTAAAAACTGGAAACACGGGTCTAAAACGCGTAATACGTAAAATGTACGAATTTTGCGTAAAACTGAGAAAAGTAAAATGTTACTTTTCTAATATGATATAAATGATTTAAAATGACTTATAATGTCTAGACTGGGCTCAGTCTAGTGTCGGTTGGTGTTAAATGTCTTTTAGACATCAAACCGTAAGCCTAAAAATCAAGGAATGACTTATAAAATCAAGGAATGATTTTTGGTCAAAGGAGGAGGGAAAAATTATGTTGACTTTTTCTAATAAGTTTGAAAACTCAAAACGTCTTAGAAACTTGTTTTGTGGTCTAACGGTTAATCGCCCATTCGGTTAAGCGTGCTCATGTGAGAGTAATACCGACTTGGGTGACCTGCTGGGAAGTCTTTGGTCATGTTTTTCTCAGTCACAATTAATTCTCAAATAAATCATGAGTGTGTCAAACATTTTTCTGATGCGGGGTCACTTAACGCGGTCGAGTTTCGTTGTACGTAGAATTTCTGAATGACGTTTTACCCTAAAACGTGTAATTCCTTAATAACTTTCACGAAAATGATCTGACGAATGTCAAACATTTTATTTGCCATGGAAATGATTTATCACTCAAGAATATCAAATAAAAATCAACTTTCGGGAAAGTTTCGGGAAAAATGAATAGTAAAAGTGAATAGTGAAATTTTCCGGGAATGGTAATTAACCTGAAATTGCGAATTGTTACAGTATCCAACACAAGACGTAAAAGAACGAGATAAAGTAAACATAAGAAAAACACACCCAAACGGGGTTTTAAAGTTTACATTTATCCCAAATTCATCCAAAGTCAGGCCCAAAGAAATAAACGTAGGTCCATAATTAAATATCAGAGTTTTTAGAAAATAGATCCATAAACGAGGTGCCATAGCCAAGCCTTCCAATCCAAGCATCCAAATCATCACTTAATTACCTGAGAAAACGTGCTAAAAGTCAACTTTCGCTGGTGAGATCATAGGTTTAAATTTATAATTCAATCTAGTGGACATATACGCAAAACGCTTGCTAGCTAGACTAGGGATTCACTAAAAACCTGCGGATACCCTCCGCACCATCATAAATACACGGATACCCTCCGTAATAAACCAGCGGATACCCTCCGCCATAACATAAATACACGGATACCCTCCGTAATATCATAAAAACTCGGATAACCTCCGAAGTATCAATATCCTATAGGTGCACACTATAGTATCTAAATAAGCCAACCATAACTAGTTCACACGAAACTCTGTGACTAAAGTTGACAAATAAAAGCGATAATAGACCACATAAAATAATTTGCACGTTTCTTACCCCAAGTATTGAAAACAAAGTTCAAGAGTAAAAGCGGGGCTATGACTCACCTCATGTCCAGAAATCAGCAAGAAGAAATCGGTAGAAGTAAGATGTATAGTAACTCAAATGACGGCAACTACGGACTCGACACTTCCTAACAATATCAACTCGTTCAGAAATCATTTTCTCAAAATCAAATATTCCCAAACCCGAACGTATTCCGTTTTACTTCCGAAAATCCATTTCTCGTATTAGTTTGGAGTTTGACGTTTGGTATCCATGCGGGTGGTGGGTCGACACAACTCAAACTAAGAAGTCACAACAAAAAGAATAATAAAACAATCTATAGGTCTAATATTAGCCCAATATATTATTTAAATAAATCATCGAAGTTTATCAAATCCGTCGATTTGGTAATCCCCACATTTATTTACTTAATATACCACTCTAAGATTATACCCAATCCTAAGTCACCTATTGCACATAAAGTTCTATATGGTATGTATCAAAGTTTAATAAATTCCCTAATTATGCCGTCAAGCTTACCAAATTCGTCAATTTGGCAACTTCACGAGATATTTAGTAATTCATCATTCTTGTACACATACCACAACCTATGAGCGTCGTAGGATACGATGCCCATTAATATACTCAATTTAAATAACTAATTAGCTCTTATTTAACCCGTCGATTAAATAAGTTACGTAGTTATAGAAAGTGAATGTATTAATCGTCACATATCCGTGACAACACGAACATCACAAAAATAGTAATATCATCCACTTGGATTCAAGTGACCACGACCCCGTATAACTCGATAGTTTTCCTAGTTTATTTAAAATATATTTTATTTAACATAATTATTCAAAGTTAAAGATTTCGTCGTTATTTATAGTGTTTAATTATAATAACGCTCCCGACATTATTACACTACTTTCGTAGCATAATATTTATCGTCATGTTATTATTATATTATTACTCGTGATCGTTTTATTTTTAATATACGCATTTATATATTTATATATACGTTTTTCACGTCTATATACTTATATAAACGTTTATATTACCAATAAAATTATTATGAATTTTATTATTAGCGCTTGATTATAAATATTTATCGAGTCATACGAAATGGTCACATGTCTGAATCAGCACTCTCGGCTCATTGTCCAAGTCCAAATAAAATAACCAAGTCACAATCAATTAATCCAACTCCATCCAACCATACCCAAATCACGTGCTACAACAATAGGGTCCGACTACGGCACCCGACTAACCTATCTCCGTCATCTAATTTGACCGTCTCACAATCGGTCCCAATTCATGCTCGCCAACACAACTCCAACATCAATATTACAATCCAAAGAATCCACTCCAAGTTCAAATATCACCATAAAACAATAAATATAAATCCAACAATACATATAACTTAACAAATAAAAAATCCTCCAACATTATTACCATATCATCGGGTCGACTTACCAAGTCAAACGGGTCAATATAACACCACAAAAAAATATGTCGTGGGTCACACCCGAGACCTCTAAGTCTCGGCTTGCTCTACACGAGCCAAACCAACCAAACGAACCCACTTGGGTCGTCGGCCACAAAATCAAACGACCACAACAAGAATATTCCAAACAACCATAAATCATCCAATACTCAAAATACTCATCCAAACATCCTCAAACCCAAAACCAATGACCAAGAATTATCAAGAAATCAAAATAATCCAAAAATGACACAAGCAGAGAGCATTAGCTCTCGGTTTGGTCTCGACCTCGCGACCACAAAGCAAACCCGGATACCAACCGGACTTTTCAACACTTAAAATGTTATTTCCCATTAGTTTATAATGAAACCCAACAAGAAAAGTTCATATACTCACGGTTTGGGTAGTAAATCGAGGCACACGAGTGAGATTCGTGGCCACTCACCTTCAAAACGGCTCCAAGATTACGTTTCTTCAAAAACCCAACAAGAAAAAGATGAAGAGGTGATGTTATAGTGGCGGTAGTAATTATTTCGTGGTGTTAGAGGAGGTTTTAGAGCGCGTAATGTATACTAAAAGATAGATCGGGATGAGGTGGTTAAGATGGTGGTGTTATTTTGTGAGTGGGAGTGGTGGTGGTGGCTGTGGTGGCCGTTTAGGGTGGCGGTGGTGATGGTGAAAATAGAGGGAGAGAGAGATATTAAAGATGATGAATATTGGTGTTTGTGTTTTGTGAGACCAGGCATCAGAAGGACGATTTTTGTAGCTTTACTCTTTTTATTATTTTCTTTTCGTTCTTTTAATCTAACAATAATAATAATAATACTAATAAGGGTATTATTAATATTTAGGGTAAGGTGGCTAGGTGTAACTTACACGGACCAAAACCCGAAACTCGTTTCAAATCATTTAATATCTCACGAGACATTCTACAAATAAATATATATAGTCGAATCCGTAAACTCAAGACATAAAATTTTTGTTAGGTTATCTAGTGCCGGAGTCAACGTAGTGCCAAAAGGAAATTTCAAAATAAATCACCACATATATTTCCATATCGAATCATTAAAATAAATCTCAAATTCCATAAAGATTTTAAAATATAATCAACCATAATATAAGTTTTACAAGTTCGTTACGAATAAAATTTCAAATATAAATTTATAAACGAACTTTTACATAACGCGGGTTTTCTAAATGACTCCCTAATTTGCCAGTTGTCACAAAGATACCCCTAGAAAAACCCTCTGAGTCATTCCTTTCGTTTCATACACCAATATAAATGTTTTGTTACACCTTAGCCTACCTTGTAGATTTAAGTCCTTGGTTAGTTGCTTTTGGTAAAAGTGTGTATTCCCCGCGTTTCCTGTGTTCATGTGCGTAAATTATTATCTTTGGTTAGGTCGGGAATTGCACAATGCAATGGGAAATGAAAGTAAATATTGTATATCTTTTAGTTTTGACTTTTGTATGTTTATTACTTTCACTATTATTTTTATCTGAAGTAATGAAGATTTTTTTGTGATGGTGAAGTGGTGAAATTTTACACCATTAGTGTTATTATTTGATATGAAAAAAAAAGAAAAAAAAAGAAAAAAAAAAAAGAAAAAAGAAAAGTCGAAAAAATAAGAAAATAAAAAGAAAGAAGAAGTTGGTGAGTTTATTATAAACCAACAATGGAAAGTTATGTAAGTGGTTCATATGGCCACTATTTGTTGTACTATATATATGGATTGCATGGGAGTTGGCCATTATGGGAACGCCAACTAAGGTTTATTTTTTGACTAAGATATTATTGAGTCTGATTCATGTATACCTTCTAAAGCGTGAGTTTCCGTGTTAAAGCGTGAGTTAGTCTATGATTTGTGTCTTATTCATGGGATGGTTGGGAAAGTGATTAACCACACTAGGACTTAATCTATCTATTTGTGTATTTTTTGTTTATTTATGGATTTATTGCCGTTCTAATTCTTTTAGTTTCCTGTTTTTAATTTAAAATAAAACAACGAGGACGTTTGATGTGTGGGGATTGCACCAGGCTTTACCTCTCGAGAGACCTCGAGAAGCTTACAACCCCCACCAGGCAGTGTACCTGATCGTTGTAGTATAGTATAGTGACAAATACCGGGGGATTGATCGTTCAGCTAGGAATAGTGTCGTTAGGATTAGAAAACCTAAATACTAGTTCTAGAGATGAGGGATAATTCTTTTTGTATTTTTATATTTTTAAGAAAGCAAATTAAAAATCTCGGGTTTGAAGGATTTTGGCGGAATTAGTTGCTAGTCAACTAACCCAATACTAAGATGCAATCAAAAATAAAATACTAAAAATGAAAATAAAACTATATTAAACTAAGGTTGTGAGCACTAAGTGGAAAAATGTGTTTACTTAGATTTCACTACTCCCTAGATATCTTTTACACGTTAATTACTTGTTATAGTTGTGTGGATGATGGATTGTATTCCTTAATACCATTCATGGGGTGGCGTACTTACTTCCCCAATCCTATGAGTGCCTACTTCACTCCTATGTCGAGCCTGCAAGAAGCTCCTAACATGTGATCATTAGAATTTACTCATGCATTAAATACAACCAATAAAACCTAGTACACATCGGTTCATGTTTCCTAAGACGTTCAAGCATGTTACCATTTGGAGATCTGCCAGTTTTCTTAAGCCTAACATTGAAATCATTCATCCAATACAACCATAAACAAGTAATCAACACATAATCAACATCTAGGTTTCATTAGATCTAAGCAAACACAAGATAAATCTAGCCTAGCATGGTGGAATCAAGACAAGCACAAGATATAGACAACCAATACATAGACATATTGATTGAATTAAAAGAATACTTATCTCAATAGCACATGTAAGGGTTCAAGGGCTGAAAACCCTTGAAAAAGCTGTAAAATACGTATATGGTTCGGCCTTAGGGTTTCTCCAAACTTGTTCCTCTTTTATGAATGAAAATTAGAAAACTATATATAGATATTAGAGGCTGACGGCGTCAAGAACAAACTTGTGACGCCGTCATCTCGCCGCCAAAATAATCCTCGGACTGCCTAGATCTACATCTGACGCCGTCATGAAGTCCAATTTTGCAGGCCGTCACGTATTTAATTCTTGACGCTCTACTTGTGACGCCTTCATTTCTGTACTGGGTCGTCATGATATTTACTCTTGACGTCGTCAGGAAAGTACTCTTGACGCCGTCACATACTGTTTCCAGCATGGAAAATTAAGTCTTTGGCGTTTTCTTCACTTTTATGCTCCAAAAAAGTCTGAATTGCTTCCTTTTCTAGATTTCACTCCCAAAGTACCTAAAATCACAAAAGGAACGATTTAGGGCAATATTTGATCAAATAAATTCAATTCCAGGCTTAAATGACCCCCTAAAAGTGGTTCATTTTTCGCCTCATTATATACCCTTACACTTGAGATTTGCTTGTCCTCAAGCAAATGCGCTTTTATTCTAATCAAAATACAAGTTAGGGGTCATTTAACACTAACATAAAAGTAATTACAACAAATAATCGTTCCACTAAAGACCAAAGACAAGCACGGAGGTCATACACAAGCACCTCACAAATAGAGTTTAGATACTCACATCTCTCGGGTGTAATAAAGTATAAATTACAATATGGAAACGGAAGATATCTCTCACTACCTGTCGTAGCAAAATAGATTACCATAGGCTTGGGAAAGGATCAAACCTCCACCACATGGCGTAAGCACCTACGATAAACTATCAAAGAGGTCTTTTAAAGGGTTGTAACGTTAGGTGTAGGGATATGAAATACACGATTTTGTTGGATATAGGCAGTCTTTATTGGTGGCGAGTTAACAATCTTGGTTAATTACATATACAATATGGCGTTGCTAAGCCAAGACTAGACTCGACTTAAGCTAATAAATGAAAAAGAACAAAAACATAAAATGAACATAGAATAAAAAGGGATGGTAGTCCGTATGTTTTTTTTTTCTATTTTTTTTTCTTTTTCTTGTTTTTTCGATATATATATATATATATATATATATATATATATATATATATATATATATATATATATATATATATATATATATATATATTGCATACATTCTTACCCTACCATCCAAAATAATACATCATAGGGAATAAACGTTCCCCTTACACTTGAATTTTTACATACTTTACAATAAACTAATCTAATGACTCGAATTAAGAAAATCAAAACACTTGGAGTACTTTTAAGATTAACACGCATACGGGGGTAATAAATGATGTTCTTCCCCGTTACTCCATAAAATAAGTACTTTACCCATGAGTCTTAATCGTCCCAAAACAATATGTACAAGGATATGACTCGACTTAGCAACCATGTAATCAATTAGATAGTTAACTTAGGGTTTAACAAATAACAATAATGAACTAAAAATGAGCGCATACACGGAAGGCTAAGGCGATTTGGGTGTACATTTAAGTGGGGTGTAACAAATTCATCCTTTAAGTAAGATGCTTAAAGTTAGAAACGAAAAGATAGGCTCGGAGGGGTGTACTAGGGGTTTCGTGTACTAAAAATGAGTACAACGCTAAGGTGTGGGAAAAATTAGTTGACTTAACTAGCCAAGTAATATGAATTAAATGGTCAAGTAATCATGATACGGGTTTAACACAAGGGTGATCCTAATGCCTCTTATCATGTAGTAAATCTTACTACACGAATGTAGTCTCACTAGCGGTCTCGGGATGCATCACTAACGCAAGTTCTAGAATCTAAATGCTACCGGTACACTCATAAGCACTAATAGTAAATGCTTTTCCTATCAAATCTAAAGGTGAACCTCACATATTTGGGTGGAAAATTTTTCTGAATAGTACGGTTTTGTGCTAGTCATACAATCTCCTATCCATGAGACGCTTGCTATGGCTAAAGTTTCACTCCTAAATGTTGTAAAAAATTTTAAATTTGGCGCTAAAATTACACTAACAAGTACTTCTCATAGTTTTATTACACATCTACTATTAAATAAACAAACTCAAGCGAAAGTGTATTTGTAAGGTATCATCATTTTACCCTCCCCTTACACTTAGGATGAACATTGTCCCCAATGTTCAAGTAAAGAATGTAAAAGTGAAAAAGTAAAAAGAATGAAATCAAATACTCCCCTGATTCGCTCGGTATGGATAATAAGGTGGCCAGGTTAAATCTTCCTTCAAGAAAATGAACAATCAAAGCTTCCCTTCCAGAATAATAATCATCTTCTTGTCATACATAACCTGTAAATCCTGAGAAAACAGACAAGGCAACCTCGCATAAAATCGGCGGCAATCTACATAAGTTACTAAATCCTAGAAAACAAAATAAGATATAATGCTTGTGGAATGAAGTTTGCAGATTTCCTGGAGATTATAAAACTTAATAATTCAACAAAAACTTCAAACTCCGTTAGAAAAACAAAACTGGTAAAATTTTCAGATTTTGACCCGTGACACCGTCAAGAGCAAGCTCATGACGCCGTCAGAAGTGACCTGCAGAAATTCTTGTGTTAAGTTTCTGGAAAATTTCTGGAAAAACTTGGTCCTACTTCCTGGAAAATCCTGCAAAACTTCATTATGACTCAATACAAGCATTTGACTCTAACAAATACGAATATACATGTTCACTTAATATTGTGGAGAATCATGATCGGTTTGTTTCTTAAAAACATATTTGGGGTTTCTCCTTAAACTTATCTTTTGCAAAAATACCTTTTGGTGAAGTTAAGACTAG
Organism: Artemisia argyi; assembly: GCA_030686995.1. Classification (NCBI taxonomy): domain Eukaryota; kingdom Viridiplantae; phylum Streptophyta; class Magnoliopsida; order Asterales; family Asteraceae; genus Artemisia; species Artemisia argyi. The sequence goes on along the minus strand of CM060691.1, from coordinate 9,967,936 downwards.
GCCAAAACAACAAAATAAAGTATTTCCACTATTTTGTTTAGAAACATGATCTACCAACAATAAAAATAAAGCATGCATACGGAAGCAAATAACAAACAAACAAAATAAAATCACACAAAGCATGGGTTTCCTCCCAAGAAGCGCTTTTCTTTATCTACGAGTCTTGTAGCTAGACTCAAGGTCATGGGTTACCGTGTATCGCTTATGCTCACATAACCATGCGTGAGCCATCTAATGGTCGCCTCATCTTTCTTATAATCATTTCCTAACTCTAAACATCCACGATAGTATCTTTTGTTCTTTTCATGAGTATACTTAACCCCTTTTCTCTTATCATTTTCACTTAGCATTTCTATGGGCGGATACCTACTACACTTCTCCATGGAAAAATCCTTGAACCTAGGGTGTCTGCGGGGCATTTGATAGACAAAATCTTCATCCCCATCCGAGAATGTAATTAACCCTTCTATAAGTTTTTCATCGAGGTTGGTCAACCGTTTGAAAGGTCTTCCAAACACAACTTGGGTCAACTTATCACCAATAAATTCTCCTATACTTTCCATAACCATGAACTCAACAAGATAGACCAAGCTTCCTACAAACACATGCAATGGTATTGCCCTAGCAATAATGTTTTCTTTTTTGTATTCTAACTCCTCTACCATGATTTTATTATATTCATTACGCGAGATTATGTTCATTGGGAGAGATGAGTTAAGATAGGTGTTAAAGCTCCAAAATCCGATCTTACAAGGAAATTGCATGTTGAATGAACTATCACTCTCAATCCTTGTTCTAGGGTCGACATACCTAAGAGGGTTTATTTCCTCTTCCGTCCTATTCTCATTAATTACATTACTATCATCAAGATCCTCATCGGAGCCTGAATAATAAAAAGGACTAGCCCTACGGTCATCATCATGATTAGACTCCTCTAACTCAGAATTATTGTCAAAGTGGTGGTTGGGCGAGAGGTTAGGTGGGTTCTCATTCTCCACTAAAGGGATTGGGGTGGGCATTTGGAAAATCCTACGACGAAAAACACGAATAACAGGAATCAAACGATCAATGTTATTGTTATCCATCGAGATAATTTACGAACAAAGGAAACAAAGAAATAAGATAGATTAAAGAAAACCTAAAAATAAAAATAAAATCTTACTAGAAAGGAATCTAGCAAGTAGACCTAATAAAAAGAGATTCTAACCAAGACAATAACTATTCCTCGGGCTGCGGCACCAAAAACTTAATGCGTGGGGATTGCACCAGGATTTACCTCTCGAGGGATCTCGAGAAGCTTACAACCCCCACCAGGCAATGTACCTGATCGTTGTAGTATATTATAGTGACAAGTACCGGGGGATTGATCGTTCAGCTAGGAATAGTGTCGCTAGGATTAGAAAACCTAAATACTAGTTCTAGAGATGAGGGATGATTCTTTTTGTATTTTTATATTTTTAAGAAAGCAAATTAAAAATCTTGGGTTTGAAGGATTTGGGCGGAATTAGTTGCTAGTCAACTAACCCAATACTAAGATGCAATCAAAAATAAAATACTAAAAATGAAAATAAAACTATATTAAACTAAGGTTGTGAGCAATAAGTGGAGAAATGTGTTTACTTAGATTTCACTACTCCCTAGATATCTTTTACACGGTAATTACTTGTTATAGTTGCGTGGCTGACGGATTGTATTCCTTAATACCATTCATGGGGTGGCGTACTTACTTCCCCAATCCAATGAGTGCCTACTTCACTCCTATGTCGAGCCTGCAAGAAGCTCCTAACATGTGATCATTAGAATTTACTCATGCATTAAATACAACCAATAAAACCTAGTACACATCGGTTCATGTTTCCTAAGACGTTCAAGCATGTTACCATTTGGAGATCTGCCAGTTTTCTTAAGCCTAACATTGAAATCATTCATCCAATACAACCATAAACAAGTAATCAACACATAATCAACATCTAGGTTTCATTATATCTAAGCAAACACAAGATAAATCTAGCCTAGCATGGTGGAATCAAGACAAGCACAAGATATAGACAACCAATACATAGACATATTGATTGAATTAAAAGAGTACTTATCTCAATAGCACATGTAAGGGTTCAAGGGCTGAAAACCCTTGAAAAAGCTGTAAAATACGTATATGGTTCGGCCTTAGGGTTTCTCCAAACTTGTTCCTCTTTCATGAATGAAAATTAGAAAACTATATATAGATATTAGAGGCTGACGGCGTCAAGAACAAACTTGTGACGCCGTCATCTCGCCGCCAAAATAATCCTCGGACTGCCTAGATCTACATCTGACGCCGTCATGAAGTCCAATTTTGCAGGCCGTCACGTATTTAACTCTTGACGCTCTACTTGTGACGCCTTCATTTCTGTACTGGGTCGTCATGATATTTACTCTTGACGCCATCAGGAAAGTACTCTTGACGCCGTCACATACTGTTTCCAGCATAGAAAATTAAGTCTTTGGCGTTTTCTTCACTTTTATGCTCCAAAAACGTCCGAATTGCTTCCTTTTCCAGATTTCACTCCCAAAGTACCTAAAATCACAAAAGGAACGATTTAGGGCAATATTTGATCAAATAAATTCAATTCCAGGCTTAAATGACCCCCTTAAAGTGGTTCATTTTTCGCCTCGTCAATGTTGTTTATCTTAAGTGGGGGGATGGAGAATTAGAACGTTTATTTGTTCTTATTTTTATTTTACACCAATTTATTTCCCAAATATTATCCCTGCCCTATAACCATATATAGCTATGTAAGAATGTCAAATGTATGAATAAGGTAGTGACCATCCGAGTTTTAGACTAATCAGATAACATGCCAGCGATCTGGTGTGTGACTTGGTGACCATCCGAGTTTAAAATTGATTAAATGATGTGCCAGCAATCTAGTGTGCAACTTGGTGACCATCCGTTATGAAAGTAACGTGCCAGCAATTCAAGGAACACATTAGTGACAATCCATCATTTGAAAGATCAAGGACTCGCGCCAGTGATCCAAGAAACACATTAGTGACCATCCGTTGTTTGAGGAATCGAGGAATCGCGCCAGCGATCTATTGAGTTTATGCAGGAGATGTTCAAACGAAGCTAGGTTTAACCCTTAAGCCTTATCATAACCTATTCCTTGGAATATCCTCTTCAACCCTAACCTAGGCATACTTGATCTTAGCCATCCATTTCTAATGAGATCATCTCATCCATCCATATTCCACACATGCCAAATTATTTGAAAACCAAGGGAGGCTCCCTTTGATCCTAGCCATCCAATTCAAACCATTTCATCTCAACCCTCCATCTCATTCTTCCCCCAAGCATTGGAATATTTCTTGGCATATTCTTTCTCTCTTTTCTATGCCATGTGAGGAGATACACTTCTACCCCTTCCAAATTACCCTATCTACACCTTAAACCCTTGGGTAATTTGGTTTCTCTTTAAATACTTCACAAATGATTTTCCAAATTGGCTATTTGAGTTGGTAAACCTTAGAATGATTAATGTTAAGGTTTAGTGTGAAGTACAATTGGGGGTTTACCAAGGTAAGGCATTTATAATGCCAAACACCCAAAGCCTTGGGAATATTTTCCCTGGGTGTCTAGCGCGCCTCCCACGCGTCAACGCGTGGGTGACGCGCTGGCCTCGGTAAAATATTCCCAAGTTGGGTCTTTGCCTATAAATACCATGCCTTGCCTCTTGTATTCCTCACCCCTTGCCATTATTCTTTCTCTCTAAACACACTCAAATCTCCATCTCTATCTCAATCTCCAATCTTGTGTTCTTTATTTTCACATTAACATCTTTGGAAGAACACATCTACTTGCAAGGGAAGAATCACAAGAACCTAATCTACTCTTGTGATTGTGTCGAGGGTCTTCTTTCTTATACCCTTTCTATTACAATCGAGTCTCTAGGTTAGGTTAGGACTTGGTTGATAAACAAACATTTATTCTTTCACTTGTTTGTAAGGGAAGTCTTGTGTCAAGCCTAGATCATTGGGGATCTAGTTGGGGTTTGATACTTCCGGGTGGAAGTCTTGGTAGTGATCTTTGTGATCCTTAGGTAAAGTCGAATCGTAAGATTCTTTGGGTGGTATCCGAGGGCGGAATACCGTTGGTGAGTAACTCCTTCTTTGTGAGCATCAATATTGGTGAATATTGGTGGAGTGAATTGTAACGGTTTGTAGTCCACCGAAAGGATTATACTAGTGAACAGTATCGGAGTCGCGGATGCGCAACTGGACGTACGGATGGTATAAACCCCCCATCCCGAACCAGTATATATCGTTGTGTTCTTTACTCGCTTTATATACTTTGATTGTGTAAGTGGTTGTTTGGATTGATTATACAACCACTTGGTTCTCTTTGAGGCTTAAAGTTTTAAAACGTCTTAAAAGCCAAAGAAACCGTATTCACCCCCCCCCCTCTACGGTTCTACAGGCATAACATGTTCAGGCTTATTTTAAAACATGACAGATACAAGGAGAAGCACTAAAAAACTCCACCGCTTCGGATCACTATGACTCCATATGAAGATATTGAAAAAGAAAAGTTCCGCAATAGATTCCCTTTGAAGACAATCTTGAAACAAGAACCGAATAGCTACACGGTAATTTTCATCCAACATTAAACACATATTTTTTATCACAAACTTTGGAGTGCAAAAAACTTATCCCGCTATTCACTTTTCCAATATAGTTTTAGGGGGTCAAGTTCACATCTGAAGCAACAGTGACTTCCATCAACATAAAGAGAGTTTGGTTTTACATCTGCTGCAACCAATGTGCTTCCAAAGTGAGAGAAGAAGGTGGCACGTACCGTTGCCTTAATCATGGAAAACTAGATAAACCATTATATAGGTACATTCCTGTTTGACTTAAGTTTACTTGCCATTAAAAAAATGCATAAAATAAAAACAAGCCAATAATGACTCTCATAAAAAAATGCAGGTATAATTTTAGAGGTTTCATCGCAGACGACTCTGCAACAGTCCCAATGACTTTCTTTAGCCCCGGGGCAGATGAAATCACATGATATTCATGCCAAGAGCTGCTCGCAAACCACAAAGCAGAAGATCCACATGAGATACCGCCAAAATTTTTTGCAATTGAAGGTGAAAAGAACATTTTCCAGTTCCACTATGATACGTGGGAATCGCACCAGGCTTTACCTCTCGAGGGATCTCGAGAAGCTTACAACCCCCACCAGGAAGTGTACCTGATCGTTGTAGTATGGTATAGTGCAAGTACCAGGGGATTGATCGTTCAACTCAGGAATAGTGTTGTTAGGATTGAAATTAATCTAACTAGGTCTAAAGGTGAATGATGATTCTTTTTGTGTTTTTATATTTTATGAAAGGCAGGTAAAAATCTCAGGCATTAGAAGGACGGGCGAAATTAGTTGCTAATCAACTAACCCAAAAGCTATTAATTAAACTAATGTGCAAGAAAAATAAACTAAGGTTCTATAAGATAAGTGAAGCATGTCTACCCATGATATGTTACTCCTTGCTAGCTATCCAATTATACCTATTGAGTTGTCACACCTTGTTTTAATTGACGGGTTGTATTCCTTAATACTAGTCATAGGGCTGTGTACAATATTCCCTAACTCTATAGGATCCTACTTCACTCCTATGTCGAGCCGTTAGAAGCTCCTAACATGGGATCATTAGAATTCTCCTACGCATTAAATACAACCAAATATCATAGTACACCTCCGATCATGTTTCTTAAGACGTTCAAGCAAGTTACCAATGGAAGTCTGCCAGTTTTCTTAAGCCTAACATCGAATATAATCAACCAAACAAGAGACAATAGGAATCAGAATTATAAACTAAACCAATTAGATCTATCGAAGTGTCACACCCTAATTGATGAATATAGACACAAACATCAACAAGGAATCAATAAGATCTAATCAATTATATACAAGTTTCACATAAACATAAGTAGACACAAGGTGAATTAGCAAAACATCATCAAAGAAGAGCAAGCAACAATGATAATGGAAAACATAATTAAGATAGAATCAACAAACCAATATAAGATGTTTATGGAGTGATTGAAACCCTCTAAGTTGCTGGAAAAACACCTGCCTAAACCTAGGAATCGACCTTAGGGTTTAGGGCTTACAAAAAGTGAAGTTATGATGTTATATTTATAGGCTATTTTCTGCCCGGCCCGATCGTGATGGCGTCATACCAACCTTGACGGCTTCACGACCAACTTTTCTTCACCAAATTGTAGATCTCTTCGTCCTCTTCGCGTGGGCTTCCGAATCACCTAAATCCGAGTTCGTATGCAAAAGTTATGACCAAAACAATATCAGCTACTCTGCGCACAAGTTGTGACAAGTTAACATGTGACGGCCTTGGGTGACGCCGTCATGTCCCTAGTACAAAACTCTCTGGACCTTTACGGACTTTATCCACTTCCACCTCTTGTATTACTCTTGATGCCGTCATGTAGAATCTTGTGACACCGTCAGGTACTGTTCCCAGTAAGGAAAGTTAAGACTTTGCCGTTTTCTTCACTTTTATGCTCCAAAAACGTCCAAAATGCTTCCTTTTCCAGATTTCACTCCAAAAGTACCTAAAATGACAAAAGGAACAATTTAGGGCAATATTTGATCAAATAAATTCAAATCTGGGCTAAAATGACCCCTAAAAACGTTCATTTTTCGCCTCATCAAATACCCTTAAAGTTCAGATTTGCTTGTCCTCAAGCAAATGCGCTTTTATTCTAATCAAAATACAAGTTAGGGGTCATTTAACACTAATATAAAAGTAATTACAACAAATAATCATTCCACTAAAGACCAAAGACAAGCACAGAGATGATACACTAGCACCTCACAAATAGTGTTTAGATACTCACATCTCTCGGGTGTAATAAAGTATATATCACAATATGGAAATGGAAAACATCTCTCACTACCTGTCATAGGAAAATAGATTACCATAGGCTTGGGAAAGGATCAAACCTCCACCACTTGGCGTAAGCACCTAGGATAAACTATCAAAGAGGTCTTTTAAATGGTTATAACATTAGGTGTAGGGATATGGAATACACGGTTTTGTTGGATATAGGCAATCTTTACTGGTGGCAAGTTAATCATCTTGGTTAATTACATGTACAATATGGCGTTGTTAAGCCAAGACTAGACTCGACTCAAGCTAATAAATGAAAAAAAAAATAACAAAAACATAAAACAAACATATAATGAAACGGGATGGTCGTCTGTATGTTTTTTCTCTTTTCTCTTTCTATTTTTTTTTTCGATTTTTTTTTTTTTTTTTTTTTTTTTTTTTTTTGCATACACTCTTACCCTACTATAAAAAATAATACTCCCTCCGTCCCATATTCAATGTCATGTTTGACATTTCAAAGTCTTTTTCTCTCAACTTTGACCGCAAATATTTGTGTTTGTGTAATATAATACTTGATACAAAATATATGAATAGATTAAATTTTAAATGTATTTTCATTGCGTATAATTTTTATCAAATACTATAACACAAGCAAAAATATTTAAAGTCAAAGTTAATAAAGAAGGACTTGAAAAGTCAAACATGGACATTTAATAAGGGACAGAGGGAGTAAATCATAGGGAATGAACATTCCACTTACACTTGAATTTTTACATACTTTACAATAAACTAATCTAATGACTCGAATTAAGATAATCAAAACACTTGGATTACTTTTAAGATTAACGCACATATGGGGGGTAATAATATGATGTTCTTCCCATTACTACATTACATAAGTACTTTACCAATGAGTCCCAATTGTCCCAAAACAATATGTACAAGGATATGACTCGACTTTGCAACCATGTAATCAATTAGATAATTAACTAAGGGTTTAAACATGTAACAATAATGCACTAAAGATGAGTGCATACACGGAAGGCTAAGGCGATTTAGTTGTACATTTAAGTGGGTTGTAACAAATTCTTCCTTTAAGTAAGATGCTTAAAGTTAGAAACGAAAAGATAGGCTCGGAGGGGTGTACTAGTGGTTTCGTGTTCTAAAAATGAGTACAGTGCTAAGGTGTGGGAAAAATTAATTGACTTTACTAGCCAAGTAATATGACTTAAATGGTCAAGTAATTATGATACGGGTTTAACACAAGGGTGATCCTAATGCCTCTTATCATGTAGTAAATCCTACCACGCGAATGTAGTCTCACTAGCGGTCTCGGGATGCATCACTAACGCAAGTTCTAGAATCTAAATTCTACCGGTACACTCATAAGCACTAATAGTAAATGCTTTTCCTATCAAATCTAAAGGCGAACCTCAAATATTTGGGTGAAAAATTTTTCTGAATGGTACGGTTTTGTGCTAGTCATACGACTTTTATCCATGAGACGCTTGCTTAAGGCTAAAGTTTCACTCCTAAATGTTGTTAAAAATTTTAAATACGTGGGAATCGTACCAGGCTTTACCTCTCGAGGGATCTCGAGAAGCTTACAACCCCCACCAGGCAGTGTACCTGATCGTTGTAGTATAGTATAGTGACAAGTACCGGGGGAATGATCGTTCAACTCAGGAATAGTGTCGTTAGGATTGAAATTAATCTAACTAGATCTAAAGGTGAAGGATGATTCTTTTTGTGTTTTTATATTTTAAGAAAGGCAGGTAAAAATCTTGGGTATTGGAAGGAAGGGCGGAATTAGTTGCTAATCAACTAACCCAAAAGTTATTAATTAAACTAACGTGCAAGAAAAAATAAACTAAGGTTCTACAAGATAAGTGAAGCATGTCTACCCATGATATGTTACTCCTTGCTAGCTATCCAATTGTAGCTATTTAATTGACGGGTTGTATTCCTTAATACTAGTCGTAGGGCCGTGTACAATATTCCCTAACTCTATAGGATCCTACTTCACTCCTATGTCGAGCCGTTAGAAGCTCCTAACATGGGATCATTAGAATTCTCCTACGCATTAGATACAACCAAATATCATAGTACACCTCCAATCATGTTTCTTAAGACGTTCAAGCAAGTTACCAATGGAAGTCTGCCAGTTTTCTTAAGCCTAACATCGAATACAATCAACCAAACAAGAGACAATAGGAATCAAGAATTATAAACTAAACCAATTAGACCTATCGAAGTGTCACTCCCTAATTGATAAAGATAGACACAAACATTAACAAGGAATCAATAAGATCTAATCAATTATATACAAGTTTCACATAAACATAAGTAGACACAAGGTGAATTAGCAAAACATCATCAAAGAAGAGCAAGCAACAATGATAATGGAATACATAATTAAGATAGAATCAACAAACCAATATAAGATGTTTATGGAGTGATTGAAACCCTCTAAGTTGCTGGAAAAACACCTGCCTAAACCCATGAATCGACCTTAGGGTTTAGGGCTTACAAAAAGTGAAGTTATGATGTTATATTTATAGGCTATTTTCTGCCCGGCCCGATCATGACGGCGTCAGACCAACCTTGATGGCATCACAACCAACTTTTCTTCACCAAATTGTAGATCTCTTCGTCCTCTTCGAGTGGGCTTTTGAATCACCTAAATCCGAGTTCGTATGCAAAAGTTATGACCAAAAAAATATAAGCTACTCCGCGCGCAAGTTGTGACAAGTTAACACGTGATGGCCTACGTGACGCCTTCAGGAAGTTTTCTGGGCCATCACTCTTCAATTTTACATGTGACGGCCTTGGGTGATGCCGTCATGTCCCTAGTACAAAACTCTCTGGACCGTCACGAACTTTATCCACTTCCACCTCTTGTATTACTCTTGACGCCGTCATGTAGAATCTTGTGACGCCGTCAGGTACTGTTCCTAGCAAGAAAAATTAAGACTTTGCCGTTTTCTTCACTTTTATGCTCCAAAAACATCCAAAATGCTTCATTTTCAAGATTTCACTCCAAAAGTACCTAAAATGACAAAAGGAACGATTTAGGGCAATATTTAATCAAATAAATTCAAATCCGGGCTAAAATGACCCCCTAAAAACGGATCATTTTTTCCCTCATCACACTACAACACATCAAGCCGAACAACAGACTTTAACCTTGATCAGGTTTTTAACAAAACGAAAAGGTAACAAGACACAGCCAACCTCTTAGAGGCGCCATCAGGTGATTCATTTAAGTAAAGAATATATCACATTTACAATACCATTTACACATGCAGCTGCTAATTATTTGGTTATGAATAACTAGGATCATAGCCAACACCTCTTGCACTGGCAAATGAAGAAAGTGGTCAACAAAAGAATGCCGAAGAAACATCAAAGGCCCCTGTTGCCTTGCCAAAGAAAGAAACACCAGCTAAAATGTTGGCTGAGAATCAAGAAACCTATGGTACCATCACTCAAATCAGCAAATGCCATTATTAAAATTAAAAGTTCCAAATGCATTCACTAAATTTGTGCTTAAAAATAAGCAGGAACACCACCAGAGGGTATCATATTGATGAACCAAGAACCTTTGAAAACAGCTATCCAAGAGAACACGCCCAAAGCGACTATCAGCAAAACAGTGAAAAGAGCATTGTTTCAAGACCAACCATCGCAGTCAAAGAAGCAGAAATGTACATGTCACGTGTTTATTTAACATGCATAGTCTTTTATTCAATGAAATATCTTACAGCCATGTGAGATCTAGCTCACATACATATTACACACATCTTTATCTTACAAGCCAACAAACATGAATACTTGCACTTACAAAGAAAAACATACATAACAAACGATAGATGCCAACACACTTTTACCATCGTGGTTCTGAATTTAGAAACCACCACACCCTTAAGCTTCTGAATAAACAAATCATGATTACGGGCATTCAGCTCCAATTTAGCTGCCATGATCCTTATTTGCATCACCTTTTGGTCATCTTTTTGTTGGGCCTCTCTTAAATACTCCGATGTTTTTTTGCGCATAAGTATTTCCAATGGTTTCTAGCTCATGTATAAATTCACCCCTTTCACAAATCACGCCAACCAATCTCCTACAAAGATCCATCATTTGCTGAGCCATTTAGAGATTCTCGATTGCAGCTTTGCGACAATAAAGGACAAACATCTCTGACCAATTATTAGAATTAGCCTCAGCCCTCAGTCGATCACACCTAGGACGCCTTGACATTGTCTTTTGCTTTTTCTTATTTACAATTAAAGGAAGTTATGCAAATACATGTTCAGCTATGCCTTCCTAAATAGCAGAGGCAAAAATAGTTCAGCACAAAACAAAGTGGCCACGTATCAAGAATAAAAATACACTAATAAAAATAGGTGCGCACAGAACATGACCCACTCTTGAATAAAAGATTGAATATCCTCCATAAAACTAAAAAAACTCAGATATGCTGAGATTTTCTAGATTCACTAGAGATTTTGTTTCGATGGCCTTGCATTTTATCTAAATGAAGTGCTACATTACAATAATAAAAACTTGGCTAACTTCCATAGAAACAAAAGAGCTCAGATATGCTGCTATTCTCTAGATTCACTGGAGATTTGCTTTCAATGACCCTGCATTTTATCTAAATAAACTATTACATTACAATATTTTATAGATACAAGTCACATAACCATAAGTGACATCTTTGAATACAATATTTTTCAAAAATATCTCACACAAACACACTCAACATTGTCTCTTATTAATTGTTGTACAAAAGTATACACCTCATTCTCCACACAAAATACTTTAAATACCCACAGTGTACACCTTTTTCTACTCATCCACAATAACATGTCCAAAAGAATCCACTATTCGTGCAGCAACTTTAGACTGCATCCACATAATACCACTGACTTCCTGCTACGCTTCCATAAACTCACGAGATTATTATCAGTGCTGGCACTATAATAGGCTGCTTACACAAAAACTTTAAATTGCATCCACATTTTGGTCATCATTTGGTTGTTCCCTACTACAAAACCTCACATGATTTCTTATATCTGTCCAACCTTTATTATTCAAAAACAGTGACTTCTTTTTAATCATTCACATATTATCTGGTCACACAATACCCACAGTTTATTCATAACAGGTTCTTACATAGAAATGCTACTTAGACTTGCATACTATAAGCATGCTTTACTAGCTACAACAGACGAAAATGCAAGAATATCAAAATCTAACCAGCCTTGCTACTGAAATACCTCCAAACACCAACGACGCAACAAAGGACCACTAACCCTTCGGATCCATCAAACCTACATGACACTCCTTCTCAGCTCTCCCTTCACGAGCTAGATCCAAAACACTAATCAAAGCAGCTAAGATATCTTTCTCCCTCTGCTGTGTCTCAACCATGCACTCAACCGCATCAGGTGCCACATTATCAAATGGGCCAAAAGATTCACCCTCTTGGATTAGTCACGTTCTTCTCTCAATGCTGCCTTCAAGATTAGCACATTTCTGTCTAATGTACCTAATAAGATCCTCATTCTCTTTCCATTCTTGCACAAACAAATACTTGAAGCAATGCTGGAGATGGTTAGAGCCACATGACTCTTTTAAATAATCAATGTTTGGTCTCGCACCCATACTTCTTAGGTGTAAGATATGTGAGAAATGTCACAATAAACCCACCTTTACATAAGCCCAAAAAAAACTAAGCTTACAAAAAAAATTTAAAGTAAAAAAATATAATGTCTTACAATAATGGATACAAACATCACAAAACACCAATGCAAAAAACAGTGAACAAACTGCATGCACTTCTACCAAACATGAAGCGATTCCTACCTAACACTCACGTGTTATACTATACCTGCCACAAAAAATTAATTTCCAAAAACAATGAATAACAAACATGTTAGTTTTCATTACCATTCATCTCATTTTGTCTTCATTTCCTGACTTTGTTATTTGCATTCCATTCATGATGCAGCAGCCGCGGCTACAGCTGAAGAAAAACCATGCACCAGAGGGTCTGAAAACAACAAGCAAGACTAAATAGTCACATGCCCATGTAAATATTTGAATGCTATCCTACAGTTGTTAGAAGCTCAGATGTTTTGCGACATATTTGTCCTCACCATGCAGAAAAATGTGGCAAAACATTGATAATATTTTGTGTAGCGCTTCAGCTATGAAGTCCTTAGATATGGAACTTAGCCTTGCATGGGTCAATGCAAATAGTGTCATTTATTTGGCTACCAAACTGCTAATCTTTTTGTATGGCAGTTACACCGCACAAACTTCTTAGACATGGAATCTACCCACGAATGGGTCAATGCAAATGGCAGCTACCTATTTTCTGAATAATCCTTCTTATAATTTTCTAGCATCTTTATACCAATACAACCTTACAGCCATACGATAATGCTGCTTTAATTTTTCCTTCTTTGGCAAAACTTACCACGGCAACGCGCGGGTGATCTATCTCGTAATGAAACAAATATAAGGAATTGTTGTTTTGTAAAGTAGTAACAGACGCCCATCAAATAATTATACCCTATATCTTAATTTTGCTAACATTATTTTACTTATTATCTATGTCATTTTTATAGAAAAAAATATTTTATTGTTCAAAGGTAGTTGTGTTGTTGTGATAAGAAAAAGTTACGAAATTGATGGGTGGTTAGGACATCTAATAATTTTAGTAAAATATCGGGTTGCTGTTGTGGAGAATGAAAAGCATTGCTCCAACGAAGACACGTCACTTGAAAGTTAATTTAGTCTATCTTCAAAGAATAGAAAAGTTGGAGAAGGTGGATTAAATGATTAATTCTATGCTTATATAAATCTAAACAATTACGTAAATTACTTAAAACTAATTTTTGAAAGAGGTGTTCGCAGTTTTGGAGGTGTGATTCTAGTTATATATTGTGATACTAAAATTAGTTTATCAAAGCTCTAGTCGGCAATTAGATGTCACATTCATTTATAAAAAGAAAAAAAAAAATCAAAAATCAAGAACAAATTTGAGAAAGAAGATGAAGATCAATGCATTTAATTTTCAGGTTGAAAATGAAATGTGAAAGGACAAAATATATAAACAGTTAAAGGAAAAAAAATTAAGAATAAAAAAATGCATTAAAGGACAAAAAAACATTAAACAAATAGAATGAAATGACATAAACAGTTGCTACAGTGGAAATGACATAGGAATAGGAAAAAAAAAGTGTTCGCACCAAACTGCCTTCATGTGACACGCATGTGAGGACTGAGATAACTGGGAAAACTAACGACCGTTAGGATTTTGGACTAGCGGCGTAATATAATCTTGATTTTGGATCAAAAATGAAAAAATTAGCGTTTTTGGATGTCATATGAAATCTGAGCCAAGTATAGGGACTAATGGTGTAATTTACTCAATTAAAAACTCAGAATTGATTGCTTACTGATGGAGAGAATGGGTTAGCTAATTAAGTACTCACTCTTTTGAATTGTGAAAACCATATCTTATCTATGAATATATATAATTCGGATGAAACGAAGGTTGAAATACCATGCAATTTTGTGATGAGGATGACGGGTTAGGGTTTATGATTGACACTGGGTTGAGGTTTTTGGAATGAAGGGGCAGTATTTGGTCATGTTAAGGTTAGTGAGTTTTGAAGAGGTCAGTTACAACTGGTGAAGGTGATGAGGCGAAAAATGAACCACTTTTAGGGGGTCATTTAAGCCCGGAATTGAATTTATTTGATTAAATATTGCCCTAAATCGTTCCTTTTTGTGATTTTAGGTACTTTGGGAGTGAAATCTGGAAAAGGAAGCAATTCGGACATTTTTGGAGCATAAAAGTGAAGAAAACGCCAAAGACTTAATTTTCCAAGCTGGGAACAGTGTGTGACGGCGTCAAGAGCATTTTCCTGACGGCGTCAAGAGTAAAAATCATGACGGCCCAGTACAGAAATGAAGGCGTCACAAGGAAGAGCGTCAAGAGTTAAATACGTGACGGCCTGGAAAAGTGTAATACATGGAGGCGTCAGATGTAGATCAAGGCAGTCCGAGGATTCTTTTGGCGGCGAGATGACGGCGTCACAAGATTGTTCTTGACGCCGTCAGCCTCTATTTTCTATATATAGTTTTCTAATTTTCATTCATTAAGAGGAACAAGTTTTGGAGAAACCCTAAGGCCGAACCATATACGAATTTTACAGCTTCTTCAAGGGTTTTCAGCCCTTGAATGCTTACATGTGCTATTGAGATAAGTATTCTTTTAATTCAATCAATATGTCTATGTGTTGGTTGTCTATATCTTGTGCTTGTCTTGATTCCACCATGCTAGGCTAGATTTATCTTGTGTTTGCTTAGATCTAATGAAACCTAGATGTTGATTATGTGTTGATTACTTGTTTATGGTTGTATTGGATGAATGATTTCAATGTTAGGCTTAAGAAAACTGGCAGATCTCCAAATGGTAACATGCTTGAACGTCTTAGGAAACATGAACCGATGTGTACTAGGTTTTATTGGTTGTATTTAATGCATGAGTAAATTCTAATGATCCCATGTTAGGAGCTTCTTAGCCGGCTCGACATAGGAGTGAAGTAGGCACTCATACGATTGGGGAGTTAAGTACGCCACCCCATGAATGGTATTAAGAAATACAATCCATCAGCCACGCAACTATAACAAGTAATTAATGTGTAAAAGATATCTAGGGAGTAGTGAAATCTAAGTAAACACATTTCTCCACTTATTGCTCACAACCTTAGTTTAATATAGTTTATTTGCATTTTTAGTATTTTATTTTGATTGCATCTTTAGTATTGGGTTAGTTGACTAGCAACTAATTCCACCCAAATCCTTCAAACCCGAGATTTTTACTTGCTTTCAAAAAAATATAAAAATACAAAAAGAATCATCTCTCATCTCTAGAACTAGTATTTAGGTTTTCTAATCCTAGCGACACTATTCCTAGCTGAACGATCAATCCCCCGGTACTTGTCACTATATTATACTACAACGATCAGGTACACTGCCTGGTGGGGGTTGTAAGCTTCTCAAGATCCCTTAAGAGGTAAAGCCTGGTGCAATCCCCACGCATCAAGTTTTTGGCGCCGCAGCCCAGGGAATAGTTATTGTCTAGGTTAGAATCTCTTTTTGTTAGGTCTACTTGCTAGATTCCTTTCTAGTAAGATTTTATTTTTATTTTTAGGTTCTCTTTAGTCTATCTTATTTCTTTGTTTCCTTTGTTTGTAAACTAGCTCGATGGATAACAATAACATTGATCGTTTGATTCCTGTTATTCGTGTTTTTCGTCGCAGGATTTTCCAAATGCCCACCCCAATCCCTTTAGTAGAAAATGAGAACCCACCTAACCTCTCACCCAACCACCACTTTGACAATAATTCTGAGTTAGAGGAGTCTGATCATGATGATGACCGTAGGGCTAGTCCTTTTTATAATTCAGACTCCGACGAGGATCTTGATGATGGTGATGTGATCAATGAGAATAGGATGGAAGAGGAAGTGAACCCTCTTAGGTATGTCGACCCTAGAACAAGGATTGAGAGTGATAGTTCATTCAACATGCAATTTCCTTGTAAGATCGGATTTAGGAGCTTTAACGCCTATCTTAACTCATCTCTCCCAATGAACATAATCTCGCGTAATGAATATAATAAAATCATGGTAGATGAGTTGGAATACAAAAGAGAAAATATTATTGCTAGGGCAATACCATTGCATGTGTTTGTTGGAAATTTGGTTTATCTTGTTGAATTCATGGTTATGGAGAATCTAGGAGAATTTATTCATAATAAGTTAACCCAAGTTGTGTTTGGAAAACCTTTCAAGAGATTAACCAACCTTGATGAAAAACTTATGGAATGGTTAATTACATTCTCGGATGGGGATGAAGATTTTGTCTACCAAATGCCACGCACACACCCTAGGTTCAAGGATTTTTCCATGGAGAAGTGTAGTAGCTATCCGCCCATAAAAATGCTAAGTGAAAATGATAAGAGAAAAGGGGTTATGTATACTCATGAAAAGAATAAAAGATACTATCGCGGATGTTTAGAGTTAGGAGATGATTATAAGAAAGATGAGGCGACCATTAGATGGCCCACGCTTGGTTATGTGAGCATAAGCGATACACGGTAACCCATGACCTTGAGTCTAGCTACAAGACTCGTAAATAAAGAAAAGCGCTTCTTGGGAGGCAACCCATGCTTTGTGTGATTTTATTTTGTTTGTTTGTTATTTGCTTCCGTATGCATGCTTTATTTTTATTGTTGGTAGATCATGTTTCTAAACTAAAAAGTGGAAATACTTTACTTTGTTGTTTTCGCCTAGTCTTAACTCCACCTAAAGGTATTTTTGCAAAAGATAAGTGTAAGGGGAAACCCCAAATATGTTTTTAAGAAACAAACCGATCATGATTCTCCACAATATTAAGTGAACATGTATATTCGTATTTGTTAGAGTCAAATGATTGTATTGAGTCATAATGAAGTTTTTGCAGGATTTTCCAGGAAGTAGGACCAAGATTTTCTAGAAATTTTCCGGAAACCTAACATAAGAATTTCTGCAGGTCACTTTTGACGGCGTCACGAGTTTACTCTTGACGTTGTCACGTGTAAAAATCTGGAAATTTTACCAGTTTTGTTTTTCTAACGGAGTTTTAAATTTTTTGATGAATTATTAAGTTTTATAATCTCCAGGAAGTCTGCAAACTTCATTCCACAAGCATTATATCTTATTTTATTTTCTAGGATTTAGTAACTTATGTAGATTGCCGCCGATTTTATGCGAGGTTGTCTTATCTGTATTCTCAGGATTTACAGGTTATATATGACAAGAAGATGATTTATATACTGGAAGGGAAGCTTTGATTGTTCATTTTCTTGGAGGAAGATCTAACCTAGCCACCTTATTATCCATACCGAGCGAATCAGGGGAGTATTTGATTTCATTCTTTTTACTTGTTTCACTTTTACATTCTTTACTTGAACATTGGGGACAATGTTCATCTTAAGTGTAAGGGGAGGGTAAAATGATGATACCTTACAGATACACTTTCGCTTGAGTTTGTTTGTTTAATGGTAGATGTGTAATAAAACTATGCGAAGTACTTGTTAGTGTAATTTTAGCGCCAAATTTAAAATTTTTTACAACATTTAGGAGTGAAACTTTAGCCATAGCAAGCGTCTCACGGATAGGAGATTGTATGACTAGTACAAAACCGTACTATTCAGAAAAATTCTCCACCCAAATATGTGAGGTTCGCTTTTAGATTTGATAAGAAAAGCATTCACTATTAGTGCTTATGAGTGTACCGGTAGCATTTAGATTCTTGAACTTGCGTTAGTGATGCATCCCGAGACCGCTAGTGAGACTACATTCGTGTAGTAGGATTTACTACATGATAAGAGGCATTAGGATCACCCTTGTGTTAAACCCGTATTATAATTACTTGACCATTTAAGTCATATTACTTGGCTAGTTAAGTCAACTAATTTTTCCCACACCCTTAGCGTTGTACTCATTTTTAGTACACGAAACCCCTAGTACACCCCTCCGAGCCTATCTTTTCGTTTCTAACTTTAAGCATTTTACTTAAAGGAAGAATTTGTTGCACCCCACTTAAATGTACAACCAAATCGCCTTAGCCTTCCGTGTATGCACTCATCTTTAGTGCATTATTGTTATTTGTTAAACCCTAAGTTAACTATCTAATTGATTACATGGTTGCTAAGTCGAGTTATATCCTTGTACATATTGTTTTGGGACGATTGGGACTCATGGGTAAAGTACTTATTTTATGGAGTAATGGGGAAGAACATCATATTATTACCCCATATGTACGTTAATCTTAAAAGTACTCCAAGTGTTTTGATTTTCTTAATTCGAGTCATTAGATTAGTTTATTGTAAAGTATGTAAAGATTCAAGTGTAAGGGGAATATTCATCCCCTATGATGTATTATTTTGGATGGTAGGGTAAGAGTGTATGCAAAAAAAAAAAATAAAAAAAAAATCGAAAAAATCAAGAAAAAGAAAAGAAAAAAATAGAAAAAGAAAAAGAGAAAAAAAAAACATACGGACTACCATCCCTTTTCATTCTATGTTCATTTTATGTTTTTGTTCTTTTTGATTTATTAGCTTAAGTCGAGTCTAGTCTTGGCTTAGCAACGACATATTGTATATGTAATTAACCAAGATTGTTAACTCGCCACTAGTAAAGACTGCCTATATCCAACAAAACCGTGTATTTCATATTCCTACACCTAACGTTACAACCCTTTGAAAGACCTCTTTGATAGTTTATCCTAGGTGCTTACGCCATGTGGTGGAGGTTTGATCCTTTTCCAAACCTATGGTAATCTATTTTGCTATGACAGGTAGTGAGAGATATCTTCCGTTTCCATATTGTAATTTATACTATATTACACCCGAGAGATGTGAGTATCTAAACACTATTTGTGAGGTGCTAGTGCATGACCTCCGTGCTTGTCTTTGGTCTTTAGTGAAACGATTATTTGTTGTAATTACTTTTATATTAGTGTTAAATGACCCCTAACTTGTATTTTGAGTAGAATAAAAGCGCATTTGCTTGAGGACAAGCAAATCTCAAGTGTAAGGGTATATGATGAGGCGAAAAATGAACCACTTTTAGGGGGTCATTTAAGCCCAGAATTGAATTTATTTGATCAAATATTGCCCTAAATCGTTCCTGTTGTGATTTTAGGTACTTTGGGAGTGAAATCTGGAAAAGGAAGCAATTCGGACGTTTTTGGAGCATAAAAGTGAAGAAAACGCCAAAGACTTAATTTTCCAAGCTGGGAACAGTGTGTGACGGCGTCATGAGCATTTTCCTGATGGCGTCAAGAGTAAAAATCATGACGGCCCAGTACAGAAATGAAGGCGTCACAAGGAAGAGCGTCAAGAGTTAAATACGTGACGGCCGGGAAAAGTGTAATACATGACGGCGTCAGATGTAGATCAAGGCAGTCCGAGGATTCTTTTGGCGGCGAGATGACGGCGTCACAAGATTGTTCTTGACGTCGTCAGCCTCTATTTTCTATATATAGTTTTCTAATTTTCATTCATTAAGAGGAACAAGTTTTGGAGAAACCCTAAGGCCGAACCATATACGAATTTTATAGCTTCTTCAAGGGTTTTCAGCCCTTGAATGCTTACATGTGCTATTGAGATAAGTATTCTTTTAATTCAATCAATATGTCTATGTGTTGGTTGTCTATATCTTGTGCTTGTCTTGATTCCACCATGCTAGGCTAGATTTATCTTGTGTTTGCTTAGATCTAATGAAACCTAGATGTTGATTATGTGTTGATTACTTGTTTATGGTTATATTGGATAAATGATTTCAATGTTAGGCTTAAGAAAACTGGCAGATCTCCAAATGGCAACATGCTTGAACGTCTTAGGAAACATGAACCGATGTGTACTAGGTTTTATTGGTTGTATTTAATGCATGAGTAAATTCTAATGATCCCATGTTAGGAGTTTCTTAGTCGGCTCGACATAGGAGTGAAGTAGGCACTCATAGGATTGGGGAGTTAAGTACGCCACCCCATGAATGGTATTAAGGAATACAATCCGTCATCCATGCAACTATAACAAGTAATTAACGTGTAAAAGATATCTAGGGAGTAGTGAAATCTAAGTAAACACATTTCTCCACTTATTGCTCACAACCTTAGTTTAATATAGTTTATTTTCATTTTTAGCATTTTATTTTGATTGCATCTTTAGTATTGGGTTAGTTGACTAGCAACTAATTCCGCCCAAATCCTTCAAACCCAAGATTTTTACTTGCTTTCAAAAAAATATAAAAATACAAAAAGAATCATCTCTCATCTCTAGAACTAGTATTTAGGTTTTCTAATCCTAGTGACACTATTCCTAGCTGAACGATCAATCCCCCGGTACTTGTCACTATACTATACTACAACGATCAGGTACACTGCCTGGTGGGGGTTGTAAGCTTCTCAAGATCCCTTGAGAGGTAAAGCCTGGTGCAATCCCCACGCATCAGAAGGTCAGTTTACCCGATAATTAGGAGGCTTATCTCACAAGCTTTGACTAACATTTTCTTAATAAGATGGCTAAGTTTGGATTAGCTTATGGTGGTTAAGTGACAAAAAAACATATTCCTAAATAAGCTCATAAGTTGAGCTCTCCAAAATATGCCACAAACTATGCATAATTGTATTTTGCTATAAGAGTAACAATGAAAGTAGCTTATCAAAATACCCATAAATAAACTCATTAGCTTATTCAGAAATCACAATATGCTTACTTCCAAAATCATAATTGTATTTTGCTATAATTGTAACAATGAAAATAACTTGCATTGGATTCCCAAGTGATTGAATATATTTCCCTGACATCGGATTCCCAAGTGACTGAAGATATCTCCCCATGCTCAATCGCCAGTCATTTCAGTACCCATGCCTCACTAGTACAATCGAGGCTTTCCCGGCGACTTTTTTAAGCCCTTTCCGTCGACATGCCGACGGAATAATACATTACCGTCGACATGTCGACGGGAACATATAGACGGTTGTGCTTCGACGGGAACAGTGTTCCCGTCGACAATCACCGTCGACACTGTGGGTCCCACATCGTTTTCCATTCAAAGGAATTTGGTGTCCGTCAAATTCTTCCCGTCGACATGTCGACGGGAACATATAACTAATTAACGTTTTAATTAGTTGATTATAATTATAGTTTATATAATACCGTCGACATGTCGACGGTATCATTAAAACAAAAGTATTGTTTTTAATAATATGCCGTCGACATGTCAACGACATAATATTAAAAACACTATTTTTGTTTTAATGATACCGTCGACATGTCGACGGTATCATTAAATAACCAATAATTATGTTTCAATGATGCCGTCAACATGTCGACGGTATCATTATTAACAGCCTGCTAACAGCAGGCTGCAAATATTGCAATTTTACAGATTTTTTCCGGATTTTCCCGAAAAAATCTACCAAAACCTGTAACTGTAATAGCACCTATAACCACTCAATATCAACATGTCCTAAACGTATAACTCGCCATCGGCTATAACACTTGCAAAATATCGCTAAACACCCTCAAAATGCATAAAAACATATAAAGTCTACAAAACGGGGTGTGGTAATATCTAAACCTAGCTGCCATATCCACAAATGTTGTTTCAAGACGTTCAAGTCGCCAAAAGGTTAAACTATACAATACTAACATATGGGTCGCCAAAATATTGTTTCAAGCATAAGTACAACATAAAATACCCAAGTTTGTACCTCTACATCCAAAATCACTCGTGATCATCAGTAGGACCCTCATCATCGCCAGAACCATCCTCATCGCCTCTGCGACTCCCGCTCCCTCCAGCTGAGCCACTACCTCCAACGCCACTGCCTGAGCCATCCACGTGCTGAGAACCCGCCTGACTAACATACTCGTTCCATCGCGGGTTGGAGGAGATAAAACCTGTGATCAAATCAATCTCCGCCTTCAAGGCCTTACGCTCTTCAGCTTCTCGACAGCAATTCTCCTCGGCCTCAGCAATCTTCTTCTCGGCCTCAGCAAGCTTTTTCTCCATCTCAGCATATTCTGAAAATGAAACAATCAAAATTAAAAAACATCTATTGCAATACTTAATTTGAGTCATGATCGAGTAATCTATAATTAATATATTATCAAACTGTACATACCTGGAGGTGGAGGCGGGGTGTATGGTAACGGTGGCCTGGAGAGCCCGGGTACGATCCTACCCCGTCCGGCGATGTGGCCCCGCTGCTTGCCCTTCAAAACCATCGCAAGTATCTGCTCCTCCGTGTACGCCACCCCTTCCGGCGTATTCGCTCCCAGATCTCGCAGCCGGACCATCTCTTTCTATTTAATTGAGAAAATTTATATATATATGTAAGTGTGTGTATATATATATCGGGTTAATTACAAGATTATGTTTTCAATGAATCATTAAAGTGCGTATTTGGGGAAATAAATAAATAAATAAATAAATAATAAATTAAAAATAAATAAATAAAAGATACTTACATATTGAACACGAGCCTCATCCTGCAACCACATACCATCATTGTCGCAGTGTGTGTCGTAAAACGACTGGATGAGGGACGGGTATTGTTTGTCCTTGCTGTTCTGAAACTGTATATACACATGCATATATATAAGATGAAACAAATTAAAAATGGCAAATCAAACACCATATTTATTTTAATTAAACTTAAATATTTTTATAAAATCAAAATTAATTAATTTTATATAATTATAATTAAATTATTTTATAAAAATAAAATACTTGTATAAAAATAAAATGTGTCTTACGTAGTCGTGGCGAATAGCGGCGAATGACTTGGAACCGTGAAGGCTGTACACCTTCAACTTCTTTCGGTTCTCCTTGTTCACAGCAGCACGCTTCAGGTTCTTCTCATTCATGTAAAACTTGATATGCTCCTCCCACACAGATGGCTCGACGTTCGGAGGAGGGTTTCTTCGTATCTCATCCACTTTTTCAGGCCCACCCTCCCCGTCGAAGTAAACCCTCTTAATCGTGCCCTTGTTGTCGGAGTAGACCTTAGAAATGTACGCATTGAGGCCCGCCGAAATGGTTTTCCAATCGGGTGAGCGCATGTGGGTCTGCAAGTTGAAGAATTCCTGCAAATAAATTTAAAAAAATATACACAATTAAACAAATTTAAATAAATGTACACATTCAAAGAATTAAATGTAAAGATATAATTAAAAGGAAAATAAAATAACTGACCCCGAGTCGTTTCATGAAGCCCTGTCGAGTCGCTTCGTCAAGGTTGTGCCAGGAGGGATAGTGCAACGGCAAGGACCTAACCAGCTCGCCAACATAGTTACTGAACCATGCGCGGTTGGGCCCAACATGATTAAATGTCTTCTGATCACGCCACTCGAACTCGATCGATTGCAGGCCCGAGGCAGTCACAGCTTTCCTGAGGTCTTTGTTTTTATTGGCTTCACGGACCTGTGCCCTGCCGCCATCCCGACCTCCACCCCTGCCGCCAGCTTGTCTCGCTCTACCTCCTCGTCGAGGTTTTTGTGACGAACCTACAATTGAAGTGACTGAAAACGTTAAAAAATAACAAGTAACAAAATTCAAATTATCAAGTTTAATTTTCTTACCACTACGGTGACCGCTAGTAATCGAACGATAAGGTGGTGGTGGGTCATCGGCACCGTCACCACCGTGACCTCGCGCTACTGCTGCCATCTGTAAAAGTACAAGTTGAATTAACATATAGAAATTCGGGAACAAATTAACATAAGCATGCACACATTCAAATACATACACATTTAAAATAAATATACACATTTAAAAAATCCATAACAATTTTATTCAAATAAGCTAAGTGTCGTTTTACAAGTTACAATTTAAGATCAATCTGCTACATCTACATCACTATCATAAACAGCATGAGTCGCATCTTCAACTTCATCATCAGAATTGTTTGCATCAGAGTCTGCTAAATCATAAGGATCGTCGTCCTCATCATCAATAAATTCATCGTCGTCATCAACATGAATGATTGGTGGTGGTGCCTCAACTAACGTTGATTGACCATCGATATTTAAGGTTTCAAATGCCAAATCATTCAAATTAGCGGACAGTTGGAGATTCGATGAGTTGTTGCCATGTATCACATCATCATCGTCTTCTGCCACAATGACATCCCAAGTTGTGTTGTGATTCACTTCTTGGACGACCTTCCAATGGAGTGGTCGTCTGGCAGGATCTTCAAGGTAGAAGACTTGTTTTGCTTGTGTTGCGAGAATGTAAGGTTGATCTTCAAACGCTGTGCTACATGCCCAAATTTGTGTCATGTTGTTTCTAGTGTTATAACGTTCGACTCTACCTCTTTTGACCAAGTCGAACCACTTAACTCGAAACAGCACAACTTTGAACTGGGTATACGTGAACTCCAGAATTTCTTCTAGCTGACCATAATACATTTCTCCTTCCTTCTCGCCAGGAGAACAAATTCCGCTGTTCTAAGTTATACGTTTTACATCGCGGCTGTGTACAACAAACTTCACACCGTTGACTACGCAAGAGTGAACTGAGGTTACGATCGATAATGGTCCACAAGCCAAAGCGAATAAGTCGGGAGTACACCTTGGGTCATTGTCTGTGTAAAGTTTACCGATCTATGAACAAAGATAAGAATAGATGGAGATGAGTAATATATATAGTCGTTATTTATACAAGGAATTACATATAATAAGTTTACCTTCGTCTGAAACCATCTAGGAAATTCTTGTTGCATGTCGCTATCAGGATGTTCACTGAAAATGGACATGATATTAGAATTAATCGAAAAGATAACTTGGGAAAAAGAAATTTCAAAATAAAAACGTGTACCTCTCGAACTCGTTCATATACGCGTCGATCTCAGGACTGTTGTGAAGTACATACCATATCACTTTCTTCATTTCTTGGAGACCTAACTGAATAATTGTCACTTTACCAGACGTTTTACATAGTGATCGGAACACCTAGAAATCACTTGTTGGGCGAGGACAGCCCTGAGATGCAGTGGGACGATTAAATTTCATCTCAATTTCGCCCTGAAAATAACGAGAACAAAAAGTTAATGCTTCGTCTGCAACATAACCCTCCGCTATTGAACCTTCCGGCTTAGCTTTATTTCGTACATAGTTTTTTAGCTTCTTCATGTATCTTTCAAATGGATACATCCACCGAAATGAAACAGGCCCGCCTTGAAGAGCCTCTTCAGGTAAATGCATAACCAAGTGAATCATAATGTCAAAAAAAGCAGGAGGATATATTTGCTCGAGACTGCACAAAATTTTGATCAACTGTTCTTTAGCTTTCACCATGTCATTCACCATCAAAGTTCGGGCACAAATTTGCTTAAAGAATGAACAAAGCTCAATTAATGGTGTATAAGTCGGTGTGTCCAGGTATTGCTGAAGTCCATAAGGAAGTAACCGTTGCATCATTATATGACAGTCATGAGACTTCATGCCCGTTATATTGTTATCATCTTTGGTCACTTTCGACTTGAACTTGGATCCGAACCCATCTGGTAGTTTAACTGTTTTGATGTATTGACAGAACAGTTTTCTTTTATCGGGTGTGAGGGAGTACTTAGCTTGAGGCTTCGAGCACTTCCCGTTTTGTTTGTTTCCGAGCCACAACTCCTGTCGAATGCCCAAAGCTTGCAAGTCTTGTCTTGCCTTAGCGTTGTCTTTAGATTTGTCATTCATTAACAAAGTGTTCAAGATACTCTCCAACACATTTTTTTCGATATGCATGACATCTAAATTGTGTTTTAGAGTAAGAGAAGACCAATATTCAAGCTCGTAGAAAATAGACCGTTTAGTCCAGTTCAGGTCGGTTGTAGTATTACGTTTTATCTTCCCACCCCCATAATCTGGATGTTTCCCCGACAAACGTGTGGGCAATATTGCAAGTTGAGTCAAGATATCAGCCGGAGTATCTTTTTTAGGAGGATCTGTAAAATCAGGTGCACCATTGAATGTAGTAGTATCCCTCCTCCATTTATGGTTTTTTTTAAGAATCTTCTATGGCCAACATAACCTATTTTGCTTATCACACGCGTAGCCGGAGTGCCTACTTTACATGTAGGGCATGCGTAGTAACCTTGCCCACTCCAACCTGACAAACTACTATGAGCAGGAAAATCATTGATGGTCCATAAAAGCATCGCTCTCATGTTGAATACTTTGCCTGTAACAGCGTCCATAGTCGGGACACCTGGTATTTTCCATAATTCCTTAAGGTCATCAATCAAAGGCTTTAAGTAAACATCAATGTCCTTCGCGGGTGATTTAGGTCCAGGAATCAACAACGTCAGCATCAAAGTAGTCTCTTTCATGCATAACCACGGAGGCAAGTTGTATGTTGTTAAGATAACAGGCCACATGCTGTAAGTCTGACTAAGGTTGCCGAACGGATTGAAACCATCAGCAGCCAACCCTAATCGAACGTTTTTCGGTTCGTTAGCAAATTCTGAATATTTACCGCTGTCAAACTTCTGCCATGCTTCACCATCAACCGGGTGTTGCATCATACCGTTTACAGTAGACTTTCCAGTAGCATGCCAAGTCATATGTTTTGCGGTGTGAATAGATTTGTACAAACGTTGTAGCCTAGGAATGATAGGAAAGTAACGCAACACCTTGTTAGGAACTTTCTTCCCCGTTGTGTTCTTGTCTTTCCATCTACTCGTTTTACAGACCGGACAATACTCCAAATCTTCGGCATCAGTCCCCCGATATAAAAAGCAATCATTTTCACAAGCATGTATCGACTCATACCCTAACCCGACCTTTTTAAATGTTTTTTTTTATAGCAGAGTATGATGGTGGGAGATTGTAACCTTACCTGGGAGGAAATACCTCTTGGAGAAATTTTAGCGTATTGTTAAATGAAGTATCACTCCATTTACCATTGACCTTGAGATGCGTAAACTTTGACATAAAATCCAAGGTTGTCATAAAGTCACAACCCGGGTAAAGAGGCTGGGTGGAACTGGCAAGTAACTCTTCATACTCGTTACGTACAGGAGGTGTCGTTGCTTGAGCTGCCTCGTTACTTGTCTCGCCAATATTTGGAAGAGTTGGCTCATTTTGTTCATTATTTGGAGGAATATCAAAAATATCATTAATGCACGCACGCATGTCACTCATCTCACATTGTGTTGTGTTATCTTGTATAGGAAGAGGATCCGGTTCACCGTGTTCACGCCATTGTGTATAAGTTGGGTCCCACCCATTTTCGCTTATGTGGCTTTTAAGTAAGTCGAGAGATACCCATGGAACATTTCAACAAAGACGACATGGACATTTTATGTTGCCGTAACTATTCAATAACAACTTGCAATGTTCGACGAATGCAGCAAGACCATCAAAAAACTCTTTTGAAACACGACTGTCTAAACGGGTCCAACTCTTATCAAGTATCATAACTGCATATTGTTTTGTTCAACTCTTAGTTATTACACATATAACCATGGAATAAAGGAAAGTTGTTTTGTTCACCTAGTGCAACTATGGAAGGCAATCCTAACCCACTCTTTGAATGATTCATCTCATATATGAATGCGTATAACTGATTTACTATCTGAGAAAATTTCGGCAGCATTTCCCCTCAACTCCCCAAATATGTACATTAAAGACATATTCGTAGGAGTAAAGGAGAAACACTGTCGAAATCATCTCAAATAGTAAATCAATTATACGCATCCATATCCTAAATGAGACAAAACATTCAAAAAGCAGTCCCAAACAGGGGACTTTCCGAAATTAATTTCTAATAAATTAATTTCGGACGGGTTTTCTATAGGATGATTAACTTCGGACGGGGACTTTCCGAAATTAATAACTAAAATCCTAAAACATTCACAAAAGTCTAACAATAGCATATATTTTAAGTTAAACAATTAGACTATAAACAATTGTTTGGTTTTCGGTTTATGTTTCATAAAACTATTTTGTTATTTTGAAACTTGTTTTTGTGACTTATTTTTGAAACTATTATGAAACATAAGCCGAAAACCAAAGGCTTATTTGGTTTTCGGCTTATGTTTCATAAGCTTTATTTATTTATTTTTTTTACTTATTTTGAAACTATTTAAGTTAAAAAGTTTCAAAATAAGCCATAAAAATTAAGCTTGTGAAACATAAGCTGAAAACCAAACAAACCATAAGCCCGTTATATAAGCAGAAACATAATCAATCCGCAAAAATTCTAGCGCAAAACATAACCAATATCCTAACGGCTAGTTCAATACCAAGTCCCCCAAGGTGCTATTTGCACCGTGGGTACACAATATCCTACGGCTAGTTCACAATCCGCAACAAACCCTTTTATATCAAAACCTAATATACTAACCAAACTATACATACGGCTCAAATCACTAAACTAGTAACCAAACGCTACAACAAAGCATAAATATGAAAAAAAAAATTAAAAAAAGGAATACATACCGTCTCGGCTACTGTATCGGCTGTGGTCTCGGCTGTGGTCTCGGCTGTGGCTCAGCTGTGGCTCGGCTGTGGTCTCGTCTTGGGCTCGGGCTATAATAAAAGAGATGCAATATATAATGGTTATATCAAAATTTAAAAAAAAACAGTTGTCGTCGGGATACCAAAAGTTAATAAAAAAAGTAAAACGAGGCTCTCACCTTGCTGTTACCCTCGGCTCTCACCTGCTGCTACTGTAACAAAAATTAACAAAATTTTAATAATAATTTTATTAACAAAATTAACAATAATAATAACAAAATTTATTAACAAAATTTTATTAACAAAATTAATCACCTGCTACTGTGGATCTGTGAAGAAGAAGAGAAGTGTGGAAGAAGAAGAATTAAAAAATGGAGGGGTAGAGGAGAGAATTAAATAATGGAGGGGTAGAGGAGGAGGAGGTGCACAGTGGTGCGAGTGTCGGAGTGGTGGAGGTGTGGTGTGGTGAGCTGTGGTGGAGGTGGAGGTGGAGGTGGTATAATGTGGTTGGGGTGGAAGAGTGGTGGAGGAGTGGTGGAGGTGTGGTGGTATAATCGCCGGCGAGAGGGGGGGGATGGTTTATTTTGATTTTTCTAAGTTATGAGCAATAATTTTGACCAGATCTGGTTTTGGTATTGCTTTTTATTATCCCGTCGACATGTCGACGGGAATATTAAAGAAATTTTTTATATTATTAATAATACCATCGACATGTCGACGGTATTATTACGATATTTTGTCGTTTATGTTTGGCGGGACGTATTAAATTTTCACGAAAATTTTGGCGGTTTTATTCCCGTCGACATGTCGACGGTAAAATAGCTTTTATTAAAAAAAATTATTTATAATAAATACTTTTATAAAATTACTTTATTATAAATACTTTTATAAAATTACTTTAATATAATTAAAAAATTTTATTTATTATAAATACTTTTATAAAATTAAAAAATATATATTTTTAAAATTAATTACTTATATTATAATTAAAAAAATCATATATTAAAATATAAAATAAAATAATTAGAATATCACAAAATACATAAATCCCAACCATTATAAAATTAATAAACGAGTCGAGATGCAATGGTTATACATGAGATGTAAAACGAACGAGTCGAGATGCAATGGTTATACATGATATGTAAAACGAATGAGTCGAGATGCAACGGTTATACATGAGATGTAAAACGAACGAGTCGAGATGCAATGGTTATACATGAGATGTTAAACGAACGAGTCGAGATGCTATGGTTATACATGAGATGTTAAACGAACGAGTCGAGATGCAATGGTTATACATGATATGTAAAACGAACGAGTCGAGATGCAATGGTTATACATGAGATGTAAAACGAACGAGTCGAGATGCAATGGTTATACATGAGATGTTAAACGAACGAGTCGAGATGCTATGGTTATACATGAGATGTTAAACGAACGAGTCGAGATGCAATGGTTATACATGAGATGTTAAACGAACGAGTCGAGATGCAATGGTTATACATGAGATGTAAAACGAATGAGTCGAGATGCAATGGTTATACATGATAGGTAAAACGAATGAGTCGAGATGCAATGGTTATACATGAGATGTTAAACGAACGAGTCAAGATGCAATGGTTATACATGAGATATTAAACGAACGAGTCGAGATGCTATGATTATACATGAGATGTTAAACGAATGAGTCGAGATGCAATGGTTATACATGAGATGTAAAACGAACGAGTCGAGATGCAATGGTTATACATGATATGTAAAACGAACGAGTCGAGATGCAATGGTTATACATGAGATGTTAAACGAACGAGTCGAGATGCAATGGTTATACATGAGATGTAAAACGAATGAGTCGAGATGCAATGGTTATACATGATATATATGTAAAACGAACGAGTCGAGATGCAATGGTTATACATGATATGTAAAACGAACGAGTCGAGATGCAATGGTTATACATGAGATGCAATGGTTTTACCTAACAACTTTTTTTCTACCTAACACCTTATCCTCACAATATAAACACACACACACACACATACTCATCTCACTATATCTCTCTCTCTCTATCTCTCTCTAGCAGTTTCTGTTTTCTGGCGACACCAGCATTTTCCGGCCGTCGGAATCTTTTTCTGGCCACTACCTTTTATCACCTCAACTTGTAGATCGGGCCACCCCGGTCACGATTCAACCACTCAACCTCACAACCACAAACATACACTGTTATCATGGTGAAGAAGATGGCAGAATTTGAAGCTTTTCCTTGTCCTTGTGAACGAGGAGACGTGATTCTGCGAGAATCGTGTAAATCTTACTCCCGTGGTAAACTATACTATGCGTGTCCTTTCTCGCAGGTGAACAATTACATATTTTTTCGTGTATTATATAAATAATTTGGTTAGTTGTTAAAAATAATAGTTTTTACTCTTTAACAGCCTGGGACAGAAGACCATGGATGTAATTTTTTTTTATGGAAGGAGGAACGACTCGCCAAAATGATGATCGGTTCTCTGGGAGCTTCAACATCAAGCGGTTCTGGATCTGCTCCAAAAAGGTGCTCAAACTGTCATGAAAAAAATCTTAGAATAAACTTGCTGGAGGCACAAAAACAGGTGCTGGAGGCACAAAAACAGGTGCTAGAGACAAAATTAAGGGTGCTGGAGGCAAAACTTGACATGGCAACGTATCCCAACCAGGACCACGCATGTCAGTCGGATGCAATACTCCGTGACCTTTTAGGTGACATGGATAAATTTCATATGTAGTACTGTTATTGTTGTTGTTGTTGTTGTTGTTTGCTGTTGTTGTTGATGTTATTGATGTTTAATAAAATGTTGTTATTGTTGTTGTTTAATAAAATGTTGTTGTTGTGGTAACTGATGTTGAACGTCCTTTATATTTTAAATTTGTACGCACAAATAATAAAACTGAACGAGCAATAATTATCAAACACAAAGGCAAACTGTTTATTTAAAATAAGCAAGAGTTCTTAACCACATGCATTTTCATACAGACTCAAACTAAATAACTAGACAACCAAACTAAACAACTCAACAACCAAAGGAAACAACTTAAACTAAACAACACGACAACCAAACGAAACAACTCAAACTAAACAACTCGACAACCAAATGAAACAACTCAAACTAAACAACTCGACAACTAAAACAACAGATCAAACGAAACAACCCATTTATTTTTTTTGCGGCTACTTCCCGCTTTACTCGAACTCGCACCATCTTTTCCCTTCCTTGCTCTCATTTCCTTGATATGTGCAAACGTAGCTTCAAGATTTGTGACCCTATTTCCCAGATTATCAAGTTTTGTTTCCAACGTACTTTCAGCTTCGTCGTCACCTCCAACAGCAACAACTTGAGCTTCAGCAGCAGCTTGAGCTTCAGCAGCATCTAGCTCGTCCATGTACTCTTTGTAGTACGGCTTTTTTCTACACCATTCGATAATCTTGTCTCTCATCCACGGTTCAGCATCCTCAAAAGAACCATATTCCTCATAAACTGCATGACCAAAAGTTAACATAACTTCATTAAAGAGGAGCTCGTGTGACAAGATTTTTGAGTATTCCTCTTCAACTGTGCAACCACGCCAAGTCATGTGTGTCTTGTAAGAATTGACGATTGAATTATTTGTGAGATGTGTAAAATGAGACGGAAATAATTTTTTGAGAATGTATATATAGGTAAAAAAAATGAGACGTGTAAGGAATTAAATATTCCATAGATTTGATGATCTGAAACAAGAAGAATGAAACATGAAGAATACTGAAATGATAAGCAAAAGATACTACTGAAGCAGAACAAGATTCTGCTGAAGGATTCTGCTGATGATGCGTTTCTGCTGATGAGCCTGCTGGTGCAGAAAAAGAGCCTGCTAGGGCAGAACAAGATTCTGCTGAAGAGCAAAGATTCTGCTGAAGAGCAAAATAGTTCCACTAATG